>OX123211.2:2251015-3608852 GCA_944739405.2 Euclidia mi | reverse complement strand
GTAGCTAGTTAATAGTGTAGTTTCCAGGTTCAAAATAATTACATTTTATTTAGTCCGTATTTTAAATTATAAAAAAAATATTGGACACGTATTTTTTCTTTTTTCGATTAAATAAAAAATAACAAAGATATAGCCCATTAAAGTTACGTGTGACGTCACCTAGTGCGAAAAAATGCAGCACGGCGTGACGTTATACGTAACTTTAATGAGCTATATCTTGGTCATTTTTGGTTTAATTTACAAATAAAAAATACGTATCGCTTATTCTAAAGGACTGACTTATAAATGTTTTTTCGTCAACTAGCCTATTGTAACTTTTTTCCAAAGCTTAATAGTGTCATCATCATCAGCCTTTAACAGTCCACTGCTGGACTAGGCCTCCTTAATAGTGTCACTATAAATAAAATTGAAGAAATAAACACTAAAACAATTAAAATATAAACGTTTAAACGGAAAATTGTTCAACCATCCCCGGTCTCCCCTACTTCCCAACTCGACCACTAATGAAGGATCCAAGGCTCTACACAGACACCAAATAATATTTTTCTTTGTACTTTATTCACAAAAGTTTTTAGTATTTACATGATTTATTATATTCAATGAAAGCCCATGATCTCAACATATATATCATTTCTGATATAAGGTAAAGCATCTTATATTTATTTATTTATTTATTTATTAATACACTTAATTGTGTACAGGTTGACTTAATGCCTTGGGCATTATCTGCCAGTCTACCTTTGAGCGGTGCTGAGACACGTAGTAGGTGTATTAAATACTTACTATAATTACAATATTACAAATAATAGATATAATTATGTATAATAGTATAATACTTAAATAAGTAGGTATACATACATACACTATACATATATATATACAATATATATACAATAAATACATACATACTATAATATAATATGAGCACTAAAGAGAGAATACATAAAGCCTCTATACAGTAACTACGTAATAATAAGTAATGTAGATAGAAATAAAGATACGAATCCTATGACACATCCGCTGGTCTTGCCAACAGGAGCTCCTTTACTTTCGCTTTAAATTTGTACTTGGTGTTGCACATCCTGATTTCTAGAGGGAGGGCATTCCAGAGGAGAATAGACTGTACGAGAAAAGAAGAATGAATAAGAGATGTGTTATGAGAAGGGATAGTAAGAAGAAGATTATTAGACGATCGCAAGTTTCGGTCGTGGTTAGAATACAGATACTGATATTGGCAAGTTAAATAATTTGGGGAAGAAGGAGACGTAAGAATAGTATAGAGGGTAGTGAGAGCACGCAAACTGCGACGATGACGAATAGGAAGCCACTTCAATTGGGAACGATAAGTAGACACATGGTCATACTTGCGAAGATTAAAAACGAATCGAATGCAGTTATTGAGAAGACGGTCGAGTTTGTTGAGAAGGTCTGCATTCAGGTCAAAGTAACATACATCACCATAGTCGATTAAGGGGAAAATCAGGGTCTGCACAAGCATTGTCTTGGTCTTGGATGGGAGTATGTTCTTGAGGCGGTAAAGAGTCCGTAGGGTGCCGGTGACCTTTTGACTCACCTGGGTCACTTGAGTTCGCCAATTAAGTGTGGAATCCATATATAGCCCAAGATTTTTAACCACAGGGTACCAGTCTATGTCCGTACCGTTGTATATGATGGTTGGCAAAGCTGTTGTGTTTAACTTTCGTATCAGGCCTTGGCTACCCAAGACAATAGCCTGACTTTTATTTGGGTTTACAGTTAGCCCGAACCTTGTTGTCCAATTCTGTATTTCCGCCAAATCCTTGTTTACCATGTCAATTGCCCTAGCCAGCGACTCTACATTTACCTGGGTATATATCTGCAAGTCGTCGGCATACAAATGATGGGAACACTGAAGATTTTTAGTTATGAGATTTATAAAAATAGAAAATAACAAGGGAGAGAGAATACCGCCTTGAGGGACACCAGCTTTAATGTCAGCCCATCTTGAGTATGACCCATCAAGGTGTACTGACTGCTGACGCCCTCGAAGATATGTTGAGAACCAATCCAGAGCCTTAGGTGAAACCTTAAGATAGGAGAGGACGGATAAAAGGAGGTCGTGACTGACGGTATTGAAGGCATTGGAGAAGTCAATTAGAACCAAAACCGTTACTTTGGAGTTATCAATGCCCTCTCGAATATCGCCAGTCACTTTGAGGAGAGTGGAAGTAGTGCTATGGCCAGGTCTAAATCCGGATTGGTATTGACTCAACAAATTATGCCGGTGTATAAACCGGCCCAATTGTTTATGTACACAGGCCTCTAGCACTTTTGAAAGGAAAGGTAGGATGGATATGGGTCGAAACTGGTTGGGAAGAGAAGGATTGGAAGTCTTGGCAAGAGGGATAACGTGGGCTTTTCCCCACAAGGACGGAAAGGAACCAGACTCAAGGGAAAAGTTAATGACGTGGGAGATCGCCGGCAGGAGTTGGTCCAAGATGGTAATGACCATACGGCGGCTGATGTTGTCATGTCCCACGGCATTAGATTTTATGGAAAGGATTATCTTTTTGATATCATCCAAAGTCTCTGGAGAAAATTGGAAAAATTCAATGTCGAGTTCGGGTAAGTTATTTAGGCAATTAACTGCCAGACACTTGGTCTGGTGATCCAATGGAGTGGAAGTGGTGAAATATTGGTTAATATCATCCAAACCAAGTGTCAGACGGAAGTCACATCGATGCTGCTTGCCAATACCAAGAGTTCCAAGGAACTTCCAGATATTGGCAGGCGATGAAGAAGTTATATTGTTGAGAATATGTCGGCGTTTTGCATTTCGCACCATTTGATTACACCGATTCCTTGCAGATTTGAAAAGCGCCCAGTTTTCCTCGCACCGTTCCCTTTTATATTTCCTGAAGGCCCGATCCCTACGGCGCATTGCCATTCGGACACCTACCGTAAGCCAGGGTGCTGGAGGACGCTTCAGCTTGACCCGCCTCACCGGGGCATGCACGTCGTATAAGCCACAAATCGTGCTGTTAAAAATATTTACTTTTTCATCAACCGTGGAGGCAGAAAACATGTTGTCCCAATTTAGCATACAGGCATCCTGAACAAGTTTAGTAACATCCATGCGACCAAAACAACGCATGTAACGGACTTTGGGAGGGGATTTAGGAGGTTTTAAGCGGTAAGTAAGGAAAATAAGGTCATGACGGGAAAAACCAGGAGCTGGATGTTGACCGTGCGATGACACTAGGGAAGGATTTGACGTAAGGATCAAGTCGAGCCACGTGTCCACCCCACTGCTATTGTGGTGGGTGGCCTGCAATGGCAAAACGTGAAGGCTGGCTGACTCGATGACGTCGAGGAGTTTACTGGAACGACTAGAGGTGGGAGAAAGGAGATCGGTGTTAAAATCACCCATGATGATGTGATGTTCATACAGTGACCCTATAGATTCCAGAATCGATTCGAGACTGGAGAAATAATCGACACTAGGGGGACAGTAGACGACGCCAAGAACAGCTTTCGCTCCCTTGACGTCAACCTCAAGGAATAAGTACTCCGCAGGCGAAGAGACGGGATTAGAAGATTCGAGGATTTTAAAAGAAAAAGAACTGCGGAGATAGATTGCAACCCCACCCCCTCTCCTCCCGACTCGGTCATTCCGTATTAGAATGAAGCCGGGGAGAGAGAAAGAAGTTGAAAGAAGAGTAGGTTTGAGCCAACTCTCTGAAATCAGGATGGCATGTACATTGACATCCGCCACAAGATCCAGTAAGTCACTGAAGTGGCTCGGGATGCTTTGAGCATTTAAGTGACAAATGTTCAACGCTATTCGACAATTATTGGCAAACGAAAGTCGTAAACAGTCACTCAAAGCACCATCAGCAGATGCGAAACTGTCATTATCAGAAGAAGCAGGTGATTCGTCGGCAGACCAGTATGTATCATCGATGGCATACATAGATAAAAATATATATAATAAATAAAAATATATATAATAAATAAAATAAATATTATAAAAATTAGGTCAAAGTTAAACTACCTTAGTAAAAAACTTAACTACACTGCAATACGGGTACCAGCACCACCCGCCAGCTTACAAAAATTAAGTAACCGAGATAGGAACGATGAAAGTTGTTAGATGCAGTTTCCGAACGCAATAAATAATTATTGACATCATTGACATTAACAATTGACAACGTCACTTTGACAGTTACTTGTTTTGTTGTTTGTACGGGGAAATAAAATATTGTGAGTTTGGTGACATCTAACTATAACAAAGAATTGAGAAACAATAATTTATGAAAGTGGGTAAAGAAAATTATAAATGGAAACAGCTTAATAAACTACAGTTCAAAGCAAATATATAGAAAGAGGGAGTCTCAGTATGGAAGTTGTAAACACTAAAATAAAACTATTTACGTTTGTGGACTGTGCTCGACGAACCGGCAGTCACGGCGCCATTCTTGTCCAGAGATGAGGAGCCACTTGTAGCCTTGGCGTGCTTCAGGGTCAAAGAGTTCAGTTCTTCTAAGTGGAACACTTTGTGACGAACTCCATCAGACGCCTTTACTATAATCACGCCGTCCTGCGTCCAGCAAGCCCGCATACCAAACTGCTGTCGAGCTTTAGCGAAAATGACCTGTCTGGTTTTTGTCAAGAATTCCTTCACAGAGACGGATGTACCTTTCAATTTCGCCTTAGCTCTCCAAACTGCTGTTCTTTGGTCTACTCCTGCAAACCAGGCTAAAATAGGCCGCTTGTGACCGTCACTAGGCGACCCAATCCTGTGACATGAAGTTATTGAGTCCATGGCAATGGTTGGAAGCTCCATCTTCTGAACGATCTTAAAAACAGACGTCCTGCAGTCTTCCTTCTCAGCCTCAGGAATACCAAGGAAAAGAAGAGCATTGCGCCTGTGCCGTGTCTCCATCGCATCAATGGTGTGAGAGCATTCATTGATTTGTTTGCGTAGCAGGCTTAGCGTTGCAAACATTAGCTCTCTGAAAGTGCGAAACTCTTCGGCAACTTTTGCAACGGTGTCCTTGGCCGGGCCTCCCTGCAGCTGCGCCTCCAGCTCTGCCATCCTTTTGGAGAAGGACTCTTCGAGGTTGTCTTGAGCAATCTTAATGTCAGCCAACTGAGACATTCTGGTAGTGTTGTAAAGCTTCTCCGGTGTAAAACTTCAAGTGAGTGTGTAGCGCTGGTAGGTGGTGTGACTTGCAAAATTACTGTTACATGCAAGTAAGTATGTATATCTTGTACCAACGTTAGTGCAGACTATTTAGGCTTTAAAAAACTTGGTGAGATAGTATAATATGTTGGAATATGTTTTAAAATAATTAAATCTAAATTTTATAATTCTGACTATGTGTTATCTATTTTTACACCTACCGCCGAAAAAAAAGGCTATGGAAGGTTATACACGGGCTGCTGAATTTGTAAGCATGAATGAATTTTTAGTGGTATAAAGATTTTGGTGGTCAAGTGGCGCACAGTTATGGAAGCTGATTGTGATTTACTGTATTATATTTCCGAGAGACGCATTTTATTTTTGGAATCCTGAGTAATCAAGCAAGTTATGCATACATACATATATAGGCTCACGCCCGTTTCCCCGAAGGGGTAGGCAGAGGCATATTAAACGCCCACTCGCCAGTGTTTTGATCCCACGTAATAGGTGGCGAGCCTATTGACGCTTATCGGGATATTTTGTTTGCCAGAGCTTCGTCTATTAATCGGCAGGTGCACCACTTGCAGGTGAGGTAGGCTTGGGACCCTAAGTTCTTGGTGGGAACCCTGTGCACCCAATCAATTATGAACTTGATCGTATTTATACTGCAAGAAAAACATAAGCAACCAACCAAAATGAAGTCAACGTCAAGCCAAAGTCAAGAATCAACTAATACCCCGATAAAATTGCCGACAAACTAATATCCATAACATTTGTTACGAGCTCAAATAAAAATAGATTTTGACGTGCGTAGGAATATAATCAGACTCATCTTGGTAACCGTTTTCTTATGGCGTATTCTTCAAATACTCATGTGGAAAACTACCTGACAAAGAAACTAATTGTAAAGAGCTCTGCATAGCAGCCTGTTGGTATCTCCACTAAACTAACGTTGCCGTAAAGTGTAAGTATAATACGATTATACTTTTACTTAGACATCACACCGATACATACGTAAAGAAAAATACATGTTAACACGAAGACTTCTACCGAACATCTTGTCCAAATTGCTTCAGAGAAACACATTACATATTTAGAGAAAGGAAAAACGCTGCCGAACCATTCTCAAAGGTACGGCCCGACTTGCCGGCACATGTTGGCTGGAACAAATAAACTAAGTCAGTAATACGGACGATAGAGGATAATTTGATAACTATTGTATGTGAATTAGGATTTTTTGAGTATGAGTTGGAATTATTTGGTCGGGTGTATCTGAGTATTTCCATACTGATATACTTCATATTCCGTACATGATTCCTCATGAGAGAATGATCTTTGTTATTAAGAGAATAAGGTCGATATCAAAAGCAGGTTTTTCCGTTGCGTGAAAAGGATTTGAATATAGCCTTTATTACTTGTTACATCTTAAAGGCTAAATTATTTCACCGAAAACTACTTTAGAATACTGATATGAAGACCTTTGGACGGCATTTCAATGCCGTAATTATTCTGTATCTAGTCTAAACCACAGGACCTAGCTATTGTTTTGGGTTGCAGTAGGTCTGGCGGAAGTTGCTCGGTGCAGTTAATATTACGTATATAATTTTAGGGGTAAGCAGCGGTTCAAAGGCAACATGTAGCCGAAATAGCGCTAGGAAGATTATGAATATGTTTGTGAATTATTTTTTGCTGGATAAAATAAAGAATTTGTTCAACGTTAAAATCAACATATGGCATTTTTACGTTAAAACTAAATTTTTATTTACTACTGATTTTGGAAGAAACTAAGGAGGATTGTCAAGCGTTCACCAACTTTTACAATGCAAATATGACAATCCTTTTAGCATCAAGTCCACCATTTCAGAATATATGTCAATGGCCATCATATCTCCTTTCACATAATTTTGTATACAAATATATTCAGCGTCGAACTACAAAAGACATTATTGTACAAACAAAACTGAAATGGTTTGAAAGCCATTGAGATCTGTTACATGAATACAGCTACATACGTGTTGATAGCCTAATTATTTTTAATCGTTGTAATACACAACAATACCTAAAAGTAATTACGCTATTAAGATAATGGACGAAAAGCTTAAACGTTGTAACGTGTCCTACGTTTTGAAGTTTATGGTGAAATTCTATAGGTTATCTTACTTCTGTAGTATATTCGTAGTCTTTGCTGTTCAAACGTTCTGTGTAGTCTGCTTGTAGAGTAGTGCCTCAACCAAAATAAGCCTGAATGGTAACCTCATTTTCATAATATGCCTCTTGGCTTATTTATTATGTGTCACAAATTGTTTATTTTTATACTGTTGTGTGTATATTCTAAAAGTAAATGCTTTATGCATATATGCATACTCCGATGCTGAGCAGCGATAGCCGAGTGGAGAGACCGACAGACTGCTACACAGAGGGTCTCGGGTTCGAATCCACGGCGCGTACTAATGACTTTTCAAAGTTAAGTGCGTATTAAATTGTTAATCATCGCTTGCTAAACGGTGAAGGAAAACATCGTGAGGAAACCTGTATATCTGAGAGTTCTCCATAATGTTCTCAAAAGACATGTGAAGTCTGCCAACCCGCGCTTGGCTAGCGTCGTGGACTATGGCCTTACCCTTCTCATAAGTCAGAAGAGGCCCGTGCACAGCATTGGGACAGTATAAAGGGCTGATGATGATGATACTCCGATGGGACGGAAAAAAATACAACACGGTCTTGGTGAGTACGTTCGCCCGAATATAATTATGCCCTACAGAATTAATATCCAATTTAAACGACTGAAGATTGTATAACTTAATCTTTGCAAGGCCTCAAAGTCACCTGGGATATTGAAATTATAAATGAGAAAAATGTCCGTGTGGTGACGGATTAAGAATACGGAATGTAACCACCCCATATCATCCCATGGGTGTCGTAGGAGCCGACAGAGGGACCATACTATGCAGAGAACAGCACTGTAAGAGAAGGAAAACTTGAAACAAACCCTATACCAACCCGTTTGGCCATGCAGCGTGGTATAGCAGGCAATTCCTCCTTTCAAAGGAGAGGCCTAGTCCAGCAGTTAACTGTAAGGGGCTGACGATGATGATGAGAAAAAAACTTAAGCAACAGAAGTACACTACTCAAAAATCTATACTCAAAACTACAATAACCTTATTTTTTAAGTCTGTTTAAAAAAAGATAAAGCTAAAGTAAAAACACAAGTCAATACCAACGTTGTCATTTTATCAAAGAGAACCGACATCAGTATATTATATAGATAGCGGAGAGGCAACTAATGTCACAATATCATTACTAACCTATCACATCCAAATTGTGCAATAAATGAATAGATTAGCTACGTTATTGGATTCATAAAGCGTGGAATATGGCTGACATGATTCCCCGCTGTTGGCAGTTTGCCTAGAGTCAACAAGTTTAACCAGATCATGCATATTGTCTCCACGGATGCTGCGACTGCTATGAATTGCGCCATCATTTTCAGTTCATCAGTTATCGAGAGGTAGACCAATGCCAAAAAAGTGGCCATCTCACGTAATATGGTCCAAAACAAAATATAGAACAAAGTTTAATCTAAGCCAAGCAAAATTTATTAAACACAGAATTCATCTACATTTTGTGAAACTTATATCTCTAAATTTTGTTGGCACAAAATGTCCAATTAAAATAAGTAACTAGGTACTTTGTCCAAAAACTATTTTTAGAAATTTAAAATCAAGGGCAAAACCTGAAAACTATTATATTTAGTCCACGTTTTAAAATGAAGCTTCAAAAGCCAGCAGCCCAAAGCTTTTTGAGTATTCCCTAATGTTTTTGCGAATTTATGCATTAAAAGGAAACCCTTCATTGGCATCCTTTGAGTAATTTTTCGACGATTAATAAATCAAAATTAAAACAGTCTGCCAAAAACATCCCACGAAAACCCTTCTTTTTAGCTTCGCCGTATGCGGGTAAATATACAAAATTAGGTCAATAAGTCTGGCTACTCATTAAATCACCGCGGTGTCCACGAAGCGACGTCCCGTAGCGTTGGAGTCGCGTGAATCGCGGTTATGAGTCCGCTTTCGAACTAATAGATTTGATACCATATTAGCATTTCCACATTTTCGCTTTCGAACTAATAGATTTGATACCATATTAGCATTTCCACATTTTGGCTGCTATTGGCCAAAAGAAATATCTATATTCTTTCAGGCAGGGTGATTAGGGCTAGGTTGATAAGCTACTAACTCTTCTAAACGACTGTCAAACGTCTTCATGACAGCCGAGACCGAAAGCTTAACGTACTCCCTAAGCGGCGATTAAGTGTGACTTGTTTTGACCGACTATCCATTTATAAACCAGACGCTGACGAATTGACATTTTCGTGCGATCGGCACTTTCATATGTATATACACATACATATACTCTTTAGTGAGTAGTAAAAACATTTTTTTTTTTTTATTTATAGACTCACGCCTGTATCCCCGAAGGGGTAGGCAGAGGTGTAATATTACACCCACATTTTGCCATGAATTTTTAGGTCCCACGTAATAGGAGGCGAGCCTATTGCGGTTATCGGGCACATCACCAGACTCCGTGCTGCTACTGAAAATTCGGAAAAACCCACTTTTGCTTGGCCCGGGAATCAAACCCGGAACCTCCGATCAGCAGCCGCATACGCTATCTACTGGACCACGGAGGCAGAAAACATATTTTTAATGTCATTTCAGATTTGGCGACAAATTTCGAACATTTCTATGTGATCATAAGTATAATAGTGTTACAGAATCCAGACTGAAAAGTTCATGTAATCTATTTAAAGATTATGATATGGGTCACCACACAGTTATGGATGAAGAATCCAAAGTCTCACTTCCCAATTTAATTCCGTGAGTGTCTTAAGAGGTAACTAAGGAAAATACACAAAGCAAATTGTATTTTATTTTAGGAAGAGACGGAAAAATTTACATCAAATACTACTAGGCCAAATCCTCTAATGCTCGGGCCACACTACCGGGATATGCCAATAATTATTGCCACAATTTCAACAACGCCTAGGTGTAACCGCGATTTATGGCCATAATTTTACAATGCCAATCAATATGGCATATGCCGGTAGGCAATAGCTTCGGCGGCGGTCTTTTTTCGCACATCAAAGAAGATTACCGCAGTAATTAATGCGTTTGTGGCCACACTACCGTTTGTTCAGTGTGCAACAGGAGTTCGACGACGACGCACGTATCTACCGATATGGAGTGGTCAAATGAAAAAGCGCTCAAATTTTTGGCGTTATTGCAATCCGAACCGTCTCTCTGGGATACCCGACAGAAAGCTAAAAATTTAAAAGATTCATGTTAAAATAATTGGCACTTATAAAATACCAAACAGCTGCAGCTTCATCCGCAATCTTGAAAAATGATATTTTTACCGCCTAGTTTATTGGCATATCTCGGTAAACTCTAGTGTAACCACATGACTTCACGCAGTAATTTAACGGTAATTTATTGCCATAATTATGGCGGTAACAGCCCGGTAGACGGTAAGGTAGTGTGGCCCGAGCATTACAGGGTAACAATGCTATTGTGACGCAAACTAGGCGTGGTCTGTTATGTCCAGGAGTAGACTACAAAAGGCTGATCATGTATTGCGGTGGCAAATAGACACATTGACAATAATTCTTATCAGGAATCTTTAAGTAACCATACTGTGAAGCATAATTATTTCAGAATTGATTGTGTATAGGTCTATATTTAAAGTAGAAATAAATAGGCTATTCCTCAATATGTACCAAAGTGACATGTACCAGTGTATGTCCATCAAAATTCAGAAAGTCAGCAGTAATTTAGGAATTTGTGGTAGATTTTTTATTGATCATTCAATGAAAAATCTGAAATATCACCGCAGAACCCACACCTCAGAAGCTAGGAACATTACATTTGGACAGCGGATACATTTTATGACTTAGGTAATAAGATATAGGTAGAAAATTCAGGACAGACGAAGCCAGTTTTGAATAAATTTGAATCTTTGAGAAAACCTCAAAAATCACATGCCAGCTGATGATCATGGGTTAACAGCCTACTTACACCCTTACAAAATTGCAACAAAGAAATATCCACAATTAAAACCCCCATCCTTCCCAGTGGCCAGTGCTTCCGCCATTCGCTACATTTAATGATATAATTTACGTCGCGCAATATCGGGACCAATGTGCTCTGTTATCTACGGCTGTGGCTCGGCCCTTTCGTGGCGCCGCAAATTGTGCTCCACTACATGTAACTACGCAGGGAATGAATGAAGGGAATATATTAAATAGAAAATGCTCATAAACTACACTATGTAACTGATTCTCAAAGATATGTTAAAAGAATCTCAATTCTATACTTGTCTTTAGTCCAAATAAATATTATAATACAAAAAAATCCCTAACCTGGAAAAGGTTTTTGCAGTCAACTGCTGGACTGGATCATTGACAATAAGTCTATTATACCATGCTAGCCAGACAGCTTGGCATAGGGTTTGATCTTGAGTTGTCCATATCTTCGCAAAGGTACTATTTGTTTCGTGCATTTTCCTTAACCGCCTGGTATGACACTCGCCGATTAAAATGGGGTAGTAACACTTTTTATTCTTAATCCGTCGCCACACGAAAATTTATTTCACATAATTTATGTCAAAGTGTGCTAAGGCATGAACTTGATAATAATAAAATTTGACCAACTAGCAGTCAAACAAAAAATCTTGTAAAAAAGGTTTTTCTACTCCTGCCATATAAAAAAAAATCTTTTCTTAGAGGGCCTACGTCAGAAAAGAATCCGCTGTTCAAATTCATGTGTCTCGCTTCTGTAGTTTGGGCTCTGTGATTATATTAATCAGGAGAAATAATTTAATAAGAATAACTACTAGAAGATGCATGCTTCCGCCCGATGCTGAGTGAATTTTGGGAAATTCTTCTTATTGACCCCTACACTCTCCAAGGAAAATTTAATGCCAAATTTCACTGTAGCTTATCTGTCAGTCATTCAGTAATCCAAGAATTTAATAAAGATATACTTATAGGAGATTGATGATAAAACTCCTTATGCTAATGAAGCAAAGAGATAATTATTTAATTACAATGCATAATTACGCAATTAATTCCAATGTGCCAATACCAGATCATGTGTAAATCAATGAATACTCCGTAATGCCAAGACGGTTTAACGCAGTTAATCTGATGAACAGTTGAAATTGAATATAAATGGCCTATAACGCTTATTATCGTATCGTATTATCGTATATTTGCATAAGCAGTTGTGAAAGTACTCTTAGGGCGGTCTCACATTAGACGTGCGCGAAGGGACTTACTTACTGATCAAATTGCAATAATAATAATATTCTACCACATACACACATCACCATCTACTCCCAAACTAAGCAGAGCTTGTTCTATGGGTACTAGACAATGGATAAACATACATATATACTTTTTTTAATACGTACATATTATACATAGAAACACCCAGACCAACACAAACATCCATGTTCATGCACACAAATATTTGACTTGAGCGGGAATCGAACCCGCGACCTTGGGCGTAGTAGTCGCTTAATTACACTCCCGCTGCGCCAACCAGTCATCATTATCATCAATAATACGACTACTGCTTATAATTGCATGCCAGTATTCTTGTGAAAGTCACCAGTGAAACCAGTCCATCAATGCTGATGTCAAAGTAAAAATTGCTCATAAATCTAAAGGCAATTTAATATATTGCGAAACTACACAATTAATAAAATTTACGTATGTTAGATCCGTTCACCTGTTCATCAATTAACACTTCATAATCTCAACATAGTACCGTTAATACGATGTATTATAGCTAAATCTCGTAACCGCCATTGAAAATATATGTATCATTGTCTAATTATGTATGTGTACTTGACTTAGGGATAATCCTTTCCAATTAACTTCATGTACGGTACCTATTTTTTTATAGACGGCTTTATCGTAGAGGTGTAATATCACACCCACATTTTGCCATGTTATGTAGATCCGACGTAAAGGAGGAGTTTATGCTGCTACTGAGAATTAGGAAAACCCAGTAACACCTATGCCCGACCCAGGAATTGAATCCAGGACCTCCTAATAAGTAGACGCATACGCTATCCACTGGATCACCAAGACAGTCGACGGATAAAATAATAAAATTACAAAATTTGACACTACATTTATTATGACACCATTCCGCTAAACCATTTAGAAACTACTCTGTATTAACAATATACATAGACAAAGTAGCCTCAGAGAAAATGTATCTCGTATATTCATGATAGGTCAAAGTTGAGGGTGTAGTTAAGGTGTCACTAGATGGCGCTAGTGCGGCTGCCACAAAGTTCATTAAAATCAAGAGATTCATGAGGGGTCTTTTATTCCGTGAGGCACAATTTATACGAAGTGAGCGATGATTTAGTTTCAGAATTACACAGAATTTCAACTTAAAATAGAATGTTCCATACAGTAATGCTTCTGTTGAATGAAAATTATAACTAGAGTGTCCTAAGTGTCCGCACAGATGTTCGGGGGCCGATCTATGTCAAGCCACTGACAATGCCGTTGCTGTGGCCACATACTGGGCTGCTGCCATTTAAATTCTGCACCAACGACTCGAGAAGAAGAAGAATGAAAATTATGGCTTAAACCCTTGCCATGCACCATTTACATTTAGATCCTTCTTACCCATTTTTTGGCTTATTACCTATGCAGAAAGGAATGTCGCACTTAGATGCCGACGGCCACTACTCAATTTAGGTCACTGAGCCAGCGAAGAAGAAGTCTTAGGCCTTCTTTTCTGCTGACTTAAGGAACACAGTCATAACCTTAATCCGGGATTACTTGCATTAACCGTCAGGTGAGCCGCGATTTCTGCTTCGTTTGCTATAAAGGCTGGTTGCAAGGTATTACATCATCACAAGCGCTGCAACAAGCGATAAGCGTTTCCAACCCTCTTTCTCTTATAACTTGACAACCATTACTTCTTGATGAAGAGGTAAAACAATTAGAGCAGGTAATTAATACGACCGACGCGGTTAACGCCTCGTCTGTATACATAACTATGTAAGTTAGTTTCTTCTAGGCTATAAGAGTACTATGATAATGTTTCAAGTTAGTAGAACAGCCATAGGGTAGTAAGTATTGATACCAAAGCTGGTGAAGTCTGTGTGTATGAGATCCGGATGGTGCTATTGTGCACGAAATTTAACGGTGATGGGATAGTAAACTTGTAAGTTAGACAAGGACAGGGACAGATCTTAGGTACGGCTACGGAGCTCAAGGCAGCAGAAACCGTTCTTTCTAAAAACAAATATTTTTTTTGTGTTTACTTTGGCATAAACTTCCGTCACCAGGTCCAATATCTTCAAACCTAAATAAACCTAAGCTAAATCCCGAATCCGCCTCTGGACGAAGACAAAAAAGGTGGCTGTAGTGTCAAAAAAATAAAGTATAACTAGCGAGGCGATAAAAAATATTGAACGTGACTTGGCAACATCAATTGTAGGTAATAGTACTGTAGTTATGACACATAAAATATGATCACTTGACATCGCTATGATCTGCCCTCACACACGGTAGTAGAGCCTTGCTGATTTCAGCATGAATGGGCCGGCTCGACCGGGGTAAGTACTACCCTCTCGCATAAAAACGACGTAAAGTAACAGTATCTAAACTGTTGCGTTTCGTTCGGTGAGTGAGTCGCCTATTACTATTGTTACGAGCTGGGGTTCGTGATAAATTATATACACTATGCCAGAAAAACTGCACTTTATTCACTAACACAATAACACTATACACACTTATTTCTCAACACTAATAAAACACACTATTCACACCACTAGAACAACACTAAACACTTCCGAATGACTTCCCTTCGCTTTTTGTTTATCGCTCCGATATTCAATTGTAACTGTCTCTTCTCGCCCGTCTGCGTGGTATTTATACCGGCCGGAACACATAACTAGTATTTTCGAGACTTATCACGAAAGTTCTGGTAGCTTGCGGTCATTCTAGTTTGTTCTATTTACAGCAACGCCATCTATTAGAGGATAGATGAAACAGCTTTAAACCACCGATACATCTAACCTCATCTAGTTCTCCCATTCACTGATAGATGGCGTTATTTTCAATTCGTAACACTATAAAAAAAACACAACATATGAAGTCGTCAAGTTGAATCCTCCTTCCATAACCAACAGGCCTTCAACTACATGAAACAAATAGCTAACATTTGCAAAGACAGCAGTCAATTTAGTAAAAGTGACGCTGGAATTACAAACGATTTCAAATAATAGAAAAAATGTGTTAAATGAATTGTGAAATTGTCTCAAGGGTACGATTTGTTAAATGATTTGTCATTAGATGCATCTGTGGAGCTGTTTCATATCAGACCGTGGAAAAAGTTGCCTTAAATGATAAAGGAAAAATAATACCTATATTATAGTGAATTGTACCTACTTGGTAATAATTCTGTACCAGCGCTAAAATATATATAGGCACGTCAGAATAACAGTGCAAGATAAGGACAATTATTTTTAGACAATAATTTGACTGACAATAGTGATTTGCATGTTTGATTTTGTCTTTATTTGATCTTGGCTGTTTAAAGATATAGAAGACAAAGAAGATAATTATGTGATTTACAGTAAAATAAATTGGGCTCTGTTTATAAATGTAATTATGTTGGTGTATGGCGCTTCATTAAACAATCCAAAACTTTCTTAATACGGAATTTATGCTGGTGCTATGAATTATCAGAAAAACATACCTGAATGGTGGCATTTAAGACATACCTCGGAGCCCTTGGTCCACTTTCAAGTCTAACCAGATTTTACAAAATATTAGCTTCACTATTAGCTAGACATTGCTCTGTCAAAAACCACAAAGCGATGTTCACTGTTTCCGATTTCTGTGTCGATTCCAAAACGAAAACAAAGTTTCACCAGTCTTATATCAAAACTTATATTAAAACTTTCAAAACTTCTGAATGATTTTCTTTGAATTCTAATCCGACGGCTGAAACATTTCAACCCAAAAGTTTTTTGCCTCCAGTTATAAAGTAACGGAAGCATTACCAACGGAACCAATATATTTACTCATAGAAACAAAGCCTTCTGAAATCAGAACCCGTAGTATAATATCTAGGTCACAATTTCCTCCAGCCAATATTTCTATTTCAAACGACCTATAAGAAAAATGCTTTTGACATCCGAGCTTGGACTTTGTTAGAAATCTGCGAATATAAGGCGAAGTCTTGAACAAAATCCAACATTTCCAGTTTCTATAAATGTAAGGTACATTTTGTTTGTGGCTTTCTGAATGACGTGTAGCTTTTTGTGTTGCTGAAAGTGGCAAGCAAGAATGAAACACGTAATTGGAAGCGGTTGATATGATTTTATTAGCGGTAAGATTTGATATGATTTGTTTTCTATCATCATTGCTCTTTCACGGCACAAAACTACGGCAACAAGTTTGATGAATGTAGATTTTCTGGCGATTCTGAAGATTCTGTGAAGGTGATTTAATGACGCTGTATTCAATCGCCATCATAGTATATATTTTGTCAAATCTGTTTAGACTAAAGTTAGTAAAATGGACCTTGGGCTCCAAGGTCGAAACTCTGAGATGCAACTGGGATACCGCTAAGATAATGATGATTTGGTCGTCATCATGAGATCAAAAAAACCTATATTTGCCAACGAGCTGCCTACAATCAAAAGCAGTTACCTTATACCACATTCAGATGATTCACTACTATAATATTGGACCTCCTTAACTTCATGAATAATTAATGGATTGGCCTCAACTAAGTGTAAACAACGCTGGACAATACCACCACTGAATGTAGATTTGATAATCCAATTTAATCTTACGTATTTGTACGTGATTGGACAACTTCCTACCAACATTATAAAAGTATTTTTTTATTCCTCATGTTAGTGGATTTTAAATCTTTTCATGAAAAGCAAACTATTTTATATCTTTTTTTTTTTTGCACTTGACTCTCTGTATATTTTTTTAACATCTTTCTTTATATTCATATAAATATATTAACATAAGATGACAAAGCTAATCTAACCTAATCTAATACAAAAAAACATAAAACAAATCTAAAAGTGAAAATATTTACAAGGTTTAGGCGTCGTAAAATTAAATCTAATCGTTTTAAATCTTAAATTATGCAATACAATTTGCATTGCAGCAATAAAATTGACAAGCAATATAGATAAATGTCCCAACTTCTTTCTTTCCAGTTTGTGTAAATCTTCACATCTCACCTAAGTCAAGCAATACCAAAAAGATGTGCAATAAAAATGTATGCTACTAGCCGTTTCCCGCCGTTTCACCCGCGTCCTGAGGGAACTACCTACTTCGTGTAACCGAAATACCGAAATATCTTACGGACCCCTATTTAAAAAAAATAAAATATAGCCTATGTTACTCGCAGATAATGTAGCTTTCTAATGGTGAAAGATTTTTAGAATCGGTCCAGTAGTTTTTGAGTTTATCCATTACAAACAAAAATTCAAATTTTTCCTCTTTATAATATTAGTGTAGATGTGCTACCAACGTCGACTTATACTGTGACTCTTTTTGTTCCAATTTATGCACATCCAATAACATCCCAGCTTAGCTCTCCAGTGCACAGAAAATGCGGATTGAAATAAAAGTCTATGCCAAGTGTGACGTAGGGTAGTGTTAATTATGACGAACTTCATAATGAAAGAGATATGCTCGGCTCGTTGGGACCAGATTCCTTTTGACGTGACGCCAGTTGCCGCTGTGATGCACGACTCTCATTTGATAGTGACAAGGAAACCTTAAAATATGTGTGAAACATTGTAACACCGTAAACCTGCATTTTAACCATATTTTAGAAATTGACTTGTTTATTGAGTTTTGTACCTGTTTTTTACAATAAAATTTTGTCAAATTTAGGGAATATTTTAATTTGTGCATATTTAAGTCCTTCTTGAGGAATAATATTGATACTACTTTTTCAGTAGCCCTTCACTAAAGATTTTTTTTCTTTATCGGCTTCTTTATACAACCTAATCGAAAGAGTTACTTCCATAAACATATAATTAGAGCTAAAATACTTACAGAGACTGCGAGAGGTACTTGGATAGTCCAAGTTTGGATATCTTGCTCCCCTTGATACCCTCATTGACAATGTTGCTCACGGTCAGAAAGTTCTTCGTCATTGTCGACTCCTGGGACGACACTATTGTCACACAAAAACCACAAAAAATAATTAAACCACTGGCAACACTAGCAACTAAAACTAAATCACTTTTCAAACACTAAATTGGCAACACTCGAACTTAACAGTAGTAACACTTACTTTTTAAATTGACAACCCAACATCGAATTCTATTTTCAAAATTTAACCGCAACAAGTAACACGCGTAATCTTATTTTTTATGTTAATTAGTCAACAGAACAAAAATTCTCTCTTTGTATTAATTTGTATCTTTTAAAGTATTTTCTCTCTCTTTTTATCACAGACGCAGTTTTTCGATGTTTTGTTTTTCGCTCCCTACTTCACGAAACCTGAAAAGGAAGGTCTTTTTGTTCATTCTGAATATTTCTTGGACATTACCCGAAAGCACTTTGTTTGAAAAATAAATTCCCTGAGATGCTTGCTAGTTAATGAATCGTTTTATTTTTAAAATGGTTTAACATTTCTTGTTTAAAATGCTCAGTAAAAATTAAATGAAACATCAAAGCTTTCTTGTTCAAAGTTTCTTCTTTAATAAGTGGTGCAGTCTTAAAGCAAATGCTGAATTATTTTATTTCACTGTCTGTTTCTTTAAATTTGTAAATGTACTGTGATTCGCGATAAGGCAGACTTTAATAAAATGCGAAAATAAGTGTGAGTTTGACCTTTCTTCTTATTATGAGAAAGGGACAAAGTGAAGGATGTTTTGGCAATAAGCAGAGACGTAATATGCCTACGCAACAGTCCATATTTTTTTTTTACCTACAGTTTAACTGTCTTCTTGGTACCACCGCCTTGGTAACGCAGGATTTGTGATTATATTCATGACACTTCCGGTACTGACTTTATATTTTGTTTCGGTTCAGTTTCGGTCGATTCGGTTTCAGACCACATCGAAGACATCTCTTAGTATGTAGAAGTTTATTTATTTTATTTATTTCTTTACCAACACTTAATTATACTGGTGGGGCACAATAATAGAATAACACAAATAAATACAGCTGCCAAGCGTAACGCCTTTATGTTACTTCAATATGCGTCTTCCTATCTTCTGTATAGTCATAAGTGTTAATGTAAATTCATACGTAATTTAAAGGCGTTACGCATGGTTTTACATTGCCATCTTCATAAGCCAGTCCATATCTCTCTGATAAAATCACCCCAACGATCTAAATGATAACATATCCCAATTCCAAACTCAGCTGAGTCGTAACAGTGTTCTCCAAAATTTCAGCTGAACCAACACAACGCCTAGCAATGAAAACTTGCTAAAAAGGTCTAACTTCTACACCTAGTCAGCTGCCTAGAGACACATTAATTAGGCATAGAGTCATAGGCCAAACTGTCGACTCAACGAGCGACCTAGTTGAAGAAGTTCTGAAGTTACGAACTTTGCTATTCCTTCACTTCAAATGCATAATAGTTTCGTCAAGGTTGGCAACTTGGAGAACATTTACGAGTATATTAAGGACACTTCAGAGCGTTATATATGAAACTCTGAGGTTGTGCCATAATTGATGTCTTCATTTTGGAGCAGTGAAAGCCTAATGCGTGTCTTTTGCGTGTTTCGTATTACGGTTGGAATGGAACGGTTACCGGGAAATGAGTTTCTGAATGAATTATGCCGCTTAAAATATGCGATTAGTTGGTAATGATAAAAATGTTGTCTAAATTGAATTTAGAGTGAAGAATAGCAAGCTATGCAACAGATATTAGAGAAAAGTGTGTGCTTGATAGTGCTCTTTCTTTTCCTTATTATCATAATCTCATAGAAAGATATCTGAAACAACGATATAAATATTTCAGACCTGTTTAATTTTCGTTGATTGATTAGTCATGGCTACTGTCAAAATTATTCTCATGATTTGCATTTGGTAATTACACTTTATTTCATATTTAATTTTTGTCCACTAAAATTGGAAGGTATATAACTATTTTAAAGGGCGTACCCGCTTCTAAACTTTTATATCCTGATACCATAAAGTACAAGGCTTATTTTTATGTCACATATAAATTCAAATTTCTGTGATATATGCAAAACTAAACTGTCAGTTATAGCGACCCACACTGAACCATTTCGGTATCTTGAAAGCTGTCCGTCAAAATCGGATCGTTTAAATGCAAAGCCAAGTATAATATTCTGGTTTTATCTAAAATCAATAGGATTTGAATAGAACAATAGACAGTAAAGTTAATAGGATAATATGATGAGGATATTTGAAACGGGTAATAACGTCACCTCAATTTAAAGCATCAATTTTACTTAGAATTAGCTGTCTCCCGCAGTTTCACCAGCGTCCTGAGGGAACTACTTCGCGTACCCGGTTAATTTATTGCCTAAGTTACTCCTTGGTACATATCCGCCAGTAAAAGTCTCGTAAAATCGGTCCAGACATTCCAGAGATTAGCGTGAACAAACAAACAGACAGACAGACAAAGAGACAGACACACAAAAATTGTAAAAAATGTCATTTCGGTATATGTACCGAGTATAAATCCATATGCATTTATTAAAAAGTGGTTATTTTATTATTACAAACAGACACTCAAATTTTATTTATATGAATAGATATGCCTAAACTAATTAGAAGTGCTGCGTGTTAGCTACGTAGTTACTGCTCATGGCTTCGCTCGCGTGGTCGCGTTTTCATATAGGCTCACGCCTTTATCCCCGAAGGGGTAGGTAGAGGTGTAATATTGCACCCACATTTTGCCATGAAGGGGCGAGGGGAGCGAGCCTATTGCCGCTACTGGGCACATTACCAGACTCCGTGCTGCTACTGAGAATTTGGAACAACCCAGTAACACTTTTACCCGACCTGGGAATCGAATCCGGGACCTCCTATCAGTAGACGCCTATGCTATCCACTGGCCCATGGAGGCCGCCTTAACATTCTTCATTGTATAGATGAAGGAACTTTAATTATGTACAAGTGACTAGAAAATGAGAGGTGACAGTTTTATATATTTGGTTGACACCAGCCTGCTTACAAAAATGACAACATGGATGGCTACAGAAATGACAGTTAAAACAATGATACTGCCGATAGCAGTCAGCCAACAGTTCCATCCCACTAAGGAAAACACTTTGACTCCAAATAGTCGTTTCAAGTTTGCGTGTCATTATTGTGTAAATGTTGTTTGAATGTTTATACAAAAAAAGTTAGTTACCTTTTATATAAAAAATGAGGCATGGCTATTTAAGTAGTAAGTAGTGATGCCAATATAAAATAAAGAATAAAAATTTGTTGGTAAATCAACACAGTTTTTACGTATTTGAAGGTGATGGTTTCTGTTTTGACAAAAATGCTGTTCCTGCGTCTGTATTGCAACAGCAGACAATAACTATTATGTAGTTCTATGCAATAACTTGAAAAGCTAGTCTCTTTCAAGAAATATTGGTTCCAAGAGGTAAATGATACGGATATATGGAAGAACAGTGGGGAGGCCTTCGCCCTGCAGTGGGACGTCACACGCTCAAAACTAATTAGTCGTATGCTTAAAATTATTCACGGTATGATTTTAGCTCATGTCTGTCTCAATAATTCTCAGCGATAAGCGGGTTCTCTATAAAACATTAAAAAGCTTTCAGACGCTACAATTCTACATTTTTTTTGTCTTGTAATTTTATTTTGCTAACAGTCTCATGGAAGCGTCTTTTCTAAATTCAACCGTTTTTTTAAAGCAATCTCTAAGTACTAATTACGTACTTATCTTTTTTTTTTAATCCTTAATTTTTTTTATGGAGAAAATCTGTAGAAATAGTGACCATTTGGAGTAACTGACTGTGAGAGTTACATTCACAATGCTTTGATGGTTCGCTACGTTACTAGATCATAACAACAGCATATAAAGCACATCGTAAACAAAATAAATATTCTTAACATTCACATTTTTACGACAGCAAAACGTGTCACCATCAGAAACAAGAGAATTTCCTTTCTCCTCAAAAAGCAATATCTACATTAAGATGATGGAATAAGCACTCAACTTTATTGGTAATGACCTGGAATAGGCCTGCGGTGTAAGGGTGTTTTGGTTATGGCTTCAAAGGCCATTAGAACAGCGAGCCAAGACTCAATTAATGTGGAAAGGGCTGTGGTAAATAGCTTTATTGTCAAGCAATTTTAAACCTTATCTATATGGTCAAAGTATATTATATCTTTCGATCAGCTTGAGATATCAGCTTGGTGAAGATCAACGTATTTGCATCTCATAAGCGATTATAGCTGTGATAGCCTAGTGGAGAGACCGACGGACTGCTGCGCAGATTGTCTCGGGTTCGAATCTAGAGCGCGCACCAATGACTTTTCGAAGTTATGTGCGTATTCAATTGTTAATATTATCGCTTGCTAAACGGTGAAGTAAAACATCGTGAGGAAACCTGCATGTCTGAGAGTTCTCCATAAGGATCTCGAAAGACATGTGAAGTCTGCCAACCCGCATTTGGCCAGCGTGGTGGACTATGGCATTACCCTTCTCATAGTGAGAAGAAGCCCGTGCCCAGTAGTGGGACAGTTCATATACAGGACCGATGATGAAGCGATTATAAACCTTTTGGTGAAAAATGTAAGGTCTAAAATTCTGTGAAACTAAACTGCTGCCAACTATCCGCTGTTTTCTATATGAATTGAGCCTTAGAATCATGAGACAAACTAAGACTCTTTGTAATTCGAGTCAAGTTATGCCGAGTTGGTGTGTACTTTTTGACTGTCAAAATACTGCTTACGATGGGATTTGGACATTCCTTTTCCTGGTTAGTGTGAGTTATTTTAGCTGTTTCTAGGAATTGGACCTAACCTGTATAAAATCCCAGTACTTATACAATATTTTTGTACAATTCTTGTTGTCTCGATAAAACAACTAAGCTATAGTTTATACTCAATATTGTCCGTTCTGATAAAAGAGACAAAACGAATTTTGAATTGAACATGCTGTCTCTTTTTGTAAAAGTCTTCGCTAAATTCATTTTCAGAATTCTAGAAAGAGAAAACCGCAACAACATAAAACTATGTCGCACTCCCGTGTCAGCCATTAATTAAGGTTTCTAAAAAATGTTTATTATTTGTCTTTACGTTTTTTAGTGATTTACCTCTCAAGGCATTATTTTTTTTTATAAAAAGGACAATAAATTAATACTTTAACAGTCAGAGTATACTCTCAAATACGCATAAAATAACATTTTACAATCTATTATCTGAAATTCTTTACTAGTATCAACACAAAAACGATGTCACAAACGCAAACTTTGTCTCCTGAAGCTCCTAAACTTTTATTTAATGGCCACACTTTATAGCAATAAAATGGCTGAATCCTAGTACTAGGTACTACAACGTTCCCGGTAAAAATGGATACATGAAAGCTGTGTTTCTACTATTGTAATGGGCAGTGGTTCAGCGAAGTATGATCAATAAAATTGCGCTGATGAAGACTATGAAAATACAGTAATAGGTACTATAATTTTTATCTTTTATAACTACCACATTAGATGGCAGGTGTACTTACTCCGCTGTCGTCGAGACTAGAGCAAATTTGGATACTAGCACAGATTACTAAATAGTTACTTCGTAACAGATACATCACTCCCATACAAAATCGAAAATACCAACGCTATAATCACCTACAAAATCTTAATAATAATATCCGTTGTTCGCAATGAAGAGAAATGTACCCTAAGTACTCACGCAAAGAGTTGCAAATTGCGTGACTGTACGTACAAGCCCGTCATCGAAACGAAGGCACTAGGGTTGTTCTTATGATGATTTTGGTAATAAAACGAATGTTGCGAAGATAACTATATTTTTAATTGCTTAATACTTACCTATATATACACGAGTCAGTAAATACATATTGTTAACATATATAATAAAATTAAGTAACAATAAGTATGCAATATGTTATAAAAATAAATAAAATGTATTATAATCGTACGTAGTAGGGGCCTATTGCCTATTTCAGTAAGTACGTACATAAGATTCTGACATTAAGTAGATTTTACTTAATAAAAACAACAAAAAAGCGGCGGTAGCCCAGTGGTGTACGTAACGGACTGCCGAGACGATAGTCTCGGGTTCGATCCCCAGGTATCTCGGGCACACACCTCCGACTTTTCGAAGTTATGTGTGTATTAAAAATGTTAATTATCGCTCGCTTAATCATGTGCCCGGTAGATGGCAATAGGCTCGCCCCCTATTACATTGGGACCGAAACATATCTGGCGAAGTGTGGGTGTGTAATACACCTCTGCCTACCCCTTCGGGGATAAAAGGCGTGAAGATATGTTATGTTATGTGTTAAAACAACATTTATATTTATTTCTAGTAAAAACCTCAACTTATCAAGTAACGAGCATTTACATACCTAGTATTTCCTTTCTTACCTTTGCTCTAAATAAATTAAACTGTGTCAATTTTTAGACGAAATTTCATATAAGTACCCACTTATATCAATTTATGGTATAAGACCATAACTTACTACATAAATCATTGTTTGTCCTTCGGCAATGAAAAAAAACTGCTTGAGAGGTGTCAAGGGACACCCGGATGGAACGAAGTTCCTTTCGATTAATTAGTGAACAAATTGTAATAACATTTTATTTTTTAAAGTTTTAATAACAAACATAATGTAATATAAACTTAATCAGTAGGCTCAATTTTAGTAATAATTGTTAATTTTACAAAAAATGTCCCGTTCGCCATCTTGGATCCCTAAATAGATGTCATTTACGTTATCAGAATGCATGATAGCCCAGAAAATTATACCCATATTATTTTATTAAAAATATCCCGTCCGCCATCTTGGATTCCCAAATAGATGTAATTTTCGTGACCAGAATCCATAAAAACCCCGAAAATGATACACATATTAATTTTATCAATAATGTCCCGTCCGCCATCTCGGATTCCCAAATAGATGGCATTTTCGTGACCAGAATCTATAGAAACCCCGAAAATGATATCCCTATTAATTTTATTAAAAATGTCCCGTCCGCCATCTTGGATTCCCAAATAGATGTCATTTTCCTGACCAGAATCCATAAAAACCCCGAAAATGATACCCATATTAATTTTATCAATAATGTCCCGTCCGCCATCTCGGATTCCCAAATAGATGTCATTTTTGTGACCAGAATCCAGAGAAACCCCGAAAATTAAACCCATATTAATTTTATCAATAATGTCCCGTCCGCCATCTTGGATTCCAAAATAGATGTCATTTTCGTGACCAGAATCTATAAAAACCCCGAAAATGATACCCATATTAATTTTATTAAAAATGTCCCGTCCGACATCTTGGATTCCCAAATAGATGTCATTTTCGTGACCAGAATCTATAAAAACCCCGAAAATGATACACATATTAATTTTATTAAAACTGTCCCGTCCGCCATCTTGGATTCCCAAATAGATGTCATTTTCGTGATCAGAAAGAATGAACATGATGCTTGCTTTCTATAAGAGAGAGAGAGAGAGACAGACAGAGAAACATGCGCACGCCGTTCGGCTTACAATAGCTTACTATAGCAAAAAGAGTCGTTTCAACTTGTCGTCTTAATTTTTTCCATCTAGCCCCCTTTCGCAACGCGCGATAACTTCGTTCCAAAACTTCGTTCCAACAACAACTTTTGCATTTGTTTTGTGCGTTTAACACCTATCGGGCCAACCACTGCACAATAACTTCGTGGTTTCGGTATTTCTATAAGAAAGCGCGGGAAACGTGCCATGCGTAACTACACGCTGCCGGGCGTGCGGCGGCCCTCTGTCGTTTGTACCCATATGGATACACGAAATGGTAGGTATTTATCGCGCGAATTTGAGCCAGTGACGGGGGCCTGGTACTAGGCAGATTTCCGGGTGAATGGGCACACTAACACTTTCAGACCACGTGAACACAGTCTGTGGTATATGGCTTTACTTAGTTAGAAGAAATAGTATATAGTATAGTATAGTCAGAAAAAATAAAAAATGGAAGGTATATGCAAAATTTCAGCTTCTTGTACCCAGAAGTTACGCTGTGCATGATCTGTCAGTCAATCAGTAACGCAAGATTCCGTATTTAAAAAACTGGCCGCAAGAAGCTAAAATTTGACATGTATGTTCCTTTGGGAGTGTAGGGATGCACTAAGAGGAGTTTCTCGAAATTCCCACAGGATCGAAAAGAAAATTTCATATTAAAAATCTACGGGTGTAGCTACGGGCACCTTCTTCTTTTATATATACAGACAATACCGTTAAACCTCCGGCTGACCAGGCACAGCAGCTCCTAGCCTAGTCATAAGACCCATCACGTTAGAGGAACATCTCAGCTCATTCCTCCAGAAAACCAACAAGCCCTTTCTATCCAAATAATCTTTCAGAAATGTTGTATTCACTAGACATCCTGCTGATTTAGAAACCGACGTTTACCTTTTTCGCACGTTACAGACTTACGTATGTGCGTCATAAAATAACTAAATAATAATATTCGACGCAAAATAACATAGTTTAGTCAAATCACGTTCGCAGAAAAAAAATGGAACGTCGTGTATCCTGAAAGTATGAGATTTGTCTGAAAAATGTCTTCATATGTACCAGTTGGATATGCTAGTCACTATATTGAACTATATTTTAGATATATACTAAGTTGGTAAAATAAGCATTCAATTCTGCCGACAAAAGCTTTTATTTATTTCTTAGGGACAACGAACACGGCGCAAAAAATTAATTACTTTTTTTACCAACGGCTTTCTTAAAATAACCTAGAAACGTTCGCAAACTAGCAAAAAAATGAATAGAGAAATTAAAATATACAATAAACAAATATTAGAAAATAAATTGAAGTTTAGCTCGTAAATCATTCTTACATTATTATTAATTTGTGTAAAGAAACATTTTTGATAGTTTTGTTTGAGATATATTTAATAATTTTGCAGGATTCTGATTAATACGTAGCTGGTTGTACGGCTTATGATAGATTAGACATAACATTAAATTCATAACCATGTGCCTCTAGTGCTTTAAGTCTTCAAATTGAATTACGAACAGACGGACCGACAGACTCACTGTACAGCAAAAATATGAGGCTATAATATGCCACATTTTGCAGGCCTCAAAATCGCAAGCATACTCTACCGGTCAACCCAGAGTGATCTTGTAGTGTTGCGTTGCTAACCATAAGAATTATTTTATCTTGCCCAATTTTTTTGACCTCTGTCTCACTTCTCGTCCCTCTACTTTCATATACATCACTTATTAACTGAAAAAAGACATTTTGATAGATTAATCTACTAAACTAAGATTGAGGAACTACCTATTACCTTGATTAGTTGTTTTGCTTACTACAGGTGCATGTAGCGCTATTTACCCAAGCTGTTTCTAATGTTCATTATTTCGTAAGTGTATGTGCATTATTGTTTAGTCTATAGATGTTAGATGTTATCATCCTCGTAGCTATATCCCAGTTGCAACTTTGAGTCCGCTTGTTAGTTCAGCAGGATTTGACTTAATATTAGCTGATTTTTACCAGATTGATTGCCGTCTGACCTTGCGGAGGTCAGACGTCAGCAGCAGCTCCGGTAAAAATCAGAAATATCTTAAAAGGATAGTAATAATCCATGCTTTAGAGTAGTTTCGTGTCAGTTTATTAATATATACTGACGCCTCGTAAAGACTATTAAAGTGTCATTACTCATTAGACAAAAAAAAGCTATTAATGTTATGTACGTATTTAAATATACTACAGAAGAGGCTCTGCCTGAATTGGGTTCTCACCATCGTGTGTCCAAAATCCATTCCACTAAACTTATTTTCATTGACCTACAAAACCTCAAGAAAACATTCATAAACTCCTAAAGTCCACTTCCCGAAGTGGAGCCCTCAAATAACTTTACTGTCCCTTTAATATTTTGTGAGGGAACTTCAAACATTTGATTGTTTTGAGTACTTTGCTTCAAAGAAAATTACACCAAAAGGATTTACGTATTATTTTCGAATGTTGCTTGTTTTTAATTCTTAGGGTTTCTGCGGTTTTGTAATGAGGAAAAGCAGGTTTGTTTGAGCTACTTACGAGGACGGTCAAATTGTTTGCAGAATAGATAGGGATGAAATTATGTACTAAATTATTTTTTCCTAACAATGTGGTTTCTTTATGTCTTTCATATTAGCGAGAAATAAAAAAGTTGAGGATTTTAAGAATTGAATCGCAACTTAGTAGACACGTCGCGAAGTAATCTACAACTACGAAGAAAATAAAATTAGATTGATTGTTAATTTAACGGAAGCCCAGTTTTCGAAATTAGAGTCTTTTAAAATGCAGTTTCGTCTAGTCTCAGCGTCATAAATGGTATTTTGGCACATTAACAAATATTTAACTGCCTTCGTTATGAGTACGATGTGGGCATTATTAAACATATGTCTAATGTCATCAATAACGAAACTGGTAGAGCCAAAGCACGCAGTCGCGACTACCTACTAAATATCAATAATGTGAGTGTTGCAGAGGACTTGGAATTAGCGACAGAATTTGAATTTTTTTTTGCTAATATACCCATTGTAACTACAGCGTCACTCAAATCGTCTTCCATGTCTGCTGAAATGCTGCTTAAAGACTGCGTGCCGGAATGTGTTACGGCCTTTGAATTTACTGCTGTTACTACTGAAGATATTCTCAAACAATTTAAAACTATTAATATCAAAATGACAATGGATTTATGGGAATTGTCAGTAAAGACTGTTTCATATATTATTACTTTAATTGCTCCACATCTAGCCACAGTGTTCAATGGCTGTGTCGCTTTTGGAACATTTCCTGATTTAATGAAATATAGTAAAATTACACCCTTATTTAAATCTGGTGATACATCAGACCCCTCAAATTTTCGACCTATTTCTGTATTGCCAACTCTTAGTAAAATTTTTGAAAAGTTAATACTTAATCAATTGCTTAATCATTTTAATAGACATAATCTTCTTCACAAGAAACAGTTCGGATTTACGACGGGTTGTTCAACTACTGACGCAGCAGTTGAGTTACTGAAAAGTATTTTTGCGGCTTGGGAGAAGTCACAAGATGCGTTAGGTATATTTTGCGACTTATCAAAAGCCTTTGATTGTGTACATCATGATACTCTTTTCAGGAAATTATATCACTACGGCATTAGGAACAAAGCTCTCGATCTCTTGACTTCTTACTTGGGCAACAGAATCCAGAAGGTCGAAGTTAATGGTTAGACATCTCCAGGTTCAGCTTTAAAAATGGGTGTCCCGCAGGGTTCAATTCTAGGTCCATTTCTATTCTTGATATATATTAACTATTTACCTAATTATGTAAAGGACAATCATGAGATTGTGTTGTTCGCGGATGAAACATCTTTGATTTTTAACATTAAACGACAACAGGTTAATTTTGACGAAGTAAACAATGCACTCTCTAAAGTTGTTAATTGGTTTAATGTAAATAACCTATTACTTAATAATAAGAAAACGAAACTTTTAAAATTCTCTATGCCTAATGTTAAACAAATGGAAACCAATGTGCAACTCAATGAATCTAGGATTGAGCCCGTCGAGACAACCATGTTTTAGGTATTATGCTCGACACCAAACTACAATGGGGTCCACATATTGAAAGGCTATCGGGCAAACTCAGTTCTGCAGCTTATGCAGTTAAGACAATTAGACGCCTTACAGATTTAGAAACAGCTAGAATGGTTTATTTCAGTTATTTTCATAGCTTAATGTCGTATGGGATTCTTCTCTGGGGGAGTGCTGCAGACCTAAATACAATATTCGTTCTACAGAAAAGAGCTGTAAGGGGAATTTATAACCTCGGTCCAAGAGTTACTCTAAGAGAAAAATTCAAAGAAATAAACATTCTAACTGTTGTATCACAATATATTTATGAAAATCTGTTATATGTACATAAAAATATTGACAAATTTAGTAAAAAATGTGATATACATTCTATAAATACGAGACACAAGAATAATCTGGTAGTTCATAGCACTTGTCTCCACAAAATAAGTAGCTGTTTTATGGGGCAATGTATACGCTTTTATAACAAGCTCCCTTATAATTTAAGAAACTTATCTATAAATAAGTTCAAAATAATTGTTAAAGCGAAATTATGTTCAAAAGCATACTATAAAATATCTGAATATAAAGACGACCAAAACGCTTGGGATTGAGCTGTTCTAATTCGGCACACAAAAATAATTGTGTAAAATGCTTTTTTTTAATGACGTTTCGTAAGTACTTGCAAAGTTTATACGAAATAAAGAAGTATTTCATTTCATTTCATATAAACAAATAGTTGTGGTAACCTGTCTGATGGCTTAGGCTGACATGCTTATGCATACACCTTCTGATAGCGTGGAGGCATAGTGATACAGATCGTGCTGACTCCCTCAATCAAGGTTGAGCCGTACGATTGCTGTTGAATGCGGGCCATCAGTGGGCCGAGTCAGTCAAAAGCGTCAGATGATTTCCTGCATTGTACTTACATACTAAACCCTTTTTTTGTCTGGACTTTAAAAGATCAAGAAAAGACTAAAGAAAAAAAACAATGACTCTGAGTTTGTTTCGGCCTTTCTTCTCAAGAAGTCTTTTAGCTAGGAAAAGCCGGCATCATCTAGAATAGGGTTTATACATGGATAAGTGTTGTAAACAACCAAAATGCAGAAATGAAAATATGTCTTTATGTCTTTAAATATGTCTTTTATGTCTTCGTGGTTCGGTCAATATATGGGTCTGATGATCGCTACTATCTTAAATTGAACAAAGTGTCAAACTATGTGTCGACGTCGACATAATCTGTCAAATTACTATATTTATAGATTATATTGTGTAGTAGAATAGCAACAGTAATTAAATTCAAATACAAATGGTAGTGCCTGTAAAAATACGAGAAATGGACTTAAGATCTAAATTTTTCTTTTTCTCTCCAGACAGAACAATAGCTACATGTAGTTTTATTTAACCAGCATTGTTTCTTTATTAATCTGGTTACTACTTTCCATCAATTGGATTCTTCTGCCACCAACACAGATCCAATATTTTTATCTTCACTCAAAGTCAAAAGCAACTTAGAAATAAAATACTACACGTGAAAATATGTCAACCAGAATTCAAAGATCAGAAACATTATTAAATGCTCAAAACTTCACGTCACATAAAATGAAAGACGTATATCCGAAATTTAAATAAGATTAAAATATGGCAACACACGAAACGCGTTACAAAGATTATTTTAATGTACAGGTCAAATGCACGATGCATCTGATTATCTGTTTTATACAACTTTATTTTGGGATGAAAATTAAAACATGATGTCTGATGACACTGTGATGTAGGATTTGCCAACGTAAAGTTACTTATATAACTGTGACATTATTATTAGCCCTGTTTGTCCCTGCTATGCACAAGCCAATGCTCTGTATGACAAGGATTGACAGATTTTACATATATATCTTTCAAGAACATTATGGAACACTCGCAAATAAGCTTGCTCACGATATTTTAATTCGTCGTTTCGCGGTAATTAACAATTTAATACACACTTAGCTTCGAAAAGTCAATAATGCGCGCCATTGGTTTGAATCCAAGACTCTCTATCTAGCAGTTTGCTGTTCTCTCCACTAGGCTATCGCTGCAACTATAAGCAGTTAGACACGTCGGAACAACGTAATCAATTGTATTTGTTTTCGTCATTGTATTAGCTCGAATAGGTATGTTTAAATTCCATTTCCCATTGTACTCACTGTTCGTTCTTTAGACGCATTTCTATATGATTTAATTGTATCTAATATAATTTATTTAGTCATCTTTATAAAACTTTCTTGTTTTCTCCATTCCAGCTCAATTTCAATTGGACATCTAACAAATAGGCACTATCATACCTAATAAGAAGACAGTTTGCAAGAAAACATATTACGCACTTTACCAAAAAGTATCCCAAATAAGAACCCTAAGTCACCAAACAAAAAACAAGTTGTACGCTCAAGAAATGTTTTAGACATTTATATAAAAACCTAAGGCTAGTGAATGATTATTTCACTCTGTGTGACTAACGTACCGAACCGAGAGAGGGTAGGGAAGTGGGACGCCCGTATGCAAAAAAAAAAGTAAGTGGAACTTGTCACAGAAGCTGGAAATTCTTTTTACGCCTGCGATAGGTATAAAGGGTTTAATTGGAATTAAAATGGACACGAAAATACAAAAGTATTATTTGTGGCTTTTTTGGGTTGAAGAGTGTTAGTTATGATAGGGGTTTCTGTCGGTACTAGCAGAGCTCACGTTATTTACGGCTGCTGCTCCATATCCGTGACTCATAGCGTGATATTATACATATAGCCTAAATCCATCTCAGTTATATGGAGTAACAAACTAAAAAAAAGCAAAGAATTACTCAAATCGAACTAATAGGTCCTGAAATTGGCGCGTTCAAACAAACAAACTCTTAAGCTTTATAATATTAGTAATGTACGTCGCCACTAATGGTACATTTCGGTACGTTACGATTGAAATATACCAGAATATCACTGTGTAACGGAGGCAGAATTATAAATAACACTGAAATGGGACGTACGAGTACATTTGTCTGCCATTGAGCGCGATAAAAAGGCAAAAAAATACATGTGCAAAAGTGGTTCATTTTAATGAGAAAATATTGCACTGAAACACTAAAATGCTGGAGTGTTTTTATAGTTTCTCTAAAGTAGGTTGCTGAAATATTTATAATCTGTGTAGGCTAAGGAATGAAAACATAAATATTTTGGTAACCACCATTACACCTGTACCTCTTAGAAAGTTAAGCGGAGAACTAAATTATTTTTTGGGTTACTTACTAATCTTAAAAGCCTAAAGCAGTCTCCTTAGCAGTTGCTTAGCTAACTACAGTACCCTTTTAATTTCACCGTGTTAGTTTATTACGTTAAGTATAAGTGCTAAGGAACTCGCGTATCATTTCGCCAGATTACACATTCTTAACATTACAACAAAAATAAATAAAACTCAAGACCAACGTGACCAACCCATACGTAAATAATAATAAAGTTTTCTGTTTAGGTATCCGCATGCGGAATATTTAGCAGAAACCATCAATCATTATGTCCCGTGTCCTCTACCCTGAAACCGCAGTATATAGGTATGTTTAAGCTATACAATTTAGTTAACAAAGTTTAAAATAGCTTACGAAATTAACTCAAATTTATTCAGATTAACCGAGATAAAACGTCTGAAAAGTCTATTTTACGAGATTTCTTTTCGGTAATTTAGAGGATGTCTTATCTTGGGCGTTCAAATCGTTAAGTCAACATTAATTAATATTAAGTCCTGGCTTCGGTTACATCTTCAGCCAAAAAGGGTGTTAATTAAGAGATACTTCCTTGTCATAGACAAGCAGAGACATTTTGTATAATTTATGTTTTAGGAAGCAATTATTTTGGGCGTACGTTTACTAATTGTGGAGTATTAAGTTTCATTTATTTAAAAGTGGCGAAGTGTGGGTGTGTTATACCTACCTCTTCAGGGATAAAAAGCGTGAAGTTATGTTATGTTATTTAAAACTTAGATTTCACCAGCGACTCTGTCAGCATAGGTACTTGCACCAAAAGGTAGCCTATGTTTTTTTCTAATATATAAACTGAATTAATGAATAATTTCATGAAAATCCGTTCAGTAGTTTTAGCGTGAAACAAGAATAAACAAACAAACTTTGGCATCTATAATATTAGTATGGATTGGTCAAGTGTTATGTGTATTCAGTAATTGCTCTTAGAAGTAATGCTTAAGTAATTTCAATATTAATTTAATAATTTGCAAAATTACGTAAAAATTTATCGTGAACTTGAAAAAATATATTTTTGTAATATTTTCATATCTCTATTATAATAAATTCTTGCGTTACTGAGTGACTGACAGACAATGTACCTATAGCCAAAAAACTGGATGCAGGAAGCTGAAATTTGGCATGTATGAGATGTCCTATGGGAAGCGTGGGGGTTCACGAAGAAGGGATTTCCCGCAAATCCCACGGGAGCGGAAGGAGATGGTTAAATTAAAAAGAACTATATTTGCAGGCGAAGCTGCGGGCATCCTGTAGTTTGATGATATAACGAAAGTATTATTCATTGATATATAGTATTCTGTCTCACGAAATAACAATTGATTTCCATATTTCGCAAGCTATAGTCAATTATAGTATAGGTCATGGCTTAGGCTAATAACATTCTCTACTCGACCTCGTAATACACACCTTAATACTACATAGCACACACATCCCCTTCCAACCTAGATTATAGAGCCGTCCGAAAGCCTCCCATTAATCAAGCTTGAGTGACATAGTTCAAGTATTTATATTTATAGCCAGCTTAAAGTGTCAACGAAAAAATGGCGATACAACACGTAAATACACGTCATGAGTCGACGGTAACGCCATCTATGAGAGATTTATGGGAACTAGTCTTATTGAGGTGTCTTTATTCGGACAATATAATATATTTCATTGGTGTTGGTAAGCGATAGCCAGTGCCATGCAGGGCTATGCTAGCAGGCGCAAAACGCAGTCCTTAGGAGGAGGAGGAGATGTAGTCCAATAACGTATATCTAAAATATTTCAAGGGTACGGATATTGAAGGTTTGCATCAACATCCTAACGCAAGGACGAAGGATAAGAGAATAAGAGGAAAGAACTGGCGAGAAGAAGGGGATTCAGTCTCTTATTTTCTCACTCCTCGCACAATACACAATTTTTTGCATCATGTAATTATCTGCAGTTGTCTGCCTGCGAAGAGTAGAGTATTTTAGTAATCTCACTTGATACGAAGGGCGCAGCCTTGAAGCAAGAATGGTTATCAGTAAATTTGGCGGCAAAATACCGAGGGCGTGATTTGACCACATCTGTGCAATCGTGAAGACAGGAGCAAATGAAAGTGCAAAACACTCCTAGAGAAGATAATTAGCAGGCAGAAGACGCAGCCATCACGACCCTTAGCATTGAGGAAAATTACGTGAACAGTAAGATAAAACATCACGGACAGAATACGATTCTACATAAATACACTTCAAGTAATTGACTTCAACAATTCTTGTATCTACTTGATGAAAAGTCCTACTTGGGTTGAAACAGTTTTTTATCTCTCAAATATTTGAACTAAGGCTACAAAAAATGCCAATCAACCACTTGCCTTCCAAGAATAATGGATAAACAAACTAAGTCCAAAAAGTTACGCGACGCCAGCAATAACCATTTGCTATTCATCAAATTTTACGATTTGTTTATTCGCCACTGCGTTCATATTTCAAAGCTCGAGGATTTGTTACTTCACTTAGGAGTGGAGTAGACGAGAGACTTTTAGTTTTCGCAATTATAATTATGTTTATGCAAATATTTTTCATTGAAAATCTATTTTTATAGTAGTAAGTTGTCATTATTTAAGAATAAAGGACTTAATACATTTAGCTAATGTTGACTAGGAATAGTCTAACCTTTATACAAACATCATTCTTATTATCAAAGGTATTTTAAGTTGAAGCTGAACTTTGTGAAATTCTGATAAACCTAAGTAAGCAATGGTAAAAGCGCCCACTTTTCCTTAGACAATTATTTAAAAAAAAAAACACGTTTGGGTGCGTGCAATTTCTGTAACATAACATGTTACACATAAACATTGTTATGTAACTTATAACGGTAATGTGGAGACTGTCTTGTTCTGAGTCTGAGTATTTATCACCACACCCCAGGATTTTGCCCGAAATGAGTTGTTTTTTACAGAACATTAAAAAAAATCGTGTTTTTTAATTCTGCGCCATAAAATAAGCCGCATAACCGACTAAGCAAAAATGCAGTCGCAAAATCGCCCTTCTGTGAAGCATTTTATCTATTACAACCTTTTCAAGTACTGAAGAAACTGTGTCAATGGTTTCTTTGTTTTCCTATTGCTGGGGTGACCGTGAGTTATGAGTAACCGTCTATATTACTGACCGTTTCACTCCGTAATGTTAGTATTTTACTTTCTGAGGGAATGGCTTGATAATGATGGCGAGCCTTGCAAGCAATAATTGCTTGCAAGGCTGGCAAATTATTGTGAAAACCTTTGGTGTTAGAATATTTGTTTACTTTTGTGCTGAAGATAGAAATGTATCATATTATTTCCAACAATGAGATTTAAAATTGTGTACCCTTAAAAACATAAAGTGTCACTGCTTTATTGAATGTTGTAATTATCGTAAGAGGAGACTGACAAATGAAGCAAAGAGTAGCTCTGGAAAGGGATGATAATTCTATATGAAGCCTCTACAAGATTATACCAACCCTTGGTCAGCGTATTCTAGAAGGTTAATTCCTTTTGTTGATTACAATACTATCGTAATGCAAATTAGGAAACTCCTACGGTCGTCCAGCAGTGGAATCTGATGAAATCGTATGATGAAAACATGAAGTCGTTGTCCCTTCCAATATACTTAGTTTTACTTTTAACGAGACTTTTCGATCGCCTTTATTGATTTCCAAGTATTAACTTATCCATTTAAAAAGTGTGTTTTCTGCTTAGTTGTTTTCATAGCTCTTTTGTACCTATATCCAAATTTGGTACAAAATTTGTTTCACACTAATTTGTAAAATAACATTTAGCAGAAATTTGAATTGAATAAACTATAATTATGTAAAGAAAAGAAGCTATAATAAGTTCGTAATCATAAAAATTACATCATACCAAATTTCTGAAATATTTCATTACGCCACACGACGTTTAAGTTAAAGATTTAATTAGTTTTCGATACAACTATCTATTGGTATTCAAGAACAGTTCAAAACTTAGCATAGTTTCTTAATAAATTGGGATTCCGGGTATTCCAAAACTTGATGAAGATTTTTTTAGCTATCAATAGTCGATCTTAACTTTATCATCATCATCATCAGCCTTTAACAGTCCACTGCTGGACTAGGCCGCTCCTTTGAAAGGAGGAATTGGCCTACTATACTACGCTGGCCAAACGGGTTGGTATAGGGTTTGTATCAAGTTTTCTTTCTCTTACAGTGCTGTTCTCTGCATAATATGCTCCCTCTGTCGGCTCTTACCTTTAACTTTACTTTATTTTTAACTTTATGATTCAAAAGAAACATTATAACTTTCATGTTTTCTGAAGCAAAATAACGCTCTGATATAAATATCGCAACATGCAGCCACCCATCCTAACGGCGGCCTCTGCAAACTTTACTTTACGTTATCGATCTATTATAACCCTCAAGTAAACTTCTAACAGGACAGGAGCGGTAATTTAGGTAATAGAGGCATTCAATGATATGTTTCAAGCAGAGCTACAATTGTATAAGAAAAAATATATATAAACGTTGAAATATTTACTTTGCGCAAGAAATTCGTATGATATTTGTCACATAACATAACGTCACGCCTTTATCCCCGAAGGGGATAGGCAGAGGTATATTACAGACCCACACATAGCCAGTTATGTTTCGGCTTAAGCAAGCGATAATTATCATTATCAATGAACACAAAACTTCGAAAAGTCAGAGGTGTGTGCCCGGGGTATCTGGGGATCGAACCCGAGACCATCGTCTCTGCAGTCAACGGACTGCAGACATCATCACCGGCTATCGACGATAGCCTAGTGGTGTGTTGTAAACGCTCATCGTCAATGTTTTCAAAATCTACAAACAAATACGCTCTCAGCAGTTAACGAGCTCAAATTAGGTATACTCAACTCATACTGAAGTGCAATAATTAAAAATTCTTACGAACCGGTCTGTGAGTGACGAGGCTCAACCCATGTAATGTGAACCTCAATCGAGTGCTGACGACACATCCCTTGTGATAATGATCTGTGCGCGATATGAGGTCGTGAGAGCAGCAAATGAAACATAAATTAAGCTACAAGCAATCAAATGTTTTTATCATATTTCATTCATACAAGTGTATCAAATAATAATGCCCACATTCACAATATTCGTGCTATCTCGATATTGTTTTAATGGCAATTAACTCATGCAAATAAAATTAATTGAATTAATATTTTCATTTACACACGCAAATTGTAAAGCAACAGTAATACGGTAATCCATGCTCAATATTATAAATACGAAAACATGTTTGTTTGTTTATTTGTCAATCTTTTATGTCACAACAAACCGATGTTACAGTATTCGTTTTGTACGTGGAGATAGATAGGATACTAGAGAGTGACATATCTATCATCATCATCAGCCTTTACTGCTGGACTAGGCCTCTCCTTTGAAAGAAGGAATTGGCCTGCTTTACCACGCTGGCCAAACGGGTTGGTATAGTGTTTGTATCAAGTTTTCCTTCTCTAACAGCATAATATGCTCCCTCTGTCGACTCTTACGACACCCATGGGATGGAATGGGGTGGTGACATTCCGTATTCTTAATCCGTCACCCCACGGACATAGGTATATTTTACCAAAATCTAATTGATAACCGACGGCAAAGTCGAGTGAAACAATAAATATTTAAACCGGAACATTTATTGCAGGTTTCAAGACATCCCTGGGACTTCACGAGTGTCAAAACTTGTTGTCATCAATGGTCACTGCTATTGAACCTGACTTCATAGGTGAGTAATGAGAATGTGAGTGGGACTAGTCCAATAGAAAACAAGCAACGGGAATAAATAGAGAGTGTAATGTAACATTACATCAACCGAAGTTATCATGAACGAAAATTTTCAGCGCCTTATAGGTATTTTAAAAATAACAGCTCACAGATCAACATTTTTCTCCTGAAAAATTTCTTCAATGCCCTCTAATTTGCGCGTCATTGTACCGACGTACTACATTTATGAACAATGTTGATTGATTATAAGAACACGGTTCAACTGAACCTCATTACTTGGCGAACGAAACGAATGTGTCATTCACACTAATCGTTGTTGATTACGTCTTAAATTGGCTGCAATTATTGTATTCGGTAAAAGAATTTTATTTTGTATTTATATAGCCAAATATAATGTTTGTGTAGTCAATTTATCAGAAGTGTGAGTAGAATTCAAAAATACGAAATTGATGGTGTAATTGTTAAAATTGTATTGTAGTCTCAACAATGTCCAAAATAAAAAAATAACACTTTTCTAAGGGTTTGTTGATGTCTTCTCTTGTTGTTTTGCATTGTGAGCTTCGTAGCGGAATAAAATTGTTTTCCGAATGCCTCCTGCGTAAGCTATCTCGAAACGAACGCGAAGCGTGGTGCGCGAAAAGAATCGAATGCAATCAGTAAGCTTGATATCTTCGCGCCGGCCAGCGATCTGGCCCTATCAGCTGGAGTCAAATGAAACTCCACTGGTAACTTTCACAGAATTTCAAATCAAAAATAACCATTATTTTATATAAACGATATTGTCTCGCCTATACAAAGTGAATAGATCTAAAACTTCATCCAATGCATCACGCAAATACATTGCTCGCATCGATTACGTTGATAGCAATCGAAATACGAAACTCGTACTAACGACTTTCATCCCACATCACTCTTACATCTCACCACTCTCTCACTCAATCAACTTCACTACTTTGTCCGTCCATATCTCTAAAAGCCAAGCAATTATCGCACCATTGCACTCTCACTACAGAGCAATAAAAACTCGAGCCGAATTGATGCAGCGTTAGTTAAGTAAGCAGTGTTGTTTCACATTTAGGTCAAGCGTTTATTGCTAGTGGGAAATATATTGATGACGTCATAGTCGTTACGTCACTCATTGGAGAAACTGATTTATAGGTTAATACTATAGTCCGTTTACAGTTATTTTACCTCTAGCTGTTAGATTGGCCAACCTGGGCCTTGTGTTGCTATATTTGGTATATAATACTCCCATTTTAAATATACATTATTGCTAAAAATGTACTTATTTTTTTATTGCCTAAGCGATCGTATTAAATATTTGGAAGTAATGTTTGTAACAAAACCTCTTGATATTGGCATATATATGCATGTACATTTATTTTCTTACGAAATAACTAATTTCCTATGAAGATAAGTAGTTATAATAAAAATTTTGTCTATTTAATATATAAAGGTAAACGCATCATAATTACGCCAACGTGAGGTTCTAATTATGAAATACAAAAACTGCAAATTTAATTTTCATATTTATTTTGAATAAGAATGATGTGGGTGTAATATTACACCTCTGCCTACCCCTGCATGGAAACAGGCGTGAGTCTATAAGAATGATCCATGTGGACTGCCAATGTTATGATGATTCGTAACTGCTGTCATATTCTGTATCAGACTCAGAATTTAATTATATTATGAACCTGTCCATTTCAGCATCCGTAGACCCATCTGTTTCACGAAGCTTGTCTTCAATGTGGCGCTCATGTTTGCATTGTTTTGTCAGTCTTCTGCAGTGATAGATTGAAAAGCTTCTTCAGCTGAATTCACAATGTTGGTTGCCTCTTATGCTAAATTTTTGCTTGTGACTCGCCTTTTAATGAGACTCCACATAAGTTCAATTGCGATTAGCTCGCAGTGGTATGGCGGTAATCTAACCACTTTGCGGCCATGAGCTTCAAGCATTTGAATTTTTAAAGCATTTCCACTAATGTTATGCACGGGTAACCCCATTTTCATTCCTGTCATCACAGAGTACAATTTCAACATAAAGAAAATAAACACCGACATCTGTCAGAGGTAAAATAACTGTGAACGGACTGTAGATTTTGCCACTATCATAGATAACTTTTCAAACAAATAAAAATCTTTCAACTCCCTTTTAGGGTAGGAATTTAAAAATTCTGCCTTTGTTGGTTTCGGTGATTTAAAACAACAGTGCTAAAATTTTATTTTCATAAAAAATTTAATTTTCTAATTTCAGTAGGTTAGACTCTTGGATCATAATAATTATGTATAATGATAAAAATGATAATTGAAGTTTGAGTTAAAGCCCAGGGACATTGTGAAAGATTAAGTTCTATGTGAACATAGGCAAGTATTTTTATATACCTACATGATGATGATAGTAGGAGCTTTAGATTAAGCAATTTTAGTTTTTTTTCAGATCCATAGCATTGTGGTTTCTTTCGTTGTTTCTTTCCATTCCATCTGCACACGGTATAGTACTTAATTTATTCCGTGAATTGTTGTCTCGATTCTGTGTGTTCTTTTTTTCCGCGAATTGAATGAAAGTCGACAGTATTACTACGTATAATAATTCAATGTTTTAATGTGTGCCATAAGTCCATAACATTTATGTGAACAAATATGTCTAGTTACATAATTATCTATATGAATAAAAATTTATCACCGAAGTGTTTGTCCAAATGACTACACCAAATTTGATAAATATCCTTTTTTTCTGATTGTTACTGTCAGGAGAAGGGTTGTATGAAAAAAAAATAGAAAAAATAATTATATGGCTGTACGAAATTCGTTGGATCAGCTAGTACTTATATAATATAATCTATACTATATGCTTTTACAAAAATATCTATATACTTACGATACATAAATAAGGTAACCTCAAGTAATATAATCTACATAAGTCTCCAGATAGCAATGGACCCATAAAACGTAAAGCAATAACATGAACAAACGGATGAAACAATAAAATTTAATTATTGTTCCCCAAAAATTCATTGTAACGATACATAATACAGCAATACTGGAAATTATTACGATTCCGTTTACATTGAGAGGTTCTTTGATTATATTTAAGGATGTTTTTAAAGCCATGTAATATTTACTTTGAATACTAAGCTGTTTACGACCTTAGGGAGTTGAATAACTATTCTAAGTTTAAGTCTGTATTAATGAGGCGTTTTAATCCAATTATAATAATAATTATAATCATAGAATTATATGTAAAGCTTTTTCGCATTTCTATCATATTATATAATGGGAGGAGCCAATAAAAAATCTTGATCAACAAAACATAACCGCAGTGTGAATGCACTATAAAACGAAAAGATGATTTGTCGTTACGAAATAGTGGGAACGTAGGACACGTTCCCCTCTGTCCTGTCTCTGTACTATTACTGTATCAAAATGATCTATGTGAAGTTTACATAAAACATTCATAAGACAAATAACCTCAACAGTAAAATCGTTTACTCTGATCCCAACATAAAATAAACCAAAACTTCTAGGCTTCGAATAAATAATTTTATGTCGAATGATTATCGCAAACAAACATTTTACTATGTTGCCATTACAAATCCTCTAGAAATATTTGAGAGGACTTTAATACACTTGATACATAATGGTTTCACAAAAGATACGCTCACACTGAAGTATTAATATTATGTGGTAATTTTATTAAAGTCATTTGTATACATTTAAATATAAACGACTTTACTTACTTTTAAACATTCCATATGTAGTTTTCACCGATATGATATATGATATTTAGTGGTAATTTTGTACTCAAAACAAAAAGTCGAATAATCATCAGCCCTGTATATAAGCCCTGTCTCACTGTGATAAGGGTTAGGTCGTTGTGTACCAAGCTAGCCAAATGCAAGTTGGCAAATTTCACGTGTCTTTTTATGTCATTATGGAGAACTCTCAGACAACACGTACATAGATGTATATTTTTCTGTTATCTCTCAATCTCAATCAGGCTATCGCAGTCCACTGGTTCACACCACATCTGATTACTATAATACAGGCTCTATCTAGTTTAGAATCTGTGTGATATATCTGTATGTACTTGAGGAAGCTCCTACGCTCCCCAACGGACTTTCATGCCAGGGAAATTTCAGCGGTTTGCGCCCAATAGTTTTGACAGTCAGTACCTAACACGAGAATTTTATATAAGGTTACTTGCATGTCATGTTCTTAAATTTACATGTTTAATGTGACAGATTAAGAATACAAAGGTTCACTTTTCTCATTTCATTGAGTTGGCCCCATAAGACGCAACTTAGGAATATTCACGAAGCCAATATTGTAAAGAAATTAAAATCTCAAAATAAACACTATACCAAACCCCTGGCCAGCATGAATTGATAAGCCAAATCATCATACAATCCACAATGCTACTGTAACGCAAATCAAGACAGGTATATTTCCATTCTCCAATTTTTTTGCCATGCGGAACGCTGTATATCCTACTACTCTATTTCCACAGCATATTGGTGGTCCAAATATTTCATAGAACAGAGCTTTACAAACTAGCAACTAGCACATAAACCAACTTCGGAACTGCCACGGATGGATGTAGGTCGCATTAATATTTGTTCTAAGCGGACATCGAACTCGGTATTCGCAAACATTAGCGACTATTTCATATACGACTTCAAAATATTACGGGTGTATGACTGTATGTGTGAAAATTATTATTGATGTTGTTTCTAGGATTCAAAAGGTAAAAGGGCATCCTTGTCACTTAAGTAATAAAAAAGTTGTTTAAAAGAGTCATATATGAGATCATATTTAGTTCTATCACTTATGAATATTTCCCACTAAGTTTTCGTTATCATCGAATATATAAAACGATTTGTCTATAATTATCATCGCAAAGCCTATATTACTGAAACTATAAACCTAAACTTTGGACAATGGGTTACTTAAAAAAATAATCCTAATTATTATGACTCTGAAAATCAACGCTGAAACGTTAGTTTGAAAATCTCCCGATTTTGAAGCTGACATCATGCTAGCCTTTCATCTTGTAAACAGAATAATATGTATCCTCGGTTCTTCAGTCTGAACTATGCCTAACTAAAAATCAGCCAACGTTTGCAAGACAGGGTCTTTGTGAATTTAAAATCCTATTAAATTTGATTTAAACGAAAACTTCAGAAACAAAATGAAATTAATATGCAAAATAATATTTAAAGAACCCGTCGCCTCCGAAATTGGACTTAATAATGACTGACTTATCAAACATTATTTGGACTGGCGTATTTTGTTAACTGCCAATATTTTTGGGCCTCGACATAAATTCAAGGAAAAAGTGTATAATACAGAAAGGAGAAAAATCAGAAAATAAACATCCTTTGTTGAAATACCTTGTAGTGCTTGCTTTCATTAGAAAACTTCGAACACAGAATGCCCGGCAATTCGACCTAATCCTTAAAGGACATTGGGTTTCAGACCATTTTCAACAAAGTACCATCAAGTTGACTTAGAAAATGAGTGGTTAGTGCGAAGCGCGCTTTGAAGATTTTGGGATTTTCATAGCGTCTCATTTAAAAAAAAATAGGAACAACTAATACTCTACTATGTTTTAAAGCCTACGAGCCTTCCACAAATTACGTCACGCTCTAGATGAGGGCGATGAAGTGAGACATTATATCAAGAATGAAATGACATCCTCTCTCATCTCCTCTAAGACTAGCTGTGACAAGCACGGGAAATCCTGTGCCGCTTTCTTCATGGAAGTAATCATATTCTTTTCTATTTAAAATAAAATAAGGTTTTATCCTCCAGTTCAAAATAAATAGCTCAAACGGACACTTCAATAAAATACGGTCAACATTGCCAATATTCAACAAGGCATATTATAAAATGCCATGGAAATTACATTCAAATGCCATTTCTTGAGGAATATTTGTTTTCAAATTTCCTCCGTTGTCTTTCAACTCGGCTTGGAGAATAGGTAATAATTTTTCTATTGTAAATTATATGGCTGCCTCTTTGGTCTCGCGGCATAAATGTGCGCGTGGGATTGGGAGGTCTCGGGTTCGATTCCCGTGTCGGGTAAAGTGTTATTGGGTTTTCCCGTTAGGAAATTCTTAGTAGCAGCACGGAGTCTGGTAATGTGCCCGGTACGGCAATAGGCTCGCCCCCTATTACGTGGGACCTAAAAATTCATGGCGAAATGTGGGTGTAATATTACACCTCTGCCTACCCCTTCGGGGATACAGACGTAAATCTATAAATAAAAAAATAAAAAAAAATATATGGAGTTTCCGACTGACTTTTGAATTGAGTGCTAGATGTTGAAGGAATACACTTTTGTGATGGTAACATTTCCTATAAGTTATTTGTATGGGACTTAAAATAGAAGTGTGTGTTTCTTATTATCAACTAGATAGTCTTTTGGTATTTGAAACGATTGAAGACAAATTCGATATGAAATTAAATATTTCAATAATAATTGTTGCCCTATTGCCTTAATTATTTTATGGTTTCTTAGCCAGTTTTAGAGCAAGCAGTAAAAAACTAATAATTCGTCATCGAAAGCCATTTGAAGACAGTTTTTTTTTATTACTTTATGAAGCTTTCAAACTTCTTTATTATTTATACTAAATGATGTCCGCAGCTACACGCAAAATTTTCCGTACCTAGTTTTGTTTATAAAACTTAAAAATTTGGTTACTTGTCCCCGTAGTTTCGCCTGTGTCATGTCTGTCAGTCAGTCGGTAAGAAAAGAATTTTGTAAATACTTCTGATTGATAAATAACACGTCACTTTGCTAAATAACACAGTCATGAAATAGTACCATCGCTTACTATTTTGGCTGACGGCTGGTCTTTTATCTACAGTAATAAAAATGAACTATTGGCAGTCAGTCAATACAATATTATGTGCATTATAATCCGGTGAAACTTGTTGACTCTGGGCAAAACGCCAACAGCCGAGAGAAACCATGTCATTCATATTTTATGATGTCTGAATCACATTATTTTAATAATCTTTAACCCTTTTATTCCACGTGCTTCGATGCACGTTTTAATTTTAAAATTAAACTGGCCCGCTATGGCTTTGCACCGATGGTGTGTACCTTTTTAAATTAACGCCATCTAACAGTTTAATTGCCTTTTAAAATTACAGGAAACAGAAAACTACTTTACCCCTTTCCGTATAGTTTTTTGAAAAATTCTTCTGACAGACCTTGTCCATATAATTAGTTAACACAACAAGAACATAATTATCTGATTTGGTGCACTTGTTCTGAGTTACTTGCAAGGATAGGTTTTGGCACTTCGTTTTTAATTAAATAATATTTTTCTACCACATACAGTACATTCACACACAACTTTCAGTCCTAAACTAAGCGCAGTTGTGGTCTTTTTATCAATACAAAAAGGAACCGGCTCGTGGAATAAAGATATGAAAAATATTACATTATTTATCCTGTTGTCATAATTACTCTTCCTATTTTGTAATCAAAGTCTAAATCAATGTATGTGTCCATATTATTACTTCACAATAACACCTGAACACACTCCCGTAACACCGCAAAACACAAAGGTGTACCCATCCCTTAATGTTTCATGTGCTACCGGTTACATAAGCGACCTAATTGGATCGGTGTATTCCGTTTATTCAGGACAAATGGACACAGTAGCCGTTGGCTTACAAATACACGTTTCCCCGTCCTGATTGTGAGACAAATAACTTTATTTTCTCTTGGACAACAGGGATGGAGATAAGTACATACAATGCAATCATTCACTTGTTCTATTAAATTATCAGAGCTAATGCAATCATTGAGTTGTCTATGAAATGATCAGAGCTAAAATGTATAGAATATACGAATTATGAATTAAAAAAATCATCATCATTTATTTAATTTTACGAGTAAATCTAGAACTTAAAACTACAATAAAATTCATACATTATTATACAATACAAATAACAATATTCAAAGGGTGTCATTAAAGTCCTCCACATAGCCGTCTTTTGGGAGTGTGCCCAGAAGACTGGCAGCGTTGCCACGTTGTATAGCGATTCAATTTTTTTTAACTGGGTATATACTAGCCACTGGTCTAGTCTTCTGGTCATGCAAGGGCTCGACCTTTGCAAGGTCTCTATATAGAGATCTCGCACTTGCATCCTATGACCCCAACTTTACTTGTTGTCTCCAAACAGATCAAATACATAATCCCCTAAATGCTTTGAGGATCTGCAATGGGTCACCAGCCTTGATGGCATCTGTACGACTGCCGGGCACAATTGTCTTATGATAAGAAAGGTTATGTCATTATTGTAAGAAAGGTTATTTTTATTTACAATTCAATACGCACATAACTCCAAAAAGTCAATACTGCGCGCCGTGGATTTCAATCCGATACCCCCTGCATGGTAGTCTGTTGGTATCTGCACTAGGCTATGGCTGCCTTGTGGATGATACAAAGTATTACTAACCTTAAATCGATATTCCGTGGTTGTTACTTTATCAAGGCTAAAAAAGTTCATCCTTGTCCTGTTCTTCAAAACCTGCTCTAAGTACTTAAAGCTACCCAGTCCTTTTATTGCATTATTAAGTAGAAAGATATTCGGCATCCTAGTTAACGATGGCTCGGGAGGCACATAGTTGGCTCATTTATATTCTATGGACGCATAGAGTCAGCTTGTTGTATTGGCGGAGATGTCTAACACCCAATTTAGTTTAGTACTCTGAAAGCTAGTTGGATATTTTAATCAGATTTGTTTAAGTGCTGTAATGAGTACGGCATCACGAAAGGAAAATGGATATGACATTGTTATATAATCTGCTTTGCCTGAGCCTATTTAAGTAAAATTTTTATAACGTTTCCAGTCTTATTTAGAAGCCTTCCTACTGCAGGGCACGGGCCTCAACCTACCATGATAAAGTCCACCAGGTTGGCCAAATGCCGGTTGGCAGACGTGACAATATATCCCTTGACTCCCTTTGAGAACTTTAACTTTTACCAACATACAACCAACGGACACAAAGCACCTGGAAACAACAATATCTGTATCACTCAATGTGTTGTCGCGTGCAGGGATCGAACCCACAACACTCAGCGCAGCGTCAAGCTGTGCAGTCATAGTAATTTTATTGTTGTACTGAATTCCAAAATATAAAGTTCGTTAGGTCGCATCGAAATTCGATGCCAAAATAAGAAAAAGAAAATAAGACATTTCGAGTAACTTGCATAATAATCACTTTAAGCCATGAGCTTTATAGTAGTAAAAATGTTCATAACTTTATTTCTACTCTCTTTAATTTAATCTATACTAGCTGTCACTACAAAGACAAGCAATAGTAAACTTAGTCATCAAGAAAGTTACGTTGCTTTAAGAGATCCATTTTATTTCATTCCCGATCCAATCCTTTCTATCAAATACTTAAACCCAGCACTTCGGCAAAGTTAAAATGATAAAAATTTACAAGAAAAACAACCCTAAGCTGTTTTATTGCTCGAGATCGTAAAAGTCTGAAATAACTGAACGAAGGTTTTACTACCACACATTGAAATTCTAACACAATATCTCAGTTTCACCCTTTTACGGAGAAAAGGATACATTTGTGGTCGGCATTGAATCATTATGCGCCTAAAGAACGTTGTAGTTCACCGTACGTTCGGCATTATTCGTTAATGTTCGGTTACACAAAGAGTCTTTTCTCTGATTTAGTTGTAGTTCAAGCTAGATAATTCTAACAATACCTAATTCTTAAATTGCAACGTAAGAAATGTAAGGTTTCTTTTTTTTTCTGTAGGATGAGGTGGCAGAATAACTCGTATCTGTAAGATATAAAGCATAATTATGGTTTTGATGACTTTGCAAGTTTAAGCTATCTGTTGAACAAAAAAGAAAACAGAAAGGTCGCTGAGGATTAGAAGGATACTGGACCACCGTTTTCAATAATTTGACTGCACAAACAAGACGAACGGTAATCTTTTGGCAATGACAACATGTTTTTTTAAAGGACAGTAAGCCGTTTGCCCTGCAGTTTGTTTTCGATTCCAGATTCAATAATATTTAAGAAATAGTATTTGTTACAAGCAGAACGTCTCGCATTGTTATCAGACGACCTCAACGCTCTATACTATGCTCGAGCTAATACTTTTGAACATCAGAACATTCTTTTTATCCTTACGTTGCCTGGTTACATCCAAGACTTTCGTCTTGAACCCCATGGTTCACTTACTAATCTTACAAGATTTGACAAAATATTAGCTTTTTGACAAAATGACTCGTCTGACCTCCGCAAGCCAAAGGGATAGCAATATGTGTGGTTCAACCCGCACTTGGTCAGCGTGGCGGACTATAGCCTCACCTTCTTATAGTGAGAAGAGGCCTGAGCCAGCAGTGGGACAGTTTATAAACAGGGCTAATGATGATGAAGTGAGTGAGAACGGGCTCTTACTTGAAAGCGTTCTTATAGTTTCACACTTCAATATAATACATAATATGTGCATCTTACATAAACCTATGATTTATCACTCCATCTACGCGTATACCAAAACAAGAGAAAGAGACAATACAGCCAATAGATGGCGTTATTATATCGGAAAATTGTATCCTAATGTAGACGATAAATGAGCCTGAATACCAATGTGCTTACTGAAAACAATGGAGAAAATCTCCTTATTTTGTTGGAAGAATATGTTTCGTTTGATATACTTAGTAACCTAGTTTCATTTTCGTGTGAGTGTGTGGGCAACTCTAGTGTCAGAGTTTTCAGACCGCCCAAAGGCCTCCGACATGGTCTGATGAATCTTGTCCTGAGACCAGAACCGTTACTGAACTGACAGCTTTAGTTGCCTGCCGAAGTATCTACGGTAGCTCTTTATGATGTAAGTGCCACACGCGGTCACCCATCCAAATAGCAAACTGTGCAAGCGTTGCTTAACTTTGCTAACTTATTACAAGCCAAGTCATACTATGAGCGCTCACCTAGTAAACAATCTGTTTAAACTCCATCTTACTCTGAAAGAATATAACTACTTTATCTAAATATAGTATAATTAAGTTTGTAGAATAATTTCTTGAAATGTAATAACGGGATATTAAATTAGACCTGTAGTAGGTCAACACACCCGAGATCTACCTTGCTAATATTGTACGCTTCTAACTACCAAAGGCCAGAGGTTAGTTCTAAACTAATTATATTATTATACGTTGTGGTACATAACTATGTACCTCTAATTTGGAAGGGTTGAAAGACAAAAAATTAGTGTATAATATTTTTACTCATTATTTGAATCGCAAAATATTTTCTTTGTTATATTTGCGACCAAAGAACAATGCCCATTTTTCTTAGAGAGCCCAGATGTGGACAGTCAAAAATTGTGGTAGTTGTTATTGCATTAGATAAAAAAGTGTTAAACTAGAATTTTGAGAATGATTAGATATCCACCACATTTATAATTTTATTTCAATAAGTACTTCTATATGCTCAAAACACATTAGGTATGTACATACTTTTGTTAGGATGGTAAAAGCGTTCATTTGAGTAGAAAGGAATGAGTAAATAGTTTGGTAAGGGTTTCTACCCTAAAAGCAAAATGTCGTAAAATCAATCCAAAAACATAAAAAAGCATTCACAATGCGCACGAGCAAATAACAAACAAAACAAATTGAATATGACATTATTGACATTTACTAAGAGTAAAAAAAGTGTTGCTATATTGCAGTTTTTAAATGATATTGATTAATCGATATAGACTTCGGACATAGGTTATCAATCTATTATTTGGTTCATAATTGAACTTATTTGTAGTTAATCGCGAATATACCTTAAAAATACACACATCAAAAATGTTTAAGGACCAAGTAAAGATTTGTTAGTCACTAAAATCATTTTGCGTATAGAAAAAGTGAAATCGATTAAGAAGAAGTGATCATCGATTTAATATGACGATTTCTTTACTGGCAACTTCTGATCTATTTCGTTTTGGATCTATTTAGATGTTAACACATATTTTTAAACATATTTATTGAATAAGTTTCACGGCACACTTGTAGTAATGCCTAAAAATTAAGTTATAAATAAAAAGGATTATTCAACAACTCTATTGTGCTGTTCAAGAGTTCCAAACTGGGTCAGAAATGGGCATTGTTCTTACACTATAATGCCAATAAGTTCGTATATACCAAATCACGCCTTGCTGTCGTTAGTTGTGGGTTGATTATGAAATTTAAACATACAACAACACCTATATAGCTAACAGAACAATGTAACTAAGGAAATAATTTGTAAGCTTCTAACAATCACTTTCATAATTATGTCTATGCTTCAAAATTATTTCAATAATGATTACTACTACTATTCTTACTTTACTTACTACTATAAATAATCAGTCTTAATATAATACCATAATACGACTTTTACTGACTACCTATCAAGGAACGTGAGGAAATGAGAAACTTACTTTTCAAGTGGACAGTTGGAAATTGAAACCAGTCCATAAAAACATTACTTGCTTTCTTCACAAATGTAGGTATTTCACTTCTATGAAAAAGGAAATCGTTCCTTTTCTAAACTGCAGTCAGCGAGTCTTCATAATATTGCTTGCATTCAAAGGAGAAAACCTACCATAAAATAGTCTCCAACATTCTTAAGCACAATTTCAAATAACTTAATCTACAACAATGCAAAGTCAGTCCTTCCATTCATTTCCGTTTCCTGCCTGACAGATATTGAAGTTTCATATTTGATATATTATTTTTTAAGATGGCAGATCAGTGGAATGATTTTTTACTAAACTTTGAAGGAAACAGCTGTTAAGTTGATATTGGTTGCACTACTAAGACTACTAATAGTATAATAGCGGCGATAGCCCAGGGATGAGACGATGATCTCGGGTTCAATCGCAGGTACCCCGGGCACACACCTCTGCCTCTTCGAAGTTATGTGTGCATTAAAAATGTTAATTATCGCTCGCTTAATAATAAGCCCGGTAGATGGGCGTACGCTCGCCCTTTATTTAATTGAAACCGAAACATAGCTAGCGAAGTGTGGGTGTTTCAAAAGTCAAAAGTCAAAAATCATTTATTCATCTAGGTCACAACGTGACGCTTATGAACGTCAAATTTTTCAAGTAAATTAATAATGCTTCTACATTTACATTTACTGCCCATTCGCAAAGCAATAGGTAGAACCACGAGAAAGAACGGGCAATAAAACTCGTGGCCACTCTTTTTAATCGCCAGTGTTATGGTACATATTTTGTTTTTGTAAGGAGCTGCAACTGTTTCACATTGTAATTAATTACTTGTAAATAGTAAATAAGAACATACATATTATATACAAAATATGTACTTATTAAATTAAGTGCTGTAGTAGTCTTCAAATGTGAATCTTGTGTAACAGGAGCATCCACTTACGCTTTATAATGTAGGCAACTCGCGATCATGTTCAGAACTATGGTGGAAAAGTATGTTACGGAAAGTGACGGTATATGAATACACGAAAATTACAAAAACGTTAGTATCCAGCCCATGATAACGAGTTACCTTCATCTAACACTGTAGCAAATTTTAATAAAATTTGTGGAACAACAATGAAAATGTAAATGTAGTAAGTTGAATGACCTAATAATGCATGAATATTAAATTAATAGAACTAGAGATTTTATGTAAAAAAAAAACTGAAAATTAAGGTATCTATATAAATTAAAAAAATCAAAAGTTGGCTAGTGTAAGTGACCACCTATCCTTATCACTGAAATAATCATTAATAGTATAATAACCTTTCCTAATAAGACAGTCTTTTATTTTACTTTTGAACGTACTAAATGGCAATTCTAAAAGACTAATTGGTATTTTATTGTATATACGAATACCTAGCCCTACAAAAGAATTATTAACTTTATGTAAACGATGATAAGGGGCATATAACTTATGCCTGTTTCGAGTATTTATGTTATGTACATCACTTTTTGTAGTAAATAAACCTATATTTTGCCTAATATACAATATATTAGCAAATAAAAATTGCGAGGCTACTGTAAGAATCCCTATAGACATAAAGCGTTCCCTAAGAGTATCTTTTGCCCCTAACATGTATATTGCTCGTACCGCTCGTTTTTGTAGAACGAAGATATTCTGAATATCCGCAGCTTTGCCCCATAACAAGTTTTGGGGCATTTCAATTAAAATTTTAGTGTACCTAAAATTTTAATTGAAATGCCCCAAAAGTCGCCGGTATTTTTAATATTAATTGAATTATATGCGATCAATATATCTCGCGGGGTAACGTGCTCGAATCTAAACACGCTCTTGCATTCAGGTACACTGCTAAGCAAAAAATTTCCAGCGTCTAAGGATGATGATTGTAAAGAGCTAGTAGTTGTTAAAGGTATGCTCGCAAAGAAACTATTGAACATTTGCGCTACTTGAGTTTGATTGGTGACTAATAAATTGTTTTCTTTTAGTTCAAATTGGTTTTCCCGTGGTCGTGCTCTTCCTGTTTCATTATTTATAATTCTCCAAGTTTCTTTAATTACATTTGTTGAATGCTTAATTTTGCTACTAATAAATTTAGATTTTGCCATAACACAAACTTGTTTAAAAATTTTTGAGTAGTTTTTTACATAATTTAGAAAAGGTGTGTCAAATCTATGTTGTTTCATACCATATAATTCAAACAATTTGGCTCTACTTCTGTATATACCTATAGTGGCCCACTGGTTAAAAGATCCGGTAGTACCCTTTAATGTGACAGTTTTACTCTTGAAAGTAACTTGAAACTCATTATTTACTATTCCAAAAAGTGAATTATAAATTGTATTTGGATTTTCTGAGTTCAAAATTGAGGGATTGAGTTTAGCGATAATATTGTTTTTAAAACGTATAAGACGATTGGTAGTTTGAGGCCTACATTCTACTGTAAGTGATTTATCATATGTTGTACATGAAAAACTAGCTATCTGTCCACGGTGATCAGAAGGAAGAGAACTAATAACTACTGGGTTTTTAGCAACACATCATCATCATCATCATCATCAGCCTTTAAAAGTCCACTGCTGGACTAGGCCTCTCCTTTGAAAGGAGGAATTGGCCTACTATACCACGCTGGCCAAACGGGTTGTTATAGGGTTTGTATCAAGTTTTCCTTCTCTTACAGTGCTGTTCTCTGCATAATATGCTCCCTCTGTCGGCTCTTAGCAACACAAGAACTAAATATGTTATCCAAACAAGTAGAAGATGTTTCAAAGACTCTAGTAGGTTCACAGAATAAATTACTTAAATTAAATGACTTAAAAAGATTCAGAAATCTAGTACACTGTGAAGAATTCTCTAAAATATTAATATTAAAATCACCACATACTATAATATTCTTATGACTACCTATAATTTTATTAAGAGCATCTTCCATAACAGTCTCAAATAGATTTTAATCACCAGAAGGGGATCGATATACACAAATTATAATATATAAGTCTAGTTCCACACAGGACAACTCAATAGTGCGCTCAATAGATAAATTTACAATATCCTTACGTTCTTTGCATTTTAATAAATTTGAAGTCATTATGAGAGAACCGCCTCTAATAGCCTGCTTTCTTATATACGAACTCTGCACTGTGTAATATTCATTTACAACAATAACCTCATGGGTGCTTAACCAATGTTCAGTTAAGCACAAAACCTTAACGTCATATTTTTCTAGAAATAAACTTAACTCTAACTCTTTGCCAGATAGGCCCTGCATGTTTTGGTGTACTATATTCAAATACTGCAGCCTAACTGTTGTCCTATCTTGGAGTTTAAATCACAAGATGTGTCAATAAAAACGTTGTTAGTACATGTACTAACCCTATCAAATAAATTGTCAACACAAGGCTCACTGCCTTGCTGTAAATTGTATGCTAATAACTTAGCAATTTGTCGCTTAATATAAAATGGCAGATACATTGTATCTTTAGTTAAAATAAATTTACTAATAAATTTATTAGCGTCAAAAAACAATATTGCGTCACTATGACGACAAGTTATGTTATACAATAACATGTTTAATGAGTGTATGTGCATATTTTGTGTGTGTGTTAAGTTGTTTAAGTATGGTAAAGCACCTAAAATAAATTTACAACTAAATTTAGAATTAAGTTCTATCAACAATTCAACACATTCTATGATATCCTGTCTCTTTACAGTTAAACTGTTACCAAACAATAATATTGCAGTACTACTCTCATCTAAGGGGTGTAACTTAATCTGATTAACTAAACTACAGTAACTATCCCCTGGCCTACAATTTTGTTTAATACACCTCTGCCTACCCCTTCGGGCATAAAGGCGTCAAGTTGATATTGGTTGCACTACTAATAACATATTGTTTTATAGGCACCTTTTATGGAGCGTTTTAAGAGCGATTCATATCAGTTAATGGATTGGCTTTTGATAAATTACTTTTAAATTGAAAGGGTTACTAAACCCTTAAATGTAAACAACGCTGATATTGTCCATACATGGGTTATTTACCAAAGTTTGCCATAGTATACTTGCTCAAAAGCAGGTTGTATTTGTCTATATCTAGCTTTTATTCTTTTTTTGCGTGGAATGAAGGTCCCATTCTGGAAACTCTGACGTCAGAGCTGGCTACATACTCGCATGGAGAAAAAGTTTTAATACAGTATGAAAACTTTTTAAATTCTTTTATATGTACCTCTAAAGTACAGCTTGTCAGAATGAGGGTAGGTACTGTCGCAAAGAATATATTAGAGTTAAGTCAGAAATAAAGCCAGCTTTAAAATAAAATAAATCTGAACTATTTAATCTTATACAGACAGACGTTTCATCTGTCTTCACAATAAAAACGACACTGAGTTTAGAACAAGAAGCATATTCAGGCGATTACATACAGACAATGAAACAAAGACTTAATAAATCTCCGAGGTCAAAGAGGATATGTCGTTCATTGTCTATGCATGTGGCTAAAAGATGTGGTCGAACGGTGAAGGTTCATGAATAAACTAGTCGCAATTCGAATTGGTGTACAGTTCAGTTAAGTTAGCTCATGGAATGGACAAATTTGTATGCCACACAACAAAACTGATGGTCAAAAATCTACTTTGACCATGATGGCAGGCTCAGCCTTTACTCATCTGATTATTATTTCAGACAGTAAGGAACATCAAAAATAATTGAGTTGAAAAGGAGATTTCTTTCTAACATCCCAAAATAAAAATAGTCTAAAATCTAAATCACAATCACAATCTACGCGGACAATCTAAACCACAACATTGTACACTAAGCCACCGATCCCGATTCTCATAAAAATCTTTGACCGTCATTATGGGGAGACCCCATGAAAATATAGAAAAGTAGAAAAGCACTCTCAGATCTAAGTCTTGTACGCAAAGTAAGAGTCCCGGGATTCATCGACTTTATATTGTAATTAGCACAACTTACACACTAATGTTGAACGTCTTCCTATACCCTTCAGAAATAATAACCAAAAAATTATACCGCGAACATTTCCAAATTCCGTAAAGCAACACCAATAATAATAAATTCCACTAATTTACTTTCAATACAGCAACAAAAACTTCGAAACAAGCCCTCAACCGCAACACCGAACGGAAAATTTAATACTCCCTATATGAGATTTTACCACCGCACAGCGACATATTAAAATACTTCGATATTTAACGAGAAATTGGCTTTCATTGAAAAACATAATATTGTTATAAAAGCTTTTGTACGATATAATGGTTGGTATTTTTATACAGTCAATTTGGGTATTTTACAGACTTTCGCAGTTTGCTGGCCACGTCATGATGTAGGCAGAAATGTTTATCAATAAAAGGTATAGTGGTATAAGCAGCATTTAACGTGCGGTCCTCCTGATTAGTTCTTAGGAATGTGCACCAGCCATTATTCGTGCGATGCCAATTATATGGAACTAGAGGACGCCAGCAGCTACGCCTGCAATTTTTTTAAATTTACCCGTTTTGGCCGATACCGTGGGAATTTCGGGAAATCCCTTCTTAGTGCACCCCTATGGTCCTCAAGGAACATACATGGCAAATTTCAGCTTCCTGCGCCCTATAGTTTCGGCTGTAGCGTGTCTGTCAGTCAGTCAGTAGCGCAAGGATTTTATATATTAAGATTTTGAGAAAAAAGACAATGACATCCACAACCTCTTCTCCCAGACTACTTTGAACTTTTCATTATTTGTCTCCTTAACTTATAAGAAATGATGAAAGTCTAAAGAAAGATAAAGGAGCAGGATAGCAGCATCTGGGAAAGGTAAGACGAACGGGCTTCCGTGATCTGCGCAAACCTGAATATTTCCTAAGACAACATTATCAAGTAAAACATTTGTATATTAAAAATATCATAACAAGGAATTTAAATTCCAAAAACCAACACGCAAAACTTTCATTCCCATGGAACCAAAACCGTGACCTCTCTGTACGGTGACAACATCAGCGATATATCATTTAACTCGTTAACTGTTATACTTTGATAAGTCATCTTTCATGTCGGATGAAATCCAGCTTATAATAAACCATAAAAAGTGCATTTTAATCAAAAACTTGATTATTATGAACGTTGAAATTTTGCAGAGGGATTTAGTATTATTCAAATTGCAGATAAGCTAACATAACACAATTAGTTGAGCATGCAGAGTTTGTGAAGTTCTAGATCAAAATAGTAATATGTAAATAAATGCCAGTTGACTCTGATATTTTTTATTAAATACTCACGCCTATATCCTGGAAGGGGTAGGCAGAGGTTTAATATTATGCCCACATTTCGCTATTTTATGAATCTTAGGTCCTACGTAATGGGGGCGAGCCTATTTCCGTTACCAGGCACATTGCTAAACTCCGTGCTGCTATTGAGAATTCGGCAAAACTCAGTAACACTTTTGCCCGACCCGGGAATCGAACCATTCGCTATCCACGGGACCACAAAGGCAATCTTATTCGAAATAATAACATGAAGTATTTTCTTGTAATAAGGAATATGCAGATAAATTCCCGTCTGCTCTGATATTCCTATTTCATCTTAACCAGGCGTCATTCAGTCTTTAGCAATTACGTCCCCGAGTATGACTAAGTTATTATTTTTTACGGTTTCAACGCCAAGAATATCTTGAGAGTTTTGTTCAAAGATGTTTCTGTTGATGATCAATCTTGAGATACTAAAAAAATATCTTAATTCGTTTTTAAAAGTGCAATTTAAAATGATTAAAATATAATTCGGTGGAATGGTGATGAATGGCAAATGCAGAAACGTTTCCAGAAAGCAATTTACGCTGATTACTGATTTAGTTAAGTGAGTAGATGACAGAGAGATCCGTTGCTAGATGGTAAAATGTTGGGAGTTTTATAAAAGCGTATCTAGTTATGTTCTCACTCGAATTTTTTTATCTTCTATGAACTTCATATTCGTGAGAAACTTCATATTAACTGGGAACAGTCGTACGTTGAATTTATGACGCATTCGGGAAGTGGTAGACCCTCTGCCGAAGTGGTCATCGAATCTAGCAAAAGTGAGTTCATTACCGTCTAGTTTATAGACCGATGGCCGCTTAAAAAAAGGGAAAACAATCACGTTTCAAAAAGCACGTAAAACTGTTGTGCTCTGCTGTCATTATGATTTATGACAGTTGTATCGGTGGTCTAGTACTCACAAATATCCTGACCCTCGTATATAAAAATTCAAAACTAATATTCCGTCAACACTGCTTAGATTATCAACGATGCAGTCTTGAATGCAGACGAAATATATACAGCTAGAAGGATGAAGATGAAGTCATTATGCTCTATAATTAGCTTTACAGGAAGCAGCGATAGCCTAGTGGAGATACCAACAGACTGCCATGCAAAGGGTGTCGGGTTCGAATCCTAGGCGCGCACCAATGACTTTTCGGAGTTATGTGCGTATTGAATTATTAATTATCGTTTGTCCCGTGCCTCTGAGAGCACGTTAAGCCGTCGGTCTCGGTTGTCATGAAGATGTTTGACATTCGTTCTAGGGAGTCAGTACCTAACCATAGAGTATAGATATTTGACCTAACTCTGAATAAACTGACACTAGTCTAAACCATGGAATATCGCTATCCCTTTGGGTTGCGGAGTTCAGACAGGCAGTCGCTCCGTGGAAAAGCTAATATACAGTCAAATCCGGTTAGACTAGTAAACGGACCCCGGGTTGAAAATGGGATAACGCTAGGAGAAAGAATTAGCTTTACAGAATTTACGCCAGTTATGACATTCAGGTTACCACTTAAGACGGAAAAAAATGATGACGCGACCATCCTTGTACTCTGTTTCTTTTTTTTATTTTATGACAGTGCCCTGTAGTGACTGAACGGCACGAATGCAAGAGCTTAACAGAAACATAATTAACGAAATGGCAAACCTTAACGAATAAAGTCTGAAAGTTCTTACACTAAAGCTACCTGAGAAATCTTTCTCAACTTTTTGTCCAACATTACTTTACTAATAGCTTGTCGCTGGTCACACCTGTGTGCTAATATTCCCAAAGGACACTTTCTCGCAAACGGATCGATCTTCGCAAAAACAATAAGACATTTGTCTTTGAACGGTTTGTAATGACTAGTAACTGTCTTTCAGGTATTTTATGGAACGATTTTATTATCTAAAGCTGATTTTTGTATAGAGAATTTATACTATGTTCGTGAGCTATCTTGTTGCCAAAGTTCAAGCTTGGTGGGGATTGTTTATTCCCGATAATAGCATTAAGGGTATTATATTGCAAGGAGGAGCTTATCCTACAAGAACTTTTGTTCAACAAGTAAATAATACGCAGTCAAATTGAATTAACCGACTTGAACTTTCAGTCTAGCCAGTGCTCATCATCAGATCGATTCCAAAAAAAAATGTCCTTTTCAATACACATTTTAAGAAATAGCCTATATCCATCCTCTGATTCTGACCTGATGACCACTGAAAAGTTGTATGATTAAGGCGTCATTAAGTAAAGAAATATACCTACAAAACTGCCAATTAATTGAGAACACCAACCACTTTTTAAAGTCGATAAAAAGTTTATAAAAAGCAGTGGCATACAAACAACGAAGTAAAAGAAAATAAAATCGGTGACCGCATCAAAACTATGCGACAACAGGATGCTCTAAAAACAAGAACAATTATTTTATACCGTAAACTTGTTCTGAAGATTCATCGCTTAATGTGCAAGTTTTCAAGACGTAACTGAAACAAGGTGTTTGGTTTTATCTGTATATATAAAATTCTTGCGTTACTGACTGACTTACAGACAAGCTAAAGCCAAATTAGGCGCAGGAAGCTAAAATTTGGCATCTACATATGTTCCTTGGGGCCCGTAGGGGTGCACTAAAAAAGGATTTTCCGAAATTCCCACGGGATTTAGCAAAACGGTTAAATTAAAAACAATGTGCGAAGGTAGCTGCGTGCATCTTCTTGTCGCTTAATATGCAAGTTTTAAAGGCGTGACGTAACTAGAACAACGGCTGTCCGTGGCAGGTTAAACATACTGTCACAAATTGCTTGGGAAACTTTTAATGTGTATGAATATAAACTTTTCGCTAAGCACGCCGCAGTTGAGTACTGTTATTAGTTGGATCTACAGGGTGTAGCGTAAAAGCTATTTTAGAAATGTCCTTGGGTTTCGTACTTAAGGTAGCGTGACTCTGATACTAAGTCTTCGCTGACCGTCTGTCTATTTGTTTGTTTGAAGTCAGAGATTGCAACGTGCAAGTTTTATTTGCTAAAATTGCACGGATGGTCATTCTATGAATATAATACCAAATACAACGATTTTTCGCCAGTCCTATACCTAGTGGCCCTATTCAAAACTACAGCTCTAAGCATACATTGAAACCTCAATTCACAACGATATTGATGGGATGCTGACGTTTCATCATAATTACTGGAATGAAAATTATATATCCTAAACCATTTTTACATTTTTATTCGTGTTATGTAGATAAACTGACAAAAAACATCGAATGATATCACATATTAATATTGTGGCATAGACACCTTAATCTAAGTCAATATCACTTAATCAATGTCAGAGCTGAAAAAGAAATCAAAACAGAACTAAATATTGTACAAAACATCTCAAACCTGTTAACGATATGCACGAAAACATTACGACGACAATGGATTATATACTCTAAACATTCATATTATATAGCACAAAATAGCCTGTCGTATTTCTAGTCATAGCTAACTCGGCTCGCCTATAAAGCTAAGGAAATTATCTCTTAGTTCCTGTCGTGTTGATAGCGGGCACTTCGTTCCTGAAATATGGGATGGGCGAGGCAGGAATATTTTAAATCTCAAACATTTTTAAGAAGGGTTATGATTTTAGCCGCTACGTATGTATTTATGTGTGTTTATATGTTTTCCGCATTAATCCTGTGCTAATTCTCATATTTTGCAACATAAAGTATCGTTAAAAGCGTTTTAATAGCAAGATTTATGATTAATTTAGGTGTCGATACACTAAAGTACTGATAGCCAGTTTAACCACACTCTAATAAATTTCGTTTAAATTATTTGACAGATAAAGTCATTCAAATATGAATACGCTGCCACCGAAACTAATAGTTGATTCTAAGTCATTTACTGATGGAGCTGATATATGTAATTTATTTAATTGTACATTCTCTAGTATCGGTATCCAATTGGCAAGTAAAATACCCAAAAATCTTCCAGATGAAAAACTTTATACAATGAGTTATTTAGACAGAGAACCTCCACATAAATTACTTAGCTTCGAACCATGTACAGTAGATGAAATAACTAAAATAATTAAAAACTTAGACCCAAATACTAGTACAGGCATTGAAGGAATAAGTACTAAAGCTATTCTGTGTATTAGTGATCTCATATCAAATAATCTTACTGATTGCATAAATAGATGTATGTCATCTGGCATATTTCCTGATACTTTAAAAATTGCTAAAATTTCTCCAGTTTTCAAATCCGGTTCCAAATCTGATCCCGAAAATTATCGCCCAATATCAGTGTTGCCCGTAATATCAAAAATATTCGAAAACGTAATATACAAACGACTTAAAGAACACTTAGATAAATTAGAATTTTTATACGAAAATCAATACGGCTTTCGTCCTAAATCAAGTACCCTTTCTGCTGTGGTTGATCTTGTAACTAAAATTAGCACTGAAATAGATACTAAAAACGTCTGTTTGGGGATATTTATCGACCTAAAAAGGGCATTCGATACTATTAGCCATTCACTACTTCTTTCAAAGTTGCAAGACATAGGAATATCAGGATCAGCCCATATGTTATTGAAGTCTTATTTAGAGAATAGACAGCAAATAGTAAAAATAAATAGCTACTCAAGTAGCTCGAAAAATGTAGAATGCGGAATTCCACAAGGCTCAGTGTTGGGACCTTTATTGTTTTTAATTTATGTGAATAATGTTAGCAAAATTGTTAAAACTGGCAATATTACTTTATACGCTGATGATACGTGCCTTTTTTACTATGGTAAGTGTATAAAAACCTTAATAGCTCAAGCACAAGAAGATCTAAATAAATATAACACCTGGTGTAAATGTAATCTTCTTACAATCAACACCAAAAAAACTTCTTTCATGATATTCAGTGCAAAAAATAAAAAGATCATAGATTTTACACCTTTAACTATTGATAATGAGATACTTCAGAGATCACACCAGGAAAAATATTTAGGACTGATTTTAGATGACAAACTAACTTGGAAGCCGCAAATAGATAAAGTAAAAAATAAAATGATATCTCTTATTAGTGTTTTGCGTAAAATGTCATCTTGTATCCCGCACAAAACGAGGCAAATGGTATATAATGCTATAATTAAGTCGAACATGGAATACCTAATAGAAATATGGGGCTGTGCCGCAAAAACAAATCTAATGCCGTTACAAATCGTTCAAAATAAAATAATTAAAATATTATTTCGATATGACAAATTAACACATACACCTGTAATCTATAAAGAAACCAAATTGTTTAACATTAAGCAAACTTATACGTATACCATATGCATTTTAATTAAAAAAATATTATTAGGACTCATTCATACCAACATTACTTTAACTAAAAGGTATTTTACTCATAGTCTAAGAAATACAAATAAAATAACTCAATATCTACCTAGAACAGAATATGGGAAACGAATTATTCTTCATGCAGGTGTAAAAATATTTAATAATTTACCGAAAGAAATAAAAGATTGCAAAAGTATATCTCTTTTTAAGTCTAAACTAAAACATTTCATAAGTGAAAATATTTACGAATAAGTAACGCACATTTTGCTCATCAACCTATCCACTTCTTCTTGGGGTCACTGTCATTGTCATGTCATTCTATCGATTGTTTATTGTTATCACGTCGAACTACCTACCTAAAAGTTGCTATGTGTATATAAAAATGTATTGCTCAATATTTTAAGTGAACTGTAAAGTTTGTTTTTGAGTAATAAAGATCTCTCTAAACTCAAATAAAGTTTTTATTTTCAATGACTCTAGCTGATAATGTCTACCTAGGGATAGTAAAACTAGCCGATGCAGTATTTATCTTCATTTTAGGAGTAAAAATCAAGTTATTGAAATTATGATATTGACTACTATAAATGTAACAATGTTTAAAAACACTTCTTGCGACCAAATATTTTATCATTTCCAAATGATAACATATTTGGTCTCACTATTATGGAGTCAAACTTACACTAAGCGTAGCAGTAGTAAAACGACTTTATAAATCACTAAGCCACTCTTAGTCGACCACAACTTCAGAAGGAGGTTGTTTGTGTACGTGTGTATACACGTACACAAACAACCTCCTTCACCTCCAAGAGTGTCTAACGTATGTTTAATAAAACAAACTTATTAGCATCAGCTTGTAATCTCTCATACAACAAATATCTCAAAATAAACAAGAAAGCAAAAAAAAGGGAGAGAAAAATAATTGAGGCTCACCACATATACATACATGCTTATATGATTAAACAGGTTGCAGCAATTGCGATCACACATCATTTTACAGTCCGTTTAAAAGATTAAACCTTTTCAGTTTTGTGTGAATTTCTTTCGAGTTTTCTTAGTACCTCTCTCCTTTAGCTATTTGAGACTATGGCTTAGCTTAGAGAGAATTTGCTCTGCGATTTCTACGTGAAAGTAGGATTGTATGCGGAAAGGCATCCGGATGCCGAATAGATAGCATACTTAGTGTACGTTGCAGAGACTTCGTGACGTAACTACGGCGCTCGCCCAGTTTTAACTGCAGTGACGAATTCTGTGTTACGGATTTACTATTCAAATAAAAATATATTTTATGTTTCCGATGTAGCCAGTAACTCAGGCTGTCTGTTCAATAGAGTAGAGTAACGGCCGGTCTCAATATATGATAATTATATTATATTAACCATGGCTTGGAGATTAGAGATGCATTTGCTTAAGAGATAATTTTTGAAAATTGTCACCCTAATTGTCCACAAACGTCACAAGAGGGATCGGAAGAACGGATTTAGACGCACTGAGCAAACAAACTGCTTTACTAGCTTAGTTTGAGGCTTTTTACAAATATAAAAAATGCATTTGCTATCCGAATTGTGGCCAACAACATAAACAAAAAATGCGGTCTAATTATTCTATTCTGTCGTCATAAATTATTTACCAACGCAAATACAAACATGGATTCAATAAATACGCCTAATGCCTTCCAAAATTGCATAACATTAGCGACTAAATACGATTGTGATTCGATAATATTATTGATAAAACATCACAATGCATGTTACCGTGTATTTAAATACTTAGTATCGTTAATATTCAAATATGAAATAGCATATTGAAAATTTACATAATTTTGCATTTATTATATCTATCACACTCAACAGAATCATCATAGTGGGTATTTGATGAATCCAATGTGAAGTATAAGATGTGGAGGATTAAGTCGTGGTATGATGGTGAGCCTAGAGACTGAAAGACTGCTACGCTGAGGATCTCAGGTTCGATGAAGTCGTTTGTTCTAATGACTTTTCGCTGTTAAGTGCGTAATAAAATGTTAATTATCGCTTGCTAAACGGCGAAGGAAAACATCGTGAGGAAGCCTGCATATCTGAGAGTTCTCCGTAATTTTCCCGAAAGACATGTAAATTCTGCCAACCCGCACACGAGGTGGACTATGACCTTACTCTTCTCACAGTGAGAAGAGGCCCGTGCCCAGCAGTAGGACAGTATATATACAGGGCTGATGATTGAAATCGTGGTGTGATAACTTGAATGATAATCGTCTGACCAGATTATGTAAATGTGCCTGGTTGACTGCGGCTCAACTGATATAGTTCAGTACCTGGGTGTGAGTCTGTTTTATATTGATCTATTGGTTACTCGAATAATAAGTATATTTTCCCAAATAATATAGAATAGTAGCAATCTGTTGTGTAACTATTATAACGGTGCCGTGGCGCTTAGTGTGGCATCTACGACATAGTTAGAATGTAGCATCGCGATAAACTAGGTTTTTAAATTTAATGTCAGATTTTTATTCAAGGCGAATTGAACCCGCGTGTGAATCGTGCCTGCGTGATAAATGATGGGTACCTACCTACAGCTTTGAATATAACTATGATTTTGAAATATGATATCTGGGCAAATGAAGTAATATTTTACGCGGTCATCTTCTCAATGCTTTAGGTTCGCATTTGAAAATTTTGATAGATTTCTCTACAATGTGATTTTGAAATGAAAATATTTCAAATTCCGAATATTCACAAAAATATATTTTACTTTTTCACTTCCATTGGCAATCTATTGCATGCCATCTCTTTCGGCCGATCGATGTATCCTCAGGTTTATCGAATACACACAAAAATCTATGTATGAAAATAAGTCTAACTGTTTTGGAGGACTTCAATAACAAACACATGACTTTTAAACGATTTTAAACTTTTGCGATTAGTATACATTATACAAGGTTATATAGCGGATCTTACTCGCGATTTATGAGCTGAGTTTACCAGTCCCGCCGCGACCACGGCTGAAGCAAGTCAGCCGAAACGTTGGCAAAAAACCGAGGTATTTATGCCTTAAATATAAAATTCATCGCGAGTAAGACTCGCTATATAACCTTGTATAACATGACTTTTATATATTAGATAAGTAAAACATTTATGTCCTCACAAGATTTTGTTTACTCTAGAGAAGATAAGACTAAGCACACAAGAAATTAATTTCTCTCAGATAATGCTCGAATGTTCTAGGTAAGATTTATCGCCATGTGTTCTGACCTGAAGATAATTTAGACAAAGTTGTATGTTTTTATCAGAGAGCTCTGAATAAGAGCATAATTAATCCTTGTTTGTGGTATAATTGTATTGGAGTTGTATTATAGTTTGGCTCTTTGTGTGTTGAGAGAGATGAATTAATAAGAAAGAAGATGTAGAATCTTTCAGCAAGCTTTGCCTTGTTTTTATTCCGTTGGTAAACATGTATGCATACATATATACCTTTCAAAGCGCGATGAAGGCGCAGCGAAGTATACATATACATACTTTGCTGTGACTCCGTCTGTGATTTACGTAACCCCCACCGCTACAAACCTCGTATGACACTTGGTAGTTTTATTAGCTAGGCTGGGCAAGCCAAAGAGGAGATAGAGTACCGGGTTTAAATGTGTCTATTGTTAATTATCGCTTTCCTGTGCCGCGGAGATCACGTATAAACGTCAATTCTAGGTGTCATGAAGATCTTTGAAAGTCGTTATTAGGAGTACTCCATATTTACTGACACTGGTCTAAGTCATCGAATACTGTTTATAGAGGTCAAACGGTAGTCACTCTGTGTGATAGAGAATAAGCTGTCAAATTTGGTAAAAGTCGAAAGTGGAGTCGAAGTCCAAGGTGAAAGTCCCGAGTGAAGGTGCTATAACGGATGATGATGATTGCTTTTTGTCATTACCTCAAATCCTAGTTAATCAACAAAGCATTTTCTACGTAGCCAATAAATAATTTTAAAGCTAGTTATATTGATAAAAATAGTTGTGAAGACCAAGTGAGGGTAGGTTTACACGTACTTTACAAAGAGTGCGCAGGATATCAGTCACTTCGTGACCACGGCTAGTGTCACCCATGCCAAAACATCAAGGGAAATGTAAAGTATTTTAACCTATATTTAGACCCATTACATAAATAGCAATATACGTAGCCAATATAATAAAATATACAAACCAATCCTCACAATAAAGGCTAAACTTTACTCAAACCTTAACACAAAACCGTAAATAAAATCCAAACAAAATATGTATTCAAAATCACGTCGCTTCATCTTCTCATCGCCGACAAAAACGCAATACGATCCAAAACATTATTATGCAACACAAACTCCAAGTCATATGAAACCAAAATATTCCTTTAAAACATCCATTCTTGAAATTCAGGCACCGGAACTTCCATCCGTTGTACTGGCGTAACTCGCCGTGGCGTGTGCTAAATATTATTAATTCAGAAATCGTTTTGACATTGATAAGTCACTCAAGTTTTGAATGTGAATAATATATTTTCCTATATCGGCAGATTGCCACAGATATCTTTTCCATTTTGCTGGGACGTGACTTTTCTGCTGGTGTTTGTAATATTAAGCTCGATAAGTGTCGTTTGTTTTGTATCATCTTTTTTTCGATAGTGTTTTGGTAATGCTTTGCGCGAGATGGTGGAGTTTTAAAGTTTAAGTCTGCAGTGATGACGCATTGTTTTCTCAAGGCCAAGGTTTGGTTAAGGGTTGGTTTCCAGGTGACAAATAAACTAGTACTCAGTACACAAACCTCTATTCATTAAAAGGTCCTCTTTTCACTTTGGCAGACTAGTGAGCGTCTTTATTTACCGTTATGACTTGAACCATTCTTCATTCATTCTTGACCGATTCGACCGTGCTTCGGACGGCACGAGAAACTATCCGACCGATCTTGTCCAGGACAGGAATCGTTAGGCCATTTCGGGCGGTCTGAAAACTCTGACTCCAGAGTTGGCCACACACTCACACGAAAAAGAAAGCCTAGATCTATGAAATTTTCTTTATACTAATGAATAATTAAAAACGCTTCTTCTTTACATAAATAAATAAAAAAGCGCTTCCTAAGTATTCACTTTATAATTCGGTCACCCGTAAATTGTATCACCTCATTTCGACGACAGTTTCAATCAAGCTTGCACAGTGACAAACTTTGCTTCGTTAATACTGAACAGTCCTAGTTCCATATTTATTGACAAACTCCTCCTTTCAGCTGAGATTTAGTGATCGTTTGAATGTAGTTTGTAGTTTGCTACTTTAAATTATGTTCTTAGTTTACGAGCATTTATTGAAATTTAAATAGAGCGCGCTGAAAGGTGGACGGTTTGATAAAACAAAGTCTTAACTGTGTGGAGGCTTTATTAATTTGTTCAAGAACGCGAAAATCAAAGAGACTTTTGCAGTATCTACACAATGCTATACATAATATAATCGGTCTCAGTGGTGTGCTATTGATGAGGCCTATATCCAGCAATGGAATATGGCAGGCTGATGATGATGATACATATTATAAAATTAAGTCCCCACCACGTCCTGTCTAGCTGTATGTACGCAATAAAACCAATAACTTCTGAACGGATTTTGTACAGTTTTCACCAATAGATAGTGTAATTTCTGAGGAAAGTTCATATGTATAATATACGCGGGTGGCCGTGGGCGATGCAATAACGAAGGTGAAACCGCAAAGAAAACTACTTGAAATAACGGTAAAATACCGCTTATAAATATATATAGACCTGTTATAAAAATATTAGTATCTGATCAGTTATAACAGATCGTGAAACTTTAAAAATTATTATTAAAGTTGTTTCGTTTGGCTTACAAAATTAGTTTGTGAATATATTTTAGTGATATTGATTCACGTACGTTATATATTTTAATCTTAACGTATCTCATGTATATATAGTAAAATATATGAAATAATTTATTGCTTCATATCATTATATTATTTTGTATACTTTTATAAGATATAATATATCTTGTTGCTATGTATTTCTATGAAATACTTCGTAGCGAGCGACACGTTCTCTGCCGAGCGTCACTGCGTAGTGTTACCAGATTTTTCAGAGTTATGTGCCTATTGAATTGTTAATTATCGCTGGCTCAGAGAGCACGTTAAGACGTCGGTCCTGTTATGAAGATCTTTGACAGTTGTTATCCTAGATCTTTGATAATGTAAGCCATGGAATATCGAGATCCGTTTGGGTTGCGGAGGTAAGACAGAAAGTCGCTCTGTGGAATACAGCCAAATCGGTTAGACTAATAAGCGGACCTCGGGTTGCAACTGGGATAATACTAGGAGAATAAAGACATTCACAATTAGTATTGTCAAAAACGTTCCTAAAGCCGTCAGACATTTTATCTCATAGACACTCAGAACCAATAGGAAACCGGCGCTGCCGTGTGCTGCAGCAGCCATCTGCTGTCGAGATCGAAATCATGACGAGACTTGGCTTGCCGAGCACAGGTCGCCATTTGGATGGGTGGCCGTGTGTGGCATTTACATCAGAGCGCTTCCGTGCATCGGAGGACATATTAAGCTGTTGTTCCCTACTTGTCTCAGGATAAGGATCGTTAGGCAATGTCGGAGGCCTCAAGGCGGTCTGAAAACTCCAACACCAGAGTTCGCCACACTCTTACTAAAAGAGAAGAAGGGACACGTTGCGTGCATCTGCAGTCTGCGGTCGGCTGCAAATTTGTTTGTAAGTGCACATGTCTTATAACTTACATGCCTGACTTGGACGAACTTGTATGACTTTGCACAAACTTCGGAGTCAGTCAAAAGTTTTCTCTAACAACAAACTTAATAGTGCAGGAGATATTTTACGAGCGCGATCAGAATATTCGAAGCCCTTTTAAGTTTATTAGCCACAGTTTAAAGCGTTAGGAGAAGCAGTAATTTGTACGGACTATTTACAACTCGGGGCCCACTTTCTAGTCTAACCGGATTTGACTAATTATATTTTATTTCCACAACTGCCTGTCTGACCTCCGCAACCTAAAGCGATAGTGATATTTAGCCATGTCACAAAAAACTATCTTAAAAAAATCCTTTAACAAATCCATCTCGAGTAAATCTCCACCAAATCACAGATAGTCGAAGCAAAACTCACTTATTTGCCCTCAAAGCCTAACCTAGCCATTTTAGAAACATGGCGCCGAATGTAAAAGTTAAAATGTTCCTAAAATTAATTGCTGAACCGTCAGAAAATTTTCCCTCTCTCTTTCGTCGAAAATTGCGGTATTTTCACAATTCGCACCATCGCGCGTCGTCTCCCGGTTCTATATAAACTGGAAATAGGTCAAACAGAATAGAATTACTTGAAGACTACTATATTAAATGCTTTTATTTTCTTGGTTTATATTCTGACTGTGCCAATTGTTCAATTGTAGAGGTTTATTTTTGGGTGATGCGGTGTCAGAGATTTTGGGACGGATCTATATTACCCACTAGTGATTCTTCGGGCGGTGAAATAATTTTCGGCGTCAAGATAAAATGTGAGCTTTGATATTCAAACTTTCTTACATAGTTGGTGATGAACTGTTCTATATTACGGATAGGACCTGATTTAACTGGAACAACGGGCTTAAGTCATGCCTGTGCCTTCTATTATGACATAATTGGTAGTATAGAAAGAAATATTTGCCATTTGGAGAAAGAAAGGAAAGTTGCAGCCAAGTCATTTGTTCTGAACCTCGGGGTCAGCTTTTTAGTCTTCTTATATTCTCATAGATGTATTTATTCTAAATTCAGTCCCGGTCTGTACTCAGTGGCATATATAGTATTCTCAAATAGTGATTCAATTTAAAATCAAATCGTATTTCGTTCAAAATACAGTCTCGGTGTCTGTCGAAATACGAAAATGCATCACCAACTCGAATCATCAGTCGTGCAGCACCATAGATTAAAAACCCTCAGTGTAGCATCTATTAGTCTGTCTACCAAACTATTTTAATTAACAATCTTATCGTAATAACATTATGAAAAGCTTTTTCAACTAAGGAAACACCACTTCATCGTATTACAGTGTTAATTAAAACATAATTAATAATTGCCAACAACATTGTAGCGAGATAATTTTAGTTAATTAGTGGAGTTATTTCTTTAGCTATTAAATCAGTATCTAGTTTGTTAAAATTAGCTTAGGTGGATAAATTAGACAGCTGGGAATAAGTTTTCCGTGTTATAAAATGTAAGTTAGTTTAGGTTTTGGGTTTAAAGTGAATAATGTAGTAACAAACAAGCTATTGAATTAGTACTTTAGTCAAATGATTTGTTAATTATTTAATAACTTATATAGCCTGAAGGAAATAGGGCTTCTAACAAAATATAGAACAAAAACACATTCTTCTGAACTCCGCAACCCAAATGGATAGTCATATACCATGGCTTAGGCCGGAATCAGTTTATTTGAGGACACAAACTCCTCGTAACGATTGTCAAAGATCTCCATGACAGCCGTAACCGACAGTGTAACGTGCTCGATGAGGCACCGGGCCAGCGATAACTTCGAAAAGTCGGTAACGCGCGCTGTGAATTGAACTCGAGAAACTCTGCGTAGCAGCCTAACGGCCTGGTCACGAGATCGGTCTAAGCGGCGAGCGGCGCGGCAGGGGTGAGGGATTTCGATGTACATGGCGCGCTTTGCTACGCCGCGGCGATGTCGCCTTCGGGTAAATGCGCCATGTACATCGCCTCTGCCGCGCCGCTCGCCGCTTAGACCGAATTCTCGTGACCAGGCTGACTAGACTAGACTGCTGTAATACTCAATACTTTATTGCAACAACTTAATAGTCTCTCCTCTAGTCTACCGTTGCCGTGAATTATAAATAAATTAAACACTTACTTCTGATACAGAACCATAAAAACTTCCTTTATACTGTATCTAACTTAGCCCCAACTTACGAAAGTTTTCAAACTTGAACAGCTACGTGTCTGAAAAGAAAACCCTCTCTGATATAAAAAGGCTCCACTGGGATAATATGACTTAACCTTATACAGATGAAGATCCTTTTATCCTTTTTGTAGATATTATTTGCATGACAATGGATTTTTTTATTAAAATAGTGACGTAGTTTTTTTATATTTATCGATAGATTACCCTATAAGTCATGACATAGAGTGCGTGGTCTATTGGTCGAAGAACACTATAACTGAAGTGAAAGGGCACTTCTGACAAAGGGTAGGTATAGCTCTCTCCCTCTTTTAGCTTTGCTATGTATCTAGTGCTAAGCGTTCAAACTCCACACAGGAAAGAGGGTTTAAAATATATGTATTAAAAATGAATGGACTCTGGCCCGATTGTAACTTGTATGTATATATCACGTGAGATTCTAATACATACATACATACATATGTACATAAACTCACGCCTGTTGCCCGGATAGATAGGCAGAGACTACGGAACGCCATTTGCAACGATCCTGACATATCTTCCTTGGTTCATTCACTCCCATCAGAGACCTCATGCATCCTCATGATTCTAATAACGCAATTTAATAGCTCAAACAATGTTAGACATAAAATTATATGTAGTTATCTCTACATTGGTATCCATATTCATTAATTAAACACACTTTGCGGTGTACCAATGCAAAATAATCAATTATATTTCAATCAATTTGGGCCATATAGTTCTACCAATTTTATTGTAACATATCAAATTAACAATATAAAAAAGAAGTCAAATTACTTCGTGTTTTACCCTGCACTTAATTCGCTTTTTGCAAGAAAACGACAGTAAAATCTTGCAGGTAATAAATTCACATTAACGACAATAAAGCCTATTTAAGAGCCGAAAATACATTGGAAACATGTGGAACAAGGAACCAACCATTACCTGCGATTTGATAAACCACAGATACTCGCAAAAGAACACCGCTTTATTCCAAGAATGATACGTGAAGCTATTGAAATTAAAAAACATCCTAATTTCAATAGGGAAGATGGTTGGAATGTACCTCCAGCTTGGGACCCTGTTATCAGGCTAATGAAACCCAAAAAGGACAAAGTCACCAGAAGACATCAAGACGCAGTGAGCACATTCTGCGTAGATAGTAACACCAATAGTTCAAAAATGTTCGGGTACTTTGAGATAACTTTTAAGTTCAAGACAAAGACAAATATCACATCAGTCTGCCGGGAACATGAATCCTGTAAAGAATTCGAAACGTCGGCTAGTAATAAAAATGTAGTTCTAGATCTTTCGGTTTAAATGTAATAACAAATAACCAGTGAAAGTAATATAACGCGATAAAATCCGTAAACTGTAGTTTAATTTCAATAGTGTACTATAGTTTTACGCTTTGTTAGTCAGGTAAGCTGGAAGCTACGACTTAAATATCTTTATGATAAAAAGATTTTTCAGAGGATTAATTTCATAATGAAATTAAAAAACATCCTAATAATGAATTCTGAGTTATCAGTTTAGGCATCTGACTTTCCCTTAGTACCCGAAGACAGTCACCACAAGTCCCTTGAAATCACATTGAACTATATTTACGCGACCTCCCTTAAAGCAGAGCCGAGGATTAAATATTTGTATGACCAAGGTGATTATGAAACAATTAAATCGGCCTTAACCACAATTCCATGGAACGATTGTTTGAGCGATAATTCCCTTGAAAATGCGCTAGCATGTTTTTATAACCACTTATATGAATTAAGGGATAAATTCATACCCCATAGAACAGTTTTCGCATCGTCATACCCACCATGGTACAGTGCAAGTTTAAAAAAGATTCTCAGGGAAAAACACAAGTTCCTTAGAAAATACCGTACGTACGGTAACACAAGTGATTATATCACCTTTAGTTTATTGCGGAAAAGAGCAAAACGCGTTGAAGACGAGTGTTACCGGACGTTTATTGACAAAGCAGAGAGGTCTATAACTGAGAATCCTAAAACGTTCTGGAGTTTTGTAAAATCAAATAAAAAGGGGCCCAACTCGCTTCCGTCTACCCTTACATATGAAAACATAACAGCCGACACTAACGAGGGAATTTCTAACATCTTCGCTTCCTATTTCCAGTCTACGTTCGTCTCCCAATCCTCTCACCAACTCTCACTACTAGATGGTAATAGCGAATCGCTACAGTGCCCATACACGATATGTAACATAGACATATTGCCAGACATGGTACATGACTTACTAAAGTCAGTAGATCTCGCAAAAGGCGCCGGACCTGACCATATATCACCTACATTTATTGTTAACTGTGCCAAAGAACTGACCAATCCGCTTACTATCTTGTACAGGCGCTCTATTAAAGAAAGTACCGTCCCTAAAATTTGGAAGTCTGCATTTATTACACCTGTCTATAAAGCCGGTGATAGAAAGAACGTAAAGAGCTACAGACCTATCTCTAAATTATGTATCTTCGCTAAACTATTGGAACGAATAGTTTATACGCAGGTGTTCAACACGTTACACGGTTTCTTTATCTCGGAACAGCATGGATTCATCAAAAATAAATCTACAACTACAAACCTACTAACATTTATAGACTTCACGACCACTAACATGACAGGGGGCGGCCAAGTAGATGCTATTTTCATCGATTACAGCAAAGCATTTGATCGTATAGACCATAAAATACTTTTCCAAAAACTTTTACGTGCTGGTATTCACGGGAACCTGTTCAGATGGTTTTGCTCTTACATCGAAAACAGATCTCAGGCAGTTGTACTCAATGCATCGATCTCAAAATGGCATAATGTCCCTTCCGGTGTTGCACAAGGCTCATTAATTGGACCTTTGTTATTTAATATATTCATAAATGATGTCAAATCCTGTTTCCTTCATTCACAGTTTTTAATGTACGCCGATGACATGAAAATATTCAAAAGGATCGAACAATCCTTTGACTGCGTTTTATTGCAACATGACCTAATTAGATTCGAAGCTTATTGTCAACTCATCGGATTAGATTTAAATACTTCTAAGTGTTACTCTATAACCTTTTCTCGTAAACCTAAGCAATGCGTATTTAATTATGTTTTAAAAGGAGTACAACTTAAGCGAGTCAATCATATCCGCGACCTGGGTGTAACTCATGACGCCAAATTAACGTATGAAAAACATATTGACGATATTGTTAGTAAAGCTAATAAGGCGCTAGGTTTTGTAATGAGATCGTGTTCCCAATTTTCAAACATAAAAACTGTCAAAGTTTTGTATTGCTCATACGTTCGCAGCATCCTCGAATACTGCTCTCAAATTTGGAGTCCACAGTACGATGTACATATACGGAGACTGGAGGCCGTACAGCGCAAATTCACTAAATACTTGCACTATAAGTGTAAAACATATGACGACGAGACTTACGAAGCACGGTGTAAGAGACAGCACTTACTTCCACTCTATGAAAGGAGGAAAATTGCAGATATAACACTGCTAGTAAAGATAGCGCAATCAAAAATTGATTCTCCCCACCTGCTCGGCAACTTGCATTTGAAGGTCCCTACTAGGTCTGTAAGGTTACCGCATCCTCTACACATCCCTCGTTGCGCTACCAACTATAGAAAAGGTACTTTCTTTATAAGAACTGCAAGTTACGTCAACAATTTAGCACACCTAGACCGTTTGGACCTATTTAATGCAAGTCCCTCGAGCTATAGACGTGCCCTTGCCGACCAGTGGTTTGAATCGGTTCTCTGATTTTGATTTGATTTTTATTGTTTTAATATTTTTGTTGCTTTAGTGTTGTGTTCGTATTTTATCTTTGTGTTTTGTTTTTTTTTTATTTATATCCACTGTACAGTTTATCATAATGTACTGATCAAGACCTAAATATACAAATGTGAAAACGTATAAATGGTAGATAGTTATACAAAATATGTACTCAATTAGTTATTAAAAACTGTTTGTTTTCCAAATAAAGTAAAATAAAATAAAAATAAAATAATAATCGTCATTATTTACCTAACTAACAATAATGTATCGCACGCCTTTTAAATGTGCAGGTTTCCTTAGGATATTTTTTGCACCGTTTTATCATCAGCCTTTAATAGTCCACTGCTGGACTAGGCCTCTCCTTTGAAAGGAGGAATTGGCCTACTATACAACGCTGGCCAAACGGGTTGGTATAGGGTTTGTATCAAGTTTTTCTTCTCTTACAGTGCTGTTCTCTGCATAATATGCTCCCTCTGTCGGCTCTTACGACACCCATGGGATGATATGGGGTGGTGACATTCCGTATTCTTAATCCGTCACCACACGGACACCGTTTCACCGTTTAGCAAGCAATAACTAACAACTTAGTACGCACATAATTCGAAAAGTCAGTAGTGCGCCCCACGGGTTTGAAACCAAGACCCAGACCCTCTGCGTAGCAGTCCGCTTGACACTGCGCCGAGTATTGTGGGTTCGATACTCACACAAGACAATACTTTGTGTGATTCATAAATTGTGGTTTCGGTGTCTGGGTGTTCATTGTGTCCATTAGTTGTGTTTTTAAGTCCCCCGTGACACAGGATTGAGTCCTAGTGTGGGAGTCGTCTTTTGAAAGAAAAAAAAGATCTATCCACTAAACTATCCCTACTTATATCAGCTAGCTGTTTATATCTCCATAAACACCATAAGATTTCACCACGATCCAAAGATCACTAACATAACCACATATGTACTTCAATTTTACGTTCCCATACTTCCCATTCGTCCATTCAATCTCCTCAACCATTCAGATCAGAGCTCCGGTTGACGCCGCATCCGTTAATATGGTGCTCAAAACCGAGTATTTCCTGTGAACCTGATTTTTCATTTCGGAAGGCATCGTCGTAAATCGAACCGAATCGAATTTCATGCTCCGGTATCCGCAATAACTGGGGATAGGGTTGCCATGCCGTTGTGCAGAAATTTAAGTAAATTTTATTTTTTTAATTTTTCATCTTTGTGCTGCAAATTTGCCTACAGTTTGCCTTTTTTGCAAAAACGATAAGAGAATATAGTGTTTCATTAGTGAGTGACATTATTAAAGAAGAAATTTACATCATAATGACTATGAGGATTGAAAAGCCATTGTGTTTAACATGGAAGCGGCCTTAAATATACTTCGAGAATGGTCTTGTTTCTGCTGGCATTTATAGTTATTAATTAAGTTATGAATACTGAACAGTATTTTCAAAGAAACTGCAAGATAAAGTTACACCTAGCTGTTGATTCAGTTCTGACAAGTTAATTTTCAGAGAGAGTCAGCATAGTCAAGTAGTTACATAGTTCATAGTTTTTTTCTACCTGCAATAGCTGGGTTGGAAGATTTGAGCCATACTGATGGTTATACAAGGCTTGGAAATCGCCAGTTGATGTTCAATGCTGGTCACAAAATGTCATCATTTTTCGTGCCTCGAAGCACATAGAATCTTCCGTCCCAACTTTCATACTTTAGAAACCGAAACAACTATAAGCGCAAGAAGATGAAATTTGGCATAATTGATCCTTGGGGACCTTATGGGTGCAGCAAGATATAAATTCCCGAAATTCCTACGGGATCAGGTAGGAATGGTTACATAAAAAGGCCGTAGATGCGAGCGTCTGTTTAGACAAAGTATAAAGCTAAACTAAGCAGCGATAGCCGAGTGGAGAGACCGACAGACTGCTACGCAGAGGATCTCAGGTTCAAATCCTCGGCTCGCACCAATGACTTTTCGAAGGTAAGTGCGTATTAAATTGTTAATTATCGCTTGCTAAACGGTGAAGGAAAACATCGTGAGGAAACCTGCATGTCTGAGAGTTCTCCATAATGTTCTCGAAAGACATGTGAAGTTTGCCAACCAGCACTAGGCCAGCGTGGTGGACTATGGCCTTACTCTTCTTATAGTGAGAAGAGACCCGTGCCCAGCAGTGGGACAGTTTAAAGGGCTGATGATGATGATAATAAAGCTAAACTACTAAATATACCTTTAGGTTGCTGGATCATACAACAAGTTCTGTGTGTACAAGCTAATATTCCATCTACCAGAAAATCTAATTACATTTGTCAGCGGCGCTCAAACGAACTTACACCAGCAAGGAGGGAATGCAACAGGGGTAGCGTTCAGATAATGAAGAGCTGTTCTAGAAAATTAGAGCCTGCTTATTATCTTCAAATTTACCCAACTGACCGAAATATATAGACGCAGCGATCTGGCTATTATGGCATAATAAAAGTTACCTTTAACCTTACGTAGCCTTATCTGCCACCTTTATGGTAAAAAAAACTGTTCACCTTATCAGTAAATGACTGGAGATCCGAACATTAAAAATAAGTATCCCGTTAGCTCGCCATAACCCGATACCATCGGCGTTTAAGCCCGGAATTTGCAATTGACGTGTGCCATCCCTATATCGTTCGAGTATCGGAAGGGATGCATTCCGGCGTCGGCCTAAACAGATGGACAAATATTGGTGTTAATACAATACTGGGTATATGCATGTTATGTTCGGCGACCGAGTTTCAGCCGATATATAGGCAGCAATGTATTTTGTGATAACGATGTTTAACGATTACTCATCAAATACTGTTGGTTCATTGTACGTGTTATGATGTTGATTTAAGTAATATTCACAGTTACTAGTACGTATTGTAATCCTCAGTTACATTATTAATGTAAATGTATGTGTGACGTTCTATTTTGACATCAAGATAACTAACCGGTAGATGGCAGTAGGCTCGCCCCCTATTACATTGGGACCTAAACATAACTGGCGAAATGTGGGTGTGCATACACCTCTGCCTACCCCTTCGGGGATAAAAAGCGTTAAGTTATGTTATGTTATGATAACTGAACTGAATGTGAAAAATTTCCGCATAATATAACTTGAAGCAACTATTATAGAATAAAATTTACAACGAGAAAAAGGTATTTTTTGAAGTAGCTAAGGCTATATTATTTGGTTGCGTAACATACTGTTACTTTCTATCGACATGCGGATCCTAACTCCAAAAACTAGTTTACTTTGTGATCACGGTTCCTGTAAAGAAGTTAAACCGTCGGATAATAATAAATAATCTAGTTACTAGATCTTTCGGTTTAAATTAAATCTCAGTAAAAATAATTATTATATCGCGATAAAATGCGTAAACAGTAATAAAGTTTCAATGTGTAATATTCTAATAAACCCAAAAATATTATTGCTTTAGTATCTTGTTTTCTTGTTATGTATGCGGCCCTTCAAATCCAGTGATACCAAGAATAAAAGTTTTATATCTGGATAAGATTTCTGAGCCCTGAATTGGAATGTCCATCACGAAATTTCAGGTAGGTTACAATTGAACTCGGGATCTATTTTACTTTGCTTGTAATATAGCGGTGTGATATACAACACACTAGATAAATCGATAAATTTAATAACTTTATTACTAACCAACATAATATTGTAGAGTACATAATCATAAAGCCTAAATCTATAAACAAATGAGTTAAGATGTCAGAAAATTAATATTAAACCTATAAGAAAATATTTTTGTTCAATATAATTAAAATAAACTTCATCGTAGATCTAGCTTTCTTGAGCTATTGACCATTCTGAATTGAAGAGGCTAACAAAGCTTTTATTGATTCCACCTTTATAAAAGGCCAATAGTTATTTGTGCAACAAGAGAGCAAAGTTGTTTTTTGTTTCGAGTGCTGATTTTGAGTCCCGAGCAAGCGAAGGATTCTATGATTGATTCACGAGCGTAGCGAGTGAATCAAAGTTAGAATCCTGAGCGTGGTGAGGGACTCAACAGCACGAGATACAAAAAACTTTGCTCTCGTGTAGCACACATAACTTTTCACCACAGCAGTGAGAACACATATTACTTAGGAGACATAGAAATGAACAGGAATAGATTGAATTCTGCATAATCACTTGTTGATTTAACTCTTCTGGTGTTAAAGCACAGTCATCATCGCTAGTTTCACTCATCTTTTTAGATTATTTTATATATTAATATAAATTTAACACGTTACGCTATACCTACTGTATCAGCATCAGCGAAATTTTTATTCCCGCTACTTTTTTAAATCGCTTTTTAATACCGCGTCCCTGATGTTTATTTTTCAAATGTATCATTGTTGTAATTCTAAATAAAAATGTATTGGTTAAATACTAATTTTATACTATTAATTAGACTTATTTTATTAAAATCCAATAATAAATTAAACATGTAAACAATAACATATGAAAAAGTCATTTCTTTATTCTTTTTTTTTGCGTTGCCGTAGGTCATTCAATGCCGTAGGTGTTTTCTTTGAGGTCGAATTCCAAAATCGAATTTCGAATTCGAAGGGGTTTGTTTTTCACTTACTTTTTATATGCATGTGAAAGAGACAGAGCACAGTAAAATTCGAACGTTTCAAATTTGTGGCTGAACAATGTCAATTCGTGGCACTGAAGATTGAAAAATTAAAAAGCTACTTTTACTCACGCTCGAATCAAAATCGCGTTTTGTTCACTGTTGTCTCGCAGCAAAAGCGGCATGTTTGAGCTGCTGTGGTGAAAAATATCTAACAGAACCATGTCAGACCCACTGCAATAATTCCAGCTTTAGGCTATCGTGCAAAATCTAATAAAGCGTACAATAAATCCTTTTCAAAATCTGTCTTTGTTTCTGACACGCCATTGTGTAGTCTTGATGTTGGTACCCCAATGGCGAGTTCCCTCAAAAATATACCAACAGTATTATGTGCCCAAATTTATTAAACAATTCACTGCCTTTTCACAGTGTTCGGACGGTATTTAAAACCTCACAATACATGTCATAGCTTTCTGTCAGCAGTATTGACGTTTAAGACGATATTTCGTTAATAAACTCAGCAGAAAAATGTTGCTGAATTTTTTTGGGGTGTCGCGTACGGGTGGTATTTTTTTGTTTTGGTATGTTCATAGATGATGGAACTTTTCAGCGTAGAATTGAAACTGACGAGTTCAATTTTAACGGAACTGGGGCAATAAATTGCTTAAGTATTCACCGAAGAGCACAATCACAAATTAATGCAATCACAGTATTTATTAATTTATTGTTAAGCGATCTTCCCATAGATCAACTAAAAATAAGGTACATGACTTACTGTAACAATTTATTAAAATAACTAGAGGACGACCGCAGTTAAGTATTTCTTCCCGAACCCGAGGGAATTTCAGAAAATCCCTTCTTAGTGCACTTGCGGTTTAGCTTCCTGTACCTAATAGTTTTAGTATAATATTATGTCAAGTTTATTGACTCCCAGTACTACTGTCTTCGGTTCCAGAAAGGTCTTCATGATAACCAGGACTGAGGCGCATAACTACGAAAATCATTCGTAGATGCCGTGGGCTTGAACTCGTTACCAGTCTGTCGGTATCTCCACTAGGCTATCTTTGCCTTCTTTGTTAGTATACGGTATTAGTTGTGTATCTTTGACACTATTTACAGTTTTATAGTAGCCGTTACTAATTTCGTCGAGTATTATCACATTCTCAAGGATCAAATTTAAATAAACTGAGAAATTTTCAGCAAGCATAACCGTTATTTCACTAAACAGTTATGCTTCAAAGTATTATTCTTATAGCTGTTGTATTTTTAACATTCTATGCAGTTTTACGTTCAGCTATTAGCTATTTCATTTTCAGCGCAAAGCAAACGTCAGTAACGGGAGTGGTTTGCGTTTTCAATCCACTTTTAGTGATATACGTAATATTTTATGACGTGAATGGTGTTTTTAAAAGTTTATTAGCAATTTGATTCCAAATTATATTTTTGTTGGCTTTAGTTACATATACTTTTGTAAGTACATGTATTGGCGATAGCGTAATAGAAAGACCAACACACTCCTACGCATAACATTTTGGGTTCAAACCCATGTCACGCACCTTTTAGAAGCTATCATCACTATAACCTACCTGATTTAAAATTTGTCTCACTGCTGGGCATAGGTCTCTTCTTTAAAAAAAGGCATAGGCAATAATCCACTACGTTAGCTAATTTCGGGTTGGCAGACTTTATGATTATGTTTTTTTAAGAATATTATGGAAAATTCTCAAACATGAGACATGTTGGCTTTTTTACTATGTTTCAAACATTTTGGAAACAATGTCTATCAGCATCTTATATCAGTCGACTGTATAAACTGAGGAGCGTTGCGTCCGATTAAACGATTTGTTAGCTTACCTAGACTAGACTAGCCTTGAAGAATACTGGATTCTACGTAAATTCGAGCGTATATTTCCCCTGGCGGTGTATAGCACCAAGAAACTACACATTTTGAGATTCCATAAACAGCAATAGGCTGCGAACGCCGAGTGGCAACAGACTGCCTAGAAGAGAGTCAGGTTAAAATCCACCGTATATTCAACCAACTTTTTGAAGTTACGTGAGTTTTGTATTGTTTGTTACATTAATTACTTCGATACAGAAGTAGCACGAAGTCTGGCAAAGTGCTCGGTAACGGCAATAAACTCGCCCCCGATTACGTGAGACCTACATAACATGGTGAAATGTGGGTGTAATGGTACACCTCTGCCTACTCCTTTGGGATGGAGATTGGGGATGCGTGTCTATAAAAAACAATACTTCTAAATGTCAGTGGGTTTGGGTTTATTTGTTCACCTGGTTTAATAAAGTAGACGTCTTTTAACATCCTTTATGCAAGTTATAAAAGTCCACATCATTGATAATATGAAATTAATAAAACAAAAAGATATTAGCAAGGTGAGAGCACTCCAATGTGCAATGAGCTCACTAAGAAGTGTACTTTGTTCACTCAGGTGATATCACCCAGGTGAACACAGAGGAATGAACCTGAGCTAGGGCACTCTTTACGTAGTAGTCTGTTAGTTAGTCTTCACAATAAGCTTTCGAGGCTTGGTATTAAATAACATTAACTATAATGATTAACACAAAACCATACTCAAATCGAAAACACCACTTTCTTAGATGAAAATATATTTTTTTCTATATGAAAACCATAAATATTTAAGTAAATAACGTAAAGGTGGGACATGTCTGTCTTTTTCCTCAATAAAAGGAAAAAGGCTGTTCAAATTTCGCATAAAAAAGGCGTTTTTATCAGATGTAGGAAGCCCCTTGCGATGCAAAAATAAGAAAATGTTTTAACTTACGATAAGAAATCTAATCTCAAAATCTTTTAATAGAATCTTAATAGTGATTTTTTATGTTAATAGGCGGCAAATGAGCAGACGGATTGCCTGATGGTAAGCAATTACCGCCGTCCATGGACACAAGCACCACCACAGGAGTCACAAGTGCGTTGCCGCCCCTTGGGGTTGGGAAAAGGGATAAGATGAGGAGTGGGATGAGGGAGAAGGAATAGGGCCTCCGGCACTCTTACTCACCGAACGAAACGCAACAGTTTAGGTACTGTTACTTTACGTCGATTTTCTGTGAGAGGGTAGTACTACCCCGGTCGAGCCGGCCCATTCATGCTGAAGTCAGCAGATTACTGTCTTATATACTGTGATTTCTATGACATTAAGTTTTAGCCGGATTGCGTAGGATAAAATGTCTGCTGTTTTTATTTGGAAGATATCTGTAACAATAAAGAGTTTTGCCAGGAGGTAATATATATTATTGGTTAATTTCAGCCCGTAGCTTCGACTGCACATTTTTTATTGTAAGCGTTTCTGCCCAGTCTTGTAGGAATTATGGGAAATTCTTTTATAGCGCCACTGCGGTTCTTAAGGAACATACTTGCCAAATATCAGTATTTTGAGGCCAATAGTTACAGCTGCGCGTTGTCTGTTTGTCAGTCAGTAACGCAAGAATTTTATATATACAGATATCAGCTACCTAGTTGCCATAGTACAGAGCATGCATCAATTGGAATCAAATGACCGTGTGCGAGGTGTCAGGATAAATTTAAGTTCTGTAAACACAAACGCCACGAAGAAATAGTAGTTCACAGTCAGATTGCTCCAGTTACGAGCACGATACAAAAGCTACGTTCCAAGTTGTAAACTTCACTAACAAGTTCTTTGTGAGTATGGAACCGTGCAATGTATGGATGAAATAAAGTACGATGTACATTGAGGCTCAAGAAGACTAACAACAATTGAGTATTGAGTACCTAGTCGCTTCGTTAATACAACATCATCATCATCCACAGCCCGACTTTGTCCGCTGCTGAAAATAGGCTTCTCTTTGTTCTTGTCATTTGCCTCGATCTTGTGCTAATAATCTGGCCCAGGTTCGGCCTGCGATTGCAGTGATATTGTCGGCCTATGTTGCTAAGGGACGGCCGACACGTCTTCTTTTCCCCATCCGTGGCCACCATTCCGTTTGTACGGGAAAAAAAAATGTAATGTCAAAAAATCTGTGAACTCATGTCTTTTTTATTTTCATGAGGGTTGCCGGATAACAGTAACGGAGCCAAAAACTATTGTGTTAAAATAAAAACATTAAAAAGTCCATTGTTATGGGTGACCTCTTTTGTTTCTTTTTTAAGCATGGGTGGATTCATCCGTGTGGAATTATAAATTATATAATTTGTTTATTTATCATTTACATACATACACAACACTATCATTACAAATTAAAATCATATAGTCAACAATCAATACGAAATATTATCATATAATTATTTATATAAACAGCAGCTAAAATCATAACCAATCCACTTATATTTGATGATGGTATTAAATACTAAATACCAATTGAAATCGTTTACAACTAAACCGCCCATTTTAACCAAAGTACGCATTTACACAAAGATATGAGAGCTTGGTGAATGTCCAAACACAGCCAATCGTTAGAGCCTATATTTGTATAAAGGGGTATCCTAGGTAAATCGACTGCACTAATTAAATTCAGTAATTCCTTTTGATCAAACGATGTTGGGTTGTGGGCCTACAGCTTGCAAATAGCGATTTAAGATTGACTATTTTTTTACCGACTTGCCATGGATAAAAATGGTGGATAAAATTGAAATCCCCACCTAGGCAAGTTTTCTTTGTTTCGGCCAACCTGTGTTCTAAGTCTGTTAAAAGAATTCCAGGTCAACCAATGCAGGCCATGTCCAGGTGGAGTATTTTCAGTACGCGGTACAAATGGAATGGGTAGGAATGCACTATCCCGCCGCAGTCATTGATGTACATATTTTGTAAAACCAAACCAGCCAAACTGTCATAGTAATATTTAGTCTTACTTTTCCTGTACTATATAAACAATAAATGTATTTTTATTTAACTGTTCGTCACTTCTATACTTTCTTGATAGCAATATTTACAAAAACGCTATACGCTTAACGCTTTCTATATAACAAAATCCTAACCAAGTTGTTTTGAAATTCATCGAGGCAGGCGACCGTTTTGATCTGGACCTCAGAACAGTTGTCTGTTTTAGTGGAAATATTGAACATTCAGAAACTGACCTGAATAGGAATATCCTTCCCACTGGACAATATTGTTCAACAGTGTGCTTCTATGCAAACAATTATTGTTTTCATTGCGCTATATTCAAATGTATGGGTTTTGTGCAAGTTTCAACTGGATTGCCGATTTGCAAATTTGAAGATTTCAATTGATATTCAATAAATACTAGCAAATTTGTTTACGGCACTTGAATATAGTTAGTAGGTATATTCAAATATTTTACGAATAAACGATTTTATACGATACGAATTATACGATTGCAAGTTTTTAATTTACAAAAATATAACGTCTGAGCAGATAAAACAATATTTTTAAATAAAAAAAACCGACTTCAAAAAACACTAAGGAACTAAAAAGCAAAAAATAATTGGTTTTGGAGCAAAAAATTTTGGAGTGGGTGCCAAGCCAAGTATTTCTGATCTGACTATAAAACCTCTACACTTTTTTATATAACTTTCGTTGTTGTTAGAATAGGTAGGTAGTTTGTACTTTAGTAACTTTTTTCGTAAGGGCTTGGCACCGACTCCAAATTCTTTTGCTCCAAAACCAATTATTTTTTGTACCGTACGTTATACGTACCTTTCTGGCAATTTCAAGTGTTTTTTTTTTGTAAAGAAGACAAAGACATAAAGACATATTTATTTCTGCATTTTGGTTGTTTATAACACTTATACTACATGTCAAAACCCTATTCTAGATGATGCCGGCTTTTCTAAGCTAACTAGCCTAAACGCGTTCTTTTTTTAAAGTTAACTAGCCTAAACACGTTCGTTTCAGTTCCATCATCGGATCCTGGAAATCATCCAGTACCAAAATGTTTGCCAAGACAAAACAAACGAGCCTAAACTCGATGAGATTGCGTCATTGTATTACAAAGATCCCATGGCCACCTTCCTGCTCTATCATCAGACTTTGGAAAACATTCAGCACTAAAGTCCATGTAAAGACGAATCAAACGAGTCCAAACTCAATGGGATTACATCTTTGTATTACAAAGATCCCATGGCCGCCTTCCTGCTCCATCATCAGACCCTATAGAAAATACAGTACCAAAGTCCATGTAAGAACGAATCAAACGACTCTAAACTCGATGAGGTTGGATTGTTGTATCACAAAGATCTCACGGTTACCTTCCAGCTCTATCATCAGACCATGGAAATCATCCAGCATCAAAGTCTATGTAAAGACGACTAAAACGAGCCCAAACTCGACGGCATTGAGTTGCTATCGTCAAATCGCTTCAAGTGTGCTTATAAAATTTGAAGAGTTCCTTCGATTTTTCCGGGATTCCATGATCAGATCCTGACTTGCTGATAATGGGACCAACTGGAAGGTATACTCTTTTAATCAAAACAAGAATTTTCGAAATCGGTCTAGGCGTCTTAGAGAAATCGGGGAACATACATAAAAAAAGATTCCGATGAATTGTAAACCTCCTCCTTTTTTGAAGTCGGTTAAAAATAGCGCTCATAGTGTGACTTTGTAACGAACTAACTAGCTTAACCGTCGCATACGTCACGTTGTAGTACCTACTATTAAATTGATTTTGACGAAAATACTGTAATAGATTTGAAACTTTCCTGATTTGCATCATACATCGTCAGCCTTTAACAGTTCACTGCTGGACTAGGCCTCTCCTTTGAAAGGAGGTATGAGCCTACTTTACCACGCTGGCCAAACGGTTTGGTATAGGGTTTGTATCAAGTTTTCCTTCTCTAACAGTGCTGTTCTCTGCATAATGTGGTCCCTCTGGCTGTTACGACACCCATGGGATGATATGGGGTGGTGACAATCCGTATTCTTAATCCGTCACCACACGGACTCTGTGATATCGTGCAAATAATTTAAGACCCATTAAATAATTTAGTATATAAATGCATTTCTTTTAATTTGAAGTACACAGGAACAGTACACCAATCAGTCACGAGCATACATTTTTCATGTTTTGCGACCTATCCAACGGACCGAGTTTTCAACCTTTACGTACTGATAGTTATCGCTTATTATTGTAGCCAGTTTTACCAGCTTAAAACATCAATTGAAACTAAAACCGTTACCAGCTCAACAATTCTTTTGAACCTAAAATTCTAGGTTGACGAAAAATCAAAATGCAATACATCTCTTAAAATGTATTTGTTATGCAATCTATTTTCTAACGACCTCGTTCCTTTGTAACCTTTAGGAGACAAAAACAAAGTCGTTCTCGCATTTATGGCAACAGTTTGGAAGATAAGGTTCGTATATCTGGAGTATTGATTGAATTTACTTTTGTCGACAATGCAGAAAAACATGGTGTTATTTTAGATGACCTCATGGACCTTTGCCATAAGGTTCATGGTCATAAAAAACTGGGTATAACTATTTATGTTAGCGTACATTTAAAGTACTTCTTATGTAACTTTTTTGGAAATTTTCAGGGTCTGATCAGATTCAATTGACAGACCAAGAGAGAGGTAGAGGAGTTCTGGTCTTATTATCCAACATTTTTCACAAGGTTAATTGTTTATAATCCGTCCAACTACTGGAAACAGGGGTATTTCTATTAGAAAAATAGTGAGGCTGTGTGGTCCACTAAGTTGGCTAAGTGCAGGGTGTATTGCTAGAAAATTATTAGATATCCTCTAATTTATGTGGCAAATATATTGAACTCTTTTTTGTGGCAATCAACACTATTCATTTTTATAAAACTCGTCTGGTCTCGTTTAAGCTGCATGAAATGCGCAGGTTTCTGTTAAAACTTGCACTCGTTAGAAAACAAAATCCCATAAACTTTTCTGCTAACTCCTCGAAAAAGCCACCATGAAACCGTTATCTTCTCCATTAAAAACAAGCTATGTTTTTTAAAGCAGTGAACCGCCGTCCAATAAACTAGGCAACCGATCAATATCAATAAAATTTATATCTGCCGATCTATCGCACAGTTGGTACTAAAATACTATTGGTCATGTTAGTCCTTTTGCATAGGAAGCAGCCTCATTGGATTTGAAGGATAGATACGCCTTCAAGAATTGATTTGGCCTTGTGAAGAGACTGAAAGACTGCTATGAAGAGGATCTCGATTTCAAGCTCAAAGCGTGTACCACTGACGTTTCGATAACTGCAATTTAAGTTGTTGATTATCACTTGCTAAACGGTGTCAGAAAGCATCGTGAAGAAACCTGCATGTCCGGTACTTCTTCATAATATTCTCGAAGGAACTTCTCTACCAATTCGCACTTGCCTAGTGTGGTCGACTATGGCCTTCTTTTCTCATAATTACACTGCCCAGAACATAGGGACACAAACAGTGGGACAGATTATAAACAAAGAATTATGAAAAACTGAGTGCAGATCTTTAAAAATACAGTGACTTCAAACTTGAGTGTAAGGCCGAGCTCACATTGGGCGTGCGTGTTCCTCGAGCGGGTGTACAGATTGTGTGTAGCGTGCGGTCGACGTTCACTCTGTTGTACAAATTCAACGCCGAGTGCACGTCGAATGGATGTCGAATACACACAAAACGGACGCCGAATGCACACTCGAAGAACATGCATGCTCAATGTGAGGGAGACCTGAAATTTCAGATCCACTAGCTCAGTTTTACATACAGTCAGAAACCCAGCATCAGTTTTATTTTCTGTATGTTTTCTGTCAATTTCTTGTAAGTAATACGTCAATTTTAATCTTAAAATAAATCTATTCCATTTATCTTCAAGTAGTTCTAAGTTTTCCGTCCACCGTACCTCGGGAATTAATGCTAAAACTTTGGAATAAAACCTTCGGAACTTATTCCAAAAAACGCGTCGGACTTTTGTTTAAGGTGCTATTGGTATTTTAAATATTTCACTACGAGTACAGAAGGTTGCATTATTTTGCTCAAGTTTTAGAACAATGGGAGAAAAGTTTTACATTTTATTCTGATTTGAATGAAAGTGGAATAATAGGTGAACGTTTTGAATTTTGTACATTGTTAATGGTATATTGGTAAGTATAATAAATAACCTGCAAAGATAATAATTACGCTGATGCAAGATGATATACTGCTATGGAAGAAAATAAAGAGAAGGAACAGAGAAGAACTAAAATCTTCTACCTGCCCAGTACCCATATTACTTGGGGTCAGCGCAGAATGTATTTCTCTTCCATTCTCTCCTATCAGATTATTCACTCCCTTTTGTTTTATATTCCTCAACTCTGAGAGAAGAACTAAAACCTAGAGACGAAATAGGCTTTTAGCGCTATCTTGCTGAAATGGGTGCATAGGGTTCCCACCAAGAACTTAGGGTCCCAAGCCAACCTCACCTGCAAGTGGTGCACCTGCCGATCAACGGACGAGGCTCTGGCAAACAAAATATCCCAATAAGCGGCAATAGGCTCGCCACCTATTACGTGGGATCAAAATACTGGCGAAAGGTGGGCGTTTAATATGCCTCTGCCTACCCCTTCGGGGAAACAGGCGTGAGTCTATGTATGTATGTATGTATGTATGTTGCTCTACCTAAAAGAAGAAAAAATAGATACACGTTTATTCTGTTCAACTTTTCTAGTTACTTAACATAAAGCAAGTATACTGTCAGTTAACCAAGTGAAAGTTTAAATACGTCTGCTAGAGCATTACGCGCTGGTACAAAACTAAATCTATTATGCATGTGAGTTAAAGTTGAAACTCTATTTGAATCTGCACTAATGTAGAGCTTATGTAATATCTCTATGTCTTAGGGTGCGTTCACGGTAGGCTTAAGTTCAGCACTGTTACTGAGAATAACAGGTCACATTGCTCTATGTTGCTTTGCTGTTCAGCAAATCTGTCTTTTTTTTAATACCTATTGCCTTTTCTATCTCGGAATATTTTTCACTTTCTCTTTGCTCTTGTCTACAGCTTATTATGTGCGTTTCTATGACACCGTTCCTGCGAACATTGCGCTATTACAATAAGGAAAGCCAAAGTTATTAGGTACTTATAATTTTGGCTTCCAGTAAGCAGAGGGATAAATTTCTATGAATGTTTGATTTACTGGAAATCAAACTACGCTGCAATAAAATTTCTCGGCAGTTTGTATCATCGAGTACCATATTTTTTAATTATATTGCTATCATTACTTTTACTGACACTAGCTCGAGTCGGTAGATACACAAGATACTACACTTTAATTTGTCTCTCATTACGTAATCAGGGTTACATAGTTAAAGTTATTGATATAGATTGCCGTAGGGATATAACATCACATGTGGTTCTATCGTACGTTCTCAACTCGTAAGTTTTCCGAGTCAACGTTTCCGTCACAAGTAACTTCACAAAGCGTACTTCTGCCATTATCTCTATGAGTAGTCTCTACGTAGAGTCAGTATTTGTTATATGTGGGTGCCTGTAGAGCGGTGAACGCTAAGTTTGTTAACGGAGTTTGTTAACAAATGATTCCCACCTGAAATGTTTAGAGTGAAAATGTTGAGAATCTCCAAAGTAAGTATAGAATGTTTAACTAGAGGTTTGATTGTACTATGTTAAGGATATACATATACCTACTATAAAATGCATCATCTTTCCATCCTGTAGGTATGTCTGTATAGAACGCGATGAACACAGTAACTACCGAATCGATGTTTGTTCGGCTTTCATCCATAGATACAATAAGGACTGAGGAAGGTTTAGGGCAGAGCTGCGAAATATAGTATATTATAATATACTACGCTGTGTTATACGATTCCTACATTTCTTTCCTAGGCGTTGCTTATTATAATGCTAAACACGCCCGTTACGCCGAGTGACAAGTCCTCACTGGGAACTCGTTATTATCGAAATAAATTACATTAATAAACAACTTTTCAATCAAACTCACACTTTTTTCGTATTTACTGGAATTTCACCTGTGTGAAATATTCATAGTGGTTCATGGATTCTTAGTCCATTTGTATCTCTTTCAATCATGTTATCGTGTAGCGATGGATTAAGAATACAATAAATATATTAGTTGGAGCAGACAGACCAGTCGTACGTAACCGATGATCTTATTAAGATCACGGGGAACAGATGGATGCGGTCGGCTCGAGTCTTAGAGGACCATAACCTAGAAGCCTATGTCCAGCAGTGATCGTCTGTTGTCTATGATGATGAAATATACGTATCAGAAAGCATTTTAAAACGAATGTTGATGCCTTCTATGGTTTGAAGCCATTTCTGGTCGTGGCAACAATTCATACCTATTATAAAAATGAAAATAATTTTTGTCGTCGCTACTGGACTTTTTCAAAATCTCACCTTTGTTGCTTATAATAAGGTGATTTTAGTACGACCAGAAATATTTGACTAACAGAATATATTGACAAACATGTCAAGACTTCATTTCTAAGAAAATGATCATAAAAATGATTCTGGGATGTGGAATCGAAGTCAGAAATTATAAGAATACTAGCTGACCCGGCGAACTTCGTACCGCCATTTTTTTATATTCCCAATTTTTTTGTGAATCTAAACCATTCTCAAGTCTCCTTGAACACACACAATTTTTTTAATTAAAATTGGTGGAGTAATTTACGGGGAGATCACTGACATACAAAGGCACACAAGAAATACATATATATATATATATATATATATATATATATATATAAAGATAATTTGGTATGCCCACCAAGAAAAACTTCAAAACAAAAGTAAAAAAATATGAATATCTCCTTGACGATCCAATTTACGAATCGCTACTATTAAAAATTATGAGTTTTTAATGTTTACCCAAGGGTGAATGGAGGGCAAAAATGTTACAAATTAAAAAAAAATCGAGGTAAATGTTGTTTTTTTGTATTGTGCTATCCAACGTGTTGATAGATAGCATATGAATATACACAGTATGATATTTATTACTGTGCTATGAACGATCAAATGAGCATGAGTTTTATGAGGAATTCGATAAACGAAGGCGCAAAATTAGCTCCGCAGTAATTTGACGGTTATGTCTATGAAAACATTATAATCTCTCTAGCGTTATTCCAATAGCATCCCATGATCCGGTTACTAGTCTAACAGAATTTGACTGAATATTAGCTTTACCACAGAGCTACTGCCGTCTGACCTCTGTAACCCAATATTCCATGGTTAAGACTAGTGAACTAGTGACTCTCTAGGTACTGACTCTTCATAATGGCTGTCAAAGATTTTAATTACAGCCTGGACACACGAGATATGAGGCACTATATTTGACAGTAAAAATGAATACGCACAGCATTGGCGCGCGATGGATTCGTACCCGATACCCTCTGTTGGTGTCTCCATTAGACTATCGCTGACGATCGGCTTTGAAAACATAGTTTTACAAATTTAATGTTCTTTCTCTCGTTGTGGCATGATATATGTATATACATATATGTATCTAAAGAAAAGACCCAATAACTCAACCATAATTATCATGTAATATTTTGTCAACATCCGGCACCTCTACATCGACAACTCGACCACAAGAATCTGTTACTTCACCGAGAAATCCAACACGATCCTCAATACACCTCCCTTGTCCCAACTGACACCTCGTGATAAGGGAAAACCTACCTATTTATCACTGGACATTTCGGAACAAACAGTTTTGAGATGTAAAACTCAATTTTAGTTTGTTTTGTTTTGGTGTGACCGTTTTTGTTTAAGACTTGCTTTTGCTTGCGGCTTTGCCTGCTTGGGGATTGGATATTGGCACAAAAGGTGACCATGTGCTATTCGTCTACACGATGATGTAATCTTATCTGAAGCATGTACGGTGGACTTCTCTAAGCGTCTACAAACACCCTCAGTCATAATTGTAATGTATGTAAATCTTTGACAGATTATATATGGCGGCAGTCTAACCAGATTTGACAGAATATTTTCTAAATTACAATTGCCGTCTGACCTCCTTAACCCAAGGGTATAGCAAAATTCCATGGTCCGAGCCTGGAATAATGCTAGGAATATTGCTATCCTTTTGTGTTGCCATGGGTAAGCTAATATACTTTCAAATCTGGTTACACTAGAAAGCAGACTTCGAGCTTCAAGACGATACATGTATGCAAGCCGGATAACGCTAAGAAGATGTTTGATTAAATTATAATAACATCTTTCATGTAGCACAATGCAAGCTTTATTAAAATCGGTCTAGTGCTTCAAGAGATATGATCTATTACTTGTAACCAATTATTATTTATATAAATCGGTAATTATTAAATTGGCCCACTGGAAGGCTTAAATTGCTTTTGTAACAAAAAAGAAAACTATATTCCACGTTAAAAATGCCGCTCTATGTAGAGCACGTAAGGAAATTTCGAGGGCTCAACCCAGCGTTCGATAGACTACAAGAATATCCCGAGTAGTTCTCGAGTCGTCTGGCCTTTGTACTCGAGCCAACTCAAGAGTGTTATCGTAAATATTGAAACATTTCAAGGCTCCTAAGGGTTAATGGATCGGAGAGTCGTAGTTTTATTTTCTTTGGAGATTATTACTACTTTTAGGTAAGCTGTGGAAGTGTCGAAAAGAAAACCTGGTCCTGCGTTTATTCAAAATCAGTACTATTCAGAATTTGACTACACAATAATGTTTATTTGCTATTATTTTATCATATGGTGGTGTGCTTAATATTTTTTCTTTACCTGCACGATATTTTTTATTATGAACGATTTCATATAGAATAATTGTTTAATGGTAGTATGTCTTGCAGATACGCTGCTAAGATGAAATATTACTCGATATATGTATTATGGACTGTGCTCAAAGGAGGCTTTGAGAAATCCATCCAACGTTTGCTACTCTAGCGTTTAGTGTAACTTAATAGAACTTGTGACGTTCGGAAGCCGGCTTTGAGCGAAGCCGGGTAAGCTAGTGTAGGTTGCTATCATAAGTGTTAAATTTAAGGCCTTATAAGTGATGATGAATGATAGAGTCCTGGGGTTTTTCTTATTTTAGTCAGCATAATATTATATTAAGCTCGGCAAGCGTAAGGTAGGGCGGCCACGGGCTAGGTGGATCGACGACCTGAAAGAGGTGGCTGGGACAGACTGGATGCGGAAGGCTGAGGACCGTCTACTGTGGCGCGTGTTGGGAGAGGCCTATGTCCAGCAGTGGACTGTGATAGGCTGATTGATTGATTGAATATTATATGGTAACTCATTATACTTTCCTTCTTTTTAAAAATCAGCGTTGGAGATGAATTTTGTGTCGCGGGAGACTTTGTAAACATAGAATCAACGGATTCAAAGTACACCTAGACTTATAACAATAGTTTGTGGTCCACACAAATAATTGGTCTCGTCAATGGATCAAACGGTGAGACGACCGCTTAAACAAGTAGCACAATCTACTCTACAGCCTTTTGCAGTCCTCTGTTTGACTGAAGCATCACCTAATTTACTTCACAGTAGCACTGAGTATCAATAAGAGGATTTTGCTTACTAAGACGTTGTGGTCATTGCCCAGACGAGTTGGCATAGGATCTCATCTCGAGATTTCTATCCCTTCGCAAAGGTACTATTTGCTTCGTCTATTTGACTTAATCACCTCTTACAAAACCCACCGAAGAAATGGGCTAGTGATATTTTGTATTCTTAATCTACCACACGGGCATACTTTACAAACTTACTAACGAATAACGTCGTTGAAGAGCCTTATAAAAATAAATAAATATCGATGTAACGAAGTAGCAACATTTGATGCGACTGTACATCATGTATCATCATATAAAAGCAAGACGTTCGCTTAAACTATCACGGCATTCTCCTTTAAAACCTTTCGCATTCGTCTGTTTGGCTGAAGCTTAATTTTGTTCACAGTAGCAGTCATCAGAAGTTATTTAGCCCATTATAATTATCAGAATGGTCAGACGAGTTGGTGTCGAGCTTACCGTTTTTTTTTGCACTTTTTAAAGATACTATTTGCTTTCTGTATGTTCCTTAGTCATCTTTTACGACATCCACGGAATAAATGGGCAAATAACAGTTTAAGATTAAATATTTTGTATTACATTTTGTATTCTTAATCTATCACCACACATACTCCATACTTGCAATCTAACGTATACTCAAAAATATTGCTATAGCAAACGTCTGCATAGCAACAAATATTAACAACCCTAGAACGCTCTCTTTGACGCTTGTTTGTAGAGTACTTTCAGTTTTACATTGGACTTTATGCGACTGTTGTCGGGGCATTAATTTTCATAACTGCGCCGCGTACCTTGCTCCGGTTCCGTTCTATCTTACACACGATAATCGTGTATTCCATGGGATTAAACCTTCTACTCGAATTCAGGTCATTTATTTTTTATAAATAGGATAATTTGTAAAGAAAATTCTTCCGTTACTAACTGATTGACAGACAAGGCACAACTGAAACTAGTGGTCATAAGAAACTGTTTAGTGTAGGTAAAAGTCATCATCCTCTTAGCGTTATCCCAGTTTCAATCTGGGGTCCACTTTCTAGTCTAACCGGATTTGGCTGAATATTAGCTTTTCCACGGAGCGACTGCCTGTCTAACCTCCGCAACCCGAAGGGATAGCGATATTCCATGGTTTAGACTAGTGTTAGTTTATTTAGAAGGTACTGACACCTTGTAACGACTGTCAAAGATCTTCATGACAACCGGGAACGACGGCTATTCGAGGCACGGGACATGCAATAATTAACAATTCAATACGCACATAACTCCGAAAAGTCATTGGTGCGCGCCGTGGACTCGAAACCGATACCCTCTGCATGGCAGTCTGTTGGTATATCCACTCGGCTATCGCTGCCTTAATTTAATTTTTAAATAACTAAACAAATAAACAGAATGACTTGACTTTTTTAAACATTGCTGCATACACTTCACATGACACATCTTAAAATTAAATATTCACTTAGTGTGGAAGGTGTGAAATATTTGTAAGCTGCCAAGCTAGAAGTTTTCGAAAATGAGAGATGCAACGAACTGCTTAAACCTTTCAAAATGTCCACAAACAATTACAAACATGCACATTTTATTACAATTTATTTGTATTTATTAGTGTAGGTAAAAGTGAGAGCAAATTTTTGGAAGTTCCCACCCTAAGTATAATAGTAGTAGGGTAGTTTAGTAAACAATATTTTGCAAAATTATAATAATATTAACTATAAGCCTTCTATATCACCTTAATAAATTTGTATTGTATTTATTTAATATAGTCATACGAGTAAGTTGTCTTATTTTGGCTTATTCTATAAAATAAATTTTCCAATCATAAAATGTGCCAAAAGATTAATTAATCACACACAGCTTTTCTAAAAAGCCTTCAGTTAAGGCTTTTGGGTTCAAATTGAATTTGACAAAACATCTCGGTTGTACAGTTTATCTCTAGGTAGAGTTCCGTCAGATTGTATTACATTGACCCTTGTTGTATGGCGCCACTCAATCTTGACGTTTTGTACAGCTACAATTTACTTTTTGGAGCGTGGTAGAGGCTTTTTGGGGTCAGATTGATAATATTCTTTGGTTATAACCAAGCAATATTGAATAGAGAGCTATTAAAATGTAAAAGTAAAACTACTACATGTCATGTTTGATATAGGAACTGCTGAAATAAATATTAATTTATTTTTAGTTCTTGAATAGAAACTAAATTTTTATTTTAACGCTCAATACTTATTACTTATCATGTCAATGGCAACACATTAAAAGGTTTTGGCCAAATACTAGAATGACGTTTGGCCTTCCAATGCATATACGAGATTTATGAAATACCACGTTTACCGTAAAAGTTTAAATTGTGTAACTTCTTCGAGTGATAGAAACGACGTGCTCTTAGCTGTAACACTTACCTGAAACAAAGAAAATACATAATTAGTACAATACACACAATGCCTTAACTATAAGTTTTAATTAAATAAATATTACATACGATGTCGTAGGTTTTGTAGACATCCGTTATGCAGATACAGGCCTAAGATTTTATAAACAAAACCTTACAGAACAATGTATTCTATGCTTAATTATCTAACTTTACCACACAATCTTAATATATAAAATCCTTGCGTTACTGACTGACTGACAGACAAGCTACAGCCGAAACTATTGGGCGCAGGAAGCTGGAATTTGGCATGTATGTTCCTTAGGGACCGTAGGGGTGCACTAAGAAGGGGTTTCCCAAAATTCCCACGGGATCGGCCAAAACGGGTAAATTAAAAAAAATTGCAGGCGTCGCTGCTGGCGTCGTCTAGTTCTAAATGAATACGGCAAAAGGTTATTGCCATTGGTTCCCATAAATAATGCCATTTAGAACCGAAATAAAAAGGTTATGTAAAATAAAATAACGCAATGTTGCCTTACATATTTTATATCCAGTTTTAAATTAAAAGAAAACTATATAAAAAAAAAAAATGCTTTTATTAGAAACCTTCCTTTTATAAAAGACTATAAGCAGTGTCTTCATATTCCATACCTTTTTTCTTTTCGCAAGAACATCTAATAGACTTATATTCATATAGATAGAGGATTGTATCAAGGTATAGGTACATAATTCCCTCATAACGGATCAAATGGGATGATAACACTTTCAACTCGGTAAGTTTATACGTTGATAAACGGTTCAAGAAACTGATGTAGTCAGTTATAGCTACGAACTGTGTATTCCTTAACAATACTATTTACTAACAAACAACTTTATTGATATGGCTAGTGTGTAATCATATTATTATCACTGAACTGACGTATGGAAGCGATTAGTAGATTAGTAAAGGAGAGGTACCAATTATATTATACTGTCTAACATGGAATATTTTAATTTATATTTCTCAGTCCCAGTGTAATCTGACATATCAATTTAAAAGGAACATGAAAGACGGCGGTGAAACTACTTTTAAGTAGAGGGAAGGTCCCAATTACGCAATTTGTCTCTAACTCATCTTAATATATATAATCCTTGCGTAACTGACTGACTGACAGACACGCTACAGCCGAAACTATTGGGCGCAGGAAGCTGAAATTTGGCATGTGTGTTCCTTGGGGACCATAGGGTTGCACTAAGATTTCCCGAAATTCCCACGGGATCGGGCAAAACGGGAAATTCGAAAATATGTGCGTGCGAAGCCGCTGGCGTCGACTAGTTACATTATAAAAATCCAAAGCTTTTAAATATTCTTAGAGTTTAGACTTAGAAATTATAACGGTATTCCACATTAGGAACGTACTCAATAATTGGGAATAAAGTTCCGTTACATAAATAGTAACATGTACGTATAAATCGCGAAATATTGAAATTATTTTTTGGCCTACTTATCATCATACATCATCAGCCCTTTATACTGTCCAACTGCTGGGCACGGGCCTCTTCCCATTATAAGAAGGGTAAGGCCATGGTCCACCACGCTGACCAAATGCGGGTTGACAGGTTGACTTCACATGTCTTTCGAGAACATTATGGAGAACTCTCAGACATGCAGGTTTCCTCATGATGTTTTCCTTCAACGATTAGCTTGCAACTTCGAATGCCTTAGCCTATAACTCCGAAAAGTAATTGGTGCGTGCCGTGGATTCGAACCCTCCTGAGACCCTCTGCGTAGCAGTCTGTCGATCTCTCCACTCAGCTATCGCTGCTTAGCCTACTTACTTTACTTGATACTTGATGGCACGGGCTGTTTCCGCAACTTCACGTCTTGGTGTGTACGGGTGGAAATGGTCTTGTCATTCGAGCCACCCCAGCTCTTCGAGGAAGGCTAACAGGCTCTTGATATTATGTATATGTATGTTGCTTAGCCTACTTGTGCAAGTATAAATATTGTTTAACACGCTTAGATTCATATAATTACTTGGAAAAGACATTGTATTAAAAAAAAGCCTGAAATTCAATTACCTCCTCATCAGTTCTGAACGTTCTGCATAATATTCAGGGACAATGATAACGCTTATCATCGTGAATATGTAGAACATTCACCAGTTAATCTCGCGTAACTCTTTTATAGCGGGGATGATGGCTTCCTCTCACCTTGCGTCTAGGGAGCCGATTTCTGTAAGGATTGTGTTGTAGTAAAAGTCAGACAGACATTTAAAAAAAGTCGCCGGGTTTTTTAAAATAAGGGTGATGTTTTATTTGCTATTGCTTCTTAATTTGCGTATTTCTAGTTTACATCGAATTCCCGTTTGGTGACGGATAAAGAATACGGATTACTTGCCGAATGAAACTGTGTAGAGACAAAGTGTCTGTGAAGGCGACTAGGGCAAAGACACGAAGCATAAATAATGTTTCTGAAGAGATATAAATATTTATTTCAAACCCAAACAAACCGGCTGTACTGACTTACGGTGTTACTGTAAAACAAATTAGAAAAAGTCCAGAAGTACCTAGTCTGCAGTCTCTAGTAGCAATACATGCTGTACATCTTCCTCTACTCCGCATAACTTGCAATAGAGGAAGATGAACAGCATGTATTGATGGAGCGTGTCAAGAATCGAAGAGAGAGAGAAATCCTGATGGAAACACTTAAGTTAAACCAACTTGATGTTGGGATGGCACAGCTTATTTTGTCGTCACCAATAAATGATGCAATAAAATTATGCTTAGCAGCTTCAGTGTTTCCGCAGTGACTTCTTTCGACGTTTAGTTTAAGGGAAAGTCACAATGGGGTTGACATGTCTTAAAGACAAAAATCCCTTAATAAACATAGGAAAAAATAAGTAAGTAGTTGTCGACAGCTATTGTAATTAAATTTTAACGCTATTTAAAACAATTACGCATTGGAGACCTGAGAAGATCCTATAATTGTACCAATTTACTATTAGCAGTTTACTATTAACTACTAACATATTAACTGAGTTTTTCCGAATTCACATTAGCAGCATGGGGTCCGGCAATGTGGCCGGTAACGGCAATAGGTTAGCCCCTAGGACATGGAATCTAAGGTGTTCATGCCAAGATGTGGGTGTGATATTACTACACCAGCCTACCCCTTGGGGACACAGGTGTGTGTCCATGAAGAAAGTAATGTCAGATTACGCCAGCACCTTAGTCGGTGTAAAATATTCACCTAAATGTTCCACGGGGATCATCACACTATATTACAATCTATCTCTTGGTGAACACGTAGAAAATCCATTGGGTAGTTTTTGAGTTTGACTTTTAATTTGACCGTGATTGACTGCACGGTTGGCGTAGTGGTTTAAGCGGCCGCCTCACCGCTCGACACTGCACGGAGTGTTGTGGGTTCGATCCCCACACGAGACAACACTTTGTGTGATTGATAAATTGTTGTTTTGAGTCTGGGTGTCCATTGTCTCCGTTAGTTGTATGTTTGCAAAGTCTCCCGGATTTAGTCCTAGTGCGGGAGTTGTCTTAAAAAAAAGTTTATCGCGCTAGTACAGGCAAATAAAATAGTTTTATAGTTTCTCAAAACTTTTTTAAGGACACAGTTTATTAAAATTAAAAGTATTGCTTATCTTTCAGTTCGTTTATTATAGGGTTTAAGGGCTTAATTGAAAGTATTGATTATCTTTGAGTTTCTCTGTATGTTTTGTAGAAGCGAGTTGTTTTTCTTCACCTTAGCAAGATACACGGTTGCGTAAGCGGCCGCCTCACCACTTGACACTGTGCTGAGAGTTGTAGGTCCATTCCCACACAGGACATTACTTTGTGTGATTTATAAAATGTTGTTTCGAGTCTGGGTGTGCTTATTATTAACTAGAGGACGCCAGCAGCTATGCCTGCATTGTTTTTAAATTAACCCGTTTTGGCCGATCCCGTGGGAATTTCGGGAAATCCCTTCTTAGTGCACCCTTACGGTCCCCAAGGAACATACATGCCAAATTTCAGCTTCCTGCGTTCAATAGTTTCGGCTGTAGCGTGTCTGTCAGTCAGTCAGTAACGCAAGGATTTTATATATTAAGATTAATATTAATATTCTACCACATTCACACAACACCATCTAGCCCCAAACTAAGCAGAGCTTTTACTATGGGTACCAGACAATGGATAAACATACATAATTATATACTTTTCTTTTGTAAATACATACATATTATACATACATACATATTGTCAATTGATTGGATAATTGTTAAGGCCGCCGCGGGACTTAATTCATTTTACATATGTTCGGGAATTGAATTTATAAAATAATATAAATAATTAACGTTGCGTACCGTGAGTTTGAACAGGAAACCTCTTACACGGCCAATTCATAAAAAAGAAACTAAAAACATATCTCTCCATTAGTCGATGTTTGCCCTTCCTCAAATTTGTCAGCGCCTTCTAGGCACGTAAATAGTTATAAATAAAGAAAACATAAAACGTGACAAAACTGTTTAACCTTTTCCAAAACGTTCACACATGTTACAAAATTAAATAAAAAAAACGGCCAACGTTTTCTCAGCGGGTGGTAGTCGACTAGCCGATAATTCGGTTACGTAGTTCCGGTTTTGGGTAGCAATGGCAGCCATCTTTTTTCCGGTCCGGCGGCCATATCCTATGAGACGGGATGTGACGTAATAACCAAAGATCTTGTGCCTTTCGTATGTGAATAAAATAACAATAGTATTTTTTTTTACTTTTCCGTGCAAGGTTTGTTTTGATTTTAAAGTTGCTTTGTATGAAAGCTGATATAAATACATTCCAACAGTGTATTTTAAGTGTGTGCTTCCCCGAAGAGCTTGTACTAGGAGCTTCTAGTATTAATTGTACATACATACATACATACATAGACTCACGCCTGTTTCCCCGAAGGGGTAGGCAGAGGCATATTAACGCCCACTTTTCGCCAGTGTTTTGATCCCACGTAATAGGTGGCAAGCCTATTGGCGCTTATCGGGATATTTTGTTTGCCAGAGCCTCGTCCGTTGGTCGGCAGGTGCACCACTTGCAGGTGAGGTTGGCTTGGGACCCTAAGTTTTTGGTGGGAACCCTATGCACCCCTATGCGTATTAATTGTACAAAATATAATGTGTGTATTCTTTTCCATTTTAGCTTTTCAAACTAGCTAAATCGTCGTACACGTCACTTATTAGAGCTGTGAAATGTTAGTTTTGACGAAAATACTTAATTGAAAAATAAAACATTTTTTTTTCTAGAGAGTAAATTATATTACACGCAAATAAAGCCACGGTGTGAGAAAGTACTATTCTAATAGCAATGTAACTGTATATTAAGTATGATGATTCTGTACAAAATCTGACCATCTCTTCAACATCCTCGAAGTTAAAGTATCATGAATTATTAATTACTACCAAAGCCTCTTTATAGGTATTCTGTTACAGCAAAAATTAATGTGCAAGTTTTTTAATAAGTTATTCTCGAGTCGTCGATTTTTATTGATATTAAGGTACTTTTCACTAATTTTATAGCGTTTTATATATTTCTTTTTTTATATAAACACAAGTCTTGCACAAGCAATATTATTGAGAACTACTACTTAAACTAATCATTCAATTAATTTATATAATGAACATCAATACTCGAAAGTACAATTTGTAGATGACTTCTTTTTTATAGATATATGCGGCAAACGAGCAGACGGATCGCCTGATGGTAAGCAATTACCGGCGCGCATGGACACAAGCAATACCACAGGAGTCACAAGTGCGTTGACACCCTGACAGGATAGAATGAGGGAGAAGGAATAGGGGATAGTGCCTCCGACTTAAAATGTTGTCTCGTATAAGGTCGAACCCATACTCACCGCAGTGTCAAAGAGTGAAGTGACCGCTTAAACCACTCATCTTTGGTGTGCATCTGAGATTGAAACCTGAGATCCTCTATGTAGTGTAGTCTATCGGTCCCTCCACTAGGCTATCACTTCCTTCGCTATCGCTGCAAATTAAGTACTTACCTAAAAATGAATAAAGTAACTTACCTTCAGGCCTGCAGAACACTAAACACACAACAGCCCTTTTGCTAACTTAAGTAAAGTCCACGACACTGTCTTTTGTAACTTGAATGTCAACAATTTCATCGCATGACGAAACATTCCAATTTGGGACAAACATAACATAATTATACATAGTAGATTGTTGAAACTTGAGCTGAACAACTTGTAACTTAGTAAGATATTTCGTAATAGAAGTTTTTAGGCGTCTTTAAGTTTATAATATTTATATTAGAAAGTGGCTGCAGCTACGATCGCACAGTTTGTTTTAATTTAATTATTTCTGTCCGATCCCGTGGAATTTCCGGGAAAACCCATCATAGTACACCCCTCCGGTTCTCAAGGAACATAAATGCCAAATTCAGCTGTACATTGTCTGCCAAAAGGCAGCCAAGTGGAGATACCAATCATGCAGAGTGTATCGGGTTCGAATATCACGGCGCGCACCAATATCACTTCGTTCCTCGAAGAGCACGTTAAGCCGTCGGCTGTCATGAAGATATTTGACAGTCGTTAATATATAAAATTGTTGCAAATAATGCTGGAACGTCGGGACTATAGGAAAATATTTTTCCTTTCATTTAAGCCTGCTTTAATAATTTCATTGGGCTATCCGCTACAAAAACGATTTTCTAAATCCAATCAGTAATTACTGATATAAGCGCCCCTAAACGAACGAACTCAGCAGTTTTATTATACAGATACAATACTGTAACTCTTCTGAATGAAAACTATATTTTCTTTCTTAAGTTATCGTGTCTGTTATTTCCCAAGCGATTTAATTCTCATGTAAGCAATTTAGTAAAGTTCACTTTTAATGGGAATAAACAATATTCTGTAGGTAAGTCAAGCAGATTATGAAAAACCATTTTCGATTTGGTTTCCATTGTAGAATGAGTATTTGGTCTTTGCTCATTCAATATATCTAACATTGACTGACTGACAGACAATGAAACGTGCAGAAACTTAAATTTGCAGAATCGGTTTAATTTAAATAAAAAAATATGAGGACGTCCTCCATAAAATATAAATTTATTATACAAATGTTACTTGTAAAATAGTATAAATTATTTCATGACCGTGGTTGGTAAAACCACAGTAAAACCTCATGTGGTAAAACTCTCCTCTAAATATAAGGCAAAATAAAACGCAATGGAATTACGTTTCCAATTTTAAAAATAAACAAATAATGAAGAATATCTATCTGTCAATGTCAATAGAAAGTTATCTTTCCCTTAGACTATATATGATCTTTCCTATATTTTTAAATTACGCGATATAGAACCGTTACATAGATGTTGCTAAGTATAGAAACTAGTTCGTCTTAAGTTTTACCAAAATGATAAGTACTGCAGAGTACATACTCACCATTTTGGTTCATAGTAGTCTTGTCCGTAATGAAAAAATCACGGCTGACCTGGTTGCACTGTGCACAGTTACGTCATAGCTCTGAGTCACGTGCACAGCCATGTTTAAAGTCTTGAAGGAATTTATTCAGGACTAGTTTTGTAGTACAGAAAGGTAACAAAATGCATACCTTTCATCTGATAATGAGAATCATGGTATGATGACTCATTGAGAATACAAAGTTTCACTACCAGATTTCATTCCATGTGTACCATAAGACGCGTCTAAGGAAAATACATGAAGCCGAGTGATCAACCGCATTGGGCCAGCGTGGTAAATTAGGCTATATCCTCCTATTGCTTCACAATGTCATTGTCTGTTAAAGGCTGATGATGAATCAAAACAATTCCATGCCGTCTGACCAAGCAGCCAAGGAGTCCTACAGTCATCATAACAATAATAATGGTTTGATGGCCCTCACCTCGATGGCCTAGAGGACAGCTTTTCCACGCCCCGCTTAAATGTTATTATGTAATATATTATTTTGACCTCATTTTTAGTCGAATGATTGATAATTGTAGCTTGTAGCAAACACAATAATATTTTTTCTTTACTGTTTATTTTTCACTGAAAAGATCTATAGCTTTTCAACGTGACTGAGTTCAGTGAAACCGCCATTTGATGTACTGATTTTTCCTTTTGAACTGATGTTTCTATTCGTTTGTTTTGGCTTTCGACATCACTGCCTTCTGGATTGAAACATCCGATAATACTATTCAATGAATATTCAATAACGATCAAATAATTCACAGTAAAGAAAACGATTTTCACAATTCTGGCATCTTATTTTATTAAGACGGACGGTTTTTTGTAACGTAACATTGCCCAGGAAAAAGAATTCCATTAACCTGTTTTAAATAAATATTTTGAGAACAATATTGAAGCTTTGCAATCACATTAAGGTATCTCTCACTAGCAGGACTCAATTTCTTTTTCAGTAGCTTTTATAGATTGAGTCAATATCTTAGAGTCTAAGTTGTCATCTGGCTATAATGAAGTGGGTTTGATTCTCTAGAAGTCAACTTTGCATAAGACGCATCGGTAGCCTAGTGGAGAGACCAACCGACTGCTACAAAGAAGGTCACGGCCTTAAACCCTCGACGCGCATCACTGCCTTTTCGAAGTTGAGTGCATTTTAAATAGGTAATTATCATGTGCCAAAACGCTGAAGAAAAACATTTTAATAAACTTGCATATTACAGGCCATAGCTTACCATTATATAAGACTAATAAATCACTTGCCTGATTACCATAGTAATATAGACTATTACAATGGTATTAATTTATATTTTAGATCTAAAACCTTATTAATAAAAATTTGTCTATCATGTATCACACACGGTCATACTATTAGACATTTTTTTATTATTCCTTGTGTTCTTGGTCCTACGTATTTTTAATAAAGTAGGTATGTTAATCTGATCGTTTGCATAGTGCAGGTAAGACTTCAATATATAAAAAAAGAAAATTAATCTTATGTATCTGATTTCCTAAGGCGATGTTAAGTGAACCTAAAAAAAGGCTCTCATTGAATAATCTGACGATTTAGGTGTCACGCAAACTCGTGACCATTATTAGAAAGTTGCAAATGTAAATGAGTGAATTCGCCGTTTTGAAATACTCAAGCGCGTCAGGTTATGATATATATGCTTTATTCTAACGTTCTTGACATGCCTTCTCATAATTATTAACAATTTTGAGAAGAAGAATTAATTATACAATATTTACATTTTTATCTTTTTATCATCTAAGCTTTGCAACCCAATAGGTCTATGACGCTCGAGTAAATCCCAATTTAGCATCGGGGGCTCCCCTACTATTATTGAAGTCGCTTAAAAATAATCGAGATCACAATCCGTACACCTCACAATTACAATATACTACCAAAATAATTCAAGTCATGTTAAGAGTTCACCAAGCCAACGCCTACATCTCATTTCCAAAATAAAGAGATCTGTTACATATTACCATATTTACTGTGAATTATGTAGATGTGAGCGGTATGCCGTCCATTCGCTTAAGCCCGCTTTTGGCAGATCGTTAACAAGGCACGTGATATACAGGCAAGTATTGGTAGCTAAAAGACTGAAATGGTTTTGGTGAATATATTTTTTTAGGTTATTTGGATTAGTGTTACTTGGGTGATGGATCACGGCTTAGCCCCAGTTATAAAAGTGAAGGCTAGTGAAGATAAAAAAATATCTAGACAATTTTGATGAAACATGTCAGTCTTACGCTTTTTTTTATCGCGACGCCTGTATCCCCGAAGGGGTAGACTGGGTCTAATATTACACCCACACGTTGCCTTATAAATTTTAGCTCTCACGTAATAGTCAGTAGCACTGTTGCCGACCCGGTAATCGAAACAGGGATGTCCCGATCAGCAGACCCATAGGTAGGCTATTTACTGCACCACGGAGACAGACATTTTGGGTCAGCTAGGCGATCAGTATTTGGCTTATACTATAAAATAAGACGGGGGCTACCTTTTATCGAAACATACATATATGTATGTGATTCACATGGCAGACAGATTTGATATAATCGTTTGACATCGCATCCCATTTGTCATTCAAACGCCAAACTGGCTCACTCGAATAATCCGTGTGTCACATACCCGCTTGCTTTAATCCTCTTGTTCATTATAAAGCACCCACTCATTTTCTGTAATACACCAGTTAAAAGATTTACTTTCATACTTTTCATTTATAAATATTTTCATTTTCATTCTTGTTCCAAACAATCTTTCGGGACATTTACCACCTTTGTTCGTATCCGATATTTTGACACTGTTACAAGTGCCATGAGCGCGGATGTAATACGCAAATCTTCAAATTTTTTTATAGACTCACGCTTGTATCCCCGAAGGGGTAGGCAGAGGTGTAATATTACACCCACCTTTCGCGATGAATCTTTAGGTCCCACCTAATAGGGAGCGAGCCTATTGCCGTTACCGGGCACCAGACTCCGTGCTGCTTCTGAGAATTCGGATAAACCCAGTAACACTTTTGACTGACCCGGAAATCGAACTCGGGACCTCCCATCTGCAGTCACATACGCTATCCACTGGACCACGGAGGCAGTCTTCATAATTTCGGATAGAAAAATATGACTTTTTTAGGCAGTTAGATACATTGCTTACTTTAAAACATATTTGCATACAAAATATCTTAAAGTAATGTTACAATTACATTTATTTGGCAAGTCCAAGCTAATATTTTGTCATAATTGGTTAGACTAGTAAACAGATCCCGAGCTCCTATGCGTTAGGCTTGGGTGCAACTGGGAAAACACTACGATGATAATTATAGACTCACGCCTGTATCCCCGAAGGGGCAGGCAGAGGTGTAAATATTACACCCTAGGACGATGATGATGATGAAAATTTGGTAAGTTGCGATCACGTTTAGATATAAGTTCTTATAATCTGTTCGTGTTTAATTATTATAGCAATTAATGCACCGAAAGGTATGTTAAGGTGGTTTTGGCATATGGAGAGGATGGATGACGAAAGACTGACCAAGCAGATATATAAGGCAAGGGTGAATGGGAGATAGGACGAAGGGCAAGACCTAAGCGGACGTTCTCTGACCAGATTGGACATCTTACAAACAGAACAGGTTAGAAGTTCCCTGCACCGAATAGCATGCACGAGGAATTTGATGAGAGTGAATGAAACAAGAGAGATATCTCAGGATCGTTCCGTAGTCTCTGCCTACCCCTCCAGGATAATGGCGTGAGTCAATGTATGTATGTATGTATAATGCACCTGCTAGCAAAACAGTACGTCTATTTCTCACTCTTAAATTTCACCAGCAATTCGGTACCCACTATATAAAGAGTATTTGAACATACTACATATAATGCATTAAGCAGAAAAGTACAAGCATAATAATAAAACACATGAATAAAAAGCACACACAGGAAATCCAAAAAAACACCAACATTTACATTTTTTATTTATCCTGAATGGAATACTATTAGTCTTAATAAAAATACATGTTTTCCCTAACAGGTATCATTAAGGCCAACAAGTTTTCGTGTTTGGGCCATAAAACCGGTGGCGACGAGAATTTATAACTGTTGTATTCATGACGTGTATGAAATATAGTCTAGAATATACATATAAGGCTCTTTTAGGTTTTATTTTGTAGTAGAGTCTCTGTCGCGTCCGTAATTGTCCGTTGAATCGCATTTCTCTAAATATCCAACTACTGCAATATACTGCAGAATCAGATTTGATTAGAAGTTGATAAAGTAGCAATTCAGGGGTTAAAACAATTTTGACTCTCAAAAAATGACAAAGACTCCAATGCTAGTGACATCTAGCGGAGGTTGACGGAACTACGAAGAAAGATTCAAGATCTAGAAGCTTGCTTGAATAAGTTACACAAATGGTTGCTACATATGAAAGTTCTCAACAATATTTATCGAGCCCCAGTCCACTAGCACAACTAGCCACAATTACCTTAGAGGTCAGGTGATCCGTCTTCCAGAGGGAGGAGCAATTCGAGCATTGCCGGATAATTTTAAAATTATTATGATTCGGTAGTTGCTAAATTTATCGGTGGGTTGGTTGGGTACGACGAGCAGGACTAGAGTGAGCCTGGGATTGTTTTGTTTAACGAAGGCAAATCTAATGTAATGTAATCTAGCTAAAATGCCATCTGCAATCCAAACTGTGTAGCTTGAAATTAAATGTTGTAAAATCTGTATTTTTGAAATCTATATGTCATATATTGCATGTGTTTAAAGCAATAATCGTAATCTTCTTGCAAATCTATCTTCAAGAACCACGCTGGAAGTTTTGTATGAACCTGATCGTACTTAATAGAGTAAGGTTTCAACGAGCCATACACAACACATATGAATACTGAGAATAACATCGTCGGCTATTCAAATTCCATTTTGGAGTCGATCATAGATTCACCTGTTTTGTAACAGTATAAATCTTAGGTAGGTCATCAAATAGTTTGTTTGCTGCTAAGTCATATTCAAAGCCAGACATTTTCCTTATATATCTAACATTGACTAAAATACGATGTTTAAACATTACATTTATCGCTGATTTCGGTGCCCCATCGCAACAAATAAACGATCCTAACGAGGAGAACAATTAGGAGAAGTACGTTCGGCAATCGATTAACAAAATACGACTCACAGCTGACCGTTCTATGCAAATATCGCTAATGAACTACGATTCCATTATTTTGTTTGCTCAGACATGTGAAAAGAATATAATGCGAATATTATGTTCATATACATTAACCTCCTAGCGTTATCCCATTTAGAACCCGGGGTCTGCTTTCTAGTCTAACCGGAGTTGACTCAATATTAACTTTTGCGCAGAGCGACTGCCTGTCTGACCTTCACAACCCAAAGGGATGACGTGTATCAAACACGTAAGTAAAATTGTTTTTCTTTTTTTATCTGTATATTTCGCACAGTCAAAAGTACTGGGTGCAAGGAGATCAAATTTGGCATGTCAGTTTCTTGGGGACCGTACCGACCTTAGAGGTTTCTATCCACATTTTTAGGCCAATGTTTTCTTCTGTTAGTTTGTATGTATGGTAAAATTCGCTCAAAGAACAAGAGGGCCAGTGTCTTTGACTTAGGACTGATTTTTAGTGCAAGATTTCTATACTTCCTTTTAGTAGGCTTCCGGCTGTGTCACGACTGACTTTACAAACATGCAACAAACGGACACAAGGAACAACCAGTCGCGAAATAACAATTGGTGGACACACAGAGTTTTTGTATAGTGTGGGAATCGAAGCCGTAACCCTCATCGCCCTGCGGCCACATAAACCACTATGCCATACGTGCAACTATAGAAGTTTAATATAAATAACTTTTCTTTCCATTAATCAAACTCTACACAAACACTCTAAACACAATTTACTGATCCCGGATTAATCATTACCAACACATCTCATTACCATATGGACATAAAAATTCTCGTTACACGAACAACAAATATGACAAAGCAGCTATCTGAACCGGAATGGGAGGGGCAAGAGTGGAGCAAGAGGGTACCAGGGGAGATATAAGGGGAAGGGGGAGGGGGTGATTGTTGTCATCTGGTAACAAGCTGCAATTTCCGATTAAACTCAGCGGCGTTCAGGAGGTGTTTGTAAAAAGTTATGCGCTTATTTCGGGGTGGCAATTTTTTTCGTACGTTTTAGGGGCGGCGCGGTGTGAAATTTGTGCAAAAGGAATAATTGAAGCGATGCTTCAATGAAATTGTATCGTTATTGGATTGCTGACCACGCAGCAATAGAGTAGTGGAGTTACCAACTGACTGCCGTGCAGACCCTCTGCATCGTTTTTGAATTCACGGCGCGCTCCACTGAATTTTTGGAGTTATGTGCGTATTGAATTGTTAATTTTCGCTAGCCCCGTAGAATTGCAGTAAACTTGTACACTAGCAGACCAACCACGAATACTCTGCCAATTATATCGGTACAGGTAGTGATTTCACCATGAATGGGTTGGCTCAACCATGGAAGTTCCACTACTGGCAGAAAATCGATGCAAAGTAGCAGTGCCTGTACTGTTGCGTTTCGTTCAGCGAGTGAGAGTGCCGGCGGCCTCTCTTATTCCTCCTCCTATTACTTTACCCAACTAGAAGGGCAGCACCATACTTGTGTCTCCTCTGGTGTTTCTTGTATCCAAGGGCGGTGGTAGTCGCTTACTAGTAAGCGATCCGTTTGTTTGTCGCTTATTACATAAAAAGGAAGGTTAAAATCTCCCCAGTTTTGACTTTTAGTTTTTTCCTATAATGTTTCCCCTTATCCGTGTGAGAAATCGCAAGCAACCGCTATTCACAAATTACTTAGATCATCTACTAAAACGCAATCGTTCCAGGGCCCAAAAACTTCCTTTAGATACTGTAAACAGAATAGATCTCTATCTTTCTAATATTCTAGATAGTTACATAGAATATTGATATTCTGTAGAACATTTTGAACTAGAGCTCAATATATTTTATTATAAATGGCATTAGTTTTAGCTATCTCTTTGGTCTTGTGACATTTAGCGCTTGTTTTGGCGCCAGTTATGATTTTAAACTTCAGTTAAATTCAATGTAAAACAGTTCGTCTGCAATACATAATTTTTAGTAGTGATATAAATTGGATGGGGATAGGACAAATATTGTTATAATGTGGCGCTAAGTTTTTGACGTTGGACAGGAAGGTTCTTTTAGAAAGCCAACCTCACATCGGATGATACATATAAGGAAGGCCCGCAAAGTGAAGCGACGATTTTGTTGCAATTCAGGATGCGATTGGATGAGGGCAGTTCAAGATCAGTCTGCATGTAGAGCTCTGGAGAAGGCATATTATGTCCAGCAGTGGACATTTTTTTAGCTGAGATGATGATGATTGCTCTGATCGTCTTAAGAAAAGAATTTACCTACATTATATGGTTAAGACCGGTGTTGAGAGTAAAGGCATTCTTACTTGAGTGCAATGGCAGTCAGACATGGTAATGAACATTCGTTAGGTTACCTTGTCCATTTACACAATGGAACCCAAGATTCGTTTTCAAATATTACCATAATTATTCATCAGATTATAAGATTATTCACAAAGCGTTTGCCATCATGTCTCTACATATAGGCGCAATTTAAACTGAAATGTAAAACATAATTCAAGTCATCAGTATTCGAAACAAAAAATCAAATAACACATTATATATTGAGCAGCGATAAAATTAATCACCAATTCTATTCCAAATTGCCTTCGACGATATCCCAGCAATACCCCATCTTCACCACAATCACGTATTTAAAATAAATCAGATATGATACATAGTAAAAAAAATTGTCCTGTACCTTTGTAACTATCAAAAGGTCCAATTTCGTCCGTAGACAGAATTAATTCAGTATTTATTACCCAATTAGGCTGAAGGTTTCGGCTATTCTATTTTGCCATTTTAACGGCGAATTAAAATAAGGCTTTTCGAATGTGGTTGGAAGAGTCTTTGAATCCTTTTGCCTCTAAAGGTTTGCGATTAAAATGATTGTAACCGCAGAGGTCAAAAGATATGTTACAGCCATAGTGATTAATTTAATATTATACATAATGACTGGTCAATGTATATAATAACTAAATTGCCAAATTGCCTAGACAATTTGATAAATCAATCACTTCATCTGGATGTTATTCATAAAGCCAGGCCAAAAAAGTCAAAGTGATAAATACGACACGATTACTTGCCTTGCCACTCCGATACAGGGTGGCGTGATCAACGAGCCATTCTATAATGAAATGTGGAGTCAGGAGACGATGCTTAATACGCCAAGTTGACGGAACCCTGCTTCGCAGGGCTCCTACTTTTAGGTGCAGGCTCACGAGAAAACCTGACATAACCTATTAAAATGGTTTTCCTGGTTAATCGGCCAGTTAACATGTTAACAACGGCCAGGACATCGATATGTCCAGTACGGAACTGATTAAAATAAAACTGTACAAACGTCACTTCACTTATATTATTACTTCATCCAAGAGTTCCAAGATGTTATATAAAACAGCTAGTCAATGTGATTAATTCGGTGTCAATTATTACTTTGTCCTAATTGAGTAAGTTTTATATATAATGGCTAGATAGTATAAATAATATCTGGATTTATTACTTTGGCTGTAACAGATATATCACTAATGTCTCGTTCTTCAAGGACCACATTGTGTGCCCGAAGAATAGGGTAAGTAAACAAAATCTTTGTGTGGTTCTGTGTGTTCTGAATTGGATAAGGCTTTTCCTATTGATAATTTAGTATTTACCAAAAGTGTGGAAAAGTGTAGGGCGTTCTATAGCCAGGTGGGGCGGCGATGATATCTTTAGGGCAGCGGGCAGGGACTGAAAGAGGAAAGCTGAAGACCAGACCGTCACTCACTGGCGTGCCATAGGAAAAGGCTTACGTCCAGGAGTGGACTGTTACAAGCTGATGATGATGATGATCTAAGTGCCATTATGAATTTATCTAGTTCGATTTTAAAATAAAATAAATATAGCTTTTTATGGATTATAACAAGATGTTCCCAGAAAAACTCAAACAAATATGTAGCCTCTGAGATATTGCATCCACCCGTTGAAGTAAGTATGAATATTTTATTTTTATTGCTATCAAAGAAATGGAAATAGTTTCAATGTTTATTTTTCTACAAATTCTTCAACAATAAAATATCCTTTTCCTTATTGCTCCACCTATTGTTTACGCCTCAATCTAAGTTTACCATTTATATGTTTTTTCTTCCTCCTCTAAAGTTGTCAAAATTGAGATATTACCGGTTGCCAGTTCACAGTCATACCCATTGATATACAAAAAAAACCAGATACACCGTTTCGAACTCAAGTATCTTTCAAAACCGTCCACGTAGTGGAAAAGAAGTAATAGTTATGATAATGCTCATATTATATTCAACCTTACTTGCTTGTCTTAAAATTGTATTTATGTCGTAACATTTTGGCATTTGAGTGCAAGTATTTTTTTAATAGTTTTGAGACGCTGACTGTTTATCTTGAGTTATTTGTATATGAATGTCCAGGTATTGTGTACGCCTCAATTGTAGTATACCATGTACTCGTAAGTAAACAACTTCACTCAATACGTATTGGTGGAAATAATAGCTATACTCAGTTATTTTGATCAAACATCACAAAGTTGTTTACCTTTCGTGGTACTTGGTACTCAACGAGAGCTATAAGCGGCCATTTTTCTCGTAAAGCCACTAAACTACCACTAGTTGTCTACTCTAGTTGTACAACGATGCTTAGTCCAAATGTGACCGCATTGCTTACGTTGGCTCGCTCCCAAAACTATTAGTGCAGTGACTGCAAAGAAGTGATACTGCCTTCAGTTTTGAAGAAAAATCTAAAACTTTGTTTTTTTTTTCTTGTTGTTGTATGTTTCGACTGGTCTTTCCTGGGTCAGCAAGGCATGGTGTGATTTTTGAAGTTATAAAAACAAAAATATAAAAATTCTCTGCCTGCGTAAAGTCTCCTCGGCCATTCTACTACATAACTAGGATGATTCTAGCTGAACCGAATGACGGGTGAAGTGCACTCTACTTGCGACTGTTATTATCCACCCCTATACTAGTTTACTTATTTTTTTCTATGTCACCAGCCGACTTACTAAGATAAAATTTTAATACGTCTAAGCAAGTCAAGACAGCGATAGCCTAGTGAATACACCAACAGAATTATATGCAGAGTGTATATAGGTTCGAGTTTAAATGCCTATCGAATTGTTAATCACCCCATGCCTCGGAGAGCACGTTAATCTGACGGTCCCGGGTGTCGTGAAGATCTTTGACAGTCTTTATAGGGGGTCATCACCTCTGAATAAACTGATACTAGTCTGAAGTATAGAATACAATCTAAACTATATAATAGGCCTACAATCCAAAAGGATGGCGATCCCTTTGGCACAGAATAGATAGTTCTTACGAACAGAAGCACCACTTCGCAAACCAATTTAAAGAAATTGCGACTCTTGCTGCTAGGCAAGAAAGTGCAATTCAGCTCGCATGAGCATTCAGTACCTAACGCGATATTGACCTAACTGTTCCCGCTCTTTTCTAACACAAAACGCTGTCGCTGTTTGGCGCGGAGCGGTGCGCTAGGGTTGTCGACTTGCCGCTGCTACTATAATATTTATTCATCGTCTATCTACCTACTTGACCACGTACCTAATAATAAATATTTATACTATAAGTATCCTATCCCACTATTTGTGCTCGTAGAACGAAAACCACAAAAATTCTGGTGGTTTACATTTTCACTATACTAATTCTTAGTTATTTCCTAAACGCGTAGACCGATTTACATGAGTCAAACAGATAAAATGGTTTTTGAACTAGATCTTTAATTTGATACCATAATCGTTGAGATATCTCAACAAATAAAAAGTACAGTTTTCAAGTTGCTCTCGTAAAATAAATAAAATCAAAATTTCAAGTTGCTTCCGACACACATCCGTTAAATGAGCAATACTTTGCACCAGACTCATGATGTGAACATTTTTATTGTTCACTATTAAAATTCACGTTATTAGCTAGCCCTGCGCGCGAGCGGTGACGACGCGGCGTGGAAGCCGCGCCAAAGTGTAGGCACTTATCGCTGTAGGTACGGCCGAGTGAAGGAGGCCTGCCTTTGGGTTACGGACATTGAGATAACAAAACTACTATACATATCAATGGTTGCGGAGGTCAGATAAGCTCTGTAGAAAACCAAATATTCAGTTCCGGTTAGACTAGTAAGCGGAAACCAATGTTCTAACTGGTATAACGCTCGGAGACTAGAGAAAATTACTTTGAAACCAAACTGTATGCAAACCACTCCCACTTACGTAGTCCAAAAACTATTAACAAACTTTATTAGTACAGAATACTTTTGTAACTTCAACACCTCGTCGCAAGCACTTAAACCTCAAACAACGAAATAAACGCTTAGTGCATTTTGTACCTCCCACACCGTTGAACTGACGACATTCTGAAATGTATACCGGAGTTAGTAAAAGTTGTGTTGTTTGTTATTTTATTTAGTTGACTAATTAGATAGATAGATAATATTCTTTATTGTACACCAAAATAAAGTATATTTCTAAAGTAACTTAAATCTACGATTTATGTACAATAGGCGGCCTTATCGCCAAGGACAATTTCCTGGCGATTAGTCTGTTCCTTACAATTCAATTTTTTTTAATTTGATTTGTAAGGATATGAATATATCAATAAAATTTGTTTGCAAGAGACATGGTTTAAAGCTGTTACATACATTTAAGTTACCGGTGACGGAATCTAATACTAGTAGTAATATCTAGTTCTAGAGTTTGTTTGTTTGGTTGAACGCGCTAATCTCGATTTGAAAAACCCTTCAGTGTTAAATAGGTCATTTATCGAGGAAGGCTATAGGCTATATAACATCACGCTGTGAGCTACGGGAGCGGAGTAGTAGCCTTAAATAACGCGGGTGTAACCGCGGTCATCGTCTATAAGAAAATAAAGTGTCACTACACCATTTCATTCCGTGGGTATCGTAAAAGACGATTAAAGTTAATACACGAAACAAGTAGTTTTTTTGCGAAGAGACAGGCAACAAAATATAAAGCCCCGTACCAACCTGTCTGGCTAGCGTGGAATAGTAACAGCTGAATCCTTTTATTCATTCAAACCTATAATAAACTAAACTTATTCTTACATAGTACATTTTCCGTGAACATATTTTAAGTTTTACTTTATCCGTTTTTTTTCTGCAAAACGTACAAAAACTCAATCGATTTTGTACCAACCAATAATTGGCAATATCTTGCACCAATTTCCTAAACAAAGCTAGTTACGTAAAACCTTCTTATTTTCATCACTTAGCATAAATTGATGAAGCCACATAGAAAATAAAGATTGTTTTTTAACAGGACCCATTATTATCACGGTATTTTCACCTTTATACTTTTCGTGTTAAAGTCCATTTTTCTTTGTATTAACCTCGTTTTCTGATGAAATACGACAGCGTTGCTTTGAAAAGTTGTTGCATACCTTAAACACGGAATGTTTTCTTATTTTTAGCTTCCGTTATGGTATTTTGTTTTTCTCGAGTCATGGAACAAAATTAAACCAGGCTGGTGCATTTTAGATGAGGGTATTAACGGATTTTAAGTAAAATGCATGAAGAGGGAAAGGGTTACGTACAAATACGTACTAGTATGTTTTTAATTTCAAAGAATTATTCACAGGCGTTCCGGTTTCGACGAGCCGATATTTTTGTGGCAACAATAATTAATATTCTATCGCTGAGTTTCGCGTTGATCCGATATATCCTCTAGCTTTATGTTCAAATATGGAGTTGCAAACTGCCTTTTCTCATTTCTTTCTCACGATAGGCACTCGTTAATATTCCTTTATTATTATAGAATTAATTCCCGCCTCCCGCTTACCAAGTATGGGTAAATACATAATTATTTTTCTAATTGTAAATGTAAGATTGTTCGCTTAGCTTTGCAATAATAAAGGCAATATTTTAAGAAAGCATTAGTCTTTGTTTTTTCAAGATACAGGAATAAACTTTCTAGGATAGGTACTTTAAAACGTTTAAAAGAGAAAACAAAACTAAAACTAAGCTTTCAAGGAAATGCTCAATTCATGTTTCTATGTCTGCTAGAGTCACAGAAAATAAAAATTATATCTGTATTAAAATAGCGCAGTAGAGCGTTGTGAAAAGCTTTATTACTTTCCAGAAATGCACAGCAAAATTAAAAGCCACAGCAATCGCTTTAAACCCGAACACTGGCTAAAACGTCGGCAGTACTTAGCCTTCAGGGCTATGTACTAAAAAAAAAAGAGCTATGATGAACGGAGTATGAAATAAATCTACTAATGGGTTAAATAATGAATAACGAAAGAAAAAAAATATTTTCTAAATTACGCTTGACGGAACTGAACATATTTTTGGATGCTTGCCTCTCCCAGCACTCAGCTTATCTTGACTATTAGTATCACGCTGGTAAGAACGTATGGTGCTTATTTATGCTGCTCTATTTCTACTGATGAAGCGGCTTAACTAGGACTAGAACTTTTACCCTTTCATATAAGATCTTCGAGGTGACGAAAAGTAGCAGTTTTCTGGCTGTTGTATTTTGGTAGGTCTGGGCAAGTGACTTTTCTTCTATTCTAAGTGACGTAGATTTAAAGCTTATCTCTTCGTTCATTTCAATCATGGAAAGGGGCTGAATATAATTACGATAAAGAAAGGCGTTTGGTAGAGGGATTAATGGTAACTCACTTTTCTCTTAGACAATCGTACCTAAAGCTTGCTTGGAATCATTAAAATCAACAAATAGACGTTAATCAACACGTACGCTATGATTTGAAATGAGATATAAAAAATATCTCATTCTATTTAACGCTCCCACACATCTTTGCTGAATACGTACCCTAAGGCTTCAGTGTACAACACAGAGTAATTACAGCTTCAGAGGCTGAGGATTGCGGTTGTGATAGAGGCATCTGTGCTTTGTTTTGTGGTTTCAATGCGTTTAGTAGAATTTGATGGAAATTGGTCTCAAGGGTGCCATAAACATTTATCAACTAATTTGTTTACAAAATATGATGATATTATGACAACCTTTGCAGACTGTTGAGAATTATAATGAATGTTTATTATAAATTAATTGGGCCGTATTTATAAAATGTCCCACTGCAGTCTAGATTTGGATGTCCTTGTTGTAAAAATAATACTTTAATAATACAAAGATCGTTATCAGTACCAGTTGCGACTGGGTGTCTGCTGATAAGTCTAACCAGATTTCAGTGAATGTCAACTTGTTCACAGAGCTGTCCATATTTGATAAAATATGATTAAAATATATGTATCATAATAATGTTACAATCTATAAGCTACTTAAGAATCTCAGTATCTACCGAAGTCTTAGTTTTAATAACTTGTATAAAACAAACTATCACAGTACACATCACAAAAGTTACATACAACCCCTTACTTTGACGGGTGAAACAGGTGACGGCTCAATGCTGTCTATTTTTTAGAAAGCTCAAATGCACTTCGAGTAAGTGTATATTAAATGCAGCTACTGAAGATGTTTAAGGCGCTGTAATAAGCGACTGTTTTGGTAAATGAGGGGGTAAAGCAGGGGAGGTGAAGGGCGCTTAGCTCCGTCTACTGCGGGGGGCCCCCCGTGTTTCAAAGCTTCTGAGGTATAACAGCGCCTTAACTTTTATGAGATAAAAAGCAACAATATGGTACATTTTTTCTATACACATTGGTAGCGCCATCTACCTTCCTATCCATAACTAATCGCATCAACATCAATCGTTCCACGTTCTAGTGCGAGCGATATCATATTTCCGTCCCGCTCTATCCCACTCCCTGGAAGAGGCACTGCCTTCCGCCTGATTCGTCAACGCGATCGTGGACGCGAGTGACAGTCGAGAACATTCCGCTCATAAAACATAAAACGAGTAATTGTTCCAGTAGAACGAGATGTCGCTCGTGTAAACAAAAACATCATACACTGTTACATTTCGATAAAAATAACCGGTTGTCAAGTCAAGCCGCTAACCTTGACACACTCACGCCGCAAGTGCAGAACACGGTAAGGTGGATACAGACTTTGCGAGGCATGCGCTACGAACGGCGCACAACGAATGCCTCTGTTTGAGGCGTGCGTGTTGAAAAATTATACCAACATATGCTCGGGTCGAGCCATCGCGTACGAAGCAAACGCCTCGTATGTCTGTCTTCATGTTTGCTGCGAGGCATGTGCTACGCACAGAAGCGCGCGTGCGAGCCGCGCGTGTGCGCCGGCTCATTGCGAGCAGTGCGTTGCGTTTGGACGGTTGTGTCCGCATCGCTGTGATGTTTGCACGCATTATGAACGAAAAATTTGAATTATACGAAAATAACCGATTATCCAAAACATCATTATTATTATAATAAAAACAAAAGAGAAGACATATGGCATTTAATTGCAAATGAAGTAATGTAACCGTCGCTGAGCTGAAAAAAAAAAATATCTTCTAGGACCTTATAGAAGGAAAAATCTCGAGAAAATAAAATATATTATAAAAGCAGCAGCGGATACGTGCACGCGATGCAAAGGTGCCATCTTGACTGCTGCTGTGTGGGTTGGATCACTTGGATCGGCCCGAGCATGCGTTGCGCGCTGTTTGGCCCGAACAAACGCAGTTTCATTTTCGCAGTCGAGGCGTAGGTACGTGGATATTGTACGCGGCGCACACCTCGAACGTGCATGCGCGGCACCGTCCACAACTAATGTAATGCTCGCACTGAGGCACTTTGATCTTGTAGCATTTGCCGACATTCGTTGGCTCGCCCTCGCACGTGCGTAGCACATACCTCGCCACGAATATAAAGGTACACACCTAGCGAGGCATGCGCTGTGCGCCGTGCGCAGCGCATGCCTCGCAAAGTCTGTATACGGCTGTAGCTGCGCCTTCCACGCCTCGCAATAATGAGATATCGTTGTGTACGACATCCATTGCGCGGGCAGCACGCACGCGCGGACGGTCTTCGCGCGCTTGTAGTGATCAGAGCAGTGCTAGGCCGCCATGTATGGCGTCTAAGACTGTTCTGTTAGCGACAGCGCAAGTTATCATATATGATGTCAATGGGTCGCCGCACATGGTACGTTGTCTGCTAGATAGCGCATCTCAGACCAATTTAATAACGTTAGAATTGTTCAAACGCCTCGGATTATGGAATAACTTTAAAAATACGAACTCAATAATCCGAGGGATAGGCGGATCAGAAAAACATTGCAAAGGTTCCGTAGATATTAAAATACATTCGCGTTTTAATAGGGACATTAATTTTAACATTTCTTCGCTTATCGTGGAACGTATTACGGACACGTTGCCAAACGCTAATGTGGACGTGTCGCTCCTCACACATCTCGAGTCATTACCACTAGCGGATTCGGAGTTTGCGAATCCGGCAGACATTGATGTTTTGATCGGAGCCGCAATATTCCCGCACTTGCTACTTACTAAAGTGGTACGTAGTGAGCAAAATAACTTACCGCCCGCTATTGAGACGGTATTCGGGTATGTGATTATGGGTACCGTACCTACATTACATACTTCTCAATACGTTACGTCTTGCTGTTGTTCTGTTCTTCAAGAAAACAATATTGACTCTCTTCTCAAGCGATTTTGGGAGCTTGAAGAGGTTAGGGCGGTTTCAGATTAGCGTATTTTTCTGCGCGTATACGGTCGTTTTAGCATACGCGCTTACACGCGCGCTACAATACGCGCTTCAAAAAACCAGACTCACGTAAACGGGCGTGTTCGCTCGAAACGGTAGTGACGTCTTGTCAGTGTCAACATGGATTTTGACGGTTCGTGGTTATACGAGCTTAGAAGCGCGTCAACGCTCGTACGAGTTGCGCGTGTGCTTTGGCACACAGTTGCGCGTGTGCCAAAAGGCGCGCCTATACGCGCCTACATGCGCTTCCAAAAACGAGCTTATACGCGCGTATAAAACGCTAATCTGAAACCGCACTTACCGCACCGCCCTCGATGAGCCGTAAAGATCTCGAGTGTGAAGAACATTTCCGCGCTAACACTGTTCGTGACGACAGTGGCAGATACGTTGTGGCGTTGCCATTCTGTGGTGACCCTTATTCGTTAGGCGACTCGTACGCTGCTGCGCTCAGACGTTTCCATTGTTTGGAACGTAAACTTGATGCATCACCTAAGTTACGCAGCGCCTATAATGACGTCATTCGTGACTACATAGATAAAGGTTTTTTGAGTGTAGTTGTAAACAACGAGGGCAACTCTCTGCCCTCATATTATATCCCGCATCACGGCGTAGTTCGCGAAGATAAAACCTCTACTAAACTTCGTGTGGTTTTAGACGCTAGTTGTAAGACTACATCGGGTCAGTCGATTAATGACATTTTGCATGCCGGCCCCAATCTACAGGGTGATTTATTTAACATCATAATAAAGTTTCGTCTTTTCCAAATCGCTCTGTCAGCTGATTGCCGCCAAATGTTCCTCAATATCGGCGTTCGCGAATCTGACCGTAGATTTCAACGGGTCTTTTATCGTTTTGACAAGAAAGAACCTTTATCTGTGTATCAGTTCAATCGTGTTTGCTTTGGACTCAAGTCTAGCCCATATCACGCGTTACGAGTTGTTCGCCAGTTGATCGCTGATGAAGGCGATCACTTTCCCGCCGCAGCGGCTGTTGCCACTTCCGCTTTGTACATGGATGACATTGCCTGTAGTGTCATATCCGCTCCGCTAGCAATTTCGCTTTGTGAAGAGCTTATTCAGCTTTTCAAGCGAGGCCAGTTTGATCTTGTCAAATGGACAAGCAACTCTAAGGAGGTTCTCGCACGCATACCAGATTCTCATAAGGCTTCTCCAGACATTGAGTTTGAGAAGTCTGTACCGCATAAGGTTCTCGGTTTACGCTGGGACAAATCCTGCGATAGTTTTCGGTTTGACGTCTCACCACCAGATGATAAGTGCACCAAACGCACTATGCTGTCCACAGTGGCTCGACTATGGGACATAATGGGTTTTGTGGCTCCCACAATTTTGTAAGCCAAGCTCTTGATCAAAGAGCTTTGGCTATCAAAGTGTGAGTGGGATGAAACACCCCCTGACCATATTGTCGCCGCTTGGGGCCAGTTTTGTATTGAGCTTACCGCGCTCAATCAAGTTACTATTCCGCGTCATCTTGGGTTGATAGATGGATGTACCATCAACTTGATAGGTTTCGCTGACGCCAGCGAGCGTGCTTACGGCGGAGTCGTATATCTGCAAGTCCGCATTGGTTCTAACTACTCGGTGCAGTTAGTTTGTGCCAAGTCTAAGGTCTCGCCTGTTAAAACCGTTTCAGTTGCGAGACTGGAGTTGTGCGCGGCCCTTCTGCTGTCTCAGTTGCTCCGCAAGGTTCAAGACACAGTTTTGCCCCACTACCCCATTAATAAATTATACGCATTTTCCGACTCCAAAGTAGTGCTCGCTTGGATTCATTCTTCTCCTCATCGCTGGCAGACTTTTGTCGCCAACCGCGTTAGCAAATTGATTGAACTGGTTCCTGCTACTTGTTTCAATCACGTCGCGGGTTATCGTACTCGTCTTTAGGAAGAACTTTCCATAGATCATATTGACTGGAAGTTTATACCACCAGCATCACCACATTTCGGTGGATGTTGGGCAAGCATGGTCAAAGTAATTAAAACGCATCTCTTCAAAGTTATAGGTCAACAGATCCTCTCTTACGAAGAGCCTTTAACTGTCCTTGCACAAGTCGAGGCACTGATCAACTCGCGTCCGCTTCCAACTCAGTGAGATCTAGCCTGAAGTTGGACCTACCTCTTAGTTTAAGTATTTAGTTAGTAGTTTTCGCTATTATTGCGTTGGTAGTTTTCGCTAAAGTTAGTTTAGATTAATTTTATTGTCATATCGCTGTCTTAGCCTATTGAGGGGTTATGCGGTAGTACACCCAACATAGCTAAGTTCAATTCTATTTTTTTTAAAGGCAACCCTTTAGGGCCGGGGGGATATGGTAGCGCCATCTACCTTCCTATCCATAACTAATCGCATCAACATCAATCGTTCCACGTTCTAGTGCGAGCGATATCATATTTCCGTCCCGCTCTATCCCACTCCCTGGAAGAGGCACTGCCTTCCGCCTGATTCGTCGACGCGATCGTGGACGCGAGTGACAGTCGAGAACATTCCGCTCGCTGAGAACGCCGGTTCGATACCGTACCGCGCCACACCGTTGTATGTGATTTATTACCGCTTCCACCAAGGAAAACCCGCTCGCGAATGGTGAATTAAAGTGAAAACAAGCAGCTGCATCACGAAACCACCAGGAGACTGCCCTACGGAAACGAAGAAGGTTGTATAAGGTAGGTGCCCTCCATCCTTGAAATATCCTATACCCACTCAATCACCCCTTAGCGTATCCATCCACTAGAAGAACCGCTATCCTCTCTATACAGTCCATTTCCTTCTCCAAGTCGCCTAGAACCCTACGGTTTCGGTGTACAGCCGAACCACACATAGTAATTATATATACACATAAATAAAAGTGAAGTGACTGTCTGTGATTTCAAAATAATTCTGCTTTTCAAGAGCATTTAAATAATCATACGATACCAAGTCATAAGAAAATTGTTTTTATTTTTGAATGTCTGCTTGTCTCTCTGTCTGTGTTTCTATTTGTTGTTTCGATTTGACTTAGCGCCATATCCTCATACATCGCTTTAAAGCGTACAATTTGAAATAATTCAAAAGGAAAATGAACAAAAGTTATTTACGTACGTTCCAAAGATTTGAAGCGTTTTTATCGCTGTGACATCCTAATGCTATGATATTCTATTTTCTTATGACTATGTCGCATGATTGGATCCGCAGCAATAGTTAACAGGTATTTTAAAGATAAAAAATCACACCGTAAAATTCTGACAATTACGCATAACTTATTGTTTACTGATAACAAAAAAGCGGCCCAATCGAGTAGGTACTCAAGGATCTCTCGACGTGAGAGAGGGTAGAATTTTGATCTTAGGAATATTTTTGCTAAAAGCATATACCGTGCGGTCGAGATCGAGTCACACAGTGAGAATTGTGAAATCCGGCCTCCAAAGCGAAGGTCTGGCATGGCAATCGGGACAACACCAAGATGATTATGATGGTGAGCATACACCGAGTGATCAGTGACAATATGCATAATATTACTTAACACTAATCTGTAGAAAGTTAAATCTTATAACTTCTACTCGTAGGTACCTACTTTCCGTTCATTTAAGTTGAATCTAGTTAGACTCGTATAATTTTACAATTATACTTTAAATAACTTTCAAAAATATGACATGACAAAGAACAATCAAACCCAGAAACAGTCGGTTACATAAAACCCAGGACTCTTTCATCAAAATAAAGGATCCACCATACTTACATTTAAACAATATACATAAACGTCTTTCACACATGGCTGTTCAAAGCCTCCAAAAGCCTTTGTCGAGCTAAACAATACAAAGTGGCGGTACGGATACGGAAATGAGTGTTTACCTCCGCCGGTAGGTGGCGGCACTCGTTAACGCGATTATCACACGACAGAGGCGTGTAGACGCGACGGGACTGGGACGATACGACGACGATGTTTCTAGGGTATTGTTTTAGTCACAATTGTGTGCAATTAAATTTAAATAGGGTGCATAGGGTTCCCACCAAGAACTTAGGGTCCCAAGCCAACCTCACCTGCAAGTGGTGCACCTGCCGATCAACGGACGAGGCTCTGGCAAACAAAATATCCCGATAAGCGGCAATAGGCTCGCCACCTATTACGTGGGATAAAACACTGGCGAAAAGTGGGCGTTTAATATGCCTCTGCCTACCCCTTCGGGGAAACAGGTGTGAGTATATGTATGTATGTAAATTTAAATACTCGTGTGCCATACTCCGTGTACTATGAAAAGCCAGCTGTCATTGAAGTATATAAGATAATTAGAATAGTCTCCAACATAATATACAAACATGCTTGAATTAAACTATGGAACATTGCTATGCATGGCTCGCAGAAATCAGAGAGCGTAGCCAAATGGAATTTGCTATGTTTTCTACTTTCGCTAACGCTAGGTTGCCATGGCAACATAAGGAATTCCTTCTTCGTTGACCACGTGACATATCGAAAGCCTATGTCAGTGCCATACATTTTTGCACTTAGCGATTAGCGATATCGCTAATTGAATACCATTTGGCTACAGGTCCAGGTGCATTAACTGCTCAGAAAAGCTAATTTTAAAAAGTTTCGGCTTATTCTTTTTAGACTGTTCCTTATCTTGAATCACGATAAGAGCGTTGTGACGATGATGAGGATGATTCACATCTGTTCTACATTTTAAAACTGCTAAGGAATCTTTAGCAGGGGTAGGCCATTCGCAAGCTGCACTGACAATCTTGTTGAGATCGTGGAAAGAGTTAAGGTGCTAGCGGCTCAAATTCGGTCTGAGTGAAGAGTCATCTTCAAAGATAAAGACGTCCTCTATTTTTATCTTTTTGTTTTTAGAAATATCTTTATTTATTTTTTTCAATTAGTTATCATTCAGGCAACCAGATGTCTATGTACTAAGTTAATGCTTCTACAAGAAAGGCTGCACAATCCGTGCTCCCATATGTACGTGCCCACCGAAGCCCAGGAGGATATAAACAACTACAACCAGTCACCGATCCATTCGGTAAACGGTGCAAACGGTGCAAACTTACTGAATGCAATCATGACAGGTTATCGGTAGGATATTATTAAGGCCTCGACGTATTCACAATAGTGATGTGAATTGCGGATATGATATTTTAAATCGGCGGATATTTCTCGAAGGCATACTTGTGAAGTGAGAAATCGTATCCGCGGGACGGATATCGTTTTTCCTAAGCACTGATGAAAAACAAAGAACCTTACTTCATTATGAAGTTTAATTACAGGAAGTAATAAGTAGCCAGCCAACGTGATAAATAGGATAATAATTTACTGTTAGTCTGCACTCAAACACGTCACTAATGACTGCTGTCAAAGTGTATATTTGCACGGAGCTAAAATTACCAAAATCGTTTGTCCATCGGTTAACTTGTTCAGAAGACCAACTGAAATGACAAATAGATAGCAACATGACATACAGTGGGTCTCTTTTTCAGAGTTTATTATAACTTTTTACAATTAAATTAAAGTAAGGCATAAGATGCTATGGGCAAAAAAATTACTGCTGTCCGTTTGTAGATAAAATGTTAATAATATATATGAGTTTGAAGAGTTTTTTGCAGGCGAAAAGTGCTGAACGGATTTGGATAAAACTTTCAGTAAAATAGCTTAAAAATCAGAATGTCATACTTACTAAGTCATCATCATCATCCTAACGTTAATCCCGGTTGCATCCAAGGCTCAGGGTTCGCTAACTAGTCCAACCAGATGTGAAAAATATCAGCGTTTCCATGGAGCAATTATCTTACTAAGTATTTTACTTAATATTCTATGCAGCTTTACTTACTAATACTGGGATCACTTTATAGCCGTTACCACGTAATAATAGTTTAGTGCCAGCGGCTAACCTATTATGGTCTTAGTGGCTATCCGTTGCGATGTGAATTATTACGGATTTAAGTTCAATGTTGGGAGATTATATTTTACTGCAAGAGCGAGCTTTAAAAGAAATCCTATTAGGTATTATAACGAGTTTAAGCGTTGAAGTTTGGGCGAATTAATGTGTGTATGTTTCTTTTTACTCTTTCACGCAAAAACTACTAAAAGTACATACAAAATAACCAAAAGAATCATATTTTTTGGTCTTAAGTAGACGATGGAAGAGTAATAATTAATGTACTCCAGCTGGACTCTGAGTCGAGAAATTGGGGTCTCGCCGTAATACAAACTTCAAGTCGTACGTGCAAGTCATCTGCCGGAAGAGTGTTGTTTCGGCATTTTCATGGGAGGTTACGAGATTTAACACTCAGTCTAACTTGAAAAAAGTGTTAAGAACAACACGTGTTCTAGTGTATTATTTTAAAAATATTTTATATATTAAGTTACTTTGAACCTTTTTCCACCTGACAATAAATTCATCATCCCCCCATCGTGAGCCTAGTTAGAACCCGAAGTCCGCTTTCTACACTAACCGGATTTGACTGAATATTAGCTTTTTCACAGAGTGACTGCCTGTCTGGCCGCCGCAATCCAAAGGGGTAGCTATATCCCATGGTTTAGACTATGCATGATGACTTTTAGAGATAAATGCGTATTCAATTGTGAAATAATCGCTTGCTAAATCGTGAAGGAAAATAGTATGACAAAAAGTTCTCTATAATAATGTTCTCAAAATACATATGAAGTCTGCCAACCCACACTTGAGTGGCGTGGTGAGGTTTGGCCTTATATCTCCCTTGGTGAAAATGGACCTGGTCTCACCAGTATAACTGATTTTAAACAAGGCTGAAGAATATCGTTTGGTTTATTGACAAGACTTTTTATTTACTCGATGAAATCTTGAAAAAAATATCTTAATTTCAATACACTTATAGCCTTATTAACCATGTTTAAATCGAAGCTTGACAGCACAAAACGGAACGGCTTACAAAGATCCGACTCGGATATTTCAGTTAATCCGCTAAAACATCCGTACCCAATATCCGCAAGTAACAACACTATGGAACGAACTACTCCGCGAATTTCGTGTAAATTATTTAGATTACATTTAAAATGCAAGCCAAGTATATAAAATAAAGTATGTAAATACTGCTAATGCAATAATATATCTATAAAACAGTCCACAACTCCGTAGATAGAATTGACCCACTGCAGAGTATAGGTCTCTTCTTACCTATTTAAAAGAGTTGTGCCATAGGCTATAGGCTATGTGCTGGGCAAATGCGCATTGACAGACTTCATATATCTTTCAAGAACATTATAAGTAATGAAAATATCCTCACAATACTTTTTTTTATCGCTTAGCAAGCGATAATTAAAATTTGAATACGCACACCACTTCAAAATGTCATCAGTGCGTGACGTTCGTTTGAACTCGAGTCATTTAGCGTAACAGTCTATTAGTCTCTATTAGACCGTTGCTGTCATTCATCATCATTATTATCAGCCTTTAACAGTCCACTGCCTGATTAGGCCTCTCCTTTGAAAGGAGAAATTGGCCTACCATACCACGCTAGCCAAACGGGTTGGTATAGGGTTTGTATCAAGTTTTCCTTCTCTTACAGTGCTGTTCTATGCATAATATGTTCCCTCTGTCGGCTCTTACGACAACCATGGGATGATATAGGGTGGTGACAATCCGTTTTCTTAATCCGTCACCACACGGACTTCTTATTATTTATAATTATATTATGTGAAATAATTATGTGTTTCCCCGTAAGAATTTGAGCAAATGTTCTATTCACAACTCAATAGGGAATATGCGTGTGATTCAGATAAAAGCGTCTATGAAAACTATTAAAATGTCCGAATTCTTCTTTAGATTGGCAGTCTGATTGTTTCGTTTAAAATAAAACTCACGCTAAAAGTTTTTTTTGTTAGCATATAGAGTCCCACTGCTGGGTAAAGGCTGTCCCCTGGATTTCCAGAAAACTATTAAAATGTCCGAATTCTTCTTTAGATTGGCAGTCTGATTGTTTCGTTTAAAATAAAACTCACGCTAAAAGTTTTTTTTGTTAGCCTATAGAGTCCGACTGCTGGGTAAAGGCTGTCCCCCTGGATTTCCAAAAAAGTTACACTAAAAGTTAGATAGTTTTATTCAATATCTGAATCCATACTGCCTACATCACCAGTATATTTCACGTTCGTCAGCGAGATAGAAACATCACGGCTACTATTCATTGTGGCTATAAATGTCCAAATATGATTTGTGCTCGACTATGTTTCGGTTATCTTACTTACAAAAAGTAGGTCTGCTATCTAGTGACGTATTTTATAGCAACTAGCTACTCCTCGTAGTTTTTAATATGGTTCTATCATGCTTAGCTTGCCAGCTTAAGAGTAGACTGGCGTGTTGATATAAATTAGTAGTTCTACCGGAGGCCATGGTTTCAATTCCATAAGACCTCCACCCAAAACTTAATTTAGGATCAGATGACCACGTGTGAATAATCCTTTTATATTTGAGTTCAATAACCAAGCGGACAGAGCCCAGATATATATTTTTTTAAATAAGGCACCAAACTGCGTCATCTGTATTTGAATTTGATTGGTTACACAGAAACATGAAGAGCTTTAAAACACCTTTAGTCACGGGTAGACTCAGTTTCTTCTGATTTTGATTTTTATAAACAAAAAAAAACCTTTTAACTTTTGCCCTAAAATATAATTTTTCAACGTTAATCAGGTACTTAAACCACAAAGACAAACAGTGCACAACCAACGCAAACCTCAAATTTGTAATACCATTTTAATAAAAGAATAAACATTTCCTGCCCTACCTGAATTAATTTACAAACCGGAACAAAAAAGGTTTTATTTATTAAAAATATCAGATAAGCCTCTGACTCCTACAGGTCTCACGGGAAAGTTCTTTTTTCAAGCTGGCAAACTTTTCGCGTGTGGTTTTGCGGGTATTTTTTTATCCTACTTGGTGTTGTAAACAGCATGGAATGTACTGGTGTTTTGAGCATATAGGGCCGAATGTCGTCGGCCGTCGTGCAAGAGGTCTCAAGTGAGTTAAGACCCTTTATTCTTGATATACTGAGGCATATCATACGGTTTGGTTACGTCAGAGTTTGGGTACGTACGTATTGGCTAAGAGAAGTAATGTACAAGTTGCTAGCTACTTTATCTTTTTTTAAGAAGGTTAAGAAATACTTTATAATAATTCCTTACTATCAAATTATTGGTGAGATGAAAATCACACAAAAAAATATATATATATTATTTATTTAGTCGTTATTTATGAGTAAATCTGACGTTAAATATTTGGATCCAAAGGCTTAACGTACTGGAAGCACGGGGCAAGCGATCCCTCCTGTGGGATCTCCACCTTGTCGTGGTGGAGGGGAGGGCTCAGTACCCGTGGCACCCACGGTGAAGCTAAGCAAGATTCCGGGAGTGGACGCTCCGCGTGGGCTTGATGGAGGCCTGCGCAGGATTCGTCCAAAGGTGCGGGTGCGGGGGCACAGTTCTTTCTGTACTTCGCAGTTGGACGCGGTCGGCAAGCGCTGGGGCTGCTTCCCATCCGCCAAAAGGCAAGGCGGCGGCGTAGTGTCCGCGCCGCCTCTCAAGTCATAACGACACGGGGCCCGCCAACACCAACGGCGGGCCAATCCCGAGCGGGGTCACGGAAAAGTATGCTATCCGCGAATCGCGTGACCCCGTCACTACACGGGACCCGTAGGGACACCGCGGTGGTTTTAGTGGATATGCCCCGTTATAGGGGAGAGCCTCCACACAACTCCTCCGCCAGTTCCAAGCCCGGCCGAACACACTCTGGCCGGGTTAGCGTCGAGGTGAGATGGCTCATAAGGAGAGTTTCCACCGTAGTATACAAAAAAATACGGGGCAAGCGATAATTAACAATTTAGTACGCATATAACTTCGAAAAGTCGTTGGAGCGCGACTTGGGTTTGTATCTCCACTAGGCTATTGCTGACATAGACGAATCTACGTGGGCCATAATTCTCACTGCTGCATATAATCTTTAGATATCCGAAGTCAGGCTTAAATAAAATCGTGTGCCTCATGACCAAAATTACTATTATACTATATTATTACTACCATCATACATCAACATCCTAAATAATTACCTTCCATTTCATTTAAACCTTTTACTTTGACACATACAAAATTTCACAGTAACCAAACCACACGACAAATAAATATGTCCGTCAAAAGTTCGCCTGTCCTTACTGAAACCATTTTTAATTCGCTCAACAAAAATGTGAATTTGTTTTTCCAAATACTTCAGAGGGTAAGGGCGGTTTCAAATTAGCGTATTTTTCTGCGCGTATACGGTCGTTTCTGCATACGCGCTTACACGCGCGCTACATTACGCGCGTCAAAATACCGGTCTCTCGTAAATGGGCATATATCGGCGTGTTCGCTGGAAACTGTAGTGACATCTTGTCAGTGTCAACATGGATTTTGACGGCTCGCGCTTATACGAGCTTAGACGCGCGTCAACGCTCGTACGAGTTGTGCGTGTGTCAAAAGGCGAGCCTATACGCGCCAACAGGCGCTTCCAAAAACGAGCTTATACGCGCGTATAAAACGCTAATCTGAAACCGCTCTTAGGAACAAATCATTTAAACGAGTTCTGCAAATGCGATGAGTATTTTTATATCTTCGCCAACCATTAATTATGTTTGAGAGTATTTCGTATGAAGTGGGTAGTAGGTACTCGTAATTCATGGAATATGTAGGGTAAATTGACAAATTTGCAGGCTTCTTTTTTGGGACAGAGTTTAAGTTTTAGACCGAGCAGTCTAAACGAAATTGTCTAATTGCTTATGCAAAGCGTTAACATAAATATGGGAGACATACTTTGTTAAAGAGGTCAATACTGCTTTAATTATGTATATCAATTCTTTAAAATATTCAATAAAGTTCTGGGTAAATCTGTTTTTAATTATGAAGGACAAAAATAATATAGAGACATCGTACCGCGTCGAGCAACTTGATGCGAAAATGTTTCCATATTTTCCATCACACACACAAATGAAAGTATTAAAATCTATTATATTCGTTGCATGAAAGCCATGTTTACGCATTATAGCAATCATTTCTAAAGCAGTTATGTATTACATTTTATTCAGAATACAATTTTCAGTATTCAGGTTTGAAAACAATATTTACGTACGTGTATTTTCGTATTTGCGTCAAAGCATTGCTATGCTGGAGGTTAAAACTTACCTGAAACAAGAAAACATGTTATTAGTATAAATACATAAAAAATAATCAATCAAAATATGAGTCTATTAAACAAATTATTATTTTACGTCTTATTTGATAGGGAGAAAATCAGTGTCACTATCGAGACCACGGTTGCAGATTGGTGAAACATGTTAAAACTAAGTGAAAGGTATTTTTTAATGTTTTATCCATATAGTCACGCCAGTATTCCCGAAAGGATAGGCAGAGGTGTAATAATACACCCAATATCACCTTATGAATTTTAGGTCCCACGCAATAGAAGGCGAGCCTACCGAGCACATTGCCAGACTCCGTGCTGATACTGAAAGTTCAGAAAACTCAGTAATACATTTTGCCCGACCCAAGAATTGAACCCGTGGCCATGGCCTAGTCGATCAGTAGACGCATACGCTATCCACTGGACCACGGAGGAAGTCACACTTACATCACTTTATTGAATAATAAATATCCAATTGAGACAAGTTACATTAATATAAGTAAAAGACAGATTTATACATAAAAACTAAACGTAACAATTCATCAATCAACATCATTCTAAGCAGTCTAGTAGAGATTTCATCAGAACGCTATAGAATTTGAAGCATTAAGTGCTCTTAACAGTAGTGATTACTCATTTTAGTTAAAAGCATAACTTTGGTGGAATGAGAGGGCGAAATATATTTGTTCAAGAAGAATAATTACGTAACAGTAAATGAAATGAAATACTTCTTTATTTCGTATAAACTTTGCAAGTACTTACGAAACGTCATTAAAAAAAAGCATTTTATACAATTATTTTTGTGTGATTATTTTTGTGTGTCGAATTAGAACAGCTCAATCCCAAGCGTTTTGGTCGTCTTTATATTCAGATATTTTATAGTATGCTTTTGAACATAATTTCGCTTTAACAATAATTTTGAACTTATTTATAGATAAGTTTCTTAAATTATAAGGGAGCTTGTTATAAAAGTGTATACATTGCCCCATAAAACAGCTACTTATTTTGTGGAGACGAGTGCTATGAACTACCAGATTATTCTTGTGTCTTGTATTTACAGAATGTATATCACATTTTTTACTAAATTTGTCAATATTTTTATGTACATATAACAAATTTTCATAAATATATTGCGATACAACAGTTAGAATGTTTATTTCTTTGAATTTTTCTCTTAGAGTAACTCTTGGAACGAGGTTATAAATTCCCCTTACAGCTCTTTTCTGTAGAACGAATATTGTATTAAGGTCTGCAGCACTCCCCCAGAGAAGAATCCCATACGACATTAAGCTATGAAAATAACTGAAATAAACCATTCTAGCTGTTTCTAAATCTGTAAGGCGTCTAATTGTCTTAACTGCATAAGCTGCAGAACTGAGTTTGCCCGATAGCCTTTCAATATGTGGACCCCATTGTAGTTTGGTGTCGAGCATAATACCTAAAAACAATGTAGAATATAACCATCAAGTGAAGAAAATAGAGATTGTTGATTGTTTGATGGGCGCCTACTTAATTGCTCGCGTTTGTGTATATAGTAAAGATATTGATATTTTTTTTTGCGATTTCAGTTTATTTTTCGATACTTTATTTTAGCGATTACAGTGTCTTTTTGATGGTTTATGAATAAACATTGAAATAAATTAATTTTAATTCAGTTTCTTTATTAATGGTTATCTTTCTTTTGGTAATGACTTATGAGAATCAATTATATGTTACATTCGTTTAGCCTCTACAATGTAACCAACAATCTATATAAATAAAAATTAATCACTGAAATATTTGTACGCATATAACTTCTTATGATAAATCTTTGTTTTATGTGTTCATTATAGCTAGGAAAATATTAGTATGTTATAATTTTTCGAAAAAACAATAGCAAAGATTGAAAAATATGGCGTTACGAAGTTCGCTGCGTCAGCAAGTGTAATATGTAAAAATCTTGAATTACAGTATTTGTTATCGAACTCCTACGAAACAAAATTGTTCATGTATATTTTTGTAAAGCCTTATAAAAAGATAATTTTAACTGACTAGGCAAAAGTTGTTCTGTTGAACTACTCTTATCACCTAGAATACGTCATACTTTATGGATATCGTTTAGTAGCCAATACGGAAGTTTGGGGGCCAATTCTGCTGTTTTTATATGACATTGATATTATATTTTGAATGGATTTAAAAGCGGTATTCTGATAACCTAATGTCATTATCGTATAATCTTAATATATAAAATCCTTGCGTTACTGACTGACTGACAGACACGCTACAGCCGAAACTATTGGGCGCAGGAAGCTGAAATTTGGCATGTATGTTCCTTGGGGACCGTAGGGGTGCACTAAGAAAGGATTTCCCGAAACTCCCACGGGATCGGCCAAAACGGGTAAATTAAAAAAAAAAGCAGGCGTAGCTGCTGGCGTCCTCTAGTTTAAAATAAACAGTTAGTCGTTGACACATACGATCTCGTTACAATTTTACTCAAATATCAGATAATTTAGAAGAATACGCTTTTTGCGACGTAAGTATGACACTGACATGATATTGAGACTATATTTATTTAGCAGAATTGGTCCCCTGGTCTGTACGACACGCCATATCTGCCGACTTCCGCATGCAGTCTAAATGTAAATTAGCCACCTATACATTACCCTTTAATGTTAGGCAAAGCGCAGTCTCTACTTATGCAAGCAAGCAATGTAACAGCTTTCTTTTTGTTATTATTAACTGCCGAATTCTCGTATTTGCGGGGACGATTTACTAACATTCAAACAATGGACAGAAACACCCAGACATGAAACCATTATTATTTTGTGGATCAGTCTTTTCCGGTGTATTTTAAACCCACAACACCTAGCGCTATACTTATTATTATGGCAACAGTTTAAACTATTTCCCCATCTGAACTGTCATGGTTGTCAAACAATGATGATTTATACGGTTAGGCAGGCCTATCAGTGTAGAAACTACAACCGTTTATCAGATGAACGCGTATCTATTAATTCATCAAGCCTTTATCCAAGGATTAAATTACTTAATAGTGTAACAGGCGGCAAACGAGTAGATGGATCACCTAGTGGTAAATGACTGCCGCTGCGCATGGACACAAGCAACACCAGAGGAGTCACAAGTGATTTGCCGGACTTTGAGATGCGAAAAGGAATAGGAGGAGGAGCGGGAGGAGGGAAAAGGTGAAAGGGCCTCCGGCATTCTATCTGCGAGGGGAGTACTTCCCCGGTTGGGCCGGCCTCTTCATTCTGAAATCAGCAAGTCTCCACTTCTTCTTCCTTGCTCTCTACTTCCTTTACCTATTATAATATACTAGACTTAGAGGACCACCGCAACTACGCCCGCATTTTTTTAAATATAACCGTTACTGCTCGATACTTAGAGAATTTCGGGCAATCCCTTCTTCGTGCGGTGGTGCCGCAGCGCCCAATAAACACACATGCCAAATTTCAGCTTCCTGAGAGCAATAGTTTTGGCTGTGGCTTGTTTGTCCGTCAGTAACGCAAGAATTTAATAAAATAATTATATAGATTTTATCAAGCAATTTTGAATTCATCAGAATCTCCTACTATGAATTTTACAACCTGATTCAAAAGTTTATGCTAAATAAATCCAGCTCAATAGGATTGTTCAGAATGAGGAATTACATCCTAGCTACACTATCGTGTTTCAGATTAAGTCTAGTTGCCTAAGATTAAGACGCAGTGCCGAGTGATGTACTATGTATCTAGAATAATCTAAGTGCTACAAGATGCTAAGTAGGATCCATGCATGTTATATTTATTAACTAGATCAAACAATGGCAATGAAAAATAAAGGCAAAGTAGCAGTATATCTAATTATTATAAAAAGGAAAATGTGTTTATTCGACATTTGTAAAAATCATACTTTTAAACCATTTCTGCATTTAGTCATTGTATTCTGTCGCGTGGCACTTTCATAATTCTTCTAGCGCTATCCTAGTTGCGTCCTTTCAATTCTACTTTGGATCCCGGGGTATGTTACTAGTCTAATCAGATTTCACACGATTGTAGCTTTTCCAAAGAGTGATTGCCGCCTGACCTCCGCAACACAAGGCAAAGCGATACGCCATGGTTTAGACTAGTGTCAGTATATTCTATCTAGCGTACTGAAACGTAACGATTGTTAAAGACTGTCTTCATTATAGCCGGGGCGTGCTTTCCTTGCCGCGCCATGCGATCATTAATGCGCACATAACTTCGAAAATTCAGTGATTTGTGTCTTGGGTGTGAATCCCATACGCTCTGCATGTCAGTCCGTAATAAAGAACACTCAAATTAGGAACACTAACCTTGAACCTAGATCACACAAAGCCTCGTCTCATGTGAGAATCAAACCCGCAACAAACAAAATTAGTGGCTTGTATTAGCTTTAAAGCTTTCAATGAAGATTCGTCTTAGCATTCGGTATTTAGTTTCCCACCGCGATATTGGCATTTCACAGTAAGATCTAAGTTCGTATTATTGATACTGGATGCAAACGTCGAGAGGAATTCCGATGCAGATGCAAACAGAAAGCACTTTTGGAAAGTTAATGTTGTGTAACGGGTTTATTTCGTATTGTTTGTGAAGAAGACGTAGGGGTTAAGTTTGAGGACATACATATATTATCATTGAGTCTCAGATAAAGTAAGAAAGTAACATATGAGCACCAACATATTGCGGGTTGGAAGCCAAAGAAGAAAACTGGATGGGATGAACGATATGAAATTAAATGTAATATCTTTATTTCATGTAAACTTGTCAAATGCTTACTAAAGGTAACTCTTTTTTCGTACCAAAAGCAGGATTTTCTAAGATTATTCTTGGGTCAATAGACGACCAGGAATAACCAAATCCATGTCTTGAAACAGTAATTTAGAATAAATACCATAAAAAGAAACAACACAAAATATAAGTTTTGCTTTTAGATACAAAAAGCACTGAGAATTTTCAAACAAGCTAAACATTTCCTAATTAAAACCAAACTAATTTTGCCATAAAAACCCAAAATTAGGCCAACGTACCAAGACATCGAAGCTCCTCACCGTATATCGAATTTTACAAACAATGCAACGTTTCGATGTAAAAAAAGTTTAGATTGCAGACCTGACCCCTCAGACATTTCATGACCTCCTTTATGCCTGTTTCCAAGCAACACGGCCTTTTGTTTCATAAGAAATAACACCCCTGTGTCGTAATACTTTTCAACAAAAACACCTCCATGAGAGCCATAATGTTGTCTTTTAAAGTTCCACATAACTTTGATGAGGTTTTTGGAAACGAATATCTAACTTGTATTTTTCGTGACGCTTGTGGAGAAGTGATGAAACTTTAAATGGGTTTTATTCCTTATACAATATTATTTAGCGGGTCTTAGTCGCGATAATTGACTTATTTATAGGCATAAACACCTCTGTTATTCTCCTACGTTTTTATCGGCTTGCAACGGTCGTGGTCGTAGAGGATTTATTCAAACAAAATAACCGCAAGATGGCAGAAACATACTCAAATATACAAAAACACACCACAGTTATAAACCTTGTCATTTTACGTTGGGCACTAAAAAGCAGTGAAATAAAATATAGATTCTAATATTTATAGTACCATCCGCAAAGTCAAACTCTTCAACGTTTTGAGGTCAAAGTCTCGGAAGAAAATATCTGTGTTATTCCAGGCATTGGATAGCGAACCTATTCATAGAGCCACCCAGGTATCTTTTAAATAAAGCAAATAACATTTAGGCAATGTTTTCGGTAAGCTAATAATTCGTGGCTAAACTGTCTGGAGCCAAAAAGCAAATGCTCAAAATTGGATTGCTTGAAAAAAGACATTATTGTTTTTAAGTGCACGTTTTAACCTCGATGCAAAGACATGGCTGTATTTTTCTACGTCTAACTAATGCAAAAAAGGGATGGATACGCAATAGTTTTCAGGCCCTTGGTATTCCTCGCAAATTAAGTTTAACTCGTTCATTGTGGAATACCAGAGCGTGGCCGAAATTCATGCCTTGAGATGTCTAATATCAAAACGCAAGCTTATATCTGTCATATTTAATCCACACTTATACCAAAAAGGGTACGTGTAGAGACCAAAATTGAAGCTGCGCTCAGTGAATTTTCTTTAATGTTGTCGAACTTTTTCTGAATTTTGCTGCGTAAACATGTTAGCGTGGTGAACTGTGGCATAAGACTTCTCGTATAGAGAAGAGGGCTGCATCCAGCTATTAGACAGCGTATTAATAACAGTGATACGTAAAATAATGATTATATTATACATGCCAAGTTAAGGCTGTCCACCGAAGACATTTAGTGAGGAGGAAGCTCTAAGGTCATGACCTTTTACGTAGATTTAATATTTATACAAAAGTACTTCCTCTAAGAACGAAGGTTAAACTGAACTCCACTCAAGTAGACCCTTGGGCATTTAGTACTTAGCAAAAACTCGCCTATCACAAACTTTCCGTTACGCATACTATTAATCACAATCAATTTGCCTACTTCATACCACTTTATCTTTAACTAATAAAGGCGTGAATCATTCCACTCTATAAGCCATTAAATATTAGTTTAGGTTGTAACTCCAAGCTTTGTTCGTCATAAATATCCTCAAAAGCCTGCGAGGTATGACTATTGGAAATTGTTCTTGTTGGACCCTAATATTAGGGACTAGAGGACGCCAGCAGCTACGCCTGCATTTTTTTTTAATTTACCCGTTTTGGCTGATCCCGTGGGAATTTCGAGAAATCCCTTCTTAGTGCACCCCTACGGTCCCCAAGGAACATACATGCCAAATTTCAGCTTCCTGCTCCCAATAGTTTCGGCTGTAGCGTGTCTGTCAGTCAGTCAGTAACGCAAGGATTTTATATATTAAGATTAGGAGAATCGTTTGCTATTTGAAGGATATAGGTGTAGTACACGCTGGTCTGAACCATGGGATATTGCCATCAGCTTGCCTTGCGGAGGGCACCCTTTCTGAAGAACCAATTATTTATACATGTAATTCTCCATATTTTCTAATCCTATATATTTTCCTTTATTCGTTACCGTGTATTTCTGTTTCTAAGTACAATAGAAAGATTTGCAGAATTCTATTCATTTATCGATATCAAAACAGTTTACGCAGAATTTTTCCAATTATTGAAGCAAGAAAAACCAAGTACAATAGATACTTATTTTATTTCTTAGAAGCAAATCGTTGTTATCATTAGGTCTTTTGAGCTACATAATATAATACCTAATATATTGCTGTTTGCTTGGAAGGCTTATTATAATAATAATAATATTCTACCACATTCACACAACACCATCTAGTCCCAAACTAAGCAGAGCTTGTACTATGGGTACTAGATAATGGATATACATACATATATATACTTTTTTTTGTAAATACACACATATTATACATAGAAACACCCAGACCAAGACAAACATCCATGTTCATGCACACTAATATTTGACTTGAGCTGGAATCGAACCCGCGACCTTCGACGTAGCAGTCGCTTACACTCCCGCTACGCCAACCAGCCTTCGTACCTTGGAGATACCCAAGGTAGTTTCATTAGTGCAAAACTAGTTTGTTCTAAAAGACAAAGGGTAATCCAAGTGGGGTCTCCACTTCACAACGACCATTTTGTAAGCCACTAAGAAGCGTATGTTACATTGTTTAGTTCAGAAAGTTATATTATTTAGGTATGAATGCGTTAATTTTGTGCTAGCGAATTGTGAAAGTAGACTATATAAAATTCCTATCCAATATATTTTAAAAACTTGACAAAGAATGCATCAAAATCGCCGCTCTTCTCAATTTACAAGCCAAGATAATAACATTTACGCCCATTGCTAAAATAATTGCTCGAGATATTAGAAGAAAATACCGACCCAATGCCATATAATTAAAGTGACAATAAAAATATATAACTAAGTTTTAGGTGCCTACTATGCTAGCTTAACTTAATATCATCAGACAGAATTTTGCAGTGCTGGACGCAGGTTTCGTCTAATTTCCGTCACAATAACATAGGTAACAGGAAAATTATGCTTACTATCTACCACGGCGGCCAGACATCACTATATACAACTCACATTAAATAAGACTTCCCAAATATTTTATTAGCATAAAGTAAACCGTATCAGATAAAAATAAAAAATAATATTGTGAAAGGCACTCAATACGGGTGAAACTTTTTCTACACTCTCGTAAATATTACCTACCTATAAAACGACAACAAATCTCTGTCCAAACAATAAACATTCCCCGGCATACATACAGCGTCCAACGTCACTTCAGAAAGTCTACAACTTACGGGCTCACGACCGATGTATATATATTGATTTTGTTTCGACAAGCCTCGGAAACGCTCGGGCATATTCGGGTATACACTCCGGGTAATGTCGTTGGATTCGATACTTTATTATTATGTAATTGAAGGTGTTTCCGTGGCAGTTTACAGAATTGTAATGTAAGCTCCTTATATATATTTTTGATTAAACTTTTCGTTGTTGTTCTTGTTTTGTTCTAGTTTGTCGAGTTGGTTTTCGAAGCTGTTTAATATTACTATGGTTACGGTAGATAAATATTTGTATCTGAATTTCGTTATAGGTTTATATTGTGTTCTTTTTATGCTGTTAGTGGAAGAGACCAGAATTATTTTTAGTTGCATAAATGGCGATAGTCAGACGTGCTTGTGGCGATCTAACGGAAAATGATAACCCCTGCTCTTGGACAATGGTATATGTTATGTACGAAAACAGAACCAAGCCACCACCTGTCATGAGGACAGAAAGGAGCAAAATGAGGGAAAGGAGGATGGGACCTCTGACACTCTCATACACCGAATGAAACGCAATAGTATAGATACTGATACCTTATTTATAGTTATGTAAATTAATTTACTATTTTATGACTACAACTGGTGTAATCCATGCAAAAACAGACATGAGTCTTAAAAAACGTATCAATATTGAAATTAGAATACTTTATTGTATATTTTAAATTTGTCGTCGATTGTAATAGCGGCGCATGCGGGAGCTTTCGCATGATAAACATTTACGAACATACATCATTATCATCATCATCAGCCTTTAACAGTTCACTGCTGGACTAGGCCTCTCCTGTGAAAGGAGGAATTGGCCTACTATACCACGCTGGCCGAACGGGTTGGTATAGGGTTTGTATCAAGTTTTCCTTCTCTTACAGTGCTGTTCTCTGCATAATGTGCTCCCTCTGTCGGCTTTTACGACACCCATGGGATGATATGGGGTGGTGACATTCCGTATTCTTAATCCGTCACCACACGGACAAAGGATCGAACATACAGCAGTGAGTAGAGATATCAAAGTTTTGGGTTGATGACCCAATATCATAATTTAATTTATGTAAAAGGTCTACCATTTAGTACTACGCCGTGTGGGTTCATATTTCTTTGTGTAAACCACAAACCGTTCTTATGAGCCTCACTGCTGTTTGTGCCCATTTTAGGAATGTTATATTATAGAAGAAGAAGAAAACTCATTTATTCTGCTCAGGTTTAACAGAAAGTAACATAAAAACTTAATCTAACGTAACCTAAACAGAATCGTAGGAAAGCTAAAATAAATTAAGAATAAAGCCTATTGTGGAAATTGAAATAAAAGTTGGAAATTAAAAAGGATTTGCTACGTCAGCACATAATATCATCATCGGCCTTTAATTGTCCACTGCTGGACTAGGCCTTTCCTTTGAAAGGAGGAATCGGCCTACTATACCACGTTGCCCAAACGGGTTGGTATAGGGTTTCTATCAAGTATTCCTTCTCTTGCAGTCCTGTTCTCTACATAATATGCTCCTGTCTACTCGTATGACACCTTTAGGACAATACAGTGGTATTTCATTTAATTCCGTATTATTATTCCGTCTCCATACCTACGGGCTAGACAAAAAGTCAACATACACGATTTTATAATTATTTTTGATAACTTGAAATAAAATATCGAAACAGCGTCTAATCATACGCCATTAACGGGAATCCTCCACGGTGTTTCAATGGCGTTACGTCACGATTTGAACTGAAAAGTTACTGAATGAGTCCACGCCTACATGGTGAAAACAACATAAAAATACCACTTTACTATGGCATAACTTCTTTATTTATTTAGGGACAAAAACAGCTGTTATATGTTTAAATGTTACAAATATTAACTTCTTATTCTAAGTTATTCAACATGTAACCCACACTATTTTTGTCCACGAATTGATAATTTGAAAAGTTAGAAAGAAGAATGAAACGGACTTTTTTAAGCATCGCAATTATTTTCTTCCTCTTTTCAAGTAAGTGGGTGGCCAACTCTGGTATCGGAGTTTTCAGACCGCCCGAAAGTCTCCGATATGGCCTAAGGATCGTTGTCCTAAGACTAAAACCGGGACCGGCAGTGTGCTCTCCGAAGCTACGGATCTACTTTACGTGCTCTCCGAAGCACGGTAGCGCTCTCATATCAACGCCACACGCGGTCACCCATCCAAGTGGCGACATGTGCAAGCGTTGTTTAACTTTTTCTTTCTCGTTATGAGCACTACAAATGGCACAACAATTTGTTTGGATATAGTTTTTTTATGGCGCAGTTAGGGCGCAGAACTTATACGTTCTTGCGAGTTGGTATTACATTAATAACTATAATAGGATTGTGTTGTGAGATGCTGGCTGTATTCTTTTGGTGTTATGGTAAGTTAAATAAATATATGAGAGTACAAACAATAAAAAATAATGTAACTTTTTAGCCTTAAGATATGCTACAAATGATTTATATTATTTTGTCGGGTCAGCTGGTATAATATACTAAATTCCTATACACAGATTGAAAAAAAAAACATATTTTATTTAGCAGTTCATTAAGTTCGATAGTAGAGTAGAGCCGTAGACCGAAGGACAAACCGAAGGTCTACGGCTTACCGCGATAAATTCGTAAACGTCAAGTCCAGATGTAAAAAAAATAACACTCCCGACTCGCTGCTTAGGTGGAACAACGAAGAAAGCAATTGAGATGGACTGTGGAGAGAAGGGATCGGTTTTAACTGATCCATTCTCTTAGGGCATTAGCCCTTTACGAATAATCTAATCATTATGCGAAAATTAGTTTAACCATGCGTCTTTTACTAGGTTAGAAATTTATTTATTTATACAAGATGCATAAGAAACAAAACATACAAATAAATACATTACATAAAAAACAATACACTAAAATAAATATTCAACTGTACATTCATGTAAATAAACATTGTGTAGCAATGTTATATTAAAATAAAATGTATACATTATTAGAGTTACTATAATAGAATCTCAATCTATGCAAAACCAATTAATATTGAACAGTGGACACCCTCGCATATCTTCCTTCGCAAAATATTTGATACATATTTGACATATTTTGTATGGGTTCCCACCAAGAACTTAGGGTCCCAACCTCACCTGCAAGTGGTGCACCTGCCGATCAACGGACGAGGCTCTGGCAAACAAAATGTCCCAATAAGCGGCAATAGGCTCGCCACCTATTACGTGGGATCAAAACACTGGCGAAAAGTGGGCGTTCAATATGCCTCTGCCTACCCCTTCGGGGAAACAGGCGTGAGTCTATGTATGTATTTTGTATGGAGCTTATGTCATATTTGCATGTTTAATCTCCAAATCATTAATATCGGTAAGAAAAGCCTAACCACAACGGAAAAAAATAAACTTTTCGTTAAACATTGCATGTATGAGGTTTTAATACGAACCAAAAGTATGTAGCCTACGACGTAAGTAAACGTTGGGTTGTCTATTTTTTCCCTGGTAACAACGGAAGATTATTTAAGATGCAAAATTTAATATGAAATACTTTTCAACCATTACACAGATGGGTACAGATCGCTCTACTACTATGTGCAATCTCTCAAAATACATATTTCACAGGTTTCCTATAAGAAGATTTAACACAATGAATCCATGGCCTGTCTATCTCTCGTCGATGAATGTCAAGCAGACAGTTGAATGACGCCTAAAGCTCACACAATTTGTCAACGTCAGTCTGTTGCTAATTTCTGCGGAAGCAACGCATCCGGGTATCAATACCTATGTATAGATCGATACCTATCTGTATTGGATGAAGAATTGATGCGTTTGTGAATATTTTTTGAGATTAAGAGTAAAAGCAAACGGACGTGTAACGTGAGTCCTGTATTTTGTGCTGGGCACGAGCCTCTTCTCACTATGAGAAGGGTAAGGCCATAGTCCACCAAGCAGACCAAGTGCGGGTCAGCAGAGTTCACATGTATTTCGAGAACATTATGAAGAACTCTCAGACATGCATGTTTCCTCACGATGTTTTCCTTCACCATTACGTAAGCGATAATTAACTATTTAATACGTACTTAATTTCGAGAAGTCATTGGTGCGGGTCGTGTATTCGAACCCGAGACCCTCTGCGAGTCCGTCGGTCTCTCCACTCGGCAATTTAAACTGAACTGAAATTCGATTCCTCCTCACTCGAAAGCATAAAATTTCAGATAATGAGCGCTATTCGACAGTAAACTCATTTTGGGTCGCAACCAGTGTTTCACAAACAGTAACTACTTTAGAGTAAACGGAATGCAGCGAAAGGTTTTGCAAGCAAGCTTATTTCAAGATGGTTTATACATTTATTGTAATTGGAACAATTGCAGTAGGTTCATTTGCATTGCAATGCGATCCTCACATGTGATAAAAATAATTACATGGTCTCAAAGTCTTCTTTGCAGCCCTATTTGTCATATCAGTAGTACCTGTCGTAATTTAAGAATTATTTCTGAAGTTGTTTAAAGCAGCCTTTATCTTATTTCAAGTTAAAGAAATGGAGGTAGCAACTTACGATCTATATTCGTAATTTATTTTGCCTATAATTGCTCTAAGGTATGAGAACAGGAAGAAACAAGTTTCATTGCAATAAATATTTCCAATAAAAAGGAAATCAAGTAGTTTGATTTAAAGGAAAATTTTAAAAGCACTCCTAAACTTAAAGCAAGCTCTTTTTCTGAGTTCGTGTTGAAATATATAAATGACTTTCTGCATCACAGTAATGAGAGTCCATTTTGTTTTTCTACTGAATTCCTAGAATTAATTAAGAATATTACATTCTTAATTAATATATTTTAGCAATAATAGGTCCGAGACATTCCGGCGTTCATTACATTCATATCGTAAGCTTTTAGTATGGTCGAGAGGAAAAGAAAAGGCCACGCTTTTCTAGGATTAATGAACAAGAAGTAAGTATAAAGGAGTTGCTTTATTCTTTGTACGTTTAACAGTTTTTGTGTATGTGTGTGGACAATGGACTGTAGGTAGTGTCGGATGAAGAACCGGGGTCGATAATTGTACATGCGTTCCGAAGCATGCCAGCGCTTTCATGGTTTAGAGTAAATATAATATTTTGCCCCACGGAGCCTTATTATTCAACATTTGTTTATGAAATATACAGTGCCTTCGTGGTCCAGCGGATAGCGTATGCGACTGCTGATTGGAGGTCGCGGGTTCGATTCCCGGGTCGGGCAAAAGTGTTACTGGGTTTTAAATACTCAGTAGCAGCACGGAGCCTGGTGATGTGCCCGGTAATGGCAATAGGCTCGCCCCCTATTACATGGGACCTAAAAATGCATGGCGAAATGTGAGTGTCATATTACACCTCTGCCTACCTCTCCTGTATCCTACAGGAGCGAGTCTATTTAAAAAAATTTACTACTTACTCTACAAACTTCTACCCACTTTCTTGCCCGAAACGCTACAAATTAATAAAAATGTCTTTAAATAAATTAAGTCTATGGATCTGTTGAACGTCTAAGTTCTACTTAACTTTATAATTTGTTACTGTACAATGTTTGGACTGCATTCAAAGGGATAACTTTGTAGAGGATATGCCCGCGAGTAACAAACAACGCGACAAAGCAACGCTTGTAGCTCATTGTGGCTAATTTTGAACAAGGACTTTAGAAAGATGCATTTAAATTTTGTTAAGTATTCCACTGTAAGCGCTTTTCGTTAGTAATATTGGAATAAAGACCCTAGATCATTATTTTACATGTACTCGCAGATATGTAAGTAATTTTTTTTTATACTAATCTTTTAAGCATCAAATGGTCGCATCTTGGAGTCGATGAAGAGGACTTTGTAGGCTTAGGACCTGCTCCAGAACCTGTATTGTAAGAAATGTGATGTAAAATGAGGAATGTGATGAAGTATGACAAATCTTCCTATTGACTGTGATACTGAGAGAGTGGTTAGAGACTCTAACTGCTAAGCTGGAGGTCCTAGATTCTGCTCCCATACCGAATTAATATTTGCGTAAAGTTAGTTGTTTGAAATTTGAGGCTACCTGCATAATTATCCGCTGGACAGTCCGTCCCACTATGCTGTCATAATAAGGAACTTAACAATGACAATCGAATATCATCCACTCTAGTACCATTTAAAAGTATTAAACCTTCCTTGATCACATTGTAGTAAAAACAGTAAAATAAAATTTGAACACTTCTTGACTTTAAAATCTTTTATTCCGCTTTATTTAATTGAATAAACTTTACGTGCAATTGCAATAAATATCAATTGGGTCACTTGGCTCAGTTGTTTTAAAAGCGATAGTTGTAAAAATCAATGCACTGTGAAAACATAAGGCCAAAGATTTCAATACAAAAGTGCTCTTGGAAACAGCGCCGGAAGGGATCGGTATTTATTAAAGTTAAATTGGAACCTCAGTTGTTTTAGACACGAACTGACAAAGAATTGAACAGTTTATTTATAAGGTATAGTTTATTTATATTTATGACTAGCAGTCCCCCGCGGCTTCGCCCACTTTGAACTTATATTCTTTATTTTACTGTCGTAGATGTGGAATATTAAACATGTCTTCCTCAGCGAATGTTTACTACAGTAGTTTGGGCTCTGCGATAATAATTTAGCCCGTCAGGACAATTTGTTAAATGATTTAAACAGTCATCAAATCAGCCAAAATTGGTTGTCATTTCTGTTTATTTCCTTTTTGATATGAATTTCTAGTGCAAAATCTTTGCAATTCGCAGGATAAAACATTTATGAGCTTAGAAAACCACGTGACAGAACCAGGCAAACACATAATTATAATTGAGCAAATACGATACTGATACTGTCAGTACTGTGTTATGTTGTGTCGTCACAATATGATGCTTCATCATCATCATCATCAGCCTTTAACAGTCCACGGCTGGAGTAGGCCTCTCCTTTGAAAGGAGGAATTGGCCTACTATACCACGCTGGCCAAACGGGTTGGTATAGGGTTTGTATCAAGTTTTCCTTCTCGTACAGTGCTGTTCTCTGCATAATATGCTCCCTTTGTCGGCTCTTACGACACCCATGGGATGATACGGGGTGTTGACATTCCGTATTCTTAATCCGTCACCACACGGACAATGCAATGATGCTTATGAACTTCAAAACGTTTCAAAATGTATGTCATCTCTATAGCTCAAGTATGGACCGAGTTACTAACACGAGTGTATGCAGAATATTGTAGCAACATCGGTCCGGTACCAAAACAACACTCGAGACAGTCCATATTTACAGCAGCCGAAAGTCGTTCTGTTCCTCAATAGTTTCGTTTTGTGAACATAGAACGACACGTGCTTTTTATTGAGTATTACCTTTTCACACATCATACATACATTCACCTTGGTTTTATTAGCTACTAACTTTTTCTAGAGTTTCATTCGCGTGGAGCTGTGCGCAAATCATTTTAAAGCGATTTGTATACATCGTATATTGGGATTCCCGACTTGGAAAAGTGCATTTTTTCAGATTTACCCATCAGCTATGGTCAAGGAGCAACAGCGTCTCACTGCCGTCTTCGTGAGCTCCAAATTTTGACAGCTAACGGTTTTCATTGTTTGCCTATGCCTGTCGGTATTTCGATAAAAATAATTTCGGTGCTATATAGCATCACCTCCTTCTTGTTACTTTTAAAAAAGTAGCTTGGGTCTGTACTTGTCTAATATTGTGTTTTTTATTTTTATTATTTTAATAATGACAAGAATAAACTGCCATAATCTTTGAGTGCTGTAATAATTATCGTAACCCCGGGATAATCCTTAACTACGAAGGAAAGGGATATAAATCTGGCTTTTATATTAACAATAAACGCGCCAATCACCTTACCACAGCCAAACTATGTTATTCCCCCACACCACACATAAAGCCCATTCCAATCAAAATTCTCATGAATCAGACATTATAAACTATAATTGAATTTCACATACGTGAAAACCAATTAAGTGAAATTAACTGTATTATATAACTGACAATATTGTTTCACAGCCGTGTGTAAGCTGAATCAATTAAATACGATAGATTTTCTCTATGTAAAGACCCAGCCACCAAAAGCGGAGGCGGGTGGCAGCGGCAGCAATTGTCGATGTACATGTCGCGCTTTACTGCACCGTTGCCCACGCCGCGTCAGTAAAATGCGCCATGGACATCGAGAACACTGCCACTACCGCCTGTCACTGCTTTTCGTGGCTGGGTGTTAGGCGTTACTATGATTTTGCATAAAGTGACGATTTTGCATTAAAGACTAACATATCTATGTTAATATTATAAATGCGAAGATGAGTTTACTTGTTAGTTGGTTTGTTCTTTCGCACGTCAAAATGGAGCAATGAATTAATGTGATTTTAGACTAGGAGATAAGTATCGCCAAGTCAGAAAACACACAAAGCCTTAAAGTAAAGGCTTGAAGCTAGATGGGTGTCATTGCAGTAAATGTTTGTCTTTATTTACATGTGTATGCTAAGGAGTTTCCCTTAAGCAGCTGAATAGATTATAATGTAGTTTTAAATGGGTAATCATGTTAACATGATCATAACTCGGTTTATTTAGTTAGTCTAGAAAGTGGACCCCTGGCACCAAAGCGGAAGTCTTGGCACTTACAACCAGGATAAAGCTAGGATTACGATGACAATTAAATAAATACTTATATCCCGTACAGGTACCCGTTGTATCGTAATGGATTAATCTCAAAATCAAAATCTCTTCTTCTACCAGTTCAGCAGGGCTTCTAGACAAAAGACTTAGTTTCAACCGGTGTTAAGCTTCTTAGCTTTGGCCTTTAAATATAATGTCCATCCTTCACAGTTGTCTAAATGTATAGCAATATCCTATATTACCTGCACATGTGGTGTACGCATGCAAATGTTTGATAACATAGTTACATAGTTAATCGCCTCTTAGCAGTAAAACGGCTAATAAACTGTACCAGTTTAATGTGAATGCCTTCTGATGTGGCTGATTGATACTGATTGCAAGCTTGTTACATGTTCTGTATAGAGATTTGCATAAGTAAAGTTTATTTATATTATTGGCTTCTAGCTTGTTCATTCTGACGTATAAATTACATAACTGCAAATTTGTATTCAAATCTGTTAAGTAGTTTTTGCATAATAGAGTACCAAACATCTATGGATAGAACGATGTTGTCCAAACGGTGACTATTTTTGTTTTTCAACAAACGCGTATAGCTGGCTATTTTTGTTATATTTCCTCAAAACGATTAAGCTATTTTCACAAAGGTATAATTATGATAAAATGTTTGTATAGTATGTTGTTTATATTGTTTATTATGGTAATTAATAATTCCACAAACTAAAATATCAGAAAATAATACATTCATTTCAGCATACATCTAAAATATGGAGGGCCAAGGTGATATTGAAATGGACCCACATTTTCAATCCTAAATTCGGTCTTTATTTTCCTTTGTGATTATTGACTTCACGGTGCTTAAATACAGTAAAGGGCCTCCAATCTTCCACACATATACACGTATATTTGCACATTAAGCGTTATATCATGAAACTGCGGGTCCTCCAAAGATGGGAGAGGTTACTGACCAGCTTTTGACGGAAACATCTACTTCAAGTGTATGCAAACAAAGCGTTAAACCTTTGTCGCTTTTTTCATTCACCTGTAGTTTTTGTATTATAGATCACCTTTTAATCGTACATTGATCCTGAAAGGATTCGCCTAACTAATTTCACCAGGAACAGGCTAAATGGATCAAATGTAATAAAATTATTCAAATATTTCAAATTGAAATATTTCACCAGATCATATTAGACCAAATTCTCGATCATGGCATACAGGACTTGATTATTAATAGTGCACACTCTTAATTAGACGAGATAACATACCGATGTAACAGAGAAAATTGGAAGCGAAATTAGTAAGCATGAGACTAAAACTCCGCCGACTTTCTTATGTCTAGAATAGTTCTTGACAGTAAAATCTAAACTTAATTTTGCTCGAAAGCATCGGTGGTCGAATTTAACCTAACTCTGTCTTCGAAGGCTGTGACTTGGATATGTTTCATGTAAAATTTCTAAGCATTTCTCTTATGCTTATAAGACACGGCCTTGCGTATAAAAGGTGGTAACCAATTACCATCGGCTAGACCGCTGACTTTTATGTGACTTGTATTTGAATCTTGCCCGCTAAACGAAATGTTCAAATACCATCTGCGTAGGTAAACATCGGGCCAAAATTGTTAAGTGTGTTCATCGAAACGCTAAGAAGAAGGTTTACCGTAAGTACGTCTACCTTCTTTCTAAAAACTAGAACAGATACCTATCTCGCACATCTTTGGTTGTGTTCCCGTCTAAACGATATATCACCGTTTCAGTCGAGCCGGGCTAAATTATCCACCGTGACCTACATTCTTCATGCAAACATGCGTTCACCCGTTTATACTGAAGTGGATACAGTATGTAGGTATGCGGAAGATGCTTGTATGACAAATGTGTTATGGAGTTACTTTAGACGCAAGCATTTAAAATGGAGTAAGGCTGAGGTATATGGGGCCAATATGGCATCACTGGCATTGTTTGTTTTATTAATCTACGTACAAATATTTTAACTTCAATATTATCATAATTATGTGATTTACTCCATACAATTTTATTAAAACGGCTCTTATTCGCGATATTTAATTAATTTAAGGTATAAGTACCTCCATTTTACCGACGTTTCGGCCGTCTTACAACAGTCATGGTCGCGGCGCTCAGCGTCGTCCTTGTGAAGCGCAGGTTTCGGCAGCTACCCTCACTTGGTTTTAATAATTGCTATTCCAATATGGCACCCGTTGCTCGCGTATTACTATCTTTGTTTTGTTGACAGAAAATAAAAGAAGTGTCCGAAATAGCTTGCAGTGCTTGCAATATGGCGTATCGCACGCCCAGCGTATAAAACGATACGTACGGAATATTTGGCGACCTGGTGACATAGCGGAAGTGTAAACGACTGCCAGGTCGCAGGTTCGATGCCTTGCCTAGGAGCAGAAGCCTTATAATGCGAGTGTAACCGCGGGCTCATCTAGTGTATCCTCTAAAATCAAAACTTTACTGAGTATTTCATCGGAATTATCATCTAGGTTTACTACTTGAACGAGAAACGAGGCAATGCAACACGGGCAATGCCTAGTAAAATATTATAAAAGGTATAATTTACGATTCTGGTTTTCACCAGTTTGTAAATTTATAAGTCTACACATGAGTAGTTGATCTACGCCAGCGCTACGTGCTACGACGTAGCACGTCTACGGTCTTGCAAGCGTAATACACAAAATCTTTGTCCTGTGTTTCTTGTCATTTTCCACCTCCGTTCTCAAAGTAAATTTAATCATCATGAAATGATTGCATGTCTAATTCATAAAGAGACATATTTATTTCTGCATTTTGGTTGTTTACATCACTTATGCGAGTCAAAACCCCATTTTAGATTAATAATAAATTCTAATTGAAATGAAATGAAATGAAAATTATTTATTTTGACATACACGAATTATAACATACAAATATTATAAAGAGAGCCAAACAAAAAAAAAATATCACCTTGAAGAGTGTCTTTAATCAAATTTCAACGACTTTTAGGCACCTTACACAATTTGTTGAATAATATTATTCGTGTGGTTGACGGCATAGAATACAAGTGTCACCACCCCCTATCTTCCCGTGGGTATCGTAAGAGGCGACTAAGGGATAACACGATGCAAATACCATCTTTGCGTAGAGACGGAAAACTCGACATCACACCCTATACGACTGCCTTGTTGATCTCGCGGCATAAATGTGCGCGTGGGATCGGGAGGTCCCGGGTTCGATTCCTGGGTCGGGCAGTGTTATTGGGTTTTTCTGTCACGAAATTCTCAGTAGCAGCACGGAGTCTGGAAATGTGCCCGGTACGGCAATAGGCTCGCCCCTTATTACGTGGGACTAAAGTATATCTGGCGAAAAGTGGGTGTAGAAGTACACCTCTGCCTACCCCTTCGGGGATAAAAGGCGTGACGTTATGTATGTATGTATAATTCGTATACAGCTAATATTTCTTCGAGACTAAACATTACGCATTAACTTCGCTTTCTAATTTTATTTCTTGATTCATTCGTATTCATATAGACCTATTATGTAAACATAACGTCCTCTACGAAGCACATTACCTCCATATTGTTAATTCTTGTTCCTAGAGTATAGCACACGGTAATGTATAAAAAAATAAATATGCTGTAACGAAAAAGTTGAAGATTAATTTACTGTGCAGCGATAGCCTAGCGGAGGATGTTACCAACGGACTGCTATGCAGAGGGTATCGGGTTCGAATCCACGGCGCGCAATATTAACTTTTCGGAGTTAAGTGCGTATTAAATTGTTAATTTGTCCCGTACTTCGGAGAGCACGTTAAACCATCGGTCTCGGCTGTCAGTACCCTCAAATAAACTGACACTGATCTAAACCATGGAATATCGCTATCTCTTTGGGTTGCGGAGGTCAGATAGTCATAGACAGTCACTCTATGAAAAATATATTCTGTCATATCTGGTTAGACCAGTAAGCGGACCTCGGGCTCCAAGGTGTGCAAGTCTTGGATGCAACCGGGATAACGCCAGGATTATCATGATGACTTTATAAGGGGTGAATCAAATCCCGAACACCACAATCATTGCCTATCACTATCACCTATGCCGTGACCAATAAGCAACCATAGGCACTTGTAAGAGCAATTTCTATTTTATAAAACACTAGATGAGCCCACGGTTATACCCGTGTTATTTATAGATACTGCTCCGCTCCCGTGGCACATAGCGTGATGTTATATAGCCTATAGCCTCTCTCGACAATTGGGCTTTCTAACGCTGAAAAAAATTTCAAATCGGACCAGAAGTACCTGATATTGGCGCGTTTAGGCAAACAAATAAATTCTTCAGCTTTATATATTAACTGTTAGTTTAAATAAGGAAAAAGCAAGCTCTCTCTAACCCGTATAGTAAAGTATGTATTAGACATAGAACAATTAAACGTCTACTGAACAATAATAGGATCAGTTGGGTAATGTTATTAATACCTCGGATATTAAACAAAGGATAATGAAGAAAAGGCTTCTCACTTATTAAAGAGAGAAGCGATTCGAGTAGCACAAAATAAAAAATAAAACAAACATATTTTTCTGACATGTACTCAACATGTCGCCTCTTCAAAAAAAAGTTGGTCATTTTATGACAGCTAGTGTTACTGAATTAACGTGTCCTCCAAAACACGAAATAAGCAATTGATAATTTATCACAACTACAGCCTAGTGGAAATCGCAACAGACTGCTACGTACAGGGTGATGGGTTCAGACCCACGTCACGCATCAGTGACTTTTCGAAGTTATGTGCGAATTGATATGTGGTGATTATCGTTTGTTCAATGGTAGCACAGGAGAGTCAGCGACAGCCTAGTGGAGATACTAACGCGTCTAAACTCAGCTAGTTCTTAAGTGCTGTTTTTTTTCTAACTACCTATGTACCTTGTGGTAAATAATGTCTGAACACATTATTTTCCATGTCAGAAAGTATTCGTCAGTATACGGTTACTATAGGTACCCATGAATAAACTCATTTTATTCGTAAATATATATTATTAAGTGAACAGAATAATCCGCTTTTGCCTCAACAAAGTTGTAGCCTTATAGTTATTACAGGACAACTTTCTATTAATTCCCGCTTCTTATTAAGCAATAATTAAATCCTTTAATGTATGACTTCGCCAGAAATTCTTGATAAGTTTAAAGAGAATTTACTCTTTATTTTTAAGCTGCTTTACTTTAAATATTTTATACTCAAGATGATTTGGATAACACGAATAGTTAAGTGGTTTAAGCGGTCCTCTCACCGCAATACATTGCGCCGTGTTTTGTGTTTGATATGGGCCAAAACATTCTGTGATCCACAGACGGCTCGGTGGGTTGGATGTCAAGTTTTTCGTCTCTTCGCAAAGATACAATTTGTTTCGTGTATTTTCTTAATCGTCTCTTACGACACTCAGAGAATGAAATGCAGGCAGCAGCTCTTGGGTCTTAATTCGCCAACACACCTCAGCTCGTTCTCTTAACAGTTTCTAATAATACATTTCTGAAACGGAATTTCTAACCCCTTCTAACCTAATACACTCTACTTATACCTAAACCTAAACTACTTATAGATAATATACCTAAATATATTTCGTGCGGCGGATCAATGCTGACCTAATAACACAATTAAGCAGATAGGTGAACAACCGCAATACAATATTAACTTGCTCCCGACCCTTCCTAGTCCCGGGTCACTTTACTATTTAAAATAACATTTTCGTTTAAGAGTACTTTCTTTGCTGATTTAAAAATATCCATATTACTGTATAGTAATATTTTCTCTGCAAAATCATTTCATCATTTTGGGTTTAAGACGATTCTTGCGGTTTTAATTGTAGCTGTGTTAATTAATTGTTTTTTGCTGCAGTTCATTATTAAAGGAACAGCGGTTTCTGTAACAATTAATTAATGATTGCAAAAGCACTAACGTAACGTAACTCCCTTTGATTACATAGTGAAGAATGGAGCTGGATATCGGGCTTAAATTCACGGAGTACAATTTTCAAAGTTACGTGCATATTAATTTGTTAAATATTAAAGCTTGCTCTTGTGTACAAAGTACGATCTGAAAAGAACATCCTTTGAACAAAAAAAAAGATTTTCAAGTCGGATTTAGAGGTCTTTAAGTAATTAGGGACGTACATAAAAATATTCTGATGATACAGGAATTATAACCAAGGCAAGAGGCTCCTAAAAAGTACCCACTTACACCGATAGCTACATTACTCCCTATATCATATTACAGTGTTATATTGTAAGCGTTTTCATAATGCTTCAGAACTACTAAATTCACTACAGCACAACTTTATTAAAATTGAAACACTACCACCCTTTAAAACTCTTTCTTTTTTCAATTGAATTCCGGCCATTGGCAATATTGAGGACCCTTTTAGTCACCTCTGTCCACAGAGACTACAAAAGCATTTTTGTCCAAACACAGTTGATTTTGGACCTCTGAGAGATGGTCTGAAAACGGTAATAATCACTCTCTTTGGGACTCAAGTTTAACCTCTCTTAATAGATCTGAGTGCCCATTAATTGAGTTAAAAGGTCACAACTCAATATTATGTCAAAAGCATTCTGTAAAATTAATTACTCCACGTTCATTTTTATCGCCAATCGCATTTTTAATTAATTAACTCGACTTCGATTTTATATATCTAGCACCTGTTAGTACTTTTTCCTTTTGTGAGCAAGCAACGACGAAATATAATTTACTTTTAATAAAATTGGAGAGAAAGGAAAGCTACTAGTCGCAAAAAGCTGAACTTTGGCATATATTTTCCTTGGGGACCGTAGAGGTGCACCAATAAAGGATTACTTGAAATCCTCATGGAGTCGGGCCGAAACGTTTTTTGCCGACGTTGTTGCGAGCATTCTCTAGTTTAAAAAATCAACAGCCTATTTCCTTACCTAAGGCCCTAATTAAACTACAGTACAGCACATTTCTAGAGCGTTCTCTTCAACAAAATTTACGCCGTATTTGCCTAAGCAACTAAACTATGTGGGTTTCCGTAAACATTTGTATTTAATTAAGCAGCTCTGACATGAACCTGCGGTGAGACAGGTGCGATAAATAAACGGATAATCTGTTACTGTAATTATGTTATACTAGCAGTTGCTGTGGCTTTGCGCGCGGATTAAAGACAAAAGTAAATGTAGGAACTTGGATTTGTATTAACATTTAACTATAGTTAACGGATTTTATCGCGATGTATTGGTTTGACTGAGATTACATTTAAACCAAATGATTTAGATACTACAGATTTATTAATATCCGACATTTCAACCACTTTACAGGAATCGTGGTCATGGAAGACTTATATATTCTATTCTATTCTATTCTATTCTACCACATACACACATCACCATCTAGTCCCAAACTAAGCAGAGCTTGTACTATGGATACTAGATAATAGATAAACATACATATATACTTTTATTTTGTAAATACATACATAATTATACATAGAAACATCCAGACCAAGACAAACATTCATGTTCATGCACACAAATGTTTGACTTGAGCGGGAATCGAACCCGTGACCTTCGGCGTAGCAGTCGCTTACACTCCCGCTGCGCCAACCGGTCGTCAAACTGACAGAACAGACTGAGATGGTTATTTGTCTTTGGATGAAGTTATCTCAAAATACCCTAGCACTGTTATTAAAATTCAATGTGTAACATTTGCGTAAAGTCAATGAAATAAACAGATTTGTACCTAGCTTCAAAAATATTATTTTCTCCAACCTTGTGGAGAGGCAAAATGCTACGCAGAGGGTTTCGGAGTATTAGAGAAGTATTTCATATTTAAATTAAATTGTTTATTGTTAAACGATAAAGAAAAGCATTTGTGGGAAAGTAAACTTTCTTGGGTTGAGATTCCTATTATATACAATTTTTACCTTGCTATATCAACGACTAAAAGTTTCTGTTGCTTATAACAAAAACTGAATGCCGAAATTCCCAGGAATATCAATATCCATTAGTGAAAACCGTACAAAAATCCGTTCATTAGTTTCTGAGATTATCGAGTTCATACAAACAGATAGGAATAAAAAGGTACTTCATTTTATACCATGAATAGATTCAAGGCCAAATCGTAATCGAAAGGTAAAACATAGATCGTTCAATAAAAATATTGATATCAACCATCCTTTATCAGCAGAATGCCAACTATGCACCAAAATATTTCAGTAACAACCACAAGCAATATATTATACAAATTTTCCAACAAAATGTTCCGAATGCCTTATTTGAAGCAAAAATACTTGGAAATATTACTAAAGAAAAGTTTCTTTGGGAGTTCTTTGAGTATTTTGTATAAGTTAAATTGAAATAAGTTACAAATAAGGCTTCGGAGATACAAGTGAAGTTTGTGTGTTCTGCGATATGATAACTGTGATGTTCATTTGTAGCGGGGGAAAGAGACAGAACGCTTTTTCTTATTGTAAGAGCTGGAGGCTAATAGTTTACCTGATAGCAAAATGTATGATAGGGTCGAGTCGCTAGCATATTAACTAAGCCACATTCCTAGTGATCATCGTCATCATTATCTGATCAAACTCTCCCACTGCCACAGTCATGTCACGCTGGCCCATTACAGGTTGGCAGACTTCACACGACTTTAGAGAACATTATGGAGAACTCTCAGACATGCAAGTTTCCTCACGATGTTTTCCTATACCGAAAATAAGCAAGCGATTATCAACAATTTAATATGCACATAACTACTAAAAGTCATTGGTGCGCGCAGCGGATTCGAACCCGTGACCCTCTGCGTAGCAATCCGTCGGTCTCGCAAGTAGGCCATCGCTTCTATTCTATTTCTACATTCCCAGTAATGTTTAAATAATAATTAATCAAACGTATGGCCTAGCAAATAATCCTTTCATCCTATTCATAGAAAACATCATACAAACTCGACTTCACCGAAATCTATTCAGAACCATTCAAACAAAAGTAATACTGTTGTATTAAACAAACGCGTTGGGTATGTTATGTGAATAAATAAACACGATTCCCTAATGTTGAGTAACTGGTAAATCATACCTACCTACTTAGATTGTAATAATACTTTACCACATACACACAAAACCATCTAGTCCTAAAATAAGCAAATCTTGTACTATGGGTACTAGACAATGGATAGACATACATAAGTACATACTTTTTGTAAATACTTACATATTATACATAGGAAGGAAAAGTAGTCAAAAACCACGATTCGGCGAAGACCTTATTTAGAGAGGCCTTCAGTATTTCAATAATTGACTGCACGATTGGCGTAGTGGTTTAAGCGGCCGCCTCGCCGCTTGACACTGTACCGAGTGTTGTGGGTTCGATCCCCACACGAGACAACCCTTTGTGTGATCCACAAATTGTTGTTTCGAGTCTGGGTGTTCATTGTGTCCGTTGTCGCGGGGGACTTGACACACATACAACGTTTGTCAAGTCCCCCGCGACACAGGATCAGTTCTAGTGCGGGAGGTGTCTTTTTAAATAGAAAAAAGAAGAGACATATAATTATAATGTGTTATTAGAAATTAAAACAGCCGAATGGAGAGACCGACAGAATGCTACGCATAAGGTCTCGGGTTCGAATCCACGGCACACACCAATGACTTTTCGAAGTTAAATGCGTTTTAAATTGTTAATTATATATCTTTTGCTTAGCGGTGAACGAAAACATCGTGAGGAAAGCTGCATGTCTGAGAGTTCTCCACAAAGTTCTAGAAAAACATGTGAAGTCTGCCAACCCACACTTGACCGGCGTGGTGGACTATGGCCTTACCCTTCTCATAGTGAGAAGAGGCCCGTGCCCAGCAGTTTGTATACAGGGCCGATGATGATGATGACCACTTGCTTTGCTTGCTTTGTTTTGTATATTTTTCTTACTTGCTTCTTATCACACCCATGACATAAAATACGTTGGTGTCATTTTGTATTCTTAATCCCTCACCACACGGATAATCATCATCTCAATATATAAAATCCTTGCGTTACTGACTGACTGGCAGACACGCTACAGCCAAAACTATTGGGCGCAGGGAGCTGAAATTTGGCGTGTATATTCCTTGGGGACCGCAGGGGTGCACTAAGGAGGGATTTCCCGAAATTTCCACGGGATTGGCCAAAAAGGGTAAATTTAAAAAACAATGCAGGCGTAGCTGCTGTCTTCCTCTAGTCTCAAATAAATGGTAATATCAAACAAATTCTCAATCACATGATTAATACTAGTAAGAATTCGGTAAACTTCGATTAATTTCGGTACATTTCGTTAAAGTTACATCAAAGGAGACTGTATTTTCATTGTCTTTGAGCGGAGACAAGAGGCATCAGATTTATTAGCTTCGTAAGTCCATCAATTTGGGCCAAAGTAACTTTGTTGCGAGTTACAGTACAGTTCTATAGTAGGCTCTCTAACTACCTTTTCGGTGGCGGCGCATAACTTTACCTTAAGTGGGGTCTTGGATTACTAGATTTGTAAGAATTTTGTGTAAATAGTGTTAGAACTTCACTTTTATTCTTCAACTTTTATTAAAAAAGACAACATCCAACTATAGTTAAATCCTGCGTCGTGTGGGACTTTACAAACATACAACCAATCAGATACAACTAACACCCACCCAGACACGAACCAACAATTTACGGATGTCACGAAGTGTTGTCTCTAGAGGCAATCGAATCCACAACACTTGGCGCAGAGTGAGCCGGCGAGGTGACCGCTTAAACTACTATGCCAAATAGTGCAGTCAGGACATTAAGTTCAGCAATGTGCTTCGAAATGTTGTATGATGTAGTAATTAAAAAAAATAGGTGAACGGAATGAACAATGATGAATCGATATCTATAAAGAATATTAAATCTTACAACCACTGTTAGAAACAAACCAAGTATTCAATTCATGTACTCAAGTTGATGAACTATGAAAAAAGCATTTTATGAACCAAAATAAAGGTATATTTTGGTATATAATCTGGCGGTAAGCTGCCAGCTAACTCTTTGATTAAAGAATCCCAATGCTTGTGAACAATTCGACAAAAGAGCCTTTAACTTGACGGTCATGAAAAAAATTCAATTCCAACGTGTGAAATTCAAGTAATCCTAGCATCATATGAAGTGAATCTTATTCCAACGATTCTTATTATTCTATTCTATACCAAATACAGATCACAATGATATTAAATGAGAAGAATTCCCCGTACAATGCATTATGATTACTCGCAAGCATTTACATTACGCGTCTGCTCCGAAAAAGAATTTAATTTGACCAGTACAGTGACAATGATGAATGGTAGCAACGAGAATAATCGAGAGTAGAATATAGTAATTTACTATATATAATATACTATATATAATAACGTCTTGATTTGGGAAGATAAATAGAGTGTTATTAAGTTGTCTTGTATAGTTGTAACATTCGTCTGGATGTGATTGTAGGGTGCCAGATTATATTGTTGTTCTAATAGTTTAAGATGATGGAGATTTGCTTAAAAAAGACACATATAATGAATTAATGGAAAATATCATAACGTTTACAATTTAAATTAAGTCTGTAACAAATATATAGAAGCTTCAATAATTTCGGTAAAAAACAGTATACAAACCTAAAGATGATGAGACAACAGCAGTCAGATAAGTAGGCGTCTGGTAGTTTATCTATCAATATAAATACCAGATAAAAACAGTAAAAGATGTTAGTTTTAAGTGATGCTAAATTCCAGAGACACATTCAACTGTTTATGCGCCACAATCCGTAATACTGTGACCATGTATGTGGCTGGTGTGCAATTAGAGGTATGCATACAAGTGTTTACATTAACTTTAAAGTTTTGTAGGTAATTTCAACACACATAACAAAATTTTCATTCCATTTCAGACACCAGCCAATAAATAATCAACTTTTTGATACCACGACTTACCATTGTGGAAAAAATCCAGTGACCATAAATAATATTCAAATGAGACTGCGGCAAGCTAGTTAAAATATGAAACTCCCATCATAAAAGTTTAAATTTCAATTTAGGAATTCAACATGGCCACTCTAACCATTAAAAAAGCCACCAAAGAGTTGTAACGAGTACATTTTAAAAAGAGCTCTTTTGTCGCTTCAAGTTATTTTAATCTGTTATTGCACTTTGCTTTACATTGTGTCTGTAATGTTTTGCCTTTTGGTAGAAATGGTACCGGTTGAAAATTGAGTGGCTTTTACTATTTGGGTAAAGCAAGCGTTTTAAAATATTTTTAAGTTTTCTGTTGTTGTTGTTGTTAGTAAGTGTTCTGGAAAACGAAAATCACAAAAATGGCTGAACCGATCGCAATAATTGTTTTTCGTGTTGCTAAATTAAAGCCATGTAATATTTACTTTGAATACTAAGCTGTTTACGACCTTAGGGAGTTGAATAACTATTCTAAGTTTAAGTCTGTATTAATGAGGCGTTTTAATCCAATTATAATAATAATTATAATCATAGAATTATATGTAAAGCTTTTTCGCATTTCTATCATATTATATAATGGGAGGAGCCAATAAAAAATCTTGATCAACAAAACATAACCGCAGTGTGAATGCACTATAAAACGAAAAGATGATTTGTCGTTACGAAATAGTGGGAACGTAGGGCACGTTCCCCTCTGTCCTGTCTCTGTACTATTACTGTATCAAAATGATCTATGTGAAGTTTACATAAAACATTCATAAGACAAATAACCTCAACAGTAAAATCTCTGATCTATTTACTCTGATCCCAACATAAAATAAACCAAAACTTCTAAGCTTCGAATAAATAATTTTATGTCGAATGATTATCGCAAACAAACATTTTACTATGTTGCCATTACAAATCCTCTAGAAATATTTGAGAGGACTTTAATACACTTGATACATAATGGTTTCACAAAAGATACGCTCACACTGAAGTATTAATATTATGTGGTAATTTTATTAAAGTAATTTGTATACATTTAAATATAAACGAATTTACTTACTTTTAAACATTACATATGTAGTTTTCACCGATATGATATATGATATTTAGTGGTAATTTTGTACTCAAAACAAAAAGTCGAATAATCATCAGCCCTGTATATAAGCCCTGTCTCACTGTGATAAGGGTTAGGTCGTTGTGTACCAAGCTAGCCAAATGCAAGTTGGCAAATTTCACGTGTCTTTTTATGTCATTATGGAGAACTCTCAGACAACACGTACATAGATGTATATTTTTCTGTTATCTCTCAATCTCAATCAGGCTATCGCAGTCCACTGGTTCACACCACATCTGATTACTACAATACAGGCTCTATCTAGTTTAGAATCTGTGTGATATATCTGTATGTACTTGAGGAAGCTCCTACGCTCCCCAACGGACTTTCATGCCAGGGAAATTTCAGCGGTTTGCGCCCAATAGTTTTGACAGTCAGTACCTAACACGAGAATTTTATATAAGGTTACTTGCATGTCATGTTCTTAAATTTACATGTTTAATGTGACAGATTAAGAATACAAAGTGTCACTTTTCTCATTTCATTGAGTTGGCCCCATAAGACGCAACTTAGGAATTTTCACGAAGCCAATATTGTAAAGAAATTAAAATCTCAAAATAAACACTATACTAAACCCCTGGCCAGCATGAATTGATAAGCCAAATCACCATACAATCCACAATGCTACTGTAACGCAAATCAAGACAAGTATATTTCCATTCTCCAATTTTTTTGCCATGCGGAACGCTGTATATCCTACTACTCTATTTCCACAGCATATTGGTGTTCCAAATATTTCATAGAACAGAGCTCTAATTTTAAGCCTCATTCAAAAGTATAAAAGCCGGTCTTTAAACATTAAACTCTGAACATGGCCGGACAAGTCCTAAAAGGAAGGCCGTGGCCTTTGACCTGGAATTTTCTTTTGAACCACCGTTTTATCGGATGTAAAACCAACATTTTCGTTTACGACCTCGTTTGGCTTTAGGTCTGAGCGAGATTTATTTATTTAATCTAGTGCATATTTTATAAGTAGGTATTGCATAGGTCTATTTGGATATACTAGTTTTTTATACGGTTGCGTTTTCAGGAAATCTCTTCTTAGTTGCACCCTTACGGTCCACAGGAAACATACAAAGTGTCAAAGTTTAGCTTCTTTTGTCCAATAGTTTTGGCTGTGGATTTTTATTTTCAATATACTTCCAATTAAATTCGTAGCGGGCTCTAGTAGACATTTCTTTCTCCGTTACTTTTCGACGGTCAATCTTGCTCTCTTTTATGTGCTTTTATGGTCACTGCTGTTGAACCTATACCGGTATTTATGTCAAGCCAGTGAGAATGTGAAAAAATTAAAAAGAGATATGTTTCATTTCATTGATTTATAAAGTAAATGTGAAATGTATTTCAGTTTTATAACTGTGTCACACAACTGTAACGCTGTATTATTTAGGGACGTACGAATGGACAGATTACTAGTAGAACTCGTTTACATCTCACGAAAGTTTGAATATTTTTGTTAGTATGGTGCGTGTCCTGACTTGCCATTCGTAACAGATCGACATAGTGAAGTAACGTCGGCATTTGGATGAGTAACCACTTGCTGTAGCAGTACATTAGAGCTGCAGTGTATCTAAGATGGTTACAAAGTTCGACATCAACGTCAGCCATATACTCATAAAAACTTTTAAGAAAAGAGCCTACTCTTTTTTAAAGGGCGGCAACGCACTTGCACCTCCCCGGTGTTGCGTGAATCAATGGGCCGCTTCAATCGTTTACGATTGTCTACTCGATTGCCTTCGATATCGTAACATAAATAAGCAAATAAAATAAACAAGAGAGAAAAAAAACCGGTCAAGTGCGAGTTGGACTCGCGCACCGAGGGTTCCGTACAAACCTGTAGGTATATAAGTAAAAGTTCTCCAGTCATAGTTATGGTATTTTTATTGCCAAATGAAATCCATAACATTACAGTATGGAAAGCTGGAGGAGCATTAATTAAATAAAAAGGGGTCTTGGTCGTTTGTAATCAGTCATCCTTTATTTTATATTAACATATATCGCTTATTTTATAATATAACTTAAATACCTATACCAGCCTTGCAGCAGCCTTGCAAAAGTCTGCTGATGAATGATGGTAAGATTTTTTATCAAAGTTATTGATTTACAAAGTTTTTAGCCACTATTAGAAATCTGTTACAAAATAATAATAAAGTACAGAATAATTAGCAAAAAGGTTTGAAGACTATGTAATTATTTGAAATCTCAATCTTAATCAGCCTATCGCAGTCCACTGCTGGACATAGGCCTCTCCCAACACGCACCGCAGCACACGGTCCTCAGCCTTCCGCATCCTATATCTATAAGACGTTGCTTCGTACCAAATTTCAAGATTTTGAGTTCACGGGAAGTTTAGTACCCTGTAGGTTTTGATTCCCTTGCGAGTAGTCGCGAGTTTCAAAATATGATTATATTGCTCTTTCTTTTGATTGCGTAGACAAAGAAGTTTGATTTTGTTACAGGTGTTATTTACCTGAGTATTTGATATGAATTTCAATTTAATACCTCTACGCGTTCAAGAAAAAGGGGTAATAACTTTAAATTTATTAAAAATATTTTTTGGTATGCTGTAACTAAAAAATTACGGTTTTCGTAATTTTTCCTTTATAAGTGATATAAGACGTTGCTTCGTACCAAATTTCAAGATTTTGAGGTCACGGAAAGAACCCTGTAGGTTTTGATTCCCTTGCGAGTAGTCGTGAGTTTGAAAATATGATTAAATTGCTTTTTCTTTTGACTGCGTAGACATAGAAGTTCGATTTTGTTACAGCCTAACGGTGTTATATACCTGAGTATTTGCCATGAATTTCAATTTAACACCTCTACGCGTTCAAGAGTAAGGGGTAGTAACTTTAAATATATTAAAAATATTTTTTGATATGCTGTAACTAAAAAATTACGGTTTTCGCAATTTTTCCGTTATAAGTGATATAAGACGTTGCTTCGTACCAAATTTCAAGATTATGAGTTCACGGAAAGAACCCTGTAGGTTTTGATTCCAATGCGAGTTTGAAAATATGCTGCAATTTGCAGCATATACGGCTGTATCTTTTGATTGCGTTGGATTAGAAGTTTGATTTTTTTACAGCTCTATGGAACCGTAGATTCGAGTATTTGGTATAAATTTCAGTTTGATACATCCATGCATTCCTGAGAAAAAGGGTCTTGACAGACGGACGGACAACAAAGTGATCCTATAAGGGTTCCGTTTTTTCCTTTCGATGTACGGAACCCTAAAAAGGTAGAGAAGAATAAGTGAGGCTCACCACAATATATACATACATGCTTATATGATTAAACAAGTTGTAGCAATTGTGATCACACATCATTTTACATTTAAAATTTTAAGATTTTTGCGAATTTCTTTCGAGTTTCCTTAGTACCTCTCTCCTTTAGCTATTCGAGACTATGGTACTGCTCGTCAGCTTAGAGTGAATTTGCTCTGCGATTCCTACGTGAAAGTAGGATTGTATGCGGAAAGGCATCCGGATGCCGAAAAGATAGCATACTTAGTGTACGTTGCAGATACTTCGTGACGTAACTACGGCGCTCGCCCAGTTTTAACTGCAGTGGCGAATTCTGCGACTTTTCTTTAACGGAATTTCCTATTGAAATAAAAATATATTTTATGTTCCCGATGTAGCTAGTAACTAAGGCTGTCTGGTCAATAGAGTAGAGTAACGGCCGGTCTCAATAAGTAAGTCATAAGTAATTTATTTCATAACAATAGAAATATTGTGTTGAAAATTTAAACATAACAAATTGCAAATAAATTAAATGAAAATAACATACAATATTACATTTAAAATAGATCCAAATTCATTAAAATGCGTTTAGAAAAACAGTAACAGCCATTGATAGATCATGTGTTGGATTTTAAAACTAAATTAAATTGGATAAAAAATTTCATAAAACATAACATTAAAAATTACAAATAAATCAGATTTTAGAAATAAAATAAAACATAACATTAAAAATTACAGTTAAATCAGATTAAAATTCATTATAACACATTTAGAACAGTCAGTAAATAAAAACAACAACAGTCAATTAAATTAACAAGTAAGATGATTATTATGTCAATAGTAAATTTCAAAGTAAATGTAAATGTCAAAGTAAATAGTAAATGTCAAAGTAAATTATATAAATTACCACTATACAATTACAAGTTACAATGTCTATCTTCCATGAATTCATTGACACTATAATAGGCTTTCCTCAATAAATAAGCCCTCAATTTATTTTTAAATAAGTTGACACTATAAATACTTTTGAATTCTATGGGCAATTTATTGTATAAAACTACAGATTGATACCGTGGGCTGTGATGCATAACTTGTAATTTTGGTTGTATGTTGTAGGGCACATCTTTCCTCCGTGTACTAGCTCTAGCTACTCTCTGCTCATCGGTCTCAATTGTGTGCAATTTTTTTACGAAGCTAGTCAGTAACACCAATATATAAAGGCATGGCACTGTCAAGATTTGTAGTTTTATGAAATGCTCTTTACATGAAACCGTCTGTTTCATGCGGAGCATTGTCCTAAGAGCTCTTTTTTGAATAACAAATGCCATTTGCACGTTATAATTGTAACTGTTACCCCAAAATTCGATGCTGTATCTAAGCCTGGACTCTACCAAAGCGAAGTACACACTCCTAAGTTGAGGCAAAGTTAATACTTCTCTCAGAGTTCGGATCGCGTAACATGCTGCGCTAACTGATTTAGTTAAAGCTAATGTCTCAACCTTCCAATTTAACAATGCATCAATGTGTACACCCAGGAACTTGACGCTATCAACTATATCGACATTGCTTCCACAAGATACAATATCCAACTTGACGTCATTCCGTGTAGTGGTCTTAAATAAGACACATTTTGTTTTATTGACATTCAGTTTCAAATTGTTCGTACTAAACCAATTTTCAAAAGCGATCAGGAGAGCATTGAGTTTGGATTCTAATTTCAGTATATCGTCTGCAGTAACTATTGCATTTGTATCGTCGTCAAAGATAATTAATTGTGTGTCTTTAATACGGGTTTTTATGTACTCAATTAAATCATTCAGGAATATAATAAAGAAAATTGGACCAAGGACAGATCCCTGAGGAACACCACGGCACACAGTGACTAGGTTAGACCTACTAGTTTTTTCTTCTCCATCTATTACCGATTTAATCTCTACATACTGCTGTCGGTTATACAGATAAGAGCTAAATAGTTCCAAAACATTCTCACGTACACCATAATGTTCTAACTTAGCCAGGAGAATACCATGGTCCACTGTGTCGAAGGCAGAACTGAGATCTAGAAATATACCAGCAACTTTTTTTTTATTATTTAAATTACAAATAACATCGTCTATTAATGCCTCTATAGCATCGGTGGTTCCTAGTGATGTTTGGTAGCCAAACTGTTGATTATTTAGGATATTGTACAACTTTAAATGCTTTACGAGCCTATCCTTTATAATCTTCTCAAAAATTTTCGACAATACAGGCAAGAGAGAAATAGGTCTGTAATTGCCAGGGTCTTTCTTTGATCCCTTTTTTAAAACCGGTATCACTTTTGCGATTTTAAGTTGATCAGGAAATAGGCCTTTTTCGATGCACTCATTATAAAAAGATGCTAATGGAGTCGCTAATAAGTCTATATTCTCCTTAATTATTGTATGGGAATTTCATCATAACCGGAAGAAGGCTTGTTGATCATTTTATTTACCATGTTGAAAATTTCTATTGGTGTGACTATATCAAAATTCATTTTATATTCAACCCGACTAACCCCTTCAGTCAAGAATGCCATTGCCAATTCTCTGTCACAAGCCTCTAAGTGGACTGTGCTGTCAAACCTTTTGGAAAATATTTTAGCCACTTCTAGTGCATTATTAGTTGCTGCGTTATCACTCTTAAGTGTAATAGGGTCAATATTTATGTCTTTGGTAGCATTGCGCTGTCTATTAACTATTTTCCATATCATTTTACTGGAACTAGATGCCATGTTTATTTGTTTTCTGACATCATTCCTTTTTGCACAACTCACTTCTTTCCTAAACATCCGGATATAGTTGTTCCGATACTCCAAAATTGAAATGTCGCAATGTGTCTTATCTAATGTGTTAAGGAAACGTTTTACTTTGCTAGTTGTTCTAATTCCATTTGTTATCCACCCAGAACCTTTATTCCTATTAATATTAACTTTTATATTACGCTTCTTAAAGACAGTAGAATGGATTTCTTTAAATTGTGTCAGGAATGTATTAATACCTGTGCTCCATTCAGTCTCAGATAGAATTTTTCTGTAGATACTTTTGTTATCATCGTTATATCTTCTTTTACAAATACGTACATAATTTGACTGCTCCTTAAACCAAATTTTTTCTAAGCGCAAAGTGCAGAATATACCCGCGTGTCCATCAGCTAAACCATTATGATCGATATACGTATTTTCTATAAGGCAGTCTGGTAAGTTGGTAATGAAGTTATCTAGACATGATTCGGACTTATTTCTCCGAAAAGTAGGATCATTTATTAGGTACCTAAAATTGTAGCAAGTCAATAATTATAAGAATGAACTATGCTTCAGATCATTTTTCAATATGTCTATGTTAAAATCGCCACAAATTATAAAAATGTTATTGAGGAAATGCTGTAATAGCTTTTCAAGGCCATTCATGAAGTTGTCAAATTTTTTGTTTGTGGGAGTTCGATAACAACAAATAACATTCAAATTGGTTTCAACATCTCTAGCGCCACAAACCTCAAAACAGTCAATTTTATATGGTTGTTTACACACTTGTAGTTCATCTACGTTACTATTTCTGTGTGTTAAAATCATTGAACCACCCCTTTTCTTATTGAGTCTAGAATTGTAACACCCCATTCGGTAATTAGTGAAATTAAACTGTTTCGCTAGAGTATCATTTAGAAAATGTTCAGTTACACATAAGAAGCAGATTTCCTTAGAAATTTCACTAACATATATTTCCAGATCATCTCTTTTATTTGTAATGCCACATACATTTTGGTGGAAAATATTAATGATTGAATATTGATTATTGTTATTATTTTCAAGCTTACTATTAGTTTTTCTCTCACCAGTTGTATTAGGAACGAAAAAGCTGTTCCTTTATTATGTCAGTAACAGTTCCTAAATGTGGGTCCTCAATGTTCATAAGAGAAGAATCCGTAAAATTGTCAAGATAGCACTTAAGATTATCAAAAATATTTTTCATACCATAATTATTTAGAATTCCTCGTCGTTTATAAAACATAGTATCATCGTATGTCAGATTTAAATTAGAATCAAATATCATTGCATAATTATAAGTACAAATATCTTGGTAAAGCAAATTACTAAATGTCTCTATTCTGGAGTTGAACATAGAACTAATTCCATCAAATTTATAAGTTGGTAAACAAAGTAAAATGTTCGTGTGTTGTATTGTCATTAATCTGTTCCTTACAGTATTGATTAATTCGAAGTAATTGACAGTTTCCTTAAAGTCTTCTTCGCCTATCAATCTTAAACAATAATCATTTATTGTATAGTTTGTTAATTTTCGTTCCAGATGGTTGATTAACTGTAATACTCCACAATTTGTAGAAATGAAGTGACATAAATTATCATTCGGAAATGTAGTCTGTGCTATAGGTAGTATTTTATTAGTTTTGTTGCTACTTATTAAACAAAGTCTGCGCTGTTGTCGTTTCAAGAACTGTGATTGTTGTGTAGTACCATCAACATCTTTCTGGGTCCCCACTGCAATAGATGTTTCATTGCTTGTTCTATCCGATTTTCTGTACAGTTTGGATTTGTCGCTGGTGGCGCCATTTGATGTCACTTCCGCAGTATCTACAGATTCAAGCCCAAGGTCTACACAGCTACTGTTGAAGTCCTCGTTCAAAGATTTTCTCAGCTCTCTTGAGATTCTTTTCTTTCTCTTGTTTTTACTCTTTTGGGTATTACTTCCTCTAATTTTTGTGTCTGAACAGATTTTTTGTAAATGTTTGGATCTATTCCTTTCTTTGTCTAAATCAGTTTTTAGTGCCATGTTTTCCTCATTTAGGCTTTCTATTTCCGCATGTGCACTGTCTAACTCACTTTTAAGCTGTGTTATTTTTGCTTTTAATTCATCTATATCACTGTCAAATGCATTCGACAAGTCAGGTAAACTATATTTCCTGATTTCAGAGTCAGTTGATTCAAAAGATATATCTTGAGATTCATTTGAAGTGGTCTTAGGTCGACGCATAGTTATATTATTATGTTCCATTATGTGATTTTCTTTTTATTTAAATTAATATTTTCTTCAAAATTATCTAAAAAATTCGAACAGCTTAGAATGCGTGAAACGGAACACAGTCTCAAAAAGCTGGTGTTCAAAACCAAAAATTTTGTTAGAAGTTAATTTCCGAACGACAGCTTTTATGTCAAATGTTTCCTCGTGACTTCTGATTGGTCAATAGTCTTAGCAGAATAACAATGAGTCAGCTGTGGTTTGTTTACATTATAAAAACAATTTTTCGTCAATTAGAATTAGTAACTGTTTTCAATACCTATGTGTTTCTTGCCATAGCAGTACCGTAATTGGTATTATATAAGCGATTTCCACTCACGATTGGTTATTTTAAGTGTGTACTCCTTTTCAAGCATTCATTTGAAGTTTTAACTTGTTTTTATAGTCCACAACCACCAACAGTCACTGGTCATTAATTATTATTGTATTCACCGAGTCACTTTATAGTTTACATGGATAACACTCTCACGATGTTTTTATCGAAAACTACGCGTATTTCTTTATATCATAACTTTGCTGAACAATAATATAATTAAATTTGTATATAAATCGCCTTGTCCGTGTGGTGACGGATTAAGAATACGGATGTCACCACCCCATATCATCCCATGGGTGTCGTAAGTGCCGACAGAGGGAGCATATTATGCAGAGAACAGCACTGTAAGAGACGGAAAACTTGATACAAACCCTATACCAACCCGTTTGGCCAGCGTGGAATAGTAGGCCAATTCCTCCTTTCAAAAGAGAGGCCTAGTCCAGCAGTGGACTGTTAAAGGCTGATGATGATAAAAATCGCGGAACGATTCAAACCACGGCTAGTGTTGCCAGCCGAATCAAATATATGATATATCCATGGCTTGGAGATTAGAGATGCATTTGTCTAAGAGAGAATTTCTTGAAATTGTCACCCTTTTCAGTAAAGCAGTAAAGTAAAGCAAACAAACTGCTTTACTAGCTTAGTTTGAGGCTTTGTACAAATACATTAAACCAACAGTTCGCAATTTTAGAGAGCATTTGCCTCCGAATTGTGGCTAAAAACATATACAAAAACTGTAGTTCTATTCTGTCGTTATTAATTATTTACCAACGCAAATACAAATATGGGTTCAATAAATACGCCTAATGCCTTCCAAAATTGCATAACATTAGCGACTACATACGATTGTGATACGATAATATTATTGATAAAACATCACATGCATGTTGATTAATTGATTGAAAACTCTTTATTGTACACCAGAAAAACAAAAATATACAAGAATACAGTGATCAAATTATAAGCAACTTAAAACTAGGTACAAGGGCGGTCTTATCGCAAAATGCGATTTCTTCCAGACAACCAAATGGAATACATAATTGAGTGACTGATAGAATGGGTAGGTATGTACTTAGAGGAATAGTGTATCCTAAAGAGCTCAACAAAACTAAACTAATAAGAATACTATGTACTTACATACTAATATTACAACATACATAAATATATACTTTATAAAATATATAAATAGATACTATAAATAAAGATATAAATACCTATATAAATAGATACCATAAAAAAATACAATATCAGTGCAAGTTTAAAAGAGTAGTCACGGAAAATCTGCTAAGTAGTGTTTGGTGACAAGTTTCTTAAATAATGTAAACGATTGAGCCTGTCTTATTGTCTCCGGCAACAAATTCCACAATCGGACAGCCTGGACAGTAAAAGATTTGTCGTAGAAAACTGAAGAATGTGCAGGAACTTTCAACCTAAGATTCTCCGATGATCTTAAGCACTTTGTATGTGTGTCATGGAGGTATTCAAAGCGAGTTTTCAAATACATGGGAAAAGAAGGGTTGTATAGAATATTATAGAGAAGGCAGAGAATGTGAGTATTCCGGTGAAGGCGGATTGGCAGCCACTTGAGCTTCGTGCGAAATTCAGAGATATTATCATATTTGCGTAAACCAAATATGAATCTTATACAGAAATTTTGGAGCCGCTCAAGTTTATCAAGCTGATCATTATTGAGATCGAGATAGCTGGCATCGGCATAGTCAAGAATGGGATGTTGCCATTTCAAATATGAAATAGCATATGGAAAATTTACATAATTTTGCATTTATTATATCTATCACACTCAACAGAATTATCATAGTAGCTATTTGATGAATCCAATGTGGAGTATAAGATGTGGAGGATTAAGTCGTGGTATGATGGTGAGCCTAGAGCCTAGAGACTGAAAGACTGCTGCGCTGAGGATCTCGGGTTCGATGAAGTCATTCGTTCTAATGACTTTTCGGTGTTAAGTGCGTAATAAATTGTTAATTATCGCTTGCTAAACGGTGCAGGAAAACATCGTGAGGAAACCTGCATATCTGAGAGTTCTCCGTAATTTTCCCGAAAGACATGCAAAGTCTGCCAACACGCACTTGGCTAGCGAGGTGGACTATGACCTTACTCTTCTCACAGTGATAATAGGCCGGTGCCCAGCAGTGGGACAGTATATATACAGGGCTGATGATGATGAAATCGTGGTGTGATAACTTGACTGATAATCGTCTGACCAGGTTATGTAAATGTGCCTGGTTGACTGCGGCTCAACTGATATTGTTCAGTACGTGGGTATGAGTCTGTTTTATATTTATCTATTGGTTACTCGAATAATAAGTATATTTTCCCAAATAAATAAATAGAATAGTAGCAATCTGTTGTGTAACTATTATAACGGTGCCGTGGCGTTTAGTGTGGCATCTACGACACAGTTGAATGTAGCAACGCGATAAACTAGGTTTTTAAATTTAATGTCAGATTTATATTCAAGGCGAATTGAACCCGCGCGTGAAACGTGCCTGCATGATAAATGATGGGTACAGCTTTGAATAAAACTATGATTATGAAATATGAAATCTGGGCAAATCAAGTAATATTTTACGCGGTCATGTTCCCAATGCTTTAGATTCGCATATGAAACTTTTTATAGATTTCTCTATAGCTTTTTCTACAATGTGATTTTTAAATGAAAATATTACAAATCCTAAATATTCACAAAAATATATTTTACTTTTTCACTTTCATTGGCAATCTTTTGCAAGTCGTCTCTTTCGGCCTACGATTTATCCTCAGATTTATCAAATACACACAAAAAAGTATGTACAAAAATATGTCTAACTGTTTTGGAGGACTTCAAACACAGTACCACGTCATTTTTATTTATGTAAAACATTTTTCCCCACAAGATTTGTTTACGCTAAGAAGACTAGACTAAGCACACACGCAATTAATATCGCTCAGATAATTCTCGAATGTTCTGGGTAAGATGTATCGCACTCTGACCTATGTGTCCTGACCTGAAGATAATTTAGACAAAGTTGTATGTTTTTATCTCAGGTCTCTGAATAGGAGCATAATTAATCCTTGTTTTTTACATTTTTACTTTTACTTTCGGAGCCATGTTTCTAAAATGGCTAGGTTAGGCTTTGAGGGCAAACAAGTGAGCTTTGCTTCGACTATCTGTGATTTGGAGTTGATTTTGTCATGTTCCTAAAATTCATTGCTGAACCGTCAGAAAATATTCCCTCTCTCTTTGGTGAAAATTGCGGTATTTTCGCAATTCGCACCGGCGAAACAGCTCAAAATAGGTCAAATAGAATAGAATTACTTGAAGAATATATTAAATGCTTTTATTTTCTTGGTTTATATTCTGACTGTGCCAATTGTTCAATTGTAGAGGTTTATTTTTGCGTGATGCGGAGTCAGAGGTTTTGGGACGGATCTATATTACCTACTAGTGATTTTCGGTCGGTGAAATAAATTTTCGGCGTCAAGATAAAATGTGAGCTTTGATATTCAAACTTTCTTACATAGTTGGTGATGAACTGTTCTATATTACGGATAGGACCTGATTTAACTGGAACAACGGGCTTAAGTCATGCCTGTGCCTTCTATAATGATATAATTGGTAGTATAGAAACAAATAAGATTTGCCATTTGGAGAAAGAAAGGAAAGTTGCATCCAAGTCATTCGTTCTGAACCTCGGGGTCAGCTTTGTAGTCTTCTAAAATTCTCGTAGATGTATTTGTTCAAAATTCAGTCCCGGTCTGGCCTCAGTGGCATATATTATATAGAATTCTCAAATTGTGATTCAGTAAAATACAGTGTCGATGTCGGTCGAAATACGAAAATGCATCACCAACTCGGATCATCAGTCGTGCAGCACCATAGATTAAAAACTAAGACCCTCAACGTAGCATCTATTAGTCTGTCTACCAAACTATTTTGATTAACAAACTTGTCGTAATAACATTATGAAGAGCTATTTCAACAGTGGTAACAGGACTTTATCGTATTACAGTGTTAATTAAAAACATAATTAATTATTGCCAAGAACATTGTAGCGAGATAATTTTAGTTAATTAGTGGAGAAATCTGTTTAGCTATTACAATTAAATCAGTACCTAGTTTGTTAAAATTAGATTAGGCGGATAAATTCGTCAGTTGGGAGTTAGTTTTGCCTGTTATTAAATGTTAGTTTTGAGTTTTGCATTTAAAGTGATTAATTTACTAACAACCTCTTCAAACAGTAATTTATAGAAGTCAAATTAATACATACCTCATTCATCGTCATTGTCCTAGCGTTTATCCGGTTTCACTAACATCTTGAAACCCAGGGTCCGCTTACTAGTCTAACCAGATATGACAGAATATCAGCTTTTCCGCACCGTGGATTAAACTTAAAACCCTTTACGTAGCAGCTTGTTAGTCTCCCTACTAGAATATAATTGGCGTGAAAAAAATGTACTAACTTCGGATATAGAACCCTAAAATCTCCTTTATACTGTGTCTAACTTAGTCCCAACTTACGAAAGTTTTCAAACTTGAACAGCTACATGTCTGAAAATTAAAACCGCTCGTATAATAAGGCTCCACTGGGATAATATGAATTAACCTTATACCGATGAAGATCTTTATATCTTATTTATAGATATTATGTGCATAACAATTTATTTTTTATATTTATGAATAGGTAATCCTGTAGCGCGACATAGGTGTTTTTACAAGTTCTTCAAAAGTGGCAAAATGTACTTGCTTTATTGAACTGAAAGCAATATAACTGAAGTGAAAGGACACTTCAGACATAGTGCAGATTTAGCTACCTCTCTACAGCTCTACAATGCGTCTAGTGTTAAGCATTCAAACTTCGTATAGAAATAAGGTTTAAAATACATGTTTTTAAAAAATCATACAAATATGAGATTATTATGACGTAGCTACGATTCTGTATTAGCTTACATTGAGTCATATCCAGTTAGAGTAACTAGTAAGTGGACCCCGGGATGTAACTGGGATAACGCTAGGAGGAAGAACCAGTACGAAATAATCATTTAAATTTAAATCAATTTGGGCACTTTGGTTGAAAATTATCTAAAAGGAAGACAAATTACTTAAATTTATATCCTGCACTAAATTCGCTTTTTATTTGAAAACGAAAGCAGTATCTTTCAGGTATTAAATTCTCAGTAACGAAAATAAAGTATATTAAAGAGCCGAAAATAGTTAACCCCTTAAGTGTCCTACGGGCACAGTGTGCCCGTAAGAGAAATAGGCCAGTAGTGTCCTACGGCCACGGTGTGTCCATAAGGATTTGTGTGAACTTCACACCGGTGTTGTGTGATTGGTTACAATAATAAAAACGTACATCGACTAGTTACAGGTTAACCAACATAATACCAATAAATTTGTACCATATTTCCAAGCTTGCAACCGAGAAAAATAATAAAGTTGCTTATTTCGGTGCTCAGTTTTCTCCGTGCCGCCATATTGCGATGTGGCGATCAACTAAGTTGAATTTGTGATTTTTCAAAAATGTGTTCTCACCGCAATCGTTAAGTGATTGTATTAGTATTATATATTAAATTATTGACAATTTAGTGAAGTATATGTTTTAAATATTTTTTTTTGCCTGTTATAAAAACATTTACAAAAAAAGTGTTAGTAACTTTTGTGATGAAATTTTCGGGCGTTGGCCGCTAGCCGTCCTCCATATTTTAAATGATTATATGTAAGTATTTATTAATTACTTAAAAAAATACAGATAAGTTTCTCACAAAATTGTCTTAGAATCCATTGTTAATAAGACATTTTGTATTGTTTTTGCTATAAATAGGTATAAACATGTTTTTATGAGTGAGAAATGTTTTCCGTCGGATCGTCAAAATGGCGTAAATGTTTTCGCTGGTATGAATAAATGGTTATTGTGAAGTAATATCGGTGAATTGTGCTAAATTAATGTATATAACCGTCGCGTCGTCTACCCGTTTCAATATTAATGCAGTGAGAAAGGGAATTTCGTGAATAATTTATGTGTATTTTGGAAAAATGTTTCACATAGTGTAAGAAAAAACAAAGTGACCTGCATTTATAATTCTTTTTCGATATGAAAAGGTTAAAGGTAAGTTAATTTAATTTCTCATATAGAGTAACTTCTGAACTGTATACGGTTTAAAATTTCCGTCATATAATTATACCAAACGCGAGAAAATTAAAGTTTTATAACCTTGTATGTCTTGGATCTTATAAACTTTACATCTTCAAAATGGCTGGACACTACCGGAGAAAATGCAATTTAGATCGGGGCATGCGAGGGGTTAACACGCCACAAAGAAAAGCTTTCAGAAAACAAGTAGAGCCTCTATGCTATATCATAAACAATACGCTTATAATATTTCGGTAACTCGCTGCTGCGGACCCAATCGTACCATAGAATAATATAGTTTTACGCTTTGTTACTCAGGTATACTCAGTGTTAAGAATAATTTCTAAGAAATCTTTATAACAAAATACAATCTAAGACAAAATTATTCAAACAATTTTGCTATTCTGAGGAGCACCTTCAACTTTATCATCATTATTTGACCATACTATATCATTGGTAATGCATTTCAGATATTTTGGCCTTAAAATCAAAATCTTTCATTAGAAAAGCTCACCTACATAGCTTCTCTAGTGGTCTAACGTCATTATGAGGACTCAAAAACCTAAATCCGATGTTAAAAAGTCCTTCCGAATTTCACGAAATAAATCAAAACATGACTTATCGTAGTGGCAGCGACTGACAATCTACCAGTGCATGGTAAAAGATACGAGTAATTTACAATTTAACGGATAGCTTAACCTCATAAAGTCAGTCGCTCAAATCCGAGACTCTCTGCATCGTAATCTGTTGATCTCCCCTTTAAGCTATCAGCTAGCTCTTCATATCTCCATAAAAACCATAAGCTTTCAATCGTCCCAAATATCACTTTAACATAACCACATACATCAATTTTACGTTCCCATACTTCCCATTCCTCCATTCAATCTCCTCAACCATTCAGATCAACGTTGAGGTTCGCTTCCCAGGCCGTTAATATGGTGCTCAAAACCGAGTATTTCCTGTGAACCTGATTTTTCATTTCGGAAGGCATCGTCGTAAATCGAAGCGAATCGAATTTCATGGTCCGGTATCCACAATAACCGGGCGCAGGGTTGCCATGTGTGCAGAAATTGAAGTTATATTTTCTTCTTTTAATTTTTCAGCTTTGTGCCACAAATTGCCTTTTTTGCAAAAACAATGAGAGAATTTAGTTTGTCGTTATATCAGGTTTTAGCTGGTGAGATTGTAGAAGAAATATTTTATTATAACTTTTCTCTTCATCCTTTCTTCTCCTTACCTGTCTCCTCTTATTTCGTCATGTTTATGAGGATCGAAAAGGCATTTTGGTTAAGATAGAAGCGGAAGCCATTTTGATTAATATGGAAGCGGACTTAAATCTGGTAAACTGATGGTCTTGTTAATGCTTGCATTCATAAGTTATGATCTCTGTAGTTTTCATAAACTGCAGGATACAACCAGGTGCCCAATCCATTCAAACAAGTTTATAATCAGAGAGGGTCATCATAGTCAATCACTTTATGTTGCAATAGCTGGGCTGTAACTCTAAACATACTGACGATCACACAGGTTTTTCAAGTAGAATTCGAGTTGATTGACCCAGGCAAGATTTGAATGCAACCGGGAAGGAAGAGCTGGCGTAGGAAATCCGAGTGTGCCTAATGGATTATTCTATACTTAATTATTTTCTTACCAACCTACATATCCGAAATAATTAGACTCAGCAATCTGGCTATTATGGCATAATAAAAGTTACTATTAACCTTACGTAGCCTTATCTGACACCTTTATGGTAAAAATACTGTTCTGTGTTATCAGCAAATGACTGAGATCCGAGCATTAAGGACGCGTTTACAAATTTAGTAGGTACAAAATCGCGTCACTACAGCGACACGGCGGCAACAGTACGTACTACGTACGGTTAGTGATGGCTAATATATTATTTAGCAATAATTATAACGTTATTTTCTTAAATAATTATAGTCATTATAATTAAGAAGAAACAAAGTTGCTATAATTATAATATTATTTTCTAAAGGTAACTAGGAAAAGTGCACTCTATCTTTAAATTTGTCAACTTCGTGTGGTCAATCAATCAATACGTGCAGTACAAACAACGTACGTAGTTAATTGCGATGCTAACAGATGGCAGTTGAACCTTTTTTATTTTTTACGATGATGGATATAATTTCATTATCTATACACACGAGGTTTCTATTCTATTATAAAAATAGTCTAATTAGAAAATATATAAATTAGTATACTTTTTTCGTATTAACATTACAATTGTATTATTAGTGTATGATTGATAATTATAATATCATGATAATCGTGCAAATGAAAACCATTATTGATGGCTGTCATTGGTTCGTAAATAAATCCTTTTATGCAGTCGTGGCTGTTGATTGGTAGAAATGGTACGGCTCACATCGATTATTTTGTAACCAAAAACAACACAGTGTTTTGAAAATGTATCCCTATTGGTCAATTAGATTGTCGTTATAACGCATAGAAATAAACAAACACGATTGGCCTATTATAAATAATGTAGCTAGAATCTGCGATCTACGATTTATGTCATTGGTAATTATTTATTGCTAAACATTTTTTTTCGTTTTTCGTTGGTAAATATAATTTCTGCGAATCTGCGAAATATAGCAATGATGAATGATGGTTAATAATTGCTAATTTGCTAATTTTGTGGTAGCTACCTGATCGTTATTCGTTTTGTTTACATTTTGCGAGTATCGTTTTCGTGAGTACGTAATTCGTAATTCCGTTGTGTAAAAAAGTTAGCAGGTGTAATACACCAGATTTAATTTGGTGTACTAATAAGTCGTATCTGTAAAAAGTTGTATTTTGAACTTTTTTAAAATAAACTTTGATGTGTGTGTAGTGTAAGTGTGGTGTATAGGTATAGTTCATAAACTCATAAATAAGTAATATCTGTAAAAAGTTGTCATGTTTTGAACTTTTCATAAACAAACTTTAGTTACAATAAAATTTAGTTGTTAAGTTGTAAATACTCTACAAAATATCGTCAAAAAGTTCAAATAATTTAATTTGGAACTATTTCGGACGATCTAGTGATGGAAATAAAACATAAACTTAAAATAGGTAGCTACTTTTGATTATATTATCAAACCGCGCAACACGCTAACATTTTAAAGTGCTAACTAATAATTCGCGTTCTCAATCACAAATTCGCAATGTCTACGTTATTTTCAATTTTACGAGACGTTATAATTATAGCAACTTTTATAGCACGCGAAAAAAAATTAGCATATAGCAATTCGTGCGCTATAATAAAATCGCAGATATTCACACTACTACGTACGGTAACTTGCGGAAATGTAGTTCAACTAAATAACTTTGAGACTTAGAATTTTTTGTGATATGTATCTATGTGTAATAGGCCTGGCTGTGCGAATTACGTACAAATAAGTTTCTTATTTTTATATACCTAAATGGACATTATTACTTTATTTTTTCCATTATGTTGATTCAGGATATATTTCGGTATTTAGATATTATTTTGTTTCTTGCGTTGAAATCTGGTAAGATTATGTGGACTGATGGTATACCATCCCATTCAAGTGTTGCGACTGGAACTCATAAAAGAATAGACCTAGTTATGCCAGGTTGGGCTCATTTTATTTGTTTCAGTGAGTCCCTACCACTGGTACTAGTGAAGTAACCTTCCAAGGTTATTCGATGAGTCTTACTGGTACTCTTATGTGAGTAGAGCTAGGCATGCCGAGTTTGGGCTTATTTTGTTTGTACATAAGAGACCCTACCACTGGAACTTATGAAGTAACCTTCCAGGGTTATTAGATGACTCTTGCTGGTACTCATATGTGAGTAGAGCTAGGCATGCCGAGTTTGGGCTCATTTTCTTTGTACATAAGAGACCCTACCACTGGAAGTTATGAAGTAACCTTCCAGGGTTATTCAATGACTCTTGCTAGTACTCATGTGTGAGTAGAGCTAGGCATGCCGAGTTTGGGCTCATTTTCTTTGTACATAAGAGACCCTACCACTGGAAGTTATGAAGTAACCTTCCAGGGTTATTCAATGACTCTTGCTAGCACTCATGTGTGAGTAGAGCTAGGCATGCCGAGTTTGGGCTCATTTTGTTTGTACATAAGAGACCCTACCACTGGAACTTATGAAGTAACCTTCCAGGGTTATTCGATGACTCTTGCTGGTACTCATATGTGCGTAAAGCAAGGCATGCCGAGTTTGGGCTCATTTTGATTGTACATGAGAGACCCTACCACTGAAACTTATGAAGTAACCTTCCAGGGTTATTCGATGACTCTTGCTGGTACTCATATGTGAGTAGAGCTAGGCATGCCGAGTTTGGGCTCATTTTGTTTGTACATAAGAGACCCTACCACTGGAACTTATGAAGTAACCTTCCAGGGTTATTCAATGACTCTTGCTAGTACTCATGTGTGAGTAGAGCTAGGCATGCCGAGTTTGGGCTCATTTTGTTTGTACATAAGAGACCCTACCACTGGAACTTATGAAGTAACCTTCCAGGGTTATTCGATGACTCTTGCTGGTACTCGTATGTGCGTAAAGCAAGGCATGCCGAGTTTGGGCTCATTTTGATTGTACATGAGAGACCCTACCACTGAAACTTATGAAGTAACCTTCCAGGGTTATTAGATGACTCTTGCTGGTACTCATATGTGAGAAGAGCTAGGCATGCCGAATTTGGGCTCATTTTGTTTGAACATAAGAGACCCACTAATGCAACTTATGAAGTAACCTTTCAGGGTTATTCAATAACTCTTACTGGTTCTCATATGTGAGTATAGCTAGGCATGCCGAGTTTGGGCTCATTTTGTTTGTACATAAGTGACCCTACCACTGGAACTTATGAAGTAACCTTCCAGGGTTATGCGATCACTCTTGCTGGTACTCATATGTGAGTAGAGCTAGGCATACTGAGTTTGGGCTCATTTTGTATGAACATCAGAGACCCTACCACTGGAGCATACCTAGCTCTACTTACATATGAGTACCACTAAGAGTCTTCGAATAAATCTGAAAAACCTAAAAGGTTACTTCATAAGTTCCAGTAGTAGGGTCTCTTATGTACAAACAAAATGAGCCCAAACTCGGCATGCCTAGCTTTACTTCCATATGAGTACCAGCAAGAGTCATCGAATAACCCTGAAAGGTTACTTCATAAGTTCCAGTGGTAGGGTCTCTTATGTACAAACAAAGTGAGCCCAAACTCGGCAAGCCTAGCTCTACTCACACATGAGTACCAGCAAGAGTCATTGAATAACCCTGGAAGGTTACTTCATAAGTTCCAGTGGTAGGATCTCTTATGTACAAACAAAATGAGCCCAAACTCGGCATGTCTAGCTCTACTCACATATGAGTACCAGCAAGAGTCATCGAATAACCCTGGAAGGTTACTTCATAAGTTCCAGTGGTAGGGTCTCTTATGTACAAACAAAATGAGCCCAAACTCGACATGCCTAGCTCTACTCACATATGAGTACCAGCAAGAGTCATCGAATAACCCTGGAAGGTTACTTCATAAGTTCCAGTGGTAGGGTCTCTTATGTACAAGCAAAATGAGCCCAAACTCGGCATGCCTAGCTCTACTCACACATGAGTACCAGCAAGAGTCATTGAATAACCCTGGAAGGTTACTTCATAAGTTCCAGTAGTAGGATCTCTTATGTACAAAGAAAATGAGCCCAAACTCGGCATGCCTAGCTCTACTCACATATGAGTACCAGCAAGAGTCATCGAATAACCCTGGAAGGTTACTTCATAAGTTCCAGTGGTAGGGTCTCTTATGTACAAACAAAATGAGCCCAAACTCGGCATGCCTAGCTCTACTCACATATGAGTACCAGCAAGAGTCATCGAATAACCCCGGAAGGTTACTTCATAAGTTCCAGTGGTATGGTCACTTATGTACAAACAAAATGAACCCAAACTCGGCATGCCTAGCTGTACTGACATATGAGTACCAGTAAGAGTCATTGAATAACCCTGAAAGGTTACTTCATAAAATGCAGTGGTAGGGTCTCTTATGTACAAACAAAATGAGCCCAAACTCGGCATGCCTAGCTCTACTCACATACATATGAGTACCAGCAAGAGTCATCGAATAACCCTGGAAGGTTACTTCATAAGTTCCAGTGGTAGGGTCTCTTATGTACAAACAAAATGAGCCCAAACTCGACATGCCTAGCTCTACTCACATATGAGTACCAGCAAGAGTCATCGAATAACCCTGGAAGGTTACTTCATAAGTTCCAGTGGTAGGGTCTCTTATGTACAAACAAAATGAGCCCAAACTCGGCATGCCTAGCTCTACTCACATATGAGTACCAGCAAGAGTCATCGAATAACCCTGGAAGGTTACTTCATAAGTTCCAGTGGTAGGGTCTCTTATGTACAAACAAAATGAGCCCAAACTCGGCATGCCTAGCTCTACTCACACATGAGTACCAGCAAGAGTCATTGAATAACCCTGGAAGGTTACTTCATAAGTTCCAGTGGTAGGATCTCTTATGTAAAAACAAAATGAGCCCAAACTCGGCATGCCTAGCTCTACTCACATATGAGTACCAGCAAGAGTCATCGAATAACCCTGGAAGGTTACTTCATAAGTTCCAGTGGTAGGGTCTCTTACGTACAAACAAAGGGGCGGAAGCCCGTGCAGGTCAACTCATCTTTAGCATCACTGAGCTGCACTGACTTCTACTCCCTGCACCTGAGTCCGGTGCAGGGAGTGGCGAATGGTCTCAGGGGTAGCGCAGGTCGCGATGATCCCTAAGGCAAGGCTGGTGGACTATCCTTCTCGAGGTTGCCGCCCGTTCTTGGTCCAGTTCCTTCAGAAATGGATGCAACCAAAACCTCCAGCCGAAACACAAATAACAGGCACTTTACACACGCATACACACACACGTACACACATGCGCGCACACACACACATTCACTTACTCATCTCTTCACCACGCCCCCTCGTGGCCGGGTGGGCTTGGGCCCGTAGTAAACAGTCACGGGTAAGAGAAGTTGACCACCTGCGCTAGGACCTGCGCAGTCGAGCGCCGTACGCGGGGATGACGGAGTCCTGGGGGGTTGAGCCGAGCGGCGCTGGCGGTAATGCGACCGTGAGGCAACACGCCCTCTTTGGTCCCGATTTCACGCTAAACGGTAGCCCCCGCTGTGAGCCGCAGCGGGGGAAATGGCCATCGTGTCCCGTCAGAGGGCCACAGGCTAGGGACGTGGGGTCCGCATCAGCAGTTGGAATTTATTTCGGCTGTTGATGTGGTGGGTGAAGGCTATACTGAAGGCGCAAGCGAGGGAAGACGGATGGAGTTGGTAACTCGGCTCCGACCTTTGACCCGAGCGGGCGCCCGATGTCGTGCTGTAAGCCAGCCTTGCGTTCCTATATCCCTCTGGTAATCCTAACGTCCGGTATGACGTTCCCTGTTGCGGGCTCCATGGAGGGTGGGAAGCCAGAGGGATGAAGTCTTTAAGTAAACGTATGGATACCGAAATCCTTTTTATTACCCCAACCGCGACGGGGACGGCGAAAGCTGTTCCCGCCGCCACAACCAAAACCATACAGATGGTCGACGCCGTGGCTCCGGCTGCAGGTGTCAAACCATCCCCCAAGGACGTGACTTCAGCGCTGGCTAACGCTAGTACTGGTCCCGTCCTTACAATCGTCAGCCCGTTTGAGATCAAGCGGGAAGATGACTCCTCCTTCGCGGGCTGGCAAGTGGTGAGTCACCGTAAGGGTAAGGGTAAGGGCAAGACCACCGGTCCTGTCCAACGCACGCCCACCACACAACCGAGTGGCCCCGCTGCTACCAGTTCCACGAAGAAAAAGAGGAACAACAAAAGCAAGAGACAGCGCATGGCAATTAGGCGGAAGGCTGAACAAGCCGCTGCTACTGCCGGTGCTGCCTCCACTAAAACAGCTGAGCAGGTTGCCGTCGCAGGTCCCAGCAATGTGACCAGCGCGCAGCCCACGCTCAGTAGCGAGGGGTGCACGAAGGCCGGAGGCAGTACGGGGAAGCCGCCTGCCGCCAAGCGGCGGGCTGGCCACCCTGGACGGCATCCAGCCCCAGCACCACCGGGAAACGCGGCAGGTAAAACTGCCGAAAACAAGGAAAGAGGTGAGGCCAAACGTGCTCTCAACGAGACCAGCTCGCCTCGAGGGGAGCACAAGAAGCCCCGCCTCGACTCCTCCAGGATACAAGGTAAGTCCTACGCACAGGCCTCCAAGGCGTCCCTGGGTGTTGCAGTAACATGCAAACGCACAGGGAACTTGCCGAAGGAGTTGGTGGACCAGGTACTCCGGGAGCTCCAAAAGAAGATCCTGAGTGATGCCTGGTCGACCAAAACCCCCAAACGCCCCGCTCCAGCGTTCACCGGGAAACCCGTGCACGCGGACGGGGTCCTCAAACTTTGGTGCGCCGACGAGGCAACGCGTACCTGGCTGACGGAGGCAGTCTCTCTCCTGGTCCCACCACCGGGCTTCGAACTGGAGGTCAGGGGCCAGGAAGAGACCCCGAAGAGAGTGCGGTGCGGCATTGTCGTACCCGACGAACAGGGGGTCTTAGACGACGTGCGCGACGTGGGTCGCGCTCTGGAGTTTCAGAACCCCTGGTTGGAGGTTGACAAATGGTCGATGCTGCACTCTGAAAGGCAGTCGGGTGGGTGGTTCCTAGTAGTGGGCGTCCCAGTAGAACAGGTCCCGATCCTGATGAAGAACGAGCGCCGCCTCGCGTTGGGGGTAGGTACCGTCTACGTCAGGTTCCGGGACCCCTCAGGTAAGTTTGTCGACCATCCTCCGGACGACAACTCCACACGAGTCAAGCAGGACTCAAACACCAAGCCAGGGTGCGACGCAGAACCCGGCCCGTCAGAGCCGGCCGCGTCTGGCTCGGGGGCTGGCCCGTCAGCCGAGGGTAACTCGGAAGATGAGAGCCTGCTCCTGAGCCCGGTGCGGCGGGACGACGGGGTGGAGGCTGGCGACATCCTGGCCGGCCTAACGCAGCTGACGGTCGGGGAGGTGGGGACATCATCCAAAGATGAACCCTCCGCCTCGTGACGTCAGTTGCCTCCAAATCAACCTCCATCACAGCCAAACGGCCACTGCGCAACTGCGCAAATGGATGGAGGTCCAACAATCAGCCATCGTGCTCATCCAGGAACCTTGGATAAGGGGTGGCCTCATCAGAGGCCTCTCCAGCCTGGGAGGTAAGATTTATTCTTCAACTGACCACACACATCCAAGAACCTGCATACTGACAACTAAAAACATCAGAGCCCATGTTCTAACGGAGTTCTGTTCCAGAGACATCACAGCGATACAAATTGAAATAACACAGCAGCCAAGGAGTATAGCGGTTGTTTTTGCATCGGTCTACATGCCCGAGGCCGAAGACCCGCCACCGTTCGACCTCACGCGTCTGGTTAACCAGTGCGAGAGAACCAAAACGGAGGTCGTAATAGGAACGGACTCCAATGCCCACCACCAAATGTGGGGCATGAACTGCAATAACAACAGAGGTAAATCACTGGTTGAATACCTATTCACCACTAATCTTACCCTATTAAACACAGGTACGGAGCCCACCTTCGTCACAAGACGTAGTCAGACAATTATCGACTTAACTCTCGCAACAGAAGGAGCGGCTGAAGGCATCAAGGGATGGCACGTCTCGAAAGAGGCATCGTGCTCAGACCACAGATGGATCAGCTTCTCTATGGAAGTCGTTATACAACCTACACAGCCACGCAGGAAACCACACAACACTGACAAAGCAAAGTATGTCCAATTACTTAAAGAGAAACTTACCCTTACTGCTATGCCGACGGTACTGGGTGACAATGAACAGATCGACGAGCAGGTATGTACACTGACGCAGTCGATGCTAGACAGCTACCACGCAGCATGCCCAGAAACCACTCTACCCTCAACCCCAGGTAAACAACCCTGGTGGGGCGCTGAGCTTGAACGCAAGCGCAAGAAGGTAAGAAGGGCCCTTAACAGGGCAATGAACACAAGCGCGGACGCAGATTGGGACGCTTATAAAGCGGCCAAATCAAGCTACAAGAAATGCCTCAGATTCAGACGCACCATGGGATGGCGGAAATTCTGTGGGAGCATTGAATCTTGCCAACAAGCAAACCGGGTAAGGAAACTACTGGCTCAGCAACCGTTGGTTGCACCAGGTACTCTCCGTAAACCGGATAACACATACACCACATCGGAGGAGGAGACAAGACGCGTCCTACTAGAAACACACTTCCCAGGCTGCGTCCTCACCCCGGTAATAACGTGGCACGATACACCAACAGTGGCGACCGAACACGAGTGGAGACACGCAAACACCGTGGTCACAGAAGAAAAACTCCGATGGGCCATCGATAGCTTCCATCCCTTCAAAGCAGCCGGACTGGACGGCATCTTCCCTGGGTTATTACAATGGGGGGGTGAACCGGTCCGCAAAAGACTTCTGGCAATCATGAGGGCTAGCCTGGCCCTTAGATATGTACCGAAGAATTGGAGGGAAGTCAAACTAATTTTCATACCAAAACCAGGCAAAACAGACTACACAAATGCAAAGTCCTTCAGACCAATAAGCCTGACCTCCTTCATGCTTAAAGCCTTGGAAAGGCTATGCGAGAGGGAATTAAGAAGTGGGGCACTTAAACACCTACCCCTACATGCCAATCAACATGCATACAGCTCAGGGAAATCGACGGAATCGGCCTTACATCAGGTCGTGAACCAGATAGAAGCTGCTATACAACAAAAAAGCATCTGTCTGGGCACCTTCATTGACATAGAAGGAGCCTTTGACAAGACAAACTTCTCCAGTATAAGCAACGCCCTAGCCAGACATGGTGTGGATCAGATGCTCATACAGTGGATCCAAAACATGCTCAGCAAAAGAGTAGTGCGCCTGCACGGCGACTCCCAGACAGCCTTGATAACTAAAGGTTGCCCGCAGGGCGGTGTACTCTCCCCGCTATTGTGGAACTTAGTCATCAATGAACTCATAGACAAACTCAACGCGAGATATTTTTACACAATAGGATATGCAGATGAGCTGACCATTCTCACCTCAGGTAAGGTAACTAGTACAGTGTACGACCTTACTCAACAGGCTCTACGCATAGTAGAGTGGTGGTGTAATGAGTACGAATTATCAGTAAACCCGAACAAGACCGAACTAGTTATGTTCACACACAAACGCGCGCTGGGTACTTACCGACTGCCCAGGCTATTCAACACAGAGCTCAAGCTGTCCACCGAGGTAAAGTACCTGGGAGTCACTCTTGACAGCAAATTGACATGGAACAGCCACATGGAAAATAAGCTCAATAAAGCCAGCATCGTCTTCTGGCAGTGCAAGAAGATGATAGGTAAACGATGGGGCCTATCCCCCAAAATTGTCTTATGGCTCTATAAGACAATAATACGTCCGATGATAAGCTACGGCGCAGTAGTGTGGTGGCCTCGGACCAACCTAACAACGGCCGCCAACAAGCTTCAAAAGCTTCAAAGACTTGCATGCCTAGCGGCCACGGGCTGCATGAAAACTACACCTACAGCGGCACTCGAAGTGTTGCTGGACTTGCCTCCATTATATTGACACATGAGTACCAGCAAGAGTCATTGAATAACCCTAGAAGGTTACTTCATAAGTTCCAGTGGTAGGGTCTCTTATGTCTAAACAAAATGAGCCCAAACTCGGCATGCCTAGCTCTACTCACATATGAGTACCAGTAAGAGTCATCGAATAACCCTGGAAGGTTACTTCATAAGTTCCAGTGGTAGGGTCTCTTATGTACAAACAAAATGAGCCCAAACTCGGCATGCGTAGCTTTACTCACATATGACTACCAGCAAGACTCATCGAATAACCTTGGAAGGTTACTTCACTAGTACCAGTGGTAGGGTCTCACCAAAACAAATAAAATGAGCCCCAACCTGGCATAACTAGGTCTACTCTTTTATGAGTTCCAGTCGCAACACTTGAACGGGATGGTATACCATCAGTCCAGATAATCTTACCAGATTTCAACGCAAGAAACAAAATAATATCTAAATACCGAAATATATCCTGACTCAACATAATGGAGAAAATAAAGTAATAATGTCCATTTATACAAAAGAAATTTACTTGTACGTAATTCGCACAGAATACGAGAAGTATCAAATTGATTTTAGCGAATATTTTGTATTCGTATATTGCTTTTTTCGTCTTCGGGCTGCAGCGACAAGCGACATAGAGTCCACTCCCGACGGCGCTCAAGCGCAGACTGAGATCTCATTTCAGAATTTGGATATATAAATCAAGAAAGTGGCTAAATAAAACGAACCTTATTGCCTTATATTAAGACACACGTATGCGAGCAAAATAGAAGAAAAATGTAAGATGATTTTTTGCTTTTTTTGAGTCAATTTACAATATTTTGAAAAAAAAATCAAATTGTTTTTGAGTTGACTATATTTACTACCCTATTCTATCTTTGAAAATCTAAATAAATGTAAAAATAGAGAGAAAATTGTACCCAAAAATAGCAGTATATGCCTATTTTTGATTTAAGAGGCCGTTTCGAATCGATTTTACATTAATAATAATTAAATATTTTTTATTTATTTTCAAATTGATTTATAGATAAAAAAGTAATCAATTTATCGTAATCATTAGTTTTATTAGTTATTATCTAAAATTGTCGTAAAATGTACCGGAAATATGTGGTTTTTTGTTACAAGCGTAAACGCGTCCTTAAAGTATCCCGCTAGCTCGCCATAACCCGATACCATCGGCGTTTAAGCCCGGAATTTTAAATTGCTGTGTGCCATCCCTGTATTGTTCGAGTATCGGAAGGGATGCATTCCGGCGCTGGCCTAAACAGTGGACAAATATTGGTGTTAATACAATACTGGGTATATGCACGTTATGTTCGGCGACCGAGTTCCAGCCGTATTAGGCAGCAATGTATTTGATAACGATGTTTGATGTCTTTTAGTAATCAAGTACTGTTGGTTCATTGTATGTGTTATGATGTGGATTAAAGTAATATTCACAGTTACAAGTACATATTGTAATCCTCAGTTACATTATAAATGTAAATGTGTATATGACGTTCTATTTTGACATCAAGAACTGAATGTGAAAAATTTCCTCATAGAACTTGAAGCAACTATTATAGAATAAAATTTACAACGAGAGAAAGGTATTTTTTAAGTAGCAGCTATATTAGTAAGTAGCTATATTATTTGGTTTCGTAACATACTGTTACTTTCTATCGACATGCGAATCCTAACTCCAAAAGCTAGTTTATTTCGTGATCACGGTTCCTGTAAAGAAGTTTAACCGTCGGATAATAATAAATAATCTAGTTACTAGATATTTCGGTTCAAATCTAATCTCAGTAAAAATAATTATTATATCACGATAAAATGCGTAAACAGTTCTAGTAAATCCAAATAATACTATTACTTTAGTATCTTGTTTTCTTGATAAGTATGCGGCCCTTCAAATCCAGTGATACCAAGAAGAGATTTCTGAGCCCTGCATTGGAATGCCCATCACAAAATTCTGAGAAGAAACTTGTGTATATTTCAGGTAGGTTACAATTGAACTCGGGATCTATTTTACTTTGCTTGTAATATAGCGGTGTGATATACAACACACTAGATAAATCGATAAATTTAATAACTTTATTGCTAACCAACATAATATTGTAGAGTACATAATCATAAAGCCTAAATCTATAAACAAATGAGTTAAGGTGTCAGAGAATTAATATTAAACCTATAAGAAAATATTTTTGTTCAATATAATTAAAATAAACTTCATTGTGGTGAAGTGAAGAGGCTAACAAAGCTTTTATTGATTCCACTTTTATAAAAGGCCAAAATATCTAACAGAACCATGTCAGACCCACTGCAATAATACCAGCTTTAGGCTATCGTGCAAAATCTAATAAAACGTACAATAAATCCGTTTCAAAATCTATCTTTGTGTCTGACACGCCATTGTGTAGTCTTGATGTAGGTGGCCCCAATGGCTAGTTCTCTCAAAAATATACCAACAGTATTATATGCCCAACTTTATTAAACAATTCACTGCCTTTTCACAGTGTTCGGACGGTATTTAAAACCTCACAATACATGTCATAGCTTTTTGTCAGCAGTATTGACGTTTTATACGATATTTTGTTAATAAACTCAGCGGAAAAATGTTGCTGAATTTTTTTTGGGGTGTCGCGTACGGGTAGTATTTTTTTGTTTTGGTACGTTCATTGATGATGGAACTTTTCAGTGTAGGATGGAAACTGAATGCATGTTGAATTTAAATGGACTTGGCAATTAATCGCATAGGAATTCACAAAAGTACGCAATCACAAATTTATATAAATGAAAACATCATAGTAATTAATCAGTAACAGTTAAGCGTGCCTACTATCATCCCAGGATATAATTATATTATTTTATATTATGCATGCAGCACCTGATCAAGACAGTTTGACCGGACTATTCAGTCCTTTGAATTTTAACAATTTAATAAAATCAGTTACTATTAGTAAGTCTCACTCAAATTCGAAAATTAAAAACCTGATCAAGCAAATATGCAAAAACCTGAACTATTTTGACCTGTATCTGACCGCAATTCCAATAAACGGTTATTGTTTAAAAGATTATTCTTATAGCTGTTATATTTTTATCGATATATGCATATCATTTTACTGAGCACAGCAAACTCAATAGCAGAACAAAGTCTATAACTTGAGTAGTTTTCGTTTTCAATCCACTTTTAGTGTTATAGTTGAAATTTTATAACGTGAATGTTTTAAAGATTACTAGGCAATTAATTATAAATGATATTTTTGTTGGCTTTACTAACAGGGACTTAAAAGTATATTTGCGATAGCTTAATGGACAGAACAATACACAGAAAATTTTTGGTTCATACCCATGTCACACACCTTTTAGAAGCTATAATCACTATACGCAGTCTTATTTATAAATGGTAGATTGGTAGACTTGACATATATTTTTTAAGAATAATAATTATCTCCGTGGTCCAGTGGAAATCGTATGCGCCTGCTGTTCAGAGGTCCAGGGTTCGATTCCCGGGTCGGGCAAAAGTGTTACTGGGTTTTTCCGAATTCCCAGTAGCAGCTCGGAGTCTGGTGATGTGCCCGGTAACGCCAATAGGCTCGCCCCCTATTACGTGAGACCTAAACAATTCATGGCGAAATGTGGGTGTAATATTACACCTCTGCCTACCCCTTCGGGGATACAGGCGTGAGTCTATGAATAAAAATATTATGGCTAACTCTCAAAAATGAGACATGTAGGTTTTTTACGATATTTCTAGCATTTTTGAAACAATGTCTACCAGTATCTAATATCAGTCGACGGTATAAACTGAGGAGCAACGCGGCCAATGCATGAAATTTGTCAAGCTTACCTAGACTAGTCTTGCAGAAAACTCGACTCTACGTAAACTCGAGCTTATATTTCCCCTGGCGGTGTATAGCGTCTACAACTATATAATAAGCGATTCAATAAGCAGCTATAGGCAGCGATAGCCTAGTGGTAACAGACTACCATGAAGGATCAATTCCACGGCGCGTACAACTGACTCTTCGAAGTTATAATTACATAACTTCGAAAAATCAGTCGTGCGCGCCTTGAGTTTAAGTTTATTTCACTTTGCTCACCTGGTTAACAAAGTGATAAAAGTCCTTAATAGGGATAAAAAGAATACCTTTGTTCATCTGGATGAATGCCATAGTGAACAAAATCTAGGACTCATTTCGAATTCGTTCACCTGGCAGATATCAGCTTAGTGAAATCATCCCAATGTGAAATGAGGACACTGATAACTGATAAGTTTACTTTGTTCACCCAAACAGATATCTCTGGATATCACCCAGGTGAACAAAGAGGAATAAACCTGGGTTTGGGAACTCGAGACCCTCTAGCGTGGTAGTCTGTACCACCAACTTACCATTAGATATCTAATCTTGAAATGTTTTAATGGAATCTTAATACTGATTACTGTAATGTGAAGGCTAAAGTTTAATGGTAGTGTTGGAAAAGTGATTGTTAGTTTGGCTCCGATGGAATAGATCGGGATAGGTTTATTTTCTTATTACCTCGAACTTAACTTCCTTGTAACAGATTAAGAATACAAAGCTTCGCCATCCCTATTTCATTGTGTGGGTCGTAAGGGGACTTAGAAAATATACAAAGCAAATAGGAAAAAGAAAAACATCCTAAGAGACGGAAAACTTGACATCAAAGCTTATACCGACAAGTTCAGAATGGTATAGTAGGCTAAATCATTCTATTGATATACAATGGTATTGTGACTTGTGTATGTTACCAGAGGACTGCGAAAGGCTGTAAAGTCAAATTCGTATTATTTATTCATCTAGGCCACAAAGTGACGCTTATGAACGTCAAAATTTAAGTTAATTACTTAATGATTCTATATTTACATTTACTGCCACGTTCGCAATGCAATATGTAGAAACACGAGAAAGAACGGGCAATAAAACTCGTGGCCACTCTTTTCAATCAAATATAATGGTTGTACATTTTATTTTTCTAAAGAGCTGCAACTGTTTCACATTGCAGACATCTACTAGTAAAAATTTTAGTAACTATTGATATCATACTCAAGCACTCAAGCAGTAAATAATGTTTATATAGTAAGCCTCCTACATCATAGATTGTGATAGGTACATGCCACCATCACATTGTAGTATTGAGTAATTGTGTCTTTCTGGCTGATCCTTACAAAAAGTAATCAAAACAGCTATGGCCAGTCTTTCCAACTCTCAGCATCAATATAACTCGCGGACACAGTACAACTACAAGTAATTCAAAATTTAAGGATCCTGACTGTTAAGCCGGAGAGCGTAGCTTCGATTCTCTCCCAAACAAATCTTTATGTGGTGAGCACCATGATTTGTTTTGTGTTTGGATATAATTTCTTCTATCTGAGTATAATATGTACTACAGTGTATGTTTATAGGATTAGTTGACCGTGTGTGAATTTTCCCAGGACAAATGTCAGTTCTGGTAACACAAACACCACGTAGAAATTGCAGTTGACATTCAGATTGCTCCAGTTACGAACACGATACAAAAGCCACGTTCCAAGTTGTAAACTTCACTAACAAGTTCTTTGTGAGTACTGAACCGTGCAATGTATGGATTAAATAAAGTACGGTGTGAATTGAGACTCAAAACGGACTAGCAATTAAATCTCTCCGTGTGGTGAGATATCAAATGCCACTTTGTATACTTACAGCCGGTTCAAATATACGATCTATCCATGGATTTTGAGATAAAACATACATACATACATAGTCACACGCCTTTATCCCCGAAGAGGTAGGCAGAGGTATATTGCTACACCCGCTTTTCGCCAGATTTATTTTAGTCCCACGTAATAGGGGACGAGCCTATTTCCGTACCGGGCACATTACCAGACTCCGTGCTGCTACTGAGAATTGCCTAACGGAAAAAACCAATAACACTTTGCCCGACCCGGGAATCGAACCCGAGACCTCCCAATCCCACGCGCATATTTGTGCCGCGAGACCAACGAGGCAGTCATAAAGAGATAAAACATAAAGCAGTGATAAAACATAAGTTGAAATTAAACTACAGTTTACGGATTTTATCGCGTTATTTTGGTTTCACTAGTTATTAAATTTAAACCGAATGATCTAGAAACTGGAAGAAGTTGAAGGAGGCCTACACTGCAAAAGTAGTCGACAATGGCTGAAAGAAGAAGAAGAAGATCTAGAAACTGGATTTTTATTAAAAGCGACATACGTGTGTGACATATTTTGTATGAAGCTTATTTCTATTGTATCATCAGTATCTCAAATCCCTAAATCCATGGATAGATCGGATAATAAAACTGGCCGTAAGTATACAAAGTGTTACTACACCATCTCTGTTTATGGTGTTTTAAGGAACATACACGAAGCTAATAGTATCATTGGGAAGAGATAGAATAAAAATACAAAGTTTCACAGCTCCATTTCATTTCGGGTTGTCATAAGGAAAATATCTAAGGAAAATACACGAAGTCCATAGTATCGTTGGAAAGAAACAGATAAAAAATACAAAGTATCATTATCCCATTTAAGTTCGTGTCGTCGTAAGACTAAGGAATATACCCAAAGCCAATAGCATCTTCTGGAAGAGACAGATTAAGAACACAAAGTGATACTAACCTATTTTATTACGTGGTGTCATATAATTACTAAAGATAATACATGAAATTTACAGGTAGTAGAGCCTTGCTGATTTCAGCATGAATGGGCCGGCTCGACCGGGGAAGTTCTACCCTCTCACAGAAAATCGACGTAAAGTAACAGTAACTAAACTGTTGCGTTTCGTTCGGTGAGTGAGAGTGCCGGATGCCCTATCCCCTATTCCTTCTCCCTCTTATCACTCCTCATCCTATCCCTTTTCCCAACCCCAAGGGGCGGCAACGCACTTGTGACTCCTGTCATGTTGCTTGTGTCCATGGGTGGCGGTAATTGCTTACCATCAGGCGATCCGCATGCTCGTTTGCCGCCTATTACTATAAAAAAAACAACAGTAACTTTGGGCAGAGACAGACTTAGAATACGAAGTGTCACTACCCCATTTCATTACATGGTGTCATAAGATTACTCACAATGCTATTGTGTCTGCAATTGAGAGGACTATGTCCAGCTGTGGTCTGTGAAAGGCTGTATGATTGAATTGAGCCTCAAAGAGGTAAGCAATAATTAAGTAGTCGCTCCCTCACAATAGGAGGTAATTAATTTAAGTGATGGAAAAATTTATCAATGCGTGCATTTATGTCCATCAGGATGCCTCAATTACAATGTCCTGCATCTTTTTGAGCTGGTGAAGTAAATTTTAATCAAGAGAAACATTAAACAGTGCTTTGTTATGGAAGATCTTTTACACTCTTTTCTGGGGCTTTTAACCTCCTCGGATACGTCCTGTGCAATAACATGATCAGATACATAAACAACCCCTGAGATCATAACCAATCTAATTGAATTTGATGAAAAATGCCAATAGAAATTGTTTAATATTATACCACCCATTTTAGCCAAAGTACGCATTTAAACAAAGCTATGACGCCCTAACTGAATGTCCAAACAGCCGGTAGGTACAGCTTACATTTGTATAAAGGCGTAACCTTGGTAAATCGACTGCACGAATTAAATTCAGTAATTCCTTTTGATCAACAGAAATTGGATAGTGGTACTACAGCTTACAAATGAGCGATTTAAGATTGATTAATTATCATGATTTTACTACGTCAAATACATGTTTACAATTATAGAGATTAAAGTGATTTCTAACTTTCGTGGTCTTTAACAATTGTATATTATATTTATTGGGATGTATACCACATATATTTTGTTTCGAGTAATCGATATTTCGGCACTGTTGCATCTAGATCCGCAATCATGGCGCTTTATTCTCTCAGAGCAAGCACGACCCCTTAAATGTTGATAGGTTTCGGCAGATCCTGATTTATAGTGCCAAGATAAAGTTATAAGCAAAGTTTCATTGATGTACATATTACCGCGAAACTGTCATAGCAATTTTAAGTCTTACTTTTCCTTTACTATGAACAATAAATGGAATAATAACTTCAAACTTATTTTCCTGGTCCTCCTGCCGCTTTTTCTTGACAGTAATACTTATCAAAATGCTATCCGCTTATCGCTGCCAGCATAACAATATCCTAACCAAGTTGTTTTCAAAATTCATTGAGGCAGGCAACCGCTTGATATGGACCTCAAAACAGTTGTTTCAGTGGAAATATTGAATATTCAGATACCGAAATAGGAATATCCTTCCCACTGCACAATATCGTTCAATAGTGTGCTTCTGTGCAAACAATTATGTTTTCATTGCGACATATTAAAATAAATGAGTTATGTGCAAAGTTTCAATTGGAATTGCCGTTTGGCCAATTTGAAGACATTGACGTGTGTAGTAAGTATATATGTACAGGCAAATTTTCAATTAACATAAACTGATAAATCTCAAAAAATCTACATGGTTCAGCTAAAAATTAGCACTATGGTAATGCTCATTTGCTTGCATATAACATTCGAGCCCAGCAATACTTATGGTTGTTTAATGCAGTTTTGCTATTCTTGTAATTATATTAATGTTTGTGTAACAAATAAATATAATAATAAATAGTGCGCATGTCTGACATTGTGTCATACTTGACAAAAATAAAAACCTTTTTTAATATTATTTCTTTATTTAGAATACAACATTAAAAAAGAACAGGTCAGAAGTACCCTAAACAGAAGAGCATGCATGAGAAACTTGATGGAAGTGAATGAAGCAAGAGAGGTATGTCAGGATCATTGCAAATGGCGTTCCGTATTCTCTGCCTACCCCTCCGGGAAACAGGCGTGAGTCTATATATGTATGTAGAATACAACATCCAGTTTATACCAATCAGTCAGTTATACTCATGGAGCGACGAGCAATAATATTTTCACATGCTCGACCACGCCATTGGACCGAATTTTCAACCTTTACCCATTAGAAGTCATAATTTATTTTAGTTATCAATTTTATCAGCTTGAAAACTTGAATTTCAGCTCTCAATAATTCTTTTAAAAGTAAAATGTTAGCTTCACGCAAAATCAAAATTAAAAAAATACGTCTCTAAAATTTATTTGTTATGCAATCTATTTTCTAACAACCTCGTTCCTTTGTAACATTTAGGAGAGAAAAACAAAGCCGTTCTCGCATTTATGGCTACAGTTTAACTGGAGTATTGATTGAATTTGCTTTTGTCAACTATGCAGAAAAACATGGTGTGGTTTTAGACGACCTCATGGACCTTTTCGTTAAGGTTCATGGTCACAAAATACTGGGTATAACTATTTATTTCAGATTCAATTGACGGACCAAGAGAGAGAGAGAGAGAGGAGTTTTGGTCTTATTATCTTAAATTCTTCATAAGGTTGATTGTTTATAATCCGTCCAACTGCTGGAAACAGGGGTCTTTCTATTAGAAAAAAAAAATTGTTAGGCTATGTGGTCCACTAAACTGGCTAAGTGCAGGGTGTATTGCTAGAAAATTATTAGATATCCTCTAACTTACGTGGCAAATATATTAAACTCTTTTTTGTGGCAATTAACAACATTCATTTTTATAAAACTCGTCTGGTCTCGTTTAAGCGGCATAAAATGCGCAGGTTTCTGTGAAAACTTGCGCTCGTTAAACAACAAAATCCCATAAACTTTTCTGCTAACCCCTCTAAAAAGCCACAATGAAACCGTTATCTTCTTCAATAAAAACAAGCTAGTTTTATGACATTTAAAGCAGTGGACCACAGTCCAATAAACTAGGCAACCTCTAAGGAATAACTGTCCTCACTCCTCCGTTGATGGCCATCAATAAAATTTATATCTGCCGATCGATAGTAAAGTTGGTACTAAAGTACTATTTATTGGTCATATTAGTCCTTTTGCATCGGAAGCAGCATCATTGGATTTGAAGGATAGATACGTCTTTCAAGAACAGATACGGCAGCGGTAGCCTAGTGAAGAAAATGGCAGACTGCTACGCAGGGGGGCTCGAGTTCAAGCTCACGACGTGAAGGTACCACTGACCTCAGATAGTTGCATACAAAATTGCCAATGAACACTTGATAAACGGTGTCGGAAAGCAGTAACCTGCATATCTGGTACTTCTTCATAATGTTCTCGAAGGAACTTCTCTACCAATTCGCACTTGGCTAGTGTGGTCGACTATGGCCTTTCTTTTCTCATAAGTACACAGCCCATCACATAGGGACACAAGCAGTGGGACAGATTATAAACAAGGAATGATGCAAAAACTGAGTACAGTTGTTTAAAAAATACAGTGACTTCAAACTAGATTGTAAGGCCGAGCTCACATTGGGCGTGCGCGTTCCTCGAGCGGGTGTACAGATTGTGTGTAGCGTGCGCTCGACGTTCACTCTGTTGTACAAATGTAACGCCGGGTGCACGTCGAATGGATGTCGAATACACACAAAACGGACGCCGAACGCACACTCGAAAAACATGCATGCTCAATGTGAGGGAGACCTAAAATTACAGACTCACTAGCTTAGTTTTACACGTTCAGTCAGAGGCCCAGCATCAGTTTTATTTTCTGTAAGTTTTCCATCAATTTCTTGTAAGTAATACGTCTCTTAAAAAAAAATATTCTATGTATCCTCAAGTATTTCTAAGATTCCCGTCCACCGTAACTCAGGAATGAATAATGCTGAAACTTTGGAATAAAACCCTCGGAACTTATTCCAATCAACGCGTCGCACTTTTGTTTAAGGTGCTATTGGGATTTTAAATATTTCACGACGAGTACAGAAGGTTGCATTACTTTGCTCAAGTTTTAGAACAATGAGAGAAATGTTTTACATTTTATTCTGATTTGAATGAAAGTGGAATAATAGGTGAACATTTTGAATTTTGTACATTGTTAATGGCATATTGGTAAGTATAATAAATAACCTGCAAAGATAATAATTACGCTGATGCAAGATGATATACTGCTATGGAAGAAAATAAAGAGAAGGAACAGAGAAGAACTAAAATCTTCTACCTGCCCAGTACCCATATTACTTGGGGTCAGCGCAGAATGTATTTCTCTTCCATTCTCTCCTATCAGATTATTCACTCCCTTTTGTCTTATATTCCTCAACTCTGAGAGAAGAACTAAAACCTAGAGACGAAATAGGCTTTTAGCGCTATCTTGCTAAAATGGGTGCATAGGGTTCCCACCAAGAACTAAGCCAACCTCACCTGCAAGTGGTGCACCTGCCGATCAACGGACGAGGCTCTGGCAAACAAAATATCCCAATAAGCGGCAATAGGCTCGCCACCTATTACGTGGGATCAAAATACTGGCGAAAGGTGGGCGTTTAATATGCCTCTGCCTACCCCTTCGGGGAAACAGGCGTGAGTCTATGTATGTATGTATGTATGTTGCTCTACCTAAAAGAAGAAAAAATAGATACACGTTTATTCTGTTCAACTTTTCTAGTTACTTAACATAAAGCAAGTTTACTGTCAGTTAACCAAGTGAAAGTTTAAATACGTCTGCTAGAGCATTACGCGCTGGTACAAAACTAAATCTATTATGCATGTGAGTTAAAGTTGAAACTCTATTTGAATCTGTACTAATGTAGAGCTTATGTAATATCTCTATGTCTTAGGGTGCGTTCACGGTAGGCTTAAGTTCAGCACTGTTACTGAGAATAACAGGTCACATTGCTCTATATTGCTTTGCTGTTCAGCAAATCTGGCTTTTTTAAAATACCTATTGCCTTTTCTATCTCGGAATATTTTTCACTTTCTACAGCTTATTATGTGCGTTTCTATGACACCGTTCCTGCGAACATTGCGCTATTACAATAAGGAAAGCCAAAGTTATTAGGTACTTATAATTTTGGCTTCCAGTAAGCAGAGGGATAAATTTCTATGAATGTTTGATTTACTGGAAATCAAACTACGCTGCAATAAAATTTCTCGGCAGTTTGTATCATCGAGTACCATATTTTTTAATTATATTGCTATCATTACTTTTACTGATACTAGCTCGAGTCGGTAGATACACAAGATACTACACTTTAATTTGTCTCTCATTACGTAATTAGGGTTACATAGTTAAAGTTATTGATATAGATTGCCGTAGGGATATAACATCACATGTGGTTCTATCGTACGTTCTCAACTCGTAAGTTTTCCGAGTCAACGTTTCCGTCACAAGTAACTTCACAAAGCGTACTTCTGCCATTATCTCTATGAGTAGTCTCTACGTAGAGTCAGTATTTGTTATGTGTGGGTGCCTATAGAGCGGTGAACGTTAAGTTTGGAGTTTGTTAACAAATGATTCCCACCTGAAATGTTTAGAGTGAAAATATTGAGAATCTCCAAAGTAAGTTTAGAATGTTTAACTAGAGGTTTGATTGTACTATGTTAAGGATATACATATACCTACTATAAAATGCATCATCTTTCCATCCTGTAGGTATGTCTATATAGAACGCGATGAACACAGTTACTACCGAATCGATGTTTGTACGGCTTTCATCCATAGATAGAATAAGTACTGAGGAAGGTTTAGGGCAGAGCTGCGAAATGTTGTATATTACAATATACTACGCTGTGTTATAAGATTCCTAAATTTCTTTCCTAGGCGTTGCTTATTATAATGCTAAACACGCCCGCTACGCTGAGTGACAAGCCCTCACTGAGAACTCGTTATCATCGAAATAAATTACATTAATAAACAACTTTTTCAATCAAACTCAAACTTTTTTCGTATTTACTGGAATTGCACCTGTATGAAATATTCATAGTGGTTCATGGACTCTTAGTCCATTTGTGTCTTTTTCAATCATGTTATCGTGTAGCGATGCATTAAGAATACAATAAATATATATGTTGGAGCAGACAGACCAGTCGTACGTAACCGATGATCTTATTAAGATCACGGGGAACAGATGGATGCGGTCGGCTCGAGTCTTAGAGGACCATACCCTAGAAGCCTATGTCCAGCAGTGGTCGTCTTTTGTCTATGATGATGAAATATACGTATCAGAAAGCATTTAAAAACGAGTGTTGATGCCTTCTATGGTTTGAAGCCATTTCTGGTCGTGGCGACAATTCATACCTATTATAAAATTAAAAAGAATATTGTCGTTGGTACTGTATTGTTTTAAAAATCTCAATTTTGATGATTATTATAACGTGATTTTAATTCGAACAGCAATATTTGACTAAAAGAATATATTGACAAACATGTCAAGACTTAATTTTTTTTAAATGGTCATAAAATAGACTCTGGGAACATGTGGACTCGAAGTCTAAAATTATAAGAATATAATTTGGTACCAAGAAAAACGTCAAAACAAAAGTTAAAAAACATTAAAATCTGTTGACGATCCAATTTATGATTCTCAACGTAGAGATGACAAAAAAAATGTGTTTACCAGTAATGTCAATGTTCACTCAGGGAGTAGAGTCACGTCGCGAATTAAAACGGCATTAAATTTGTATTAAAAAATATGAGTTTTAATGTTTACCCAAGGGTGAATGGAGGTCAAACAGCTGGGAATATTTGTTAGATGTAAATGTTGTTTTTTTTGTATTGTGCTATCGTTTTGATAGATATTTATCACATGAATATGCAGAGTATGACATGTATTAGTGTACTAAGAACAATGAAATTAGCATGTGATGTATAAGAGACTATTGAAAGACTGAAACGCAAGATAAACTCCAACGAGTTGATGTTTATAGAGGTGGCTTTGAAAATCGCTTAGTTTTCCACAGATTGATTGCGTTCTGATCTCCGCAACCCAAAGGGATAGCATTCGTGGCTCAGAATAGTGACAGTTTATTGATAAACACTGATTTTTCATGACGGCTGTAAAAGGTTTTCATGACCGCCTGGACGCACGAGATATGAGGCAAGCGTGAATACGCACATCAGTGGCGCGCCGTGGATTCGTACCCGATACTCTCTACATAGCAGTCTGTTGGTATCTCCACAAAGCTATCGCTGATGATTGACTTTGACAACATATTCTAACAAATGAGAGAGTTGTAGAGTTGAGTCGTTGTAGCATAATCTTATATAACAATAAAAAAAAATCCATCTTGATATATATATTTCTAGTGTGCGTGTGTACGATCGCGGTCTAAAAATGTTTACCACTTTTCAAATTACATTCTTTGTCACGCTGGGTTCAGCAAGGTCTAAAATGCTATATCTGAGTACTTATTACGTTTCAATCATTGGTAAGGCATCGAGTCAAACAAAAAGAGTATGAATATTTTTAGGTCGATGAAATAATTTGCCATAAAGACAGAATTGCATTTATTTTGCTGTAAAAGTTTTGTATGTTAATATTATTATAAAAAACACTTATTGTAAACAAAATGGCAAGTTTAATGGTGCAACAAAGAGCTGAAATAATATTATCATTATAGCTCTCAGTCTGATTTTCGCTAGACGATATCATCATCATCATCACCCTAGCATTTTCTTAGTTGTATACCAAGCTTGCGCTTCGGAGCCCAGGGCCTGCCTATTACTGGTCTACCGAGATTTGTCTGAATATCAGTTTTTACACGGAGCGACTGCCATCTAACATCATTCTAAGGTTAGACCAGTAGTCAGTAGGTATATTTTAGGGCACTGACTTCCCACTAATTACTGCCATAGATCATGACAGCCGAGACTGCTTAACGTGCTTTCTGATGCACGGGGGTGAAACACCGCCAACTTCGAGCTAATTAAGAATTTTTTAACAGAAATTTCTAATAATTTGTCACTAAGAAATTCTTAACAGAAAACCTTAGCAACATTTTCCGAGCCCGACTCGCGAATCGAACCCGAGACCTCATGATCAGCTATCGTATGCACTACCGCTAGACCAACGAGGCAGTCTTACGCTAGACGATATAAATATTGTATTTTTTTCAAAAAGGTTTTATATTCAGGATGTCGTATTTTCGCCATCCCTTTCATTATAATCTATCAATGTAAAAGTCATTTGATAAACTTATTAATTACAAATACCAAAATCGTAAATAGCAAGTTTAAAATTACATTATTTGAAGACTACAAATATTTTAGTTTCAGTGTAAATATCACGCTTGTCATTAAATGAGCGTATATTATAAATATGGAATAATAAAACGTTATTGACACCAGTTGCTACGCAACGCATGTTATCATAGATTGGTTGCCTAGTACAATATCGTCGTCCTTGTGTCATTGATGTGTTCATGCAATTATAAGCCTTAAGGTGGTAAACACTTTCAGACCGCGACTGTATGTCACTGAACTCCTCCTAAGCGACTGGGCTGATCTTGATGAAATTTTTTGTGTGTGTTCAAGGGGACTCGAGAATGGTTTAGATTCACAATTTAGTCCACTGGAAAATGTTTTTTTTACTTAATTTTTAATTTGTAAGTAAGTAGTTGTGGATTTTGGAATGTTTCACATTGGAACCGACGGACTGCGCTGCTATCGCAGTGTCAAATCTTATATTAATAATTTCGTCAAGGAGTACATCGAAACCTTACCTGAATAATAAAACATTAAAAAATAAAGATTTCGAGTCGACAACATATATCCGTAAAATTCGGATTGTCGAGTATTTTGTTAAATTCTAATGGTTCTGACATCAAACGCAGTCGCCATAGTGGCCACTCAAGCTAAACGTCACCGCATAACATTTTGACATAAAACATTTTGAATACCTACTACTATGTCTTAGTACTAAGTAGTTTGTATATGTAAATACTTTTTGCAGTTATATTTCTTAGACAGTTAAAACGACATCTATACTAATATAATAAAGCGGAAGAGTTTGTTTGTTTGTTTGATCGCGCTAATCTCAGGAACTACCGGTCGGATCTGAAAAATTCTTTTTTGTATACGATAGCCCAGGTATTCCGAAAGGCTATAACATAACGCTTCGACCCTTTGGGGCCGGGCAAAAGGCTAAAAGATAATGGCGGGTAATCTCAGGAACTAGCAGTCGGATTTTAAAAATTGTTATTGCCTATGACAGCCTAATTATTCCGCCACAGTTTTTAGGGGCCAGACAAAAAATAATTAAATTGTCAAACGAGAAGGGGGAGGGTTGGGTCAAAGGCAAAAAAAGGCTAAACGAATAGGATAAAATCTATATGGGTATCGTTTTCGAGATTTTCGGGACGCTGATTAATAATATGAAATTTATTTAGTGATCCAAGATGGCAGACGGGAAATCAAAGATGGCGGATGAGAAAATTTTATGTCGTTAGATACTATTTATAATAATAGTCGTTAGAAGATACTATTTATTTATTATGTTTAAATTTATTTTGTTTAATTTTATTGTCTTGTACTCAATCAGTTGGATCGGTGGTTTTATTTCAAAAGGTATCACGTCAATTAAGTATGGGTACTACATTTGCATTTCTTCACACGTTTTCACAAATTTATGCTTATAATAACGATCTGGATAATGGAGGTAATTGGCGGTCATGGTCAGTATACCAATAGATTGTTTCTTACTGCTGGTTCGTATACCGTTGTCGTCATGCTCACTAAAATGTCATTTCTTGTGGTGCCGTCGTGTGTCGGGTCATCCCTGTCCGTCTAATATGGCGAGAGGGATGATGGCTGGCACATGCGTCATACTCGTGAACGGGTGCTACTTGCGATGACTGGTCGATGACGGTCTTATGGGCTGGTATAATTTTTTATTTATATTTAACTTCATTATTTCCATCATGGTTCTGAACATTTGCGCGGATTGCCTGCATTATTAGGTATATATAATGTAAGTGGATGCTCCTGTTTCACCATGTCTATTCTGAGGAGGCTAACCAAAAGTATTATGCTTGAGTATTATTATGTACAGTAAATATATACAAGTGATATAGAAGGTGTAACAGTTGCAGCACCCTACAAAATGTAAATTGTGTATTATGGCGATGAAAAAAACCTGGCGATGAAAAAGAGTGACCGTGAGTTTTATTGCCCGTTCTTTCTCATGGTTCTACCTCTTGCTTTGCTAACGTGGCAGTTAATGTAAATGTAGAAGCATACAGTAATAATGTTTTAAATTTGAGTATAAGTAATTATTTTATAAATTTATTATTTTGACGTTCATAAGCGTCACATTATGATCCAAATGAATAAAGGATTTTGAATTTGAATTTGAATTTGATGTTATGCTTGTTGTGGCATTTACATCAGAGGGTGCTATAGAGGACACGTAAAACGGTCGCTTCTGGTTTTCTTGCTAGACCAGATTCATTAAGTCTTGTTATAGGCCTAAGGGCGATCTGTTTTCGATACCAGATGGCCACACAACCACACGAAAAGAATGATTTTGACATTCACTGTGACCTTTTTGTGCAAACTTTCTTGACTGCACCATCTTTTATTTTTTATAGTAATAGGCGGCAAACGAACAGACGGATCACCTGATGGTAAGCAATTACCGCCGCCCATGGACAAAAGTAACACCACAGCAGTCACAAGTGCGTTGGAAAAAAAAAGGATGAGGAGTGGGATGAGGGAGAAAGAATAGGGGATAGGGCCTCCGGCATTAGACATTAAGTTAGCATATATATAGTGCGATGCAACTGTCAATATATCTACTTCTTTAAATTTATCACGTAAAGAATCTCTAGCATATAACTTATAAATTGCACGTATTGCCCTCTTTTGAATGATAAAAATAGTCTGTATATCAGCAGCTGTACCCAATAACATTATTCCGTAAGACATTACGCTGTGAAAATAACTAAAGTAAACTAGTCTAGCAGTATCTATATCTGTGAATTCCCTAACTTTTCTAACTGCAAACGCTGCAGAACTAAGTTTTACTGCGAGACAGGATATTTGGGCGCCCCACTGAAGCTTACAATCTAAAGTTACACCTAAGAATACGGTTGATTCGACTAGTTAAATTGTTTCCTTATTTAAAATTATATTAGTAGGAACACTTTTGACATTAGGCAAAGAGAATTTAACACATTTGGTTTTGCTTGAGTTGAGTACCAAATTATTTGTCGAAAACCAATCTAATACTTGTGCAAGAGTGTTATTGACGGTATCAAAGTTACTTAAGTTACGATCAACTTTAAAAATTAGTGACGTATCGTCGGCAAACAAAACAATATCACATAAATTTTGTACAAAGAACGGCAAATCATTATTATATATTAAAAAAAGAAATGGACCGGGAATAGAGCCCTGTGGAACGCCCATTCCTACTGGCAAACCTAGAGACCTACTCCCATTAACATCTACATACTGAATTCTATCCAAGTAGCAACCTGTGTGAACGTTGCCGATCTATGAAAAAAGGAATTTCAAGTCACGCTTTGAGCTCTATAAATTCATTAAAATGGGTACGGTCCGTGTGGTGACGAATTAAGAATACGGATTGTCACCACCCCATATCATCCCATGGGTGTCGTAACAGCCGATAGAGGGAGCATTTTATGCATAGAACAGCACTGTAAGAGAAGGAAAACTTGATACAAACCCTATACCAACCCGTTTGGCCAGCGTGCAGCGTGGAGAGGAGAGGCCTAGTCCAGCAGTGGACTGTTAAAGGCTGATGATGAAACATTAATCTTAATATATAAAATCCTTGCGTTACTGACTGTCTGACAGACACGCTACAGCCGAAACTATTGGGCGCAGGAAGCTGAAATTTGGCATGTATGTTCCTTGGGGACCATAAGGGTGCATTAAGAAGGGATTTCCCGAAATTCCCACGGGATCGTCCGAAACGGGTAAATTTAAAAAAATGCAGGCGTAGCTGCTGGCGTCTTCTAGTCGATTTATAAATACTTTATCAAATTGCCTTGCTCGAAACTTTTATTTTTATTTTCAACATGATTGCGTCTACTAAGCAAAACCAAGTTGCCACGTAAAAAATTCCGCTCTACATAGAGCGCTTAAGGAAACTTGGAGAGCTCTACCCAACGTTCGATACAGTACAAGAATATCTCGAGTATTACTTGAGTCGTCTGGCCTTTGTACTCGATCCGACTCAAGAGTGTTATCGTAAATATTGAGACATTTAAGGCTCTTTAATGGTTAATGGATGGTAGAGTCGTAGTTTTATTTTAGTTTGGATTATCGCTAGATTTAGGTAAGCTGTGGAAATGTAGAATAGGAAAACTTAGATATTTTTATATGCTGCGAGTATTCAGAACGTTACAATAATAAGTTATCTGTATATTATAAAATCCTTGCTATAGTGACTGCCGAAACTATTGAGCACAAGAAGCTGAAATTTGGTATGTATGTGTCTTGGGTAGAGATGTAAGTGCGGTATTATACCATTTGTACTGAAATGTATTAAACGAAAAATACCGTATAATACGGTATTATACCATTTACTACGGTATTTTATGTATAAATCAATTCTTCTATATTTTTGAAGTAAATGATCATAGAAATCATCGCCGTTTTTAGGGGTTGTGAGTGATTGGAGAGGGAGGGGGGGAGGTCTCGGAACCACCCCTCACAATTTTCACTTGCCGGAAATACTTGGTTTCCTCTGGAAAAAAAAACTCCAGACATCTGTGTGTATGGCATTGCCAACTTCCACATTCTTCACACTAGTTTAATAAACTTAGGTTGGAGGAGCCCCGCTTCGCAGGGCTCCTATTTTCGGATTAAGGGTCAAAAGAGAACCTAATACAACCTATTTAGTTACTTATTACAGTCGCACCTAACTCTAGGTACTCGAAACCAATGAGGCACAAATTTGACATTAGCTGTCAATATAATTCATACAAGATGGCGGTTGCGTTTCGTTTCACGTTTTTCACATAAAACCTAAATATCGCTTTTATTGATTCCACTAGTTTAATAAACTGAGTTTGACGGAGCCCTGCTTGGCAGGGCTCCTATTTTCGGGTTAAGGGTCAAAATAGAACCTAACACAACCTATTTAGTTACTTTCACATAAAACCTAAAATTACGTTCCGTTTTTCATATTTTAATGAAGAGTTTTAGGAAATTGTTTAAAAATATTTAGACGCAACTCCGGCAGCCAAAATTACTTTTAGGGGATTAAAACTAACTCCCTTTAGCCCCCTACACCACCAATACCCTCAAATTCGGGCAACGCGTTTCGAAACCCGACCCATAATTACTATTAGCTACAACAATATTACCATAAAAACATGGTCAAAATATGATTTAAAGAAAACACGTAACATTTTAAGGTACGTTAGAGCAAAGGGGTCCTTAAAGTTATTTGAATCATCTCTCTATTTATTCTAAATAACACTATGTTCCTCTCTGCGTGGAGACACGTACAGCCCGAACCTTAATACAAGATCCATAAGAAAAGCACAGACGTTGCCCACGCCTTTTGTCTTCCTAGTTCAAAAACCCGAGATTTAGAGGATCTTCTACTCCATATCTAAATCCTCTTGTGTTGCTACGTTCTCGGTAGATGACGACGCAGTAATGCATTCTAGCAACATACTTTCAGCTAAATCATCTTCATCACCACTTTCTTTAACTTCGAATGTGCTGTCAGGAACACCAAGATTTGTGTAAATCAAGACCAATTTAGAAACACGTGATTTATCTACGTGTTTCGTCGATACGAATTTCGGGCTTTGCAATGAATTTTTCCAAAAGTTAAAATTCCAATATTATTAGGTAATTAGTAATTCTAAAACAAAGAATACAATCGAAACTTAAAATATATTTAATGTTTTTAACTAGAACTCGTCGCAATATCGCAGGCTCTTATAAACTGAATCAGAATATAAAATACATAAAATACCAATAATACCGTAAGTTATAATAAAATACCGGTTTAATACATAGCCTTTTGGTATTATACGGTATTTTTACAACACTAGTCTTGGGGGCCGTAGGGGAACACTAAGAAGAAAATTTTCTTGAAATTTCTATGGAATCGGGCAGAAACACATGAATTTGAAAAAAGAGCGAGCGTAGCTGCGGGTATTCTCTAGTTTAGTATATTTTTTTCCATGCTGTACAAAAAAATTTTTTCTCTTGCTTTCATGATTTTAAATTATAATATTCTATCTATCTATTTATGGTTACGCCAGTCTCCCATTGGGGTAGGCAGACACTATGGAACTCCAAATGCTCTGGTTTAAACACACCTCTTTCGCTTCCTCGACATTCATTAACCTCATCATACATGCTCGTTGGTTATGGGTACTTCTAATTTGGCCCTTTTTAGTACGTCACCTATTTGGTCGGCGTACTTCCATCTTGGGCGTCCCCTACCAACATCTCTATTCATTCTTACGTGATTCACTTCTTTCGTATTTGTTCTTTCATCCATTTATTATAATATTCCAAGATTTTTGCTTTTAAATGATGATCACTGCTACGTTATGTATCTATAAGAAACTATTCTTGTATGGTGAGGGGTCCTATAGATACGCAATAAGAATTAATATTTCTTGATATATTGTGCACTGTGCTCAAAGGAAGCTTTGAGAAATACATCCAACGTTTGATACTCTATCGTCTAGTGTAACTTAATAGAACTTGTAACGTTTGGAAGCCTTTGAGGGTAGTCGGCTAAGCTAGTGTAGGGATGTATATCTGTAGCTATCATAAGTATTACATTTGAGGGCCTTATAAGTGATGATGGATGGTTGAGCCTTGGGTTTTCTTATTTTAGTCCGTTATAGCAAAGATACTATTTTCTTAGTGTATTTTACTTAGTCATCTCGTATACCACGGCATAAATGGGCAAATAACATTTTGTATTCTTAATCCATAACCACACAGGCATCCTCCATACATACTGACTTACTTACGAATATCGTCGTTGAAGTACTTTATAAAAATAAAGAAACATTGCTGTAAAAAACGTCTAACATTAACATATCTATATATATGTTAATGTTAGACGTTTATTATCGTCTAACATAACTAACATAGCAACAAATATTTATAACCCAAGTATGCTCTCTTTAACGCTTGTTTGTAGAATATTTTCGGTCTACATTGAACTTTACGCGACTGTTGGCAGGGCATTATTTTTTACATTACCGCTCCAAATACCTTGCTCCGGTTACGTTCTATCTCACACACGATAACCGTGTATTGCATGGGAGTACACCTTCATACAAATTCAGGTCATTTAGTCGATATAAAAAGGATAGCATCCAACATTTTGCAATATTTTTATCATAGCAAGTTACTGATTTGTTTTTTATATTTTATTTCATCGTCCTCTTAGCGTTATCCCAGTTGCAACCTGGGATCCGCTTTCTGGTCTAACCGGATTTGACTGAACTGCTCTTCAGCAGAGCCAACGCTTGTCTGACCTTAGACTAGTGTCAGTTTATAGATATAGTTTATAAGATACTAACTCCCTACAACGACTGTCAAAGATCTCCATGACAACCGGAACCGACGGTTTAAAGTGTTTTCCGAGGCACGGTATAAACACAATGAACCATTTAATATTCACATAACTCCGAAAAGTTAGTGGTGCGCGCCGTGGACTCGAACGAGGTTTCGCTGCCTTTTTTATATATTTTTTTGCATTATATTTATTTATTATAGTCGTAATGGCAGCGATAGCCAGTGGATATACCAACAGACTGCTATGCAGAGGGTATGTCGGGTTCGAATCCACGGCGCGCACCACTAGCTTTTCGAAGTTAAGTGCGTATTAAAATTGTTAATTATCGCCTGCCTCTTGCCTTGGAGAGCAGGTTAAACCGTCGGTCTCGGCTGTCACGAAGATCGTTGACAGTCGCTCCGTAGAAATTCGATATTCTGTCAAATCTGGTGAGACTAGTAAGCAGACTCCGGGCTTCAACGCGAAAAGTCTTGGATGCAACTGGGATAATGCTAGGAAGATGATGATAAGTCATAACCAGATATCGATGTGTTTATTCTATAAAATAAAATCGTTTACCCTGGAAAAAACATCGAAAAATGTAACAGCCACTAGTTTTCTAAAAAGTCTTCAGTAAAGGCTCTTGCAGTCACGTTGAATTTGACGAAACATCTCGCTTGTACAGTTTATCTCTAGGTAGAGTTCCATCAGATTGTATTAGCTAAACCCTCGTTGTATGGCGCCACTCGATCTTGACGTTTTGTACAGCTACAATTTACTTTTTGGAGCGTGGTTTTGGGGTCACCGACCCCTCTAATAAAAATATTGCGAAATATTCTTCTGATATTTGTATTATTTACTTGAAAATTTATTTTGTTTATATTTAAGCAAATTTTAAAAAAAAGGCTACGCAAGGTAACATAAAAATAATAACATACAACTTTTCATGTATTTTATATTGTCTTCCTTGAATATAAAGTATATTTCCATTTTAACGCTCAATACTTTTATACGGAATATAAGAAATACCTCCTCTACCAAAATTCTTTAACTTCTTCGAATTTCAGAACAATGTGGTTTTGCTGTAACACTTACCTGAAACAAAGAAAATACATTATTAGAACAATGAACACGATGTCTGTAAGTTTTCATCACATAAATATCACATGTATTGTGTGGGTATCGCGGACGTACTAGATTTAGTAGATGTCCCTTTAACCTCCAAGAACAATTTCTGGTTCACGTTATTTGACCAATTGAAAACCTAAATAAAAATACGGCAAAGGGTTAAAGTCATGGGTTCTAAGAGACAAATCATTATAAATTATGTCATTTACAACTGTAATAAGCAAATGGTATATGCAAAACAACTTAAAAATGATATAATATAGGTCATAGGCCATTAAGAACAGTTATAAGAAAAGAAAATAAACTTTATTGATTCTACCGTAAAGGCTCGTGTATTTTACATTTAACTTTAATCGTCACACAAACAATATAGACAAAGAATATGCTTTAATCACTCCTGCAGTTCACCCCAAGGTGGCCTGGCAGAGATCGCCCCTGGCGATAAGGCCGCCGTTTGTACATGAAACACAGCTATAAGTCACTGTACAAAATGTACTGTACTTTGGTGTGACTAAAAAGAATACATCTATCTATAGACATATTACATAAAGAATAATATGTATATAGCAGAAGTAAGAACGCTTTTCAGACAATCTTAATATATAAAATCCTTGCGTTACTGACTGACTGACAGACACGCTACAGCCGAAACTATTGGGCGCAGGAAGCTGAAATTTGGCATGGATGTTCCTTGGGGACCGTAGGGGTGCACTAAGGAGGGATTTCCCGAAATTCCCACGGGATCGGCCAAAACGGGTAAATAAAAAAAAATGCAGGCGTAGCTGCTGGCGTCCTCTAGTTATTTTATAAACAGCCTAAAATTCAATAACCCTACTATCGATTCTGAAAGTACTACATATTCAAGGACAATAATAACGCACTACGATATAGTCTCGCGTAACTCTTTTACAGCGGGGATGATAGCTTCCTCTTCTTGCATGTAGGACAGATATGTGTAAGGATTGTGTTGTAGTAACATTTTTTTTATAGACTTATAGGCAGAGGTGTAATATTACACCCACATTTCGCCAGGACTTTTTTAGTTCCCACGTAATAGGGGGCGAGCCTATTGCCGTACCGGGCACGTTACCAGACTCCATGCTGCTACTGAGAATTTCCCAACGGAAAAACCCAATAACACTTTGCCCGACCCGGAAATCGAACCCAAAACCTCCCAATCCAACGCGCACATTTATGCCGCGAGACCAACGAGGCAGTCTTTGTAGTAACAGTGTACATTAAACTATAAACTTTTTGGGAGTATGTTGTTACTCTGTACCAATCCGACTTGCCAGCGTGTGCGGAACGTAAAATCCTGTTATTAACTCACAATGTTACTGAGAAAGAAATTAGAAGATGCTACAAAAATGGACTACAGAAGTCCGAAAAAATAGTAAGTAGTAGTCCACATCTAGCGAATTCAAGCCTTTTTCGTTATTAAAATCCATTACACATCGGAGGCCTGAGTAGACTTTATAATAATACCAACTATTAGCAGTTTACTATTAACTTACTCCTAAAATACTCTTCAAAAATCTCTACACTCACACTATATTACAATCTATCTCTTGGTCTATCGCGTTAGTACAGGCAAACAAAATAGTTTCTCAAAACCTTTTTAAGGACACAGTTTAATTGAAAGTATCGCTTGTCTTTCAGTTCGTTTTTTGCAGTTAAGGGCATAATTTAATTGAAACTATTGTTTATCTTTGAGTTTGTCTGTATGTTTTGTAGAAGCGAGTTGTTTTTCTTTACCTTAACAAGATACACGGTTGCGTAAGCGACCGCCTCACCACTTGACACTGTGCTGAGAGTTGTAGGTCCATTCCCACACAGGACATTACGAGTCTGGGAGTGCTTATTGTCAATTGATTGAATAATTGTTAAGGCCGCCGTGGGAGTTGAATTTATAAAATAATATAAATAATTAACGAATGGGTTTGAACAGGAAACCTCTTACACGGCCTATTCATAAAAAAAACTAAAAACATATCTCTCCATTAGTCGATCTTTGCCCTTACTCAAAGTGAGCACCGCCTTCTAGGCACGTTAATACTTATAAATAAAAAAAGGTTTACTATTGTTTAACAAAAAACGTATGACAAAAGATCATTTTACAAACAACGTTTGAAAAACGAATCATTTGACAAACTTTCATTTCGCAAACATATTACTTTAAAAACAATAATTTGATATAATACAGGTTTCGCTAATGTTACTTAGAAAATAATTAAACTGTTAAATTATTATTTAAAAAATAATCAAATGACTACATAATTCGTTTGCTAAATTGGTGATTGTACAAAATGTTAGAAGATAAATGATAAGTTTTTAAAAATAACTAATTTCTAACCAATACTTACGCAAAATTTTAAAAATATTAAATTGTATGGTTGCAATTTTCATCTTGGAAAGATTATTTATAGGCAAGTAAATTTTTTTTATTAATACTAATTCCATAGAAACTAAAGTCTTTAAAAAATAACACACTGCCTGAATTAAGCTAAATAAGTAGAACTCGGTTCTGTAGTCGCAGTTCTAACCTAACCTAACTAGCCATTGTTTCAGTTGACTGTACACAAACATTGTTGTATTAACGTAGATTTTGGTTACTAAAAAAGTTACCAAGAAATGCATTTTGTCTAATGTTATTTATGATTTACGTTGTTTTGCCAACTAACATGTTTAGAAAAAATAAATAAAAAGGCTAATGTTTTCTCAACGGGTGGTAGTCGACTAGTCTATAATTCGGTTACGTAGTTCCGGTTTCGGGTAGCGGTGGCGGCCATCTTGTTTCCGGTCCGGCGGTGATATCCTGTGAGATGGGATGTGACGTAATAACCAAAGATCTTGTGCTTTTCAAGTGAATAATAGTATTTTTTTACTTTCGGTGCAAGGTTTGTTTTGATTATAAAGTTGCTGGGTGTATGCAAGCTGATATAAATTCCAACAGTGTATTTTAAGTGGTTTACTAATGTTTGCCATAATTTAAAATGCCATAATTTCATATGCCATACTAGTATTTGCCATAACTTCATTAGAAATAACGCTTCAGTTGCCATAATCGTGAAATGACATAAAATGACTTTCACTAATTCCATTGGTCATAGTCGATCAAGTGTCATAATAATTTAAATCCATAAATGTATTTGCTATAATTTTCGTTTTCAGTAATGCAATTTTCCATAACTTTTATTCACCATAATATAAATAAAGATAATTAAGTAAGATCAGATTTGTGGATATGAGATGGAACATTTAAGGTAGCACCCAAAAATTTTTTGCAACTGTACACAGTACACGGTAACGTTATGAATGGATACAATAAATCTGTACCCCTTCTATGTGCTTTGTGTACACATAAAGATAGAATTACATATAATCAAATCTTTAGCTTTATAAGCGAATATAGCAATGAAAATAATATTACATTGAAATTGAAAAATTGCATAATGGATTATAAACTGAGGTTGACGGAGCCCTGCGAAGCAGGGCTCCTATTTTCGGGTTAAGGGTCAAAAGAGAACCTAACACAACCTATTTAGTTACTTTCACATAAAACCTAAAATTGCGTTGCATATTTGAATGAAGAATTTTTGGAAATTGTTTAAAAATATTTAGACATGACTCCGGCAGCCAAAATTACATTTAGGGGATTAAAGGCCTGTTCAGACCTAAGCGGTATTCGCTACCGTCTGCGGTACAGAAAACCCAGTGGGTATGCGGTAATATTACTGTTCAGACCTAAGCGGTATTCGCTATCCTTGTGGGTAGAATAACGTGCGGTAGTCGAGTTTCGCTCAGAGAGGTATGAACTAGCCGCGGTACTTGATACCAAATACCTGAGTGAAACCCGCGCGGTATGTAGGTACCTCTACCCACAGCGGCAGCGAATATCGTAGCTGCGGTACTGGATACTAAATCCCTGAGCGAAACCCGCGCGATATGTACCTCTACCCACAGCGGCAGCGAATATCGCTCAGGTTTGAAACCACCAACTCCTACCTATGCTCTGGACGAAATGGCAAAAAAAAGGCCACCAGGTCCTTCGACTACCACCCTACCATTGCCAGTGTAACGCTATTGAGATGATTTGGGACCAAATGAAAGGTCACGCCTCAAGAAATAATACTTCGCCGCCATTTACGGCAAATAAAATGTTGGTCCTATTGCAAGCGGCCATCAACAATGTTCAACCTGAAGACTGGTCGAAGGTTGTTAATAAAACAAAGAGGGACATTCTCTGATTGGGATCGTGACATCTACATTGACAATATAATGGAGTCATCGTTGATAATATCCGTCACAGATACAGATGATGAATTTAGTGACAATTCAGATGTTGCTGACTCTGATATGAGTTTAGACGAATGAAATCTATTCTGTATTATATGTTCTGTTGTTTCATTAATATAATTATAGACTTTTTACAATATGATTTGAAATACGCCCAATATACGTTTTTTTTATTATTAAAGCATCGAATATCCATCTTAGCAGTACATCCCATCACTAAATACGTCTATGGCGTTATGTTATACGCATAACATTTTGCTTATTTTTTCTTTCCATTAGATTTTATTTGGAGACTAGAACATTCTGATTGGGTATAATTTAATGTAGAACAGTAATTAATGATTTAAAATATTACGAATGTGGTACAACTGAAATACTAAGTCATAATTTGTAAATTGCGGCAACTTTCAAAAGTGAAATGAAACGTTACTGAAACTGCCACCCGCACCATGCTACAGCGCACATAGTATAACTAACGCTTCTCGGGGCTCCTACTTCTGGGTGGTTAAAAAAAACCACGAAGACTAAGGCGGGAGCACTGCTTCGCTTCGCTCCCGCCTTAGTCTTCTAACCTACCCTATCCGAGTCGGATTGCACTGAATCGGGGTGTTAACGATAATTCATTTCGACCTAACAATATTATGTATTATTTTCATAATTATATCAAATTTTTATTATGTTAAGAGTCCATTATGAGATGTGTTACTTATGGAAACTAATTATTATGATATATGTTGTTATAGAAAGTCATTTTATGGCAAATAAAAGTTATCACTGTTGAGTTGTTAAGGCAAACGTTATTAGTATAAATGATAATAGTGCAAGTAAATATAATGATCGGGGATGATTATGGCAAACAATATTAGTGCAAATGAATTTATGGAAAACGAGAGAATACCATTTTAAGTGTGTGCTTGCCCGAAGAGTTTGTACTATGAGCTTCTAGTATTAATTGTACGAAATATAATGTGTGTTTTCTTTTCCATTTTAGCTTTTCAAACTGGTTTACTAATGTTTGCCATAATTTAAAATGCCATAATTTCATATGCCGTACTGGTATTTGCCATAATTTCATTAGAAATAACGCTTCAGTTGCCATAATCGTGAAATGACATAAAATGACCGTCACTAATTCCCTTAGTCATAATCGATCAAGTGTCCTAATAATTTAAATCCATAAACGTATTTGCTATAATTTTCGTTTTTAATAATGCCATTTTCCATAACTTTTATTCACCATAATATAAAAAAAGATAATTTACTACAAGCGCCTGCAATTTTTATGTTAAAAATTATCTCCAAACATCGGTGTGTATGGCACTGCCAACTTCCACATTCTTCACACTAGTTTAATAAACTAAGGTTGACGGAGCCCTGCTTCGCAGGGCTCCTATTTTCGGATTAAGGTTCAAAAGAGAACCTAACATAACCTATTTAGTTAGGTACTTATTACAGTCGCACCTAACCCTAGGTACTCGAAAGCAATGACGCACAAATTTGACATTAGCTGTCTATATCATTCATGCAAGATGGCGGTTGCGTTTCGTTTCACGTTTTTTCACATAAAACCTAAATATGGCTTTAATGATTCCACTAGATTAATAAACTGAGGTTTTCTTTCCATTAGTCGAAGTCGAGTCGTCGAATTTTTATTGAGATTAAGGTACTTTTCACTAATTTTATAGCGTTTTATATATTTCTTTTTTTATAAACACAAGTTTTGCACAAGCAATTTTCTGAGTACTACTACTTAAAGTAATAATTCAATTAATTTATATAATGAACACCCATACTCGAAAGTACAATTTGTAGATGACTTAAAATGTTTTCTCGTTTATGGTCGAACCCACACTCACCGAAGTGACCGCTTAAACCACTCATCTTTGGTGTGCATCTGAGATTGAAACCTGAGATCCTCTATGTAGTGTAGCCTATCGGTCCCTCCACCAGGCTATCACTGCAAGTTAAGTACTTACCTAAAAATGAATAAACTACCTTAACTACAGCCCTGCAGAACACTAAACACACAACTCCCCTTTTGCTTACTTAAGTAAAGACCACTCGTCACTGTTTTTTGTAACTTGAATGTCAACAATTTCATCGCATAACGAAACATCCGCAACTTGGGACAAACTTAACATAATTATACACAGTAGATTGTTGAAACTTGAGCTAAACAACTTGTAACTTGGTAAGATATTTCGTAGTTAAAGTTTTTTAGGGTTCTAGTTTATATTATTTATACTAGAAGATACCTGCAGCTACGCTCGTACAAGTAGGGTAAAATTGGGGCTTCTGCATCACTTGCTCTCGCGTCGCCGCTCGAGCTGCGTGATACAGAAGCCCCAATTTTACAATCGAGATCGATTAATATAAATGTGATCTGCATCACTCAGAACAAAGTGAGCTGACGCAGACGCTCCCAATAATACCGTTGTTATCTGCGATCCGTCTGATTCACGATATAATATTGTATTTCATTCACCGACATATCATTGTAGTAGCAATGCAATGGGACAACTTACTATCGTTTCTAGTTTGAGATGCTAATGTAACAACATTCTCAAGTTAGACTGCTGTGTTCAGTCGACGCGATCAGTCCGATCGGTTGTTGTGTGTATCATAATCTGGTATGGTGTCGAACTGACATAGCCAAGCAAAAATTATCGCGCGCACTTAAATAAGTACAATAAACAACAATATCATGTTCGATCACGGCACATTGTTGCATCGAAACGATTTGGTGCACATCTTGTACTAATGAATGCATAGGCCTTCCGTATAATGAGAGGTTAGCTTTTACTAGCAACTATAACTCAATAATAGAGTTGTGGACACTACCACAATGCAACAATATAGCTGAGTGTGCACATCAAGTGCACATATTTGTCACAGACTAATCTTATGCCTTGCAATGTTTTCTTTTATATGTAATACTTTTTCTGTGTCTGTGACAAATAAATAGTTTTTCTCTTTCTTTCTTTCTTAGTAAGTAGCCAACAGTAGGTATTATGGAGACATAATAATTGCTTATAATTAAAAAAAAAATAAAGTAAAAAAACATAAAAACAAAATCCAAACCGGAACAATACTCATTTGTTCCGTGCGGGAATCGAACCCGCAACACGTTGGTGCATTAGTTGCTGCGTCTATTAAACCTACTATTTACATTGTGATGCGAGTCATACTCTTAGCCAATGCGCCAAACGTGTCGTCAAAGCTGTGATAAAATATTGGACCACTTTGTCTTAACATGACGTGTATAGAATTATCCAAGATAATCAATAACTCAGTACAAACGTTTATTTTTTATAATTACGATAGTAAAATCTTCTAATATATAATATATTTAAGTAGTAGACAATTAGGATTCTTGATGGATGATTTATATATCTTAGTCTTAAAACAAATAGCACTTTAAAATACAATAAATGTTAGATTAGGAATCACTTATTTCTTATAAGATTATTTAATTACTCTTTTAATAATAATAATTATGCATTTCATTTTCATCTACTACAGGCATTCAATCCAGCAAACCTGCCGTCTTTCTGATTTAGTCAAATCGTAAATAGGAAATGGTGGTTTGATTAAAAACACTTGTAGGTTTTTATTACACCATACAGCTATTTCTTTTAGTATAAATTCATTTGCTTACTGCATCACTCACCTCGCTTCGCTCCGTTCGCAATGCAGAGCGCCCCAAAAATCACACTACTAACATGATCTGCGATACGGACGGTTGGCATTAGAAGTATAATATTATTTCATTCATCGAAGCATCGTAATACTGGTAGCATAATAACAATGTTTTTACTTGGGATGACATAATATAAACAACATTCTCAAGTTCGTTCGACGCGCTCAGTGCGGCTCGGGCACAGCGATGCATTCATAATAATTTATATGTACATACTGTTATCTTTGCACAGCTCGTTGATAATTTTAATGAATGATTGCAAAATCTTAACAATGTTGAAAGTAGGATCGGGTGGCTCCCGGGTTCGATTACCGGGTCGGCCAAAGTGTTATTGGGTTTTTCTGTTAGGAAATTCTCAGTAACAGCATGAAGTCTAGAAATGTGCCCGGTACTGCAATAGGCTCGCCTCCCTATTACGTGGGACTTAAATATATCTGGCGAAAAGTGGGTGTAGTAATACACCTTTGCCTACCTCTTCAGGGTTACAGGCATAAGACTATGAATGTATGTACTTATGAATTATATAATTGTTTTATCCACAACTAGCTTTTGCCTCTGACTTCGTCTACATGGAACTTGAACCCACGGTCACTCGGATTCCAGGTGATGCGGACGTATCGAGATAAAGCAGATTGACTGCACGTGTAGTGTTCGATCGATTAATATAAATGTGTTCTGACTTCTGCGTCACTCAACTCGCTTCGCTCGTTTCGCGACGCACAGTGTTTTATAAAGACCATTTTTCGGACACTGTCTTTTTATTAAAGAAGCTAATAGATATATTCAATAAAAAGAAATATTTCGTATCCCCATTAAGGTAGCATCTCTAGTTTTTTAGAAAAACTTTTTTGAAAATCTTCATATTTTAAAGAGGATATTTAGAAAAAAATATATTCCTCTTAAACTAAGCATGATACGCAATGATAATGTTACAAGCACCGATAGCGTCTCTTTTACTGCACATTTTACAGTTAAAATGAACCTCATAACTTGACTAGATTCAAATTTAAGCGAGATTTTGGATTTTTAGATTTTCTTACTTTTCTCGAAGATTCTACCAAATGTGGAAAAGTTATATATACAGAAATGACGCTCTTTACTTTCCTCATATACTCAATAAATTTCAGACCCCAAATCCATGGAATCTAGAAGTTATTCTAAATTAACTGTTTTTGCTAGGGTTTTCACATTTGTATTCCGGGTTTTAATGATAAATTTTTTATTCGATATTGATTTTATAACTAAATTATATGTTGTAAAGAAATCTATATCGAATAAAAATTTAATCAATAAAATCCAGAATATAAATATGAAAAAACTAGCAAAAACAGTTATATGGAATAACTTCTAGATTCCATGGATTTGGGGTCTGAAATTTATTGAGTAGATGAGGAAAGTAAAGAGCATCCTTTCTGTATATATAACTTTTCCACATTTTGTAGAATATTCGGGAAAAGTAAGAAAATCTAAAAATCCAAAATCTCGCTTAAATTTGAATCTAGTCAAGTTAAGAGGTTCATTTTAACTGTAAAATCTGCAGTGAAAGAGACGCTATCGGTGCTTGTAACATTATTATTGCGTATCATGCTTAGTTTAAGAGGAATATCATTTTTTCTAAATATCCGCTTCAAAATATGAAGATTTAAAAAAAAGTTTTTCTAAAAAACTAGAGATGCTAGCTTAATGGGGATACGAAATATTTCTTTTTATTGAATATATCTATTAGCTTCTTTAATAAAAAGACGGTGTCCGAAAAATGGTCTTCATAAAACACTGTGCGACGCAGACGCCTCCAATAATACCTACTTTTGTTATCTGCGATCCGTTTTATTCACGATATAGATTATTAACATTATGTTTTCAGCTTAGAATAATAACACCTATTCTAAGGTTTTCAGGTTAGGAATTTAACTCCTTGTCTTAGTGACCAATGTAACTGTTCTCTTTGCTGAGTTTTTTATTGTACTTATGAATGTGTATCAATTCATGTAATATTCCAATCATAGTATATATTAAAACTAAATGGGTATGTTAGTGAGTATAGGTAAAACGATTAAGTAAAATGAAACAATCCATATTCCATTGTATCTTTTAAAAAAAGTTTATTATCAAAGCACCATTTTTTTAAGCACATAACATTTTTTAATGCACATATTGAGTCATGATAGATACAATTGTACAAATCTCCGGAATATTTATAGCGATCATATAGGGTTAACAAATTAGGACAACCTTTATCTTCTAAATTAATTACATTAACACTATTTAAAATATTTTTCAACCATGACACTTTTTCAAGACCTTTAACGAAAACACACTTATCTTTTAAGATATCTAAAACTAAATATTGATAATTTGAGTAAGGTATAAATCCTTCGCTCCAGTATATTTTTCTATTACGCTCAATCCAGCAAACTTGTTGTCTTTCCGATTTAGTCAAATCGTAAAAAGGAAATGGCGGTTTGATTAAAAACACCTGCAGGCTTTGATTACACCATATAGCAATTTCTTTTATTATAAATTCATTTGCTTTTGTTTTAAAGCCTTGGATGTCTACAATAGCAGTCATGATAATCTACGCACGATGTTGCTCAGAGGTTTGTATTCCAAAAGTCGGTTGTTTATAATCAAACAGTATGCAGTTGTCTTATCTGGTATTTGTGTTGAACATTCAAATTCCAATCTTACATCCACTGGATCAGTTTTTAAACTATCGTTTTGCCTCGAGCAGTCTAAGATGAAGACTGGGGCCTTTTCTTTGAAATCCTGCTGATCAAGCAACGGTTCTACCGGAGAGTTGTAATACGACTGGCGAAATTTCACATACATTTAATATAATATACTGTTACGAATTGAAAATAACGCCATCTATCAGTGAATGGGAGAACTACATGAGATTAGATGTATCGGTTGTTTAAGGCTGTTTCATCTATCCTCTAATAGATGGCGTAGGTGTAAATAGAACATTTACGCAATTCTAGAAACACCTTACACGTTTCCAGAAATATCGTGAGTCGTCTCGAAAAGCCTAGTGATGTTATCCGGCCAGTATAAATAGAGCGGGAGCGAACGGACCGGACATAGTTCAATTGAATACGGAAAGCGATTGACATCAAGCGAAGGAAATAAGTCGGAAGTGTTTAGTGTTGTTCTAGTGGTGTGAATAGTGTGTTTTATTAGTGAAGTGAAAATTAAGTGTGTGTATCTAGTGTTATTGTGTTAGTGAATAAAGTGCAGTTTTTCTGGCATAGTGTATATAATTTATCGTCGAACCCCAGCTCGTAACAAATTGGTGTCAGAAGTGGGATAAATTATGCCGGTTATGCTGAAGGAAGAAACTGAAGGTGTGCGTACCAGGAACCAGCGCCAGCAAGACCTGGACCAGATACGCTTCGGAGACGTTCCTTCTCCATCGCCTGGTGGACCAGGCGACTCCGCGGCTGCAGTGGAGCCTGCAAGCGCTACACACTCCGTGACGGTGCCCGACATCGCGGCTCTGATGGCGTTCATGCAGGAGCAGGCCCGCCGTCAGGAGGAGCAAGCTCGCCGTCACGAGGAGCACGCGCGCCGCCTCGAGGAACAGCTACAGCGCGACAAGGAGGAGCAAGTTCGCCGTCAACAGGAGCAGGCTCGCCGTCAAGAGGAGCACGCGCGCCGCCTGGAGGAACAGCTTCAGCGCGACAAGGAGGAGCAGGCTCGCCGTCAAGAGGAGCACGCGCGCCGCCTGGAGGAACAGCTACAGCGCGACAAGGAGGAGCAGGCTCGCCGTCAAGAGGAGCACGCGCGCCGCCTAGAAGAACAGCTCCAGCGCGACAAGGAGGAGCACGCGCGCCGCCTAGAGGAGCAGGTGGTGCTCATGAAGGACCTCAGCGCCGCAGTGGGGAAGGACTTGAAGGCGGTCAAGGAGGAACTCCAGCAGCACGAGGCCCGTATCAGCGACATTGAGAAGCGCGTACATGACCACCACGAGACCTGTGTTGCTGAAGTGGAGAAGAAATTGCGTGGGCTGGAAGTGACATCAGCGGCTGTAGCGCCCTCGCCCCGTGGGTTTAAGGTTCCACCATTTGATGGCTCGTCATCATGGTCTGCATACAAGATCCAGTTTGAGGCTGTGATGCGATCGAATGGGTGGACCAAAGAACAGGCCTTAACCGCCCTAACCTTGGGCCTTCGTGATAGGGCCTTGACAGTGTTGGAGGCACTCGGGCAAGACGTCACCTACGAAAAGCTCCTGGAGGCGCTGGAGGCAAGATACGGAGACGCGCACCTTGAACATGTGTATCGTGCTCAGCTGAAGGACAGGACACAGCGCACCGGAGAAACTCTGCAGCAGTGGGCTCTGGAGGTGGAAATGCTGGTCAGGAAGGCATACCAGTCGTCGCCTGCGCTTATTGATGGGAACCTCGTACAGGCGTTTACGGATGGGATCCGGGACCTGGAGGTAAGAGCAGCAGTGAGGCTTGGGCACTTCAAGGACCTCAAGGACGCCCTAGCCCACGCTCTGGAGGTGGAAGCAGTGCGACGCGACGACCGAGGTCACCGCATCAGGGAAGTTGTGTCGTCACCTCGGTGCTACAACTGCGGAGAAAGAGGCCATATCCGCTTGAGCTGCCCAAAGCGTAGGCAGCCTGGTGACACCCTGTCTCCACCAACAGGGTCGCCTGATGTGCCTTCCAGGCAGCGAGAGCAGGGAAACGAGTAGAAGCCAGGACTGCGGGGCGGGTGCTGGCTGGTAATGGAAGAGCCCCAAGTATCTCGATCTCGCAATCATGTGACGGGAACAGCCTGATCATCGAAGGCGAAATTAACAGAACACCATGCAAGCTGACATTAGACACGGGTGCTTCTCGGACAGTCGTCGGTTTCCATCTGGCAAGACGGGTTCTTCGGGGCTGCTTCAGGAACAATGAATGTGTGAATCTGAGAACAGCTACCGGTCAGCACATAACCGTCCGAGGTGAAATGGAGGTGGATCTGAAGCTAGGCAACAAAGTTTACCGTCACAAAGTTATCGTGGCCGATATAGTGGACGACTGCATCCTGGGCCTAGACTTCATGCGGGAGTATCGCTGCGAGATCGATGTTAACCAGGGAGTGTTGAAATGTGGCTCGGAAGAAGTCTTCATGGAAGGTGCAACTTCAGGAAAAGTGTACTGCCTGAAGAATGTCACGCTTCAACCGCGGTCGGAAACGGTTGTACCGGTTTGTTTACCCGGGAGTTCTGGTCGAGGGAACCGCTGCGTACTTATCGAAGGCCTAGAGAAAGAGGCATCGTGGAAGATTGCACGAACCTTGGTAAGGGGTACCAAAGTTTCATCAGTACGCGCACTAAATGCAAGTGACAAGGAAGTGTTGCTCAAGAAAGGGACGGAATTGGGCACCTATGAAGGAGCGGCTTGGATGCGTAGGTGTCAGGAGCAACCTACCAGCGCCAAGGTTCAGGCTGCACGATTCGACGTGTCTTCACTTTTGGAGGACTGCCAAAGTACCCTGTCAGAAGAAGAGAAGACCAAGGCTGAGAAGATGTTGAACCGGTTCGCCGATATTTTCTCGACCAGTGATGCCGACATAGGGAAGACAGCACTAGTCCAGCACAAAATAAACACGGGAAGTGAAGCTCCAATTCGCCAGCGACCAAGACGTGTGCCAGTGGCACGGGAACGTGAAGTGGAAGCTATGATCGACGGTATGGTGAAGGAAGGCGTAATCGAGCCTTCATCCAGCCCGTGGTGTTCGCCGGTGGTGCTAGTTAAGAAGAAAGATGGCAGCATGCGCTTTTGTGTAGACTACCGCCGATTAAACGACATCACAAAGAAGGACAGCTACCCGCTGCCAAGGATCGATGACACACTGGATACGCTGACGGGGATGAAGTGGTTTTCTACCTTAGACCTAAAAAGTGGCTACTGGCAGGTGGAAATAGATCCTCGAGACAAGGAGAAGACGGCATTCTCTACAGGGAAAGGATTATGGCAATTTAACGTCATGCCCTTTGGATTGTGCAACGCTCCAGCTACTTTTGAGAGACTGATGGAGCGAGTGCTCATGGGACTGATTGGAGACGCCTGCCTGGTCTACTTGGATGACATCATCATCGTGGGGTGCACCTTCCAGGATCACCTTCGAAACTTGGAGCAAGTGCTGTCAAAGATACGAGGAGCTAATTTGAAGCTGAGTTTGAAGAAATGCGCGTTATTCAGACGGCAAGTGAACTTTCTAGGACATGTGGTCTCGGAGAACGGTATTCAAACCGACCCAGATAAGATCATTGCCGTGAAGGAATGGCCAGTTCCAGAGAACAAAACGCAGGTCAGAGCATTCCTCGGATTATGCTCCTACTATAGACGGTTTGTGAAGAACTTTGCTGATATTGCTCGACCTCTTCATAAGCTCACCGAAGACAGAGTACAGTTCTGTTGGAATGAGAGCTGTGATGTTACATTCCAGAAGCTCAAGGAACATCTATGTACTGCACCTATTCTAGGCTACCCTGACAATGAGCATGAATTCATAGTTGACACAGATGCCAGTAACACCGGAATTGGCGGCGTGCTGTCACAGAGAAAGGGTGACCAAGAAGTTGTTATAGCGTACTTCAGCAAGGCCTTATCCAAACCCGAAAGAAACTACTGCGTCACCAGGCGGGAACTCTTGGCTGTAGTAAAGACATTGCAGCATTTCAACAAATATTTGTTGGGGCGTAAATTCCACCTGCGAACCGACCACGCTGCGCTAAAATGGCTACTTCAATTTAAGGACCCAGAAGGACAAGTAGCTAGATGGATTGAACTACTGCAAGAGTTTGATTTTGTAATACAACATCGCAGCGGCAAGTCCCATGGTAACGCAGATGCCCTATCGCGTAGGCCGTGTCCCGACCAGTGCAAGCACTGTAGCCGACAGGAAGCAAAGCAGGCAGCGCTAGTGAGGATGTTAAAGACGGATCTAAGCGACGAATGGAGAGAAGCTTTGCAGAGTGCTCAGCAAGATGACAAGGATGTACAGCCGATTCTTGAATGGAAGAAATCAGATGCGCCTAGGCCCAAATGAAGTGATATCGCAGCAATGAGCCCCATCACCAAGAGTTATTGGGCACAGTGGGAAAGCTTGGTCGTCCAGGATGGAGTTCTGTGCCGCAAATGGGAAAACGCTCGCGGTAACCAGTGCCATTTGCAAATGGTAGTGCCCAAAACTAAGGTGCCGGAAGTCTTGCAGCTCTATCACAATGGTGCTTCGGGAGGTCACATGGGAGTTAAGAAGACCCTTACTAAGATCCGGGAGCGGTTTTATTGGCTCCACTGTCGGGATGACGTCGAGGATTGGTGCCGCAAATGCACAAGTTGTGCGGCTGTCAAAGGGCCACATACTCGAAGCAGAGGTGCATTAAAGGTGTACAATGTGGGAGCTCCATGGGAGCGCATAGCGTTGGATGTCGCTGGGCCGTTTCCTGAAAGCCAGGATGGAAACAAATACTTCTTGGTTGTGATGGATTACTTTACGAAGTGGCCTGAAGTGTTTGCAATCCCAAATCAAGAAGCTACCACAGTGGCTGATAAGCTGGTGCATGAAGTCTTTTGTCGGTTCGGGGTGCCCTTGGAAATCCACAGCGATCAAGGCCGGAACTTCGAATCTGAGGTGTTCAAGGAGACTTGTCGCGTAATGGGTGCACATAAAACCAGGACCACGGCTTATCATCCGCAATCAGATGGCATGGTTGAACGGTTTAACCAATCACTGGAAAGGTACCTGGCGAAGGTCGTGGAGAGCAAACAAAGAGATTGGGACAAGCACATCCAACCTTTTCTCCTGTCATATCGCAGTGCGGTCCACGAAACTACAGGAGTAACACCAGCTTTTGCCAATTTCGGTAGAGAGCTCCGTTTACCTGCAGACCTTATCACCGGTATTCCACCAGAATCTCCACGCAATATAACGGATTACGCAACCGAGCTACGCAACAGGATGAACGACGTATACGAGCACATCAGGGAATCTGGACAACAGATGTCTGAGAAGATGAAGACTCGCTACGACCGGAAGGCAAACAACAAAGGCTTCGATGAGGGATCATTGGTGTGGCTTCATAACCCAGTACGAAGCAAAGGAAAATCGCCTAAGTTACAAGCCAGATGGGACGGGCCATATCGCATAATTACCAGGATGAACGACGTCACCTATCGAATCCAGAAGGGGTCGCGAGGTGCACCGAAGATAGTTCATGTGGACCGGTTGGCTCGTTACTATGGGTCTAACGATGTTCGAGACGAACACGTTTAAGAGGGAGGCCGTGTTACGAATTGAAAATAACGCCATCTATCAGTGAATGGGAGAACTACATGAGATTAGATGTATCGGTTGTTTAAGGCTGTTTCATCTATCCTCTAATAGATGGCGTAGGTGTAAATAGAACATTTACGCAATTCTAGAAACACCTTACACGTTTCCAGAAATATCGTGAGTCGTCTCGAAAAGCCTAGTGATGTTATCCGGCCAGTATAAATAGAGCGGGAGCGAACGGACCGGACATAGTTCAATTGAATACGGAAAGCGATTGACATCAAGCGAAGGAAATAAGTCGGAAGTGTTTAGTGTTGTTCTAGTGGTGTGAATAGTGTGTTTTATTAGTGAAGTGAAAATTAAGTGTGTGTATCTAGTGTTATTGTGTTAGTGAATAAAGTGCAGTTTTTCTGGCATAGTGTATATAATTTATCGTCGAACCCCAGCTCGTAACAATACTATATTTGTTCTCACAAAACTTTAAAGATAAAGGCTCATAAGGATAATATTGCGAATTTAAAAAGAGCGTAACATTTGTCACCTCACAATGATCAAATACCGAACTGTCTTTAGTTCTATTATTTTTTCTATTAGTTTGCAAGCATAAAATTACATACCGAGGCTTTTCTAATTGAGAAGCAGTCTTTACTGACCAAGAATGCTTTGTGGTTTTAGGTAGTAAAGGATACTCATATAAATCCCAATTTCTAAAGGCCATCTGAATAGGTTTATCTCTTTCTAAGTGCTTTAAAAGTATTAAACGTTCTCGATCGGAAACTTTTATATGTGATACTCTCCATTGAATTCTCTGTATATCTATTTGAAGCTGAACGACTTCATCAGTAAGAATAATACTATTTAAGTTAGAATTACTCCTATTCAATATAAGTTCGTGTTTACAATTTATCACTATTTTATTGTAATCCTCTGCAAACCCTAAAATCTTATTTAAGGGCACCACAATGCTAAAATGTCCATCACTTTGGAATCCGTTTAAATTCCAACCCCATAATGCAGAAACTTTACTTTCTGCTTCATTAAATGAGATGTATGACTTTATTGTTGATGTTATTCCCGAATTTTTTATACGATCTATTTCAATTCCATTCATTTCGTACCTGATGTCTTGGAACAAGTACATAACAGGGTTATTAGTAAACGTAACAGCTTTCTTGATCTGATGCCCATCCTTACCGAACAGCTTTGCTTGACCTTCGATGTAGATGGAACTGGCTGACTGAACTAAATGGTAGCACGTATATATCTTGCTGGTGTATGGGGATTCTGATTTCATCGTTTTCTCTAAAACTGTTATTGTAGGGATTATATGAATGGATTTCATAACTTTCGATCGAACTATCAAAGTGTGGTAAATCGGTAATCTGTAGTATACTCATACTTTAAACCCTAAAGCTTTAAGAAAATCTTGATTTGATTTAGTCAATTTCTTCACGTTTTTCTTACGTCTGTGCACCTTTATGGTCGTTGACGGAATAGGACGTTTTATTTTCACTGAAGGGTTTTTATACGCGCGAGGTTACAGGTGTGGTGTGTGTGGGCTGGTTTACAGGTGTATCATCCGGCCTGTACTTCTTTATGGTAGCGAAAGTTGGCCAACCTTAGACAAACACATTCAGGAACTGCACGTCACCGAAATGAAGATGCTGAGGTGGATGAGCGGCGTTACAATGGCGGATCGTGTCCGTAACGTCTATATCCGTGGGAGCCTCGGCGTCTGTGACGTGGCAGATAAGCTCCAGGAGAGCCGCTTGAGGTGGTATGGCCATCTGATGCGCAGACCGGAAGGTTGTGTTGGTCGGAGGTGCCTTGAGTGGGAAGTACCTGGTAGTCGACCTAGGGGCCGCCCCAAAAAGCGCTGGATGGACATCGTAAGGAGCGATATGAGTGCCAACGGATTGACTTTTGAGGATGTAGAAGACCGGGCAAAATGGAGAGATTTGAGCAGGAAGGCGGACCCTGGCATAGACCGGGATTAATAAACGTCAAGCAGAAGAAGAAGAAGGTTTTTATAATATACTATCATTTTGCTTTTCTTAAATGAAGACGTAATTGAATATTTTCTTCACCAAAGTCAATACGGTAACCAAACTGATCTACAATCCTATGGATATGGATGAAATTATATTTTTGTTAACTGGAAAGTAAATAACGTTCTGAGGTATTTCTATGTAGCCGTGACTTGGAGCAGTATCAGATATAAATTCATGAATAAAATGAGTCGGTAATCCGTTGCAGTATGAACCGTGTACAAGATCACATTCAATTCTGATAACAGCTGTTAAACTGCTGTTATTAACGGGCACATTCGGTCTTGTTTTTAATACTGAAAAGTATAGTAAACCGCACTCGTACTGATCAGATAAATGAAGAGGTGGTTGAAAATACGAAATCAGTTCCGATTTATTTCCAGAGATGGTAACCGTAGTAGACATGCTTGCATACTGAACTTTTTTAGATGATCCTTTTTATTTTATTTCATGATTATACCAAAAATTCTTTAAGAAATTTAAACATAAATGTCCACAATTGAAGGGGTGATCACGTTGTATATTTTCATAATTATATTGAATGTTAGAACCTACATATTTTATAAATTCCTTCGGAGGTTTAAGATTTCCATAACTGTCAAAATATTCAACATAATCATTATAATTATTTTGCATAGGCTACCCAATGAGAACCAGGATTTTTTGAACTATCCAAATTAATAACTCCACATTCTTTTTTATAAGGACATTTAGGGAGCTCATCTCTCATAAAGACACCTCTAAAATAAGGAATTCTATTACTGTACTTTAAAATGTCAAAGTTAGTACTTTAAAATGTCAAAGTTAGTTAAGGCCCGTTTGGGTAGCCGATATCTTAGATTTTTTCTTTTGATACGAAAATTCCAAGGCCGCCTTTATGTGGTTTAAGGTGTAGTCCTTTCCCAAAACATAGAGCTTCCATTTTTTCATTATGTCTTCTCGATTCTTCATACAGCTTTTTAGCCCTAGTTTTATCAATACCAGCTGCACCGCCTGTTAAAGCTCCCGCAGCTGATAATCCCGCAAAAATAGGAATCAAAGGTAATACTCCCCCAGTTTTTGGAATAGGAATAACGCGAGGGAGCTTAATCGATGAATCATCAGCCAATTCTCTAGTAGCGGCAATAGCTAATTCTATTGCCATTTTCTTGCTCTTAGGTTTTAATTTTTTAATATGCCTTTTTGCTTTTGTAATAACAGATTTTAATTTACTTTTTAACCCTTTTCCAGGTGTAATTTTTGGAGAATGCTTTTTGTCCAAACCAGAACCAGTTTTAATTTTTGCTGACATAGCCTTACTTACTAAGCGTGCCGCGAGTTTTTCAGCTATACTGGCATCGGAAGCAACCGCTCGCTCTTTCGCCATTTTTAAAAAAAATTAAATCAGCCTTATGTCGATCCTTTAAGTTTGATGACTTGTGATATGCAATATCGTGATCTTTGCAGTATTCGTCCAACTTATTTACGCCGTTATCTCCTTTTGTTAGTCTTTTAATTAATTTAGTACCTGGGCCACAGTAATTATATTCTGGTAAGTGTAATTCAAATGGTAAATTATTAATAAGCCAATTGAGAAGACTACTCTCTCCAAAACACATTATAAGACTGATGATTCCGGTTTGAATACTTTAATAAATAGTTATGTGATTCGAGTTTGTTAACGTTATTTTATTTATAATATTACATTCGATTTATCAATCCAACTGCTTTCAGCTGAAGACAAACCTAACCATTTTACTAAAACCCTGTTACCTTTTCTTCTAAGAACTTTCTCGACTAGATATATATTGGGATGTTTTGTTTTTTGAAGTTCTTGTGTATAAAATGCTCCTAAAATAGGCAGACCTCTGATAGTGTCTTCAATTAAGTAAGTTATAGGAGTTGTATTTTGTATTTTACGAATTTTAAATATTTCTGTTGACCAGTTGGGAGTATAACCTTTTTCAAATGTACCTTTGTATTTACTGATACGCACATAATCACCTACTTTGTACTTGCTTTTTAAATTATTATTTTTTGGCAACTTTAAATACCTTTCTAATATCAATTTTTTATTCATATTGTTCACATTAGCAGGGATTTCATTAATAGTGCGATGGTGAGTGTGATTGTATTTGTAAATAACATCATTGAGGGTATTATTTACCCAATTGTAATTGCCTTTTAAACTAAATTCCTTATAGATTTCAATGTTCTGATAAATCGTTCGACTATTGAAGCTTTTTTGTTGAGAAGGTTGAATAATGGTTAATATGAAACGATTTCATAAGCTTCTGAAATTTGTTATTATAAAACTCTGTTCCATTATCGGTTTGCAGATTTTTAGGAACACGCCCTTTATCCAACAAAGTTTTGAAAGAGTTATACACATCTTCTTTGCTTTTACTTCTCATAGGAAAGGCCCAAGCATATTTCGAAAATGAATCAATAACGGTAAGAATATATCTATAATTTTTATTTTCTTTTGAAATTGATTGCAAATCAATTAAGTCTGCTTGCCACAAGTCATCTATATCTCTCATTACAACATGTCTTCGCGGATAGTTCACTCTCGCATTTTTATGAATTTCGTTTACCACGTCTGCTTTGCTCATGTTCACAACTCAGTAGGTATGTTTGTCTCGAATTCTGCTATAATACTGAATAAAAAGCATATTATTTGGACTATTTATTATTTAATTATGACAGCTTCTTTTAACTCTTCGATTATTGATAAAATTTCATTATCATGATTTGTATTACCAGCATCTCGGGAAGCCATTAATAGTTTCAATCTTTCAACCAGTTCGTTAGGATCGTCCCAATATACCAAGTCAGTGCTATTTTTGTATTTTTTTAACGTTGGTAAGCTTCCTCCAAATTTAGTGACAATATTATTGTTTGACGATTCAGAAAACAATGGTTTGATTATTTCACGATATTTTATACCTTTATCGCCTCTAACTTGCCCATTAGGATTGAAATCTCTCTTATGTGCATTTGTATAATGCAACATATCTTTATAGACAAGTTTATCTTTGCTCGATATTTGTTTCAAATCAGGTTTTCTTCGAAGTAAAAGTTCTTTTAAACCAGGGGTTAAATTGAAGCTTTTGTCACCAACTTTAATTAAAATGGTATTATCATTATTTGCACTATCTATTTTAGAAAACGAAACTATTGAATTACCCATTAATATTTTTTTGTTTTCACTCCTTATTCCAAATAGTATGTTTAGGTCATAAATATCATGGATATCACGACCCTCTAATGATATTTCTAAATCATCCGGTAATTCCGTCTGGGGAGGCTTTTTAACGTTCAGTACAGAATTCAGTTCTGGGTCATAGCATTCATCAAACTTAGTAGATGAGCTAGTATTAATGTCACCTAATTCCACGTCTTCAAAATTAGAGTGTGTATTCTCAAAATTTTGTATTTTTTCTAATGTTTTATTTGAATCAACTAGAGTTTTAAGGGGATCTGTGACAGGTTTTAACATTTTTTCAAGTGATAAGTTCGTAGAGTGTTCCTGGTTTTTCATTTGTTTTATTTTATTCTTTATGGAGTCTACAGACTTCATTAATTCTATTTTAATATTTTTCTCCATGTTATACTTATTAACAACTGTATTCATCTAAAGAACAAATTATACTGAATTTGATTTGCCATGTTAATTACTTATATATAATATATATACATATAAACAGTCAGTCAAATTTAAAAAAAACATATCAAAGTTCTGTCTGTACCTTCCATTATTTAATGACGATTCTTTACTAATAAGTAGAAAATTATAAGGTTTACTCCAAACAGTTTAACAAATATTTTAAACTCTTTCCACTGTAAATCAGAAGTAACATGCTCTTCATAAATATGTTTTAAATTCACATCATCTTGTTTGAATATAATAAGAAAATTCACATTGTCACGCAACAGTTGTTTTGGAATTTTGGAATAGGTTTGAGATAAATAGAAACAATCTATTTGCTTATGTCTACCCATACAAAAATAATTGCGAATATTAACTTGATTTTCACACGCAACATCATCAAAAATAAACACAGAATTTGTTAAAGCTTCACTCGGAGAAATTACCTCTTTATCATCGCTAAATTTGTAGAAGTTAATCTGCGAGACTCTTCCTAATACTTCACTCAAGAAACGATACTTTGGTTGAAATGAAGTTTTGGAATAAAGATAAAGATTTTTAAATTTTAGACCATTTTCATGTAACAACAAACTAATCATAACGTTTGTTTTACCACAGTTCGATGGACCGCACATTATACATCGAATCGTATTCGGTAATAAAGGACTATGTCTGATCTGGTGAGAAGTTTCATTTAAATCTATATTATTAATTTTCAAAGATATGGGTTGCTTGATCAACTTCATTTTGAAAATTACTGTAATGAATGTCTAACACGCATATTTATAGGTAGCTATAACTTTAACACTAAATTAGATATACATATCATAAAGTATAAATAACAGCATTTAACATGTTTGAACAGGTCTAGAAAGTTAGGAATTTTGTATTCTCGTATTACAATATTATATTTTTAATAATTGATTTCATTTGGTATTGAATATCATACAGATTTAAAATTGCATTCCTTATTTCATTATGCTGTCATAGTCAGCCGAAACAGGACCTGTTGCTAGCAGAGAAATCAAGTTTTATTGGTAAGTACGTTTTTAATGTTATTAGTTATTACAATATTATATTATATTATTATATGAATAATTAGATATCTTACTTTAGTTTTATTTTCAGAATAATGTCATACAGCCCCAGCATTCTCAACATTGGAGGACTTAACAGATTTGTATTTGATTATGTTGATTCTCAAATCCCAAGTCCTTTGGACGAAGTTGACCAGACAGAAATACAAGAGGTTAGTAAATATTATTTTATTCCTCATAGTTAAATTCATATAGTTATGAACTTTTCATTTATATTTTTTATGTTATTATATTGCAGGACAATGCTTTGGCAGAGAATGGTAGACAGTTAAAAAACAAGCCATTTTTTTACTCTCAAGGAAATTATGAATGTTTTGAAAAGCTGCGGAACAAATCCTCTGATCAGGTAAGCACTACATAAAATGTATTTATGTTTATAAACATTTATTGTGCGCGTCCACATTATTATATATTTATGTGTGATTTATTTTTTTACAGGTTACTAGCCCATATTTCTCCACTCAAGACGATGGCATAACATACATTGAACCAAACTTTTCTACAAAGTCAAAAAAATTGTCACCGTCTAAAAAGCGCCAAAGTTTATTAACGTCATCGGCAAATTCGTACATTGTTCGAAGAAATCGTCCTAAGCAAGGACGTCTTCTAATTAAGATAGATATTCGTGAATTAGATTATGTAGACAAAAATAAAAAAACGAGGCTTGCTTAAGTGCACAATATGTGGTTGAGGAGCCTTATGATGATGTAATGGATATCACAGAGACATTAATAAAAAAAATAAGTAAGAAATTGTGTGATACTGAATAGTCTTAAGATAATGTTTTTATTTAAGTTTAGTTGTATTTCTAAAAATAAATAAATGTTATCTTTTTAAAAATGTGTAATTGTTATGAGTCAATGTTTGTATGCATGCTTTATATTTATGTAAAAATTAAATAAATGTTGTGGCTGAATTTAGTAGCTCAGTACCGAATTGTGGAATACAAACCTCTAAGCAACATCGTGCGTAGGCTATCATGACGGCCATTGTTGACGTTCAAGGCTTTAAAACAGAAGCAAATGAATTTATACTAAAAGAAATAGCTGTATGGTGTAATAAAAATCTACGAGTGTTTTTAATCAAACCACCATTTCCTTTTTACGATTTGACTAAATCAGAAAGACGGCAGGTTTGCTGGATTGAACGTAACAGAAAAATATACTGGGGTGAAGGATTTATACCTTACTCAAATTATCAATATTTAATTGCAGATGTTTTAAAAGATAAGTGTATTTACGTCAAAGGTCTTGAAAAAATGTTATGGTTGAAGGATATTTTAAATACTAATAATTTAATTAATTTAGAAGATAAATGTTGTCCTAATTTGTTATGTTTATATGATCGCTATAAGTGTTCTGAAGATTTGTACAATTGTATTTATCATGACTCAATATGTGCTTTAAAAAATGTTTTGTGTTTAAAAAAAATGGTGCATTGATAATAAACTTTTTTTAAATTGATAATATACATTGTTTTATTTTACTTAATAGTTTCCTAGACTCATTAACATATCCATTTATTTTTTAAATTGATAACATGATTACATTGATATTACATGGAGTGAGGAATTCATTAGGTACACACATTCATAATAAAAACTCACTAAAAGTAACGCTACCACTGATCACAAAATAATTGCTAAACTTAAAAAATTATGTTAACTATAACAGTATGGTATTACTGGGCACTCTGAGTTATGCAGAACATATTAATATGAATCGACCTCGATTGTAAAATTGGGGCTTCTGTATCACGCAGCTCGAGCGGCGACGCGAGAGCAAGTGATGCAGAAGCCCCAATTTTACCCTACTCGTACATTTATATTTAACAGTTGCTTCCATTTGGAAATTCTCTTCTTAATCCATCCCTACGGTTCCCAAGGAACATAATTACATGACAAATTTTAGCTTCTTGCGTCCAATAGATGGATGTGCGTTGTCTGTCAGTCAGTCAGTCATTGCGTTTTATATAAACACGTTTTGGTAATAAAAACCTATTCGTGTAATTACTTCAAGCGTTAAGATGAAAATCGTTAAAGCAATGGGTAAAATACGTATGCGTCATAGTTTGGTCACACACGTTAAACAGTTCCTGACATAAGCGCCCCTAAACGAACTCATTATTATAATTTGTTTTATTATCATCATCAGCCCTGTATATAAACTGTCCCACTGCTGGGCACGGGCCTCTTCTAACTATGAGAAGGGTGTTTTATTATACAGATACAATATTGTGGGCAAAGGCGAAAGAGGTGTCTTTGAACCGGGCCATTGGCCGATCCATAGTCTCTGTCTACCCCAATGGGAGACAGGCGTGACTATAGACAAATAGATAGATGAATGTTGTGGCTGCTCTGAGTGAAAACTGTATGTTTTCTTCCTGATTTTCTTTAATTTCCCCAGAGATGTAAGTTTGGTATGAGTAATTTGGTAAAGATTTATCACTGTTTGTGGGACTAAACAATAGTCAATACCTAAGTTATGCATTGTATGACAAGACGCTTTCAAATTTTAGTTGCCACTTAATAATGAGAATTAGTTTGGTATTTCTTTATTGATGATTAAAAATAAATATGATTTATTATAAAATATGCACATATCCATATACTATAATAAAACTGAAAGAGGTGAAAAAGTCTGTACATTAAAGATATTTTGAAGAAAATTATGTAAAAAATCTAGGAAAATGCTAAAAAGCAATATCTGATATTTTTTTGAATTTATGTCTGTCTGTCTTTCCCTATATTGCTAAAGATCTCTAAAATGGCGAAATTGATTTCAATAAAACTTACACTTATGTACAAAGGATACTCAATCCTATAAAATAGTATATGATACATCACAATCGGTTGAGTGGTTTGGGTTGTACAGCTTGACCTTCTTCGTACGTAGTCCCAAACAAAACAGGGATCATCCAAAACTGGTTATATATGTGGTGCCATCTATGATTATTATAAATTTGTTATTAAAAGTATAGTTAGTCTAAATAGGTACCTTCAAAGTGTTTTATGGCTATTTACCGACGGATAGATAACACTATTTTCAAATAATTTTCTAGCAAAATAAATCTTTTTTGCAAAAAAAGACAATAGGTAATTATGTGTGATCTTTCTGTTATTAAAAAAATAATAGAGTGGGTATAATATTGGGCACTTTCATAAACATCAAGTCTCTGTGTCAAAATTTATTACAATGTCCACTTAATTTAAACGGTCAATCTCATTTATTTCAAACTAGCTTTTGCCCGCGGCTTCGCGCGCGTTAAATTCGGGGTAACAAAAATCTACTTTCAGTCACAAGTTGTGTGAAGACACTTCTGATTATTCTAAAGACTTCAGAAACTCTATAGGGTACAAAGTAGCTCGGTCAGTAGGTATTCATGACACTATATACCATTATATCTACCGAAAGGTACATAATAACATCGCCTTGCATACAGTCAAATACCAAAGGCATGTTCCAATACATGTCCAATATACATATTTCTATTAATGCTTTCGCATTTATACCTAATATTAGTAGAGAAAATCGTTTCAGCCGTTTAAGCGTAGTATATAATTATTATACGTTATTATAGTTTATATATGCGAACAATGTAATCACCGTGCACAATATGACATTTTGTATGATGTGTCAGTACTGACAGATATACGCACATGCGCACTCAATTATTATAGCGCATGCTTTCTTACTTCCCAGAGGTAAATATGTGCCGAACAAACTTCTAGCCTCCCTACAGGGATTGTAGGTCCCAGTTAAATTTTTGCATCTTATGGTAGCCTATGTCCGTCTCCATGGTCCAGTCATATCAAATTTCAACAAAATCGGTTCAGCCATTTTAGCGTGAAAACGGAACATACATACATACATTCATACATACATACACACACACTCTCACTACCCCAATAACACTGCCCGACCCAAGAATCGAACCCGGGGCCTCCCGATCCCACGCGCACATTTATGCCGCGAGACCATCGAGGCAGTCGTATAGGATTTGATGTCGAGTTTGCCGTCTCTACGCAAAGATGGTATTAGCATCGTGTTATCCCTTAGTCTCCTCTTACGACACCCACGGGAAGATAGGGGGTGGTGACACTTGTATTCTATGCCGTCAACCACACGGCATGTTCTATGTGAAGGTGGTAAAACAGTTAATGTTGTGTATAAAGAAATTCTCTAAAGATATATATTAGTTATATAACATACATGTAAAAGTTATAAATATTATGTACTCTTGGCATAAATGTCATGCTAATTAAATTCCAACATTTACGCGAACGAAGTCGCGGGCACAGCTAGTTATTTTATAATATTTGTCAATGAAACTAGTACATCTAAAGTATAACCGAAATAGTAAGTACTCTATCTTCGTCTTGTCCATAAACGAAGTAACTATTTAGTAATATGTGTCCATAATGAGAAAATCACAGTTGACCTGGTTGCACCGTGAACAGTTTCGTCATAGCTTTGAGTCACGTGCACAGCCATGTTTAACGTCTTCAAGACATTTATTCGGGACTAGTTTTGTATTACACAAATATAGCAAGTAGCTTTTCGAGTACATAAAAGCAAATGCATACCTTTCGTCTGATAGTAAGAGCCGTGGTATGATGACCGATTGAGAATACAAAGTTTCACTACCCTATTTCATGCCATGTGTGACGTAATAGGTGAAGCCAGCTAGTATCTTGGAGAAGAGACGGGAAACCCAAAATCAATCCCTGTATCAACCTGGCCACCGTGGTATATTAGGTTAAATCTTCCAATGAATTAACAATGTCAGTTTGACTCAAATATGAAGAGGCTTTTGTCCGGTCGTGGACTGCCTAAGAAGATATTGAATGATGATAATGGGAAAAGGTAGTGCTTTTGTTAATAATAGCAACGCCATATTCATCCATGCTAACACTTATCCAAGTCAGTTACTGATTTGCAAACGAGTTCACCATCATCATTTTACCATTGTCCCGGTTACGATTCAAGAGTTTCGCCTCGTAGCTGGGATCCGTTTATTTAGAAAAGAGCCGCCGTGATGGAAAATGCGGTAATTGCCACATTAGCCACCATCGTACTACCAAATTATGTTTGAGGTAACAGTATGCTGATTATATCCATTTTTTCCAGATTTGTTTAATATTATAACCTTATTTTTAGTCGAACAATTTATTATTGTAGCTGCAAATAGGTCCTTACTGTTTACTTTTCACTCAAAAGATCTATAGCTTTTTAGCGTGACTGAGTTCGGCAAAACTCGAATTTGAAAGACCGATTTTTACCTTTTGTTTTGACGTTTCTATTTGTTTGTTTTGGCTTTCGACATCACTGCCTTCTGGATTGAAACATCTGGTAATACTTACTATTCAATGAATATTCAATATCGATCAAATAATTAACAGAAAAGGAAACGATTTTCTCATTTCTGTTATTATATTTTATTAAGATGGACGGTTTTTGTTACGTAACATTTTCTTGGAAATATAATTCCGTTAAACATTTTTAAATAAATATTTTGAGAACAATATTGAAGCTTTGCAATCGCATTAAAGTGTCTCTAAGTAACGAGACTCAATTTGTTTTTCAGTATCTTTTATAGATTGAGGAAAATTGACGGACGAATATCTTAGAGGCTACGTTGCCATGGCTTTAAGTGGAGTTATTTTTCTAAAAGTAAACTTTGCTTTAAGAGGCACTGATAGCTTAGTGGCGAGACCAACATACTGCTAGGCAGAAGATCTTGGCTTCAAACCTTCGGTGCGGAACACTAGCTTTTCAAAGTCATGTGCATATTGCTAACTATCACTTGCGAGACCTAAAGTTGTCATATAAACATACAAGCGAAATATATAGGTAAAGACACAGTACAATAGAAGAATAGACCCTGCTTAATCTGGAACTGGATGACCGTAAAGGATGACTGTGTTGCTGGATATTATATTAAAAAAAAAAAATTTATATCTAGCCTTATCCCAGTTATAAGCACGAATCATACACAATTACCATATCCCACCAACATAAGTCATTCTGCAGGTTCACAAAGCCAACAAGTACATCTCATTTCCAAAATAAAGAGCTCTGTTACATATTACCATATTTACTGTGAATTACGTAGATGTGAGCGGTATACGTCCATTCGCTTAAGCTCGCTTTTGGCAGCTCGTTGACGAGGCACGTGATATACAGGCAAGAAATGGTAAAAAGACTGAAATAGTTTTATTAAATATATTTTTCATGTTGGATTAGTCTTACTTGGGTGATTGATCATGGCTTAGCCCTAGTTATTATAAATGTGAAGGCTAGTGAAGATAAAAAAATATCTAGACAACTTTGATGAAACATGTCAGTATTACGCTTTTTTTTATCGCGACGCCTGTATCCCCGAAGGGGTAGACTGGGTCTAATATTACACCCACACTTTGCCATTTTAATTTTAGCTCTCATGTAATAGGGGGCGAACCTATTTCCGTTACTGGGCACATTGCCAGTTTTCGTGCTGCTACTGCGAATTCGGAAAAACTCAGTAACACTTTTGCCGACCCGGTAATCGAAACAGGGATCTCCCGATCAGCAGACGCATTTTTTGGTCAGCTGGGCGGTCAGTATTTGGCTTGTACTATAAAGTAAGACGGGGGCTTCCTTTTTCAAAACATACATAATATTTATGTGATTCACATGGCAGACAGATTTGATATCATCGTTTGACATCGCATCCCATTTGTCATTCAAATGCCAGACAGGCTCACTCAAATAATCCAAGCTAATATTTTGTCATAGCTGGTTAAACTAGTAAACAGATCCCGGCCTCCAATGCGTTAGTCTTGGGTGCAACTGGGAAAGCATTAGGACGATGACTATAGACTCAGGCCTGTATCCCCGAAGGGGTAGGCAGAGGTGTAAATATTACACCCTAGGACGATGATGATCATTATTTGGTAAGTTGTGGTCACGTTTAGATATAAGGTCTTATAATCTGTTCGTGTTTAATTATTATAGCAAATAATGCACCGAAAGGTATGCTAAGGTGGTTTGGGCACGTGGAGAGAGTGGATGATGAAAGACTGACCAAGCAGATATATAAGACAAGGGTGAATGGGATAGGACGAAGAGGAAGACCAAAGCGGACGTTCTCTGACCAGATGGGAGACATCTTAAAAACAGGACAGGTGAGAAGTACACTGAACAGAAGAGCATGCGCGAGTTTTTTTATTCACTTTTTTAGGTTCACTCCATTCAAATTTGATGGGAGAGAATGAAGCAAGAGAGATATGTCAGGATCGTTCCGTAGCCTCAGCCTACCCCTCCAGGATAATGTCGTGAGTCAATGTATGTATCTATGAATAATGCACCAGCTAGCAAAACAGTTCGTGTATTTCTCACTCTTAAATTTCACCAACTATTCGGTACCAACTGTATAAAGATTAATTGAACATACTGCATATAATGCATTAAGCAGAAAAGTACGAGCATACATACTTACATTTTTCACTTATCCTGAATGGAATACTTTTAGTCTTAATAAAAATACATGTTTTCCTTAACAGGTATCATTAAGGCCAACAAGTTTTCGTGTTTGGGTCATAAAACTGGCGGCGACGAGAATTTATAACTGTTGTATTCATGACGTATATGAAATATGGTCCAGAATATACATATAAGGCTCTTTTAGGTTTTATTTTGTAGTAGAGTCTCTGTCGCGTCCGTAACTGTCCGTTGAATTGTATTTTCTGTGCGGGTACTGCAAAATAACCAACTACTGCAATATACTGCAGAATCAGTTCTGATTAGAAGTTGATAAAGTAGTAATGACAATTTGGACTCTCAAAAAATGACATAGACTCCATCGCTAGTGACATCTAGCGGAGGTTGACGGAACTACGAATAAAGATTCAAGATCCAGAATCGTGCTTGAATAAGTAACACAAATGGTTGCTACATATGAAAGTTCTCAACAATATTTATCGAGCCCCAGTCCACTAGCACAACTAGCCACAATTACCTTAGTGGTCAGGTGATCCTTCTTCCAGAGGGAGGAACAATTCGAGCATCGCCGGATAAAATTTTAAAATTGATTCGGTAGTTGCTAAGTTTATCGGTGGGTTGGTTGGGTACGACGAGCAGGACTAGAGTGAGCCTGGGATTGTTTTGTTTAACGAAGGCAAATCTAATGTTATGTAATCTAGCTTAAATGCCAGCTGCAATCCAAATTGTGTAGCTTGAAATTAAATGTTGTAAAATCTGTATTTTTGAAATCTATATGTCTTATATTATCTCAATAATCGTAACCTTCTTGCAAATCTATCTTCAAGTACCACGCTGGAAGTTTTGTATGAACCTGATCGTACTTAATAGAGTAAGGTTTCAACGAGCCATACACAACACATAGGAATACTGAGAATAGCATTGTCTGCTATTCAAATTCCATTTTGGAGGCGATTATAGATGCACCTGTTTTGTAACAGTATAAATCTTAGGTAATTGCATCAAATATTTTGTTTGCCGCTAAATCATATTAAGCCAGACATTTTCTTTATATAACATTTACTAAAATACGATGTTTAAACATTATGTTTATCGCTGATTTCAGTGCCCCATCACAACAAATAAACGATCCTAACGAGGAGAACAATTAGGAGAAGTACGTTCGGCGATCGATTAACAAAATACGACTCACACCTGACCGTTTCATGCAAATATCGCTAATGAACTACGATTCCATTATTTTGTTTGCTCAGGCATGTGAAAAGAATATACTTAATGCGAATATTATGTTCATATACATCAGCCTCCTAGCGTTATCCCAGTTAGAACCTGGGGTCTGCTTTCTAATCAAATCTGTCTAACCAGTTTCACTCAATATTAACTTTTCCGCAGAGCGACTGCCTGTCTGACCTTCACAACCCAAAGGGATGTTCATACACGTAAGTAAAATTGTTTTTCTTTTTTTATCTGTATATTTCGCACAGTCAAAAGTACTGGGTGCAAGCAGATCAAATTTGGCATGTCAGTTTCTTGGGGACCGTACCGACCTTAGAGGTTTCTATCCACATTCCTAAGCCAATGTTTTCTTCTGTTAGTTTGTATGTATGGTAAAATTCGCTCAAAGAACAACAGGGCCAGTGTCTTTGACTTAGGACTGATTTCTAGTGCAAAATTTCTATACCTCCTTTTAGTAGGCTTCCGGCTGTGTCACGACTGACTTTAAAAAAATGCAACAATCGGACACAAGGAACACCCAGTCGCAAAATGACAATTGGTTGACACAAAGAGTCTTTGTATAGCGTGGGAATCGAAGCCGTAACCCTCATCGTACTGCGGCCACATAAACCACTATGCCATACGTGCACCTCTAGAAATTACATATAAATAACTTTTCTTTCCATTAATCAAACTCTACACAAACACTCCAAACACCATTTACTGATGCCGGATTAATCATTACCAACACATATCATTACCATACGGACATAAAAATTCTCGTCACACGAACAACAAATATGACAAAGCAGCTATCTGAACCGGAATGGGAGGGGCAAGAGTGGAGCAAGAGGGTACCAGGGGAGATATAAGGGGAAGGGGAAGGGGGTGATTGTTGTCATCTGGTAACAAGCTGCAATTTCCGATTAAACTCAGCGGCGTTCAGAAGGCGTTTGTAAAAAGTTATGCGCTTATTTCGGGGTGCCAATTTTTTTCGTACGTTTTAGGGGCGGCGTTGTGTGAAATTTGTGCAAAAGAGATAACTGAAGCGATGCTTCAATGAAATTGTATCGTTATTGGATTGCTGACCACGCAGCAATAGAGTAGTGGAGTTACCAACTGACTGCCATGCAGAGGGTATCGTTTTTGAATTCACGGCGCGCTCCACTGAATTTTCGGAGTTATGTGCGTATTGAATTGTTAATTGTTGCTAGCCCCGTTGAATTGCAGTAAACTTGTACACTATCAGACCAACCACGAATACTCTGCCAATTATATAGGTACAGGTAGTAATTTCACCATGAATGGGTCATCGGAAGTACCACTCTCTGGCAGAAAATCTACGCAAAGTAGCAGTACCTGTACTGTTGCGCTTCGTTCGGCGAGTGAGAGTGTCGGAGGCCCCTCCTATTCCTTCTCTTTTATCACAGTCCTCCTCCGATTAATTTACCCAACTAGAAGGGCAGCACCATACTTGTGTCTCCTCTGGTGTTTCTTGTGTCCAAGGGCGGTGGTAATCGCTTACTACTCATAGTAAACGATCCGTTTGTTTGCCGCTTATTAGGTACATAAAAGGGGGATTAAAAAAACTCCCAATTTTTTACTTTTGGTTCTTTCCTATAATGTTGCCCCTTATCCGTGTTCGATATCACAGGCACCCGCTAGTCACAAATTACTTAGATTATCTACTAAAACGCAATCGACCTAAGGCCTTAAAATTTCCCTTAGATACTGTAAACAGAATAGATCTCTATCTGCCGAATATTCTAGATAGTTACTTAGAATATTGATATTCTGTAGAACATTTTGAACTAGAGCTATTATTAATGGCATTAGTTTTAGCTATCTCTTTGGTCTTGTGACATTTAGCGCTTGTTTTAGCGCCAGTTATGATTTTGGACTTCAGTTAAATTCAGTGTAAAACAGTTCGTCTGCAATACATAATTTTTAGTAGTGATATAAATTGGATGGGGATTGGACAAATATTGTCATAATGTGGCGCTAAGTTTTTGACGTTGGAAGGTTCTATCTAGAAAACCAACCTCACATCGGATGATACACATAAGGAAAGCCCGCAAAGTGAAGCGACGATTTTGTTGCAATTCAGGATGCGATTGGACGAGGGCAGTTCAAGATCAGTCTGCATTGTATCTTCTTGGGTTTACGCGAATGTTACACATTGAAATTAAACTACAGTTTACGGATTTTATCGCGATATATTGGTTTCACTAAGTTATTACATTTGAAACTAATGATCTAGAAACTATATTTTTAATTTATTACTAGCCGACGTTTCGAATTCTTTACAGAATTCATGTTCACGGCAGACTGAGGTGATATTTGTCTTTTTCCTGAATGTATAAGTTATCTCAAAGTACCCGAAAATTTTTCATCTACTGGTGTTACTATTTACGCAGAATGAGCTCACAGTGTCCTTAGGTCTTCTGGTGACTTTGTCCTTCTTGGGTTTCATTAGCCTTATGACAGGGTCCCAAGCTGGAGGAACATTCCAACCATCTTCTCTATTGAAATTAGGGTGTTTTTTAATTTCAATAGCCTCTCGTATCATCCTTGGAAGAAAACGGTGTTTGAGGCAAACAATTCTTTAGCTTTCTTAGATGTACTTGTCATCAGGAATAAAAACAACTCCTTAAGCCATACTGTGTATAGGAAAAAGACCCATACAAATAGGTACTTAAACGGTGAATCTCACCACCATCATAAACAGTTAGCTACTGTAGGAATGTCTCTGTTTCAGAGAGCCCGCGGGATCTGTGACAAGAAACACCTGGACGCTGAGCTTCAACATGTCAGGCAAGTTCTGCAAGACAACAAGCTCCGACCGCCGCGCCACTGTCACAGATCCCAGAAGAAAGAAAAACCAGCCACAGTAGAAAGACAACCTGCTGTCCTCCCATACATCAAGGGCATGACCGACAAAATTGGCTACATCTTGAAGCGAGCTTCTATCTAAACTTACTACAAGCCGCCAACGAAGATCAGTCAATTATTACCATCTTTCAAGTGTCAGTTACCCTTGCAAGAGGCCGGTGTCTATAAAATTGACTGTGAATGTGGGCTCTCATACATTGGACAAACCAAGAGAAGCATAGGCATTCGACTCAAAGAACATATAGCTGACATAAAACATAAACGCTCAACAAAGTCTGCTGTGTGTGAACATGTGGAACAAGGACCCAACCTCTACCTGCGATTTGATGAACCACAGATACTCGCAAAGGAACACCGTTTTCTTCCAAGGATGATACGAGAGGCTATTGAAATTAAAAAACATCCTAATTTCAATAGAGAAGATGGTTGGAAACATTCCAACCATCATGAGGAACATCCTCCAGCTTGGGACCCTGTCATAAGGCTAATGAAACCCAAGAAGGACAAAGTCACCAGAAGACCTAAGGACACTGTGAGCTCATTCTGCGTAAATAGTAACACCAGTAGATGAAAAATGTTCGGGTACTTTGAGATAACTTATACATTCAGGAAAAAGACAAATATCACCTCAGTCTGCCGTGAACATGAATTCTGTAAAGAATTCGAAACGTCGGCTAGTAATAAATTAAAAATATAGTTTCTAGATCATTAGTTTCAAATGTAATAACTTAGTGAAACCAATACATCGCGATAAAATCCGTAAACTGTAGTTTAATTTCAATCAGTCTGCATGTTCAAGCTCTGGAGAAGATATAGCAGTGTTTTTTTTTAGCTGAGATGATGATGATTGCTCTGATCGTCTTAAGAAAATAATTTAGCTACATTATAAGGTTAAGACCGGTGTTGAGAGTAAAGGCATTCTTACTTGAGTGCAACGGCTGTCAGACATGGTGATGAAGGCGCATGGCAATGCTGATCTAAAAAATTCGTTAGCTCACCTTGCCCATTTTCACAATGGAACCCAAGATCCGTTTTCAAATATAACCATATTCATAAGATTATAAGATTATTCACAAAGCATTTGCCATCATATCTCTACATACAGGCGCAATTTAAACTGAAATGTAAAACATAATTGAAGTCATCAGTATTCGAAACAAAAAATCAAAATAACACATAATATATTGAGCAGCGATAAAATTAATCACCAATTCTATTCCAAATTCCCTTCTACGATATCCCAGCAATACGCCATCTACACCACAATCACGTATTTAAAATAAAGCAGATATGATACGGTGTAAATAAAATTGTCCTGTACTTTTGTAACTATCAAAAGGTCCAATTTCGTCCGTGGACAGAATTAATTCAGTATTTATTACCCAATTAGGCTGTAGGTTTCGGCTATTCTATTATGCCATTTTAACGGTGAATTAAAAGTAGGCTTTTCGAATGTGGTTGGAAGAGTCTTTGAATCCTTTTGCCTCTGAAGGTTTGTAATTAAAATGATTGTAACCGCAGAGGTCAAAAGATATGTTACAGCCATAGTGATTAATTTAAAATTATACATAATGACTGGTCAATATATATAATAACCAAATTGCCAAATTGCCTAGACAATTTCATAAATTAATCACTTCGTCTGGATGTTATTCATAAAGCCAGACCAAAAAAGTCAAAGTGATAAATACGACACGATTACTTGCCTTGCCACTCCGATACAGGGTGGCGTGATTATCTGACATAACCTATTAAAATGGTTTTTCTGGTTAATCGGCCAGTTAACATATCGGTGATCCAGTACGTAACTGATTAAAATAAAACTTTACGAAACTTCACTTCACTTATATTATTACTTCATCCAAGAGTTCCAAGATGTTATATAAAACAGCTAGTCAATGTGATTAATTCGGCGTCAATTATTACTTTGTCCAAATTGATTTAAAGTTTTATATACAAAAGAGAGTTTTACATACATATTCAAAGGAGAGGCCTAGTCCAGCAATTGACTGTTAAAGGGTGATGATGATGATGATGATGATACATATAATGGCTAGATAGTATAAATAATATCTGGATTTATTACTTTGGCTGTAACAGATATATCACAAATGTCTGGTTCTTTAAGGATCACATTGTGTGCCCGAAGAAAAGGGTAAGTAAACAAAATCTTTGTGTGGCTCTGTGTGTTCTGAATTGGATAAGGCTTTTCCTATTGACAATTTGGTATTTACCAAAAGTGTGGCAAAGTGTAGGGAGTTCTATAGCCAGGTGTGGCGGCGATGATATCTTTAGGGCAGCGGGCAGGGGCTGGAAGAGGAAAGCTGAAGACCAGACCGTCACTCACTAGCGTGCCATAGGAAAAGGCTTACGTCTAGGAGTGGACTGTTACAAGCTGATGATGATGATGATTTAAGTGCCATTTTTAATTTATCTTGTTCGACAGTAAAATAAAATAAATAAAGCTTTATAGATTATAACAAGATGTTCCCAGAAAAACACAAACAGATATGTAACCTCTGAGATATTGCATACCCCAAGTACCATCCGTTGAAGTAAGTATGAATAATTTATTTTTGTTGCTATCAAAGAAATGGAAATAGTGTCAATGTTTATCTTTCTATAAATTCTTCAACAATAAAATATCCTGTTCCTTATTGCTCCACCTATTGTTTACGCCTCAATCTAAGTTTACCATATACTCATTGATATACAAAAAAAAACAGATACACCGCTTGGAACTAAATTATTGTTCAAAACCGTCCACGTAGTGGAAAAGTAGTAATAGTTATGATAATGATCATATTATATTTAACCTTACTTGCTTGTCTTAAAATTGTATTTATGTCGTAACATTTTGGCATTTAAGTGCATGTATTTTTTTAATAGTTTTGAGATGCTGACAGTGTATCTTGACTTATTTGTATATCAATGTCCAGGTATTATGTACAAATCAATCCTAGTATACCATGTAAGTAAACAACTTCACTCAGTACGTATTGATGGAAATATCAGCTATACTCAGTTATTTTGATCAAACATCACAAAGTTATTTACCTTTCGTGGTAAATGGTACTCAACGAGAGCTATAAGCGGGCATTTTTCTCATAAAGCCACTAAACTACCACTAGCTGTCTACTCTAGTTGTACAACGATGCTTAGTCCAAAAGTGACCGCATTGCTTACGTTGGCTCGCGGCCAAAACTATTAGCGTTTCAGCTTTCAGTTTAGTTTAGTAGCAAACTGCTCCAGCAATGGACTGCAAAGAAGCGATACGGCCTTGAATTGTCCTTGTTGTTGTGTGGCGTCAAACCATAGCGTTCTTTGTTGAGTCAGCAAGTCATAGTTTTATTTTTGACGAAAAAAATTCTCTGCCTGCGCAAAGTCTTCTCAGCTATCCTACTACATAACTAGAATCATTCTGGCTGGACTATACTGCGTTACCAGAAGGCTGACTAAGAAAAATGTTTGATATCTCTATTTCCTAAGAGCTAGAACCATGCAGCGGTAACCTAGTGAAGAGACCGACAGACTGATACGCAGAGGGACCGAGTTAGAATCCACGGCACGCACCGATGGTTTTTCGGAGTTATGTGCGTATTAAATTGTTAATTATCACTTGCTAAGCGGTGAAGGAAAACATCGTGAGGAAACCTGCATGTCTGAGAGGGAGAAATGTTCTCGAAAGACATGTGAAGTCTGCCAACCCCCACTCCGCCAGCATGGTGGACTATGGCCTTACCCTTCTTATAATGGGAAGAGACTCGTGCCCAGCAGTGGGACAGTATAAAGGGCTGATGATTGATTGAACCATGCTGGTGAATGCAGAGCTGCATGACAGTCGGCTCTCTCACAGAAAAATGGTGTGGAATATCGGTATATTTTGTACTATCGCATTTCAGTTAGTATTTACCAAGCAAAATGCGAGAGCACGAGCAAGCCCCAACCATCTCATAGATTTCATATCTTATTTTGAAAATCAAAATTATTGCAATCCTTTTTGATTTATCAATATGTAAAATTTTTGCGTTATTGACTAACTGACCGACAAGGCACATCCTAAATTCCTAAGTGTAAGAAGCTGAAATTTGGCATGACAGTGTTTTCTAACGGTATTTTTTATGATTGTCACCCATATAGATGGATAGTGACTTCTGAAGAAGGTTCAGTTGTATATTTTACGGGGTATGGGGTTGCAGTTCAAGTCGAGTTTTTATCATAAATGACAAAGACATTTAGTATATTTTTCTACCCTACTTTGATAACAAACCGTGTGCAAAACTACCACTTACCTATTCCAAAAACTATTAACAAACTTCATTAGCACAGAATACTTTTGTAACTTCAACACCTCGCTGCAAGAACTTAAACCTCAAACGACGAAATAAACGCTTAGTGCATTTTATACCTCCCACACCGAACTGACGACATTTCAAAATTTGTACGAGAGTCACTAAAAGTTGTATATTTTGTTATTTTATTTAGTTAAGGCGCTGACAACCGCTATTGAGTAGAGCTGTTGCTGTCACTGTCGGATTGTATAAATAAGAAAGAGAAGCGCGACGACGACGGGACGTTCAGATCTTTTTACAAACCGTAAAATAAATTAATTACTTCAAAATAAATTGGGTACTGAAAAATAAAAAATAACCAAGTTCAGTATTTAAATATGATACATTATTGTTATAAATTTTACTAACGTACGTTGATAAGTAATACAGATATTTTTGTTGGAAGATAATTTTAAGAGGTTAGTTTACTTTTTTTGTATCGAGAAAACTTTTCAGAAACGTGTTTTGAATACAACACAGTTCTCAGAAATATGTTCAAGATTAACATATATTTTTTCCAACGTCACAAAATGTATAGTTTTAGCAAAAAAATTGCTTGAGACAAGCCTTTTTTTGCCATTTAGCTGTTGTTGTCAGTGTCCATCTCCTCTTCCCTTATTCCTTTCTAGGCGGCGAAGAACCGCTATCCTCTGAATACAGTCCATTTCCTTCTCCAAGTCGCCTACCCTAATCGGTTTCGGTGCATCGCCGAACCATTTTTTTTGGTCCTTCGAGCCGGATCTAGTGAAGTGGTTACTTCGTTGATACATTGGTTTATATGCGAGTCAATTACATTTTTAGTGAAATCCTTTCTAGGCGACCCAGAACTCACCCTAATACAGTCCATCCATTAATCCTTCCCAAGTCGCTTAGAACCCTACGGTTTCGGTGTAAAGCCGAGCCATTTTTTGGTCCTTCGAGCCGTGACCCTCTGCGTAGCAGTCCGTCGGTCTCTCCACTAGGCTATCGCTGCTTCAATGCAATAAAGTCAAAGAAATATAACCTAAGGCATAGAAGTAACACTTAATAACAACAGCGGTTGCTATGATTGATATCTTCTTTCTAATGGCACATGCAGTATGATAGAAAGAGCTGTTGATAGGTTTAGCGGCACGCTCTTATAGCAGCATCGTGGTAGGCAAACAGTAGACAAAACATAGAGTTAGGAAACCGAGTGTTGTTCGTAACAGTGATGATTTATCGATAAATATTTTTGGTCAAATGTCTAACTTTAGTATGTGTCGATATATTTAAGCCGTAGAAGTAAAGTTGAAATTGTAGTTTTTGCTGTTGACGCCGGACAGTGCTTTGCAAAGACTTGCCAGACAGACAGTACTAAAAAAATCACGTATTTAATTGTTCGTTTTAGCCATAAAATCTATTGACAAAAAGTATTCATAAACTAATGAGCGATGCGTTGCGATGCGATGCTAAGAAACTGTCACTTAGATTATGTATTGTACGAATAATACCAGATTGGCTAATGCGGCACGGCAGGCTTTGGCAATTTGTTTGCATCGCATCATATCACGTTGCTTGCTATCGCTAACGTTGGACACTGCTCGATTTTTTTAGAGTTGTAGGTAATCCGACTGCCGCGCCGAAGCTTGCGGGTTTAATTTCCGCTCAAGTCAAACATTTGTGTGCATGAATATGGATGTTTGTCTTGGTCTGGATGGTACTATGTATAATATGTAATATATTTACAGAAAAGTATATATGCATGTTTATCGATTGTCTAGTACCCGTAGTACAAGATATGCTTAGTTTGGGACCAGATAATGTTGTGTGAATGTGAAAGAATATTATATTTTATGGTAGAATATTATGTAGCGGACTACAAGGCAAGACGTCTTTGATTAGTCAGGATAGCTCTAATATGATAAATAATATAGAAGTAGGTAGATTAATTAAAATCTTTGTTATTATTATATTTTATTAATATGTTCAAACTAAAATTAGACACTTTTTGTTTAGCTTTGGATAAATAATTCTACCGGGTGTGCAATGTCCGGGCATAAATGTAATGTAGGCACAGCTTTCGGTTTTAAACGACGCCAGGTGCTTTCTGTCTTTAAAAAACAGTATTTCTCAAAATGACGTGAACAAATACGATGGTACTTCTGGTAAATCAAACTAGGCCGTCCAACGGCATTTATCCAAAGTTTTCTTGTGACGTCATTAATAGGCAACCTGTAATAAAAAACACCTTCTTAATAATAAAAAATGCTACTCACATCCCTAATCCATCTACTATTTTATAGATGCAAAAATGTAAGCCTACACACACGTGCGTACTTTGGAACACTTGGCTTTAGGTTAATAGACGCTACTTTTAAGGTAGGTACCTAAGTAAATTATGTACATTAAACTGCGCTTACTATCAAACGCGCGATAGAAAATTAGACCGCTGGACGTTTTTGTTTATTGCCAACTTAGCAACCGCGGCTACCCGCTGTCGCTTCCAGCTACAGTCTTACATTCATGTCCGATAGTTAGTTTCCGTATTTAATTTTATCCCTCATTCAAAAACATCGATATCTCCTTTCACTGTCAAATCCCATCACTAAGGCTATTAAATCAATAAATGTACTAAATAACAATTTGCGAGTTAAATTCATACGTATGCAAGCTGATCCTTTGATTTGCAATACAATGATATTGTGTAAACTTAACACTCATTAAAGCATTAATACGAGAAAAGTAAATAAATTTGTTGGAAAATTCCGACTCACTGCTAGAAGATAAAGTTTCTCCTGTTAGTTCCGTTCCGAGAATAGCGGAATCCACATCCCGATATCACATACACGATGTGTATTAATTAATGAGTACACTATTAGCTTACTTACTATTTAAATGCAAAAATGCACTAGCTTACTTACTATTTAAATGCAAAAAAGTTATTAAAAATGTAAACACAAACGTCCAACAAATTTTACACTGATGACAGATCACAGCACGGCTATTTAGTGAATGTAGTCAAAGATATGAGTATGTAAAGAGTCTATGCCTCTTTAAATGAGACGCGTAATTTGACGTTATGATTAACCAACTAAGACCAACTGACATTACATGTTGCACGTTCGGTATAAGGAAATTTATAGGGCATGTTCTCTCTAGTCTAAACCTAGTCCAACCTCTCTGAATAAAGTTAATAAAAATATGTATGTAGGTTCTGTTACATAAAAGTATAGTTAACAATTAAATTAAAGTAAGGCATAAGATGCTTTGGGCAAAAAATTTACTGCTGTCCGTTTGTAGATAAAATGATAATATATATGAGTTTGAAGAGTTTATTGCAGGCGAAAAGTACTGAACGGGATAAAACTTTCAGTAAAATAGCTTAAACATCAGAATGACATACTTACTAAGTCATCATCATCCTAACGTTAATTCCGGATGCATCCAAGGCTCAGGGTTCGCTTACTAGTCTAACCAGATGTGAAAAATATCAGCGTTTCCATAGAGCAATTCTCCTACTAAGTATTTTACTAAATATTCTATGTAGCTTTATTTACTAATACCGGGATCATTTTATAGCCGTTACCACGTAATAATAGTTTAGTGCTAGCGGCTAACCTATTATGGTCTTAGTGGCTAACCCTTGCGATGTGAATTATTACGGATTTTAGTTCAATGTTGGGAGATTATATTTTACTGCGAGAGCGAGCTTTAAAAGTTATTCTATTAGGTATTATTACGAGTTCAAGCGTTGAAGTTTGGGCAAATTAATGTGTGTATATTTCTTTTTACTCTTTCACGCAAAAACTACCAAAAGTACATACAAAATAACCAAAAGAATCATAATTTTTTCGTCTAAAGTAGACGATAGAAGAGTAATAATTAATGTACTCCTACTGGACCCTGAATCGAGAAATTGGGGCCTCGCCGTAATACAAACTTCAAGTCGTACGTGCAAGTCATCTGCCGGAAGGGTGTTGTTTCGGCATTTTCATGGGAAGTTGCGAGATAACACTCAGTCTAACTTGAAAAGAGTGTTAAGAACAACAAGTGTTCTAGTTTATTGTTATAAAATTAATTTGTCTTTTTTTTTATAGACTCACGTCTGTATCCCCGAAGGGGTAGGCAGAGCTGTAATATTACACCCATATTTTGCCATGAATTTTTTATGTCCCACGTAAATGGAGGGCGAGCCTATTGCCGTACCGGGCACATTACCAGACTCCATCTACTCCAGAAATTAGGAAATTCTCAGTAGCAACTGAGAATTTAATAATTTATATATTATTTTAGTTTGAAACTTTTTCCACCTGACAATAAATTCATCATTCACCTATCGTGATCCTCATAGAACCCGGAGTCCGCTTTCTAGACTAACCGGATTTGACTGAATATTAGCTTTTACACAGAGTGACTACCTGTCTGACCACCGCAATCCAAAGGGGTAGCTATATCCCATGGCTTAGACTATGCATGACGACTTTCAGAGATAAATGCGTGTTCAAATGTGAAATAATCGCTTGCTAAATCGTGAAGGAAAATAGCATGACAAAAAGTTATCTATAATAATATTCTCAAAATACATATGAAGTCTGCCAACCCACACTTGAGTGGCGTGGTGGGGTTTGGCCTAATATTTCCCTTGGTGAAAATGGACCTGTTCTCACCAGTATAACTGATTTTAAACAAGGCTGAAGAATATCGTTTGGGTTATTGACAAGACTTTTTATTTACTCGATGAAATCTTAAAAAACGTATCTAAATTTCAATACACTTATAGCCTTGCTAAGCATGTTTAAAGCGAAGCTTGACGGCACAAATTTATTTACAAACGAATCCTCCTGATCCAGAACGGCTTAAAAAGATCCGACTCGGATATTTCAGTTAATCCGCTAAAACTTCCGTATCCAATATCCGCAAGTAACAACACTATGGAACGAACTACATTTAATCTAAATCATTTACGCGAATTTCGTGTAAATGATTTAGATTAAATTTAAAATGCAAGCCAAGTATATAAAATAAAGAATGTCAATACTGCTAATGCAATAATATATCTATAACACAGTCCACAACTCCGTAGATAGAATTGACCCAATGCAGAGTATATAGGCTATAGGCTATGTGGTGGGCAAATGCGGATTGACAGGTTTCATACATCTTTCAAGAACATTATAAGTAATGCAAATATCCTCATAAAACTTTTTTTATCGCTTATTAAACGATAATTAAATTTGAATACGCACACCACTTAAAAATTTCATTAGTGCGTGACGTTGGTTTGAACTCGAGTCATTTAGCGTAACAGTCTATTACTCTCTATTAGACCATTGCTGTCTTATTCATCATCATCATCATCAGCCTTTAACAGTCCACTGCTGGATTAGGCCTCTCCTTTGAAAGGAGGAATTGGCCTACCATACCACGCTGGCCAAACGGGTTGGTATAGGGTTTGTATCAAGTTTTCCTTCTCTTACAGTGCTGTTCTATGCATAATATGTTCCCTCTGTCGGCTCTTACGACACCCATGGGATGATATAGGGTGGTGACAATCCGTTTTCTTAATCCGTCACCACACGGACTTCTTATTATTTATAATTATATTATGTGAAATAATTATGTGTTTCCCCGTAAGAGTTTGAGCAAATGGACTATTCACAACTCAATAGGGAATATGCGTGTGATTCAGATATAAGCGAATATATTTTTATGCAATTTTTATCGGTAAAAAGACACCTCTATAAGCGAATATATTTTTATGCAATTTTTATCGGTAAAAAAGACACCTCTAACATTATTTTATGTTTAAACACTATAAAATCGTGAATTTAAAAAAAATATATAAAAGTTGGAAAATTTACGAGCGAAATTTAAAATGTCGAAACGCGATGCTATTGGCCAGACCCCAAAGTGACGACACAGTTCGCAGAGGATATGTCAAAAGTGTTAAAACAGTACCAGACATTTGACAGAGTTGTGAACGCTGACGTCATGATGTAACCACAAAAAATGGGGGTGTTTAAACTAGCGTTATGTCATTGTCTGCTGCTCTCTGCATTTCTCTTGAATCTGGCGTAGCGTAAATATCATATCTATTGTTGATCGTTTGATTTTGATCGTTGATCACCAAACACATTGCACATATGTTCTGGATGCGGTCGATCTTGCCGCTCCAGAATTGGCTTGTACAGTCATCAGAAGAAGTGTCTACAATAATTTACAATCACTGCGTAAACCATCTGAATATAGATGAAAAGGCCACTAGTATGTCATTGTAATTTTCAACATTTAATTTAAAATAAATGTTGACTTCTCCACGACTAAAACTTTTTTTACGGTATCATATCAACCTAAATAAACGATAGCAACAATAAAAAAAGATCATGCATATTCCCTATTGTCCATTTGTTACAACATATGGCCACAAATGGTGTTTGTGGTTGACTGCAGTTGCTGTGGGCGGTCACGTGTGTTATACATTAATTGCATTTTATTAATTAAAAAACTCTGAAAACTATTAAAATGTCCGAATTCTACTTTAGATTGGCAGTCTGATTATTTCGTTTAAAATAAAACTCACGCTAAAAGTTTTTTTGTTAGCCTATAGTGACCCACTGCTGGGTAAAGGCTCTCCCCTGGATTTCCAAAAAAGTTACACTAAAAGTTAGATAGTTTGATTCAATATCTGAATCCAAACTGCCTACATCACCAGTATATTTCACGTTCGTCAGCGAGATCCAGACATCATGGCTACTATTCACTGTGGCTATAAATGTCCAAATATGATTTGTGCTCGACTATGTTTCGGTTATCTTACTTACAAAAAGTAGGTCTGCTATCTAGTGACGTATTTTATAGCAACTAGCTACTCCTCGCAGTTTTTAATACGGTTCTATCATGCTTAGCTTGCCAGCTTAAGAGTAGGCTGGCGTGTTGATATAAATTAGTAGTTCCACCGGAGGCCATGGTTTCAATTCCATAAGATCTCCACCCAAAACTTAATTTAGGATCCGACGACCACGTGTGAATTATCCTAGGATATTTGAGTTTGATAACCAAGCGGACAGAGCCCAGATATTTCTTTTTTAAATAAGGCACCCAACTGCAGTCATTTGTATTTGAATTTGATTGGTTACACAGAAAGATGAAGAGCTTTAATACCACTATAGTCACGGGTAGACTCAGTTTCTTGTGATTTTGATTAGTATAAACAAAGAAAAACTTTTAACTTTTGCCCTAAAATATAATTGTACAACGTTAATCAGGTACTTAAACCACAAAGACAAACAGTGTACAACCAACGCAAACCTCAAATTTGAAATACCATTTTAATAAAAGAATAAACATTACCTGCCGTATCTGAATTAATTTACAAACCGGAACAAAAAAGGTTTTATTTATTACAAAATTGGTTAAATTTCAGATAAGCCTTTGACTCCCACAGGTCTCACGGGAAAGTTCTTTTTTCAGGCTGGCAAATTTTTTGCGTGTGGTTTTCCGGGTAAATTTTTTATCCTACTGTTTGTTGTAAACAGCAAGGAATGTTCTGGAGTTTTGAGCATATAAGGCCGAATGTCGTCGGCCGTCGTGTAGGTCTCAAGTGAGTTAAGATAAGACCCTTTATTCTTGATATACTGAGGTATATCATACGGTTTGGGTATGTCAAAGTTTGGGTACGTACGTGTATAAGAAATGGTCAAACAAAAAGTTCTATTGGCTAAGAATGTTGCAGCTGCTAGCTATTTTTCTTTATTTAAGATGGTTAAGAAATTCTTTAATTCCTTACTAGCAAATTTTTGATGAGATGAAAATCACACAATATATATATACATACATACATAGACTCACGCCTGTTTCCCCGAAGGGGTAGGCAGAGGCCATATTAAACGCCCACTTTTCGCCAGTGTATATATAGTACTATATATATATATATTACATATTATTTATTTAGTCGTTATTTATGAGTAAATCTGAAGTTGAATATTTGGATCCAACGGCTTAACGTGCTGGAAGCACGGGGCAAGCGATCCCCCCTGTGGGATCTCCACCTTGTCGTGGTGGGGGGCTCAGTACCCGTGGTTAGGGCACCCACAGTGAAGCTAAGCGAGATTCCGGGAGTGGACGCTCTGCGTGGGCTTGATGGAGGCCTGCGCAGGATTCGTCCAAAGGTGCGGGTGCGGGGGCACAGTTCTTTCTGTCCCTCGCAGTTGGGTGCGGTTCGCGGTTGGAGCGCGACTTGGGTTTAAGCCCGATGCCTCTCTACATGGCAGTATGTTGGTATCTCCACTAGACTATCGCTGACAGACGCGAATCTACGTGGGCCATAATTCTCACTGCTGTATATAATCTTTAGATATCCGAAGTCAGGTTTAAATAAAATCGTGTGCCTCATTACCAAAATTACTATTATACTATATTATTACTACCATCATACATCAACATCCTAAATAATTACCTTCCATTTCATTTAAACATTTTACTTTCACACAAACAAAATTTCACGGTAACCAAACCACACGACAAAAAATATGTCTGTCAAAAGTTCGCCTGTCCTGACTGAAACCATTTTTAATTTGCTCAACAAAAATGAATTTGTTTTTTCCAAATACTTCAGATGGTTAGGAACAAATCATTTAAACGAGTTCTGCAAATGCGATGAGTATTTTTATATCTTCGCCAACCTTTATTTTTTTTATTTATTTTTTTTATTTGAGAGTATTTCGTATGAAGTTGGTAGTAAATTACAGGATATGTGGGGTAAATTGACGAACTTGCAGGCTACTTTTTGGGGACATTTTAAGTTTTGTGGCCGGTCTAGATAAAATTGTCATATTGCTTACGAAAGAAATTATTTTTTGTGAAAGAGGTCAATACTTATTATATATTAATCCTGTGCAATGTTCAATGAAGTTCTGAGTAAATCTATTTTTAATTATGAATGACGAGACATCGCCCTGCGGCGAGCAACACGATGCGAAAATGTTTCCTTATTTACCATCAAAAGCAAATGAAAATATGAAAATCTATTAAATTCGTTGGATGAAAGCCATGTTTACGTATTACAGTAATTATTTATAATGCAGTTGGGTTTTAAATTTTATTTTCAATACATTTTCAGTACATCATACAATTTTATTTAAACGGGTCTTATTCGCGATATTTAATTAATTAAAGGTATAAATACCTATGTTTTACCGAAGTTTCGGCCGTCTTACAACAGCCTTGGTCGCGGCAGGACTGATGTCATCTCAGCGTCGAATAAGACCCGTTTAAATAAAATTGTATGATGTATTCAAATCGCGAAAGTTTAAAATCGATTACATTTTCAGTATTCAGGTTTGAAAACAATGTTCACTTACGCATATTCTCGTATTTGCGACAAAGCGTTACAAGTATTGCTATGCTGAAGTTTATAACTTACCTGAAACAAGAAAACATGTTATTAGTATAAAACGCTTACAAATATTTAAAGGTAAACACACATTCAAAATATATTATTTTATAGTATAGATACAAATTAATATTCTACGTCATATGTAATAGGGAGCAAATCAGTGTAATTATCACAACCCATGCTAAAACTTCAGGGAAGATAGAACATATTTTTTCACAATTTGTTAAATAAATATTCAATTGAGACCCGTTTCATTACCATAAGTAAAAGATAGACTTATACATAAATACTAAACTTAATAATTCATCAATCAAAATTATTTTCAGCAGTCTAGTAGAGATTTCATCATAACGCTATAGATATTGAAGTATTAAGTGCACTTAAGAGTAGTGATTACTCATTTTAGTTAAAAGCATAACTTTGAAGAAATGGCATGGCGAAATATATTTATTCAATTATGTAGCATTTATGTTGAATATAATGATCAAGTGAAGAAAACAGAGATTTTAGTTGACTCTACGCCGACCCGTTCTCGAAACCAGCAGGCAGATCGCGCGGCACTATAGTGGCGTAGAGCTCTGTTCGCGGTTGTGTCGTCGAGATATTTGTGTGTTATTCGCGAACGAAATGTCTGAACAACGACGACAACCTCTTTTTGATTCAAAAATATTTTTTGTCTCAAAAATAAATTCCACAACATTATAATGCAGACGCGCGGGCGGCATCGCTTGAGTGGCGTGTTATACGCATTAGATCCTGCTGCTCCCGTGACGCCGCCGCCACCGCCCCGCTGCACGCAAAATTCGAGGCAGAGGCCTTAGTGCTAGGCAACGCGCAAATTGCAGCCTCTACTTTTGCAAGCACAATATTACAATTTTGTGTTTCTTTATATTCTTTTCAACTACCGGACTAGGTATAGATCATGTACATATTTCGGGCGGCAATTTACGAATACTCCAATAATGGACAAAAACACCCAGACATTACATACCGGAAAAGACTGATTCACAATCATTATTTGTGAATCAGTCTTTTCCGGTATATTTTAAACCTACAACACTTTTTAGCACTATACTCATTAATAAGGCACATCTGAAACCATTTCACCATCTGAACTGTTATGGTTGTCAAACAATAATGATTTAAACGGTTACGTAGGCTGAAACTACAACCTTTTATCTGATGAACGCGCATTAATTCATCAAATCTTTATCCAAGAACTAAATTACTTTATTATGTACAGGAGGCAAACGAGTAGATGGATCGCAGCTGCCGATGGACACAAGCGGCACCAGAGGAATCACAAGTGATTTGCCTTACTTTGGGATGCGAAAAGGAATAGGAGGAGGAGCGGGAGGAGGGAAAAGGTGAAGGGGTTTCCAGCATTCTATCTGAAGAGTACCTACTTCCCCGGTGGAGCCAGCCCTTTAAATCTGAAATAAGCAAGGGTCTTCTACACATATTATAATACACTGGAGGATGCCTTGCCTTGCCTATGATTTTTTTTAAATCCTCCGTTTCTGTCCGATCTCCTGGCAATTTCAGCTTCTTGCGGGTAATAGTTTTGGCTGTGGCTTGTTTGTCAGTCAGTCAGTAACGCAAGAATTTCATATATACAGATTCATCAAGCAATTTTGTCTTCATCAGAACCTGCTACTACGGATTTTACAACCTGAAAAGTTTATGCTAAATAAATCCAGCTTAATAGGGTTATTCAGAATGAGGAATTTTATCCTAACTACACTATCGCGTTTCAGATTAAGTCTAGTTGCCTAGGATTAAGACGCAGTGCCGAGTGATATACTATGCACCTAGAATAATCTACATGCTACAAGATGCAAAGAAGGATCCTTGGTTGCTATATTTATTTACGAGATCAAAGGCGACGATAAAAATAAATTAGGTAACACAGCAGTATTTCTACCAATATGTTTCTAAGGTGTCTTAACGTGATAAAGGTTTTATCCATACTATTATTATAAATTATGAAGAGTAGCCTGTGAGTTTCTTGCCTGATTCTTCTCACGAGGCTCTACTTTCTGAACAGGCATTTTTTTCAATGCTCAATTATGTTAATATGCATTTAAAGCTACTTTTTAATTTTTTATTTCTATGACCTTTCTGACGTGTCCAAAAAATTAAATATTTTTATGGAAATAAACATATTTGAGTTTGAGAAATACAATTGTATATTTGTTTCTTTGTCCTCCTTTCACGATAAAAGTACTTAACCTATATTTATGAAACATTGCAGTAATGATAAAACTTACACAACAGAATGAACATTCCGCGCGGGTGGAGCTGTAGGCAGAATCAAGTTATAAATAAAATAGTTATATTTTACATTATGAACTGCAGAAATTTATGAATTTCGTAGGATTTACTTCTACATATATATTCAAACATATTCTAAGATGACTTCTGCTTTAAGCTTTTTTGTGTCTTGTGCCAGTGTATAAAATTAATTTATGGACACAAATAATAGTTAGACTACGAGCAATAAATCTTAGATCACACAAAGCCTTGTCTGCGAGAATCAAACCCGCGACCCACGTCGCTCGCTATCTTCCAAGATTAATGGCTTATACCAGCTCAAAGATCTAATTTCAGTAGAAATACCTTGTATAGCTTTCAGTGAAGATTCATCTTATCGTTCAGTATTTAGTTTCCCACCGCAATATTGGCAGTAAGATCTAAGTTCGTATTATAGATATTGGATGCGAACGTCGAGAGGAATTCTGATGCAGACGCAAACAGAAAGCACTTTTGGAAAGTTAACATTGTATAACGGGTTTATTTCGTATCGTTTGTGGAGAAGACGTACGAGTTTGAGATATCGTGCCATTGCATGTCTCACATCAAGTAGAACATGGTAGACAGGAGCCACGCAATATTACGGGTGAAGCCACAAAACACAAGACTAGAAGAAAATCCTAATTTGATTTCAAATGAAACATCGTTTTTTTTTCTGGTGGTAAAAGTTCCCCGCAAAACTTCTCGATACTCAATCGAGGTAAAGGTATTGCCAAGCAAGTTAAGGCTGGCTTAGGAGGTGGGTTTGTGCCTCCCCTGACGGCATCAATACCAGCACGATGTCCTCAATGTCATGCGAAGCATATATTATGTTGGCATACTTCACTGCAACAACGTCGAGAAAAATATGATTTCACTAAAAATTTTATTGTAATAAAAAGTAAATGTTTATGTGTACATTTTGTGAATCATTTTCTCCTCGCGTTTTTGCTTCTACATTAATACTGGTTGTACCTGTAAGACTTAATTAACGTTGTACCGGCAAATACCTACTAGGAATTTCCGAACAAGTGTAATAACCCAAAAACATGTATGCTAAATAAAAACCAAACTGTTTTCCATATCAAAACCAAAAACTAGGTCCACGAACCGAGACAGCGAAGCTCCTAACCGTATTTCAAATTTTACAAACAATGCAACGTTTCGACGTAAATAAAGCTTAGATTGCAGACCTGACCCTTCAGACATTTCATGACCTCCTTTGTGCCTGTTTGCAAGCAACACGGCCTTTTGTTTCATAAAAAATAACACCCCTGTGACGTAAAACTTTTCAACGAAAAATCCTCTATGAGAGCCAGAATGTTGTCTTTTAAAGTTCTACATAACTTTGAAGAGGTTTTTGGAAACGAATATCTAACTTGTATTTTTCGTGATGCTTGTGGAGAAGTAATAAACTTTAAATATATTTTATTCATTATACAATATTATTATTTAGCGGGTCTTAGTCACAATAATTGACTTATTTAAATATAATAATATAATAATATTCTACCACATTCACACAACACCATCTAGTCCCAAACTAAGCAGAGCTTGTACTATGGGTACTAGATAATGGATAAACATACATATATACTTTTTTTTTGTAAATACATACATATTATACATAGAAACACCCAGACCAAGACAAACATCCATGTTCATGCACACAAATGTTTGACTTGAGCGGGAATCGAACCCGCGACCTTCGACGTAGCAGTCGCTTACACTCCCACTACGCCAACCGGCCGTCCAAAAAAAAAGGCCGTTTTTACCGGCTTGCAACGGTCGTGGTCGCGGAGGGATTTATTCAAACAAAATAACCGCAAGATGCTAGAAACATACTCAAATATACAAAAACACCACACCTATAAACCTTGTCATTTTGCGTTGGGCACTAAAAAGCAGTGAAATAAAAGATAGATCTAATATTTATAGTACCGTCCGCAAAGTCAAGCTCTTCAACGTTTTGAGGTCAAAGTCTCGGACGAAAATATCAATGTTATTCCAGGCATTGGATGGCGAACCTATTCATAGAGCCACCCAGGTATCTTTTAAATAAAGCAAATAACATTTAGGCAACGTTTTCAGTAAGCTAATGATTCGTGGCTAAACTGTCTGGAGCCAAAAAGCAAATGCTTAAAATTACATTGCTTGAAAAAAGACATTGTTTTTACGTGCACGTTTTAACCTCAATGCAAAGACATGGCTGTATTTCTCTACGTCTAACTGATGCAAAAAAGGGACGGAGATACGCAATAGTTTCCAACCCCTTGGTATTCCTCGCAAATTAAGTTTAACTCGTTCATTGTAGGATACCAGAGCGTGGCCGACATTCATACTTTGAGATCTTTAATGTCAAAACGCAAGCTTATATTTGTCATATTTAATCCATACTTATACCAAAAAGGGTAGATGTAGAGACCAAAATCGGAGCTGCGCTCAGTGAATTTTACCTAATGTTGTCGAACTTTTTCTGAATTTTGCTAAGTAAACTTGTTAGCGTAGTGAACTGTGGCATAAGACTTCTCATATAGAGAAGAGCGCTGTGTCTTAGATAGCTTATTAATAGAAGTGATACGTATAATAATGATTATATTATACATGCCAAGTTAAGGCTGTCCACTGAAGAAATTTTGTGAGGAGGAAGCTCTAAAGTCATGAGCTTTTATGTAGATTTAATATTTATACAAAAGTACTTCCTCTAAGAACGAAGGTTATACTGAACTCCACTCAAGCAGACCCTTGGGCATTAAGTACTTAGCAAAAAGTCGCCTATCACAAACTTTACGTTACGGATACTATTAATCAGAATTAATTTGCCTACTCCTCTTTATCTTTAACTAAGAAAGGCGTGAATCAATGCACTATGTAAGCCATCAAATATTAGTTTAGGTTGTAACTCCAAGCTTTGTTGGGTCATGAATATCCTCAAAACCCTGGGAGGTATGACTATCGGAAATTGTTCTTGTTGGGCCCTAATATTAGGGATTAGGAGAGTGGTTTGCTATTTGACGCTTAGAGGTGTAGTAGGCGCTGGTCTGAACCTTGGAATATTGCCAACAGTTTGCCTTGCGGAGATCAGACAAGTTAATATGCTATCGAAACTCGGCAAAGTTTTGTATGCAACTGGGATAACGCTAAGACGATAATGATGACTTAAAAGTGTCAGAATTTTACAGAATCTAGACTGGTAGAGACTACAGCAGGACTATGAAGGACCGACTGGAATTCGGTCTGCAAAAACGAATCTAGTAGCTTTTTATTATTTTAATTAAATTTTGATTACTATTACATTTTCCTATGGGATATACCACGTACGTCTATTTGGAGTAACTTATATGCCAGAACTGTTGCACGTTGCACGCACCGCCATGTTCATCGATGTACTGAAATATTGTGGGTGGGTGAATGTTACGAACAAGTAAATCTTTAGTCCTAACTACAGAATATTACCGTGCCTGTAACATTATGCAGGTCACATGCTACATTTTCATAGAAACATACGTTCTGGGAAGCTAATATTCTGTCCAATCTATTTACCAAAATGGGAACTACGAAACTACCAAATCATAAGTCTTAAACATACAATAGGCATGTGTCCATTAAGAATAAATCGGTTTGATTGTAGTATCTATAGATTCATTATGATTTTAAGATGTCAATAAAGTTTATTATTTATGATAAAAAGGTAAGATTAATGTTATTTTTAGGATTCTAAAACTAAAAATGATGTATTTATTCTTATAATAATTCATAATCGTTTATTTGCGTAAAGTTGGTACAATATGGATCTTAATAATGTTAACAGTGTTCATGCAACTTCAGTCAAGACTGACATGCAAATAATGTTGGTGTAACAGGTAGTAATAATACCATTATAACAAAATGTCAACAAACTCAATAATGTAAACAAGGAATTCAAGTACCTAATAACAATTGTGTATAAATTTGAGAGTGAACACCAATCAGAGAGCATTAGGTACGTCAAACAGTACGTCCGCCATTCATGTTGTTGACATTTTAGTAGTAAATACAAATAAAATGTCAAACTTTCTACCTGTCAAATCGAATATAACAAAATAAAAGTGGGTACATCAGACCAGACTTCATTCACGGTTTGTTTTGTTTTATATTTTGTGATATCACTCAACCGCCATGATGGTTTACAGCGTTTTTGTGTGAAATTCAAAAAGGTTTTTCCTCCTTGCGTCGTATTCCTCAGTGCTGAGGGTCGTGACCACCCTTCTTCATCACTTTCTCAACGATTTTCCTCCATTTAATTCTGTCTCTGGCGGTGTGAAGGGCGTCGTGGACTGTGGAGTCAAGAGTGGTGCGGATCTGGTCGGACCAACGTATTGGGCTGCGTCCACGAGGTCTTTTCCCCTCTACTTTGCCGGTCACAATGAGCTTCTCAAGATTAGCACCGTCTTTTCTTGCAATGTGACCGAAGTATTTTACGATTTTGCGCAGACACTCAGACGACAACCGCGAGGAGATGTTGAGTTCTCGCAATGTGGAGATGTTGGTCCGAAATGTTGTCCAGGGGATACGGAGCATCTTTCTCCAGCACCACAACCTAAAGACATCAATGCGCTTACAGACTGCGGCTTTTAACGTCCATGTCTCAGCGCCATACGAAAAGATCGAGAAGACTAGAGTCCGTACCAGCTTGGTCTTGGTTTTTATAGAGATGTTACGGTCCCTCCAGATTTTTTCAAGCTTGGACATGGCGCTCTTAGCCATACCAATTCTCCTGCGAACTTCCTTCTCGCACGATCCATCGTTGCTGATGTTGGAACCTAGATAAATGAAGTTTTCCACCGTTTCCAGGTCCAAAGCGCCAGTGAGACCCATTTTCCCGGCTCTATCCTCCACCATGACTTTCGTTTTGGACCTATTTACAGACAGCCCCATCTCCTCACTAACTCGCTCCATCCGGTCCAAAAGTGCAATCATTTCCGCCTTATTTGCCACAAGAAGAGTAGTGTCATCGGCGTAGCGCAAGTTGGTAATTTTTACGCCACTAACTGTGATGCCTCCCTCCCAATTCTCGCAGGTACGTCTCATGATGTACTCTCCATAGGCATTGAACAGTATAGGTGAGAGAATGCAACCCTGGCGCACTCCTCGGTGGAATTTGAAGGGTTCTGAGGTTGAACTATCGACTCTTACGACTCCCTGACTTGAGCCATATAGGGTACGCAGTAGGGCGATAAGGTGATTCGGTACTCCAAGTTCGTGTTGGACCTTCCATAAGCAACCCCAGTTAACACAGTCGAAAGCCTTGCTGTAGTCAACGAAACACATTATCACGGGCGTGTCAAACTCGTATGCCTTCTTGACGAGCTGCTTGACATTGAGAATCTGCTCCCGAGTACCCTTGTCCTTAACGAAACCCGCTTACTCCTGCGGGATTTGCCAATCCAGATAGTAGCGGATGCGATTGTTAATAATATGGAGCAAAATTTTGCTGGCATGTGAAATAATAATAATAATAATAATAATAATAATAATATCATTTATTGTGAATATAGGTGTTAACAAAGGTGTAATGTAACATAATATTCAGAGCTTCTATATTCTGCTATTTAGCATGCAACAATATTCTAATAAAATGTAGGTAGTATTTTACTTAAATTTATAAATTTGTAATACATCTTAAATATTCTTTTTTTTTATAATCATTTCATTATATATTGCCATTTAAAAAGGAATAATTATCTCAATGTCAAAACAAAATAGAGAAATGTCTTGTACGTATGATTAGAATTAGAGAAATGTCAAGTAAAGTTATTATTAGTCAAAGTATTATTTAGTCAAAGAAAATTAATTAGGAATTATGTAAATATTATAAATGTACGAATTCATTATGTTTTGTCATTTAGATACTCTGTCACATTATAATATGCCTTTTTAATAAGAAATTGTTTAAGTAAAATCTTTAATTTATCTACATTGTTACATTTCAACATTTCTTTAGGTAAGTGGTTGTAAATTCGAGGAGCCATACAAAAAACACTTTTGTCGAATTGAGCAGTTCTGTTTGAAGGAAAACACACTCTATTTTTATGACGCTCACTCATATGTGACCTGAACAAAATCTTATTCTTGGCAACAAATATAACAATCTCATATATATAAATACATGGCACGGTTAAGAGTTTTAGGTCGATAAAGACAGGTTTGCAGCTATCAGTAAAATTAAGTTTACAAATTGCTCTCACGCATTTCTTCTGTGCTTTGAACACCATTTCCTTGTCTACCGAGTTACCCCAAAAAATAACCCCATATCTTAATAATGACTCGACATAGCCACGATATGCAGTTACAACAGCTGACTGATTAACTATCTTACCAAGCATGTATAGTGCATACGAGAATTGGTTAAGTTTGGAACAAATGTTTTCAACTTGTTTTTTCCAACTTAAACTGGAATCAAGATATAGACCTAGAAATTTTGCACTCTCTATTTCGTTTATGTGGTGTCCCCTATATTCGACTTCAATTCCGTGAGTTCTGTCAATTTGATTTCTAAATGTCATTAAATTAGTTTTGTCAAGATTTATTTCTAAATTATTAAATTTTAACCATTCAATGATTTGGGCAAGTGTGTCATTCATATCCTTTTCTATTGTGTCTTTACATTCATTAGTGAACATGACCGTACTATCGTCAGCAAATAATACAATATTTTGTTTGATATTTCTAGGTAGGTCATTGATATATATAATGAAAAGCAAGGGACCCAAAATACTCCCTTGCGGCACACCTTGATTTACCACACGGTATTCAGATGAGAATACAATTTCTTTTTTAGTTTTTGAACAAATACGTGTGATCTGAGTGCACTGAGTTCTGTTAGAGAGATAGGACTTTAAAAGATTTAAAACATTACCCCTTACTCCATATGCTTCCAACTTATTAAATAATAAATTATAATTCACGTAATCAAACGCCTTCTTTAAATCCATGTACAGGGCAGTGACATGTTTTTTATTATTTAAGCCAGTCATAACAGTTTGCAGAAATTTGTATACTGCTAAATTTATACATTTCTGTTTTCTGAAACCCACTTGCTCATCAGCGAATATATCATATTTTTCAAAGAAAGTGTTTAAATGGTTTCCAATGACCTTCTCAAATATCTTCGACATAGTCGGTATTAAGGCTATCGGTCTATAATTGTGCATGTCGAGTTTATCGTTCTTTTTGTAAAGCGGTTTAACAATAGTAAATTTTAGTTTGTCTGGAAACACCCCAGACACTATACAGGCATTTATTATGTAGCTTAATATAGGTGATATAATATCAGATACAGCTTTAAGAATTTTGGTGTGTACATCGTCATATCCAGTGCTATTTGTGTTTTTTAAGGAATGTATTATTCTATTAATGTCAAAAGGCGTTGTGGGCATCATAAAAAGAGATTGTGATACGGTTTTATTGATTGTATACGCTTTTGTAGAATTTGTATCGTTTACATTATTATTTGACCCCATTCCTACGAAAAAAGCATTGAAATATTCAGCAATGTCAATTGGATTTTCGATAATGTTACCATTTACATTTATTTGTTTTATTTCTTCGATGGGAATGCATTGTTTATTGTGGTTTATCACTGACCATGTTGCCTTAGATTTATTACAGGCAGTTTTAATCATGTAGTCATTTTGTGATTTCTGGGTCAACTTAATAATTTTGGTCAGACGTGAAGAATATTGTTTAAACATACTTTTATTATGCGCATTCGGATTTTTCCTATACCGCCAAAGTAGATCACGCTTACGCTTTGAGCATGTTTTTATACCTTTCGTTATCCATTTAGATTTTCTACGGGAATCTTTTCTAATTAATTTCAAAGGAAAACATAAATAATAAATTAGTGTAAACATGTCATAAAAAATGTCAAATGCTATATCAGGATTATCCGTATCAAATACTTCGTTAAAACTTATAGCTTGTAAGTAGTTTTTAAATTTGTCAATATTTTCTTTGCTATAGTCCCTTCTCTCAATATACCAGTGTGAAAAGCGGCAAGTCATTTTAACTGGGCAAGACAACATCTGAGCGGTATGGTCGGATAGAGCAAATTCATAAAGTTTATAATTTGATCCTTTGATATTATGCATGAAGTTATCAATACATGTACCACTTTGGAGGCGTGTAGGCTCATTTATTGCTAATTTAAGATTAAAAGTATTTATTAATTCTAATAAGTCTCTACAAGCTTTCGTGTTTATTAAGGTATTTATGTTAAAATCACCGCACATAATATTTTTTTTCTTGGTATAGCATAATTCACGTAGTATAATGTTTAATCTTTGGAAAAAATCTTCGAATTGCTGTACGGTGGTTCGTGGTGGCCTATAGACACAAATAATTATCAATTTATGTATTGTAAGTTCCACGGCACAACATTCGATAATTCCTGAAATACCGGTTGACGCTATTTGAGAAACAACTTTAAACTGTTGGTTCTTATGGACCAGTATGCAAGAACCACCCCGTCGATTTTTACGGCAAAAAGAAGTTGCGAGAGAGAAATCTGAAATATATAGTAACTTTAAGTCATCCTTTATCATATTATGCTCAGTAAGACAAATTACATCAGTCGAAATTTTCTGATCTAATAGCCATTGTAGATTTATACATAAAAGATCTGATTTACTTATAATACCATTAATGTTCTGATGTAAAATATGTACTACATTATACACGAAAAAATGATGGACTTGCAGTAATAGGGCTGTTAGCGGTATCATTATAACATTTCGTGGTTTCAATCGTTTCTACAATGTTGTCAGTTTGAGTGCTCTGGTCAATAAATAATGTGTCAATTTGATTTTTATTTTTAATATACTCATTGTACTTTAAAATATAATTTGCATTAAGTATCTCTTTATGTATTATTTGAGAAACATGTTTACTAAAGAATTTACGATAAGGTAACCAGTGAGCGAAACCCATATCAATATACTTTACATTCATGAATTTGGAGCATAAAAACTTAAGTTCATAATTTAATTTTGACTCACTCAGATATTTATTACATGGGATTTCACTAAACAGTACATTTGTATTCCTTGTACAGCAAAGAAAATGGCTAACACACGTCTTGAAGATACACGGGGATCGGTCATTTACCCCACCCAATACAATTAAGTAGTCCTTCATAGTTAGGGAAGATATTTCTGTGCGTTCAGCTACTAATACGTCTTGAAGGGTTGCTCCGGACTTCCAGAAGGATTTGACTTGGAAGCGATCGCCTATTAGGTGCTGTAATGTACGTTGAACATGTTTTCCCTGTTCGTCTGCAATCACCACTACTCTAGATATAGTATCTAATGGAACGGAATTGTTTTTTGTTGCCTTGGCAACTTTAGGATAATTTTGCTCTTCAGTTTGCGGTATCAAGTTATCAGGCAGCTTCGAAACTGAATCATACTCATATGTTTCTTCCTGTTGGGCAATTTCATCCTTCTTATTTTGATGTAGGTGGCTCATCACATTTTTTGGTGTTTTTTTATTCGTGGTCCTCTTTTTCTTTCGTCCCGTAATTGGCGTCACACAGGTATTATCCATATTAACTTTCTTATAGGTTTCAACAACCTTTAAACTTTTTTCCAAGTCGGTCTTTAATTTGAAGTTCTCGGAATTCAAATTTTCAATTTCGAGGTGCGCACTGGCCAATTGGTTTGTGAGTGCAGTTATTTTCTCGTTTAATTCGACTATTTCTTGGGTTTCGTTAATCGATGTATTTGGCAAGCTCATCATCGCAGTGTCGAAAAGTGAAGAATCCGCCGAAGAAATTTCATCCAGGGATCCTGCTCGCTGAGTTTTACGTGTGCGATAAGTGATATTTTGTTCTTGGGCCATGGCAAAAAATATATAATAATTTCAGTTTATATCACAGTTATTCTCTGTTATTTCTATATTACTGCGTTTAATCTTATTGTATTTCTTGTCAAATTGATTAGAGTAATATTTATGCGTGTACCGAAACGTAACTTAAAACGCTAGTGTTCAGATTTGGAGTCACTTCGAAATTGCAAGTTTCCGAACGAAGTTTATAAAGTCAAAGGAAGATGACGGTGTTTGATTGGTGAATGTTCTTATTTGTTTGAATGTTAAAACCGTGAATTAAGAAAATATTATTTGCACTTATATTTACCAATCATATTATTACGAAATCGGTTGCTTGGGTGATAATTATACCGATTTTTGCCGTTGATACCTTGTTCGTATGTGTTTAAGCACTATTTTCACTTGGTTTTTTGATTGTTTATATTTATTTCTGGTGTGAGTGGTTACTTAAATATCACAAATTAGTTCACTGTTCATTGAGATAATACTGTCACATGATAATTGTCTTAATACGAACACAACTATGTACAATTGATACTTATATATACAGAAGATTAAATAATAGTTAATTTAAATTTCGCGAACTATGTTGGCCGTGCCGGTGTTGCCAGCATACTATCTATATACAGAAATGAGGGACAAAGTTCTATAATTGCCGCAGTTCTTGGTTGATCCCTTTTTGTGTAGCGGAAGTATAACGGATTCTGACCAGTCTTGCGGCCACTCACCATTTTGCCAGATGTGTGAGCAGATCTTGTGAAGTGTCTCTACACCCAAGTCACCCATAGCCTTGATCACCTCTGCTGTTATTTGGTCGCTTCCAGGCGCCTTCCTCTTCTTGAGGGACTGAAGAGCAGTAGATATTTCAGAGCGAAGAATTATGGGTTCCAGTTCTAGATGCTCCCAGTCCGGGATAGCTCCGGGGATTAGGGGGGAAAAAGGTTTTTAAAAAGCCGTAATTAGTAATGTTGCTTTTGGTCGCTTCCTGGCGCCTTCCTCTTCTTGAGGGACTGAAGAGCAGTAGATATTTCAGAGCGAAGAATTATGGGTTCCAGTTCTAGATGCTCCCAGTCCGGGATAGCTCCGGGGATTGGGGGGGAAAAAGGTTTTTAAAAAGCCGTAATTAGTAATGTTGCTGAGCGTTTTTTGAAGAAAAATCTGGTATTTCAGTTTAACATCTATTAAAGGAACGAATCAAGCGCTAATTACATTTTAAGACACAAGCCTATTAAGGCCATGATGAAAAGTAAAATTATTATTTGGTATTCATGCTTATATTTTTCACGGCAGAAAAAAATACGTTGCACCCTTTTCGGATATTTTCCTTTACTTGTTACCGTGTATTATTGTATTCTAAGTACAATAGATATATTTGGAAAACTCTATACATTAATCGTTATCAAAACAGCTTACGTAGAATTGTTCCTCATTATTAAAGCAAGAAAAACCAAGTAGTTTCTTTTTAATTCTTAGAAGCAAATCGTTGTTATCATTAGATCTTTTGAGCTACATATGATACCTAATATTTAGCTGTTTGCTTGGAAGGCTTCTTGGAAGTACGCCGAGAGGTGACGTATTAAAAATATAAAGTGTCACTACGACATTTAATACCGTGAGGGTCGTAAGAGGCGAAAGGGAATAAACGAATTAATTTGTTTCTTTAAGAAGAGACGCAGATTTGACATAAATCCTATCTGAAAAAAAACAACCCCGTATCAAAAGCGTGGAATAGTAGTCAAAATTCTTGTATTGAATCACAATGCTATCGATACACAAATAAAGGAAACCTATAGCAAGCACTGGACTGCGAAATTTACGATAGAATGCTTACGTTAAAGATTATCGGTATTCCCATAGAATCTTTTAATACAAAGGCACCGTACGTGCGTTGGTACAGACCATAACATAACTTCACGCCTTTTAATCCCCGTAGGGCTAAGTAGGCAGAGGTGTATTACACACAAACACTTCGCCAGTTATGTTTAAGTCCCAATGTAATAGCGGGCGAGCCTATTGCCATCTACCGGGTACATTATTAAGCGAGCGATAATTAACATTTTTATACACAAAATACATAACTTCGAAATGTCAGCGGTGTGTGCCCGGGGTACCTGGGGATCGAACCCGAGACCATCGTCTCGGCAGTCCGTTACGCACACCACTGGGCTATCGCCACTTTTTCCTTTGCTTTTTGGTACAGACTAACGTACTCATAATAACTTGACGCTAATGAAAGTACCTTGGGGGTGTCCAAGGTGCTACTATTAATGCAAAACTAGTTTGTTCTAAAATACAAAGGTTAATCCAAGTGGGGTCTCCACTTCAAAACGAACATTTTGTTAGCCAATAAGAAGCGTATGTTACTTTGTTCAGTTCAGAAAATTATATTATTTAGGTATGGATTCGTTAATTCTGTGCTAGCGAATTGTGAAAGTAGACTATATAAAATTCCTATCCTGTATATTTTAATAACTTGACAAAGAATGCATCAGAATCGCCGCTCTTCTCAATTTATAAGCAAGCATAATAACAGTTACGCCTATTGCTAAAATAATTGCTCGAGATATTAGAAGAAAATACCGACCCAATGCCATATTATTTAAATGACAATAAAAATATATAACTAAGTTTTAGGTACCTATTATGTTAGCTTAACTTAATATCATCAGACAGAACTTTGCAGGCCAGTGCTGGACGTAGGTTTTGTCTAATTTCCGTCACAATAACAAAGGTAACAGGAAATTTTTGCTTACTATCTACCACGGCGGCCAGAAATCACTTTATACAACTCACATTAAATATGACTTCCCAATATTTTATTAGCATAAAAGTAAACCGTATCAGATAAAAATAAAGAATAATATTGTGAAAGGCACTCAAGACGGGATGACACTTTTCCTACACTCTCGTAAATATTACCTATCTATAAAACGACAGCAAATCTTTGTCCAAACAATAAACAATCCCACAGCATACAGCGTCCAACGTCACTTCAGAAAGTCTACAACTTACGGCCTTACGACGATGTATATATATTGATTTTGTTTCGGCAAACCTCGGAAACGCTCGGGCATATTCGGGTGTACACTCCGGGTAATGTCGTTGGATTCGATACTTTATTATTATGTAAGTAAAGGTGTTTTCGTGCCAGTTTACAGAATTTGAGTGTAAGCTCCTTATAATATATATTTTTGATTGAACTTTTCGTTGTTGTTCTTGCTTTGCTTTAGTTTGGGGATTGGTTTTCGAAGGTGTTATAATATTATTATGGTAATGGTAGATAAATATTTGTTGGATTTCTGTTCATCTGATTTTCATATTATTAGTGTATTGTTCTCTTAATACTGTTAGTGGAAGATTCCAGTATATTTTTTGTTGTATTGCTGACGATAGACAAACGTGCTAGTGGAGATCTAACGTTAAGTGGTAATCCCGGTTCATGTACAATAGGCTTGTGTCCTAAAATGTAATTAGTGATTGATTCGTTCATTTATGTTGTTTAACTGAAATAACAGTTTTTTTTTTCAAAAATCGATCAGCAACATTACTAATTACAGATTTTTAAAAACTTTTTTGAATTTAACCCGAAAACGCTGTAAACCATCATGGCGGTTGAGTGATGTCACAAAGTGCAAAACAAAACAAACCGTGAATGAAGTCTGGTCTGGTGTACCTACTTTTATTTTATTATATTCGATTTGACACACAAAGTTTGACGTTTTAGTTTTATTTACTACCAAAACGTCAACAACATGAATGGCCGACGCACTGTTAGACGTAATGCTCTCTGATTGGTGTTCACTGTCACAAGAATAAATACATTATTTTTAGTTTTAGAATTGTTTAGAATCCTAAAAAATAACATTAATCTTACCTTTTTATAATAAATTTTAAACTTTATTGACATCTACAAATCATAATGAATCTATAGATACTACAATCAAACCGATTTATTCTTAGTGGACACAAGCCTATTTTACATGGATATGTGCAAAAAGAAAACCAAGCCAAACCCTGTTGCAAGGATAGAAAGGAGCAAAATGAGAGAACAGAGGATGGCACCTTCGACACTAACTCACCCAAGAGTTTTGGGTAAGGTTTTACTGTACCACCGTTCGATACACATCACTGGTAGCATTCTGTCATAACTGATATGTCAGTAAGAAAATGGCTACATTGAACGGGGTAGTAGTCAACTTACTCGCACTCATAAAGACACAACTTTGTTTGATCCAGAGATTGTTTAGCCTTTCGTGACTAAAGATTCTTTGTGACCGTTGTCTATACTTTTTCACATAATGCCAGCAATAGAAGATGTAAAACTTAAGCCATGTTTATACATATTATATGTGGTCATAGATGATATCATTGCTTTACATGTGCAGCAAGCGTCAGGTAAACAAGAATTCAGGCCCATAAAGCAAATATCAAGTAAGTATCTTTTTGCCCCCACCAAGATTACGTATTTCGTTACAGGGTACCTCCCTGTGAGTAGATATGACATTATAACAATATAACCTAGCAAAATCGACGTCTCACGTGACCAGAAGGCTGGTTTATTCTTTGCTCAGAGAATCAGCATTGCCATCCAGCGTGGCAATGCTGCCAGCCTTCTGGGCACTGTTAGGAGGCCGGGTCCGTTTGTCTTTTTAAAAAAAACTCGCAAGTAGAAAACCCAAAGTTTATTTGCACTTTACAATATCACACCGTAAAAATGGAAAATTTAATGGTTCCCAAACCGTACCGTACACTGTCGCGTCTCAGATCTAACTGATTGAATAAAATTAATAATTAAAGTATATCGAATAATGCTTATTGTACAATTTACGCTAAAGGAAAATTACGACGGAATAGTAATTGCTGACTAGGCTTTATTTACATGGAATTAAGGGATATAACAGCCCCCCCCTTTAGACGAAGCATTATCTGAATTAAGATAAAGCGAAGTCAGATTTAGAAAAATAAATACATTTGGAAAACAAATTTAGAAACCATTGAATATAGTACAAAAATCATAAGATTAGATTAGAGTTAAAGTTATAAAGAAATAGTGCAGAAATAGTAGTAGATAAAAAATGTAAAAGTGTTTAATCTAGAAGTACATAAAGTTCATATTAAAATAAGAACATAATAATTATAAAGAATAACTAAACGGAGTACATGACATAACAGCATCTTTAAAAGTTTTTCAAGTTTCTATTTGAATGATATTCGACTTTGTGTACAGTAGCATAAGGCTTATAATTTGTTACAGGATTTGGCAATGATTTTATAGATCTGTCATCATCAGATGTTGACATTTCAGTCATTTCAATAGAACTAGAAATTTTAGAATTATTTTTAACTGATTTCTTAGTATTACATTGGTTATATATCTGGATACAAAATTGAGAGTTGTTACGGTTTCTAAAACACTTATATAATTTATAAGTTAAGTATAAAAATAAGGATACAATCAGGATGTAAGTAAATGTAGAATAGTAATGGGCATATTTAATAAAATGAGATTCGCTTTGGATTTTATTTATCTCGCTTTCCAAGTAGTTTAGCTGGTGATCTTGATATTTTAATGATTCTAAGTTTATCTTACTCAATGTGAGTGGCGTTAAATGAGGCAAAGTTTTATTAAATATGTCCTTTTTACAACAATCGTCATTTGTGATATCGAAACTTATGTCTATAGGAGATTTAATTGAAAAAGAATAAGTGTGAGTTGGTAATAGTTGAATGGTTTTCGAAAAACCTATACAATTTTCTGTTAATTTTACTATACCTGTGCCGACAATAGGATAATCACTAATATTATCATCACATTTAATTGTTAATTTGCTCATGTTTGATTGTACAAATATCCATTTATTATTTTTCAGCTTTTGCCAAATGTCAATAAGACCAAATAACAATTTAGAGTTACACTCTTTAGGTAATGTTAAAGTTACTTCGGTTAATAGTTTTGATTCACAATTTGGGTTATTTATACATGAGAATATAGAAATCAATTTACAAATAGAATAGTTGCTGCTAATAGGTTTACAATCATCAAGGTTACTTAACATAGTATAATGCATTCTATCATCACTTAAGGCTATATACGAGTTGGAAGGTTGTATCAAAGCGAAGGTCTGAATATGTGAATCTGTCTCTTCATGAGGAGTCGGTAAAGGTATTATTTTATGAACAATATATTTGTCTGGCATAATCAAGGGGATTTGCAAAACAAAAACAATCTTATTATTATAATAATAACAATTAAGTTCTGATACATCAATTATTGAATGAATATTATGAATGCTCAATTCAACTGGAAAATCTAGCTTTTTATTTATATGGTTGATATTCTCAGATAAATCTTTAAAAAGGTTTGTGGGACTTACAACACTAGGATGTAAAACATTTACTTTAGAGAATAAAATTGCATTTAAGGTTGTGTCTAATAAATTAGAAATGGACAGTAAAGAACCTTCAATAATGTTAAGTAAATTATTAATTCTAGAAATATAAAAATGTAGATTGTCAGTTTTAGTAATTTGTGAAAATATTTCATTCATAGCATTTATTTGTGAATTTAATTTGATTTCATTCTGGTTCAATTTAGAAATGGTTGAGTTAAAATTATTTATGGTTGATTTAATTATGTGAATATTGTCTTTGAATAAATGAAATAATTCTTTATCGCTTTTGCGACAGGATTCAATTGCTGCGTCGTATTTACGAGCATCATCGGCGTCTAATGTACCAAAGAAGAATTTAAGGATCTCGCCACCAAATTCTAAAGATCTTTTGACCTTGGTTGTCGGTTGGTTGCTAATAATGTGAGACAAAGATTGTAATTTAACATAGTTGGATTCTATTAAGATTTCTATTGGATTAGAAAAATCTTTACAATCAATTAAATGTTCTGACTGAATTCTAGTACAAAGATTAATAGATTTTTGTAATAAGGTTTCAATTTTATTGAGATACGGATCTAAAGTCATTATGTCGATGTGTGTCACTACTTTCCAGTAATCATTATAAAAATTTATGTTAGTTATATGTTCAAAGTATATTCCGGGACTATGAAATATAGGTATAATACTGGAATCTGCTTGGCATCCATAGCAGAGGGTTCTGAAAATAATTAAAGAATATATGTATAATGAAAGATTTAAAGTGAAAGATTATGAGGAAACAGCTGGTTTAATTTCATTGGTGTGATATTTAATATGCTTACGACCTACTTGCAATGTAACATTATGATTATTGTGTACTTTTATGATTTTATAAGGGCCTTTCCAGATTGGAGATAAGGCTTTCCTAAGTTGGTGGTGATGTCTTAAGTAGACTAAATCACCAACTTTATAAGTCACTTGGCGGGAATTTGTATCATAATATTGTTTAGATTTTTCCTTACTGTTATTAATGTTTTGGATAGCTTTTTCGCGACTAAAACGCATTCGATATTGTAAAGCGCGTATGTACTCATTATATGTAGTGTTGTTATTAGTTTCATACAAAGAAGAAGGAATAGTTGGCTTATAACCATACAGTAACTCATAAGGAGTGAAATTAGTAGAAGAGTGAGGAGTAGTGTTGTAAGCTAATATTGCGGTAAATAAATAACAGTGCCAATCATTTTGGTTTTCATTTACAAAGGATTTAAGGTACTCTTTTAGAGTAGCATGAGAGCGCTCTAAAGCACCATTAGTTTGAGGATGATATGGAGTGGTGTAAAGGTTTTTAATTTTTAATATTTCCGTTAATTGTTTGAATAAGTCAGAGGTAAAACAAGTAGCTAAGTCAGTTAATATAGATTTGGGAAAACCGAATAGCGACATAAAATGTACAAGGTTTCTAGCTATTTCTTCACTCGTGGAGGATATCATAGGATAGGCACTAGAAAACTTTGTGAGATCATCCTGTAGGGTTAGAATAAATTTAAACTTTTGAAAACCCGCCTCGGGTAGAGGTCCAACGATATCGAGAGCTAGTCGCTCAAATGGCCTCGTGGAGGTAGTAGTTATTTCCATGGGGGATTTGTTAGATAGTCTAAGTGGCTTGTTAACTTGACATAATTGACATTTTTTTCACATATTCTACAATATCTGCACGCATACCTTTCCAGTAATAAGCGGCTTTAATTCTCTTATACATCCGGTTCGATCCGGGATGACCCGCAATAGGGGAATAGTGATTTTCTTTTAAAATTTTTGGAACTTCGACTGGGGTAGGATAAATTAATTGATTTTTGTAAATGTATATGTTTAAATTGGTATTGTGAAATATGTAAGTGATCATATTATAAATTTTAGTATAGGCTAATTTAGAAAAGGGGTCAGAGAAGTCTGAAATTGCTAAATCAGTGATAGTAGGGTTTTCGATAATAATTTTATCTCTAAGTTTTATAAGTAAGTTATATATATCTTTGAATTTTGTTTCTTCGTAATGATGAGTTTTAGTAAAAAGAAAGTAATATGTTTTATTTTTGTCGAGTGTCGTTTGGATAGTAAAAGGTTCGCGTTCGGTGTTAAGTAACTCGTCAGGTTTCTCTAATTGTGATAAGATTTCTTCACAGTGGGGAATAGAATAATCGAAGTCTAAGGAAACAGGACATGCAATGGTATTTAATTTTGTTAAATGTAGACCTTGAGTACATTCGTGAACAATAGTATTAGAAGTTGGGAGTTTATTAGTGAACTGAAGTTTGAAGTATTGTTCATAGGATAAATTATTTAAATTGTTAATATCTATGACATTAATTGGGCAACGAGAAAGTGCATCAGCATTAGAATTGAGACGACCTTGTTTGTAAATTATTTCATAGTCGTACTCCTCGAGTTTAAGGCGCCAGCGTATAAGTTTACTGCCTGGGTCTTTGACATTGAATAACCACACAAGGGGTCTATGATCCGTCACGATTTTAAATTTAGTGCCATATAGGTAAGGTCGAAAAGTTTTAACGGCAAACAAAATAGCTAGTAACTCCTTCTCAGTTGTAGAGTAGTTACCTTCGGCGCGATTCAGAGTACGGGAAGCGTATGCTATTGGCCTATCTTTGCCTATAGGTCCTTGAGAAAGGATTGCTCCTACAGCGTAATTACTTGCATCGGTGGTGACTATAAATGGCTGCGAGAAATCTGGGTATTGGAGAATCGGTGCGGTAATTAACATATCTTTCAGCGTATCGAAAGCGGTTTGTTGCTCAGGGGACCAGTGGAATGTGACGTCTTTCTTTAATAAAGAGGTAAGGGGTTTAGTTAATTTGGAGAAATTGTTTATGAATCGGCGATAATAGCCTATTAGGCCTAGAAATGATTTGACGTCTTTAGGATTTTTGGGCGTTGGAAACTGCGAAACGGCTTTAACTTTTTCTGGATTGGGAGAGACACCTTTATCGGTGATGATATGGCCTAGGTAAGTCACTTCGCGTCTTAGAAACTCGCACTTATCAGGTTGGAGTTTTAAATAATATTCTCTTAGTTTGTCAAATACTAGTCTTAATTTCTGTATATGGGAGTCCAAGGTCGAGCTGTACAGGATACAGTCATCCAAGTAAACATAACAATGTAGACCTTGCAGACCTGATAAGACGGTGTTCATAAGTCGTTGGAAGGTAACAGGGGCATTTTTCAACCCAAATGGCATTCTGGTGAACTCATAATGTCCAGACATGCTTGAATTCGTGCTTATGGTAAAACCCGTTTTTGGGGCGTCCTTGGGGGCCATTCGTAATTGATGAAAACCACTGGCAAGGTCAAGGGTACTAAAATATTTTGAGTGTCCTAATTGGTCGAGGATATCTGTGATAAGAGGCAGAGGATAGAGATAGGCTTTCAGAAACAGTGACGTCATTGAGACGGCGATAATCTATCACTATTCGCCATTTTTTCTTGCCAGAGGCGTCCATTTTTTTCGGAACTACCCATACAGGGGCACTCCAGGGTGAAACAGAGGGACGAATAATATTTTGTTCGAGCATCTTACGAATTTGGGTGTCGACTTCTTCCTTGTGACACTCGGGGAAGCGATACGATTTTACATGAATAGGAGGTGCATTGCCCGTATTTATAGAATGTTCGACGGCGTTTGTAAAAGACAGAGACTCGCCCTCGACATGAAAAATATCTGTGTATTCTGAGCAACAACCGAGGAGAGCTTTTTTCTCTTCGTCATTAAGGTGTGAACAACGAATTAAGCTTAGAACGTGATTTGCTCGATTAGACTTAGAACAAGAAATAGAATTTATGTTATGAAAAGATTCAGAGTGTTTTAATTGATTGAAAGGTGACAGTTCCACTACATAGTCCTTGACCTCTATGTCAATGTCAGTGGTATTTAAAATTGTAACGTTGACCTTTCTGTTTGGTTTGATAGAGACTATACAATTTGCAACATAAACACCATCGCGTAAAGTGTGGTCTAATACGAGAGCTTCATTGTTATGATATAGCTCGGCGGAGTAATTTGATACAGCGCACTCGATAACGGCTTCAGAACGTGCCGGGACGATATAAATAGGTTGATGAAATAGGATCGGTACCTTATGATTATTTAAAAGCATTGTATTTGAACTATAATCTATTTTAGCATTAAAATTTCGGAGGAAATCCGTACCTAAAATACCATTGTAGTTTTTTAAATTTATACTATCGCTTATGACGTAGAATTTATGCTCGTGAGGCTTCTCCGATATTAAAAATGATAAATAAATAGAGCCTAATGATTCGCTATAAGTATCGGTATCGTTTATACCTCGTATTTTTATAGTGTCAGGGAGAAGTTCGTGTTTGTTAGTTAAGCTAGATTGTTTAACGACGCTAATGCTCGCGCCGGTATCGATAAGAAAGCTAAGACACTTATGTGATTGTTTTGTAAACAATGTTGTATATGGTAGACACACTTTACATGATAAGTTCGTTTCAAAAATGGGAATTGGATCAAGTTCACGACCACAGGAATTAGAAGGTTTGCTAAATAATAACCCTTTTGATTTATTATAAGCATTATTATTAGTATAAGAATTGGTACAAGAGTTAGAATAATGTTTAGAAAGATTTGACTCAGACACTTCAGTTGAGCTCGATTTAGTAGGACTCAGTTCCTTTTTGGATAGCTGAGATGTGGTAATAGTAGTTGAATTAGTATGACTCGGCTCCTTTTTGGGTAACTGAGATGTAGAAATAGTAGTTGAATTAGTATGACTCAGCTCCTTTTTGGGTAACTGAGATGTAGAAATAGTAGTTGAATTAGTATGACTCAGCTCCTTTTTGGGTAACTGAGATGTAGAAATAGTAGTTGAATTAGTAAAATTATTCGCATAAGATTTAGCATAAGAATTAGGGTACGAATTATTATAAGATTTAGGATTAGAATTGGTATAAGATTTATGATAAGAATTAGTAGACGATTTAGTATAAGAATTAGTACATGATTTAGTAAAAGAATTAGTATTTGACTTAGAATAAGAATTAGTATAAGTATCGACATTCGATTTAGGATAAGAAATAGTATACGAATTTGTGCCGTTATGATTTATCGACTTCGGCAGGCACGTATCCGAAATCTTTGCTAGTTTAAAGGTTCATCATGGACCACTTCGTCACCTTGTTGTAAAACATGCACAGCACTAGATGAACCGGGTTTAGGATTAGAAGAGTTAGAATTAGCATTTTGACGCTGCATGTTATACTGTCGCTTACGACATTGTTCTATACTGTGCCCTATGTTTTTACAGTAACTACAAATTTTTGGATATGAATTAGAATTATTTTTTGAGTTGGAATGAAAAGAGTTTGAATTAGGATTATAATTGGACCTGTTGTTAAAATTATTAGAATTAGAACTATAATTAGATTTGTTAAAATTATTAGAATTAAATTTTGGATTAAAATTTGTTTTATTTTGAAATCTAGAGTTATTTTGTAAACCAGAATTACTTTTGAATTTTAATGAACTAAAACGAAGATTGATAAGTTTTTCCTCCTCAATAGCGTGTTGTACAGCCTCATTGAGGGTTGAGGGATTTCTACACCTTACAATAGTTGAAATAGAAGTATTTAGACCTAGTATAAAGGTGTTGAGCGCTAGATCTTCCATGGCGGCTAACCTACCGGGAAGTTCTTTGGGATCTTTAATATTATATTGAACATCAGACAAAATCCTAGTAAGGATCTGTTCTATTCGCATAGAATATTTAGTTACATCTTCGGATGGTTCTTGCTTGCAATTCTGCAAGTCGACTAAGAGATGAGTGGCGTGTTTCTTTTCGCCAAACGTAGTTCGTAAAAAGGATTTTAAGTCGAGCCATTCGTCGAATGTTTTTAAACTGACTGCAACCTGAGCTTTGCCCTCCAGTTGAGATATTATAAATTTACATAAGATAGACTGCTGATCTTCGCTAGCTAATGACATGGCATTGTCACAGTTAGTGAGAAATGCCGGAAGGGACTCTTTGTCACCATTGTAGGGTTTAATAAATTTGGTTAAAAATGTTAACGTAATTTTGTCAGACATTTCAACTTTTTCTGTTTTAACAGACATAGAATAATTGTCTAATGAAAATATAGAATAATTTAAAACTATTCACAAAAGATATTTTTTCACAGTTTTGACGCAAAATCACACAAAAAAATAGGAAAATTCACTGAAAAAAAATCACTTATTGGTCACGAATCTATGGCCAAGATACACAAAAACACTCACAAAATTATGCACGCGGTGAAACACGAAGCTGCTGACATTGCTAGAATCCGGTGAGTGCGTGGCGATGCAACGTGGCGCGGCTGCGCGCTGAGTGTCGGATAACTGCGCCTTCGCAGTTATTTCTCCTTCAATACTTGGAAAATACGCAAAAATGGAAAAAGAAATTTGAAAAAATGTTAGAGATGGTAGGTGAGTTAGACCTGGTCGGTTCTGGCTCGAGCTGCGGCTGAGGCTTACGAGTTACCTGACGGAGAGTACGGCGGCGGCGGTGTGCTGGAGCGGGCTTACGCTTCAGAGCGGAGGCTTATCGTCGTCCAAGGGTCTTCACACAATCTTCTGGCGCAGGCTTAGCCACGGCAAAGTCTTACTGTCGACCAGTGGCGATAACGGAAGCTCCGAAAAAAAAACGAATGTGCCAGTACCGTATGAAGGCTATCAATCTGACACATCCCACACTTCTGACACCAATTTTGTTAGGAGGCCGGGTCCGTTTGTCTTTTTAAAAAAAACTCGCAAGTAGAAAACCCAAAGTTTATTTGCACTTTACAATATCACACCGTAAAAATGGAAAATTTAATGGTTCCTAAACCGTACCGTACACTGTCGCGTCTCAGATCTAACTGATTGAATAAAATTAATAATTAAAGTATATCGAATAATGCTTATTGTACAATTTACGCTAAAGGAAAATTACGACGGAATAGTAATTGCTGACTAGGCTTTATTTACATGGAATTAAGGGATATAACAGCACGTTACCCGATGACATTGATGCGGAGGCATTTTACGACGCCTAAACCATGTAAATATTTTCGGTTTCTAAATTTGTTTTTAAGGTTTTTGTATTAGATTAGATTACCTAGCAAAAATGATTTTAGTACGGTGATCATTTATAAATTTTCTATCATAATTTTTTATCATATTGCTTTGTTATACAGGCGATAAAAATATCCACTCAGAGATTATTTCTTTCTAATCACTGGTCATACAGTTCATGACGTGAACACTATAACGAATAATGTTTAGAAACAAAGGCATGCGTTCGACCTCTTATACCATTTTATGAAACAATAAAATAAAATCATACAGTTAAATTCACATTTTCTCTCCTTTTACAACCAGCTTTATACAAAGATTCTTGCTCGTTAAGCCATAACTCTAGATTGTTCAAAGTATACTATCGGGATCGCCTAAGTTTATGTGAAGATTGAACTAGTTTACACATTTTATCTGTTATTTGGCACACTTTTAGGAGAAAATTTACTCGTTTTAAAAGATAAGTTATTGCAAATTCTAGTTTACTAAAGATTGTAATAAGAAAACTCAAACTTTCGCAATTTATAGTCATAATAATGTTTCATTCGTTTAAATGCCTTAAAATAAATTACTATTTTATAATTACGGCTAGTATAATGCATGCAAAAACAGACATGAGTCTAAAACAATTATCAGTATTAAAATAAAAATACTTTATTGTCTTAATTCGCCGTCGATTGTAATCGCGGCACATGCACGAGCTTTCGCATGATAAACATAAACATAGACAAACAAACAAACAGAAGGGAAAGACGACATAGATTCATTCGTTGGACTTAAAAGCTAATTTATAATTTACTTAATATGGCCGCCGTTTAAAAAAATCGCAATGAATCCGAGTGCGATAATTGTCATAAAATAGGCAATTAAAATATTTGTCAAGTCAGCACACATCAGCTTTTAACCGATCACTGCTGGACTAGGCCTCTTCTTTGAAAGGAGGATTCGGCCAACAATATCACGCTGGCCATACGGGTTGGTATAGGGTTTCTATCAAGTTTTCTTACAGTCCTGTTTTCTGCTTAATATGTTCTCTCTGTCGGCTCTTATCACACCCACGAGAAAATCCGGTGGTGTCATTCCATATTATTAATCCGTAACCACAGATACTAGACAAAAAGTCAACATACACAATTTTATTATTAATATTTTTTGATAACTTGAAATAAAAGAACGAAACAGCGTCTAATTCGGCATAATTAACGGGAATTCTCCACGGTGTTTCAATTGAACTGAAAAATTACTGAATGAGTCCACGCCTACATCGTGAAAACAACATAAAAACAACACTTACTATGGCATAACATCTTTATTTATTTAGGGACAAAAAACAAATATATGTTTAAATCTTACTAATACCTAATTACCTACTTATTCTAAGTTATTCAACATGTAACCCACACTATTGTCCACGAATTGATAATTTAAAAAGTTAGAAAGAAGAATGAAAACTGACTTTTTAAGCATCGCAGTTATTTTCTTCTTTTTTTTTCAAGTAAGTGGGTGGCCAACTCTGATTTCGAAGTTTCCAGACCACCCGAAAGCTTCCGATATGGATCGTTGTCCGAAGACAAAAACCGGGACCGACAGCTTTACGTGCTCTCCAAAGCACGGTAGCGCTCTGATGTAAATGCCACACCCGGTCACCCATCCAAGTGGCGATCTGTGCAAGCGTTGCTTAACTATGACAATTTACTTCGACCGGCAAGCCAAGTCTCGTTATGAAAACTACAAATGGCACAATTTGTTTGGATATAGTTTTTTATGGCGTAGTTAGGGCGCAGAACTTATACGTTCTTGCGAGTTGGTATTACATTAATAACTTTAATAGGATTGTGTTGTGAGATGCTGGCTGTATTCTTTTGGTGTTATGGTAAGTTAAATAAATATATGAGAGTACATACAATAAAAAATAATGTTACTTTTTATCATTTTAGTATCAACTTACTATGAATAAGAATGGAGAATAATGGTATATAATCGAAGGAATTTACTTGAATTGGGATGGCATATGGTGAAATCGTTGCCATCAACAAAAAATATACGCTTGCATTATCCTGGTCATGGGGAGGTAGTATTCCCAAGATGACACACAATCGATAATAGTCAGTTAAAAAGAGTTATAGGTCTAAAAAAATATTTATACGTGATTAGAATATAATATCTGTATATATAGAAGGCATAGCTTAATGGAGATACCAACGGACTGCAATGCAGAGGGTATCGGGTTCGAATTCACGGCGCGCACCAATGACTTTTCGAAGTTAAGTGCGTATTAAATTGCTAATTATCGCTTGCCCCGTGCCTCGGAGAGCACTTTAATCCGTCGGTCCCAGCTGTCATGAAGATCTTTGACAGTCGTTATGGGGAGTCAGTACCCTCAAATAAACTGATACTGGTCTAAACCATAGAATATCGCTATCCCTTTGGGTAACAGAGGTCAGACGGCAGTCGCTTTGTGGAAAAGTTGATATTCTGTCATATCTGGTTAGACCAGTAAGCGGACCTCGGGCTTCAAGGCATGTAAGTCTTGAATGCAACCGGGATAACGCTAAAACGATGATGATGATAGAATTTTGCCGTTACTGACTGGCTAACAGACAACGTACAGCCAAACTACAGAGCGCAAGAAGCTGAAATTTGGCATGATTGTTATTTAGAGACTTGAGAGGTGTACTCAGTACACCCCGAAAGAAGAATTTTCCGATCTGTAGCGGCAGTCTTCCTCTTGTCTAATATAATATATAAAATCCCGAGTTACAGTGTATATTATTGAAATCCTGCGAAAAGGCTTTTTTCGGTATATTTGGTAAGTATGAAAATAAGCTGTAGGCTTTTTTATAAAAGGCTCCAAAATACATAAAATCCCAAATTGGGTATACGATAAAACAACGTTTGCCGGGTCAGCTAATATGTTATAATGAAATAGGTATATACACAACTCAAAAATTATATATTATTTAGCAGAATATTGAGTCCAGTAGTCGAAAAACCACTGATCTATGTTTTGCCGCAGTAAATTTGTTAACGTCAATTCCACACACAAAGCAACAAAAATAATCCGTACTCGCTGCTGGTGGAACAAAGAAAGAAGCGATTGAGAATGGACTGTGAAGAGAATGGATCGGCTAATGCCCTGTACGAATAATCATTTTGCGAAAATGGGGTTAAACATGCATCTTTTACTAGGTCTACATATTTTGTACGGAGCTTATGTCGTATATGCATATCTATACGCCGAATCCATGTATAGATCGGCTATTGAAACCAGCGGTAAGAAAAGCCCAACTAGAATAGTAAAAAAGAAAAAATAAAGACTTTTTTTAATTCTTTTTTTTATTTAGGAGCTTTTGAGCACATTAAAGTCATGTCGAAAAAAAAGACATTTTTCATTAAACATTGCACGTCTGAGTTGTCAATAGTAACCAAAGTATGAAGCATGCGAAGTATGTAAACGTTGGGTTGGCTATTCTTTTCCTAGCGTAACTACTGTAGATGATCTAAGATGCAAAATTTGATATTAAATACTTTTCATCCATTAAACAGATGGGTACAGAACGCTCTACTATGGCTCTCCTGCAATGCAATCATCTTGAAATACATACTCCACAGGTTTCCTATAAGAAGATTTAACACAATGAATCCATGGCCTGCCTATCTCTCGTCGGTGAATGTCAAGCAGACAGTTGAATGACGCCTAAAGCTCACTCAATTTGTCAACGTCAGTCTGTTGCTAATGTCTGCGGAAGCAACGCATCCGGGTATCAATACCTATGTATACATAGATCGATACCTATCTGTATTGGATGAAGAATTGATGCATTTGTGAATATTTTTTGAGATTAAAAGTAAGGGCAAATGGACTTGTAACGTGAGTCCTGTATTTTGTGCTGGGCACGAGCCTCTTCTCACTATGAGAAGGGTAATGCCATAGTCCACAACGCTGAATAAGTGCGGGTCGGCAGAGTTCACATGTCTTTCGAGAACATTATGAAGAACTCTCAGACATGCAGGTATCCTCACGATATTTTCCTTTTCCGATAAGCAAGTGATAATTAACTATTTAATACGCACTTAACTTCGAGAAGTCATTGGTGCGTGTCATGTATTCGAACCCGAGACCTCTGCGAGTCTGTCGGTCTCTCCACTCGGCAATTTATACTGAACTGAAATTCGATTCCTCCTCACTCGAAAGCATGAAATTTCAGATAATGAGCGCTATTCGACAGTAAACTCATTTTGGGTCGCTGTGTTTCACAAACAGTAACTACTTTAGAGTAAACGGAATGCAGCGAAACGTTTTGCAAGCAAGCTTATTTCAAGATGGTTTGTACATTTATTGTAATTGGAACAATTGCAGTAGGTTCATTTGCATTGCAATGCGATCCTCACATGTGATAAAAATAATTGCTTGGCCTTGCCCAAACTACCTAATTGTCATGTCAATAGAACCTGTCGTAATTGAAGAATTATTTCTAAAGTTGTTAAAACCGTATTTGTCTAATTCTGAGTTCAAGAAACGATGGTAGCAACTGACGATCTATATACGTAATTTATTTTGCCTATAATAATTGTTCTAAGGTATGAGAACAGGGAAAAACAAGTTTAATTGCAACAAGTAATATTGCCAATAAAAAGGAAATCAAGTAGTTTGATTTAAATGTGTAACATTTGCGTAAATCTAACAAAATACAATGAAAGGAAAATTTTAAAAGCACTCCTAAAATTAAAGCGAGCTCTTTTTCTGAGCTCGTGTTGAAATATATAAATGACTTTCTGCATCACAGTAATGAGAGTCCATTTTGTTTTTCTACTGAATTCCTAGAATTAATTAAGAATATTACATTCTTAATTGATATGTTTTAGCAATAATAGGTCCGAGACATTCCGGCGTTCATTACATTCATATCGTAAGCTTTTACTATGATCGAGAGGAAAAGAAAAGGCCACGCTTTTCTAGGATTAATGAACAAGAAGTAAGTATAATGGAGTTGCTTTATTTTTTGTACGTTTAACAGTTTTTTGTGTGTGTGTGGACAATGGACTGTAGGTAGTGTCGGATGAAGAACCGGGGTCGATAGTTGTACATGCGTTCCGAAGCATACCAGCGCTTTCATGTTTTAGAGTAAATATAATATTTTGCCCCACGGAGCCTTATTATTCAATATTTGTTTATTAAATATACACTGCCTTCGTGGTCTAGCGGATAGCGTATGCGACTGCTGATTGGAGGTCCCGGGTTCGATTCCCGGGTCGGGCAAAAGTGTAACTGGGTTTTTAATACTCAGTAGCAGCACGGAGCCTGGTGATGTGCCCGGTAATGGCAATAGGCTCGCCCCCTATTACATGGGACCTAAAAATGCATGGCGAAATGTGAGTGTCATATTACACTTCTGCCTACCTCTCCGAAGATGCAGGAGCGAGTCTATTTAAAAAATTGTTTTTTCTGCAAACTTATTCTACAAACTTCTACCCACTTTCTTGCCCGAAACGCTACAAATGAATAAAAATGTCCGTAAAGAAATTAAGTCTATGGTTCTGTTGAACGTCTAAGTTCTACTTAACTGTATAAATTGTTACTGTACAATGTTTGTACTGCGTTCAAAGGGATAACTTTCTAGAGGATATGCCCGCGGGTAACAAACAACGCGACAAAGCAACGCTTGTAGCTCATTGTGGCTAATTTTGAACAAGGACTTTAGAAAGATGCATTTAAATTTTGTTAAGTACTCAATTGTAAGCGCTTTTCGTTAGTAATATTGGAATAAAGACCCTAGATCATTATTTTACATGTACTCACAGATATGTAAGTAATTTTTTTTTATACTAAGCTATTAAGCATCAAATGGTCGAATCTTGGAGTCGATGAAGAGGACTTTGTAGGCTTAGGACCTGCTCCAGAACCTGTATTGTAAGAAATGTGATGTAAAATAAGGAATGTGATGAAGTATGACAAATCTTCCCATTGACAGTGATACTGAGAGAGTGGTTAGAGACCCTGACTGCTAAGCTGGAGGTCCTAGATTCTGCTCCCATACCGGATTAATCTTTGCGTAAAGTTAGTTGTTTGAAATTTGAGGCTACCTGCATAATTATCCACTGGATACCCCGCTCCACTATGCAGTCAACATAATAAGGAACTTAACAATGACCATCGAATATCCTCCACTCTAGTAACATTTAAAAGTATTAAACCTTCCTTGATCACATTGCAGTAAAAACAGTAAAATAAAATTTGAACACTTCTTGACTTTAAAATCTTTTATTCCGCTTTATTTAATCGAATAAACTTAACATGCAATTGCAATAAATATCAATTGGGTCACTTGCCTCAGTTGTTTTAACCCTTAACTTGGCAGAGAAAAAAAGATTGAGTATCAAAATAATTTTTATACAACATAATGTTTATAACCCACAGATGCCTAGAAAAATAAAAATAAAAAAATCTTATGCCGGTAGTTTAAATAAAACCACATGTATCATGTGGGATACATTGCCAAGAGGCCTTAAAAATATATAACGATTTCAATGTATCTCTAAAGATACACTGCCAAGTTTGATATAACTTTGTTGTAGAGTCATATATTATAACAAAAAGGAATAAAAGATGCATTTTCATATGTAAACAGTATATTTTATTAAAAGATAAGTTGACTAACATGAATATAACTTCTTTCGTAACAAAAATAACAAAATCTTCTTAGGTATGTGTGTTATAATATTGCAAAAACCATTTCTACCTGGCAGTAAGCATAGTTTAAACCGCATTTCATACACGTAATTGTGGTCTGATCTAGTACGCAAAGCTTGCATCGACCTTTGTAGCCAAATGAAGTGAAATAATTATATTCATCAAATCTAACATCTGTAGTCGGCCTTGCAATACAAGGTATCGTTTTCTTTGTTACTGGTGGCATAGAATTTGATTTATTTATTGGTTGCAACCTCCCAGAATATAGCGGCCCTTGTTCCGTTACCATATAATTATGGTAACGGAATATTTTCAGGTTCAGTTACTTGCAATTATTCGAGTGTCAAGTCCCCGATTTAAAATTTAGCATAACACTGGGTTTGTACTACCTATATGTACTATTGCTTCCCGAAACGAGACATTTATGCCTCTGAATGTGATTAAAATACTTCAAGATGTCCCTGGACCCGCCACTTTGACTGTCAAAGGGGCAGGACGATCTGAAACCGCTTCACAAAACCAGGCAATTCACACGCCAAGGATTAGTACAACATATATTATGTACGTGTTTATACTCAATGTTCAATACAATTGGAAGTGTCATAGTAAAATTGGGTGGTTAAAACATTGGTCCCGCCAATTTGATGATTTCTTTTATCGCTCAATTCATATGAAACTCGTAAGCAATGAGTATGTTAGGTTAGGTTAGGTTAGCACAGCACAGCAAGAGGCTGTGATAAAAACTGAAGTAGGCTATGTGCGACGGTGGAATAGATGAAAGTAGAGAATCTTGAGCAGAAGAGTCCTTGGAATAGGTTTCAGTAGTTAGTTGGGCAGATTCCGAAGGACAGGAACCTGCTTTTGTTCGCGCGACAAGGTTACACTCATTATCAGAAAGTACGTGAAGATTTTCAAGTGAAGAGGGAAGCGAGAGATCGATGAAGATGCGTTATTAAAATGCTTTTGAAAAGTAATATCAACAAATTCACAATCAGACTCCGAACTTTCTTCACCATTTGATGATTGATTGAGTTCTGGCACCAAAGCAAGAATATGTCTAGCTCTCGAAAGCACATGGAGCTTTTTTATCTATAAATAACAGAAAAAACGGTAAACTTTTGGAAGAATAATAGGCTTGGCAGTGTGCACTTATAGATACAAGAAGATTTTGTATTCATTGTTAGAGAACTTGGCAGTGTGCACCATGAGATACATCCCTAGTAAACATAAAACTGTTGGGTACTTGGCGGTGTGCACGGCGAGATCCATGCAGTTGAAAATCCAATAAAGCCCTCCACCAGACAATTTTTTGTACTCCAAATTGATTATTTTAGTAGAAAAACAATTATAATTTATAATTTTAGAAATAAATGCATGAAATACATACAAAAAACATTATTTTATGCATATCACTTACCTGTATGCGCGGGAGCATGGCGTCGATCGATAATGAAATAATTTTGGCAGCTCACCAGTGCCGACAATTTGAAAAAAATAAACGCGTGTTCGAAAACAAAGAACTAAAGTAAACGTTAACATTAATTTAATCTGTTTTAACAAAGAAATTTTCGGTTTAGAATTTTTCAAATTTTGATGTATCTCTAAAGATACATTGCCAAGAAAAGGGTTAAAAGCGATAGTTGTAAAAATCAACGTACTGTGAAAAAATAAGGCCAAAGATTTCAATACAAAAGTGCTCTTAGAAAGAGCGCCGGAAGGGATCGGTATTTTATTAAACTTAAATAGGAACCTGACTTGTTTATGACACGAACTGACAAAGGATTGAACAGGTTTAGTTATAAGGTATGGTTTATTTGGAATTATGACTAGCAGTCACCCGCGGCTTCACCTGCTCGAAACTTTCAATTTACTTACATATATTGTACAGCAGCGATAGCTGAGTGGAGAGACCGACAGACTGCTACGCAGAGGGTCTCAGGTTCGAATCCACGGCACGCACCAATGACTTTTCGATGTTAAGTGCGTATTAATTTGTTAATTGTCGCATGCTTATCGGCGAAGGAAAACATCGTGAGGAAACCTGCATGTCTGAGAGTTCTCTATAATGTTCTCGAAAGACATGTGAAGTCTGCACACCCGCACTTGGCCAGCGTGGTGGACTATGGCCTTACCCTTCTCATAGCGAGAAGAGGCCCGTGCCCAGCAGTGGGACAGTATAAAGGGCTGATGATGATGATGATGATATTGTACAAATTAAAAATTCCTTCCCTAGCGAGTGTTTTCTAGCTTCTGTGGTTTGGGCTCTGCGATAATAATTTTGTCACTCAGGACAACAATTTTCTATAAAATAAATATGACGATAACAGACAGTTTAGTGATTGAAACAGTCATCTGGTCACTTAATAAAACTCGACGGCAAAAAGTTGCTCTGACAAAGAATTTTTGGTGTGAAATTCCTGGGGATCGCAAGTTACATAATTATTTTATGAGCTTTGTACAAGTTAGGGCCTAACCTTCGATAGCTCTTAAGTATAGCCCTAAGCTTGCACGTACCTACACCTAGACTTATCCTAATTTAAGCCTACTGGTTCCTATATCTAGCCTAACCTATCTTTTGATATACCTATCCCTATTTTAGATCTAACTCTAACCTAACTCCCTAGTCTACCCTAGCCCTGTTAGGTATCGTGTATAGCGAGGCCGTGTACACTGTGGTCACACAGACTGTCGCGTATACAACCCTAATCCCTAGTTCCCTAGCAGTCCCTGGGATCCCTAGGCCGGGATATCTGTCGCCGGGAGACCTAAGGCGATAGACGGAAAGTGGGTAGGATTAGGGTGTAGTGAAGTGGGTTTTCTCACTGCCGGTCGAGCAGACTCACAAGACCGATCATGGTGACGGCTAAGGGTGTCTTGGCCGCAGTGAGAGGTGAGGGATAGGGTATGAGTCAAAGCCGGGAGTGAGCTAATGACTGGTTTATTTCTTAAAACTATAATCTTATATACTAAACTTATTCTATGTACACATATACACGTATTTAGTTGTGTGCCGTCGGTGTATTGTGCCGATGCAGCATGTCTGAGCCGACCGCCGTACGTGATAAATTACATGATCTTAAAATATCACGCATCTTCCTCGGTGATAAGTTGGATGTGTGTTGGAATGCCAAGAATGTCATGTTCAAGTTTGAACATTCTGGCGTCTCTCCGGGATAGGCTTCAGGAAGGTCATGTTCCGGCGTGAACATTCTAGCGCCTCTCCGGGGCAGGCTCTAGAAAGTTCTTATGTTCAGGCGTGAACATTCTGGCGTCTCTTCGGCGTAGGCTTCAGCTCAACGTTAACGGCATCTGTAGTTTGTTGTTCACTGGTGATTCGTTTTCTTGACGGCTTCGGTTGGCTGGCTGTAGGCCATGTATGATGCGGTCCTGGCAGCGGCAGCTTATTGCGTTGCTTGCTGTGGAACCTTGAGGATCATTGCGGTGGATATGTTAAGTACCTATGTGTAGTAGGAAAAAACAAGGTATATTTTATATTTAGTCAACATGCAGTTGTTTTGTACCATTGCATGTTATTCACCCCTCCAGAAATTCCATCCCTTCTCTTATTTAGTAGTAGTAGTAGTAGACGTTGTAGTAGTAGTGTAGTAGGTGTAGTAGTAGACGTTGTAGTAGTAGTAGTATTCGTTGTAGTAGTAGTATTTGTAGTAGTAGTAGTCGTTGTAGTAGTAGTAGTAGTAAACTTAGTATATTCGTAAAAATTTAGCGCCCATGAACTCTGATCGCGCAGAACTCGTATACAAGTGTGTATCGCGGCTGTGGCAGTAACTTGTTACGAGGACGATGGCGGTTTGTCAACACTGTGGTTTTCTGGGAGTCAGGTTCGATTGGACTTCATGACTTGTAAAATGTTCTTAATTGTAAAGGTATGGGTCCTTGATTTGTTTATCTAAGGCCCTTGTTATGTATTCATTGTTATTTGCTTCCTCTAGCCAATCCTAACTTGTTTACGTAGATATGTCTTTCCCTAAACTTGGTTGCAATCTCGTCCTCGAAACGGTAAGTGCGACTTCTCGAGTACCGGGGCGACCCGCTTGTGGGAGACCGATACCTGATTCGCTACAGCCCGACGCAATCAAGTTAGTTAGTCTCTTACTATACCACGAGACTAGTGCGATTGGGGAACACTAGCCCGCAATATAATAAGTGTCAGTCAGTCAACTAGACAGCCTACGGGAACAGGAGTTCCAGAGATGTTATATCGCTTTTGCTCGAAGGACCATTGTACAAGTTAGGGCCTAACCTTCGATAGCTCTTAAGTATAGCCCTAAGCTTGCACGTACCTACACCTAGACTTATCCTAATTTAAGCCTACTGGTTCCTATATCTAGCCTAACCTATCTTTTGATATACCTATCCCTATTTTAGATCTAACTCTAACCTAACTCCCTAGTCTACCCTAGCCCTGTTAGGTATCGTGTATAGCGAGGCCGTGTACACTGTGGTCACACAGACTGTCGCGTATACAACCCTAATCCCTAGTTCCCTAGCAGTCCCTGGGATCCCTAGGCCGGGATATCTGTCGCCGGGAGACCTAAGGCGATAGACGGAAAGTGGGTAGGATTAGGGTGTAGTGAAGTGGGTTTTCTCACTGCCGGTCGAGCAGACTCACAAGACCGATCATGGTGACGGCTAAGGGTGTCTTGGCCGCAGTGAGAGGTGAGGGATAGGGTATGAGTCAAAGCCGGGAGTGAGCTAATGACTGGTTTATTTCTTAAAACTATAATCTTATATACTAAACTTATTCTATGTACACATATACACGTATTTAGTTGTGTGCCGTCGGTGTATTGTGCCGATGCAGCATGTCTGAGCCGACCGCCGTACGTGATAAATTACATGATCTTAAAATATCACGCATCTTCCTCGGTGATAAGTTGGATGTGTGTTGGAATGCCAAGAATGTCATGTTCAAGTTTGAACATTAATAACCACGTGTCTAAAATATACACATATTGTAAATTACATGTGTATAACTGAGCTAATGCGATGTGTTGTTTTTTTTTTTCATTTTGTAAAATAAAATTTAATGCTGGCAATAATTTATGTTATATATTTTGCAAAACAAAACCTATCAGAACAGAGTTTTAAAATTTGAATATAGAAAAGAGCGGCGATAACCCAGTCGCTTGGTGTACGTAACAGATTACCCAAACGATCGCCTCGAGTTCGATTCCTAGGTACCTTGGGCAAAAACCTCTGACTGTTTGAAGATATGTGTGTATTATAAATGTTAATTATCACTCGCTTAAAAATGTGCCTGGTAGATGTAATATCCTCGCCCCTGCTACATTGGGACCGAAATATAACTGGCGAATGTGGGTGTGTAATACACCTCTGCTTTCCCCTTCAGGCATAAAGGCGTTAAGTTATATTATGTTTATTACAGAACATGTTCAAATGGTTTCTCATCTCTATTGCTCAACTATGGACCGAGTTTACCTAGCACGAGTGTATCCAGAATATTGTAGCTACATCGGACCGGTAGGTACTAAAGCAACACTCGAGACAGTCCATGTTTACACCAGCCGAGTGTCAATACACACTAGTTGTGTCCGAAACTAAATGCTACGGGATCAAAGTTGTAGAGAATTTAATTTGCAACAAAAAGGCTTTAACATATTCTTTGTGCGGCCTATTATATAGTTTACCAGATAATGAAGAAAAACGACCTGCACTCTTACCAAGATGGCGGCCGGGACACAAGAGGTACGACCCCATAAATTTGGATCCAGCTTTACCCTAGCCCTGCCTATACGTGAAATAAATTACGTTCGCTGATAAATGCAACCCCAAATGTAACTTTTCAATGGACTATATTATGTATCGAGCTTACCTAGCACGAGTGTATGCAGAATATTGCAGCAGTACTAAAACAACACTAGAGAGAGTCGATATTTACACCAGCCGTAAGTCAACACTCACCCGTTGTGTCCGAAACTGGGTCGTTCTGTTTCTCAATAGTTTCGTTTTGTGAACATAGAAGCAACACGTGCTTTTTATTGAGTATTGCCTTTAGCAACATTCGTCTTGGTTTTATTTGCTACTAACTTTTTCTAGAGTGGAAGCTGTGCGTAAATCATTTTAGGGCCGCGATTTGTATACATCGTATATTGGGATTCCCGACTTGGATATGTGCATTTTTTCAGATTTACCCATCAGCTATGGTCAAAGAGCAACAGCGTCTCAATGCCGTCTTCGTGAGGTCAGAATTTTGGCAGCTAACGGTTTTCATTGTATGCCTATGCCTGTTGGTATGTTGATGAAAATAATTTTGGTGTGATATGGCATCACCTCTGTTACTTTTAAAGAAAGTAGCTTGGGACTGTGCCTGTCTAATATTGTATTTTTTATTTTTATTATTTTAGTAATGCCAAGAATAAACTGCCATTTTCTTTGAGAGCTGTAATAATTATCGTTACCCCGGGATAATCCCTAAGTACGAAGGAAATGGATATAAATCTGGCTCTTATATTAACACTAAACGCGTCAATCACCTCACCACAGGCAAATTATGTTATTCCTCCACACCACACATAAACCCCATTCCAATCAAAATTCTCATGAATCAGGCATTATAAACTATAATTGAATTTCGCATACGTGGAAACCAATTAAGTGTAATTAATCAAAAGCACAAACATTATACAACTGACAATATCCTCCAGCTATGTGTAAGCTGAATCAATTAAATACGATAGATTTACCATATATACATACCATAGGCCCAGCCACCAAAAGCAAAGGCGGGTGGCAGCGGCAGCAATTGTCGTCTTTTTTTTTTTTTTTGTGTGTGTGGACTAGTTGTTGGCCGCTGATGGCCTTGACAACTTTACGCGGACTATGGGTGAGCGCAGAAGGCTCCCAACCCGTTAAAGTATACTAGACAGCGTTTTGACTCCCCAAGGGTGGACTCCCACGGACCTCGGCTTGGGGCGCTGCCGGCAATGCGGGACTAAGGTGTCCCGCGGTATTAACGTTAACGCGTCGCGTATTCCGTCCTCGTCGGCGAGTACGGAACCGCGGTCGAAGTTGTATGGCTGCGCGAGCCGTGTGTGCTCTGATTTGAGCAAGTGTAGTGTTATCGTCAGGTTCGTCTAATACGTGCCTAGGTCTCCTAATCTTAGAAATCCTAGATGGTGTATAGTTTAACGCCGCAACCAATAGTGGGTTGGGGTGTGTCGAAGCAGAGTCAAAGTAGCTACGGGAGCACTGTTTCATGAATTGCCTGATGGTCGGCAGTTGTAAGTCTACATGTAACTCCTCGTTACGTACGTACCACGGTGCGCCCGTAGCTCGCCGCATGAACTTATTCTGAAGTGTTTGTAGCCTATGGATCCTGTGTGGCCTAGTGTGTGCGAAAACTACACTAGCGTATGTCATTATAGGCCTAATACACGATGTGTATAACCTAATCTTGTTCTTGAGCGATAGTTTAGATTTAGGGTTGACTAAGCTATGTAAGCGCCCAAGCACAAAGGAGGCTCTATTGCGAGCCTTCGTAATGTGTGAGCGGAACGATAGTTGATCATCAAGAATCACACCTAGATATTTGGCTTCCCTAGTCCATTGAATAGGGGACCCAAACATCCTTATTTGTGGGGTCGCACCCGGAGGGTACAGGTGAGGGGCTCTCCGATGGAAAAGCACCGCCTGACTCTTCTCGGGATTGACCTCTATCCGCCATCTCCGGAACCACGCGCCTAGGGCGTTGGCTGCGGATTGGAGCTTCCTACTGACTGCGCCAGGGTCTGCGCCTGCGTAATAGATGGCTGTGTCGTCTGCAAAAAGTGCTGTCTGCACTAGCCGATGCATTGGTATATCAGCGGTAAACAATGAATACAAGAGAGGCGAGAGCACTGACCCCTGAGGGACACCGGCGCGGATGGCGTGACTCGAAGAGAGCGTGCCTTCAACGCGGTACCGAAAGCTTCTATCCGACAGATAGTCTCGTATGATGAGCACGAGCTTGTGAGGCACTCCCATAGTGAAAAGCTTGTAAATCAAGCCGTTGTGCCACACTTTGTCGAAAGCTTTCGCTACGTCGAAGAAAACAACGCCGGTGAATAAATTACGCTGCAACCGCACGCTGATATACTCAACGATACGGTGAACCTGTTGTACGCACGAGTGGCGGGTTCGGAACCCAAACTGTTCGTGAGGGACCAAGAGCGATGCATCAGCGTATGCTTTCAGCCTAACATATAAAAGCCGCTCGTAAACTTTCCCTAAACCTTTAAGCAGACTGATAGGACGATAACTACTAGGCTCGGACCTAGGCTTGCCGGGTTTGTGGATTCCTATTACCACGGCTTCTTTCCACTGATGTGGAAATATGTTGTTGTTAATTGCGGCGTTATATATAGTAGTCAAAATGACTATGAAAGCTAAGGGGAACATTTTAATGACCCTGTTTGTTATGCCGTCCGAGCCGGGAGCTTTACGGGGGTGTAAACCCTTAATGATCATCCTAACCTCATCGGGGGTGGCTAGGGGTATGTGTTGCTCGTCATCGTCGTCTCCTATTACGTCATGTCTGTCTGTCAGGGGACGAGGTGGCGACGTGAGAGAGGCTCGACGCTCCACCTCGTTATCTACCTCTATTAGGTGGTCTGTGTCTATGTGTGACGTGCTCGGCGTACATTGTTGCTCCAGGCTGTCTGCCAGGCATTCTGTCTTGTCCCCGTCCTCGAAAGCCGGTGGACCATTAGGCCTGTTTAGAGGTGGTAAACAGGTCTTGGTGACATCTTTAGAGAGCGAACGAGATAGCTGCCAGAAGGCGAGGTGAGTGGGTTCTAGCTCGCTAAGTGTAGTTTCCCATCGAGAGTTACGCATCTCTTTAATACGCGACTTGACGTCACGCTGTAGAGAGCGCATAGTGAAACGATTGGACTCAGTCGGGTATCGGTCGTAGGCACGAATCGCTGCGTTCTTACGCCGCAACAAGTCACGTACATCAGCGGGCAGGCTCCATCGACGGTCGCCCGTCTCGGGTACCTGCCGTGAGCAATCGTTAATTAACGATTGCACGTGACTCGTGAAGCTATCGACCGCTTGTAGTGTGTCATTGACCCCCATTTGATTGGCGCCTAGTGGTATCTGCTCTCTGAGCACTGGCGAGGACGACACGAGTTCTTTCCCGAGTCGTGCCCAGTCAGTGACCAGTTTAGTCGGCCTATGCCCTGTGTCTATGGGCCCTATTCTGGGTGCAAAGTCTAACAGGACCGGTCTATGGTCGGAGTCTAACTCGTGTAACACTTCTACCGAACACAAGCGTAAACTTATGTTCTTTAAAAGGGCCACGTCTAGTATGTCAGGTCTGTGCGTCACGTTATCAGGATAATGTGTCGCCTCGAGCGGCGTTATAATGTCATAGTTAAGCGACTCAGAGAGTGACTCGAGTATCGTGCCGCGTGGGTTAGTCACTTGACACCCCCAGCGGGCGTTCTTGGCGTTCAGATCGCCCGCCACGATAACCGAGTCGCCTAGCCCCAGGAGGGCCTGAAGGTCTTTTTTCAGGAGCCTCTTAGGGTTGTGTGAAGTGCTAGACGATGGTGGGAGGTAAGCAGATACCAGGGTAATAGATGGGTGCCCTGTCATGGCGAGTTGACAGACCGAGGCCTCAATGTACTCCAAGGTTGGCGGATCCATAGGTATACAATGCAGAGACTTCTTAAAGTATATCAGAGTGCCCCCACCGGGCGAGTTCAGCCTATCATTACGCACTAAACAATAGTTTGCAATGTTAGGGTTTCTGTGTGCTGGCTTTAAGAAAGTCTCTTGCACGAGTAGTATATCTGTCTGATGGTCCCTAAGGAACGTGCCTATTTCATCGCGTTGCGATGCAATGCTATTAGCATTGAAAAACCCTACCTTGAGTGATCGTGGTTTGACTCTGCCTATAGTGTGCCTATCCATTACTAAGCCCTAAAGTTTTCGAATGACTGAAATACGTACGCGTACCTGAAACGTATTTCTAACATGGCGTTTAAGTTGCCTTGAGCGCGCCTAAGCTCCGCCGCGATGGCGCTAATATCAGCGTTGCTCGCGAGCGCTGCGAATCTAGCTACCAGGCTGAAGTCGTCTTCAACCTGGGGGGAGTTGGGGCTGGCAACGAGTACCGGTACCGTCGCCGGGCGCGGGTTAGTGGTGGGCTGGGCCACCTTTAACGCGGGTGTAGGGGTTTGGATTGTAGCGGGCCTAGCTGTTTGCGCGAGGGGAGCATGCGGGCGAGATGGCAACGACGGGAACGCTAAAGGCGTGTTCCAAGCTGAAGGCTGAGACGGGCCAGAGGGCCGGGCGGGGGCTGGGGCCGTGGGCCCCGGGAGGACTTTGCGTGCGGGCGTTTGAGGCGCCTTCGCCGCGGGTCGAGTGGCACGCGGTGCCTTGGGACACCCGCGGTAGTTCGCGGGGTGACCCAGCTGCCCGCACAATACGCATGCGGGAGGGTCCTCGCAAAGCGCCTTGTCCCTGGGGCGCTTGCAGTCGGCGGTTGCGTGGTCCTCTAGGCACTTGACGCACCTAGGCCGCGCGAAACAATTACGCGCCGAGTGCCCATACAACTGGCATCGGTGGCACTGACTTATAGTGCTGTTGCGGTGGGGAGGCTCGACCTTAATGCCAGACAGGTGGCATATCGAGGTCAGCCTAAAGATGGCTTTCCCCGCCTCTGATTTGTCGAGCACGACGAGAACCATGTCGTATGGCTCACGCGTCCTCGCCTTTGTCATGCGGTGCACTTTGATAATATTTTTGAAAATTTAATTTAATTAATTAAATTAATTTAATTAATTTAATTAATTAATTAATTTAATTTAATTTTGATTTGATAAACTATAGTACCTGTTACAACTTTTTCCTTTGTGTGAGTAACGGACAACGAAATATGTTTTCTTTTAGCAAAACTAAAGAGTAAAATGTCGTAATATATCTGTGTACATAAAATGATTTCGTTACTGATTGACTGACAGAAAAGCCACAGCCAAAACTATTCAGTGCAAGAAGCAAAAATTTGTTATACCTATGTGTTCCTTGGGGACCATAGGGGTGCACTAAGAAAGGATTTCCAGAAATTCCGAAGGGATCGTGAAAAAACTGTTAGATAAAAACAGAATCTGCGTTCGTGGCTATGGCTGTCCTCGTGTATAGTATATGTCTTAAAAGGAAAAATACGCAAAACAAATAGTACCTTTGAGAAGAGACGGAAAACTCGACACCGAAAACTATTCCAATTCATCTGGGAAGCTTGGTATTTTCGAGTCCTCTAGTTTTACATACATACATACATAGACTCACGCCTGTTTCCCCGAAGGGGTAGGCAGAGGCATATTAAACGCCCACTTTTCGTCAGTGTTTTGATCCCACGTAATAGGTGGCGAGCCTATTGCCGCTTATCGGGATATTTTATTTGCCAGAGCCTCGTCCGTTGATCGGCAGGTGCACCACTTGCAGGTGAGGTTGGCTTGGGACTCTAAGTTCTTGGTGGGAACCCTATGCACCCTAGTTTTAATATAAAATCAACAGCCTATTAATTCTTTACCTTAAGCCCTCATTAAACTACAGTACAGAACATTTCTAGAGCGTTCTCTTCAACAAAATTTACGCCGTATTGCCTAAGCAACTAAACTATGTGGGTTTCCGTAAGCATTTGTATTTAATTAAGCAGCTCTGACTTGAACCTGCGGTGAGACAGGTGCGATAAATAAACGGATAATCTGTTACTGTAATTATGTTATACTAGCTGTTGTGGCTTTGCATGCGGATTAAAGACAAAACTAGAGAAGAAGTAGGAACTCAGATTTGTATTAAAAAATTACAGTTTACACATTTTATCCCTATGTTTGACTAATATTACATTTAAGCCGGATGATCTAAAAACTGCATTATTTATTATTATTTGACGTTTCGATTACTTTGCAGGAATCGTGGTCACGGAACACTGAGTTGACATTTGTCTTTGAATGAAGTTTTTTCAAAGTACCCAAGCACTGTTATTTAAATTCAATGTGTAACAATCGCGTAAACTCAATAAAATACTCAGATTTGTATACCTAGTTTCAGAAAAATTAGTTTCTCTAACCTTGTGGAGAGATAGACTGTTACGCAGAGGGTCTCAAATTCGAACAGATGACTTAATGTTAAGTTTTCTCGTATTTAAATTTAATAGTTTATTGTTAAACGGTTACGAAAATCTTGTGGACAAATTTATGTACAGAGTTAATATTTTTGTACAACCCTTAGCTATATCAACTTAAAGTTTTTGTTATTTATAAGCTACTAGAATTCGCTCGCGACTCCGCCCGCTTACATTATCCACAAAAACATTTCTCAGGAATCACACTATCTATTAGTTAAAGCAGTACAAACATACGTTCATTCGTTTCTGAGTTTATTGCGTTCATACAAACAGACAGGAATAAAAGGGGACTTCATGTTATAATACAAAGTTCGTTCAATAATTATATGGATAGCTACCATACAGGTAGTCGAAAGATAAAACATAGTTCGTTCAATAATTATGGATAGCTACCATCCTTTAGCAACAGAACTTCAACTATGCACCAAAATATTCCAGAATCAACCACAAGCGATATAATATAAAAATTCTCCAACAAAATGTTCCGAATACCTTATCTGAAGCAAAAATACTTTGCAACATTACTAAATAAAAGTTTCTTTGGGAGTTCTTTGAGTATTTTGTATAAGTTAAATTGAAATAAGTTACAAATAAGTCATCGCAGATACAACTAAAGTTTGTGTGTTTTGTGATATGATATCTGTGACGTTCATTTGTAGCGAGGGAAAGAAACAAGGGTCGAGTCGCTAGCATATTATTTAAGTCACATTCCTAGTCATCATCGTCATCATTATCGGCCCTGTATCTGCCAGGCTGCCCAAACTGTCCCACTGCCACAGTCATGTCACGCTGGCCAATTACAGGTTGGCAGACTTCACACGACTTTAGAGAACATTATGGAGAACTCTCAGACATGCAGGTTTCCTCATGATTTTTTCCTTCACCGTTTAGCAAGTGATTATCAACAATTTAATATGCACATAACTACTAAAAGTCATTGGTGCGCGCCGTGGATTCGAACCCGTGACCCTCTGCGTAGCAATCCGTCGGTCTCTCCACTAGGCCATCGCTTCCATTCTATTTCTACATTCTCAGTATATATCAATAATAATCAAATGTTTTAAACTGCACCGCCTTGAACATTGTACTAAGTTTACAGTCATATGGCCTAGCAAATAATCCTTTCATCCTATTCATACAAAACATCATACAAACTCGACTTCACCGAAATCAATTCAGAACCATTCAAACAAAAGTAATACTGTTGTATTAAACAAACGCGTTGGGTATGTTATGTAAATAAATAAAGACGATTCCCTAATGTTGAGTAACTGGTAAATCATCCCTACCTACTTAGATTATAATAATACTTTACCACATACACACAAAACCATATAGTCGTTAAATGAACAAATCTTGTACTATGGGTACTAGACAATGGATAGACATACATAAGTACATACTTTTTGTAAATACTTACATATTATACATAGGAAGGAAAAGTAGTCAAAAACCACGATTCGGCGAAGACCTTATTTAGAGAGGCCTTACAGTATTTCAATAACTGACTGCACGATTGGCGTAGTGGCTTAAGCGGCCGCCTCGCCGCTTGACACTGTACCGAGTGTTGTAGGTTCGATCTCCACACGAGACAACCCTTTGTGTGATCCACAAATTGTTGTTTGCGGGAGTTGTCTTTTTAAAAAGAAAAAAGAAAAGACATATAATTATAATGTGTTATTAGAAAATAAAACAGCCGAATGGAGAGACAGACAGACTGCTACGCATAAGGTCTCAGGTTCGAATCCACGGCACGCACCAATGACTTTTCGAAGTTAAATGCGTTTTAAATTGAAACGGTGAAGGGAAAACATCGTGAGGAAAGCTGCATGTCTGAGAGTTCTCCACAAAGTTCTTGAAAACATGTGAAGTCTGCCAACCCGCACTTGGCCGGCGTGGTGGGCTATGGCCTTACCCTTCTCATAGTGAGAAGAGGCCCGTGTCCAGCAGTGTATATACAGGGGCCGATGATGATGATGACCACTTGCTTTGCTTTGTGTATTTTTCTTAGTTGCTTCTTAGCACACCCATGGCATAAAATACGTTGGTGTCATTTTGTATTTTTAATCCCTCACCACACGGATAATCATCATCTTAATATATAAAATCCTTGCGTTACTGACTGACTGACAGACACGCTACAGCCAAAACTATTGGGCGCAGGGAGCTGAAATTTGGCATGTATGTTCCTTGGAGATTGTAGGGGTGCACTAAGAAGAGATTTCCCGAAATACCCACGGGATCGGTCAAAACAGATAAATTAAAAAAAATGTGCAGGCGTAGCTGCTGGCGTCCTCTAGTCTCAAATAAATGGCAATATCAAACAAATTCTCAATCACATGATTAATACTAGTAAGAATTCGGAAAACTTCGATTAATTTCTGTACATTTCGTTGAAGTTACATAAAAGGAGACTGTATTTTCATTGTCTTTGAGTGGAGACAAGAGGAATCAGATTTTTTAGCTTCGTAAGTCCATCAATTTGAGCCGGATTAACTTTGTTACGAGTTACAGGACAGTTCTATATTAGCCTGTAGGCGACATTTGACAGATTCTACTTTTGACATCATAGTCTACGTAATTTTAGGTTTTTTGTGAAAGTAACTAAATAGGTTGTGTTAGGTTCTCTTTTGACCCTTAACCCGAAAATAGGAGCCCTGCGAAGCAGGGCTCCGTCAGCCTCAGTTTATTAAACTAGTGTCAAAAGTGGAATCTGTCAAATGTCGACTAAACGTATATTAGGCTCCCTAACTACCTTTTTGGTGGCGGCGCATAACTTTACGTTAAGTGGGGTCTTGGATTACTAGATTGGTAAGGTTTCTGTAAATAGTGTTAGAACTTCTTGTTCAAGAATGAACAGATTATTTTCTTATTTTTTTAAAAAAGACAGCACCCAACTATATTTACCTGCGACGTGTGGGACTTTACAAACATACAACCAAACAGATACAACTAACACCCACCCAGACACGAACCAACAATTTACGGATGTCACGAAGTGTTGTGTCTAGAGGCAATCGAATCCACAACACTTGGCGCAGAGTGAGCCGGTGAGGCGACCGCATAAACCACTACGCTAAATAGTGCAATCAGGAAATTAAGTTCAGCAATGTGCTTCGAAATGTTGTATGATGTAGTACTTAAAAAAAAGGTGAACGTAATGAACAATTAATCGATATCCATAAAGAATATTAAATCGTACAACCACTGTTAGAAACAAACCAAGTATTCAATTCATGTACTCAAGTTGATGAACTATGAAAAAAGCATGTTATGTACCAAAATAAAGGTATATTTTGGTATATACTCTGGTGGTAAGCTGCCAGCTAACTCTTTGATTAAAGAATCCCAATTAAATCCAAATGCTTGTGAACAATTCGACAAAAGAGCCTTTAACTTGACGGTCGTGAAAAAAATTCAATTCCAACGTGTGAAATTCAAATAATCCTTGCATCATATGAAGTGAATTTTATTCCAACGATTTTTATTATCCTATTCTGAACCAAATACTGATAACAATGATATTAAAAGAGGAGAATTCCCCGTACAATGCATGAAGATTATTCGCAAGCATTTACATTACGCGTTTCCTCCGAAAAAGAATTTAATTTGACCAGTACAGTGACAATGATGAATGGTAGCAACGAGAATAATCGAGAGTAGAATATAGTAATTTATTAGTAGAAACGTCTTGATTTGGGAAGATAAATAGAGTGTTATTAAGTTGTCCTGAATAGTTGTAACATTCGTCTGGATGTGATTTTAGGGTGCCAGATTATATTGTTGTTCTAATGGTTTAAGATGATGGCGCTTTGCTTAAAAAAGACACATATAATGAATTAATGGAAAATATCATAACGTTTAGAATTTAAATTTAGTCTGTTACAAATGTATAGAAGCATCAATTGTTTATATATCAATATAACTACTACCTATTTAAAAACAGTAAAAGATAATAATTTTTAAGTGATGCTAAATTCCAGAGACACATTTAACTGTTTATGCGCCACAATCCGTAATACTGTGAACGTGGCTGGTGTGCAATTAGAGGTATGCATACAAGTATTTAAATGATTTTTAAAGTTTTCAAACACCAGCCAATAAATAATCAACTTTTTAATACCACACCCACTTTCCCCACAATGGTATGAACCATTGTGGGGAAATTCCGGTTACCATAAATAAAATTCAAACGAGACTTTGGCAAGCAAGTTAAAATATGAAACGCCTAGATCATAAAAGTTTAAATTTCAATTTAGGAATTCAACATGGCCACTGTAACCGTTAGTAAGCCACCAAAGAGTTGTAACGAGTACATTTTAAAAGGAGATCTTTGGTCGTCTCTTCAAGTTATTTTAATCTGTTATTGCACTTTGCTTTACATTGTGTTTGTTATGCCTTTGGTAGAAATGGTACCTATTGGAAGGTATTTCAGTGGATTTTACCATTTCGGTAAAGCAAGTATTTTAAATATTTTTGTACGGTGTTTCTCTTTTACCATTAAGGCGTTCTGGCAAATGCAAATCACGAAAATGGTCGAACCGATTGGAATAATTTAATTTTTTTTCGTGCTCTTCACCTTGAAACTGCGGTGATTTATAGCAAAATAAAATGAGGAAAACCCAAAGGAGCAACGGAAAAATCGAAAAGGTAAAAAGGGTAATTAAATAATATAAGATGGGTATTATTCTGCTTTAAAATTGTCATTGCATTCATATGATAGGACGATGTCTATTTGATAAGCTTTTGTTATTTATGTAGTTTATACTTACAATGAGTTTAAAGGAAGCGATAGCCTAGATAAGATACCAACAGACTGCATGTAGAGGGTATCGTGATCGACGATCACGGCGTGCACCAGTTATATGCGTATTGAAATATTACTTATCGTTGTAACGTGGTGGTGGTAGCCGCCGTTCCCAACTGTCACGAATCTTTAACAGTCGCTACAGAGAGTTGGTACCTCTTAATAAACTGACACTAGTCTAAACCATGGAATATGGCTATCTCTTTGGGTTGCGGAGGTCAGACAGGCAGTCAAATCCGGTTGGTATAGTAAGCGGACCGCGGGTTGCAACTGGAATAAAGCTAGAAGGATTATAATGACTTACATAAATTTCAAACAATAATTAAATTTATGTTACCATTTTATAGACTCACGCCTGTATCCCCGAAGGGGTAGGCAGAGGTGTAGTATTACACCCACATTCCGCCATGAATTTTTAGGTCCCACGTAATAGGGGGCGAGCCTATTGCCGTTACCGGGCATATCACCAGACTCCGCGCTGCTACTGAGAATTCGGAATGTTACCATAAGTAATAAAAACCAAATTCTACGCTTCAATACCTTTTCATTAATCACCAATATATACGTATGAATAAACTCAAAATGAAAAGACTGGCCTTTCAAACGATTCTGAGTGTAATTAGTTCGGCAAATAAACCAGGCGATTCGTTTAAAAAAACCGAGGTCAGCCCAATTATAAATGTAATAAAAGGAAAATTAAGAGTTTGCCAAATTAGGAGAAAAAATTGGGGGTTTTATTAGATCATTTGTATTACTGAATTGTGTGTACGTTGGTTTAATCTAGCATAAGCGTTGGTGGAATTATACATAACGGATTTTGGACGCTGCGTTTCTTTTGTGTGAGTCTACAAAAGAGTATTGTTATATTAATTTTATTAACAGTATTTATCTTTTTCATAAATGTCAGTCTAGGATTACGTATGATCCGTGTTCAGTCATCGATATATATGTACTAAGTATATGTCCATGTGTTCAGTCCGTGTTATTTCATGGGTGTCGTAAGAGGCGATTAATGAAAATGAAAAATGAAATGCTGAAGGCTGGACAGGGCATCATAACTTGATTTAAATTGTCTTTCGGGATATATACCACGTATCTTTGTTTGGAGTAACCGATATTTTGGCACTGTTGCAAGCGCCATGTTCACGGATGTACAAATGTACATCACGGATGTTACTCCAAACAAAGGTACGTGGTATATATCCCGAAAGACAATTTAAATCAAGTTTAAATGACCATGATAGTTTAAATTCCTATACAGTGCATCATAGTTGGTCAGCTGCAGCGCTTATTTAACTTGTGCTGGAGCACCGGCCGAGTACCTGATGACTGAGCCACAGCGGTGGTTGTGTCTCTTTATAAGGGAAAGGCTCGCAACAAGACTGCAAGAACTATAGAGGCATTAGCCTTCTCAGCATTGTTGGCAAATTGTATGCGAAGGTACTGATTGAAAGAGTTATGGAAGTAACCGACAAGAAAATATGGGATGTACAAGCAGGATTCCGAAAGGGTATGGGGTGCACGGATCAAGTCTTTTTCTTGCGGTGCATAGCCAAAAATTCTTGGTCAGAGGTCAAAAGGTCTATTTCGCATTCGTGGATTTGGAAAAGGCTTACGATAAAGTGGTGAGGAATGAAATGTGGTCGGTACTGTCGATGTATGGGGTGAACAGTAGCCTCATACGAGCTCTGAAATCCCTTTATGAAGATTCTAGAGCTTGTGTGAGGATAAATGGGTCGTACACGGATTGGTTTACCATCGAGACAGGTGTTAGACAGGGATGTGTAGCGTCGCCTTGGCTGTTCAACCTCTTCATTGACAGTTGTTTGCAAGATTTGAAAAATAGTGACTGTGGATTAAGGATGAATGAGTTACTTGTCAAATGCATCCTTTATGCTGATGATCAGGTTATACTTGCGTCTTCAGCGGAGGAGTTGCAGGAGATGGTAACAGTCATGCATGGTGCGTTAGAGAGGAAAGGAATGAAAGTGAATGTAAGTAAAACGAAAGTTATGGTTTTTGAAAAAAAGGAATACGTTACGGCTTGTAATATTATGATCGATGGACAGCGAGTGGAGCAAGTGAATGAGTTTGTATATTTAGGTACACTGTTTATAAGAGATGGTAAGAATGTAGAAGATATTGAAAGAAGAGTTAATGCAGGTAATAGAGTGAATGGAGCTCTGAAGGCGATTATGAATAGCCAAAACGTGTCCAAAAAGGCACGTTTGGCTGTCCATAGAGGGGTGTTAGTATCTACTCTTATGTATGGTAGTGATAGTTGGGTATGGCAGAAGAGTCATGAAAGTAGAATAAATGCTGTAGAAATGAGAGCACTGAGCAGTATGTGTGGTGTTTATTTGACTGCAGAGTAAAGAATTGTGTGATATAAGAGTGTTGTGGGGTAAAAGAAGATGAAGCGACAAGCATCGAGAAAGGTATGCTAAGATGGTTTGGGCACGTGGAGAGGATGGATGACGAAAGACTGACCAAGCAGATATATAAGGCAAGTGTGGAAGGGACAGGACGAAGGGGAAGACCTAGGCGGACGTTCTCTGACCAGAATGGAGTCATCCTAAAAACAGGACAGGTTAGAAGCACCCTGAACAGAAGAGCATGCATGAGGAATGTGATGGGAGTGAATGAAGCAAGAGAGATATGTCAGGATCGTTGCAAATGGCGTTCCGTAGTCTCTGCCTACCCCACCGGAAAACAGGCGTGAGTCTATGTATGTATGAAAAATGATGTAAATAGTTTCTTTGCGGAGAGACAAATATCTAACAATCCTAAGCCAAACCTTAAAACGTGTCACAAAACTGAAAAGAATGGCGCAACATGTTGGAAGCCAAGATACACTTCAGTTCGCTAAGCCAGTGAGGTAAGTAAGTATACCAACCCTGGCTAGCGTGATATAGCAGGCCAAGTCATCCTATTAACTCACAATGCTATTGTAACGCACGTCAGGAGAGGCCTCTTCCATCAATGGACTGAGGGCAGTAAAAAGTGAGCTTAAAAGCTAACTTCTGAAAATAATACATTACCACTGCCGTTGTTGTAATAGGTACACATAAAAAAAATAGTACTACAGCCCGACCAAGGAGAGCTAGGACAAGAAGATTTCACGCTCTAATTAAAACTAGACTCCAACACGTTTTATAAGAGTTCAAAATAAGAGAAAGGTTACTGATATCGCAGAAGAGACAACTGGGCTCTCATGCTCGGGACACTCGTATTAAAAAGTTACAGATTACAATCATAATAACCCATTGACCTTAAAACGGACGACGGCCTTTTACTTTGAACTTTTACTTTGAAATCTTGTTTTAAAGAAACATTTGAATTCATATGAGCATAATGTTAATATTATACTGAAATTCTAATCAAAACGATCTGCAATTAACACTTACTGACGCTGTATTTGTTGCGGTTCGATTGCAAAACACTTATTTGTGCCTTTTAATCGTTTCATTTTGTTCCAGTACATAGCAAATGTGTTGGCTTCTAGTTGGACATTGCATTCAATGGCGCTTTCAATGGTTTCATTGAATGCATTTGCAATTACGCCGGCGAAACACAGTAAACACATGTTTATTTCCTGGACGAAGTAATTTTAATAGGATAACTGAATTTGAGGAGTGAAATATTTGGTATCTTTTCCAAAACTGTAGAGATTGTTATTTTTATATCTAGAGATATTTATTTTTTACACATAGTTTGTATAATTGTAGCAATGTAAATATCATCACTAACTATGGAGTAAATTGTGTGTGATTTTTCTGTGTTTCGTCGTAACTTACGACGCTGGATCATGAAGATGTTCATAGACGAGCATATGACGACTTACCTGCAACAAAGAAGTACATAGAATTAGTAAAAAAAGTTAAATTGGTATCTAATGAATATCCTAGAAACTACGTCGTTGATATAAGTCTTGAGTTTGTGCGTTACCTAGTTAAGTAAAAGTAACATTGAGAGCGTTTTCAGTCAATGATTCTCTTTAAATTATTATATACCAACTGTTCCCACAGTACCATCCTCGTTTATTTTCAGCATCACGGCAACTGCACCACCTACTGAGTCAAACTATATATAGCCCTACCAAGTCCTCCATCTTTCTGTTGAAGTCTCATTCAAACCAGTTGAGCCATTCCAGAGATTACCAAAAAACAAACTAAAATAAAGACAGACAATTAAATAAATATGTTTATGACTTGGTATCGTAAACTAAATCTATGCACTTGATAAAACAGTAGTTCTGAAATCACAGACAGGCATTTTAATTAATACTTATGTATTGATAGTGATATATAAATAGGTTGTGTAGGATTAATATTACTTAACCTATAACTAAAACACCTTCAATCTTCGTTTTATATAAACGAAAATTCATACATGGAATAGACAAACATTACCATCGCTTCCCCATCCATACATAGATATGGCTACCTACTTCTAAGAACATTTGTAGAAAACCCTTCCCTCTTATTTCCGAACATAGAATTCGGGTGATATTGTAACCTTTGTCAACAGAAGCCCGCTTACATCATGAAAGCGAGACCACAAAATTAGATAATAGAAAAACCACCCCTATCCAAGAATAAGTAAAGAATTCTGACCCATTTTCTGTCTTACATATTTATTTATTTAACACTTACTTTATTGTACAAAATTAAAATACTTTATAGGAAATTTTATGACTAAATAGAGTACAAAGGGCGGCCTTATTGCTGAAAGCGATTTCTACCAGACAACCTTTGGATGGAGATATTATTGGTCCATAATACATAATGCCTTGTTATGTTGAAAATTCATGTGTTGGGACTTTATGTGCCGTTGAAACTTTTTTTATTCAGTAGTGCCCGCGGTATTTTATCTTTTTTAGCGTTATCTATTAGTTTAGATGAGAATTTCAGAATATTGCGTAGTTTTATTGACACGTTGGATCGCAAAATTTTTTAAGATAATTTTACAGTTTATGAATCAAACAAAGTGTCTCGTATGGCGGTGGAACCCACAACATTCGGCGTGGTGTAAAGTTGCGAGGCTACTGTTTAAACCACTATGCCAACAGTGCAGACGATCCTGATTTGAATTCCTTCTTACAACATAATTAAATGTATCTAAAAGAAATCTTTTCAAATTCTAAGCTACAATTCTTGGCAACCTGTACCTTTGGCAAATCATTCATTTCAGTAACGAAGTGTACGAGGTTCTTTCGTGTGAAAACGTGCTAGCAGACTAGACATGCTGGCAGCAAGCCAAACTCTAAATAATAGCACGTATGTATGTACTACCTAATTGTGTATTATATTTTGGCGGTTATGAGGTTTAATAACTTCGTGACAAACGATGAAGAATTTTATGAGAAAATACGTTGGGTGACATCAAAAAGAGAAATCAGTTCCGGCAATCATCAAGATCTTTGACAGTTGCTATACTCAGTCCTTAGAATGTACTGATAATGTGCCAAGCCATGGATCGTCGAGTTAAGCGCTGTGGAAAGTTAATATTTTGTCAAATCGGGTTAGACTAGTTACATACGGACCTCGGGCTCTAAGACGAAAACTCTCGGATAGAACTGTGACAATACTAGTATGATGATAAATATGATGTACCTTATCGCCATGGTTGGCAGGCGATTGGCGATCCCAGTGGTGTATGGCTTTGATGCTAGGCGCTGTTGCCCATGTAGCATCTTTTAGTTTGCTTCCAACCAGTTCTGGATAGTTTGACAACTTCTTTCGGTTGTTTGTATCTGTTCCAGTTGATAGTATGGCCATCACGTTATTATTGTATCAAAACAAGCTCAGTCATTTTGAACAAACGTGTAATAAACATCCAATGAAACTCCTTACAAATTTTAATAATTTTCAATATTGGTATGACACTTGGTACATCACAGTATCACAACTTTACACAGCCAACGATCTTTGTAATAAAATTTCTGAGAGCTAAAAGAGATCCTATAATTTCAAAGTCAAAAGTTCCACAAAGTTTTTACTCAGTTTCATCCCTCAGACAGTTATAAGGGTTGAGCGTTTGATCGATTTATCGAATCTGGCTTCACATTATTGCCTTTTTAGTATCGGGTTTTTGTACTTTCTCGTATTTAGGGTATTTATAACGGACCGGTTTTTATACAAATTCCCTTATTTGTTGTTTGAATATAATGTACGAAAAAATTTAAATAGGTTCTTTTTTTGTTGTAGTACTTTTAAGATAAATTTCACATACATAATTATATAAATTGTAAGTCTATAAAAAGTAAACTATAGGTTTCTCTATTAACATAAATTATGTACGATTCATAGAGATGAGCACGGGCTTCTCATCACTATGAGGACGGTTAGATCATATTATTATGCCAACGCGCTAGCCACTGGTAAGCAGAATTAACATGTCTTTCGAGAACATTATTATATAGGGAGCTCTCAAATTACAGTTTCCTCAAGATGTTTTCCTTCACCTTTAAGCAAGCGATAACGAACAAATTTTTTACGGGCTCCAGGTGATTTTTAAATAAAGATTACTCAAGTGTTTTTCATCGAATGACGCAACCCCGCCCTTTACTCTTCGTTTCGTTACTAAAACTGAAGCTACTGAGCAGCTCAGGTATGGGGAGTCAGGGGAAGTTTACAAAACTTAAAAACCAACATTCGTCCGGAGACTGTGAGGCTACGCACCACGCTAGTCAAGTGCGGGTAGGCTGACTTCACATGTCTTTCGAGAACATTATGGAGAACTCTCAGACATGCAGGCTTCCTTATGACGTTTTCCTTCACCGTTTAGCAGGCGATATTAATAATACGCACATAACTTCGAAAAGTCATTGGTGCGCGCCGAGGATTCGAACCCGAGAGCCTCTGCGTAGCAGTCCATCGGTCTATCCACTAGGCTATCGTCTGCCTACACGTCACCCGTTCCTTACACCCAGTATATAATTTCAGAAGTAATAATAATAAAAATAATTATTTTCTGCTTCATATCAACTAATTTAGTTTCAAGGTGATTAGAAGGAAGATGCTTCGCGGGGCTGGTTCATGGCAACTTGAATGCAATATTCTTTTAATACATACAAGAAAATAACATCAAATTTAGTTCAGTTGTAAAACAGAGATAAACATATAAGAAATAAGAAACTCAAAATCTGCATAATAACTGGAAATAACTTCGATGTACTAAATTAAGTTAGTATCGCTACATTTTATTAAAGTACGGGCTAAGCTCGGATTACAGTAACTTTCGTACTTAGTGTTTTATTTCAGTACAACAGATTAATTTAAGTTTTCTTTCTAAACGTTTCTTTGAAGGGCTGAAGTAATAGTTATTTCTTAATGTTAGTTGTATATATAAAATGTCTTGTTTAGACAGACATATTATCATTACAAAACCTAAACTGCATGACATTTGGATAGTGACTTCCTCTACTACCTGTTCTTTTGTGACGATGTTGCGCTTCAACGGTATTACGTGTGTCTACTTTGTGAGACAATAATTATCACTTTTGAGATTATCAAGACGTAGGTACAGATTGAATATATAATACACTAGATTTTAGCCGGGACTTAGCTCGCATGGGAATCGGTGATCAGGGCAAATGTGTTTTACGGATGTGTAAACTGTATTTATTACTATACCAAAGTTTCATAAAAATCAGTTTAGTATCTATCAACGTTTACGTAACAGGCGCATACCTTGGATTCATTAAAAATAATAGGTATATAAATTGTTTCGCGTCGGCGCTGGCGTATTATTTACGTCAGTTTGTTAAGGCCTCCTCGATAGGTACAACATTTATTCCTAATATTAGATTTTATGACCATAAAATTAAATTACTCATACATCTCCTTAAGGGACATATACCACGTACCTTTGTTACAAGTACCACGTACCGATATTTCGGCACTGCCGCAAGTGCCATGTTGAAAAGAAAATCTAATATTTTTAATCCGGGGCGGATTAAACCATACTAAATAAATAAACCAAACTGAATATACGGGCAAAACCTTAGATTTGTCTAGTATTTTTAAAGCCTTCGAAAACATTTTCAATGCGCGACGACATTTTCTACTGAAATAATTATAAAGTTGCAGTACACAATTTTAGTGAGGAACTGTTAACTAATAGTTCGTTATAATTGGATTTTCAAATCATTTTTATGTTGGGTTTTAAACTACGAAAATGATAATCAAGCTACGTTGTGGGTTGCGATAGCTTTGTGGATACCAAAATGCTGCCATGACAAGTATTTTTAACTACAAGGCGGCAAACTAGGCGGGTGGCCTGAAGACAAGTGATGATCGTCGCCCCTGGACATAAACAACAACAGAGGAATCACAAGTGCGTTGCCGCTCCGTAGGATGAAAAAAGGAATAGGAGAGGAGAGAGAAGGAAAAAGGATAGAGGCCTTAGACACTACTACTCACCGAACAAAACGCAACAGTATAACTACTTTACGTCAATATTCTGTGAAGGGTAGTACTTCCAAAGTCAATTCAAACTCACAGCATGTACCTCGGACTTTCAAAGTTATTTGGGTATAAAAAAATCATTGAGACAACCATTGAGAAAGATATGCTAAGATGGTTTGGACACATGGAGAGGGTGGATGACGAAAGACTGACCAAGAAGTTATATACATTAGTCAAGTGTGAATGGGACAGGAGGAAGGGGAAAACCTAGACGGACGTTCTCTGACCACATTGGAGACATCCTAAAAAACCCTTAACCGAAAAGGCATGCATGAGAAATTTGATAGAAGTGAATGAAGCAAGATAGATATGTCAGGATCGTTGCAAATGGCGTTCCGTAGTCTTTGCCTACCCCTCCGGGAAACAGGCGTGAGTCTATGTATGTATGTAAAAAAAATCATTATCACTTTACGATGTTACGAGCTGTTAAATGAATGACACATCAGGCAGTCATCCATCTACATGACGACCTTAACTTTGCCTATCTACAGTGCTTTAGTGAACAAAAATACTTGCTTTTCTCAAAGCTACCATATTTTATACAGAATTTGATTGCGCAGTAAAACAATGTTCGCTTTACATCTAATATTTCGAAACAAGAGACATACAAAACATACAAGATGTAATTCCAAAACAAACAACTTATGAATATGAAATAAGTCCTGAAACTGAATTAAAGGTAACATATACTTAAAACGGTATTGTTTTGCGTTGGTAAGATGAAACGTTAATTTAACGATACATTATGTAGCTTGTGAATGTGTTTGTTGTAAGATAAGAAGTTATTGTGAATTAGTAGCTGTGAGTTTTATTGCTTTTTGTTATTTCATGTGAGTGTGTAGGTAGGTAGCGATAGCCCAGTGGTGTACGTAACCGACTGCCGAAACGATGATCTGGTTCGATCCCCAGATACCACGGGCACTCACTTCTGACTTTTCGAAGTTATGTAAGTATCTATTAAAAATGTTAATTATGGCTCGCTTAATAATGTGCCCGGTAGATGGCAATTGGCTCGCCCCCTATTACATTGGGACCGAAAAAAAACTGGCTAATACACCTTTGCTTACCCCTTCGGGGATAAAAGGCGTGAAGTTATGTTATGTGTAGTCAACTCTGGTGTCGGAGTTTTTAGATCACCCAAAGGCCCCCGACTTGGTTTAAGCCTTCTTGTCCTGAGACGAGAATTGGGACCTAAAGCTTTACGTGCCCTTTGAAGCACGGTAGCACGTTGATATAAATGGGTAAATTAAAAAAAAATGCAGGCGTAGATGCTGGCGTCCTCTAGTTATTAATAAATTTTAATATTTTAATTACTTAATGTTAATGAATTAATTTGAAATTGTAATATACATTGAATAATTGTGTTGTGGATAAATATAAATATTAGTATATATGCATTTATTATGTTGTAGAAAATATAGTAACTAAACATTTGCATGCCTTGTAAGCTAGGATATGGATTAAGAACTTGTAACATGACACACTGAAATAAATATGTAACATCTCATGTGAACCCATATTCAGGCAAATAAATGATTTGTATTTGTATTATGTGTGTATATGTTACTGTTAAAGCTCGACGATGGTCTTGGGTTCAATCCCCAGTTAAACCGGGCGCATACCTCTGACTTTTCGAAGTTAAGTGTGTATTACAAAAGGTTAATTATCGCTCGCTTATCAATGTGCCCGGTAGATGGCAATAGGCTCGCCCCCTATTACATTGGGACCGAAACATAAGTGGCGAAGTGTCGGTGGATAATACACCTCTGCCTACCCCTTCGCGGATAAAGTTATGTTTATGTTATATAAATTGTTAATTATCGCTTGCTAAACGGTGAAGGAATACATCGTTAGCAAACCTGCATATTCAGGTAGGTATGCAGGTTCCTAACGATATTTTCCATAATGTTCTCAAAAGACATGAGAAGTCTGCCAACCCGCACTTGGCCAGCGTGGTGGACTTACCCTTCTTATAGTGAGGAGAGGCCCGTGCCAAGGAGGGGGACAGTTTATATACAGGGTTACAGTTTATATGCTAGACAACAGCCGGAGAAACAGGCATATCAATATCATTTACATGTTCAAGAATAGGACAAACGTCCATATACGAACACGACGGACACCGGTCTTGAATCAACCATTGCGTTTGACACATGATCACAAGGCATTAAATATACACTTACGTATGAATCCTACGTCTTTGACACAGATACACTGTGTTTATTTGCAGAAGACTGTTACACAGAGACTATATTACAAGATTAGATCAGCATTTTAGATTTGATATTGCAGAATGTTTATCAGAGTTTACTATGGTAAGAATAAAATTATTTTTATTTGTATTTAAAATGCCTTAATACTTCTTCCCGGTAATCTGTCAGTAAACTCTTTTATTGATAGCCACATATTATCAGACCAGTTTCATTAAATAATCATATAATTTTTCATAAAATAATGAAAAAAATATTTAGAACCTGATCATGTAGATAAATACCATCCTATTAAGCGAACCACCAGACTTCAGCTAAATAAAAAACGAAATTTGTTGCTACAGCATCTTACTGAGTATTTGGAGAAACCTGTTTGCTAAACTGTAGAGACTACTAAGCAAGCCACCGGTCAGCTAAATTACTTCCGAATTAGTTACTGCAGCATAGATCCTACTGATTATTTTATTATGTAAAAAACATACTGCACTAAACATACAGCACTAATAAGTCCTGTGATACGGCGACTGTACAAACATACAATCAGTGTACACAAAGTTCACCCAAATTCGGATCAAAAATATGTGCATTGCACAATTTTTTGTCCATATGGGTAACGAACCCACGACACGTTATCCACGCGGTCACTCTGCTTGACACAAAAATCTTGATTCAGTCGGTTACAGAACTGGTAAGACTGATACCAAATATCTTATTTTCATATGCAAACAATCACGAACCTATTTAGTTAAAATTTCTGATTAAAACTCGTACCTATTCAAAGTTCCGCACGAAATTTTATGTCCCTCATATAATAAATGCTATGATGGGATATAACTTTTGGTATCAAGTTGAGTCGGAACAATTTTCATAGTCATTTAGGGTCGATCGATGGAACCAAGATTAGGCGCGGCATTCACCAGAACGGAGCTAAGCTAAGTATAGAACTCTACGACAGGGGTGTGTTTTCATCAATATATATGTATATATATTATAAAGAGGGAAGTATTTGTTTGTTTGAACGCGCTAATCTTAGAGGTTCGATTTCAAAAATAGTTCCACAGCCTACATATCGAAGAAGGCTGTAGGCTATATAAGATCACGCTATAAGCCATGGCTGTAGAGCAGAAGCCCTAAATAACGCGGGTGTAATCACGGGATCAGCTGTTACTCACTGGCTGATAGACAAAGTACAGCCGAAACTACTGGGCGTAGGAAGCTGAAATTTAGCATGTATGTTCTTTGGAGAGTGTAGGGAGCACTGAGAAGTAAGCGATTTGTGCAATGATAATCGGAGAGCCGATTATACGGTAATTCATGGTTGTTTTAAAGATCTAAGACGGTTGGCACGTAGAGTCAGTACCTTACCAGCAGTCTAAGATATTCAATATATTCCCATTCCAATGAGTTGCGAAGGTCACATGGCAACACTGATTTATAATACACGGTGTCTACAATTCTTGCGATACTGACTGACTGACTGACAACGCACAGGTAATCGTCTTGGATGCAACCGTGTTAAAGCTTGGTTAACGATAATCATGCATAGAATAAAAAATAGGTATTGCTGAGTTTTGGTAAACCGTTCAGACTAACAAAGTAAAGAATGATCTGTAGGCTTCATAATTTTTATATAGAGTGTATGTAAACTTTAATGTTTCATTATTTTCAATTTTTTTTTAAATTACTCTCTTTAACGTCATATTGTGACCCAAGTAAATAAATAATTGAAAGTGAATGAAATCGACGCAACGAAATGACACTACCAAAAATAATTTCGTTCATAAAAAACTAGATGCAAACTTGTAGTCACCTTTTTTAAAATTTATAATAAAATATCTACAACATAGACTTCTCAGTGAAGTCAGTCTAGAAATGTTAGCTTCCAGGCGCCTTATTACCCAACTAAACACGTACAGATGTAAGCCGTCACGCCTTACACGTATTTCAAATAACGTCACGTGCGAAATTATTATCTAGTTACTATGTGGCTTTAAAAATGAAATATCCATTGGTAGAAAATGTGTATTTCTCCTGTTTCAAATGAAAGCAGTTCAAAGATCACGTAAAATATACAATTATATTTTTAATAGGTCATAATCATCCCGTGTTTTCCCGGGTATGATCCAGACACTCGCTACGCTAGTGGAGATACCAACGGACTGCCATTCTGAGGATATCCGGTTCGAATTCAAAACGCGCCCCGTAGACTTTTCGCAGTTATGTGCATGTTGAATTGATAGTTATCGCTTTCCTCGTGGCTCAGAGAGTCATCAGCCCGACTGTCATAAAGATCTTTGTCATTCGATATAAGCAGTCATTACTGCTGCATACTGTCTTAACCATGGAACATCGCCATTCCTTTGGGTCGTGGAGGTTAGACAGGCTGTCACTCTGAGGAAAAGCTAATATGAAGTCAAACAGTAGACGGATCCTAGGTGAAAACCGTAATAACGCTAGAAGGATGATGTCCTAGATTTATTACTGAACATAGTAGTTCTACTCCACCTATCTTCGCTTTAAAGTCGACCTTAGACGAACTAGAAGCCATTTTTCGGTGCGAATGAACGAAAAATGTTGTTAGTCTTGATCCAGTTTGATAGGTGTGGAGCTAACATGTACGATGTGACAATTTATCTTAGGTATTTTCTATCGACAGTTTTTAGTACAAGGTCGGTATTGATGCAATTTCAGGTAGTAAAAGATTACTTTTATTTGGAACTAGATCAGCTCGTGGCTATACCCGCGTTGTTTAAGGCTTGGCGTGGCTTGTCAAGGCGTGATGTTATATAACACAGCCTTCCTCAATAAATGGGCTATCAAACATAAAATAAGATCAGTTCCCTGAGATTAGCGCGTTCAACCAAACAATAAAAAAGCTCTTCAGCTTTAAGTAGTAATTATAGTATCATAAATTGATAATAAAATTATTATCGTTAGCTAAACAGTGAAGGGTGACGGATTAAAAAACAACGTTTTGCTGCGCTATTGTATTCTGTGGTTGTAGTAAGAGGTTTATAAAGAGCTCTTACCCTAACAATATTTATGGGTAGTCAAATATACAATATCAATGTCTTAAGATTATGATTGTAAAATATTTTAATCCAATATTCGTTTGTATTTTATTTTTATTTATTTTTTATTTATTCTTTATATACACAAAGTATATAGGCGGACTTAATGCCTTGGGCATTATCTACCAGTCTACCTTAGAGTGGTGCAGAGAGAAAAGAAGTAGGTGTATTATATGATTTAGGTTGCGATAAATTACTAATTATTGAATTATTGGTCATACTAAATATACATATTTACATAAATATATATTATGATAAATTTTTTTGGCTTTTACTACAGCTTATAAACATAAATCATCTATACTATTTCCTAAAGCCTTTAAATATTTCAAATAGGCAATCTCACAAAAAGTGGCTCTCGACATATCCATAAAAAAGCAAAATATATTTCCCCTTATAAAATATCATCCATAATAATAAGTGGGTACAGTTTCTCGATAAAAGTCTGACATTGGATTATGAAGTTAGTGCGAACGAAACCGAACAGTCGTTCAGTCGAGATCGATAGTCGATAGTGAAGCGGCGATAGCCCAGTGTAGGTAACGGACTGCCGAGACAATGGACTCGGGTTCGATCCCCAGGAACCCCGGGGACCTCTGTTATACACCTCTGTCTACCCCGTCGGGGATAAAAGGCGTGAAGTTATGTTATGGATTATGAAGTCGGTGTGAACAAAGTCGAATGGTCTTTCAGTCGAGATCGATAGTCGATCGAGTGGCCAAACTTTTTGATGGCCGACCGAATTTAGGATGGAATCCATCAAAGAATTATTGGAGACGATATAGGTCGGTTTTAAATAATAAGTAAGGTCCGAAATCAGAGGTTATTGAAGATTGAGATTGGAAAACATGAAGCAATATTTTATTACATTTAATATTCATCACCTAATCTATAGATGTATCGTAAACTAGATTTCGCTCGCAGCCTTGCCCGCGTGGCTATCAATAATCGTGGTTTAAAGTAGAGAGAATTGACTTCTCGTAGCCAAATATCATCACTATTGATGGTGTTAAGTGCTGTCTGAAACATGATTGAGCACGACTTTTATCTGTTCGGTCACCCATCACTAAACTTATCCAACCCTAAATGACGTCACTTAACCTCACGACACGTTAGACTTGTTTCTCTCTTTGCCACTTAGTTTTACTTCCGGGGGTAGAGATAGAATCTTCTGCCTCTCACTCGGAGACGTGACATCGCCACACCAGTCAGCTTGCGACCACGGGACGTGCAACCGTCTCGAAACGTCAAGCAAAATAAGGTATGTAAATACCTAATTTGCATGTTCGCGTTAATTCCCGTCTATATATATATTCTTAAACATGCAACGCGAGTGTTTAAAAGTTTCTATAGTTTTACTTCATAAGGACATCACTTAATCCGTTACATTGAAAGCTGGTTTATACACGATGCTTTTAACTTCTTAAGTCCACGTAACCATTAGGTACTTCTTTTTAGTCGTAAAACGCTCTGAAAGTATTTTACTTAACACTACGTAAAGTTAAGGACATAGTGCAGCACTAACTATGTAGCTTTGTAACCATTGGATAGTTACATGGTGATATTTTATGGTTTACTAGCTTTGCCCGCGGATTCGCACGCTTGAATCTAATACTAATATTATAATGTTAAAGAGTTTGTTTGTTTGGTTGAACGCGCTAATCTCAAGAACTACTAATCCGATTTGAAAAAATATTTCACTGTTAGATAGCTCATTTATCGAGGAAGGCTATAGCCTATATAACATCTCGCTATGAGCCACGGGAGCGGAGCAGTAACCTTAAATAACGCGGGTGTAACCGCGGGCTCATCTTAATATAATCTTAATATATAAAATCCTTGCGTTACTGACTGACTGACAGACACGCTACAGCCAAAACTATAGGGCGCAGGAAGCTGAAATTTGGCATGTATGTTCCTTGGGGACCTTAGGGGAGCACTAAGAAGGAATTCCTAAAATTTCCACGGGATCGGCCAAAACGGGTAAATTAAAAAAAATTACAGGCGCAGCTGCTGGCGTCCTTTAGTAATATATAAAATCCTTCCGTTACTTACTGACTGAAAGACACGCTACAGCCGAAACTATTGGGCGCAGGAAGCTGAAATTTGGCATATATGTTCCTTGGGGACCGTAGGGGTTCACTAAGAAGGGATTTCCCGAAATGCCCACGGGATCGGCCAAAACGGGTAAATGTAAAAAAATTGCAGACGTAGCTGCTGGCGTCCTCTAGTCTAGTTATAAACAAAAAGTTTCCTCAGCAATAACACTATTGATGAAAACCGTAGAAAAATCGTTCTGTAGTTTTTGAGATCATCGCGTTCATACAGTCAGATGGGACGCGGAAGGGAGCTTATTTTACAATATGACTAAAGAAGACCCATATATAATTGACAAAATGAAGACTTTAGGTTGCGGAGGGCAGACGGTAGTCGCTTTGTGGAAAACTAATATTCAGTGAATTCCCGTTAGACTAGTGAGCGGATCTCAGGCTGCAAATGAAAGATGATGAAAATTTTGTATGGAGCTTATGTACAGTCTGTTTTTCTAGTAACCAAATCCTTGGATAGATTCAATATTATGACCAGCCGTAACAACATCAAAACCAGGTGGCCTAATAAATCATCATCGGTAACAAAGTATCAAAACATCCACGCAAAAGCGAACGCACTCAGGCACACTTATATATTTCATCGCCTGCGTCCCACCGATATCAATTACCCTGCTCTCAGCAATAAAATATAAATTTGGTGGTATTTATTGTTCGTACGAGAGCAAGATATGAACAGATACTGACTTATAAAGGTAGTGTATTTGTAATAGGGGCGATAGCCTAGTGGTGAACGTAATGGACTGTCGAGACGATAGTCTCGGGTTCGATTCCCAGGTACCCCGGGAACACACCTCTGACTTTTTGAAATTATGTGAGTTTAAATGTTAATTATCGCTCGCTTAATGATGTGCCCGGTAGATGGCAATAGGCTCGCCCCCTATTATATTGGGACCGAAACATAACTGGCGAAGTGTGGGTGTGTAATGCAACTCTGCCTACCCCTTCGGGGATAAAGGCGTGAAGTTATGTTTTGTATATTTGTAATTTGTTTGCTACGTCAAATACGTACGTATTTATACATATGCTCAAGGTAATTCTATGTGCTCAAGATAAAGGTTCCTATGAGGTGTTTCTATGTATAATATGTATGTATTTACAAAAAAAAAAAGTATATAAGTATGTTTATCCATTATCTAGTACCCATAACACAAGCTCTGCTTAGCTTGGGACTAGATGGTGATGTGTGTATGTGGTAGAATATTATATTATATATTATATTATATTATGTTATTACGAGTAATCAGCCGATCTCAATCTAAAAAAAGCTTCTCATGCGGCAACTAGGTAACTGATAACATAACATAATATTCACACATGAGGACAAATAGTAATTTGTGCTTATTACTCAAAGATTTGTCCTTCCGGGCTTCCAGTTTCACAGTGTGACAGTGCATCCTTGGAGGGTACTCGCAGTTTCATAACTTCGTCTCAGTATGATGCATGAATATATTTTTACATACATAAACACGTACATAGACTTACGCCTGTTTCCGGAAAGAGTAGGCAGAGACTACGGAACGCCATTTGTAACGACCCTGACATATTTTTCTTGCTTCATTAACTCTCATCACATGCAGGCTCTTCGGAATATATTTTTATTGCTTCTTTTCATTGGTGCCATTTTGTGGCCAACTTTAATGCCGGAGTTTATAGACCATTTGAAGTCACAGACCAGATTAAGAAGCCTCGGAAATGGCTTGTGATGGTGACATGGCTCAATGATCCCTGTTCCGGCGCCGATGGCTATATAAAGCCTATCACGATTTTATAATCCCTCAAAAATTTTATTATTCCATTTCGACCTCAAAAGAGATTTATACAGGCTGGGCGTTGCCCAAATATTTTTCCAATTATAAGCCTACTCGGTAATAGAACAATTTTTTTTTATTTTCCACAGTAATTGTTGAGTGCGATATAACAAATAATGCAAAAATATACAAGACGTAAGAAAGTGTATTCTTAGCCGAAAAGTTGTCAGTTCTAAAAGTATATAAAAAAAAACTTTTTCGCGGCAAGCAAAGCTTGTAACGGCCCATCCTTGTTTTAAATATTTCTTTCATTATCGAAATTGAAAATAAGAAGCGATATAAAAACCTAATAAAGCTTAATTAATTTCGAAGAAACCTTGTTCCGTAGAGACCATATTTCAAACAAATTGACTGACTTTAAAGACGATGTTACACTGTTAGATGAGCAGTAAATGACTTGACTACTACCGTGACGCAACACAAAATTATAAAACAGCTAATTAAAACTTACCTCAGGAGCATCGCTCTATACGGCTGTGAAACTTGGACCACGACGCAAAGGGATAGAGAAAGATTAGAGGCGTTTGAGATGTGGTGCTGGAGGAGGATGAAGAAAATAAGCTGGACAGAAAAGATTACAAACGAAGACGTTCTGCAAATGGTTGACGAAGAGAGACGGTGTTCAAAATAATAGAAAATAGGCGAGGGAAGATGATTGGCCACTTGATACGACACGACAACTCTTCAAAATAATATTGGAAGGCAAAATAGAAGGGAGAAGAGGAAGAGGACGGTCTCGACGTAACCATATGACTTAGTTGAAGGAAAATGTCGGAGTCGGTTCGTATCAAGAGGTCAAAGAAAGGGCAGAAAACCGAAGCCAATGTCAAATGCTCCACTGACAAGAGCTACCTAGCTCTAAAATGGAAGAAGAAGAAGACTACCGTGACAACATTTTGTTATGTAACTGTGTGTTATGCTACAATGAAATTAATTAAAAAGTAGGTAGGTATGTATCATTTTGCTGAAGAAAAATATTACACCCAAAATAGAAATTACCTCCTACTTTTAATTTCATTACATTTTTATTGTCCTGATTCATTTTTAATTTTTGCTTTCCTTTAATTGTGTATGCTAATAAAAATCTTTATTTCTATCATTTTGTGACTAAAGTAAGAGATTATTTTTATTGGCTGTTACTTTTTAATGAAATGTAATCACAGGCAGCGATATACATACGTATTGAAAGGTTTTAGGCAGCGATAGCCGAGAAACCAACAGACTGCTATGTAGAGTGTATCAGGTTCAAATCCACGGCGCGCACCAATGACTTTTCGGAGCTACGTGCGTATTGAATTGTTAAATTATCGCTTGTCCCGTGCCTCGGAGAGCGCGTGAAGCCGTCGGTCCCGGTTGTCATGAAGATATTTGACAGTCGTTACAGGGCGTCAGTACCTTCTAAATAAACTGACACTAGTCTAAACCACGGAATATCGCTATCCCTTCGGTTTGCAGAGGTCAGACAGGCAGTCGCTCTGTGGAAAAGCTAATATTCAGCCAAATCTGGTTAGACTAGTAAGCGGACCCCAGATTAAAAACTGGGATAACGCTAAGAGGATGATGACTTTACACTTTTTTTTTTTGATAATGAAGTAATTGATTCTAGTAGAAATAGCTTGTTTATATACGAGTACATAATTATATGCTGGAAATAGCCTAGTGAAGACACATATCACCACTGTAAAAAATAGTGAGTATCAAACATTTAGCGATGTTGCTGCTATATTTTCGCAATAGCAGTGTGTATCTAGCCTTACCAAAAGTGCTTTTAAACAATATATTTCGGCTCCCAATGGCGGTAATTAATTTTAAAATATGTTTTATGCAGTGCTTGTTATTAAAATAATTAATGGAGAAATAATTGTTTTGGGCTGAATGGAATGGTGAAGGACGTTTATTAGAAAATAAATAAATTAATGTGGTAGTAACTGGAATTTTCGGCTTTTGTAATATGTTTAATAGAATAGACTGCCTCCGTGGTCCAGTGGATAGCGTATGCGACAGGCTGGTCTCGGGTTCGATTCCTGGGTCGGGAAAGCAAAAGCGTTACTGGGTTTTTCCGAATTCTCAGTAGCAGCACGGAGTCAGGTGATGTGCCCGGTAACGGCAATAAGCTCGCCCCCTATTACGTGGGACTCAAAAAATCATGGCGAAATGTGGGTGTAATATTACACCTCTGCCTACCCTTTCGAAGATACGGGCGTGAGTCTATAAAAAATAAATAAATAATAGAACGATATTAGGTATAGCGTTGATGCATTTTACGCTCTTAAAAACCAAATAACACACCAGGCACTATTTATGTGTCGAAGGAGACTTTCGAAATATCTACAATAATAATAATTGATTGATCAAAACCGATTTCAAATGACATGCCCCACATTGGGATGGGCAAAACACGTAGTATAATATCATGCGTCGCGGGGGACTTTACAAACTTACAATTATCGAACACAGTGAATACCCAGAATCGAATCAGAATCTCGAATCAACAATTTATGAATCACACGAAGTGTTATCTCGTGTGGGGATCGAACACAAAACCTTCGGCGTAGTGTCAAGCGGCGAGGCTGCCGCGTAAACCGCTTGTTTTGCTCAACCCTTGGGAACATACAGACGTGAATACCTGATATATCTAAAAGAAAATGCTAGATCTACTTGAAAATAATGAGACCAGCATCAACTAACCAGCGTAACTATTTAACAAAATGTTTCTCGTGTGAAAAGCACCATTGAATTGAATTTTCTTTGACGTTGTTTTAAAATACAAATGGAAAAGGTGCAGAGAATTCTGACCTCATTGCTTGTAACACTTTTGTTTGAATAGTGATGCGACCGCTGTGAGAAAGAAATGGAATTATTCTAATCAAATGTGGATGTTACAGAAGGCAATATTATTATTGTTGCGCTAGTTTTACAAAGACAGTATAGCACAGAGATCATAGAGGCGGAGTATAGCAGTTTATATTATGTTTCGCGATGAAGGTGTATTAAAGACGTACATAAACTGTTTTACTAGTTTCTCAGAAGAGTCAAAAGTTTTTCACGAAAAAGAACTAATGAGAATCCTTGACGATTCTCTATATGAAACAATAATTATATTGTTTAGGTTAGTTGAAGTGAAAGGTAGGATTATTAGTATTAGGTAATTTTTTAACTAGTGAATTATTTCTTCTTCATGTGTGTATTGTTTTTGTTATTGCAATCAGTTCATTTGTTTAGTAATCACAATGCCACGTTTGCCGCCAGTTGCATCATCCTCTTCCTAGCGTTATCCCAGTTACAACCCGGGGTCCGCTTACTTCTAATGAATCTAAGTAAATCCATGAAATCTAATAAACGTAAGCACGTACAAATTTAACGGCTGCCATAAAAAAAACATTACATAATTTAATCCAATAGTAACTATGAAAGCTAGTTCCTATAACGAGCGCCTACGTAAACTCTTTTATTTCACAAATTTCAGTCATAAAATATACTGCGAAACTTGTTTTAATATATGTAACCTTCTCCTAGTATAATTTAATGAATGTTGTAACACACTGCCGATATAGGTTTAATTTCAAATTCGTAGGAAGTTCTAAACCTCTAATTTTATAATAAAATTATGCGGTTGTAGACTTTATGTACGGAAACCGAGAGTAAATTGATAAAATTTACTAAATAGACTGAAAGCGCGATAGCCTGATAGAGATACCAACAGACTGCCATGCAGAGGGTATCGTGTTCGAATCTACGGCGCGCACCAATGACTTTTCAGCGTTATGTGTTGAATGGTTAATTATCGCTTGCCCCGTGCCTTGGAGAGCACGTTAAATCGTGGTCCCCGGCTATCATGAAAATCTTTGACAGACGTTACGTGATGTACCCTTGAATAGAACTGACACTGGTCAGGACACTGAAAAAGTTCATATTCTGTCAGAACTGTTTAGACTTCTAACATGTATTGTGTGATATGCCACCCCTAAGGGGATAAAACAAAGGTTAAAAATTAAGGGTAATGAAAACAAACAGAAAAATAAAAGCCATCGAGACAAAAATAACTCAAAAGCCATTGTGTATTAAAATTAATACCGTCTCTTACTTGTTGATATTGGGCGTAGCGCCAAATCTATTGCATCGTTGATATGCCAACATTTGCTGCTCGATACCCATGTTCACAGCGGGATTTGGGATTATTTTGTTGTTGAATGAGGAGGTAAAATGACTTGTGAAGATGATGTAAATATTAGAATAATGGGATGTAAGGGCTTTACAGCCTTTCTATGTTTGGTATGCACGTTTACTATTATAAGTACAGACAAGCGCAAACAGACTTTTCGTTTAATTATCTTTAATAATTTTATCTAAATTATGTTTAATATTATACAAAATAAATTAGCGGGTCTTAATCGCGTACAATTAATTTATTTAAGGTATAAATACCTATTTGTTTCCGACGTTTCGCTCGTCTTGCACCGAGCCTGGTCGCGGAGAGACTGATGAGAGCTCAGCGCCGTCTTGTGGAAGTGCGGGTTTCGGCACCTACCCTCACTTGGTCTTTATTTAAGTTCGCACTGTCGGTACTCCGACACACTACACTAATGACGTCTACACACTGTTGAGATTTATCACTGCGGCGGTGTTTACATTTGCTGATGACTGGATTCCAAGTAGCCGATAATCTATATCCATCCTCCCGGTTGAAATTGTTATATTTCTTGATTTCTACCGCTTCACGTACTATCCTGGAGTAATAGTGACGATCGGTGGATAAGACTTGTGGTTGATGCAGTTCTATCCAGTGGTTTGGTCCAGACTCCAACAAATGCTCAGCTATAGCCAACTTATTAATATGTCGGTTTTTCACAGCTGCGATATGTTCCTTTACTCTTTCAGCGATTGTACGCTTAGTCTGTCCGATATATGAACTACCGCAGCTGCAATCGACTTTGTAGACGCCAGGTGTTTGGAGAGGAATGACATCCTTTGGGGTACGCAGATTATGTGCTATCTTAGAGAACGGACTGTATACAGTCTTAATGGAGTATTTCTTGAGTACTGTTCCTACCTTGTCCGTTACTCCCTTTAGATACGGCATGTAAGCCGGCACTCTGCTCACTTCAGGTCTACGATCTTTCCTCTTCAGACGGAGTATCTTCTTCTTGTATCCGTTGCGCCTAAGTACCTCCTGAACATGTGACAGTTCACTATTTAATTGTTCAGGGTCACACAGGTCATACGCTCTGTTCACTAACGATGACACAACAGAATCCAAATGCCGCGGATGGTGGTACGAGTTCGCGTTAAGATACCTATCTGTGTGTGTCGGTTTCCTATATACAGTGTGTCCAAGGGTACCATTATCTCTCACTGTCACTTTAACGTCGAGAAAGGGCAACGATCCGTCTACCTCCATTTCGTATGTGAATCGGATGTTCGGATGTATGGAGTTCAATTTGTCTGCGAATTGTTCCACGTCTTGCTGGTTCCCCTTCATGATGCAAAAGATATCATCGACATACCTCTTCCATAGCTTCACATTTGATGCCTGCATGTCTATGGATTCCTCGAAGTGCTCCATCCAGATGTTGGCCATTACCGGTGCTATAGGACTACCCATAGCCACTCCATCGATCTGGAGGTAGTGTTGTCCACGATATAAGAAGTAGTTTCCATCCAAGCAATTCTTAAGCAGAACAGTGTATTCGTCAGACAGACCGTTTTCCCTTAATTTCCTCTGTATGACCTCAAGGCAATCTTGAACAGGAACATTGGTGAATAGGAACATTGGTAAATCTCAACAGTGTGTAGACGTCATTAGTGTAGTGTGTCGGAGTACCGACAGTGCGAACTTAAATAAAGACCAAGTGAGGGTAGGTGCCGAAACCCGCACTTCCACAAGACGGCGCTGAGCTCTCATCAGTCTCTCCGCGACCAGGCTCGGTGCAAGACGAGCGAAACGTCGCAAACAAATAGGTATTTATACCTTAAATAAATTAATTGTACGCGATTAAGACCCGCTAATTTATTTTGTATGATGTATACAAATCGCGAAAGTTTAAAATCGATTATGTTTAATATTAATAGTTTTCTTTTCTTTTATATGCTGAAAGGGCGTGAACTGGGCGATGGACGCGAATAGTTTCGTTCCGTATTATAGCTACTGATTTTCTGTTCTTGTTTTTTTGCAATTTTTATATTGTGTGTTGGGAGTCGGTCCCGGATATCATGATGGTCTTTGTCAGTCATTATGGAACTCTTCAGTACCCTTGAATATACCGTCACTGGTAGGGAAGCTATAGAATATTACAGCCGAGCCATACATAGTACATTTATACACACCGTTCTACACTGTGCTGTTTACTCATTGTCAATCACGAACTATGCAGATATAGTCATATATATAGTACAGTGACAGTGCAGAATTCATTTCATTATCGTTTGTCTAAAAAATCTTTGTTTTTTTTATCTTTTGCTAGCTTTTGCACGCGTCTTCGCCTGCGCGGGAATCGGTTATCAAGACTAAATGTCTGATGTAGCTGTAAATATAAATTAATTACTGCAAAGCTTCATCAAAATCTGTTGAGCAGCTTTTGCGTGAAAGAGTAACAACGGAAAGGAACAAGTAACATCCATCTATCCTCAATAACTGTCACGTTTTAATAGAGTAGTAAGATAAGAATACATTACGACCTCGTACCGGACGACGCAGCAGAGGTAAGCCTCCCGCAAGGTGCACCAACGATCTAGTTAGGATCGCGGCAAGCGGTTGATGCGGGCGGTTCAAGATCAGTTTTCCTTGAGAGGTTTGGGTAAGGCCTGTGTCCAGCAGTGGACGTCTCTTAGGCTGACATGATGAAGAACACATTATTTATATTTGTCTATTAGTAGTAACTAGAGGACCCGTGCTGCTCCACAGCATATTTTAATATTATAAAAAAGCTCTTACATATGGGTATGATGAGTACATTGTAGCCTTATCTAATTAGTAAAATGATGATATTCTAACCAAATATATATATATCACAAAACTTCTTTTCTCACAACATTGGCTTTGCGTTGCACCTTAGGTATCGTGAAATTTCCACCTTGGAATATAATATATATAATATGTATAACTGAACATTGACGAAAGAAAGTTCTTCAATATGACTGTGCTGCCCTATTATTCTTTCCATTAGGACACTGTAATGTCCTTCGTCCAGGTGCCCAGAAAATAGCAAGTTATGAACAATTTCGCCAGTACCATAGTCTGTAATCGTATTACTGTTTTCCAGGTGAACTCTGAATTGACACTCGGGATATAGCTCACTTACACTCTGAAGTTCAGCATGTCCTGCGTACTGTCCATTGGCACCCATCACATGTTTGTAATCTGTTGCATTTGTAATGGTCTGGCCATATGCTTCGTCCCCAACAATGAAGTTACTATATACCTACTTATTGACTATGTTATCAACAGTGGCCAAACGAATTTCTTAATGTTTATTCTCACTTTTATATAAACAATAAGAAATTGCGCGGAATAAGCAATTACCGTCACCAAGAATGGAAATCACTTGAAAATAAAATTGTTGATGGTAGAATTATTCAAATCTGAACCCGGTACCACCCGTATTATTTTAGCAGTAGGAGAACCATCCGGTACCAAATCTCCAACAGCGATTTGTCATTAACCAATATTCTTTGTTCAAACTTTCTCTTAACATTTTTCAATTTCCTATCAAGAACCATCATTATAATTGAAAACACAACTACTCACAAAAAATACGCTATTAAATCAGAAACTTAAGTAACTAACTTACGCTAACTTTACTTTTTTCTTTAAGTATCTGTCAATATTTTACTATCAAAATTAAAAATATAGAAAAACAACTTTTTTTATAAGTAAGAAAATAGGTTTTACTTCTGTTATCCAGTTAAATATGTCTGTGAGAAGCACGATTTATTTTGTTTTGTGTATGGGTGTGATTAATCCATCATAATTTAGAATAAATATATATAAAAACTAGCTGACCCGGCGAACTCCGTATCGCCTTTTTAAAGTACCTTTCTTAAGACGGCGGATGGGTAATCAAAGATGGCGGATGGGAAATTTCAATAAAATAATATATTGATTTTCCATCTGCCATATTTGATCACGAAACAGATGTTATATACGAATTCCACATCCGTTATAACGGCGGCGCCGATACCCATATTAATTTAATAGAATGTTCCCATCCGCCACTATTGATTTTCCATCCGCCATCTTCGATTTCCCATTTGCCATCTTTGATCACGAAATATATGTTGTATTTGCGTTCTTCATAGCTTAAAACATCGGAGAGGATACCCATATTGACTTTAAATATTTTTTCATCCGCCATCTTTGATCACGAAATAGATGGTGTATTTGGATTCGCCATCCCTTAAACATCGGAGACGATAACCATATTGATTTTTTTAAACTTTCCCATCCGCAATCTTTGATTTCCCATCCGCCATCTTTGATCACGAAATAGATGTTGGATTTGGATTCCCCATCCCTTTAAATATTGGAGACGATACCCATATTGATTTAAATAAAAAATCCCGTCTGCCATCTTTGATCACGAAATAGTTGGTGTTTTTGAATTCCCCATTCCTTAAAATATTGGAGACGATACCCATATCGATTTTAAAAAGAAATCCCGTCCGCCATCTTTGATTTCCTATCCGCCATCTTTGATCACGAAATAGATGTTGTATTTGGATTCACCATCCCTTAAATCATCAGAGACGATACCCATATTGATTTTTAAAAATTTTTCCATCCGCCATCTTTGATTTCCCATCCGTCATCTTGAATCACGAAATAGATGTTGTATTTGGATTCCCCATCCCTTTAAACATCGGAGACGATACCCATATTGATTTAAAAAAAAATCCCATCCGCCATCTTTGATCACAAAATAGATGGTGTTTTTGAATTCCCCATTCCTTAAAATATCGGAGACGATACCCATATCGACTTTAAAAGAAATCCCGTCCGCCATCTTTGATTTCCTATCCGCCATCAATGTTGTATTTGGATTCTCCATCCCTTAAATCATCAGAGACGATTATTTGGATTCTCCATCCCTTAAATCATCAGAGACGATACCCATATTGATTTTTTAAATTTTGCCCATCCGCCATCTTTGATTTCCCATCCACCATCTTGAATCACAAAACAGATGTTATATTTGGATTCCCCATCCCTTTTAACATCGCAGACGATACCAATATTGTTTTTTTTTAATTTTTCCATCCACCATCTTTGATTTCCCATCCGCCATCTTTGCTCAAGAAATAGATGTTGTATTTCGATTCCCCACCCCTTAAAATATCGAAGGCGATACCCATATTGATTTTTAAAATTTTCTCATCCGCCATCTTTGATTTGCCGTCCGCCATCTTGGATCACAAAATAAATTTCATATTATTAATCAGCGTCCCGAAAATCGCGAAAACGATACCCATATAGATTGAATCCTATTTGTTTAGCCTTTTTTTGCCTTTGACCTAACCCAGGGGGGGTTTCGGTCTCGTTTGACCATCTTATTATTTTTGTCTGGCCCCTAAAAGTTGTGGCGTAATTTTATATAGCCTATAGCCTTTCGGAATAATTGGGCTATCATAGACATTAACAATTTTTAAAATCCGACTGCTAGTTCCCGAGATTAGCCGACATTATCTTTTAACCTTTTTAGCCTTTTGCGCGGCCCCAAAGGGTCGAAGCGTTATGTTATATAGCCTAAAGCCATCCGGAATAACTGGGCTATCGTATACAAAAAGAATTTTTCAGATCCGACCGGTAATTCCTGAGATTAGCGCGTTCAAACAAACAAACAAACAAACTCTTCCGCTTTATTATATTCGTATAGATACTATAGATAGATATTCGGGGTAACACAAATCTCCTTTATTGGGCGGATATGTACTATATAACTCTAAAAAGTATTTACACATACAAACTACTTAGTACAAAGCAAACTTGGGCCAATATCATAGAGCCAATATGGCGACTGTGATTTGTCTGTCAGAACCATTAGAATTTAACACAATACTCGACAATCCGAATTTTGCGGATATATGTTGTCGACTCGAAATCTTTATTTTTTAATGTTTTATTATTCAGGTAAGGTTTCGATGTATTCCTTGACGAAATTATTAATATAAGATTATCGACATCTGTTAGAATCTTTTGGAGTTAACAGATAATTGTGACTGTCAATTAATTATAGACAAATAATTTGCAATAAAATAAAATTGCGACTATAATTAAAGATCTAAGCTATCCTATCTCTCAAGTTGGACCAGACTGCTCACGGTGTGCCAATTTAATTTAAAATCGGTTAAGTAGTTTAGGAATCCATCGCGAACAAACATCGTGACAGGAGATTTATATATATTAAGATAATGACGTTTATAGTTCTGGTAGAAATTGTAGTTTTGGTAGGAATGGTAGCTTTGGTAGCAATCGTAAGTAACATTGCTACCAAAACTACAATATATGCCAAAAATACCATTTCTACCAAAACTACTATTCCTACCGAAAATACTATTCCTATCAAAACTACTATTCGTACTAACACTATCATATCTACCATTTTTTCAAAACTACCATTTCTACCAAAACCGCCGGTGCTGTCAAAAGTACCTACCTTATCTCTCAAAACTACTATTCTTACCAAAACTACAATTTCTTTCATAACTACCACTTGAAATAATATAATTTTACTTACCACCACACTCACCCGTATGAAAGTATGGACAGGTCACCTTAAGGAGGCATAAAGTTTTTTCCTGGCAGTTACCGCAAGGAACTTATTAGATGCCATAAAAATATTTTTGAATTTAGAACCGTCCATGTAGAGAGAAAGCAATGGAATCTTAAGAAATTTATAGGAAAATATTGAAACATAAGTTCAATGTCCACACCTATCTTCCTTCAAACTTACCCAATATAAATGAGCATACCATCAAATGAAAGAGCTCATTTCAGCGCGTGTTTTAGGCCTATAACGAAACGCCTACCTCAATGAGAACCAGATATATAAAAGCAGAAAGTCATTGACTACGGCTACGAAAACGTAAAAAATGTATGGGAGAAAACTGTTTTTGCATATAACTTGATGAATGTGCAAGTTAGGTAATTTCTAATGCTTGATGACAAATCTATGCAGCGAGAGCTTTCATTTAAAAAAAAAATCATGCGAATCGGTTGGGTAGAACGGGCTGGCCGACTCGTATTATAAAACACAAATTCTTTTAATATATAGATTACGTCAAGTATATTCATTACGTACACAAAAATTTATATTTATATACAAAAATTATGCCCGTCTAATATTTCTATCAAAAAAATTGCGATGTGAAACTTCCTTCGCTCCGTAAATCGCTTAATTTTGTCGAGAAGAGGGCTAATGTTTTAAACATACGACAGGCTATCAAATCGTTTGTCAGCTGTGGCATCCATTATTAATGATTTTGGTTTTAATCGCTACGTTCGTGAAGAGTAACAAGACATCGGTATATTTATGTAAGGTTTCGTGTGCTACGTAACATTATAAAGAGGAGAAAGTATTTTGACTAGGTGGATGATAAGAAGGTTTCGTTGTCTCTAAAGGTCAGATACGGATAAAAAATGCTGAATTAATCACTCTTTTCGAATGAATCTGGTTAATGGGTTAAATCAGAATTTTGTCCTGAAACGAGAACCGGTACTGACGTACTGTAGCGCTTTACTGTAAATACCACATGTGGTGACCCATCCAAGCAGTTTCCTTTGCCAACTTTTCGTAAGAGCTTGGCTCATTTTATAAGCTTGTATGAATAAGCTGGCAATGCTTAAGTGTTTTGACGATGGACGATAATCAATCAGTAACGAATTTGATATCTGAAATTAATATTTAATTTTATTATTTGATTCTAGTACCTAGTAGTTGTCCATTGATATCTTATCTCTTCTTAAAAAGCAAACTTTATTTCGCAAAGAAGTGCGTAGTTTTAGTGCTAAGCCACGACGTTTTAATTGAAGTTAACTTAGAAACAAACATTACAGACAAAAAACACAACAGAAACAATAAAAAAGTACTTTTAGGGACACCCTTACTGCTCATACTCGGGCAGAATATGCCACAAGAGCTATCCGACAGACTGGCATATACGTACCTACTATAGGTATATAACGAGCAATCCCACAGAGCATAGCTATGTTCTGTAAGCAAAGCTCATACTAAAAAACTAGCTAGAACTTTTGCGACACTATGAGAATTTTTAACCGAATATGCCCGGGTTACTTAAACTGATGTGGACTTTGAAAGTTGAGCCGAGATTAAGTTCTCAAATTTTGGGTCCGAGTTCGTAACCTAACTCGGCAACTTTAGCTCACTGAGTTTTTTTACTGTGAGGTTTTTGAGGTAACACAATGAAACTCGATGGCCTCGTGGTCATAATTTTGCGAATATTTAGCAAGCCTTGCTAAGATTGATGAAATTTTTGTAGTGCCGAGTGGAAAGACCGACAGACTGCTACGCAGAGGGTCTAGGGTTCAAATCCACGGCACTGGGACAGTGTCTGCACCACAATCAAATTAGCCTGTAATTAAATTTAATATATTTATGGACAGAAAGCCATTTACTCAAACACGCACAAATAAAAATAAATATTATTAATCTAGCAACATTCATATCAATCACCTCACTCAATAATTCACTCAAATTCATTATTTTCTAACACGCGAGGACAAATCAGATCCTCTCTCTCCTACTCATTCATACGAATACCCTCCCTATTTTCAATTAGTGTCCTATGAAAACCGCTTTTCGCAACTCGTGTGTGTGTTCGCGAAACTCGCTCCGCTATAAAAAAATTATTCAACAGTGCTGTGAACTGATCTTGTGGGTGGCTTACCAGCTTCTAAGACTTTGGTAGACAACACTGCTTCGCTTCAAGCTATCGAAGAAAACACCCTACGCAAACTCCGTCATCACAGTTTCCTGTAAGTATTCCTTTCCTTAGCGCCCACAGACAGTATGCTGCTAATGATGATTATAATTCGTAACCGGCTTCAAAAAAGGAGGAGATTATAAAATCAAATGTATTGTTTATGTTTCGTACGATATAGATAAGTACTTACAGTTTTACAGGTTCTCTTTGATATTTTTATAGCCACGCACTAAGTGTATTTTCTGATTTAAACAATGCTGACCTTCAGTTTCGCTACTAGTACGGCAGATTCTTTTTATTTTAAATGACCTATTGAATTCTCTTTCCGTGTAGTGTCACTACCCCATACCATCCCATGGGTGTCGTAAGAGCCGACAAAGGGAGCATACTATAGAAAACCGCACTGTAAGAGAAGGAAACCTTGATACAAACCCTATACCAACCCGTTTGGCCAGCGTGGTATAGTAGGCCAATTCCTCCTTTCAAAGGAGAGGCTTAGTCCAGCAGTGGACTGTTGAAGGCTGATGATGAATGATGATGATGAATTGAATTCTCAGTAGCAGCACGGGGCTGCTACTGAGAATTCGGAAAAGTCCAGTAACACTGACAAAGTGCCCGGTAAAGCCGGTCGAACAGGCTCGCCCCTTGTTACGTGGGATATACAAATTCATAATATAGCGAAATGTACCTAACATTACACCTTTGTCTACCCGTTGGCGTGAGTCATTTAAAAAAATCCAAGTATATGCATTTGTTTACTCGTGATATAGAAGACCTAATCCTCTTGCTAACTCACAATGCTGCTGTGACGCAAATTAGGAGACGCTGACGCTACGAAAAGCTGAATGATGAAAATATTTTTTTCCTTTATGCCATAAAATTTGACATACATACACATACATAGTCTCACGCATATATCCCGAGGAGAGGTATATTGCTACACCCACTTTTCGCCAGATTTATTTTAGTCCCACGTAATAGGGGGCGAGCCTATTGCCGTACCGGGCACATTACCAGACTGCGTGCTGCTACTGAGAATTTCCTAACGGAAAATCACACTAACACTTTGCCCGACCTGGAGATCAAACCCGTGACCTCCCAAACCCACGCGTACATTTATGCCGTGAGACCAACGAATGAAACTATAACTAAAATTTTCTTTATTACATGACCACCTAGTATCTATTAAATCACCGGATTACCTAGTAACTTTTCACAGATAACAATAAAATTGCTGAATGACCTACATTAGATTACCTAACATTCGATTTCGCTCGCATGTCGGCGTATATCGGTAAAAAAACAGTAAATAGTCGAACTGTAATGAAACATTCCATGTACAGACATTTTCGTTTAGCGTTTCTACACAATGGTCATAAGAACCAATTTCAAATATTCGAGGCAATACGTCAATGGTAGAATGCAGATCTGATGGATGCCTTAGATTTAATTTATAAAATACTCTACAAAGATAAAAGTTTTGTTTTAAATGTTCACCAATGTGCATTTGTGTTTGGTATTGTAATTTTCAGTTTTTGAAGTCAGCTGAATGTACTGATACCGGCCTAAGTCATGGAATATCGCTATATCTTTAGGTCAGATAGTAGTCGCTCTGTGGAAAATTTGAAAAAAAAACTGACCAATTTGGTTAGACCGGTAAGCGGACGCCGGACTCCAATATGAGAATCTTGAATACAACCTGTATAACGGACGATAATGATTCTCAAGACACAACGTCGAGGCAAACCCACGACCTCAGGCACCAACCGAAAAATATCCTTCAAAAGTAGTAATAATAAAATTGAAGAATTATAAGAACTTAATAATAAAAAGTGTCTTAGTAACTGCAATTTATTAATTAATTTGTTAAATCAATTATGTTATACTTAAAACTATCAAGACCTTGAAATAATTATTATCATCCTCCTAGCATTAACTAAGTTTCAACCCGGGGTCCTCTTATAAGTCTAACCGGATCTGGCTGAATATTAGCTTTTTCATAGAACGGCTGCATGTGACCGCAGCCCGAAGCGATAGCGATATTCCGTGGTTAGCCTAGTCTCAGTTTATTCAGAGGTACTGATGCCCTATAACGACAGTCAAGAGACATCGATCGTATTTGGAACGCGGACTATGGCTGGATGTGGGTGGTGCTGCGCTGTTGAGAGTATTGGTATATTCGACTCAAGATCGATGTGTGTAGAGAGCCTATCCGCTGTGATGAATGCGCCGTTATCTTACAATTGCCGCCCGGTGAAACCCGATAGCTTATAATGGCCGCCGCCGCGCGGTAACATAAACAATTTTTGTCGACTCGTATGTAATACGAATCTGCTCTGAAGTGATTTTTTTCTTAAAGCTAATGAATGACTCGTTCAAGTGTTAGCAAGTGTTTGTTGATATTTGGTTTCTAATTTATTATACTTAGTGTCAAACATTGACGAGCGTTGAAAACACGTTTATATTAACCTTGAACGGGTTTATATTAAAAAGTAAATCGGTGACATATGCATTTTATGACTTTTATCGACGTAATGGTTATGTCTTCGTGCGATAAAATAAAAAAAATCACCTCTTTTCAGTAATTAAAATAATTTTATCAATGTTCAATTGGCGCGAATTTTTTGCCGACGGCGTAAATATTTTTTTGTGTAACATTTTTTGGTATGTTTTCAATAAATATACTTACTCTTAGCTTAAAATTTGATTACATACACCTAGAATATATTATTAATTTATCATTTAATAAGTTATTAACTTAAAAATACTCATTTACAAACCAAAATAACATAAACGTCTATCAATAACTTCGCGCGCTGTAACGCGTTCCGCACGGGAACAATTGACGTTTTGTGTAATGGTTTATTTAATCTAAATAAACCATTACATTACTGTTGCAATGTTTTTTTAAATAGGAAATGTATTGAAGTAAGAAGTTAAACAAAGAACAAGGCAAGTCACCGTAGAGTGGACAGCTACAAAACTAAAAACACCGCAACTGCTCACTCTAAAAAGTTTCATACATTATTATAGCAAAAAAGGGACAAAAGTCACTGAGGTGCTTTTGAGCGGCTATATAGGAGTACGATTTTTGACGTTAACGACGAGGGAGCAATTTTTTAGAAGCACAGGTTTTATGTCTGCATTGTCACTTACCAATGGGAAGCCTATTTGCAAGAAAAGCAATAAAAATTGCTTACTATACTTCCAAAATGGTTTATCCATGCTACGACATGCTTGACACTATGAAACAAACTAAACTGGCAACAGAATTTAAGCAACTTTTGCTTACGTATAATTTAAAACTACAATTTAAGCAAATTACCAGGTTCACTAGCAAAACTTGCATTGATAATGTAGCCCATAATATGAAAGCATGCAAAGGTACTATCAATGAATTAGCTTTATCAGACCATAATGCGCAAATAATAAAAATACCGGTAAAAAAAACGTGTACTGTGAAATATTGGTATATATCGAAACGAGATTACTCCAAAGAAAACCGAGGAATATTTATGAAATACTTAAGTCAGTTAAGCAACAACGATGTCTTTTGCTGCATGGACCCAAATAGTGCTTTTAATACATTCCATGAGAACTTTGTTATGCTTTACGACCTCTGCTTTCCATTAGTAAAAATTAAGATTTATAATAAACCTAGACCAAAATGGATATCGCGTGGTCTTAAAATATGCAGCAAGCGTAAATGTGAACTCTTGTGGCAATATAGAAAAAAACCAAGCATTACAAATAAAAACACATTCAAAACATACGCGAAAATGTATGTTTTGAATGTGTGTAAAAGTCCCAAAATGGCTACTATATCAATACAATATTTTCTTGACATTAATAATAAAACATAGACTAAATCAATCAATAATTCTTTTAATAACTTGACATGTTATGCTAATAATAAATTGACATATAATTCTAACAATAAATTGACATATTATCCAACTAATACATTGACATATTATTATTTTTTTCTTTTTTTTCTTAAAAAAGACAACTCCCGCATTAGGACTAAATCCTGTGTCGCGGGGGACTTTACAAACATAGAACTAACGGACACAATGAACACCCAATATTCTAATTAAATTTTTATGGCACCGACTATTCCTGACGACATAAATAGAATTATACTAACGCTGAAGAATAAAAACAGTGTGGGCTACGATGGTATTGCTACAAATATTGTAAAAGACGTTTGCAAAATTATATCTGAATCGTTAAGCTACATTGTTAACCTATGCATAGAACGCGGCATATATCCAGATAAACTAAAAATATCAGTTATCAAACCTGTGCATAAAAAAGGTGAAACCACGAATAGGAACAATTATAGGCCAATAGCACTAATATCAGTCTTTGCAAAGATTTTTGAAAAGGTAATGTACAAATACATATACGAATTCCTTGAAAGCCAAAACATTCTAACGCCTAGTGAATATGGTTTTAGGAAGGGGAAATCAATAAATGTAGCAATATACAACTTTTTGCAAAAAGTATTGGTAAATTTAGACAGAGGACTATCGGTTATAGCGTTATACATGGATATGTCTAAGGCATACGGAATGTGTATGACCTCGTAAAATCATATCTGTCGAATAGAAAACAATATACCGAAATTCGTCAACTGAACCCACTGTCAATGACTGAAGAAGCCTATACATCTAAAGCTGGAACTGCACAGTTTGGTGTCCCACAAGGGAGTATCTTAGGCCCTTTGTTTTTCCTTGTGTATATAAATGACATGCCATTAATAACTAAACATGACATTACACTATTTGCAGACGATAGCACAATACTCTTTACCAATAATAATACAAATAATTTAGAACTTGACATTAATCAAACCTTAATAAAAATAGTAGACTGGCTTACAAAAAATAATTTTATAATTAATATGGATAAAACAAAAACAATGAATTTTAAAATACGTACTCAACGCACAACTCCATTAAAAATCCGACATTTAGACAGTGATGTACAAGAAACCGAAGTTACAAAATTCCTAAGGTTACATATTGACCATAAAATTAATTGGAAGTCACATGTTGATTATGTCTGTGAAAAACTAAGCCGGTTTTCATATGCTCTAAACAGACTGAGAAAAATAGCTAATCAAGAAACTTTGTTGACCGCTTACCATGGCTACGTCAGTTCAACCCTTAGATACGGCGTAATATTCTGGGGTAACAGTACAGACAAGGACCGTGCATTCGTTGCACAAAAACGATGTTTGAGGGCTATGTTCAACCTGCACGAAACTGATTCATGCGTACCATACTTTAAAAAACATAACATTTTAAATTTGCCATCGCATTATTTGTTAAAAATAGTACTGAACTATTCAATTATCGTACCCGATTAAGACATCAAGACAAATTAGAAATAGTTCCGAGCAAAACACATCTGATACACGAAAGTTTATTTTGTACAGCGTCACGTATTTTCAATAATATACCGAGAGAAATCAGAATGGTAACAGAAATAATTAAATTTAAAAAACAATTACAGGACTTGTTAATCAGTAAATGTTACTACTCAGTAAAAGACTACATAAATGATAAATCACTGCTCCATTTCGCTACATAATATGTATGATTAGAATACCTGATCATGATGTGTTCAGTTTTCACTTCTACATAATTATCACCCGATTATTGTGATTTCTGTGACATTCATATTAATATTGACATAACTACTAAAATATATTAATGTACCTAGATTAATTAATGTAACTATTGTATGCCCAATGGGCGGGACATAGCTGAACTGGATTATTTTAGAAATTGTATCAACTGTATTATGTACATTACATTGTTCACAATAAATAATACTTTGACTTTGACTTTGACTTTTGACGACGCAGATTACCATACTTAGGAGACCTCTATAAAATGGCTTAGTCTTTTTGTATTACACAAAATACTAGAATTAAGCTGTGTCAAGTTAAATTGGAAACCGACCCGACAGCACTAAAGTCTATAATCTAGCCTATAAGTTTTCTACGTAAGAAGTTCACACGTAGGTCACACTATTAAGCGGGGTTCGATTATTTCGGAACTAATAGATAATGTTGGGTTAGATAAGTTAAAGTTGGTTGCGGATTGGAAGCTCATTTTTAGTACTAATTTTGCTTTTGTCTCGATCGAACCTCGTGTAGGCCCACATTTTAAGCTGATTAATCCCAACACAAGACATTTCAATCGGAGCCAAACACTATCCAACTTCATAAACACGTCACCACATCAAAGTTAGCAATTAATTTCAGATGTTGCGTGAATTCCGCTTATGTTGGCGGAATGCCAAGCTTTCTAAGTTACGCCGCAAATTCTCAACGTCTGGGGCGGCCGATTCATCATGCATATTACTGCATGCTTCTAAACAAGGATTCGGGCAAGAATTTCTATGCCATCTTTTGTTGGGCAGTTGATTTATTGTCAAGGTATTCAGTAGTGTCAGTTTTACTTAGAAAGTATTGATTGAATATTCTCGCAAGGGTTGACTACCCTTGCTAGAATATTTTATAACAGGAAAAAAGTGGTTCACTATTTGGTTTGTAAAAGTTAAATCCTTTTATCCACTCATCGTTATTATGATGAGGAGTGGATTAAATTAAAAAAAAAAAAAATCTAACTCCTTTAATATAATTATTTTGATGAAAGTTCATCGTGACTGTCATAACTCTTTGTCTTTAACGGTTACTGCTGCTAAATCTAGATATATAATATATAGGTAATACAGAAAGATGAAAGAGACTTCTTGTTAGTCCCTCCAGCAAAGGAGAATATCACTTAATATTGTAGTAGTAAAGTTTATATTTGACCACAGCGGAACATTTTTCAAAATTGCCTCGGCATCGAATACGATGTCACATGTCATTGAAAGTTTAATCTTATTGTCAAACTTTTAAAATATATTGCTGACTGTAGCATAAATATTTCATGTCATGGCGATATCGAGCGCAGTTTCTGCAGCCGAAACGATATAATCTCAAAAGAATTTTGTTGCAACTTCCAACAAATTCTTACAGGCTACCTGTTCATTTTTCTAGACTATTGCAGTTACTTCGATGTTTGCCCTGTACAATACACGTGTCTTAGCAATAATACATATTATTCAATCAATTTCCGAAAGATATACTTTTCTTACTCGAAACCCAATGACAAAAAGTTACTAGCATTCTCGACGTTCAACAAGGTCTGTCTCATACGTCACAAACATTTGGTAACTGTTTCTGGAATTTTTTTATGGAATTATCTGTTTCTGGATATTATTACTGCTACCAATCAATAGGACGACCTTTTAGTATAAAATTTTCGAGAAAAAACATTTGGAGAGGTAGGTTGGTGCTTAAAATAAAAACAGTGAGATTAAACAATACACGATTTTCAAAAAAAACTCCTGTAATTAAAATGCTTAATAATAATAATAATAAGAAGGCCTACGACTCTGTGCCACATACATGGCTCTTGAGAGTGCTAGAGTTGTACAAAGTTGATTCAACTCTATGCACTTTCCTGAAGACGTGTATGGGGCAGTGGAGTACGGTTCTTCGCTATCCAGGGTGTCGACGGACTCTCGGATGCGGCGATCCTATTAAGATCCAACGAGGGATCTTCTAAGGTGACAGTTTGAGTCCCTTGTGGTTTTGTCTAGCACTGAATCCTCTTAGCACTTTGCTCGAGAATTCAGGGCTAGGTTATCGGTTGCACAGCAGAGGTCAAGACATATCTCACCTTCTTTTCATGGATGACTTAAAACTATTTGCCTCCACTGACCTCCAGTTGACAGAGTTAATAAAGGTAACTGAAAACTTTAGTAAGTCTATCAAGATGGAGTTCGGTGTAGATAAATGTGCGGTCTTGCATGTAAAGAAGGGCAGGGTTGTGGAATCTGATGGTATAGAACTTTCAGATTTCACACAACTTAGATCTCTCTCTGCAACCGAAACCTACAAATATCTAGGTATGTCGCAGGCACTAGGTATTGCTGAGACTGGCATGAAACAGGCGTTGCAGGAGCGCTTCTTTGGCCGTTTGAGAAAAATCTTAAATAGTTTTTTATCAGGCGGCAACAGGGTGCGCGCCTGTAACGGTTGGGCCATGCCAGTCTTAATGTACTCCTTCGGCATACTTAGGTGGACTCAAACAGAACTTGATGCCTTGGATAGAAAAGTCCGTTGTCTACTGACTACATACCGGATGCATCACCCGCGGTCGTCAGTAATGAGATTGTACATCCCGCGGAAGTGCGGGGGTCGCGGCTTCTTAAGTGCCAAGACCCTCCATAACCGCGAGGTGTGCAATCTTAGGGAATATTTTCTCAGCACTGACGCGGGTGTCCACCGTGATGTGGTCACTGTGGACAACGGGCTTAACCCGCTGAGTCTGGCTAAGGAGAACTGGCGCAAACCTGCCGTACTTGGTGTTGAGGAGCGCAAGGAGGTATGGAAAGGTAAAGAGCTGCATGGACGTTTTTATCGGGCCCTGCATGGACCCGATGTAGACTTACCAGCTTCTGTGTCCTGGCTACGTTTTGGCGATCTTTTCGCCGAAACAGAAGGTTTTGTTTTTGCGATTATGGACGAGGTTGTCATGACGAATAACTACCGGAAGTATATCCTGAGGGATGGGACGGTTGACATATGTCGGGCATGTCACCAGCCTGGTGAATCTCTCAGACATATAGTATCTGGTTGTTCTCGTCTTGCCAACGGCGAGTATTTGCATAGACACAACCAAGTGGCCAGGATTGTCCACCAGCAACTTGCCTTAAAGTACCAACTTGTCGACTCTGAAATACCGTACTACAGGTATGTGCCCGACCCAGTTCTTGAAAATGGTCGTGCCACCATGTATTGGGATCGATCTATCATTACTGATAGAACTATTGTGGCTAACAAGCCAGACATAGTAGTGATAGATCGATCTAAGCGCCTTGCAATGATCATCGATGTCACCATTCCACATGACGAGAATCTCGTGAAAGCCGAGAAAGATAAACAAATAAAATATTTGGATTTGGCTCACGAGATTGTCGACATGTGGGATGTGGACTCGGCGATCATTGTACCGATAGTCGTGTCAGTTAATGGTCTCATTGCCAAGAGCCTCGATCACCACCTCAAGAGGCTCGCGTTAGACGGCTGGATTAAGTCCTCTATACAGAAGGCAGTATTGCTGGCCACGGCTCGTATCGTCAGGAGGTTCCTCTCTCTGGAGCCCTAACCACCGGTAGCTTGGTCCCTGCACCCGATACCGGTGAGCCCCGTAATTTTATTTTATATTTTTATATTTGTTTTTTCTAAATAACATAGAAATGTAAAATATCATTATGAGAAAAGGTTGAAATAAAGAGAATAATAATTATCAAAATGAAAGTTATGTATCTTGAGAAAGTTAAGTATCTTCAGGAACTGAAGTAATCAAACGCTGAGATAGCTAAAGCTGCTTTCAAAACTATTTTCTTTGCATATTTTTATAAAAAGTACGTGAACAGTTCACGAGAAGTTTTTATTGAAATGGGATAATTTGCATTTATTTGTAAAAATGTTTCAGAAATTTTCTTGAGAAATCTCGGGAGTAAAAAAATGAATATTTAACAAACGCTTCAGTAAATTTTAAGACGGATGATCTAAAAAACGTTTTATTGGTTTTTCAACTTAGTTCTCAGAATAACGATGCTGGTGCAGGATGATAAAAGAAATAAAAATGATAAAAAAAGAATAAGTTTAAGTTGACTGCACTAGTGGATAAATCGACAATCTGATGCGCAATGCGTCTCGGGATCCAAGGCCTTTGACGTCCGACCAAGGTCATTTTGAAGATACATATATTACATGGTTCACTGTCGCTTGCTAAACGGTGAAAGAAATCATAATGTTCTCGAAAACATGTGAAGTCTTCCAACCCGCAGTGGGCCAGGGTGATGGAATATGATCTTACTCTTCTCATAGTCAGCATGGCCTATGCTTAGTAGTGAAACAGTTTATATAACTGTATATAAACTGACTGATTATTATGATAATGTTGTTTCTTTTTTATCAATTGTTAAAGGGATTCTTGTCTTTTAAGAGATGTCAACTCCATTAGGGAGGTCACTCCCCACAAGCTTATCTCCGATAAAAGTCACTGCAGAAACACTGAAGTGGCTTAACATAACTCTATGGTTGCATAATTTATTGGTGACGATGAAATAGCTTACGCGATCACAGTGATGATGATAAAATGATGTTAAGGCTACACAGCAGTTAAGGCTGCTTACTATGCAACGAACCGTATCAAGTTTCGTGGATTTAATTCCCAATTTCGCAGTTCAGTGACTTTTTGTGAATTACTCAAACCAGGATATACGAGAGCCTCGGATGTATTATCCGAGATAATTATAGCGACATAATTTATGCACATATTATTATTTAAGAAGCGTTTCCTAAAAAGAAGATAGACTAATTGTCCCTTAATATTCCTGGACCGTTGTTGTATGATATTATGTATTAAATAAATAATCTAGGCTTTTCGGCGAAATTATGCTAAAGGATAGTACTTACCCACTCGAGACCATTAATATTGGATCCAAGGTCCTATACCACCAAATTATACTATTTTCTTTGTACTATTTTCACAAAAGGAAAGTTTTTAGTATTTACATGATTTATTATATCCAATGAAAGCCTATGATCTCAAGATATATATCATTTCTGATATAAAGTAAAGCATCTTATACACGGACTACTGAATTTGTAAGCATGAGTGAATTTTTAGTTGTATTAGAATGTTCTTTGCATATTGGTAAGGTTCATAGCAAATTTGTAGGATTTAAATTACATATAAGTGTCCTGGATGACCGAGTTTTGCTCGGTATAATTTTTTGGTAAATCGAGTTTTCAAAAAAAATCCCAGGTTGATGGTCATGCCACCTCCAAAACTCCCCGCATAATAAATGTCATGAAAATCGTTGGAGTTGTTTCGTATATATATACAGGGTGTAAAAAGACCGTTAACGAAAACTGAAATCCCATGTTGTACCAATCACTACGAACATTTTTTAGTTTGGCACCATATCTGGGAAATTACCGGTTCAGAAGATATTGAGACTCAAAGTTCATCATCATCAGCCTTTAAAAGTCCACTGCTGGACTAGGCCTCTCCTTTGAAAGGAGGAATTGGCCTACTATACCACGCTGGCCAAACGGGTTGGTATAGGGTTTGTATCAAGTTTTCCTTCTCTTACAGTGCTGTTCTCTGCATAATATGCTCCCTCTGTCGGCTCTTACGACACCCGTGTGGTGACGGATTAAGAATACGGAATGTTACCACCCCATATCACCCCACGACTCAAAGTTAGTGTGGAATTTTTCTAATTATGTACAAAATCGATGCATTTGCCCCGAAAATATGTTCCTTAGATGCTCTATAATCCTATGGATAAGTAGGTATTTCGAGCATTGCACGCGCGCGCTTTTAAATGCGGTTTAAAATATGTGAAAAATCGTTTCTCAGGTATTATTTTTGGTTAGTATGACTTGGCATGATGTCCACAACGAGTAGACTTCGGCTTAGTGATGGGTCTTGTGACATTCTGTATATATATATACGAAACAACTCCAACGATTTTCATAATACATGAATTGCTCGTTTAAAGGTATTAGATACGATTATACTTAGCTTTACTTACACAAGACAACACAAGTGAAACTGATACATACGTATAGAAAAAGACATGTTATCACGAAAACTTAGATGAAACATCATGTCCAAATTGCTTCAGGAAAACACATTACATATTTAAAGGCTTACAAGAAAGGAAAACCGGTGCCGAACCATTTCCAAAGGTATGACCCGATTTGCCAGGACATGTTGGAAGCTGGAGCAAATAAACTCAGTCAGCCTGTAATACGGACGGTAGAGGATAATTTGATAACGATTGTACGGGAGTACGGCGTTTTTTTAGCATGAGTTGGAATTATTTAGTCGGGTGTATCTGAGTATTTCCATACTGATATACTTCATATTCCATACATGATTCCTCATGAGAGAATGATCTTTATTATTAACAGAATAAGGTCAATATCAAAAGCAGATTTTTCCGTTGCGTGTAAAGGATTTGAATATAACCTTTATTACTTGTTACATTTTAAAGGCTAAATTACTTCACCGAAAACTACTTTAGAATACTGTTATGAAGATCTTTGGACGTCGCGGCGGCATTTCAATGCCGTAATTATTCTGTCTCTAGTCTAAACCACAGGTGCTAGCTATTGTGTTGGGTTGCAGTAGGTCTGGCGGAAGTTGTTCGGTGCAGTTAATATTACATAAATAATTTTAGGGGTAGGCAGCTGTTCAAAGGCGAACATGTAGCTGAAATAGCGCTAGCAAGATTATGAATATGTTTGTGAATTATTTTTTGCTGGATAAAATAAAGATTTTTATTTACTACTCATTTTGGAAGAAACTAAGGAGGATTGTCAAGTGTTCACCAATGCAAATATGACAATCCCTTAAGCATCAAGTCCACCATTTCAGAATATATGTCAATGACCATCATAGCTTCTTTCACATAATTTAGTATACAAATACATTCAGCGTCGAACTACAAAAGACATTATTTTACAAATAAAACTGAATCTGTTTGAAGTCCATTAAGATCTGTTACATGAATACAGCTACATAAGTGTTGATAGCCTAATTATTTTTAATCATTGTAATACACAACAACACCTAAAAGTAATTACGCTATTAAGTTAATGGACGAAAAGCTTAAACGTTGTAACGTGGCAGGACATTTTGTAGTTTATGGTGAAATTCTATAGGTTGTCTTACTTCTGTAGTATATTCGTAGTCTTTGCTGTTCAAACGTTCTGTGTTATCTGCTTTTAGAGTAGTGCCTCAACCAAAATAAGCCTGCATGGTAACCTCATTTTTATAATTTACTTCTTGCCTAATTTATTGTGTGTCACAAATTGTTTATTGTCATACTGTTGAGTGTATATTATAAAAAAAGGCTTTTATTTTCGTTTTTCATTATTGAGATTTATCAAGTTATGTAGGTCACATGGAATTTATTTCTATGTACAATGACAGGCAGTAGTCTTTTAAATTGCTCAAGGCTGCTTTAGACAGAAATGTTGGTCATGGCGACCAGTCTCAGTGGAACTACGTTGGAGCCCTTCCAATTCTTTTACTTACATACTCCGAAGGGACGGGAAAAATACAACACGGTCTTGGTGAGTACGTTCGCCCGAATATAATTATGCCCTACAGAATTAATATCCAATTTAAACGACTGAAGATTGTATAACTTAATGTTCGCAAGGCCTCAAAGTCACCTGGGATATTGAAATTATATATGAGAAAAAAACTTAAGCAACAGAAGTACACTACTCAAAAATCTATACTCAAAACTACAATAACCTTATTTTTTAAGTCGGTTTAAAAAAAGATAATTTTATTTATTATTTTATTTATAGACTCACACCTGTTTCCCCGAAGGGGTAGGCAGAGATGTAATTTTACACCCACATTTCGCCAGGAATTTTTAGGTCCCACGTAATAGGGGGCGAGCCTATTGCCGTACCGGGCACATTACCTGACTCCGTGCTGCTACTGAGAATTTCCTAACGGAAAAACCCAATAACAATTCGCCCGACCCGGGAATCGAACCCGAAACCTCCCAATCCGATGCGCACATTTATGCTGCGAGACCAACGAGGCAGTCAAAAAGATAATGATAAAGTAAAAACACAAGTCAATACCAACGTTGTCATTTTATCAAAGAGAACCGACATCAGTATATTATATAGATAGCGGAGAGGCAACTAATGTCACAGTATCATTACTAACGTATCACATCCAAATTGCGCAATAAATGAATAGATTGGCCACGTTATTGGATTCATAGAGCATGAAATATGGCTGACATGATTCCCCGCTGTTGGCAGATTGCCTAGAGTCAACAAGTTTTACCAGATCATGCATATAGTCTCCACGGATGCCGCGATTGCTATGAATTGCGCCATCATTTTCAGTTCATCAGTTGTCAAGATCATCAGCGAAAATTATTGATCAGTAGTAACTTATTCTTTTCTTTTAGTTTTTTCTTTGAAATTGTTAATTATGATGGCAAAATGGTGAAGGAAAATAGCGTACGGCAACCTGCATGTCTATGATTTCATACTGTTCTCAAGTCAAGTCTGGCAATCCGCATTGCACCAGCGTTGTTGACTATAGCCTAGCCCTTCTTATAGTAAGAAGAGGCTAGTGTCCAGCACTAATACAGTTTATATAAATGACTGATGATGATGAGTTCCAGCACGTAGCTACATTTAAATAGGATTTTATTAGAGTAGTCTGGTTAACTAGTAATAATATAATGCTTTTTCTGCTGTACTTAAACAATAACAAAAGACACGCGTTTTAAAAAATTGAGCTTAAAATGTTCACTAGATTTCCAAGAAGACGTTAATTAGCTCTAACCCAAGCTTTAAATGGGACCACACCTGTTTGTTTAATTCAGTAAACTTCGGGCAACTTACATTTAACAATGAACTCGCGAGGTAGACCCATGCTAAAACAGTGACCACTTTACATAACATGGTACAAAACAAAGTTTCTTCACAGTTCAGATTACACGGTAATCTCTGCGAATGTTGACAAAGTTACTTTAAGTGGTGAAGTTATTACTTTCAACCATTAACCGACTTTCCCTTCCCCTAACTTTATGATGGGTAAAAATTTGGTGTTTTCTTCTGTTGGATTGTGATGATTTTTGGATTGTAAAGTACAATGTGCATTGACGAAATCTTGGTCGGAATTGACACACAGTTTTGAATAGTCGAAATGCACAAACAAACAGCATTTTCAGCTCTGGGGACTCTGAAACTTCCCTAGAAGCGTTCGGAAAAACTTACTAAAAGCAGCATAATATTTATATCACAACCCATTGCGAAATCTAGTACTCTAGTAAAACATGTCTGTGACCCATTCAAAACAAATAGCATACCTTTAATCTTCAGCCATTTTATTTTAAAACAGGGACAAAATATAGTTTTAAATTTAATCTAAGCCTTATCTCTGTAAAATTATTTAACGCAGACTATAACTACATTTTTGTGCTTCTATCTCTAAATTTCGTAGGCACAAAATGTCTAATTCAAATAAATAACTAGGTACTTTGTCCAAAAAAGTTTTTTTTGTAAAATGTATAATCAAGTGCAAAACTTGACACCTATTATATTTAGTCCACGTTTTATAATGAAACTTCAAAAGCTCGAAGCTCATAACTTGTGGTGTATTCCCTCATACTTATACAAATTTTATGCATTGAAATTAAACTCCAACGTTAGTTACCTATATCCTATGAATCATTTCTTCAAAAACTTTGAAAACGAAATATTTGGTGAGGACAAATCTTGAAACTGCAAGTAAGAGAATATGAGAAATTATTATTAAATTAAATAACTAATTTGCTCAATAACGGCCATCTTTGATTTTACCGTATTTCCTTAGACTATAGACCAAACGCCCTTGTCTTTTGAGAATTAGTAGATCAGTGACCTCTTTGAAGGGGTGGCACAAATGATCTGCTTCATTTTGGGTGTAACATGATAGAAGAAGACATATGTGCAACTATATCTAATTAACCTTTATATAAATGTTCGTATACAAAATACCAGGTTTGTTAGCAATGAGTGATCATTCTTGCATCGTCTTGGTTGCATACGTAGTTTTCGTCTTGGCGCCCGGTATCCACTGCCTTTTTTTGTTACTTGGTGAAAACTATTTGTGAGACGCCCCTACCGTTTGTATAGGTTTTTTACTTTAGTAGTATTTGTAGGACTCTCATACACAGAACGGGTAGGTAAGTGTGGCTACTCATTAAACCACCATGGTGTTCACAAAGCGACGTACCTTAGCCACTTGAATCGGGATTAGGAGTCCGCTTCCTACTAACAGATTAAACGCTATATTAGATTTTTCAAAGTGCGACTGCTATCTTATCTCCGTGACCAAAAGACATATCTATATTCTTTCAGGCAGGTTGATTAAAGCTACTTACTCTCCTTAACGGCCACCAAAGGTCTTCATGACAGTCGGGACCGACGTCGTAACGTTTTCCCCGGCGAACGATTAAGTGTGACTTTTTCTGACCGTTCAGCCATTTATAAACCAGACGCTGAAGAATCGACAGATTTGTGCAATCGGCACTTTATATATGGACACTTCGTAAGTGAATAATAAAGAAGTGCACTTAAGTATTACCTATTGACACCTATATTTAAGGCTGACTGCATGGTCGGCGCAGTAATAATTATGTGTGATCAAAAATTTTATAGGAATTTAGACTTTTGTGGTCATTTACACTGATTTTAAATTGTCTTTTCCCTTCGAGATAGCGCTAGCAACAGTGCCGAATATCAGTAACTCGAAACAAAGGTACGTGCTATTGTATTTCGGGATACATAGCAGTATCCCGAAATACAGTTTAAAATCGATAAATTAATTGTTTTATTTAGGATATACTTTGTGTTATTATTTGGGAAGTCCCCCGTGACACAGGATTTTTTAATTCCTACTTTGGGAATAGTCGTTATAAATTAGTTATAAATAAGATTTAAGTCGTCGTCGTGCTCTTTAGCACGACGCCAAGTACTGTAGGTTCGATTTCCGTACATATAAATTTATTTTACGTGTCTGGTCGTGTTTTGGGTTGATTGATCATTTGTTGTTATGGATTTGGATACAAGATTTATCCCTAATGTGGGAGTTGTCTTAGAAAATCAGTTATCCGAATGCAATGGTACTATCTCTGAAAATAATTTTTGATGGTCGTTGTGTAAGCATCAAATAGTACTTACACAATATAATGTTAATTTAATTAAATAATTAACTTAATTATTATCACCTACTGAATACTTTTTTCTTTAAACCAAGTCACTTACTTTCAAGCAATAAATATAAATTAGTTACCAGGATGTCCCAGCAATTGAAGCAGAATTATGCCATCGAACTTAAATGACAGCTTCAAAATTTACAAGAAATTTAATTTGATATATTTCTTTGAACACAATTATTTATGGTGATAATTAATGAGTCTTTCCTCATTAAAACTTCAGTAGAATTTTGGTAAATATCTGGCTTCGCCGGCTAAATTATCATGATTTCAGATCTGGCGACATATTAAGATCATTTGAATTCAATTGAATAGAATAGAGTTATAAAAGCCAGTCTTAAGGGGTTAGGTAATCTATTTAAGTAGTAATTATGTCACAGTTTTTCGTGTGGTGAAGGATTAGGTATGCAAAATATCACTACCCAATTTAATTCCGTGGGTTTTGTAAGAGGTAACTAAGGTAAATACACAAATCAAATTGTATTTTACTTAAGAAAGAGAACTTCTTTAGGAAAAATTTACATCAAAAACCAGTCCAAATCCTCTTACAGGATCGCAATGCTGTTGTGACGCATACTAGGCGTGGTCTATTATATCCAGGAGTGGACTACAAAAGGCTGATCTTGTATTGCGGTGGTAAATAGACACATTGGGGATTCCTATTATGAATCTGATGAAGAATTAATATTGTCCTTACTACAAAAGTTCTTCGGATTTCTTTATTCTAAAGATCTTTATTAAACGTATAAAATTAAATATACAGGGCAGGTAAACATTAATACCTTCCAAATATATCTTCATGTATGTATGTATGATCATCAATATTCAACGCCTCCGCTGTTACTTAGGAATTTCTAACCTTGGCGGGGAAAGTTTTATTTTATAACTAAAAACTGTTATTTTTAACAAATCCGATCCTTTGAGAAAACGTTCAATTAACACTGTTGTTGATGGTTAATTGAACCCCATTCAGGCTACTTACACCCTTGCAAAATTGAAATTAAAACAAAATTACTACCTCCCCATCCTTCGCAGTGGCTAGTGCTCCACCCATTCGCTTCATTTAAAGATAATTTACGTCGCGCAATACCGGGCCCAATGTGTTCTGTTATCTACGGCTGTGGCTCCCGGAACTTTCGTGCCGCCGCAAATTTTGCTACACTGAATGTAACTACGTAGGAAATGAATTAAGGGAATATTCAAAAATAGGATTTTTCTATAAACTGGACTACGTAAAATACTCTACATGGGCTATTACGACTAGTTAAAAATTGTCTGAATCCGATTCTTCATTATAGGCATTATAACATAATTTACAGTGTACTACAACTACAAAAGTGCACTGCTGGTCATTGATAGATCTCTTCTAATTACGTAACAATAGCATTTGTGACTATTGTAAACCAATATGAGGAGTGCGCCGACTTTATGGCATAGAAACCAGGCGGGTCGTCATACAGTTTGATGTCGAGTTTTCTGTCTCTTCACAAAAATAAAAAATATATGTTCTATTTGCTTCGTACGACACTGACGGATGGAATGAAATGAGGTAGCAATACTTTGTATTCTTAATCTGTGACCTCACGGAAATTTATTTCAAACTAGTTTTTGCCCACCGCTTCGCGCGCCTCATATTCGGGGTAACACAAATCTACTTTCAGTCTCAAGAAGTTGTGTGAAGACACTCCTGATTATTCTAAAGACTTCAGAAACTTTATAGGGTACTAAGTAGCTCGGTCAGTATTCATGACATTATCTACCTACCATTATATCTAACGAAAGGTACATAATAACATCGCCTTGCCAAAGTCAAATGCCAAAGCCATGTGACTTTGGCAAGGCGATACATGTGCAATATATACCTATCTATAAACACTTTCGCATTTTTAATATTAGTAGGGAAAATCGTTTCAGCCGTTTAAGCTTATTATATAATTATTCGTTTATATATGCGAACAATTTAACCAACATCCACAATATGATATTATGTATGACGTGACAGTACTGACAGGTATGCGGTAGCACATGCGCAGCACTCGATAATTAGCGCATGCGTTCTTACTTCCAAGAGGTAAATTTGTGCCGTACAAACTTCTACCCTCCCTACAATCCCTCCCAGTTTAATTTTTGCAACTTATATGGGTAGCCTATGTCCATCTCCATGGTCTAATATATCTCTATACTAAATTTCAACAAAATCGGTGCAGCCGTTTTAGCGTGAAAACGGAACATACATATGTACATACATACATCATTATACACTTTCGAATTTGTAATATTAGTAGGGATAGTTTATATGATAATTAGGATGTTACATCATGAGCCTGAAGATAAAATAGGATCAAGTAGCATTAACCCATGACCTCGTTTGCCCCATAACACTTTAGAGGTGACAGTAGTGACAGTGGTGATATTAAAAAAAAATCCTTCCTTATTCTGCCTACGTCATAATAGGAACCCGCAAATTCAAATTTCATGTTTCTAGCTTCAGTAGTCTGGGCTTTCAGGACAAGTAATTTTTTTTTATAGACTCTCGCCTGTATCCCCGAAGGGGTAGGCAGAGGTGAAATATTACACCCACATTTCGCCATGAATTTTTAGGTCCCACGTAGTAGGGGGCGAGCCTATTGCCGTTACCGGGCACATCATCAGACTCCGTGCTGATACTGAGAATTTGTGAAAGCCCAGTAACACTTTGCCCGACCCGGGAATCGAACCCGGGACCTCCGATCAGCAGTCGCATACGCTATCCACTGGACCACGGAGGCAGTTAGTAATTTTACTTGATGATTATGTGCCTTATGCTAATGGAGCAAAGAGATAATTGAACTACAATGCCTAATAACGCAATTATTCAAATGTGCCAATACCAATTCATCTGTAAATCAATGAACACTTAATGTCAAGACGGTTTAACGCAGTTAATATTATAATGAACTGACCGAATTGAATGTCAATGGCTTATAACGCTTATTACGCATTTGCATTAGCAGTTAAGAAAGTACTCTTAGGGTTAGCGCACATTGAGCGTGCGCGTTCCTCGAGCGGGCGCCCGGCGTGCGTTTGGCGTTCATTCTGGAGTACAAAGTGAACGTTGAACATACGCGGAATAGACGTTAGGCGCACGTCAAACGCACGCTCGAGGGATACGCATGCCCAATGTGAGGGAGGTCTTAGAGCCGGTGCACATTTAGCGAAGTGCAGCGGAGAGCATTTTACACTGTCCAAATATTACGACAATAAATTGTTCTCATTTTGAAAGTATCAATTATCACATAACAGTTATTTTTTTATGGTAATAGGCGGCAAACGAGCAGACGGATTGCTTGATGGTAAGCAATTACCGCAGCCCCTGGACACAAGCAACACCACAGGAGTCACAAGTGCCTTGCCGCCCCTTGGGGTTGGGAAAAGGGATAGGATGAGGAGTGGGATCAAGGAGAATTTGTGTGTGTAGACATTGTTTTGGTTATTGATTTTGGACATTAATAAAAACTAGAGGATGTACGCGGTTACACCCGCGTTATTTAAGGCTACTGCTCTGCTGCCGTCGCTCATAGCGTGATGTTATACAGCCTATAGCCCTCCTCGATAAATGGGCTATCTAACACTCAAAGAATTTTTGAAATCGGGCCAGTAGTTCCTGAGATTAGCGCGTTCAATAAAAAAAACACACAAACTCTTCAGCTTTATATATTAGTACTAGCTGACCCAGCGAACTCCGTATCGCCTTTTTAAAAGTTTTTATTTAATTCTCTTTTTTCCAAGCCCCTTTTCCAAAGTTACCATTGACTTAGCGCTTAATCTCTTATCATTTCAGAGTCTATAAATGTTGAACAAACAAACATGCATTAAGTAAAGATTACGTATAAGATAAGAATAATGCCTATAATAGTTTGACAGTAAAAAATACAATGCTTTTCGCTATGTGGGTGCCAGTGCAATATATTACACTGGGCCAGCTCGCTGACATATTTGTAAACGCACACACAAATTTGGATTTATGGAACTTAGCTTGATGTTGATTTGTTACAAGTCATTCTTACAGCTCGGTGCGACGTTGGATTTGCACAGGTAAGCACGGCGTTCGATATGTATAGCTCGGCGCGCGCGTTGTATAATTATTATGTACACCTTAGTGAGCTGTTGGATATGTATCGCTAAGTGTAGCATGCAAAATTTACAGCTTGGCGCGGGGTTTCATTTAAACAGCTCGGTGCAGCATTGGTCCTATTACGGTAAGTACCACGTTCTATACACAGGTAGATTTAGTAATAATACACGTGAAACGTAGAAATGAAGGCAGCAACAAAAAAGTCTATATATGTATATAGACTGCCACGCCGAAGGTCGCGGGTTCGATTCCCGCTCAAGTCAAACATTTGTGTGCATGAACATGGATGTTTGTCTTGGTCTGGGTGTTTCTATGTATAATATGTATGTAATTACAAAAGATAAAGGATATACCTATGTACGTATATCCATTGTCTAGTACCCATATTACAAGCTCTGCTTAGTTTGGGACTAGTTGGTGATGCGTGTATGTGGTAGAATATTATTATTATATATTCTATATATGAAGATATTTTGGAAAAGTGAAACATTGCCATATTACTCATAAATCTAAACGTTAATTTAATTGTAATGCAAAATGACACCATTAATATACGTATGTCAAATCCGTTCATCTGTAAATCAATTAACACATTCTGATTTCGAAATAGCAACGCCAATACGATCTATTATAGCTGAATCTCTTCAGCGACATTGGCTATATGTATCTTTGTTTAATTAAGTACGTGTGAACGAGATCAAAAAGTTAATAAGATGAGGGATCAGAAATATTAGACAATTGATTATATCCATATTCACATATTGGGATAAGGTAAGATTGATTCTTGACTTCGGCATAATCCTTTCCAATTGACTTCATGAATGGTGAAGTGGTATCATATGGTACACCTGAGCATTCGTCGGTTTTTTTGTTTTGTTGATATGAACAACGAAAGAACATTGCTACGACAATTTTCACGCTTCTAGCAAACTATTGCAGTGAACGCCATAATCAGCACAAATATCAAAGCAAATTTACTGTCAATTCTCTAGAATGCTCGGCAGGACGTTCGTAAGAAAGCTCGCTAAAACACACTCGTTTGTTTTTCTGTTTTGTAACATTTTCAAGAATGCTCATTAGAGGTAAATACTCAAATGTATCAGTATCATTAGGTAAAATTATAAAATTAAGAAACTATATGTTTGTCACTTTGCCGCTTAACCATTTTGTAACTACTCTGCAATAATACATAGACAAAGCCTCAGAGAAAATGTATCTCGTATATTCATGATAGGTCAAAGTTGAGGGTGTAGTTTAGGTGTCACTAGATGGCGCTAGTGCGGCTGCCACACAGTTCATTATAATCAAGAGATTCATGAGGGGTCTTTAATTCCGTGAGGTGCAAGTTATAGATTAAGAGCGATTTTAACACTACAGCATGTTGTAGTTTGGTTAGAAAAATATTTGGTTCTCTCTTCAACCTTTAAGAGATATAACGTGTCTTAGAGCCCAAATAAAATAGCGTTTTCAATGTGTTTTCTCTGCAATAATTAAACGATGCGCTAAAGCGGCGTCTACGCAAATTCACAGCTACCATACAAACACTAGTGTAAAAGGGCCTACATTGCGACGATACAAGTAATTTTCAGTGGCTAGAAGTGCCCCTTATCACGCTCTGACAGAAGTTGGAGAGAATTAAACCTAACAAGTGTACTACACTTTCAAGTATACTCCAGCTGGTTTTAGAATGATTGGTACGATACAAGTGAGGGTGACCTTCTCACAGAATTTTAACTTAAAGTAGTACTATTCATACACGTAACACGTTCAGTGAGTGAAAGAATTGTCTTAATCATCATATTATTAAAATGTCTTTTGCCATATATGTTCTTGACTCTTCTTGCCCTTTCATTGATTGGGTTTGGATTTATGCTCCACTTTATTAATTTATTTGGCATACTACTCATGCTTAAGGCAACACAGCGATATCCTGGAGCCAGGCTTACTTATCGCTTACTATCAGTTGCAGTCCTGTGACTGTGTTGTTTTCTAACTAGGTTGCTTACAGGCTATTTCATAATCACTATAAGCTCAAGCGACCGCAATAAGCGTTTTCAACCATCTTCCTCTTATAACTTGACAACCATTACTTCTTGATGAAGAGTTAAAGCAATTAGGGCAGGTAATTAATACGACCGACGCGGTTAACGCCTTGTCTGTGTACATACTAACTATGTAAGTTAGTGTCTCCTAGCGCATACGAATATAATGTTAATATTTCAAGTTAGTGGAAGAGCTTTGAACTAAGTTAATACTTAACATTGCCATAGCTGATGATGATCGTGTATAACAGATCCGGATAGCACCATTTTGTACAAAATTTTACAGTGATGTGATTGTAAACTTGTAAGTAGAACAGGGACAGGGACAGATCTTAGGCGGGGCTACGAAGCAAAATAAACCGTTTTCTTCCTAAGACAAAAATATTATTTTTGTGTTTAACTAATAACCTTTCGTCACCAGCTTCAACATCGTCAAGACAAAATAAGCCGAACCAAAAATATGACTCCGCCTCAAAGGGCCTCTGGGTAAGGATGCAGTACAAAAAAAGGAGGCACCACCTTCTGACTATGCATGCCAAATAGTATCGAATTTTGAAGGTATTCATACTAAAGATATTGAGAATCACTGCCTCCGTAGTCCAGTGGATTGTGTATGCGAATGCTGATTGGAGGTCCTGGGTTCGATTCCCGGGTCGGGCAAAAGTGTTACTGGGTTTTCCGAATTCTCAGTAGCAGCACGGAGTCTGGTGATGTGCCCGGTAACGGCAATCAGCTCGCCCCCTATTACATGGGATCTAAAAATTCATTGCGAAATGTGGGTGTAATATTACTCCTCTGCCTACCCCTTCGGGGATAGAGGCGTGAGGCTTTAAAAAAGATATATTTAAAATATAAAGTAAGAATCACAAGTTTAATTATATTGCTGTGCTTGTTTATCAAGTCGCAATATCCGTATAATATGGTCTATATACGGATATTTCGACTTGATAATCAAGCAAACATGTGGTGATTCGTCTTTAGTAATACAGGCAACGGCTGTAAAATGTGTCACAAAATAACATCTCTTTATAACAAGACAAGGCCAGATAAACTCTTAACAGTCTACGAAGTACATAAAACAAATAGCTAACATTTACAAAGACAGCAGTCAATTTAATACAAGTGACGCTGGAATTACAAACGATTTCAAATAATAGAGAAAAAATTATATTAAATGAATTGTGAAACTGTCTCAAGGGAACGATTTGTTGAATGACTTGTCATTAGATGCATCTGTGGAGCTGTTTCATATTAGACCGAGAAAAAGTTGCCTAAAGGGAAAATAATACAGTGATTTGTACGCCAGAATATCTGTGCTATATATAAGGTGAAGTATTTTTAGACAATAACGTGACTGAGAATAGTAATTTACAGGTTCGTCATTTTAAAGTTTATCTATTTTAAGACAAACAAGTCAAGTAAGTTTTGTGACTACTAAGTAGTACAATAAACTTGGCACTATTTATAAGTGCAATAATTTTGGTTTATGACGCTTCTATTTGTAAAGCATCTTTGCGGGGACACATTAATCTTCATAAGCAAAACCAAAACTTTTTTAGTAGGGCATTTATGCTGAAGCTATGGATTATCAGTAAAACATACCTGAATGGTTGAATTCAAGACTTAGAGCCCTGGGTCCACTTTCTAGTCTAACTTGCTTTTACAAAATATTAGCTTCACTATTAGCTAGACATTGCTCTGTCGAAAACCACAGAGCGATGTTCACTGTTTCCATGTCGAACCCAAAACGAAAACAAAGTTTCACCAGTCTTATATCAATCAAAACTTCTGAATGATTTTCTTTGAATCCTAATCCGACAGCTGAAACATTTCAATCTAAAAGTTTTTTGCCTCCAGTTATAAAGTAACGGAAGCATTACCAACGGAACCAATATATTTGCTTATAGAAACAAAGCCTACTGAAATCAGAACCCGTAGTATAATATCTAGGTCACAATTTCCGGTCAGTCTAATATTTCTATTTCAAATGACCTATAAGAAAAATGCTTTTGACATCCGAGCTTGGACTTTGTTAGAAATCTTCGAATATAAGGCGAAGTCTTGAACAAAATCCGACATCTCCAGTTTCTATAAATGTAAGGTACATTGTGTTCGTAGCTTTCTGAACGACGTGTAGTTTTTTGTGTTGCTGTAAGTGGTAAAAGAGAGATGGATACGTAATTGGCAGCGGTTGATATGATTGTGTTTTTTATTAACACTGCTTTTTCATACGGCAGTAATTTTGATGCATGCAGCCTCGCTGGCGATGGCGAAGTTGCGGTGTGAAGGACATTTAGTGGCGCCAGCGACACATTCTGTCAAATTTGGTTAGACTAGTAAAGCGGACTCGGAGTTCCAAGGTGAAAAAACTTAGATGGTGCTGGAATAACGCTGGGCCGATGATGATGATTATAATAATTTGTTCAGTAAATTGCTGACTATCAAAAGCGGCTGCCTGCCACTACTATAATATTGGAACACGTTAACTTCATGAATAATAAATCGACTGGCCTTAACTAAGTGTAAACAACGCTGGACAATACCAACACTGATTGTAGATTTGATAATCCTATTTAATCTTATGTATTTATGCGTGACTTGACAACTTCCTACCAACATTATAATAATAATTTTGTTTCTCTCATGTTAGTGGATGTTTTATCCTTTTATGAGAAGTAAGCTATTTTAAATCTTAAACCTTATGCAAAATAATTTGCAATCTGGCAATTGAAAGCCAATAAGATATGTGCCTATAACCCTTTTTTTTCCAATTTGTACACATACAACCACATCTCAGCTTAGTTGAGCAGTGCCTAAAATATGTGTATTAAATGTGTATTAAAAAGTCCATGATACGTGCTACCAACATCGACTTATACCTGTGACCCTTTTCTTGCCAATGTATGTACATCCAATAACATCCAAGCTTAGCTCGCCAGTTCCTAGAAAATGCGGATTAAAATAAAAATCAATGCCAAGTGTGACGTAGTGTCCTGTGTTAATTATCACGAACATAATGATTAAACAGATATACTCGGCTCGTTGGGACCAGATTCCTCTTGACGTGACGTTAGTTGCCTCTGTGATGCACGTTTGAAATATTATAGTAGAGCAATGTCTGTTTTTTCTTCCGAACGACCTTAGTGAGAGGTCGTAATGACCGTTATTGAAGAAAACTTGTTTATAATTTAAATGTAGTATACCGTCATTCAAGGATATAAATGTCTTTCATATGTCACAGATAAGATGCCCATTTTCATAAAAAGGTACAAAACTGAAAAGTTCACCTGGAATTCTGATAACACGTCTTGTACACGTCACTACCTACTATAGATACTTAGATAGTATTTTTAATATTGTTATTCAATTATAGTATATTTAAATTCTATCTGAAGAATAATATTGTCTGATTTAGATGCTTTTAACACATATTTTTCTCTTTTTACGCTTATTCATTCTATGTTGATAAAGCATTACTTTTATTAAATATATATTACTGAAGCTAAAATACTTACAGAGACTGCGAGAGGTACTTGGACAGTCCAAGTTTGGATATCTTGCTCCCCTTGATACCCTCATTGACAATGTTGGACACGGTCAGAAAGTTCTTCGTCATTGTCGACTCCTGGGACGACACTATTGTCACACAAAAACCACAAAAAAATAATTAAACCACTGGCAACACTAATAAGAAAAAAACAAATCACTTTTCCAACACTAAATTGGCAACACTTGAACTTAACAATAGTAACACTTACTTTTTAAATTGACAACCCAACATCGAATTCTATTTTCAAATTTTAACCGCAACAATAACACGCGTAATATTTTTTTTATCTTTATTAGTTAACAGAACAAAAATTCTCTCTTTGTATTAATTTGTATCTTTTAATGTATTTTCTCTCTCTTTTTATCACAGACGCAGTTTTTCAATGTTTTGTTTTTCGCTCTCTACTTCACGAAACCTGAAAAGGAAGGTCTTTTTGTTCATTCTGAATGTTTCTTGGGCTACTCGAAAGCACTTGGTTTGAAAAATAAATTCCCTGAGATGCTTGCTAGTTAATGAATCGTTTTAATTTTAAAATGGTTTAAAATGTCCTGTTTAAAATGCTCAGTAAAAATTAAATTTAATAACAAAGGCTTCTTAAGTGATGCTGTCTTAGTAGCAAAATTTCTTAAAATTGGTAAATGTACTGTGTGTATTCGATATCGGAGACTTATAAATGCGAAAATCATTGCGGGTTTGACCTTTCTCCGTATTATGAGAAAAGGACAGAGTGATAAATGTTTGGGAATTAAGCAGAGACAATATGCAAACGCAACAGACCATATATTTTTTAAACTCCAGTTCAACTGCCTTCTTTGTGCCATAGATATAATAGATGCCATAGAATTTGTGATTATATTAACGACACTTTCTGAACCAACTGTATTTCGGTTATTACTAAGAATTATATTTTTCTGAAACCACTTTTAACCCGCATCGAAGTCATCCCTTGCTATGTAAACATAATTTAGATACACCATGCTTCTGCCTATCCCCTGTATAATCACAAGCATTGATATAAAATCACTACATGGTATAAAACAAAGTCTATCTTCTGTCTGTCTGACCCTATGTATGCTTAAATCTTTAAAACTACGCAACGGATTTTGATGCGTTTTTTTAATAGATAGAGTGATTCAAGAGGAAGGTTTATATATTATGTATAATACATGCCTAATAAGCATTGCACCCGTGCGAAGCCGGGGCGGAGTGGCTAGTTCATAATATAAAAAAGACATACGCTTGGTTTTACAATGCTATCTTCATAAGCAAGTCCATATAATAATATCTCCGATAAAATTGCCCCTACGAACTAAAGAGTAACATATCCTATTTCCAAATTCAGGTGACTCGTAAAAATGTACTCCAAAATTTCAGCTGAAGCAACACATCGCCTAGCAGCGAAAACTTGCTAAAGGCCTAACTTCTACACCTATTCAGCTGCCTAGAGACACATTAATTAGGCATAGAGGCATAAGCCCAAACTGTCGACTCAACAAGCGACCTAGTTGAAGTAATTCTGAAGTTAAGAACTTTGCTATTCCTTCACTTCAAATGCATAGTGGTTTCGTCAAGGTTGGCAACTTGGAGAACATTTATATTAAGGACACTTGAGAGCGTTATATATGAAACTCTGAGGTTGCCTCATAATTGATGTCTTCATTTTGGAGCAGTGAAAGCCTAATGCGTGTCTTTTGCGTGTTGCGTATTATGGTTGGAATGGAATGGTTACCGGAAAATGAGTTTCTGAATGAGTTATGCTGCTTTAAATACCTATGCGACTTGTTGGAATTATTAAAATGTTTGTCCAGACCAAGAATAACAATGAAAGATAAAACTAAACAAAAACAATACAAGTAGAATTCGTAGATTCGAATATCGCATTTAACAGTAATTACATTTCAACCAACATATTTAGGAATACATAAAGGTTCAGTCATAATCATCTGGTTAAAGTAGTAAGCGTACACCGGGCTCCAAGGAGTATATATTACTAGAGGATGCCCGCGGTTTTACACCCGCGTTATTTAAAGCTACTGCTCTGCTCCCGTCGCGTATAGTGTGATGTTATATATCTTATAGCCTTCCTCGATAAATGGGCTATCTAACACTGAAAGAATTTTTAAAATCGGACCAGTAGTTCCTGAGATTAGTGCGTTCAACCAAACAAACAAACAAACTCTTCACCATAGAACTTCACTATAAACACATTTACCAATATATCCTTTTAGCTAAGTTCAATGTTTGTCTCGTATGAGTTTTGTCTTCTGTCAATGGTCTGCTCATTATTTGCGGTTGTTTCTTACTTCGATTCTTATTTAATCGCTTCCCACTAAAATCAGTTCACAACCATCTGAAAGATGCTCCATTTTTATTCTCATATCATAAAAGCATAAAGCTCATTTTTATATAACGTATAAATTCAAATTTCTGCGATATATGCAAAACTTAACTGTCCGTAGCGACCCACACATAACCATTTCGGTATCTTGTGATACCCTCCGTCAAAATCAAATCGTTTAAATGCAAAGCCAAATATAATGTTCCCGTTTGATCTAAAATCAATAGGATTTGTATAGAATGATAGACAGTCAAGTAAATAGCATATATGAGAAACGGGTACTTCAATTTAAAGTAACAATTTCACTCAGATTAGCTGCCTGCCTGCACTAATGAGAAGTACTTCGTGTTATATAAGACTAGTTTCTGACCAGGGTTCCACCCTTGTAGGGATTGTTTAGCAGCACAAAAAGTAGCCCACTTACTACACTTATGTTACCTATATTGCTGCTTAGTTTCATCAAAATCTGTTCGGTAGTTTTTGGGTGAAAGAGTAGCAAAGCCGTATCTGTCCATTTACCCTTACTAACTAAGCTAGTTATGCACGTCTAGTACTTTCTAGCTCCTTCTTGAAATATTTACGATTGAGTTATCTTATTACCACGGCCTTTATTTTTTATAAGTTATTCACACCAAGAACTTAGGGTCCCAAGCAAACCTAACCTACAAGTTGTGCACCTGCCGAAATTACGTGGGACCAAAACACTGGCGAAAAAGGCATTTAATATCCTTACCTACTTTTTCCCTAACGCCTTTTCCCCTAATAATCTTAGGGGAAAAGGCATCATTGTATTTATGTATATATGTATGTAACTGACTAGTTATAATAAGAGGTATCATCTCAACGTTGCATAATTGTGAAATGTCTTGCCCTGTTTAAATAAAATTAACGTAGCGCTTTAAAAAACTCGCTCATATAAACTACAGCTTAAAATATGCGAAATCACGTTTGAGTTTAAGTATTCACATACTTTATTAAAATGTACACGTTGTGACGGTGAGGAGGCGATGGAAAAGGGAGCTTTGTTAATAATAGGTGTGTATAGATGAAGAAACTAGATGTGCAAGCCTTAAAGATGAGAGGTGACAATTTTGTACATTTCACTGACACTTGCTTATATCTACAAAAAGTTTCGTTAAAACAGTGATACTGCTAATAGCATTAAGCCGACGGTTCCATCTCCATTCCAAGGAAAACACTTTCTCTACAAATAGTCTTTTTTAGTTTGCGAGTCACTTCTGTATGTTGTTTTAATGTTTTTACGATGCAGTTACTTTTATAAAGAAAATGAGGAAAATAAGTAGTATCCTCTTTAAAATGTATGTAGTGCTAATGAAGCTAAAGGCAAATAAATAATAAAATATCACATTTCTTACATCTGGCCCAATAAAGCACGCTCTATTTTGTCACAGTGTCTTAATACTCTGTTACAATACCAATTTCTGCATTAGTATTGTAATAGACTATAACTAGGTATGATAGAAAATAATCCAAGGTGTGATTTATCTTATGACATGTAAAAAAAATTACATTGTCTCTTTACCAGACCACTCACTTTAACTTGGTATTTGTTTTACTTATTCAGTGTTACTATATTACTTGAAAATTCTCAGCGATAAGGGGGTTCTCTATCAAACATTAAAAAGCTTTAAGACGCTACAATGCTGCAATTTCTTTGCTCAAGTCTTGTAATTGTGTTTTTTCTAACAGTCTCATTGAAACCGCTTTACTTGATTCTTGTTTTTTTATAGATCTAAAGCATTATAGAAACAGTGAACGTTTGGAGTGCCTGATAGTGAGAATCACATTCAAAATATTTTTGAGGAACTGGTGACGAAGCGGGAATGTAAACGACTGCCACGATAAAGGTCACGGGTTTGATTCCCACTCAAGTCAAACGTTTGAGTGCGTGAACATGTGTTTGCCTTTGTCTGGGTGTTTCTATGTATGTATCTATCTATCTAAATCGTCACGCCTGTCTCCTATTGGGGTAGGCAGAGACTATAGAGCGCTACATGCTTCGGTTCAAACATACCTCTTACGCTTCCTCGACATTCATTAACCTTATCATGCATGCACGTCGGTTATGGGTACTTTTAATTTGGCCCTTTTTCAATACGTCACCTATTTGGTCGGCGTACGTCCGCCTAGGGGGTCCCCTACCGACATTTCCATTTATTCTCGCAAGATACACTCCTTTCGTATTTCTTCTTTCATCCATCCGTTCAAAATGTCCAAACCAACGCAACATTCCTTTTTCAATCTTTGTCACTACATCTTCTTTTAGACCACATTTCTCTCGTATCACACTGTTTTTCACTTTATCTATCAGCCTTACTCCGCACATACTCCTCAAAGCTCTCATCTCCACAGCATTGATTCTACTTTCATGCTTAATTTGCCCATGATTCACTACCATACATCAGTGTTGGCGCCAAAATTCCCTGCAGTATAGCAAGGCAAGCTTGCCTTGGGATAATACCATTGCTGATGATGGACCAATGCAAATAGAACCTGATCGTCAGCGTATAGAAGTGTCTTAAACACTGACTCACCCATTCTTAATCCACATTCAGACTGTTTCAAATCGGCCAAACAACTGTCCATGAACAGATTGAACAGCCAAGGAGACGCTACACATCCCTGACTAACACCACGATCAATGATAAACCAGTCCATGTAGGCCCCGTTTATTCTGACACAGGCACTTGAATCCCTATATAAGGATTCAAGTGCCCGTATCAGACTGCTGCTCACTCCATACACAGAAAGTGTTGACCAAAGTTCATCCCTCACCACTCGATCGTAAGCCTTTTCCAGGTCAATAAAGGCGCAGAAAACCTTCTGGTAACCTAATGGAAGGAAAGAGGAACCCACCACGCACCCTCGAATTGACCACCCCAACTATTGCAATAGATAAAGGTTGACAATATCGAACTCCTCTAAAAGGATAAGGGATATAGGAATGGTATGGGTTCCAGGAAGATACCTGACTTGCAGTATCCCGCTGTATGCGCCGACTATCTCAGGAACGATGGGCAACGACTGAGCGTTGCCCATCGTTCCTGAGGATGCCTCGTGCAGAGGCGAAACACGTGTCGAAGAAAAGTCGGCGCATACAGCGGGATACTGCAAGTCAGGTATCTTCCTGGAACCCATACCATTCCTATATCCCTTATCCTTTTAGAGGAGTTCGATATTGTCAACCTTTTTCTATTGCAATAGTTGGGATGGTCAATTCGAGGGTGCGTGGTGGGTTCCTCTTTCCTTCCATTAGGTTACAATGGAGTTCCGCCAAGGAACGCCTGATTCAATCAACTATATCAAACCTTTTGGTGTTTACTTAAGACTTTCTCTGCAATGCACATTAAGGAAAAGACTTGATCCGTACATCCCATTCCCTTTCTGAATCCCGCTTGCACATCCCAAATTTTACTGTCCGTTTCAGAGATCACTCTTTCAATCAGTATCTTTGCATACAATTTGCCAACAACACTCAGGAGGCTGATACAGCGATAATTTGAATTCCTGCTGTGACCCTTAGCCCTTGTACAGTGGCACAATTACGGATTTGTTCCAGTCACCTGGTACACGTCCGAACCGCCAACATTTATTTAACAGTAGGTACAGCAGGCTTGCAGTGACGCCTTTGCCTACCTTGAGCATTTCAGCAGATATTCTGTCATATCCCGCAGCTTTACCCGCCTTCACACTTTTCAATGCATATCGTATCTCTTCCATACTTATCCCACTTTCACAATTATGTTCCTCATTCGTTACTATATTCCTATTGTCGCTCTCTCCTCGTTCAAACAAATTCTCAAAATATACCTTCCACTGATTTAGAACATCTCCATGCTCTCTACTAATACTTCCATTTATATCCCTCATCACACCAACTTTCGAAACCTCTGATTTGCCTCGGGCTGTTCTGACCAAGTGCCAGAATCATTTGACATTGGCCCGAAAATATTGCGAAAATGTTCTATCAAATTTATCCTAGCATTCTTCTTTCTTTCTTCTCACTATCTCTTTTAATTTATATTTCCACCTGTGCCGGTGCATAGGGTTCCCACCAAGAACTTAGGGTCCCAAGCCAACCTCACCTGCAAGTGGTGCACCTGCCGATCAACGGACGAGGCTCTGGCAAACAAAATGTCCCAATAAGCGGCAATAGGCTCGCCACCTATTACGTGGGATCAAAACACTGGCGAAAAGTGGGCGTTTAATATGCCTCTGCCTACCCCTTCGGGAAACAGGCGTGAGTCTATGTATGTATGTATGTATGTATGTTCAACCTGTCAAACTTTTCTTTTACAATCCTTTCATTGTCATTCACACCACCTTGTACTCTTTTGTTGGCTCTTATGGCCAGCAAGTCCATCCATGCTTTGAATGCAAAATTCTTCTATTTCGCACTATTCTTTCTCAAACAAATCTTTTAACCTCACTTCCAATAACTCTTTATACTGATCGCGTATATCCTCTTCTGCGAATCTTTCAACTTTCACTCTTTCTATGGCAGGTGAGTGTATGCGAGGACGATGGCGCCATTTAGTTTTTACAAAAAAATATATACATGTAAGTTTATCTATTATTGTCTAGTACCCACATTACAAGCTCCGCTTAGGTTGAAACATAATGGTGTTGTTAGTATGTGGTAGAATATTATATTATTAATATGTTATTAATTTGATGGCCTCTAACGCTACGAGATCATAACAACGGCACATAAAGCACATCATAAACTGAAAACGTTTTCTTAACATTCACATTTTTACGACAACAAAACGACTCACAATCTGAAACAAGAGAATTCCCTTTCTCCTCAAAAAGCAATATCGACATTAAGATGATGGAATAAGCACTCAACTTTATTGCTAATGGCCTGGAATAGGCCTGCGGTGTAAGGCCGTTTTGTTTGCGCCTTCAAAGGCCATTAGTAAGGCGGGCTGAGACTCAATTCATGCTGAAAGGATACTGGCAAATAGCTTTATTGTCAATTTTAAATCTTATCTTCATAATAATATGGTCAAAGTGTATATTATATCTTTCGATCAGCTTGAGGTATCAGCTTGGTGAAGATCAACATATTTGTATCTTTCAAGCTATTATAAGTCCTCGAAAGAATGTTTTAAGATTCAAAATTCTGTGAAACTAAAATGTTACCAACCAGCTGCTGCATTCTATGTAAATTGAGCCTTAGAATCATGAGCCTTGTAATTCGGCTCACGTGATGCCGAGTTTGTATGTACTGTTTGATTGTCAAAATACTGCTTTAGACATTCCTTACTACGATGGGATTTAGACATTCCTTTGCCTGGTTGTTGGAATTATTTTAGTTTTTCTAGGAATTTCGGCAAAGAGCTTCCGTATTAACTGCCAGTTAAATATAATATTTTTCTACGATACTTGTTGTCTCGATAAGACACTTATTCACGATAAACGTTACATGTTAAAATACTCAAAATTGTCCGTTCTGACAAAAGAGACGAAACAAATAATTGAACATGCTGTCTCATTTTGTAAAAATATACATTTTCAGAATACTAGAAAGAGAAAATCACAATAACTTTAAACTTTGTCGCACTCCTGTATCAGCCATTAATTAAGCTTCCTAGAAAATATTTATTCTTTGTCTTTACGTCTGTTAGTGATCTATACCTCTCAAGGCATTAATTTTTTTATTAAAAAGCACAAAATGACTTCAACAGTCAGAATATACTCTCAAAAACGCATAAAATAACCTTTTATAACGTATTCTCCCAAATCCTTTACTAGTTTGAAAACAAAATAGACGTAACAAATGGAAACTTTGTCTCCTAAACTTTTACTTAATGGCCACACTTTCTAGCAAAAAAATGGCTGAAATTCTTCTACTTGGTACAACGTTTCCGGTAAAAATGAATACATTAAGACTGTGTTTCCACTACAGTTATGGAGGAAACATTCAATAATATAAATTTATAAGAAAATAAAGTAATACTAGTTTTTTCTTTTATTTTGGTGCTAACTCCCACATTAGAAATCACTACTCACATTACAAGGCAGATTTCCGGAGAAATAGGCACACAGATAATCTAATACTAGAGATATTGCTTGCAGCTAGATTAATTCTGCTAATTAGCAAGTGACGTTCTGTTGTCTCTGCCTACCCCGACGGGCAAAAGGCGTGAGCATATGTATGTATGTAGATTAATTCTTCATAGCAGTGGAATAAAAACATAATCTCCTTGTTATAAAAGACGCTGCCTACGTCATAAAAAGAACTTAAACTCTAAATTTTTAGGTTTATTAACTTAGGCTTTGCGATGAAAATTCTGTCGGATATGACAAGTAGTTTAATAATATAATGTCCTAGCGGATGCCACCAGACAAGCCGGCACATTTATTTTCAAATTTAACCATTTCTGCCCAATCCTGTGGGAATTTCAGGCAATCTTAATATCTCCAAAGAACACACATGCCAAATTTCAGCTTCTTGCACCCAATAGATTCAGCTGTGCAAGGTCTGCCAGTGATTCAGTAAAGCAAGTAGATATTTAATATAAATAGACGATATCGTTCGACTCCGGCTGACCAGGCATAGTCACCTAGCTTAGTCATAAGATTCTCCATCACATTAGAGAAACATCTCAGCTCATTCCTCCAGAAAACCAACAAGCCCTTTCAATCCAAATAATCTTTCAGAAATTTTGTATTCACTAGACATTCTGCTGATTTAGAAACCGACGTTAACCTTTCTCGCACTTTACAGACTTTCGTATGTGCGTCATAAAATAACTAAATATATTCGGCGCAAAATAAGATATTTTGGTGAAATCACGTACGCAGAAAAAAATTTAACGCCGTGTATCCTGAAAGTATGAGATTTGTCTAAAAATGTATTCATATGTACCAGTTGGATATGCTAGTCACTATATTGAACTATATTTCAGATATACTAAATTGGTAAAATAAGCATTAAATTCTGCCGACAATAGCTTTTATATATTTCTTTAGGAAACAAACGAATACGGCGCAAAAAAATAATTACTATTTTTTACCAAATGGCTTTCTTAAAATAACCTAGAAACGTTCGAAAACTAGCAAAAAAATGAAAAGAGAAATTAAAATATACAATAAACAAATATTAGAAAATAAATTGAAGTTTAGCTCGTAAATCATTCTTACATTATTATTAATTTGTGTTTAGAAACATTTTTGATAGTTTTGTTTGAGATATATTTAATAATTTTGCTGGATTCTGATTAATACGGAGCTGGTTGTGCGGTTTATGATAGATTAGGCATAACATTAAATTTATAACCATGTGGCTCTAGTGCTTTAATATCGAACAGACGGACCGACAGACACACTGTACTACAGCAAAAATAAGTGGCAAAAACATAATATACCAAATTTTTAAGATCTCAAAATTGCAAGCATTCTCTACCGGTCAACCCAGACTGATCTTGTAGTGTTGCGTTGCTAAAAATAAAAAATATTTTATCAAATTCGTTTTAACATAATTTCATACTTCCGTATTCCCTTTTCCTTAAAAAAATTAAATTATACTTCATCATCCATTATTTCCGTTACTTTAACATGCTATATCCTTTCACTAATTAATTTATCATATTATTTTTATAAAACACACAAACGAACATTTTGCGGTCTTCCGGTTATCACAGTGTGAAGCTACCCATTTTTCGGGTAAAATATTACGTATAAGGTCAAAGGTCTGGAGGGACAAAAGGTTTTTATTAATATACTCTTTATCGCGTTACTTGGGACCTCCTATAATATTTGTCGAGATTTTGAGCACTAGGGTCTGTGATTTGCATATTGATAAAACTGTTGCTTTTGTTTTGTGACGATAGTTTTGATTGAAACGTATTTCGTTGACAAATGAATGGTTTTAGTCTTGTGATATTTTGGGCAATTTAAAAGAGGATCTTTTCAGTTGTCAGGTCATCGTCCCCTTTCTAGTCCACTGACCAGATTTGACGCAATATAAGCTTTTCCACAAAGCGACTGTCATCTAAAATCTGCTACCCACAGGGATGGCGGTATTATTCTATGGTTAATACTAGTGTTAGTTTATTCAAAGGTACTGACTCCGCATAATGACTGTTATAGTTATTCATAACAGCCGGCACCAACGGTTTAACGTGCTATCCGAGATACGGGCAAGTGATCATTTACAATTCAATACAACTTCGAAACCTCAGTGGTGGGCACCATGCGTAAATATACTGGGGCTCAGATCTTCTACTTGGGCTTCTAAAGCGATATGTCCATTTTCATTGCGTTTATCTCAATTTCGACTAACGGCATATTGTGTAGATTACATCAAACATGTGTGCACTATTTTTTTACTTTCTATATTTTGATGACTGTTGGAATGTAAACGAATTTATTCGAATACTATCGAGCCCGCATTTAAATATTTCAACGAAGGTTCTGTGAGAATAGTTTTGTTAATAGTGGTTGCGAACATTTTTTGTAAAAAGAAAACAAATTGTGTTAATGATGAGGATTGGCTTTCAAATTGAGTTGTCCTAATTTTGTATTGCTTCTTGCTGTGATAGTAATTACATCGGTTAATGAAGGAGACATCATTTAATTCCTATCCAGTGCTTACCAAATACAATGGAGGAATGAAAGGGTTGTCGCTTCTATACTTTTCTGTCACCCTAAATTTAATCTTTTACCCCTCTCTCCTTCATATTCATCCACATACAGTCCATTCATCCATCTTATCTTAACGCCGTGTGGTTTAAAAGCCGTGTGGTTGACGGCATAGAATACAAGTGTCACCACCCCCTATCTTCCCGTGGGTGTCGTAAGAGGCGACTAAGGGATAACACGATGCAAATACCATCTTTGCGTAGAGACGGAAAACTCGACATCAAACCCTATACGACTGCCTCGTTGGTCTCGCGGCATAAATGTGCGCGTGGGATCGGGAGGTCCCGGGTTCGATTCCTGGGTCGGGCAGTGCTATTAGGTTTTTCTGTCACGAAATTCTCAGTAGCAGCACGGAGTCTGGAAATGTGCCCGGTACGGCAATAGGCTCGCCCCTTATTACGTGGGACTAAAGTATATCTGGCGAAAAGTGGGTGTAGAAATACGCCTCTGCCTACCTCTTCGGGGATAAAAGGCGTGACGATATGTATGTGTATGTATGTATCTTAACCTAAGCTCTTTTTTAGTCGTTATAGGTGACTACCTATCAGACTGACTAGTCTGGTACGTCCAAATAAACTGTCACTAGACTCAGTCGCTCATTGGAGTTAATATGCAGTCAAATCCGGTTAAACTATGGGCCGGGGCCGGACCTCGTGATGCAACTGGGATAACCTCATCTACCCAAGCTATGCCTAATGTTCATTACTTCGTCATTTATATGCATATAAAATAAATGTTTGCTAATCAGTTATCTGGTTCTTATAGAACAGGCTCTGCCTAGTTTGATTTCTTACGAACGTGTGTTCAAAATACATTTCAGTACACTTATTTTCATTGACCTACAAAACACCAGAAAACATTTATAAACTCCTAAAGTCCACTTCCCGAAGTAGAGCCCTCAAATAACTTTACCGTCCATTTAATATTTTGTGAGGCAACCTCAAACATTTGAATCTTTTTAGTACTTTGCTTCAAACAAAATTACACCAAAAGTATTACTGAATACGTATTGTTTTCGAATGTTGCTTGTTTGAAATTCTTATGGTTTCTGCGGTATCGTTATGAAGGAAAGAACGTTTGTTTTAGCTACTTACGAGGGCGGTCAAAATGTTTGCAGAAATGAAATTATTTTCCCTAACAATATAGTCTTTTTATGTCTTTCATATTAGCGAGAAATAAAAAAGTTGATGGTTAAAGACTTGAGACACAATTTAGTAGTAACGTCTCGAAGTAATCTACAACTACGTAGAAAATAAAATAAGGTTAAATCTTAAGCTAACGGAACTTTCTTCCATTTCTTTCCAATACTATCAAAGAGAACAAGAGAGCAATAGCTATATTTAGTTTTTATTTGCATTTTACCAGTATTACTGCATTAATAATCTAGGAACTAATTTCCATCAAGTGGATTATTCTGCCACCAACACAGATTCAATGTCATTAATTTCTAATTTCTAGCAAAATATAATTATGCAACTTCAAAATAAAATATTAAACTTGAAAATATGTCAAACGGAATTCAAAGAGCAGCTACATTAAATACACAAAACTTCACGTCAAATAAAATGAAAGGCGTAAACCCAATGGTAAAACCGAACTTTAAATAAGATTAAAATATGCCAACACACGAAACACGAATGACATTACAAATATTATTTTATACACGACATATGCACGACGTATCTGATTATATGTTTTATACAACTTTATTTTGGGATGAAAATTCAAAACATGGTGTCTGATTTACTCCGCAACCGCGACCGCGACCGTTGCAAGCCGGTAGAAACGTAGGAGAATAACAGAGGTATTTATGCCTTGCAATAAGTAAATTATCGCGACTAAGACCCGCTAAATAATATTGTATGGTGTATACAAATCGCGAAGGTTTAAAATCGATTATGATGTCTGATGACACTGTGATGTAGGATTTGCCAACTTAAAGTAACTTTCATCACTGTGATATTATTATCAGTCCTGGATGTCCCTGCTATGCACAAGCCACTTCTCTGCATGAGATGGATTAACAGACTTTACGTGTCTTTTAAGAACATTATAGAGCACTCTCAAACGAGCTTCCTCACGATATTTTCATTCGTCATTTCACGGTAATTAACAATTGAATACACACTTAGCTCCGAAAAGTCAGTAATACGCGCCAATGCTTTGAGTCCAAGACTCTCTATCTAGCAGTTTGCTGTTCTCTCCACTAGGCTATCGCTGCAACTATAAGCAGTTAGACACGTCGGAACAACGTAATCAATTGTATTTGTTTTCGTCATTGTATTAGCTCGAATAGGTATGTTTAAATTCCATTTCCCATTGTACTCACTGTTCGTTCTTTAGACGCATTTCTATATGATTTCATTGTATCTAATAATATATTTATTTAGTCATCTTTATAAAACTTTCTTGTTTTCTCCATTCCAGCTCAATTTCAATCGGACATCTAACATATAGGCACTACCATACCTAATAAGAAAACATTATGCAAGAAAACATACTACGCGCTTTACCAAAAAGTATTCTAAATAAGAACCCTAAGTCACCAAACAAAAAACAGTTGTACGCGCAAGAAATGTTTTAGACATTTATATAAAAACCTAAGGCTAGTGAATGATTATTTCACTCTGTGTGACTAACGTAGCGAATCGGGCGAGGGTAGGGAAGGGGGAGAGACCCCCCCATACAACCTCGTAGGAGCGCCCGTATGCAAAAAAAAGTAAGTGGAACTTGTCACAGAGGCTTGAAATTCTTTTTACGCCTGCGATAGGTATAAAGGGTATAATTGGAATTAATGTGGACAAGAAAATACGAAAGTATTGTTTCTGGATTTTTTGGGTTGGACAGAGTTTTAGTTATGAAGGGAAATGGTTTTCTATCGGTACTAAATGAGCCCGCGGGTAAACCTATTTTATTAAGGGCTACTACTATCCACGCTTGGCTCGTACCATGATATTATATAGCCTAAAGCCTTCCTAGGTATATGGACTATACAAAACAAAAAAATATCAGTAAAACCGAAATAGTAGTTCCTGTGATTAGCGCTCAAGGAAACAAACTCTAAGCTTTATAATATTAGTATAGAATATGTACATCGTGACCATTAGGGGCACAATGGTCGACATTTACATCACAATTGAAATACACCAGAACATAATGTGGGACAGAGACAGAATTATAAATTATCCTAAAGGGAAAAATTTAATGGGACGTATATTTTCCTACCATTGAGAGCGATAAAAAGCAAAAAAATACATGTGCAAAAGTGGTTCATTTTAATGAGAAAAATTTGCATAGAAGCACTAAAATACACGAGTGTTTTTATAGTTTCTCTAAAGTAGGCTGCTTTAATATTTATAATCTGTGTTAAGGTAGGCTAAGGAATGAAAGCATAAATATTTTGGTAACCACCATTATATATGTAGCTCTTAGAAAGTTAAGCGGAGAGCTAAATTATTTTTTGGGTTACTTACTAATCTTAAAAGCCTAAAGCTGTATCCATAGCTATTTCTTAGCTAACTACAGAACCCTTTAATTTCACCGTGTTAGTTCATTTCGGTAAGTATAAGTGCTAAGGAACTCACGTGTCATTTTGCAAGATTACACATTCTTAACATGACAAAAAAAAATAAAACTCAAGACCAACGTGACCAACCCATACGTAAATAATGATAAAGTTTTCTGTTTAGGTATCCAGTTGCGGAATATTTAGCATAAACCCTCAATCATTATGTCCCGTTTCCTCTACCCTGAAACCGCAGTATATAGGTATGATTAAGCCAAAGGCCTAGGGGCGAAAGTATACAACATGGTGGGCACACCAAAGGATGTTCTACCGCTACAAACCCCAGGTGTCTATAAAATCAACTGCAGCTGCGGAAGCTCTTACATAGGGCAAACGAAGCGGACTATCGCTGAACGTATAAAGGAGCACATCGTAGCTGTAAAGAACCGTCAAACGAACAAATCGGCGATTGCGGAACATTTACTTCAATCGGGCACCAATCACTGGATTTGATTTAATCGTCCCCAAGTCCTCTCCACGGAACGCCACTTTTACCCAAGAGTTGTGCGTGAAGCGATCGAAATCAGAAAACATAAAAATTTCAATCGGGAAGAGGGCTTCAAATTGTCATCGGCGTGGAATCCAGTGATTCGACTAACAACACCCCACTTTAATGCGCAGTCGGCGAATGTTCAATATACAGATACGGTTAGTGTGTTTTGCGCCGGTACTTCGAAAATAAACGATCCGGGGGTAGAAATGGAAGCTTCTACCTCGCACTCGGAGACGTGACACCGCTACACCAGTCAGCTTGCGACCACGGGGCGTGCAACCGTCTCGAAACGTCAAGCAAAATAAGGTATGTAAATACCTAATGCATGTTCGCGTTAATTCCCGTTTATAAATATATTCTTAAACATGCAACGCGGATGTCTTATCTTGTGCTTTCAAATCGTTAAGTCAACATTAATTAATATTAAGTCCTGGCTTCGGTTACAATCTTCAGCCAAAAAGGGTGTTAATTAAGAGATACTTCCTTGTCATAGACCAGCAGAGACATTTTGTATAATTTATGTTTTAGGAAGATAAGAGTTCTCTTCGCCTCCTAGGTTCTCCAGTATTTAAAGAATCTTTCGATTCTTTCATAGAGGAAAAAATTCAAAATTTTTGTGATATTTCAGATCGCCTATTCAAAATTAATGTACATTCGGCCTATACTATTATTTGGTATTGTCTTTTCGTCCCAAAATTTACTCATGCCTTAAGATCATCGCAGCTTTGGAAAAAAATAACACTAATAGAAAAAAAATATCAAATTATACAAATAACTTTAAAAAAAATATTAAATGTGGACTTGGACGACCGAGCCTGGCTACAAGCATCTTTACCCATACGTCTGGGTGGGCTCGGCGTTCGCAAAATTTCCAGTGTCAGTTTACCGGCGTTCCTATCTTCGGTTCACAACACGGAAGAGTTAACTCGGAAAATATTATTACCTACACTAGTTAACTCAGAAGTGCTCTGCAAAACCGAAGCTATAAACGCCTGGAAAATGGCTTGTCCAAACACTGATTTGCCCACCAACCTATTCTCCCAAAGACAGTGGGACGCGCCGCTTTGTAACATTGTGAGAAAAAATCTTTTGGATACATCTTTTAATGTTACTACTTTGCCGACTTAGTTTATACTTTTCCTTATATTATGGCAACATTATACAAAATCTTTATAAATTGTAGCCTATGTGTTATTCTGATGTATGAACTATATTATTGTAAAGTTTCATCCAAATCCGTTCAGTAGTTTTTGCGTGAAAGAGTAACAAACATCCATCCATCCATCCATCCATCCATCTTCACAAACTTTCACATTTATAATGTTAGTAGGATTGGTCAAGTGTTATGTGTATTCAGTAATTGCTCTAAGAAGTCATGCTTAAGTAAATTCAATATTAATTTAATTATTTGCAAAATTACGTTATACTTATCATTATCATCATCATTATCATTTCATTGTCATTTCATTTATTCACTGTAAATAGGGTTACATAAGATGTTTGCATTCAAATCTTTACTAATATAATAAAGCGGAAGAGTTTGTTTGTTTGTTTGTTTGTTTGTTTGTTTGAACGCGCTAATCTCAGGAACTACCGCTCGGATCTGAAAAATTCTTTTTGTATACGATAGCCGTAATAGGATACAATCTATTCCGGAAGGCTATAGGCTATTTAACATAACGCTTTGACCCTTTGGGGCCGGGCAAAAGGCTAAAACATAATGTCGGCTATTCTCAGGAACTAGCAGGCGGATTTAAAAAATTGTTATTGTCTATGATAGCCCAATTATTCCGAAAGGCTATAGGCTATATAAAATTACGCCACACCTTTTAGGGGCCAGAGAAAAATAATAAAATGGTCAAACGAGAAGGGGGAGGGTTGGGTCAAAGGCATAAAAAGGCTAAAATAATAGGATACAATCTACATGGGTATCGTTTTCGAGATTTTCGGGACGCTGATTAATAATATGAAATTTATTTAGTGATCCAAGATGGCGGACGGGAAATCAAAGATGGCGGATGTAAAAATTTTAAATATCAATATGGGTATCGCCGTCGATATTTTAAGGGGTGGAGGATCGAAATACAACATCTATTTCGTGATCAAAGATGGCGGATGGGCAATCAAAGATGGCTGATGAGAAAATTAAAAAAAATCAATATTGGTATCGTCTCCGATGTTTAAAGGGATGGGGAATCCAAATACAACATCTATTTCGTGATTCAAGATGGCGGATGGGAAATCAAAAATGGCGGATGGGAAAAAATTTAAAAATCAATATGGGTACCTATCGTCTTTGATGATTTAAGGGATGGTGAATCCAAATACAACATCTATTTCGTGATCAAAGATGGCGGATAGGAAATCAAGATGGCGGACGGGATTTTTTTAAAGTCGATATGGGTATCGTCTCCGATATTTTAAGTAATGGGGAATTCAAAACCACCATCTATTTCGTGATCAAAGATGGCGGATGGGATTTAAAAAAAAAAAAACAATATGAGATCAACTCCAATATTTAAAGGGATGGGGAATCCAAATCCAACATCTATTTCGTGATCAAAGATGGCGGATGATAAATCAAAGATGGCGGATGGGAAAGTTTTAAAAACTCAATATGGTTATCGTCTCCAATGTTTTAAGGGATGGCGAATCTAAATACAACATCTATTTCGTGATCAAAGATGGCGGACGGGATTTTATTTAAAGTCGATATGGGTATCGTCTCCGATATTTTTAGGAATGGGGAATTCAAAAACACCATCTATTTCGTGATCAAAGAGTGCGGATGGGTTTTTTTTTTTAAATCAATATGGGTATCGTCTCCGGTGTTTGAAGGTATGGGGAATCCAAATACAACATCTATTTCGTGAATCAAGATGGCGGATGGGAAATCAAAGATGGCGGATGGGAAAAATTTAAAAAATCAATATGGGTATCGTCTCTCGTGATTTAAGGGATAATGAATCCAAATACAACATCTATTTCGTGATCAAAGATGGCGGATAGGAAATCAAAGATGGCGGACGGGATTTTTTTTTTAAGTCTTTATGGGTATCGTCTCCGATATTTTAAGGAATGGGCAATTCAATATTATATAAAATCTATGTTTGTTTTTGCATCATTTATAGACCCTGGAATGATAAGAGCTTAAGCGCTAAGTCAATGGTAACTTTGGAAAAGGGGCTTGGAAAAAAGGAAATTAAATAAAAACTCTTAAAAAGGCGATACGGAGTTCGCTGGGTCAGCTAGTAATAATATAATATTAAGAACAAGCCCATTTAGCCATAGATCATAGCATGCAAATATATATTTTTATTCTAATTATACTGTGGTCATATTTATAAATGAAATACGTTTAAGCAATAGGTATAAGTTATAATTTTGCGTGTATACCAGTACTATTTCCAATCCAGAAACTCTTTAAGTGAATAAAACATTTGTTGTCGTAGCCAATTTCTCAAATCCCTTGTGAATTTTGATAAATTTTGTTCTTTTATGTGCATTGGAATTTTGTTATATATTGTTACACACATAGCATAACAATTATTCTTAAAGCGTGAACTTTTTGGTATCATTTTAAGAACTAATCTGTCTGGGTTACGTATATTACTTCTCTTTGTTATATTTTTGGCAAGGCTAAATAAATTCTGATTTTGTTTGACGAATTTTCCGACTTCTAAAATATATAAACAAGGCGAAGGTAGTATTCCTAGATTGTCAAAATAAGGACGACAGGAAACGTCCGGCGCAATGTCACAGATAGCCCTTATACACCTCTTTTGGGCAATAAAGACCTTATTTATATCTGTGCCGTTTCCCCATATCAACAAGCCATACCGTATCACAGATTCAATATATGCAAAATAGGCCATACATGCTGCATGTTTACTTGCAACCTTTGCAAGTTTGTACAGCGCAAATGAGAATCCATTCAATGTGCAAATGCAAATTTTTTCGATATGTTCTTTCCAGTTTAGTTTATTATTAATAATTATACCAAGAAATGTCACTTTATCATTATTTAATAGTATATGTCCATTGTAATTAAGATTAAGAGTATTGTGTTTAAAATTATTGAAATTAATTAAATTTGTTTTTGAGATGTTAATTTGTAAATTATTATTGTTCAAACAATTTATAACTAATGTCAGTGTATCATTAATGTTAGTTTCATGCTGTGCAATTGTCATGTCTTTATTAGTAGTTATTATAATTGAAATGTCATCTGCAAATATTATTGTTTTATGATGCGTAATGTCAGGTAAATAATTGATATATATCGAAAACAAAAGAGGACCAAGCACGCTCCCCTGTGGGACTCCAAATGTATTATTATCATAATCAGACCTGTATGATTGAACGGATCTTTTTTCGTTCAGTTGGGCGATTTCTACACATTGGAGTCTATTTTCTAGATAAGTTTTCAGCCAATTTTGGGCTTGTCCTCTAATACCGATGTTTTCTATTTTTTTTAAAAGTAGACTATGCGAAACAAAGTCAAACGCTTTAGACATGTCTAGAAAAGCAACTGTTGTGTATTTTTTATCATTAAGGTTTTGTAATATGTTGTTTACTAAAGCAAAGGCCGCGCCTGTTGTAGATTTACTTTTTTGAAAACCGTATTGATTATTTTTTATTATATTATGTTTATTAAAAAAAGATGTTAATTTATCATGCATAACCTTTTCAAATATTTTGGAGATGACTGGCAGTAATGTGATTGGTCTATAATTGCACATGTTACTCCTGTTACCTTTTTTATACAAAGGTCTGACCATCGATAGTTTAAGTTTTTCCGGAAAGCAGCCTGTTTCTAGTGACAAATTAACTAGAAAAGTTAGTATTGGGCTGAGTTCATGACTACACGCTTTTAATATCTTGGTACATACAGAATCATACCCTTCAGAAGTGGTGTTTGCAAGAGACATTATGGTTTTGGTTATATAAGTTTCATCTATTGGTGATAGGAAAATAGAATGTGGCTGCCCATTTTTTAATTGTGTGTTTTGAAGTGTGTTATTAATTTGATAAGTAGATGAAATAAAGTGTTTATTAAAACAAGTTGCTATTTCTAGAGGATCTTTAGTTTCTATGTTTTGTTCATTGAGTATATTTGTTATATAATTATTGTTCTGGGAAGAATCAGTTTCAGATTTGATAACCTTCCAGGTTGCTTTGCAAATATTTTTACTATTTATTATATAATTATGATTGCAATTTGTTTTAGCACAATTTATACATTTACACTTAATCGTGAACTTGTAAAAATAAAAAAAATGTTTTTGTGATATGTGCGCGTGGGATTGGGAGGTCTCGGGTTCGATTCTCGTGTCGGGCAAAGTGTTATTGGGTTTTTCCGTTAGGAAATTCTCAGTCGCAGCACGGAGTCTGGTAATGTACCCGGCACGGAATAAGCTCGCCCCCTGTTACTTGGGACTAAAATAAATAAAAAATAAAATTAAGACATACGATGTGGCTTTAAATAATACTTCCAACTCGACCTTGGAATACATACCTTATTACTAAATAGCACACACATCCTCTTCCAACCTAGATTATAGAGAAAAGAAAGCCTCCCATAAATCAAGCTTGAGTGACACAGTTCAAGTATTTAGATTTATAGCCAGCTTAAAGAGTCAACGAAAAAATGGCGACACAACACGTTAAATACACGTCACGACGGGGCGACAGTAACGCCATCTATACGAGATTTATGGGAACTATTTTTATTGAGGTGTCTTTATTCATTCGGACAATATATTTTTCATTGGTGTTAATGGCTAACTAGCCAGTAAATCACCTGATGGTAAGCGATAGCCAGTGGCCGTAAGTAGGGCTATGCTAGTGGTGCCCAGGCACAGAAGGTAGACCTTGGGAGAGCAGATGTCGCCCAATAGCATATATCCAAAATATTTCAAGGGTACGAATATTATAGGTCACACAACAATTGGGTGTATGAATATACTACCGCAAGGTCGAAGGATTAGAAAACAGAGGTAAAGGATTGGAGAGGAAACGATTCAGTCTCAGACAGTCTTCGCAGAAAACATAATTATTGGCAAATTTTATATTGAAACAACTGCAAATGGCTGCTTGCAAAGAGTGATAGAGTATTTCGGTCATATCACTTGAAAAGAGGCTCAAAGAATTAAGGGTTATCAGTAAGTTTGACGTCAAGAAACCAAGAAAAGGTGGTCCTAATAGATGGCTTTTGCTTTATTCATTACTAGAGGACGCCAGCAGCTCCGCCTACATTTTTTTTTAATTTTGCCCGTTTTGGCCGATCCCGTGGGAATTTCGGGAAATCCCTTCTTAGTGCACCCCTACGGTCCCCAAGGAACATACATGCTAAATTTCAGCTTCCTGCGCCCAATAGTTTCGGCTGTAGCGTGTCTGTCAGTCAGTCAGTAACGCAAGGATTTTATATATTAAGATTTAAAGTATAATTCATTGATAAATAGTATTCTGTCTCAAGAAATAACCTTATTTTTGTTATTTTTCTCAAGCTATATTCAATTATGGTATATGTTATGTCTTAGGCTACTTTCTAATAACATTCTCTACTTGACCTCGTAATACACACCTTAATACTACATAGCACACACATTCCCTTCCAGCCTAGATTATAGAGCTGTCCGTAAGCCTCCCATTAATCAAGCTAGAGTGACATAGTTCAAGTATTTAGATTTATGGCCAGCTTAAAGTGTCAACGAAAAAATGGCGACACAACACGTAAATACACGTCACGATGGGTCGACGGTAACACAATCTATACGAGATTTATGGGAACTATTTTTATTGAAGTATCTTTATTTAGACAATATATTTTTCATTGGTGTTGATGGCTAACAAGCTAGTAAATCACCTGATGGTAAGCGATAGCCAGTGTCATAACTAGAGCTGAGCTAGCGATGCCCTGACATAGAAGACAGATCCTGGGAGGTCTGGTCAGACGTGACTCAGTCTCCTAAAAACAAAAAATTACTTGAACAGTAAGATAAAACATCACGGAAAGAACAATAGATACAAGAATATAGGAATTGTTAAAGTCAATTCAAGTAATTGACTTCAACAATTCTTGTAGTCTTTTATTTACTTGTCAAAAAATCGTTCCTAGTCAAAATAGCTCTTTTGTATCTTTTATCCCTCAAATATTTGATCTAAAGCTACAAAAAATGCCAACATACCACTTGCCGTCCAAAATTTAGCTTTATTTCTACTCAAGAATAATGGATAAACAAACTAAGTCCAAAAAAGTATGCGACGCCAGCAATAACCATTTGCTATTCATAAAATTTTATGATTTGTTTATTCGCCACTGCGTTCATATTTCAATGCTCGAGGATTTGTTACTTCACTTAGGAGTGGAGTAGACGAGAGACTTTTAGTTTCGCAATTATAATTATGTTTATGCAAATATTTTTTATTGAAAATCTATTTTTTATAGTATTAAGTTGTCATAATTTAAGAATAAAGGACTTTATAAATTTAGCTAATGTTGACTAGGAATAGTCAAACCTTTATAGAAACATCATTCTTATTATCACGGGTCTTTTAAGTTGAAGCTCAACTTTGTGAATTTCTGATAAAACCAAGTACGCAATAGTAAAAGCACCCACTTTTCCTTAGATACTTATATAAAAAAACACGTTGAGGTGCGTGCAAATTCTGTAACATAACATGTTACACAGAAAGCATTGCTATGTAATATATTTAATTATGGTAATGTGGAGAGGGTCTTGTTCTGAGTCTGAGTATTTATCACAGTGTTTATCTTTAAAGTAGCTAACGTCCAAGGAAATTTCCGTACGAGAGTTGTTTTTTGCAGAACATTAGTTTAAAAAAAACTGTATTTTAATTCTATGACAAAAACGAGTCGCACAAACGTATCGGTAAAAACGCAGTCGCAAAATCGCCCTTCTACAAAGCGTTATGTCTATTACAACCTTTCCAAGTTGTGAAGAAACTGTGTCAATGGTTTCTTTGTTTTCTATTGCTGGGGTGACCGTGAGTTATGAGTAACCGTCAATATAACTGACCGTTTCACTCAGTAATATTAGTATTTTCTTTTGTGAGGGAATGACCTGATGCCTTTAGAATATTTGTTTTCGTTTTTGCTTAAGGGAAATGCATTCTATTATTGCCAACAATCAGATTTAAAATTTGGTTCCCTTAAAAAACATAAAGTGTCACTACTTTATTGAATGCTGTAATTATCTTAAGAGCAGACTGACAAATGAAGCAAAAAGTATCTCTGGGAAGGGATGATAATTCAATATGAAGCCTCTATAAGTTTATACCAACCCTTGGTCAGCTTATTCTAGAAGGTTAATTCCTTTTGTTGATTACAATACTATCGTAATGCAAATAAGGAAACTCCTACGGTCGTCCAGCAGTGGAATCTGATGAAATCGTATGATGAAAACATGAAGTCGTTGTCCCTTCCAATATACTTAGTTTTACTTTTAACGAGACTTTTCGATCACCTTTATTGATTTCCACACTTATTCATTTAAAAAGTGTGTTTTCTGCTTAGTTGTTTTCATAGCTCGTTTGTACCTTTATCTAAATTTGGTACAAAATTTGTTTCACACTAATTTGTAAAATAACATTCAGCAGAAATTTGAATTGAATAAACTATAATTATGTTAAGAAAAGAAGCTATAATAAGTTCGTAATCATAAAAATGTTACTGTACCAAATTTCTGAAATATTTCGTTACGCCGCGCGACGCTCAAGTTAAAGATTAGTTTTCGATATTATTTATTGGTATTCAAGAACAGTTCAAAACTTTACATAGTTTCTTAATAAATTGGGATGCCGGGTATTCCAAAACTTGGTGAAGATTATTGATTTTGTTAACTATCACTAGTTGATCTGAACTTAATAATACAAAAGATATACTATAACTTTCATGTTTTCTGAAGCACAATAGCGCTCTGATATAAATGTCACAACATGCAGCCACCAATCCTAACGACGACCTCTGCAAACTATACTTTACCTTATCGATCTATTATGAACCGCAAGTACCTAAACTTCCAACAGGAGCGCTAATTTAGGTAATAGAGGCATTCAATGAAATGTTTCAAGTAGAGCTACAATTTTATAAGAAAATAAATGTATAAACGTTGAAATAATTACTTTGCCCAAGTAATTCGTTTGATATTTGTCACATAACTTAACATAACTTCACGCCATTATCCCCAAAGGAGATAGGCAGAGGTGTATTACAGACCCACACTTAGCCAGTTATCTTTCGGTCCCAATGTAATAGGGAGCGAGCCTATTGCCATCTACCGGGCACATTATTAAGCGAGCGATAATTATCATTATCAATGCACACATAACTTCGAAAAGTCAGAGGTGTGTGCCCGGGGTACCTGGGGATCGAACCCAAGACTATCGTCTCTGCAGTCAACGGACTGCCCATGCGGGCTATCGACGATAGCCGATGATATTTAATTTTGTCGTAGTATTAATGAAAATAAAGTCAGCATACACTTCGTAAACACTTATCGTCAATGATTTTAAAATTTACAAACAAAATCGCTCTCAGCAGTTAACGAGCTCAAATTATACTCAACTCATACTGAAGTGCAATAATTAAAAATTCTTACGAACGGGTCTGTGAGTGACGAGGTTCAACCCATGTCATGTGAACCTAAATCGATTGCTGACGGCACACCCCTTGTGATAATGATCTATTCGCGATATTAGGTCGTGAGAGCAGCAAATGAAACATAAATTAAGCTACAAGCAATCAAATGTTTTAATCATATTTCATTCATACAAGTGTATCAAATAATAATGCCCACATTCACAATATTCGTGCTATCTCTATATTGTTTTAATGGCAATTAACTCATGCAAATAAAATTAATTGTATTAATATTTTCATTTACACACGCAAATTGTAAAGCGACAGTGATACGGTAATCCATGCTCAATATTATAAATACGACAGCATGTTTGTTTGTTTATTTGTCCATCTTTTATGTGGCTATAAACCGATGTAACAATATTAGTTTTGTATGGGGATATAGATAGGGTACTAGAGAGTGACATAGGTATATTTTACCAAAATCTAATTGATAACCGACGGCGAAGACGAGTGAAACGATCAATATCTAAACCCGAACATTCATTGCAGGTTTCAAGACATCCCCGGGACTTCACGAGTGTCAAAACTTGCTGTCATCAATGGTCACTTCTGTTGAACCTGGCTACACAGGTGAGTAATGAGAATGTGGGTGGGACTCGTCTAATAGAAAACAAGCAATGGAAATAAATAGAGAGTGTAGAGTTGTAAATAAAACATAACATTACGTCAACCGAAGTTATTGTTCACGAAAATTTTCAGCGCCTTATATCTTAAAAGAACAGCACGCAAATCAACATTTTTCTCCTGAACAATTTGTTCAATGCCCACTGATTTGCGGGTAATTGCACCGACGTACTAAGAACAATATTGATTGATTATGAACACGGTTCAACTGAACCTCATTACTTGGCGAACGAAACGAATGTGTCATTCACACTAATCGTTGTTGATTACGTCTTCAATTGGATGCAATACAATAAGTATTCGGTAGAAGAATTTTATTTTGTATTTACTTATATATAGCCAAATTTAATGTTTGTGTAGTCAATTTAGTATCTGTATGAATCAGAAGTGTGAGTAGAATTCAGAGATACGAAATTGATGGTGTAATGGTTAAAATTGTATTGTAGTCTCAACAATGTCCAAAATAACAAATAAACACTTTTCTAACGGTTTGTTCATGTCTTCTCTTGTTGTTTTGCATTGCGAGCTTCGTAGCGGAATAACATTGTTTTCCGAATGCCTCCTGCGTAAGCTATCTGCGCGAAAAGGATCGAATGCAATCAGTAAGCTTGATATTTTCGCACCGGCCAGCGATGTACCGGGATCAGACCCTATCAGCCGGAGTCAAATGAAACTACACTGCTAACTTTCACAAAATTTCAAATCAAAAGTAACCATTATTATTTATATTGACGAGATTGTCTCGAATATACAAAGTGAATAGATCTATTTATCCTATGCATCTCGCAAATATATTGTTCGCATCGATTACGTTGATAGCAATCGAAATATGAAACTCATACTAACGACTTTCATCCCACATCACTCTTACATCTCACCACTCTCTCACTCAATCAACTTCACCACTTTGTCCGTCCATAATAGTCCATATCTCTAAAAGCCAAGCAATTATCGCACCATTGCACTCTCACTACAGAGCAATAAAAACTTGAGCCGAATTGATGCAGCGTTAGTTAAGTAAGCAATGGTGTTTCGCATTTAGGTCAAGCGCTTATTGCTGGTGGGAAGTAAATTGATGACGTCATAGTCGTTACGTCACTCATTGGAGAAACTGATAAATAGGTTAATACTAGTTTTTGCCACTTTCATAGACAGCTTTTCAAACAATTCAAAATCTTTCAACTCCCTTTTAGGGTAGGAATTTAAAAATTCTGCCTTGGTTGGTTTCGGTGATTTAAAACAGCAGTGCAAAATTTTTATTTTCATAAAATCGTTTATTTTTCTAGTTTCAGTAGGTTAGACTATACGATCATAATATGTATAATGATAAAAATGATAATTGAAGTTTGAATTAAAGCCCAGGCACATTGTGCAAGATTAAGTTCTATGTGAATATAGGCAAGTTTTTTTATATACCTACATGATGATGATAGTAGGTGCTTTACATTAAGCAATTTTAGTTATTTTTTTCAGATCCATAGCATTGTGGTTTCTTTCGTTGTTCCTTTCCATTCCATCTGCACACGGTATAGCACTTAATTTATTCCGTGAATTGTTGTCTCGATTCTGTGTGTTCTTTTTATTTTTGTCCGCGAATTGAATGTAAGTCGACAGTATTATTACGTATAATAATTCAATGTTTTAATATGTGCCATAACATTTATGTCAAGAAATATGTCTAGTTACATAATTATCTATATGAATAAAAATTAATCACCGAAATGTTTGTACGCGCATAATTTCCAAACGACTACACCAAATTGGATAATATTCTTTTTATCTGATTGTTATTATCAGGAGAAGGGTTGTATGAAAAAAAATTGCAAAAATAATTATATGACTGTACGAAATTCGTTGGATCAGCTAGTACTTATATAATATAATCTATACTATATGCTTTTACAAAAATATCTATATACTTACGATACATAAATAAGGTAACCTCAAGTAATATAATCTAAATAAGTCTCCAGATAGCAATGGACCCATAAAACGTAAAGCAATAACATGAACAAACGGATGAAACAATAAAATTTAATGATTGTTCCCCAAACATTCATTGTAACGATACATAATACAGCAATACTGGAAATTATTACGATTCCGTTTACATTGAGAGGTTCTTTGATTATATTTTAGGATGTTTTTAAAGCCATGTAATATTTACTTTGAATACTAAGCTGTTTACGACCTTAGGGAGTTGAATAACTATTCTAAGTTTAAGTCTGTATTAATGAGGCGTTTTAATCCAATTATAATAATAATTATAATCATAGAATTATATGTAAAGCTTTTTCGCATTTCTATCATATTATATAATGGGAGGAGCCAATAAAAAATCTTGATCAACAAAACATAACCGCAGTGTGAATGCACTATAAAACGAAAAGATGATTTGTCGTTACGAAATAGTGGGAACGTAGGACACGTTCCCCTCTGTCCTGTCTCTGTACTATTACTGTATCAAAATGATCTATGTGAAGTTTACATAAAACATTCATAAGACAAATAACCTCAACAGTAAAATCGTTTACTCTGATCCCAACATAAAATAAACCAAAACTTCTAGGCTTCGAATAAATAATTTTATGTCGAATGATTATCGCAAACAAACATTTTACTATGTTGCCATTACAAATCCTCTAGAAATATTTGAGAGGACTTTAATACACTTGATACATAATGGTTTCACAAAAGATACGCTCACACTGAAGTATTAATATTATGTGGTAATTTTATTAAAGTCATTTGTATACATTTAAATATAAACGACGTTACTTACTTTTAAACATTACATATGTAGTTTTCACCGATATGATATATGATATTTAGTGGTAATTTTGTACTCAAAACAAAAAGTCGAATAATCATCAGCCCTGTATATAAGCCCTGTCTCACTGTGATAAGGGTTAGGTCGTTGTGTACCAAGCTAGCCAAATGCAAGTTGGCAAATTTCACGTGTCTTTTTATGTCATTATGGAGAACTCTCAGACAACACGTATACAGATGTATATTTTTCTGTTATCTCTCAATCTCAATCAGGCTATCGCAGTCCACTGGTTCACACCACATCTGATTACTATAATACAGGCTCTATCTAGTTTAGAATCTGTGTGATATATCTGTATGTACTTGAGGAAGCTCCTACGCTCCCCAACGGACTTTCATGCCAGGGAAATTTCAGCGGTTTGCGCCCAATAGTTTTGACAGCCAGTACCTAACACGAGAATTTTATATAAGGTTACTTGCATGTCATGTTCTTAAATTTACATGTTTAATGTGACAGATTAAGAATACAAAGTGTCACTTTTCTCATTTCATTGAGTTGGCCCCATAAGACGCAACTTAGGAATATTCACGAAGCCAATATTGTAAAGAAATTAAAATCTCAAAATAAACACTATACCAAACCCCTGGCCAGCATGAATTGATAAGCCAAATCATCATACAATCCACAATGCTACTGTAACGCAAATCAAGACAGGTATATTTCCATTCTCCAATTTTTTTGCCATGCGGAACGCTGTATATCCTACTACTCTATTTCCACAGCATATTGGTGTTCCAAATATTTCATAGAACAGAGCTTTACAAACTAGCAACTAGCACATAAACCAACTTCGGAACTGCCACGGATGGATGTAGGTCGCATTAATATTTGTTCTAAGCGGACATCGAACTCGGTATTCGCAAACATTAGCGACTATTTCATATACGACTTCAAAATATTACGGGTGTATGACTGTATGTGTGAAAATTATTATTGATGTTGTTTCTAGGATTCAAAAGGTAAAAGGGCATCCTTGTCACTTAAGTAATAAAAAAGTTGTTTGAAAGAGTCATCTATGAGATCATATTTAGTTCTATCACTTATGAATATTTCCCACTAAGTTTTCGTTATCATCGAATATATAAAACGATTTGTCTATAATTATCATCGCAAAGCCTATATTACTGAAACTATAAACCTAAACTTTGGACAATGGGTTAATTAAAAAAATAATCCTAATTATTATGACTCTGAAAATCAACGCTGAAACGTTAGTTTGAAAATCTCCCGATTTTGAAGCTGACATCATGCTAGCCTTTCATCTTGTAAACAGAATAATATGTATCCTCGGTTCTTCAGTCTGAACTATGCCTAACTAAAAATCAGCCAACGTTTGCAAGACAGGGTCTTTGTGAATTTAAAATCCTATTAAATTTGATTTAAACGAAAACTTCAGAAACAAAATGAAATTAATATGCAAAATAATATTTAAAGAACCCGTCGCCTCCGAAATTGGACTTAATAATGACTGACTTATCAAACATTATTTGGACTGGCGTATTTTGTTAACTGCCAATATTTTTGAGCCTCGACATAAATTCAAGGAAAAAGTGTGTAATACAGAAAGGAGAAAAATCAGAAAATAAACATCCTTTGTTGAAGTACCTTGTAGTGCTTGCTTTCATTAGAAAACTTCGAACACAGAATGCCCGGCAATTCGACCTAATCCTTAAAGGACATTGGGTTTCAGACCATTTTCAACAAAGTACCATCAAGTTGACTTAGAAAATGAGTGGTTAGTGCGAAGCGCGCTTTGAAGATTTTGGGATTTTCATAGCGTCTCATTTAAAAAAAATTAGGAACAACTAATACTCTACTATGTTGTAAAGCCTACGAGCCTTCCACAAATTACGTCACGCTCTAGATGAGGGCGATGAAGTGAGACATTATATCAAGAATGAAATGACATCCTCTCTCATCTCCTCTAAGACTAGCTGTGACAAGCACGGGAAATCCTGTGCCGCTTTCTTCATGGAAGTAATCATATTCTTTTCTATTTAAAATAAAATAAGGTTTTATCCTCCAGTTCAAAATAAATAGCTCAAACGGACACTTCAATAAAATACGGTCAACATTGCCAATATTCAACAAGGCATATTATAAAATGCCATGGAAATTACATTCAAATGCCATTTCTTGAGGAATATTTGTTTTCAAATTTCCTCCGTTGTCTTTCAACTCGGCTTGGAGAATAGGTAATAATGTTTCTATTGTAAATTATATGGCTGCCTCTTTGGTCTCGCGGCATAAATGTGCGCGTGGGATTGGGAGGTCTCGGGTTCGATTCCCGTGTCGGGTAAAGTGTTATTGGGTTTTCCCGTTAGGAAATTCTCAGTAGCAGCACGGAGTCTGGTAATGTGCCCGGTACGGCAATAGGCTCGCCCCCTATTACGTGGGACCTAAAAATTCATGGCGAAATGTGGGTGTAATATTACACCTCTGCCTACCCCTTCGGGGATACAGACGTGAGTCTATAAATAAAAAAAATAAAAAATATATATGGAGTTTCCGACTGACTTTTGAATTGAGTGCTAGATGTTGAAGGAATACACTTTTGTGATGGTAACATTTCCTATAAGTTATTTGTATGGGACTTAAAATAGAAGTGTGTGTTTCTTATTATCAACTAGATAGTCTTTTGGTATTTGAAACGATTGAAGACAAATTCGATATGAAATTAAATATTTCAATAATAATTTTTACCCTATTGCCTTAATTATTTTATGGTTTCTTAGCCAGTTTTAGAGCAAGCAGTAAAAAACTAATAATTCGTCATCGAAAGCCATTTGAAGACAGTTTTTTTTTATTACTTTACGAAGCTTTCAAACTTCTTTATTATTTATACTAAGTGATGTCCGCAGCTACACGCAAAATTTTCCGTACCTAGTTTTGTTTATAAAACTTAAAAATTTGGTTACTTGTCCCCGTAGTTTCGCCTGTGTCATGTCTGTCAGTCAGTCAGTAAGAAAAGAATTTTGTAAATACTTCTGATTGATAAATAACACGTCACTTTGCTAAATAACACAGTCATGAAATAGTACCATCGCTTACTATTTTGGCTGACGGCTGGTCTTTTATCTACAGTAATAAAAATGAACTATTGGCAGTCAGTCAATACAATATAATGTGCATTATAATCCGGTGAAACTTGTTGACTCTGGGCAAAACGCCAACAGCCGAGAGAAACCATGTCATTCATATTTTATGATGTCTGAATCACATTATTTTAATAATCTTTAACCCTTTTATTCCACGTGCTTCGATGCACGTTTTAATTTTAAAATTAAACTGGCCCGCTATGGCTTTGCACCGATGTGTATACCTTTTGAAATTAACGCCATCTAACAGTTAAATTGCCTTTTAAAATTACGGGAAAGAGAAAACTACATTACCCCTTTTCTACCACTACCATTTTTCTACCACATACAGTACATTCACACACAACACCATTCAGTCCTAAACTAAGCGCAGCTGTGGGTATTAATAAGTTATGGATAAACATAAATTATTATATTTATCATTTTAATTATCAATACATGAAGGAACTGGCTCGTGAAATAAAGATATGAAAAATATTACATTATTTATCCTGTTGCCATAATTACTCTGCCTATTTTGTAATCAAAGTCTAAATAAATGTGTAAGTCCATATTATTACTTGACAATAACACCTCAACCAACTCCCGTAACACCGCAAAACACAAACAAATACCCAAAGCTCTACCCATCCCTTAATGCTTAATGTGCTACCGGTTACATAAGCGGCCTAATTGGATCGGTGTATTCCGTTTATTCAGGACAAATGGGCACGATAGCCGTTGGCTTACAAATAGACGTTTCCTGTCCTGTTTGAGATACAAATAACTTTATTTTCTCTTGGACAACAGGGATGTAGATAAGTAGAATGCAATCATTCACTTGTTCTATTAAATTATCAGAGCTATTGCAATCATAGAGTTGTCTATGAAATGATCAGAGCTAAAATGTATAGAATATACGAATTATGAATTAAAAATTCATTATTATTTATTTAATTTTACGAGTAAATCTAGAACTTAAAACTACAATAAAATACATACCTACATTATTATACAATACAAATAACAATATTCAAAGGGTGTCATTAAAGTCGTCCACATCGCCGTTTATTGGGAGTGTGCCCAGAAGACTGGCAGCGCTGCCATGTCGTATAGCGATTATTTTTTTTTTACTTGTGAGTCGACCTTCGCAAGCTCTCTATATAGAGATCCCGCACTTGGACCGTATGACCCCAACGTTACGTTATCAAATACATAATCCATCAAAATCAAATACATAGAAGATTTCGGGGTCTTCAATGGGTCACCAGCCTTGATGGCATCTGTCCGACTGCTGGGCACATGTCTTATGGTAGGAAAGGTTATGTCATTATTGTAAGAAAGGTTTTTTACAATTCAATACGCACATAACTCCAAAAAGTCAATACTGCGCGCCGTGGATTTCAATCCGATACCCTCTGCATGGTAGTCTATTGGTATCTGCACTAGGCTATCGCTGCCTTGTGGATGATACAAAGTATCACTAACCTTAAATCGATATTCCGTAGTTGTTACTTTTTCAAAGCTAAAAAAGTTCAACCCAAAACCTTAAGTGCTTAAAGCTACCCAGTCCTATTATCGCATGATCAATTAGAAAAGTATTCGGCATTCCAGTTAACTTTCACGATGGCCCGGGAGGCACATAGTTGGCTCATTTATATTCTATGGACGCACATCGCGCCATCTCCGCCAATACAACAAGCCGGGTCGGCTTGTTGTATTGGCGGAGATGACTAACTCCCAATTTAGTTTAGCTTTCTGAATGCTTGTTGGATATTTTAATCAGATTCGTTTGAGTGCTGTAATGAGTAGTGCATTACGAAAGGAAAATGGATATGACATTGTTTTGTGTTATTTGAGCTGCTTTGTCTGTGCCTATTTAAGTAAAGTTTGTATTCACGTTTTCAGTCCTATTTATAAGCCGTCGTACTGCAGGGCACAGGATTCGTGTGATGTGTGATGTGGAATTAAACCCAAGAGTGCCAAACTCGTGCTCTAATCGATGGGTTACACTGCTGTTGTCAGTATTTTGCGTATTACGAGATACAGACTTCGCCTTTACTTCTTTTTTTTAAATTATTGTACTGAATTCTAAACTGAGTTCGTTAGGTCAAATCGAAATTTTATAAATCCGACAAAAAATAAGAAATTTCGAGTAACGTGCATAATAATAACTTCAAGGCATGAGCTTTATAGTAGCATCAATGTTCATTAATTTCTTTTTACACTCTCTTATTTACTCGCTGGCAATAAGAAAACCAATAGTAAACTTAGTCATAAAGAAAGTAACATTGCTTTAAGAGATACATTTTATCTCATTCCCGATCCAATCCTTTCTATCAAATACTTAAACCCAGCACTTCTGCAAAGCTAAAATTATAAAAATGTATAACAAAAACAACCCTGTTTTATTGCTCGAGGTCGTGAAACATTGAAATGACGGAGCGAAGGTTTTAGTAACACACATTGAAATTCTAACACAACATCCCGGTTTCACCCTTTTACGGAGAAAAGGATACATTTGTGGTCGGTATTGAATTATTATGCGCACAAAGAACGCTGTAGTTGACCGTACGTTCGGCATTATTCGTGAATGTTCGGTTACACAAAGGGTCCTTTATCTTATTGTTCAAGCTAAACAATTTTAACGATACCTAATTCTTAAATTGCAAATTAACTGACTTCAGGTTTCTTTATTTTAGTCTGCAGATTGGGTTGAAGAATTGCATTACCAAAACAAGCCGTACTTTTAAGTAATAAAATGTTGGTTTTGTTAACGCAGTCTAAACTATCTGTTGATCTGTTGGAAGAGAAAGAAATTAGAAAGATGGCTGAGAGATATCTACTAATTTGCCTTCACAAGCAACGAGTTGTCCAAGTCTTTGGCGAAATAGTCATTTTCTTTTTTATTTGGCGGTAGGTGGCGGTCTACTGTCACAAAACAGGTAGCCGGTCGCTGAGTAGTTATTATTTCGATTCTAGATTCAGGCAAGAGTACTCGTTGTGAGCCACTGCTATGTTAATCCGCATAGGTACAGAGAACGTACGTCGCATTCCTTTCAGACAATCGTAAGGCAGCTTTTTGAATATCAGATACATCCATGAGTAGTTAGTTAATTGGACTGCACACGTGCCGGCCAGCTGATGGCAACTATTTTATTTTGAGGCGCTCTTATAGTTAACTTCTATTCCCACTTTCATGTGTAAGGATAAAAGTATGATGTGTATCTCTCATAAACCAATGATTTATCACTACATTTACGCGTATACCAAAACAAGTAAGAGCAAACAATACAGTCAATAGATGGCGTTATCATATTTTCTGTCAGATATTGTTTCCGATATACGAAACGAAATTTGTCACATTGAGAGCAGAGGTGGATTCTCCGGAAAATATGTATACGCGACGGGAAATTGTATCCTAATGTAGACGACAAATGAGCCTGGATACCAATATATTACTGAAAACAACGGAGAAAATCTTCTTATTTTGTTGGAAGAAAATATTCCGATATATTTAGTAACCTAATTTCTTTTTCGTATGAGCGTGTGGCAAACTCTAGTTTGAATTTTCAGACCGCCTGAAGGCCTCAGAGGAATCTTTCTAAGCTCGGTAGTGCTCTGATTTGGGATCCCTTCTTTTTGCATAATGTTCTTTGTCCTAATATACTTCGGCATAACGATTTTGGCACAATTTGTATTGGCATAATAATACTTCGGCATATTTTTTTTAGGCATACATTTATGTTGGCATAATCATCTTAAAGACTTATTTGTTTTGGCATAAATTTGATTCGCATAACGTTAGTAGGCCTAATGTCTATTAGCATAACGTTAGTAGGCCTAATGACTATTAGCATAACGTTAGTAGGCCTAATGACTATTAGCATAACGTTAGTAGGCCTAATGACTATTAGCATCTTGTAAAAAATGTATATACTGTGCAACAAAAGTTAGTGACAGAACCGAATTGCTGCAAAACCGACTCCACGTAGTCTTGTTTGTCCTACCCCTAGAGTGTTATTTAAAATCGCGTAGGCGCGTAGGGGCGAGGCGGTCCGCGGGCTGAGGGGCAGGCGGTGGTGAGCGAAAGCCGTCTGCGACGATTAGCACGCGTGGGGCCGCCGGAGGCCCGCAGCGCCGGAGCCATGACAGAAGCCCTGTCTGCTGCATGCTTGCTTGTATGCTGCATGCTTGCTTGCATGCTGCATGCTTGCTTGATTGCTTGCATGCTGCATGCTTGCTTGCATGCTGCATGCTTGCTTGTTTGCTGCATGCTTGCTTGCATGTTTGCTTGCATGCTGTATGCTTGCTTGCTTCATGCTTCCTACAGCGAAAAATATGCCAAAGATACATTGCCAAAGTTATTATGTCCAATTTGTTTTGTATTGTAATCATTATGCGTAAATAAATTTATGCTTTAGGATTTTATGCTTTAGGATATTATGCTTAATCATTATTATGGTTAGAGAAATTATGCTTAAAAAATTATCCGTAAGCTGTTATGCGTAATTATATTATGCGAAAATATAATTATGCCAAACAAAATTATGCTAAGTTATATTAGGTCTTAAAATTTTATGCAAATGGATAGGGAACCCTCTGATTTAAATGCCACGTGCGGTCACCTATCCAAGCGGTGAACTGTATAACGGCAAGCATTGCTTAACTTTTCCAACCTATTAAGAACGGCAATGCATTACAAGCCATGAGCGATGACCTAGTAAATAGTTTTATTAACCTCTATCAAACTCTGGAAGACCATAGCATAACTAGATTATCTAAATATAGTCTATGAACTTGGTAGAATAATTTTGATGTAATAACGGGATATTAAATTAGACCTGTAGTAGGACAACAAACCCGAGATCTTCCTTGCTAATATTATACCCTTATAACTACCAAAGGCTCGAGGTTAGTTCTAAACTAATTATAATAATTAAGTTGTGGTAGTACATAGTAGAAGGGCAGAAAAGCAGAAAGTTAACTATGTAACTTGGCATTTTTAGTCGTTATTTGAATCTACAAGATTATGTTTGCTACATTTACATATTAAAAGAGTATTTACTATACGAAATCAGTCTGAGTATAATACCATAATACGATTTTTAGTGACTCGCTATCCAGGAACGTGAGAGAAGCTTACTCTTCAAGTGGACAGTTGGAAATCCATTAAAACTTTACGTGCTTCTTCAAAAAGTATTTCACTTTTACAAAAAGTTATAGGAAATCGTTCCTTTTCTAAACTGCAGTCTATAAGCTAGTCTTCATAATATTGCTTGCATTCAAAAGAGGAAAAACTTTTTCTCCATAAAATAGTCTCCAACATTCCGGAGCACAATCTCAAATAACTTAATCTACCACAATGCTAAGTCAGTCCTTCCATTCATTTCCGTTTCCTGCCTGAAAGATATTGAAGTTTCATATCTGAAATATCTTTTTTCAAGATGTTAGAACAGTACGATGAATTTTCATTAAAATTTTAAAGTGCTGTTGAGTTTATATTGGTTGCACTATTAATAGGTGTATAGGGTTCCCACCAAGAGGTGTATAGGGTTTCCACCAAGAACTTAGGGTCCCAAGCCAACCTCACCTGCAAGTGGTGCACCTGCCGATCAACGGACGAGGCTCTGGCAAACAAAATATCCCGATAAGCGGCAATAGGCTCGCCACCTATTACGTGGGATCAAAACACTGGCGAAAAGCGGGCGTTTAATATGCCTCTGCCTACCCCTTCGGGGAAACAGGCGTGAGTCTATGTATGTATGTATGCACTATTAATAATATGTTGTTAGGTAGGCACATTTTATAGGATGTTTAAAGAGAGCGATTCATATCAGTTAATGGATTGGTTTTTGATAAATTTCTTTTAAATTGAAAAGGTTAATAACCTCTTCAGTTTAAACGACGCTGATGTTATCCATAAATGGGTTACCAAAGCTTGACGAATAACGTGCTAAAAAGCAGGTTATGTTTGTCTTTTTCTAGCTTCTCTTTCTTTTTTTCCGAGTAAATAAGTGGCCCGTTCTGAAAATCCGACGCCAGAGTTTGCCACACATTAATAAGCCAGAATATTCTGGTGTCGGAACAATTCATACATACATACATACATAGACTCACGCCTGTTTCCCGGAGGGGTAGGCAGAGACTACGGAACGCCATTTGCAACGATCCTGACATACCTCACTTGCTTCACTCACTCCCATCAAGTTTCTCATGCATGCTCTTCTGTTAAGGGTACTTCTGACTTGTCCTTTTTTCAGGATGTCTCCAATCTGGTCAGAGAACGTCCGCCTAGGTCTTCCCCTTTGTCCTGTTCCATTCACACTTGCCTTATGTATCTTCTTTGTCAGTCTATCGTCATCCATCCTCTCCATGTGCCCAAACCATCTTAACATGCCTTTCTCAATGCTTGTCACTACATCTTCTTTTACCCCACACCACTCTCGTATCACACAATTCTTTACTCTGTCGGTCAAGGATTATCGCAACAATTCATGTCCTGAGAAAAGGGCCGGGACTGGCGGTACGTCTAGTCTATGTTACATGGAAACAATTTTTAAATTCATAGACTCAACAGTAACATTAAACAGAGCTTTACCGCGAGTAGTCGTAATTTACAATATTTTATTTGAAAGCTAGGTATACCGGTTTGTTTTCGTACAGTATGGGTATAAAAACATTTTTGTATTCTTCTATTTTACCTCCTTAAAGGCACCCTCTTAGAACAGATTCAGTTGTTACATTGTTTGTTTTTCGTGTGAGCGTGTGGCCAACTCTGGTGTCGGAGTTTTCAGACCGCCCGAAGGCCTCCGACATGGCCTAACGATCCTTATCCTTAGACAAGAACCGGGACCGACAGCTTTACGTGCCCTCCGAAGCACGGTAGCGCTCAGATGAAAATGCCACACACGGTCACCCATCCAGGTGGTGACCTGTGCAAGCGTTGCTTAACTTTGCCAATCTGTTCCAAACGGCAAGCCAAGTCTCGCTATGAGCGCTACAGTTGTTACATTATACCTTCGTCTTTATGACCCACTAGAACCTCAAGTTCCAAATTTCAAGTCACATGGTCCAGTCGGTTCGTAGCAAAATGGCTGCAATGGTGGGACAAACAGACTGACGAGTGATCCGCTAAGAGTTTATTTTTTTGTTTGTAGTACAAAATTCTTTTTAAACTACTTTTATATCGCACTAGCAGTTTTTGAAATGAGCACTACAAAAAGAGCTAACAATACATTCTCTAACTTCTTAATACAAGTGTAGATACTGTCGCAAAAGATGTATTACAGTTAAGACAGAAATAAAGCCAGCTTTAAAATAAAATAAATCTAAACTATTTAATCTTATAGAGACAGACGTTTAATCTGTCTTCACAATAGAAACGACACTGAGCTTTGAACAAGAAGCATATTCAGGCGATTACATACAGACAATGAAACAAAGACTTAATAAATCTCTGAGGTCAAAGAGGTTATGTCGTTCATTGTCTATGCATGTGGCTAAAAGATGTGGTCGAACGATGAAGGTTCATGAATTAAGTAGCCGCAAATTGAATCGGTGTGAATAGGTTTTGAAATAAGAGAAAATATTTATTGCGAAATAGATTCGGACCAAATTATCTGATGTAATAGAAAAAAGATATGCACTCAATTTGTGGTAGTGATGGTCAAAAAGTTACTTTTGCCATAATTTCAGAGGTTCAACCTTTACTCATCTGACTGGTAATCACATCAATAATGGACATCAACAACAATTATTATCAAGGAGATCATCCTCCTAACAACTAACTTCGGATTTTACTGATTATTACTTACTAGCCTAACCGGATTTGACTGAATATTAGTTTCTCTACAGAATATTAGTTCTGTAGAGAAGTCTGTGTTTTGTTTGAGCTCCGCAACCCAAAGGAATAGCGACATGCCATGGTTTAGTGTCAGTCTATTCATCTTACAATTAGCACAATATACTAATAACAATAATAAATCTTTATTGCAGATCTATGATCCATACCAATTACAAAACTGCTTAAACAACAATAAGAATTACAAGCAATAATATAATAAAAAATAAGAGATAAACAATGTCATGTCGCTATTTGTATCCAGCGGCGGTACATCGCAGAACCGCATAGTCGTTCAGCCAGACTTCGTATGATGCCGTTCTTACAACTGTCAACTCTAGTCATAAATGACGCAATTGGGGCTCTTTAATGGCGTTGAATTAGTTCAGTCTCGCCTCCATAAACATCCCGGAGGCGCTACAGTAAGGCTATAACCTCATGAGATATCTGAATATATTGTTATATTAAACAAGAATGCTGTCATGATATCTCTTTGTATAATTTGTCCAGAGCTGGCATGTGCAAAAGACTTTGACAGTAGGTTCTAAAAAGATGTAGCTTTGTCTGTGTACTAGGCTTAGAAAATCGCGTAGCAAGCATGTTACCAATAATGGAAAGCGCGCGACGTTGCCGCTCAATATCGGCATCATCCTTCATGTTGCTCGTCAGAATGTGAACGAGATACTTAAACGTCTATCTATCTATCTATCTATATCGTCACGCCAGTCTCCCATTGGGGTAGGCAGAGACTATAGAACGCCACATGCTTCGGTTCAAACATACCTCTTTCGCTTCCGCGACATTCAGTAACCTGGTACTTTTAATTTGGCCCTTTTTCAGTACGTCACCTATTTGGTCGGCGTACGTCCGCCTAGGGCGTCCCCTACCGACATTTCCATTCATTCTCGCACGATACACTCCTTTCGTATTTCTTCTTTCATCCATCCGTTCCAAATGTCCAAACCAACGCAACATTCCTTTTTCAATCTTTGTCACTACATCTTCTTTTAGACCACACTTCTCTCGTATCACACTGTTTTTCACTTTATCTATCAGCCTTACTCCACACATACTCCTCAAAGCTCTCATCTCCACAGCATTGATTCTACTTTCATGCTTCTTCTGCCATACCCATGATTCATTACATCAGTGTTGGTGCCAAAACTCCCTGCAGTATAGCAAGGCGAGCTTGCTTTGGGATAATACCATTGCTGATGATAGACTGTAAGGCGCCATTCACACTATTTCCTGCTTTCACTCTCCTTTCAATATCGCCCTCACATTTTCCATCTCTCGTAAACAAAGACCCTCAATAAACAAACTCCTTCACTTGCTCCACTTTTTCATCTCCTATCATTACGTCACATTCAGTTACACTATCATCCCTCTCTATGACCATGACTTTGGTTTTGTTAACATTCACTTTCATACCTTTCTTCTTATACGCCTCATTTATCGTGGTGACCATCTACTGCAAATCCGACGCTGACGATGCAAATAGAACCTGATCGTCAGCGTATAGCAGGGTCTAAAACACTGACTCACCCATTCTTAATCCACATTCAGACTCTTTCAGATCGGCCAAACAACTGTCCATGAACAGATTGAACAGCCAAGGAGACGCTACACATCCCTGACTAACACTACGATCAATGTTAAACCAGTCCGTGTAGGCCCCGTTTATTCTGACACAGGCACTTAAATCCCTATATAAGGATTCAAGTGTCGTATCAGACAGCTGCTCACTCCATTCACAGAAAGTGTTGACCAAAGTTCATCGCTCACCACTCGATCGTAAGCCTTTTCCAGGTCAATAAAGGCGCAGAAGACCTTCTGGTGTTTACTTAAGACTTTATCTGCAATGCACCTTAAGGAAAAGACCTCTCTCTACAACCTTTACGATTTGGCCACCAACGCTGACAGGTGGAGTGTCCTGGGATCCTCGCCCCGATCTGAATAACATCATTTCAGTTTTTTGGAGTTGTAAACCAAGTGATGTGCCTTAGCATACTGTTCGCATATTAATAATAATTTCCTCAAGCCTTTGCTAATAATAGGTACATGTCTACATTACCATACCCTTCAGAAATTTCAGCCATAAATCTACACGCCGAACCTTTACATTAGAAATTCCGTAAAACAACACCAATAATAATAAATTCCACTAATTTACTTTCAATACACCAACAAAAACTTCAAAACAAGCCCTCAACCACAACGCTGAACGGAAAATTTAATACTCCCTATATGAGATTTTACCATCGCACGGCGACATATTAAAATACTTTGATATTTAACGAGAAATTGGCTTTCATTGAACAACATATTGTTATAAAAGCTTTTGTACGATATAATGGTTGGTATTTTTAAACAGTAAATTTGGGTACTTTTCAGACTTTCGCGGTTTGCTGGCCACGTCATGATGTAGGCAGAAATGTTTATCAAAGGTATAGTGGCATAAGCAGCATTTAACGTGCGGTCCTCTTGATTAGTTCTTAGGAATGTGCACCAGCCATTATTCGTGCGATGCCAATTACATGGAATTTTGAGAAAAAGACAATGACATCCACAACCTCTTCTCCCAGACTACTTTGAAGTTTTCATTATTTGTCTCCTTTACTTATAAGAAATGATGAAAGTCTAAAGGAAGATAAAGGAGCAGGATGGCAGCAGCTGGGAAAGGTAAGACGAACGGGCTTCCGTGATCTGACTAAACCTGAATATTTCCTAAGAAAACATGATCAAGTAAAACATTTATATATTAAAAATATCATTACAAGGAATTAAAATTCCAAAAACCAACACGCAAAACTTTCATTCCCATGGAACCAAAACCGTGACCCCCCTGTACGGTGACAACATCAGCGATATATCATTTAACTCGTTAACTGTTATACTTTGGCGAGTCATGTTTCATGTCGGATGGAATCCAGCTTATAATAAACCATAAAAAGTGCATCGAGGAAGGCAAAAGGCTATATAACATCACGCTATGAGCGACGGGAGCGGAGCAGTAGCCTTAAATAACGCGGGTGTAACCACTTGCATCTTCTAGTATGTAAATAAATGCCCGTTGACTCTGATATTTTTTATTAAATACTCACGCCTATATCCTCGGAGGGGTAGGCACAGGTTTAATATTATACCCACATTTCGCTATTTTATGAATCTTAGGTTCTACGTTATAGGGGGCGAGCCTATTTCCGTTACCAGGCACATTGCTAAACTCCGTGCCGCTATTGAGAATTGGGCAAAACTCAGTAACACTTTTGCCCGACCCGGGAATCGAACCATTCGCTATCCACGGGACACACAATAAAGAATATGTCTTTAATAAGACATATTAAAGACTGGCAAGATATGGTAAAAGACAGGGACCAGTGGAAGAATGTGGGGGAGACCTTTGCCCAACATTGGGACAGCAATGGTTAAAAAAAAAAAAAAAGAATATGTAGATAAATTAACGCCTACTCTGATATTCCTATTTGACCTGGCGTCATTTAGCCTTTAGCAATTACGTCCCCGAGTATGACTACATCATTATTTTTTACGGTTTCAACGCCAAGAATATGTTGAGAATTTTGTTTAAAGATGTTTTTAAAAGATCATATCTTGAAGCCAGCATGGCTTTTTGGTGATCAATCTTGAGATACTAAAAATTTTATGTTAATTCGTTTTTAAGAGTGCAATTTAAAATGATTCAAATATAATTGGGTGGAATGGTGAAGAATGGCAAATGCAGAAACGTTTCGAGAAAGCAATTTACGTTGATTACTGATTTGGTTAAGTGAAGTAGAGGCGACAGAGAGATCGTTGTTAGAAGGGAAAACGTTGAGTTTTTAAAAGTGTATGTAGTGATGTTCTTACTAGATATTTTTGATTACATACATACATACATAGGCTCACGATTGTTTCCCCGAAGGGGTAGGCAGAGGCATATTAAACGCCCACTTTTCGCCAGTGTTTTGATCCCTTTAATAGGTGGCGAGCCTATTGCCGCTTATCGGGATAGTTTGAGCCTCATCCGTTGATCGGCAGGTGCACCACTTGAGGTTGGTTTGGGACCCTAAGTTCTTGGCGGGAACCCTATGCACCCTATTTTTTATTTTCTTTGATAGTCAAACAATTTGTGGTAAACCTAACAATAAGTGGTAGTAATGCGTTACATTTATTACGGGCTTGGGACCCCTGGTGAAGTGGTGAATGAATCTAGCAATTTGTGAGATCATTGCCATTTGGTTTATAGACGGATGGCCGTTTACAAAAAGGGTAATCAATCGCGTGTCAGAGAGTACATCAAACTTTCATTCTCGGATATCAAGATGATTTGTCACAAATTATCCGTCTGCTCAGTACTCCAAAATATCCTGACTCTCGTATAAAAAATGAAGCAAATATTCTGTCAAATCAGGTAAGATTGTCTGTGATTAAAGTTTGAATGCAACCACTATAAAAAAAAGATAATATGACTGTATTTCTACTTTTTCTTGATTGTATTATGACAGGTTTTTGTACCATAACCAAATAATAGTTAAAGATCAGCATGTCTACACGATACAAACATGATGAATTGAATAGAAAATATTAACGAATCAAGTCTAAGAGTTCTTACACTAAACCTACCTGAGAAATCTTCACCAACTTTTTATCCAACATCACTTTACTAATAGCTCGTCACAGATCACACCTGAGTTCTAATATTCCCGAAGGACGCTTTCTAGTAAGCAGAACGATCTTCGCAATAACAATAAGACATTTGTCTTTGTACGGTCATGCTTGAGAACGAATGCTATTTGTAATGACTAGTAACTGTCTTTCAGGTATTTAATGGAATGGTTTTATTATTTGAAGCTCATTTTTGTACAAAAAATGTATAACTATGTTCATCCTATCAGTTATCTAGTTGCCAAAGTTCTAGCTTGATGGAATTTGTTTATTCTTCATAATAACGCTTATAGTATTATTTTGCAAGAGGGGCTTGTCCTGCAAAATGCGAATTGTTCAACAAATAATAAATTTAATTAAAACACAGTGAAACTGTATTAATTGGCTTCAAATACCAGCGTATGGACTCTACCATCAGTTTGATTTGACCAAATTGCGTATTGCAAGTTTGGAAGTCGTATAAATAATATTTATGTTTATTTATAGACTCACGCCTGTATCCCCGCAGGGGTAAGCAGTGCTGTTATATTACACCCACATTTCGCCTATCACATATCGCCGAGCCTATTGCCGTTACCAGGCACATCACCAGACAGACCAGTATGAATAATAGTAGTACAAATTAGTAATACACCCGAAAGGAAATCACCACTGGTATGCCTATAGTATATTTCCACAATTTCAGCGGAATACTCTCATCAATTCCTGATCCGGTAAGCATGTGATTACCGGGAAAAGCTGGATACTGGCATTTTCAAGTAATCAAGAAACATACATAGAAATATATCGATAACTTGAGAGCAAGCTTCTCTTTTTAAATTCGATAAAAAGTTTATAAAAGGCAATGGCATACAAACTACAAAGTAAATAGAAATAAAATCGGTGGCCGCATTAAAACTTTCCAACAACAGAATGCTCTAAAAACAAAAACTATAACTTTATACCGTGGACTTGTTCAGAAGATTCATAGCTTAACATGCAAGTTTTAAAGACGCAACTAGGACAACGGGTTTCCGTGGCAGGTTAGACGTACTATCACAAATTGCTTGGGAAACTTTTAATGAGCATGAATATAAACGGTTCGCTAAGTACGCCGCAGTTGAATAGTATAATTAGTTGGATGTATAGGTTGTAGCTTAAAGGGTATTTTAGAAATGTTTTTAGGTTTCTTACTTAAGGTAGCGTGAATAAGCGACGATAGCCCAATGGTGTACGTAACGGACTGCCGAGACGATGATCTCTGGTTCGATCCCCAGGTATCCCGGGCACACACCTCCGACTTTTCGAAGTTTTGTGTGTATTAAAATGTTAATAAAATTATCGCTCGCTCAATGATGGGCCCGGTAGATGGCAATATGCTCGCCCCCTATTACGTTGGGACCGACACATAACTGGCGAAGTGTGGGTGTGTAATAGGTACACCTCTCCCTACCCTTTTGGGGATAAAGGCGTGAAGTTATGTTATGTTATGGTAGCGTGACATTGTTATTAAGACTCAGTTGTCCGTCTGTCTATCTGTCTGTTTGAAGACATGTAAGTGTGTTGGCGTTCTTTTACTGCGTGAAAGCCCCTAACCTAACGATTCTTGTCCTAAGAAAAAAACTGGGACCGATAGTTTTACATGTCGTTTTGGAGGACACATGAATAACCACGTGTACGGTAATCGATCCAAGTTGTAATCTGTACAAAAGTTGCTTGACTTATTAATGGGATGTGGACTTTTGTGTCAAAATTTAAACATTTGATTTATTGTAACGGTATGCAAAACTAAAAAAACATCGAATGATATCACATATTAATCTTGAGGAGTAGCTTAATCTAAGTAAATATCACTTAATCAATGTCAGCCAGAACTGCTAAATATTGTACAAAACATCTCAAACCAGTAAACGATATGCACTAAAACATTACGACGACAACAGATTATAATTATACTCTAAACAACAAATTATATACTCTAAACATACAAATCATATAGTACAAAATAGCCTGTCGTATTTCTAGTCAAAGCTAGCTCGGCTCGCCTATAAAGCTAAGGAAATTATCTCTTAGTTCCTGTCGTGTTGATAGCGGGCACTTCGGTCCTGAAATATGGGACGGGCGAGGCGGGAATATTTTAAATCTCAAACATTTTCAAGAAAGGTTATGATTCAGCAACTACATATGTAGGGCCGCTATTTACGTATGTATTTACATATTTATGTATGTTGATCTGTTACCCGAGTTACTTCTGTGCTTACTCTCATATTTTTCTAGATAAAATATCGTTAAAAGCGTTTTAATGGCAAGATTTATGATTATTTTAGGTGTCGATACACTAAAGTACTGATAGCCAGTTTAACCACACTCTAATAAATTCCGTTTAAATTATTTGACAGATAAAGTCGTTCAAATAAAGTTTTTATTTTCAATGACTCTAGCTGATAATGTCTACCTAGGGATAGTAAAACTAGCCGATGCAGTATTTATCTTCATTTTAGCAGTAAAATTCAAGTTATTGAAATTATGATATTGACCACTATAAATGTAACAATGTTTAAAAACACTTCTTGCGGACTTTGACTTGCTGCAACTATTTTCAAATTATAAAATGTTTGTCACAATTATAGAGTCAAACTTATACTAAGCGTAGCAGTAGTAAAACGATTTTATAAATCACTAAGCCACTCTTAGTCGACCACGACTTCTATAAACACGTACACAAACAACCTCCTTCACCCCCAAGTGTGTCTAACGTATGTTTAATAAAACAAACTTATTAGCATCAGCTTGTAATCTCACATATTTATACAACATCATCTTATCGCACAAGACATGAATGCCTGAGTTATGATCGTAGTATGTGTAAATTTGTGGAGGTAGGTTATTCATAGAGATGTTTATGAGAGGGCTTTTAAATAATACTTCAGAGTCTGGGTTTCTGATGAATCTATGCTGAAAAGCGAAGGTAGCTATGAGACTATATAATATATTATAATTTATAAGATATCACTACTTAGTATAAAACAAAGTCTGTCTTCTGTCTGTCTGTCCCTATGTATTTATGCTTAAAGCTTAAAAACTACGCAACGGATTTTAATGCGGTTTTTTTTAATAGATAGAATGATTTAAAAGGAAGGTTTATATGTATAATTGACGCGAGACGCGGCGACGTCTAGTCTCATAATATATAAGATAAAATTCCGACAAATAACAGTCGATATTTCCTACAGATATCTCTTTTTATACATTTGTGTATTATGCCTGTTACTTTTTGTACACATGCATACATTATATTATACGAAGTCTTCTTTTTTCCTGTCTGTTTGTATGAACACGATTATTTCGAAAACTACCAAACACATTTTTGTACGATTTTTTTTATGTAAATAGAGTGATTCCTGAAAAAGGTTTAGGTGTACGCGGATAAAATCAGTATATATAAAATTTTTGCGATAACGCACAGTAAAATTACTGAGCGCAGGAATATCCGTCCATCTATGTTATTTAGGGAATTTAGGGGTGCATTAAGAAATAATTTTCCAAAATTCCTATAGGATCGAGCGGAAACATTAAAATGAAAATAAAATATGTGGGCGTAGCTGCGGGCGTACTTTACTAATATGACATTATGAAAATTTCACTTGCATAAGTCGACACCATTATACATAGGTTCGGAAATATATGGCTCCTAAAAGTATAACTTTTGAAGTGATATTATCTTAAACGCAATATTTTGTAGTAATTATTAACGACAAACAAAATATTATTAATTAATATAATACAGGGTGTCACAAGACCCATTACCAAACCGAAGTCTACTCGTTTTGGACATCATGGCAAGTCATACTAAACAAAAATAAAACTTGGGAAATGATTTTTATTTTACAACTAATCACATTTTTTAAGCCGCAATTAAAATTGTGCGCGTACAATTTTCGAAATACCTACTAATCCATGGGTGCATAAGACATCCATAGACCAGGTTGACATGGTAATTGCATCGATTTTGTACCTAATTAAATAAATTCCATAGTAACTTTGAGCCTCAATATCTCCTGAACCAGTAATTTCCCAGGTATGGTGCCGAAGTAAAACATGTTCGTAATGATTGGTATAATATGGGGTTTCAGTTTTCGTTAAGGGTCTTTTTACACCCTGTATAATATTCTTCCTATATAATATAATAACGTTATTTATTATGATAAATAACGTAAACACAGGGTCAGTAATTTAGTATTTGACGACCGGTTGGCGCAGCGGGATTGTAAGCGACTGCTACGTCGAAGGTCGCGGGTTCGATTCCCGCTCAAGTCAAACATTTGTGTGGATGAACATGGATGTTTGTCTTGGTCTGGGTATAATATGTATGTATTTACAAAAAAAAAGTATATATGTCTGATTATCTACTATCTAGTACCCACAGTACAAGCTCTGCTTAGTTCGGGACTAGATGGTGATGTGTGTATGTGGTAGAATATTAGAATTAGAATATGTGTAGAGTCAATGGATGGATTATCCGTGTGGTGATCCGTGTGGGATTAAGAATACGGAATGTCACCACCCCATATCATCCCATGGGTGTCGTAAAAGCCGACAGAGGGAGCATATTATGCAGAGAACAGCACTATAAGAGAAGGAAAACTTGATTCAAACCCTATACCAACACGTTTGGCCAGCGTGGTATAGTAGGCCAATTCCTCCTTTCAAAGGAGAGGCCTAGTCCAGCAGTGGACTGTTAAAGGCTGATGATGATGATGATGAGAGTCAATGGATACAGGACACGAAAAACACTTAGAACAGACAACTACACACTGTATCTGTTACCGCGACAAAAGATAGCATATCATGATATACAAGCTATATTACTGTAGAGTTTCACCAACATCCGATTAGTAGTTTTTGCGTAAAAGAGTAACAAGCATAAATATGTCTATCCTCACCAACTTTCCTTTTGATTATTGTTGTGAGATATTCAAATATATTCTTTATTTAATGTGCAGATGTCCTTTATACTTCTTAAGTAATTTGATGATCTCTCATCTCGCTTTTGCGCATTTTGCTTTTAACTCTCTCGAGTTAAAAGCAAAATCAGCAAGTACGCAGATTCAAATTAGTTTAGTACGTAACAAGTAACAATCTTGAACCAATTACGTCACTAAAGTTCTGCTATTGTAACATGTGAATTTGTATGTACGTCTGCTTTACAATGATATGTAGAGATGTATTTGTTTTTATCTGAGTATGAGTTACATTATATTTTATCCGTGTAGTTTCGTGAAGGTAAGAAATTGTTACTACCCCACTTTATTTAATATTTTTTACGCACATAACTTCTAAAAGTCATTTGTGCGCACCGTGGTTTCGGACTCGAAAACGCAGAGGCCTGCGTAGCAATCTGTTAGTCTCTCCTCGGCTTTCGCTGCTTAAAAAGGAAAATACAAGAAGTAAATATTCATATGGCAAACTCGACATGAAAACCTATACCAACCCATCTGGCAAGCGTGGTGTTGTAGACCAAATCCATCTTTACACTCACAACGCTTCAAAATAACAAGCACAACGCCACGCCAACAAAATCAAGCCTCCTTAAAAAATATAAAAGCCAGACTTTAAACATTAAACTTTGAACATGGCCAGACAAGTCCCAAAACGAAGGCCATGGCTTTTAACGCCAGGAATTTTCTTTTGAACCACCGTTTTATCGGTTGTAAAACCAACATTTTCGTTTACGATCTCGTTTGGCTTTAGACGGCCGAGATTTATTGTTTAATCTAGTGCATATTTTATAAGTAGGTATTGCATAGGGCTATTTGGATATACTGGTTTTTTATACGGTTGCGTTTTCAGGAAATCTCTTCTTAGTAGCACCCTTACGGTCCACAGGAAACATACATGTCAACGTTTAGCTTCTCTTGCCCAATAGTTTTGGCTGTGGATTTTAATTTTTCAGGTTCTTCAATATACTTCCAATTAAATTCGTAGCGGGCTCTAGTAGACATTTCTTTCTCTGTTACTTTTCGACGGTCAATTTTGCTCTCTTTTTTGGTCACTGCTGTTGAATCTACACAGGGGACAAACTAGTGAGAATGTAAAAAAATAAAGTACTCGTTTGCCTTCAATATCGTAACATAAATAAGTAAATAAAATAAACAAGAAAGAAAAAAAGGGAGAGAAAGATAATTGAGGCTCACCACATATACATACATGCTTATTTGAGAAAACAGGTTGTAGCAATTGCGATCACACATCATTCCACACTCCGTTTACACAATTAAATATTTTAAGTTTTGTGCAAATTTCTTTCGAGTTTCCTTAGTACCTCTCTCCTTTAGCTATTCGAGACTATGGTACTACTCGTAAGCTTAGAGTGAATTTGCTCTGCGATTCCTACGTGAAAGTAGGATTGTATGCGGAAAGGCATCCCGCCGCCGAATAGATAGCATACTTAGTGTACGTTGCAGAGACTTCGTGACGTAACTACAGCGCTCGCCCAGTTTTAACTGCGGTGACGACTTCTGTGACTTTTTTTTTTACGGAATTTTCTATACAAATAAAAATATATTTTATGTTCCCGATGTAGATAGATGTAGTAGCTCAGGCTGTCTGTTAAATAGAGTGGAGTAACGGCCGGTCTCAATATATGATATATCCATGGCTTGGAGATTAGAGATGCATTTGCCTAAGAGAGAATTTTTGGAAATTGTCACCCTTTTTGGAATTTTTGCAAATTGTCACCTTAATTGCCAAAAAACGTAACAAGAGAGATCGGAAGAACGGATTCAGACGCAGTAACCAAACATACTGCTTTACTAGCTTAGTTTGAGGCTTTGTACAAATACATAAAACCAACAGTTCGCAATTCAGAGAGCATTTGCTCTTTGAATTGTGGCCAAAACATAAACAATAAATGTGGCCTAATTATTCTATTCTGTCGTTATTAAGTATTTACCAACGCAAATACAAATATGGGTTCAATAAATACGCCTAATGCCTTCCAAAATTGCATAACATTAGCGACTAAATACGATTGTGATACGATAATATTATTGATGAAACATCACATGCATGTTGCCATTTTATTTAAATACTAAGTATCATTAATATTCAAATATGAAATAGCGTATTGAAAATTTACATAATTTTGCATTTATTATATCTATCACACTCATCAGAATTATCATAGTGGCTATTTGATGAATCCAATCAAGTCGTGGTATGATGGTGAGCCTAGAGGCTAGAGACCGAAAGACTGCTACGCTGAGGATCTCGGGTTCGATGAAATCGTTCTTTCGAACGACTTTTCGATGTTAAGTGCGAAATAAATTGTTAATTATCGCTTGCTAAACGGCGAAGAAAAACATCGTGAGAAAACCTGCATATCTGAGAGTTCTCCGTAATTTTCCCGAAAGACATGTACAGTCTGCCAATCCGCACTTGGCTAGCGAGGTGAACTATGGCCTTACCCTTCCCATGGTAAGAAGAGGCCCGTGCCCAGCAGTGGGACAGTGTATATACAGGGCTGATGATGATGAAATGGTGGTGTGATAACTTGAATGATATCGTTTGACCAGGTTATGTAAATGTGCCTGGTTGACTGCGGCTCAACTGATATTGTTCAGAACCTGGGTATGAGTCTGTTTTATATTAATCTATTGGTGACTCGAATAATATGAATATTTTCCCAAATAAATAAATAGAATAGTAGCAATCTGTTGTGTAACTATTATAACGGTGCCGTGGCGTTAAGTGTGCCATCTACGACACAATTAGAATGTAGCAACGCGATAAACTAGGTTTTTAAATTTAATGTCAGATTTATATTCAAAGCGAATTGAACCCGCGCGTGAAACGTGCCTGCATGATAAATGTTGGGTACAGCTTTGAATATAACTATGATTTTGAAATATGAAATCTGGGCAAATCAAGTAATATTTTTCGCGGTCATCTTCCTAATGCTTTAGGTTCGCATTTGAACATTTTGATAGATTTCTCTACAATGAGATTTTGAAATGAAAATATTACAAATCCCGAATATTCACAAAAATATATTTTAATTTTCACTTTCATTGGCAATCTATTGCAAGTCGTCTCTTTCGACCTACGATTAAAATTTATCCTTAGAATTATCAAATACACAAAAAAATAAACTCAGTCTGTTTCAGTGGAAAGTATGTACGAAAATAAGTCTAACTGTATTTGGAGACTTCAATAACAAACACTGTGTCATGTGATTTTTATATGTTAGTGAATTAAAGCATTTGTCCTCAAAATATTTTGTTTACGCTAAGAGACTTGACTAGAACACAAGCAATTAATTTCGCTCAGAAAATTCTCGAATGTTCTAGGTAAAATTTATCGCTTTGTGTTCTGACCTGAAGATAATTTAGACAAAGTTGTATGTTTTTATTAGAGGTCTCTGAATAAGATCAAAATTAATCCTTGTTTGTGGTTTAATTATATTGAAGTTGTAATTTAATTTGGCTATGAATTAAAATTAGGAAGAGGATATGGTCTGCGAAATTGTTTCATTGGGTTAGCTGTGGTTTAATTCAGTTGATTTACATGCATGCGCCTTTCAAATCGTGACAGAGCAAAGGATGCGAATCCCAATTCACGTAACCCCCACCGCTAAAAACGTTGTATGACACCGCGGTGGTTTTAGAAGGTTAGCTCGGCAAGCCAAGTTAAGTCATCAGACCTGTCATAAAAATCTTTGACAGTCGTTATTGGGAGTACTCCAGAATATACTGACACTGGTCAATGAATACAGATTTACATAGAAGCGGAGTTTTTAAGGATTTCGTGTGCCGATTCCAAGTGGGGACTGCCTGCAGTTTAGTTCGTAGTTGGCGCTGTTGGAGGCGCTGGTGTCGTTCTCCGTCTCTCTCGCTCCCGTAGTTAAGATACACTGGAGGAGAGAGAGACCGCTGCCGCAGCGCAACTGCCACGCTGCCAAGTGGCAATTTGAGTCGCAGAAATTTTGTATTCAAAGCGCCCATATGAAATGCGCCTCTATGTAAATATCTGAGCTCTTTGCGCTGGTCTAAGCCTGAGAACATTGCTATCATTTGAGTTGCGGAGGTCAGTCAGGACAGAAAATAAGCTAACAAATCTGAATAAACCAGAAAGCTGACGTCGGGATATAAGATGAATGACTTGGTTGCAACCGGTATAATGCTGAGACAATGACGATTGTTATTTGTCACTGCTCTGTGCCTTCGTGATCACAGAAACATTTTCTGCGCTAATGTACTAAAACATCAAACCAATCCTCACAATAAACGCTAAACTGTACTCAAACCTTAACACAAAGCCATAAATAAAATCCAAACAAAATATCCGAAATCACGTCGCTTCATCTTCTCGACGCCGACAGAAATGCAATACGATCCAAATATTATTATGCAACACAAACGCCAAGCCATATGAAGCCAAAATATTCCTTTAAAACATCCATTCTTGAAATTCAGGCACCGGTACCATCCGTTGTATTGGCGTATCTCGCCGTGGCGTATGCTAAATATTATTTATTCAGAAATCGTTTTGACATTGATAAGTCGCTCAAGTTTTGAATGTGAATAATGTCTTCTGTATTTTGCTGGGACGTGACTTTTCCGCCGGTGTTTGTAATATTAAGTTCGATAAGTGTCGTTTATTTTGTATCATCTTTTCGAGCAATAGTGTTTTGGTATCTCTTTGCGAGATATTGATAGAGTTTTAAAGTTGAAGTCTGCAGTGATGGCGCATTGGTTTTGTATCGACAAGGTTTATTTCAGGTATAAGGTTTGGTTTCCATGTGACAAACAACTAGTACTTATGACGCGGGCCTCTGTTCATTATGAAAACGGTAAAGACATTGACACGACACTACGCAGAAAAGTGCAGATTGACAGATTAGCGAGAGATATCATAAAAATAGCAATATGTTTTGAACCATTCTTTCTTTCTTCCACCGTGCCTCGGACGGCACATAAAACTGTCGGTCCCAGATCTTGCCTTAGGACAGGAATCGGTTGGCAATGATGAAGGCCCTCGGGTGGTCTGTAACTCCGACTCCAGAGTTGGCCACACACTCAGACGATAAAGAAAGTATTAATCAATTAATAATTAAAAACACTTCCTAACCGTTCACTATTTATCTCAGCCACCCGAAAATTGTATCACCCTACTTTGCCGATAGTTTCAATCAAGCTTGCACAGTGACAAACTTTGCTTAGTTAATACTGAACAGTCCTAGTTCCAGATTTATTGACAAACTCCTCCCTTTCAGCCGAGATTCAGTGATCGTTGGAATGTTGTTTGTAGTTTCCTACTTTAAATTACGTTCTTAGTTTACGAGCATTTATTGAAATTTTAATGGAGCGTGCTGAAAGGTGGACGATTTGATTGAACAAAGTTTTAACTGTGTGGAGGTTTTATTAATTTGTTCAAGAACGCGATGATTATCAGACTTTTGCAGTATCTACACAATGCTATACATAACATAATCGGTCTCAGTGGTGTGCTATTGAAGAGGCCTATATCCAGCAATGGAATATGGCAGGCTGATGATAATGATACATATTATAAAATTAAGTCCCCACCACGTCCTGTCTGGCTGTATGTACGCAATAAAACCAATAACTACTGAATGGATTTTTGTACAGTTTTCACCAATAGATAGTGTAATTTCTGAGGAAAGTTTATATGTATAATATACGCGGGCGGCCGTGGCCGATGAAATAACGAACGCTTATAAATAGATATAGACCTGTTATAAAAATATTAGTATCTGATCAGTTATAACAGATCGTGAAAGTTTAAAAATTATTATTAACGTTGTTTCGTTTGGCTTACAAAATTAGTTTGTGAATATATTTTAGTAATATTGATTCACGTACGTTATATACATAATTTAATCTTAACGTATCTCATGTATATATAGTAAAATATATGGAATAATTTATTGCTTCATATCATTATATTATTTTGTATACTTTTATAAGATATAATATATCTTGTTGCTATGTATTTCTATGAAATACTTCGTAGCGAGCGACACGTTCTCTGCCGCGCGTCACCGCGTTGTGTCACCCGATTTTTCAGAGTTATGTGCCTATTGAATTGTTAATTATCGCTGGCTCGGAGAGCACGTTAAGACGTCGGTCCTGTTATGAAGATCTTTGACAGTTGTTATCCTAGATCTTTGATAGTGTAAACCATGCAATATCGAGATTCGTTTGGGTTGTGGAGGTAAGACAGAAAGTCGCTCTGTGGAAAAGCTAATATACAGCCAAATCCGGTTGGACTAGTAAGCGGACCCCGGGTTGCAACTGGGATAATAATAGGAGAATAAAGACATTCACCATTAGCGTTGTCAAAAACGTTCTTAAAGCCGTCAGACATTTTATCTCATAGACACTCAGAACCAATAGGAAACCGGCGCTGCCGTGTGCTGCAGCAGCCATCTGCTGTCGAGATCGAAATCATGACGAGACTTGGCTTGCCGAGCACAGGTCGCCATTTGGATGGGTGGCCGTGTGTGGCATTTACATCAGAGCGCTTCCGTGTTTCGGAGGACATGTAAAGCTGTTGTTCCCTACTTGTCTCAGGATAAGGATCGTTAGGCAATGTCGGAGGCCTTAAGGTGGTCTGAAAACTCCGACACCAGAGTTGGCCACACTCTTACTAAAAGAGAAGAAGGGACACGTTGCGTGCATCTGCAGTCTGCGGTCGGCTGCAAATTTGTTTGTAAGTGCACATGTCTTATAACTTACATGCCTGACTTGAACGAACTTGCATGATTTTGCACAAACTTCGGAGTCAGTCAAAAGCTTTCTCTAGCAACTTAATAGTGCAGGAGATATTTTACGAGCGCGATCAGAATATCCGAAGCTCTTTTAAGTTTATTAGCCACAGTTTAAAGCGTTAGGAGAAGCAGTAATTTGTACGGATTATTTACAACTCGGGGCCCACTTTCTAGTCTAACCGGATTTGACTAAATATATTTTATTTCCACAACTGCCTGTCTGACCGCCGCAATCTAAAGCGATAGCGATTGGTATGGCGTGGTGCCGAAACCAAGGTAGGGTTCTAGGCGACTTGGAAAAGGAAATGGACTGTATTAGGGCGAGTTCTGGGTCGCCTAGAAAGGAATAAGGGAAGAAGGAGATGGATACGGGAGGAGGTGATTGAGTGGGTATAGGCTATTTTAAGGATGGAAGGCACTTACCTTATACAGCCTTGGTGGTTTCGTGATACAGCTGCTTGTTTTCACTTCACTCACGAGCGGGTTTTCCTTGGTGGAAGCGGTGACAAACACATACGGGAGCGGCGCGGTACGAACGAGACGGCGATACAGCGGTGCGGCGCGGAGCGGTATCGAGACGGCGTTCTTAGCGAGCGGAATGTTCGAGACTGTCACTCGCGTTCACGATCGCGTCGACGAAATCAGGCGCAAGGCAGTGCCTCTTCCAGGGAGAGGGAAAGAGAGGGACGGAAATATGATATCGCTCGCACTAGACAAGCGTGGAACGATTCATGTTGATGCGATTAGTTATATATATAGGAAGGTAGATGGCGCTACCATATCCCCCCGGCCCTAAAGGGTTGCCTTTAAAAAAAAATAGAATTGAACTTAGCTACGTTGGGTGTACTACCGCATAACCCATCAATAGGCTAAGACAGCGATATGACAATAAATTAATCTAAATTAACTCTAGCGAAAACTACAAACGCAATAATAGCGAAAACTACTAACTAAATACTTAAACTAAGAGGTAGGTCCAACTTCAGGCTAGATCTCACTGAGTTGGAAGCGGACGCGAGTTGATCAGTGCCTCGACTTGTGCAAGGACAGTTAAAGGCTCTTCGTAAGAGAGGATCTGTTATAACTTTGAAGAGATGCGTTTTAATTACTTTGACCATGCTTGCCCAACATCCACCGAAATGTGGTGATGCTGGTGGAATAAACTTCCAGTCAATATGATCTATGGAGAGTTCTTCCTGAAGACGAGTACGATAACCCGCGACGTGATTGAAACAACTAGCGGGAACAAGTTCAATCAATTTACTAACGCGGTTGGCGACAAAAGTCTGCCAGCGGTGAGGAGAAGAATAAATCCTAGCGAGCACTACCTTGGAGTCGGAAAATGCGTATATTTATTAATAGAGTAGTGGGGCAAAACTGTGTCTTGAGCCTTGTGGAGCAACTGAGACAGCAGAAGGGCCGCGCACAACTCCAGTCTCGCAACCGAAATGGTTTTAACAGGCGAGACCTTAGACTTGGCATAAACTAACTGCACCGAGTAGTTAGAACCAATGCGGGCTTGCAGATATACGACTCCGCCGTAAGCACGTTCGCTGTCGTCAGCGAAACCTATTAAGTTGACGGTACATCCATCTACCAACCCAAGATGACGCGGAATAGTAACTTGATTGAGCGCGGTAAGCTCAATACAAAACTGGCCCCAAGCGGCGACAATATGGTCAGGGGGTGTTTCATCCCACTCACACTTTGATAGCCAAAACTCCTTGATCAAGAGCTTGGCGTACAAAATTGTGGGAGCCACAAACCCATTATGTCCCATAGTCGAGCCATTGTGGACAGCATAGTGCGCTTGGCGCACTTGTCATCTGGTGGTGAGACGTCAAACCGAAAACTATCACAGGATTTATCCCAGCGTAAACCGAGAACCTTATGCGGTACAGACTTCTCAAACTCAATGTCTGGAGAAGCTTTATGAGAATCTGGTATGCGTGCGTGGTATGCCTCCTTAGAGTTGCTTGTCCATTTGACAAGATCAAACTGGCCTCGCTTGAAAAGCTGAATAAGCTCTTCACAAAGCGAAATTGCTAGCGGAGCGGGTATGACATTACAGGCAATGTCATCTATATACAAAGCGGAAGTGTAGTATAGTATAGTGTAGCGTAGCGTAGCTTAGCATAGCGTAGCATAGCGCAGCATAGCGCAGCATAGCGCAGCATGGCGCAGCATAGCGCAGCATGGCGCAGCATAGCGCTGCATGGCGCAGCATGGCGCATCATATCGCAGCATGGCGCAGCAAAGCGCAGCATGGCGAAGCATGGCGCAGCATGGCGCAGCATAGCGCAGCATAGCGCAGCATGGCGCAGCATAGCGCAGCATGGCGCAGCAAAGCGCAGCATGGCGCAGCATAGCGCAGCATGGCGCAGCATAGCGCAGCATAGCATAGCATAGCTAATTAGTGCTTTATCTTACACACAGTTTTAGCACCCACCTTGATCTCTTGAAGAGCAGAACAACAACAAGACGTAATACAATGAGAAGTATGTAACGTAGGTACGGTACCCATAATCACATACCCAAGTACCGTCTCAATAGCGGGCGGTAAATCATATCGCTCACTACGAACTATGTTAGTTAGTAGCAAGTGCGGAAATATTGAAGCTCCGATCAAAAGATCAATGCCTGCCGGATTCGCAAACTCCGCGTCGGCTAACGGCAATGATTCGAGATGAGTGAGTGATGCTACGTCTATATTAGCGTTTGGCAACGTGTCTGTAATACGTTCCACGATAAGCGAAGAAATGTTAAAATTAATGTCCCTATTAAAACGCGAATGTATTTTAATATCTACGGAACCTTTGCAATGCCTTTCTGATCCGCCTATCCCTTTGACGGTTGAGTTAGTATTTTTAAAGTTATTCCATAATCCGAGGCGTTTGAAGCATTCCGATGTTATTAGATTGGTCTGAGATGCGCTATCTAGCAGACCTAACTAACATAGTTCGTAGTGAGCGATATGATTTACCGCCCGCTATTGAGACGGTACTTGGGTATGTGATTATGGGTACCGTACCTACGTTACATACTTCTCATTGTATTACGTCTTGTTGTTGTTCTGCTCTTCAAGAGATCAAGGTGGGTGCTAAAACTGTGTGTAAGATAAAGCACTAATTAGCTATGCTATGCTATGCTGCGCTATGCTGCGCCATGCTGCGCTATGCTGCGCCATGCTGCGCTTTGCTGCGCCATGCTGCGCTATGCTGCGCCATGCAGCGCTATGCTGCGCCATGCGCAGCATAGCGCTGCATGGCGCAGCATGGCGCATCATATCGCAGCATGGCGCAGCAAAGCGCAGCATGGCGAAGCATGGCGCAGCATGGCGCAGCATAGCGCAGCATAGCGCAGCATGGCGCAGCATAGCGCAGCATGGCGCAGCAAAGCGCAGCATGGCGCAGCATAGCGCAGCATGGCGCAGCATAGCGCAGCATAGCATAGCATAGCTAATTAGTGCTTTATCTTACACACAGTTTTAGCACCCACCTTGATCTCTTGAAGAGCAGAACAACAACAAGACGTAATACAATGAGAAGTATGTAACGTAGGTACGGTACCCATAATCACATACCCAAGTACCGTCTCAATAGCGGGCGGTAAATCATATCGCTCACTACGAACTATGTTAGTTAGTAGCAAGTGCGGAAATATTGAAGCTCCGATCAAAAGATCAATGCCTGCCGGATTCGCAAACTCCGCGTCGGCTAACGGCAATGATTCGAGATGAGTGAGTGATGCTACGTCTATATTAGCGTTTGGCAACGTGTCTGTAATACGTTCCACGATAAGCGAAGAAATGTTAAAATTAATGTCCCTATTAAAACGCGAATGTATTTTAATATCTACGGAACCTTTGCAATGCCTTTCTGATCCGCCTATCCCTTTGACGGTTGAGTTAGTATTTTTAAAGTTATTCCATAATCCGAGGCGTTTGAAGCATTCCGATGTTATTAGATTGGTCTGAGATGCGCTATCTAGCAGACAACGTACCATGTGCGGCGACCCATTAACATCATATACGATAACTTGCGCTGTCGCTAACAGTACCGTCTTAGACGCCGTACTCTGCGTTTTGGCCCTGCGCGGATCATTATAGATGCGCGAGTGCCGTCCTCGCGTGCGCGTCGCCCGCGCAATGGATGTCATACACAACGATACTTCTTCGCCCTCAGACGCGGAAGGCGCAGCTACCGTGTTCTGCACTTGCGACGTACTCGTAAGTGTGTCAAGGTTAGAGGCTTGACTTGACAACCGGTTATTTTTATCATAATGTAACAGTGTATGATGTTTTTGTTTACACGAGCGACATCTCGTTCTACTGGAACAATTACTCGTTTTATGTTTTATGCTTAAGCAATTAATGCAAGCTTTGTTATCTTTTACGCTTTTAAAACGAGCAATTGGATTTAAATCATTAAAGGTGGGACACTTATAGTAATGGTCGTGCACTATATTACTGCACAGACACTTCTGTGAATTATTACTATTAGATTCCGAACATGTTACGTAAGATTGTGGATTAGGGACTGAGTTATTATTACTATTTCGCGATTTATTCAACCTTTGTTTGTTGTTGTTAGTGTTAGACGGGCCAGGTGAACCAGACTGCGTGTTATGAAATATTCGACACTGATCTTTGATGAACGATGTCTAGAATTACCGTAGGCTTACTGGGAATTGGTTGTAAGCACAGTGGAAGCTAATTTATATTCATCCAGTTGTCCTAAAGTAATCAAATGTCTGACATATATTTACTGTGTTGCACAGCGAATACAAGTAATCTTAACTACACTTAATATTAATAAAATGTCTTACCAACTCTTAGTGATGTTCTTGAGTGGAGTCCTGGAGGCAAGCTAGATACACACAAGACTAAAATTGGCCAATATTAGCAAGTGAATTATCTTTACTTTACCAGACTCTAACGCAGCGTCTTCAATGCACGATGCAAGTTCACAGGATTCGCAATTTCTCCTTGCAAATGTCAATGAATAGTTCACAATGTCCTTTCAAGGCGGTTTACTCTATTTAGTTCAATTAAACAATTCACACGAAATGCAAAAAGGTGTGCTCACAATAATATTCGCGTAGCTACAATGATGTGCTTTTCAAAAGGCGATATTTTATTTTACGTACGAGTCGACAACGTGGTAACTTTTCAACGCGGGAAGAGACCGAAGTGACAGTTCAGTGTGACCATTGTCAGAAATTTTCAATAGACTAAACAAAATGTTACTCAATCGATCTAATCGATTTGACTTATAATAAAAACTAATTCTATTTCAAACATCCACCCGCCCCGGACCGGCCTACCGGTCCGCTAATCGGTTGGTAGACGTGACAATGTTGCAACCGCTCTCCTCAGAATCGAACCGTCCACCAAGACCTCAGCAAATCGGGGAACTCCATCAGCCCCAGTTACCAAATGAAGGATGCGCCCCCTGCGCCATCTGAGTGGCGGAAGGTTAGCCTCCTTTATCAAAACGAGGTCACCAATCTTGGGTGGATCGGTCTTGTCGGTCCACTTAACGCGTTGCTGGAGTATGTGCAAATATTCCAAGTTCCAGCGTTTCCAAAAGCTCTGAGTAATCTGGCGTACCAATTCAAAACGCGAGAGACGACCAGGTCTCGTATCAATATAGGGGTACTCAGGCAAGGCGACAAGTGGGCGACCAATCAAAAAATGGCCCGGCGTAAGGGCCTCCAAATCATTCGGATCTGAGGAGATCGGGCACAATGGCCGAGAGTTCAAAACGGCCTCAATCTTACAAAACACAGTTGCGAGTTCCTCAAATGTAAGGACAGATTCACCGATTGTCCTGCGCAAGTGTGTTTTGGCCGATTTTACGGCGGCCTCAAATATACCACCCCAGTGTGGACAATTTGGTGGGGAAAACAACCAATTTATCCCACGTCGGGCAAGCCTATCACCTATATCAGCTTTGTTGGTTTCAAGAAAATTAACAACATCATTCAAATAATTATAGGTGCCCTTGAAGTTAGTGCCGCAGTCAGAGCGGATCAAGGAAGGCAGCCCTCTGCGGGATACAAATCTGTCAAATGTGGCTACAAACGCCTCGGTCGTAAGCGAGGAGACCAGTTCCAAATGTACGGCCTTTGTGGAAAGACAAACAAAAACACACAAGTAGGCCTTAACAGTCTTGCTGTTTCGAACTGTCGACGTTTTCACCAAAAAGGGACCTGCGAAGTCCGTGCCAACACCGTCAAACGTCCTGCTCTCAGTTACGCGATCTGCCGGTAAGTCTCCCATCAAGGGCTGCATGGTAGAAGCCTTGAGCTTATAGCAAGGGATGCAGCGAAAGACTACACTCCGAATAATTCTTCGGGCAGACAAGATCCAAAATTCGCGTTGCAAAATGGCCAAGAGAGCATTACAACCAGCATGCGAATTTTTAAGGTGACGGTCAGTTACCAACAAGCGTACCAAATGACCGTCCTTAGGTAACAAAAGGGGGTGACGAGCCCCGTAAGGGAGGTTGGCGTTCTTGAGACGCCCTCCAACGCGCAAGAGACCCGTATCGTCCAAAAAGGGGTTCAATTTAGAGACAGCTCCCGACAATTTCGATCTCCCTGATTTAAGGATAGCAATCTCCTTTTCAAAATGCGCCAATTGCACAGAACGAACCCAAAAGGTGAGGGACTCCTGTCGTTCCTGTGGTGAGAGAAACGGTGTCAGTCGTTTCTGTTGTGGGTGCCTAAAGTTAAAAACAAAACGCTTTATCCAAGCAGTAACACCTAACAACTTGTCGAGGGAGCTGTAACGATTCAACAGGAAATCGGGGTCGAAGGCGCATTCTACCTTCTCAAGAGCGAGTGTTCGTAGACCCGGCAAATCAGAAGTATTCAAAACTGGCGTTCGAGGCCAATCAATTTCTGGTCGACTCAACCATTCCGGGCCCCACCACAGCGAATGACCTATCAAACTAGGCGTCAAGCATCCGCGCGAGGCACAATCAGCGGGGTTGAGCTCACCTGGCACGTGTCTCCAAACAAGTTTGACTTCGGATTTCTGGATTTGGGAAACGCGATTAGCGACAAATACCTCCAAGGTGTGAACAGAAGCCTTCAACCAACAAAGTACAATTTGGCTGTCTGTCCAGGCGTAGGTCCCACTAATACAAATGCTTTTACCCAAAGTGTTAGACACGTGGTTCAATAAGCGTACAAGAAGGGCTGCTCCCGAGAGCTCCAATTTTGGAATGGTCAGAGATGTCCGAAGGGGTGCCACCTTGCTCTTTGCCATGATCAGGGAAACTCTCACCTGACCTGAGGCACTAACTGTGCGCAAGTACACCACGGCGGCGTGACCACGTTCCGAGGCGTCACAAAACCCGTGAAGGGAGGCCTTGTACTTCCCGGGAGGAAGGATGGGACGAGGCAAGGAGATCTCGTTGACGGCAGGAAGTGAGGATACAAAAGAGGTCCATTCCTCAACAAGAATGCCGTGCAGAGGTTCGTCCCAGGTCAATCCTGCTGTCCAAAGCTTCTGCAAGAAGCATTTTGCCCAAAATATAATTGGACAGATCCAACCGTTCGGATCAAAGGTTCTGGCGACAGTAGACAATACGAGACGTTTAGTCCAAGAACACGGCAATTTCAAGTCTACGTTATATGTAAAGATGTCTTGGACTGGTCTGTACTGAACGCCGAGAACAGCCATCATGGCGGGGTTGTCAACAATCTCAAACAAATGTGGATCCTGCTGATGATCCTCTGGCAAGCCTTTCAAAAGCGCTGGTGAGTTGGAAATCCATTTGCGCAACTCATAACCAGCGGAGGCCAAAATACCTATCAATTCGTCCCGCAGGAGGATCGCCTCGTCCGCTGATGAGGCGCCCGAGCAAATGTCATCGACGTAAATATCGTCCTTCAAGATGGCGGAGGCTCGTGGGAAACGTAGGCCTTCGCGGTCTGCAAGCTCCCAAAGAGAACGTATTGCCAAGTAGGGGCTTGACCTTAACCCGTACGTATTAGTATTGAGCTCGTAGACGACCATGGGATCACGAGGAGACTCTCTCCAAAGGATCAGCTGGAAGCGACGGTCATCAGGGTGGATAATAGTCTGCCTGAACATCATTTTTATGTCGGCCACAAAGACAACCTGATGTCGTCGGAAGCTGGTGATGACGTCACAAAGGTCCTTGACCAACTTGGGACCAGAATGCAAGCACTGGTTCAAGGATACGCCTGTTGAAGTCTGCGCAGAACCATCAAAAACTGTGCGCAGCTTGCCAGTCGATGGCCTCAACACCGCATGATGCGGGAGAAAGCAATGCTCCACCGAACGCCAATCCAAATTTGACACAGACATGTGTCCCAACTGTTCATATTCCCTCATGAACTCAATGTACTTCTGTCTGAGCTCCGGATCACGACCCATGCGGCGCTCCATGGCCAACAACCTCTTTTCGGCTAAAGGTCGTGACTCACCAAGCGGAGGCCGAACAGACAGGAAGGGTAGCCTCGTAATAATCCGACCAGAACGGAGTCGACCAGTATTGTTCTGGAAGAACAGCTCGCACTCCTCATGTTCTGGATTCAAACGGGCAGCTTGAGGGGGCTCCTCTACCTCCCAAAACCTCTGAACCGCATCAGAGAGAGCGGAGCCTACAGCCAACAAATTGTCAAGTTCAGGTGGAGGGGGGTCCCTAGGTACAGGTCCCATCAAAGCAAATCCAAATATGGTTGGGATGGCAGTCAAACCATTTGGCACCAAGACCCGTTTCCCACCAATCAAAATTCCACCGAGGACATCAGAGCCAATCAACAAGTCGATTTGTCCCGGTGTGTCAAATTTGGGGTCTGCCAGTTCCAATCCCGATGTCAAATTCACCACAGCAGCAGGTAGCTGCTTCTGTGGGTGCATGCCCAAAATATTCTTCAACACAATAGCCGAGGTTTTAATCCTCGGGTGTGAAGATTCAACAGGGCCAAACAAAACCTTAACTTGCCCTTCAACATTAGAAGCTACGTCACCTATGCCCCGTATACAATTTGGAAATAAACCCATATTTAATTTAACCTGCCCTACTAAACAAGTGGAAACAATGCAACCTTGTGAACCTGTGTCCAATATAGCACGGACAACAACAGAGGTCCCCGTGGGTCCCCAGACCCTAACAGCAACCGTTGGTAGGATAACGGTCTCAATGGGGGAGGTTGGCGTTATAGGGCAGGGGTCAATGACCTATTGTTGCCTGGGCGGCGACCGTTGGCCAGGACCTGGCAAGTCAAAATGAGGGTGCGGCTTGAAGTCCTCAAAAGCGCGATGACTCGATCCGCGCGCCATCTGTGGGGGGTCATAATGACGCACCCGCCCAAAACGAGGTGGGCGCGAGTCAAGGCGGGGACGCTCCGCCAAAGGAGGGGAATACCTGGGGCAGCAGTCATGGTGCTGGTGACGTTGCGCGGTCGCACATTCAGGTGCGCGAGAGAGAGGAGGCGTGCGCACGCTACGGTTCTCCAAGCGGGGCGAGTGGCGATCAACTGAGCGAGGCGACTCTCGGCTATGCGCCGGTGAGCCTCGGCTGCCACCTTCAAAACACCCGCCCGTGCGCGGCGTCGGCTGGTTGGACAAGCGGCCAACCTCTCTGGCATTCATACAAAGAATGTCCAAATGCTGTCCTCCACAGTGAGGACAGGGGCGAGAGTTTGGGCAATCTCGCTGGTAGTGGGACCCCAAACAAGAGAAGCAAAGGCGGCGGGCATTCGCGATGCGCCTACGAGAGGCGACATGTAGATCCAAGAATGCCCTACAACTGGCCGTTCTGTGCCCCGTGACCTTGCAGTAGAAGCACTCCGCTGGGCTCTGCGTGACTGCAAAGCGAGGAGGGCGCCGGTCAACACTGGCTCGGGTGTGAACGCGAGCCTGCTCCTTAACCTTGGGCGGCTGCGACTTAGCCGGCGTGTCACCACCGGAGTTGTCCAAGACCCGGCACTCATCCTCCAGGAACTTCTCCAGGTCAGCAAAGGGGGGCAGATGGGTCGCGCTATCCCCACCAAAGCGCTGTTCAAAACGCGACCTCAGGTCGGCAGGCAGCTTTTTCAGCACAATGTGCACCAATAGATAGGACCATTGGTCCACGGGCAGGTCAAGGCACTTAAGTGCGTTGATGGCCACCAAAAGCGGGTTCAACAGTTGGGTGCGCAACCCAGAGACCCGGGTCAGCGTCGGCAAGCCCAAAATCTGCTCAATGTGCGTGTCGGCGAGGCCACGCTTATTATGGTACCTACGGGTGATTAGGTCCCGAGCCGTCTGGTACGCCTCGTCAGACACGGGCAGATGCTGGATGAGGCCCTTTGCCTCCCCATCCAGTACCGACATTAGATAGGCCAACTTTTGTGCCGGCCGAAGGTCAGCCCTATCATGGACTAGGCTGTCGAACAAATTAACGAAGCCCAGGTAGCTTCCTAGGCAGCCATCAAAATGGGGGAGGTCCAATGTAGGGAGCCTACTCACCAGCCCCGGTGCTGACCTAGGAAGCTCCTGCTTCAGGCCGGGTTGCCCTTCCCTATCGGCAACTAGTTGTCTCGCAGTATTGGAGACAGCATCATACAGGTCTAAGACCTGGGCATAGTCTTCGCTGACCTTATTTCGCTGGTCAGCGGTGAAATCATTGATTGACACTTCAAGACAGCAAGTGCTGAAAGTGCGGAATTGCTGTTCCACACTTGCCAGGCGATCGTCAATCCGCTCGTACCTTTGAAGTAGGGCCTGCTGGCGATCAGGCCGGTTCACTAAAGCACTGGCTGAGGCAAACCAGCGCAAATCTGATGCAATAGCACCAGCAGCCGCACGCAAGTCCTTGATAGCTGACATAATCAAAATTTCAAAAGAGCCCGGACAAGCGTTAAACAATATTAACAATCAAAACTTAATTTTTCTCAATTCTTTGAAACCAACAAAGTATTAGCCTGTTTACTGCAAGTGCAGGCAAGTGACAGGTATCTACTGTCCAACAAAATTAATAGTTTCAATATATTGAAGAATCAAACACAAAAGTTATCAAAGTTATAACTTATAACAAATTAAAAGTTGAAACTTCAAATTAATTAATTAGTTATTTGCAACAGACAGACTGGCTGTGTTATTTGAGATATACAATAGTAAGTAAGCACAGAATAAGTGTTACCTAGCAATATTATCTATATTATAACAAAACAAAGCTTACCAATGTGACCCGCCCAAGTGGCAAGGTCAAGTTGGTTATAATGTTTATGAATATATGCAATAAACTAAATTTACTAAATTTATTGATAATCAAATGTCTGACATATATTTACTGTGTTGCACAGCGAATACAAGTAATCTTAACTACACTTAATATTAATAAAATGTCTTACCAACTCTTAGTGATGTTCTTGAGTGGAGTCCTGGAGGCAAGCTAGATACACACAAGACTAAAATTGGCCAATATTAGCAAGTGAATTATCTTTACTTTACCAGACTCTAACGCAGCGTCTTCAATGCACGATGCAAGTTCACAGGATTCGCAATTTCTCCTTGCAAATGTCAATGAATAGTTCACAATGTCCTTTCAAGGAGGTTTACTCTATTTAGTTCAATTAAACAATTCACACGAAATGCAAAAAGGTGTGCTCACAATAATATTCGCGTAGCTACAATGATGTGCTTTTCAAAAGGCGATATTTTATTTTACGTACAAGTCGACAACGTGGTAACTTTTCAACGCGGGAAGAGACCGAAGTGACAGTTCAGTGTGACCATTGTCAGAAATTTTCAATAGACTAAACAAAATGTTACTCAATCGATCTAATCGATTTGACTTATAATAAAAACTAATTCTATTTCAAACAAACGAAATAAAACTATCTAGTGTAGGTATTTTATTATTGCGTTCCGTCATCTCGAATGCGCGAATTGTATCAGTGTCAAACTTTTTTAAAGCGAGTTGAAGCAACATAAAGTCGGAAAGATCTTCTAATTTTAAATTCCTAAGAGAATTAACCGCGGTTACGAAGTTATCAATAAACAGCTGGGAATTCGAGACAGACGCGTTGCTGGACAGTTTGAGATTTAAAGCTTGGTCAAAGTACGTAGACGCTAGAACGCGCGTGTCTTGATATCTGTCAAGTAGTGACTGAAGTATGACCTGATAATTCTCAGCACTGGGTGTGACACCTGCAAATACGGACTGGGCCTTCGGTGACAGTTTACCTATTAAATAGTACAACCTGTCAGCATCTGTCAGAGAACCATTATCGTGCACTGTAGACTTAAAACTTGCATAGAATAACGGCCAATTTCGTATATCTCCGTCAAACGACATAATCTCGATTGGTGGTAATCTCGGTTTGCGGGCAACGGGCTCTGCCGAACATTTACCCTCCAATTGCGATTGTATACGCTTAATAATACAATAAAGATCTTCGAATGCGGTATACGCCTGATAGTTCGGTTTTTCATCAGGATTGATAGAAAGTAATCTTGCGTTATAATCGTCTAACAACTTATGAAAATCTGTTCGAATACTATCTACTGTTGTACAATAACTGAGAAATGTTTCGCTATTACTGTCAGACATCGATGCGGTTTTTGATCTTTCATAGATATTTTGAATGCGCTCAAATAAAATATTGCGTTTTGCTTCTAAGATTGTCATCTCTTTGTCTTCCGACACGCGTGACTTCTTTTGTTGTGACATGCTTACGTAAGTATAAGCTAATGAGAACGAAACAAAATAAGAATATCTAATGTATCTATTATTTTACCTAAGTAGGCAACACTTTAGAGCTGAGGAAATAAAAGTTGATTGAAATATGAGATTTATAAGACAACTATGATAGTTGCAGAAATAATAATTTAATAAGTAGGTAGCTACAAAAAGTTTACCTACTAATGCGGGCGGAAATAACCATGTGACGGTTATATGAATATATTAGGAGTATAGCTAGGTGCTATAACTGCCTAGGTATAGCGGTATAACGTATAAAACGTAAATGAATCCGGCTCGAAGGACCAAAAAAAAAATGGTATGGCGTGGTGCCGAAACCAAGGTAGGGTTCTAGGCGACTTGGAAAAGGAAATGGACTGTATTAGGGCGAGTTCTGGGTCGCCTAGAAAGGAATAAGGGAAGAAGGAGATGGATACGGGAGGAGGTGATTGAGTGGGTATAGGCTATTTTAAGGATGGAAGGCACTTACCTTATACAGCCTTGGTGGTTTCGTGATACAGCTGCTTGTTTTCACTTCACTCACGAGCGGGTTTTCCTTGGTGGAAGCGGTGACAAACACATACGGGAGCGGCGCGGTACGAACGAGACGGCGATACAGCGGTGCGGCGCGGAGCGGTATCGAGACGGCGTTCTTAGCGAGCGGAATGTTCGAGACTGTCACTCGCGTTCACGATCGCGTCGACGAAATCAGGCGCAAGGCAGTGCCTCTTCCAGGGAGAGGGAAAGAGAGGGACGGAAATATGATATCGCTCGCACTAGACAAGCGTGGAACGATTCATGTTGATGCGATTAGTTATATATAGGAAGGTAGATGGCGCTACCAGCGATATTTAGCCATGTCACAAAGAACTATCTTAAAAAATCCTTTAACAAATCCATCTCGAGTAAATCACCACCAAATCACAGATAGTCGAAGCAAAACTCACTTATTTGCCCTCAAAGCCTAACCTTGCCATTTTAGAAACATGGCGCCGAATGTAACAGTAAAAATGTTCCTAAAATTCATTGCTGAACCGTCAGAAAATTTTCCCTCTCTGTTTCGTCGAAAATTGCAGTATTTTCACAATTCGCACCATCGCGCGTCGTCTCCCGCTTCTATATAAACTGGAAATAGGTCAAATAGAATAGAATTACTTGAAGACTATATTAAATGCTTTTATTTTCTTGGTTTATTTTCTGACTGTGCCAATTGTTCAATTGTAGAGGTTTATTTTTGGGTGATGCGGTGTCAGAGATTTTGGGACGGATCTATATTACCCACTAGTGATTCTTCGGGCGGTGAAATAATTTTCGGCGTCAAGATAAAATGTGAGCTTTGATATTCAAACTCTCTTACATAGTTGGTGATGAACTGTTCTATATTACGGATAGGACCTGATTTCACTGGAACAACGGGCTTAAGTCATGCCTGTGCCTTCTATTATGACATAATTGGTAGTATAGAAAGAAATATTTGCCATTTGGAGAAAGAAAGGAAAGTTGCAGCCAAGTCATTTGTTCTGAACCTCGGGGTCAGCTTTTTAGTCTTCTTATATTCTCATAGATGTATTTATTCTAAATTCAGTCCCGGTCTGTACTCAGTGCCATATATAGTATTCTCAAATAGTGATTCAATTCAAAATCAAATCGTATTTCGTTCAAAATACAGTGTCGGTGTCTGTCGAAATACGAAAATGCATCACCAACTCGGATCATCAGTCGTGCAGCACCATAGATTAAAAACCCTCAGTGTAGCATCTATTAGTCTGTCTACCAAACAATTTTAATTAACAATCTCTTCGTTATAACATTATGAAGAGCTATTTCAACAGAGGAAACAGCACTTCATCGTATTACAGTGTTAATTAAAACATAATTAATAATTGCCAACAACATGGTAGCGAGATAATTTAGTTAATTAGTGGAGAAATCTGTTTAGCTATTACAATTAAATTAGTATCTAGTTTGTTAAAGTAAGATTAGGTGGATAATTCGTCAGTTGGGAATAAGTTTTGCCTGTTATTAAATGTAAGATAGTTTAGGTTTTGGGTTTAAAGTGAATAATGTATTAACAAGCTATTGAATGAGTACTTATATAGCGTGAAGGAAATCGGGCTTCTAACAAAAAAGAGAACAAATACACATTCTTCTGACCTCTGCAACCCAAATGGATAGTGATATACCTTGGCTTAAACCGGAATCAGTTTATTTGGGGACACAAACTCCTCGTAAAATTTTCAATGATCTCCAGGACAGCCGGAACCGACAGTTTAACGTGCTCGATGAGGCAACGGGCCAGCGATAACTTCGAAAACTCAGTAACGCAAGCTGTGAATTGAACTCGAGACACTCTGCGTAGCAGCCTAATACTCAATACTTTATTGCAACAACTTAATAGTGTCTCCACTAGTCTACCGCTGCCGTGAAAAATTAAACACTTAATTCGAATTCAGAACCCTAAAAACTTTCTTTATACTGTATCTAACTTAGTCCCAACTTACAAAAGTTTTCAAATCCATCCTCTCTGATATAAAAAGGCTCCTCTGGGATAATATGACCTAACCTTATACCGATCAAGATGTTTATATCCTTTTTGTAGCTATTATTTGCATGACAATGTAGTTTTTTTATTAAAATGGTGCTGTAGGTTTTTTATATTTATCGATAGGTAATCCTGTAGCGTGACATACGTGTTTTTACAAGTTCTTTAAAAGTGGCAAAATGTACTTGCTTTATTGAACTGAAAGCAATATAACTGAAGTGAAAGGACACTTCAGACATAGTGCAGATTTTGCTACCTCTCTACATCTCTACGATGCGACTAGTGTTAAGCATTCAAACTTCGTATAGAAAGTAGGTTTAAAATACATGTTTTAAAAAAATCGCACATGGGTGTCATACAAATATGAGATTGTTATGACGTAGCTACGATTCTGTATTAGCTAACAATCAGTCAAATCCAGTTAGAGAAACTAGTAAGTGGACCCCGGGATGTAACTGGGATAACGGTAGGAGGAAGAACCAGTACGAAATAATCATTTAAATTTCAATTAATTTGGGCACTTGGTTGAAAATTATCTAAAAGGAAGACAAATTACTTAAATTTATATACTGCACTAAATTTGCTTTTCGTTTGAAAACGAAAGCAATACCTTTCAGATAATAAATTCTCAGTAACGAAAATAAAGTATATTAAAGAGCCGAAAATAGTTAACACGCCACAAAGAAAAGCTTTCAGAAAACAAGTAGAGCCTCTATGCTATGGCTGCTGCGGACCCAATCGTACCATAGAATAATATAGTTTTACGCTTTGTTACTCAGGTATACTCAGTGTTAAGAATAAATTCTAAGATATCTTTATAAGAAAATACAATCTAAGACAAAATGATTCAAACGATTTTGCTATTCTGAGGAGCACCTTCAACTTTATCGTCATTATTTGACCATACTATATCATTGGTAATGCATTTCAGATATTTTGGCCTTAAAATCAAAATCTTTCATTAGAGAAGCTCACCTAGCTTCTCTAATGGCCGAACGTCATTGTGAGGACTCAAAAACCTAAATCCGATGTTAAAAAGTCCTTCCGAAGTTTACGAACGAAATCAAAGCACGACTTATCGTAGTGGCAGCGACTGACAATCTACCTGTGCATGGTAAAAGATACGAGTAATTTACAATTTAACGGATAGTTTAACCTCATAAAGTCAGTCGCTCAAATCCGAGACTCTCTGCATCGTAATCTGTTGATCTTCCCTTTAAGCTATCAGCTAGCTCTTCATATCTCCATAAAAACCATAAGCTTTCAATCGTCCCAAATATCACTTTAACATAACCACATACTTCAATTTTACGTTCCCATACTTCCCATTCCTCCATTGAATCTCCTCAACCATTCAGATCAACGTTGAGGTTCGCTTCGCGGGCTGTTAATATGGTGCTCAAAACCGAGTATTTCCTGTGAACCTGATTTTTCATTTCGGAAGGCATCGTCGTAAATCGAAGCCAATCGAATTTCATGGTCCGTTATCCGCAATAACTGGGTGCAGGGTTGCCACGTGTGCAGAAATTGAAGTTATATTTTCTCCTTTTAATTTTTCAGCTTTGTGCCACAAATTGCCTTTTTTGCAAAAACAATGAGATAATTTAGTTTGTCATTACATCAGGTTTTAGCTGGTGAGATTGTAGAAAAAATATTTTATTATATCTTTTCTCTTCATCCTTTCTTGTCCTTACTTGTCTCGTCTTATTTTGTCATGTTTATAAAGATCGAAAAGGCATTTTGATTAAGATAGAAGCGGAAGCCATTTTGATTAATATGGAAGCGGACTTAAATCTGGTTTAAGGGTGGTCTTGTTAATGCTCGCATTTATTATTTATGATCTCTATAGTTTTCAAAGAATAAACTGCAAGATAAAGTTACAACCAGGTGCCCAATCCATTCAAACAAGTTTATAATCAGAGAGGGTCAGCATAGCCAACCACTTTAAGTTGCAATAGCTGGGTTGTAAGACTCGAAACATAGTAGTGAAATGCTTTAATCTTACAAGTGACAGTGACTTTGTATAATATTTTACCAATCTGATTCAAATAGAAAGTAGAATTCGAGTTGATTGACCCAAGCAAGGTTTGGATGCAACCGGGATAACGTAAAAATAAGAAGAGCTGGCGTAGGAAATCCGAGTGTGCCTAATGGATTGTTCTATACTCAATTATTTTCTTACCAACCTACATGTCCGAAATAAATAGACTCAGCAATCTGGCTATTATGGCATGATAAAAGTTACCTTTAACCTTACGTAGCCTTATCTGACACCTTTATGGTTAAAAAAACTGTTAACCTTATCAGCAAATGACTGAGATCCGAGCATTAAAAATAACTATCACGTTAGCTCGCCATAGCTCGATACCATCGGCGTTTAAGCCCGGAATTTGAATTGCCATGTACCATCCCTATATCGTTCGAGTATCGGAAGGGATGCATTCCGGCGCTGGCCTAAACAGATGGACAAATATTGGTGTTAATACAATACTGGGTATATGCACGTTATGTTTGGCGACCGAGTTTCAGCCGTATATAGGCAGCAATGTATTTGACAACGATGTTTGATGTCTTTTAGTAATCAAGTACTGTTGGTTCATTGTATGTGTTATGATGTTGATTAAAGTAATATTCACAGGTACGTATTGTAATCCTCCGTTACATTATAAATGTAAATGTGTGTATGACGTTCTATTTTGACATCAAGATAATTAAACTGAATGTGAAAAATTTCCGAATAGAACTTGAAGCAACTATTATAGAATAAAATTTACAACGAGAAAAAGGAATTTTTTTAAGTAGCTAAGGCTATATTATTTGGTTGCGTAACATACTGTTACTTTCTATCGACATGCGAATCCTAACTCCAAAAACTAGTTTACTTTGTGATCACGGTTCCTGTAAAGAAGTTAAACCGTCGGATAATAATAAATAGTCTATGTACTAGATCTTTCGGTATAAATCTAATCTCAGTAAAAATAATTATTATATCGCGATAAAATGCGTAAACAGTATTATAGTTTCAATGTGTAATATTCTAATAAACCCAAAAAATAATATTACTATAGTATCTTCTTTTCTTGTTATGTATGCGGCCCTTCAAATTCAGTGATACCAAGAATAAAAGTGTTATAACTGGATTAGATTTCTAAGCCCTGAATTGGAATTTCCATCACGAAATTCTGAGAAGAAACTTGTGTACATTTCAGGTAGGTTACAATTGAACTTGGGATCTAGTTTGCTTTGCTTGTAATATAGCGGAGAGTGAATATACAATACACTAGATAAACAGATAAATTTAATCACTTTATTGCAAACCAACATAATATAGTAGAATACATAATCATAAAGCCTAAATCTATAAACAAATTAGTTAAGGCGTCAGAGAATAAATATTAAACCTATAAGAAAATATTGTTGTTCAATATAATTAAAATAAACTTCATTGTAGTGAAGTGAAGAGGCTAACAAAGCTTTTATTGATTCCACCTTCATAAAAGGCCAAAATATCTAACAGAACCATGTCAGACCCACTGCAATAATTCCAGCTTTAGGCTATCGTGCAAAATCTAATAAAACGTACAATAAATCCGTTTCAAAATCTGTCTTTGTGTCTGACATGCCATTGTGTAGCCTTGATGTAGGTGCCCCAATGGCGAGTTCCCTCCAATAATATACCAACAGTATTATATGCCCAACTTTATAAAACAATTCACTGCCTTTTCACAGGGTTAGAACATCGGACGGTATTTAAAACCTCATAATACATGTCAAAGCTTTTGTCAGATATTGACGGTTCAAACGATATTTTGTTAATAAACTCAGCGGAAAAATGTTGCCAAATTTTTTTTGGTTGTCGCGTATTGGTGGTCTTTTATTTTGTTTCGATGCGTTCAATGATGATGGAACTTTTTAGTGTAGAATGGAAACTGAATGCATGTTGAATTGAAATAGACCTGGCAATTAATCGCATAGGAATTCACAAAAGTACGCAATCACAAATTTATAGAAATGAAAATATCACAGTAATTAATCAGTATTAGTTAAGAGTGCCTACTGTTATCCCAGGATATAATTATATTATTTATATAATGTTTGCAGCACCTGATCAAGACAGTTTGACCGGACTATGCAGTCCTTTGAATTTTGAATAATAATTTAATAAAATCAGTGACTATCAGTAAGCCTCACTCAAATTCGAGAATTAAAAACCTGATCAAGCAAATATGCAAAAAAAACTGAATGATTTTTACCAGTATCTGACCGCAATTTCAATAAACGGTTATGGTTTAAAAGATTATTCTTATAGCTGTTGTATTTTTATCGTTATATGCATATCATTTTACTCAGCACAGCAAACTCAATGTCAAAATCAAAGTCAAAATCCTTTATTCATTTGGTTCACAATGTGACGCTTATGAACGTCAAAATAATAAATTTATAAAATAAATACTCTTCATTTACAGCCACGTTTGCAAAGCAAGGGCGTAGAACCATGAGAAAGAACGGGCAATAAAACTCACGGTCACTCTTTTTCATCGCCAGGTTTTGCATAGTACACAATTTACATTTTGTAAGGTGCTGCAACTGTTACACCTTCTATATCACTTGTATATATTTACTGTACATAATAATACTCAAGCATAATACTTTTGATGTTCATTTGGTTAGCCTCCTCAGAATAGACATGGTGAAACAGGAGCATCCACTTACATTATATATACCTAATAATGCAGGCAATCTGCGAAAGTGATCAGAACCATGATGGAATGATGCAGTTAAATATTAGAATCTAATACCAGCCCGCAAGACCGTCATCGACCAGTCATCGCAAGTAGCACCCGTTCACGAGTATGACACAATAGCAGTACAAAGTCTGTAACTGGAGCAGTTTTCGTTTTCAATCCACTTTTAGTGTTATAGTTGCAATTTTATAACGTGAATGTTTTAAAGATTTAAATGATATTTTTGTTGGCTTTACTAACAGGGACTTAAAAGTATATTTGCGATAGCTTAATGGACAGAACAATACACTGCTACACAGAAAATTGTTGGTTCATACCCATGTCACACACCGTTTAGAAGCTATCATCATTATCCTCAGTCTTATTTATAAATGGTTGATCGGTGGACTTTACATGTTTTTTTTTAAGAATATTATGGCTGTCTCCGTGGTCCAGTGGCAATCGTATGCGCCTGCTGTTTGAAGCTCCCGGGTTCGATTCCCGGGTAGGGCAAAAGTGTTACTGAGTTTTTCCGAATTCTCAGTAGCAGCTCGGAGTCTGGTGATGTGCCCGGTAACGGCAATAGGCTCGCCCCCTATTACTTGAGACCTAAACAATTCATGGCGAAATGTTGGTGTAATATTATACCTCTGCCTACCCCTTCGGGAATACAGGCGTGAGTCTTTAAATAAAAAATATAAATAAAAATATTATGGCAAACTCTAAAAAATTAGAAATGTAGGTTTTTTACGATATTTCTAGCATTTTGGAAACAATGTCTACCGGTATCTAATATCAGCCGACGGTATAATCTGAGGAGCAACGCGGCCAATGCATGAAACGATTTGTCAAGCTTACCTAGACTAGACTAGTCTTTCAGAAAACTCGACTCTACGTAAACTTGAGCTGATATTTCCCCTGGTGGTGTATAGCGTCTAAAAATGTATAATTTGCGGTTCAATTAGCAGCTATAGGCAGCGATAGGCTATTGGTAACAGACTGCCATGAGGGCTCGAATCCACGTTGCGTACAAACTGACTCTTCGAAGTTATAATTACGTAACTTCGAAAAATCAGTGAGCGCCTTGAGTTTAAGTTTATTTCACTTTTATCACCTGGTTGAATAAAGTGATAAAAGTCTAGTTCTAGGATATCTAGGACTTATTTCACCTGGCAGATATCAGCTTGGTGAAATCATCCCAATGTGAAATGAGGAGGCTAATAAGTCCTCTTTGTTCACTCAGATGGATATCTCTGGATGTCACCCAGGTGAACATACATACATATACATATACTCACGCCTTTTTCCCGTCGGGGTAGGCAGAGACAACAGAACGCCACTTGCTTCTATCCTTACAAACCTCACGCGCTTCCTCTACACTCATTACTCTTTTCATACATGCTCGCCGGTTTCGGGTACTTCGGACCTTGCCGTTTTTAGGACGTCCCCAATTTGATCGAGGAATGTCCGACGAGGTCTGTCGCGACCGACTTGCCCACACACATTTGCCTTATAAATCTTATTCGTCGTTCTTTCTTCACTCATTAGCTCCACGTGTCCAAACCACTTTAGCATTCCTTTCTCAATCCTAGTCACGACATCTTCTTTCAGACCACTGCTCTCTCGTATAGTTACGTTCAGAATTCTATCGATCAGTCTCACCCCACACATACTACGCAGTGATCGCATCTCAACTGCGTTAATTCTACTTTCATGCCTTTTCTGCCATACCCAACTCTCACTTCCATACATCAACGTGGGGTGAACAAAAACGAATTAACCTGGGTTTGAGAACTTGAGACCCTCTGCGTGGTAGTCTGTTAGTTAGTCTTCTCACTAAGCTTTCGATGCTTAGTAGTTAATAACATTCCCTGAAAATAATAGCAATAATTGCGCTATCTACACAAAACAAACTCAAAACAAAAACACCTCTTCCTGATATGAAAAAAAAAAACAAATGTTGTTATCGAAAACCATAAATATTTAAATAAATAGCATAAAGATGGGTCATGTCTGTTTTTTCCTCAATAACCGAAAAAAGGCTGTTTGAATTTCGCATAAAAAGGCGTTTTTATCAGATGTCAGAGGAGGCCCCCTGGGATGCAAAAAATAAGAAAATGTATTAACTTACCATTAGACATCTAATCTTGAAATCTTTTAATGGAATCTTAATACTGATTACTGTAATGTGAAGGCTAAAGTTTAATTGTTTTGTTTTGTTTTTCGTGTGAGTGTGTGGCCAACTCTAGTGTCGGAGTTTCCAGACCGCCCGAAGGCCTCCGGTTTAATGTTAGAGTTTAATGCCCGTGTTGGAAAAGTGATTGTTAGTTTGGCGCCGATGGAATAGATCGGGATAGGTTTATTTTCTTATTACCTCGAACTTAACTTCCTTGTGACAGATTAAGAATACAAAGCTTCGCCATCCCTAGTTCATTGTGTGGGTCGTAAGGTGACTTAGAAAATATACTAAGCAAATAGGAAAAAGAAAAACATCCTAAGAGACGGAAAACTCGACATCAAAGCTTATACCGACAAGTTCAGAATGGAGTTAATTATTTAAAGATTCTATATTTACATTTACTGCCACGTTCGCAATGCAATAGGTAAAACCATGAGAAATAACGGGCAATAAAACTCATGGCCACTCTTTTCAATCAAATATAATGGTTGTACATTTTATTTTTGTAAGGAGCTGCAACTGTTTCACATGGTAGACATCTACTAGTAAAAATTTTAGTAACTATTGATATCATACTCAAGCACTCAAGCAGTAAATTATGTTCATATGGTAAGCCTCCCAAAGTATTAATATGGTATATGATGAAAAGAACTTAAATACATCATAGATTGTGATAGGTACATGCCACCATCACATTGTAGTATTGAGTATGTTTGCCTTCCTGATTGATCCTTACAAAAAGTCATCAAAACAGCTATGGCCAGTCTTTCCAACCACTCTTTTAAAATGCATCCAACTATGATGGTGCGCCTCATCATCAATATAACTCCCGGGCACAGTACAACTACAAGTAATTAAAAATTTAAGGATCCTGACTGTTAAGCCGGAGATCGGGAGTTCGATTCTCTCCCAAACAAATCTTTATGTGATGAGCACCTGTTGATTTGTTTTGTGTTTGGATATAATTTCTTCTATCTGAGTATAATATGTACTACAGTGTATGTTAATCTAGGATTAGATGACCGTATGTGAATTTTCCCAGGACAAATTTCAGTTCTAGTAACACAAACACCACGTAGAAATTGCAGTTGACATTCAGATTGCTCCAGTTACGAACACGATACAAAAGCCACGTTTCAAGTTGAAAACTTCACTAATTTTGTGAGTATGGAACCGTGCAATGTATGGATTAAATAAAGTACCATGTACATTGAGGCTCAAAGGCGACTAGCAATTATATTTCTCCGTGCGGTGATGTATCATAGGCCACTTTGTATATTTATCTTCGGTTTCAATGTTCGATTTATTTATGAATATGGTGATTAGACATATGTACATGTTTGACATATTTTATATTATGTATGAAGCTTATTTCAAATTTCATCATTAGTACCTCCAAACCCCAAATCTATGGATAGATTGGATAATGAAACTGGCCGTAAGTATACAAAGTGTTACTACCCCATTACTTTTCATGCTGTTTTAAGGAACATACACGAAGCTAATACATAGTATCATTGGGAAGAGAAAGAATAAAAATACAAAGTTTCACAGCTCCATTTCCTTTCTGGTTGTCATAAGGAAAATATCTAAGGAAAATACACGAAGTTCATAGTACCGTTAGAAAGAAACAGATAAAAATACAAAGTATCATTATCCCATTTAAGTTTGTGTCGTCGTAAGACTAAGGAATATACTCAAACCCAATAATATTTTTGAAAAGAGACAGATTAAGAACACAAAGTGATACTAACCCATTTTATTACGTGGTGTCATAAAATTACTAAAGAAAATACATGAAATTTACAGGTAGTAGAGCCTTGCTGATTTCAGCATGAATGGGCCGGCTCGACCGGGGAAGTACTACCCTCTCACAGATAATCGACGTAAAGTAACAGTAACTAAACTGTTGTGTTTCATTCGGTGAGTGAGAGTGCCGGAGGCCCTATCCCCTATTCCTTCTCCATCTTACCACTCCTCATCCTATAACGTTTCCCAACCCCAAGGGGCGGCAACGCACTTGTGACTCCTGTGGTGTTGCTTGTGTCCATGGGAGGCGGTAATTGCTTACCATCAGGCGATCCGTCTGCTCCTTTGCCGCCTATTACTATAAAAAAAAAACCAACAGTAATTTTGGGCAGAGACAGACTTAGAATACAAAGTGTCACTGCCCCATTTCATTACGTGGTGTCATAAGATTACTCACAATGCTATTGTGTCGGCAATTGAGAAGACTATGTCCAGCTGTGGACTGTGAAAGCCTGTATGATTGAATTGAGCCTCAAAGAGGTAAGCAATAATTAAGTAGTCGCTCCCTCACAATAGGAGATAATAAAATTAAGTGATGGAAAAATCTATTATTTATCATGTATTTATGTCCATCAGGATGCCTGCATTACAATGTTCAATATCTTTTCTTTTTTTGCTTAATTCTGGTGAAGTAAAATTTTTCAAGAGAAACATTAAACAGTGCTTGGTTATGGAAGATCTTTTACACTCTTTTGGAGCTTCTAACCTCCTCGGATACGTCTCTGAGCAATAACATGATCATATACATAAACAGCCCCTGAAATCATAACCACGGTATATTAAATACTAAATAACAATAGAAATTTTTTACTATTAAACCACCCATTTTAACCAAAGTACGCATTTAAACAAAAGCTATGACGCCCTAACTGAATGTCCAAACAGCCGGTAGGTACAGCTTACATTTGTATAAAGGCGTAACCTTGGTAAATCGACTGCACGAATTAAATTCAGTAATTCCTTTTGATCAACAGAAATTGGATACTGGTACTACAGCTTACAAATGAGCGATTTAAGATTGATTAATTATCATGATTTTACTGACGTCAAATACATGTTTACAATTATAGAGATTAAAGTGATTTCTAACTTTCGTGGTCTTTAACATTAGTTGTATATTATATTTTGGGATGTATACCACATATATTTTGTTTCGCGTATTCCATATTTTGGCAGTTTTGCGTATAGATCCGAAATCATGGCGCTTTACTCTCTCAGAGCAAGCACTACCCCTAAAATTTTGATAGGTTTCGGCAGATCCTGATTTATAGTGCCAAGATAAAGTTATAAGCAAAGTTTCATTGATGTACATATTTTGCCGCGCAACTGTCATAATAATATTTAGTCTTACTTTTCCTTTACTGTGAGCAATGAATGGAATAATAACTTCATACTTATTTTCCTGGTCCTCCTGCCGCCTTTTCTTGACAGTAATACTTATCAAAATGGTATCCGCTTATCGCTGCCTGTATAACAAAATCCTAACCAAGTTGTTTTGAAATTCATTGAGGCAGGCAACCGCTTGATCTGGACCTCAAAACAGTTGTTTCAGTGGAAATATTGAATATTCAGAAACTGAAATCCTTCCCACTGGACAATATTGTTCTATAGTGTGCTTCTACGCAAACAATTGTGTTTTCATTGCGACATATTAAAATAAATGAGTTTTGTGCAAAGTTTCAATTGCAATTGCCGTTTGGCCAATTTGAAGAGGCTGTGATTGAGAATATGCGGTACATTGATGTGCGTAGTAAGTATATATTTACAAGCAAATTTTCAATTAACATAAACTGATAAATCTCAAAAAGTCTAGATGGTTCATCTAAAAATTTGCACTATGGTCATGCTAATTTTTAGCTTCTCATGTGCTTGCATATAACAAACATATCGAGCTCAGCAATACTTATGGTTGTTTATTGCAATGTTGCTATTCCTCTTATTATATTAATGTTTGTGTAACAAAAAAAACCTTTCATAATTTTATTTCTTTATTTAGAATACAACATCCAATTTATACAAATCAGTCAGTTATACCTACTCATGCACCGACGAGCAAAAATATTTTCACATGCCGAACTACTCCATTGGACCGAATTTTTAACCTTTACCCATTGGAAGTGATTATTTATTTTAGTTATCAATTGTACCAGCTTGAAAACTTCAATTTCAGCTCACAACAATACTTTTGAAACTAAAATTGTAGCTTTACGCAAAATCAAAATGCAATACGTCTCTAAAATTTATTTGTTATGCAACCTATTTACTAACGACCTCGTACCTTTGTAACGTTTAGGAGAGAAAAACAAAGCCGTTCTCGCATTTATGGCTACAGTTTGGAAGATAAAGTTCGTATAACTGGAGTATTGATTGAATTTGCTTTTGTCGACAATGCAGAAAAATATGGTGTTGTTTTAGACGACCTCATGGACCTTTTCGTTAAGGTTCATGGTCACAAAATACCGGGTATAACTATTTATATTACGTATTTCTTATGTAACTTTTTTGCGTATCCTCAGGATCTGATCAGATCCAATTGACAGACCAAGAGAAAGAGCAGTTTTGATCTTATTATAAATACATTATTCACAAGGCTGAATGTATACGATCCGTCTCACTGCTAGAATCAGGGGGTTTTCATTAGAGTGTAGTGTGTATGACTTACGTATGTATGCATGTATCCTAATATTAAGAAGCAATAGTATATTAATCATTGTAATTCTATTATAGAGGAGCAGTAATAAACATTAGTCCAATGCATATACTTGTATTACTCATCTCCCCGAACTCACAACCTTACATGTCGACCCTGCCATCCGAGACGGGTCGTCGAGTTCGGTCGCGTGTTATTGAAAGACAATGATGGACAAGTAACTATAAACAATTTCTTTTGTGTGTCAAAGTGATTTTTTTTTTTTTGAAAAATGTGTCGTTCTAACATTGAATAAGAGGACGTTTTCATTTCGCAAAGTGCATCAGTTGGTTCGAATTCGGCATCTATGCAAGAATACCACTTATCTAACATAAGTATCGTGATGTTTATCATTTGCACGTTACTCGCAATAGCCGGACTTTACGCGGTATATAAACTACACAGAAATTGCCACTATGCATGGATAAGGAATGAGGTTTTCGCGCAAAACATATCGCGCTCGTTTCGTCGACCGAACCCGGAGACTCGTGTCTGCTACGAGTGCCGCCAGCAGCGCCTGGAGGCGCGCCAGGAGGCTCGCCACGAGGCGGGTACCAGAGAGGTCACTTACTTCGGTTTCTGGTACCTATTACCAGAAACCGAAGTAAGTGACTAAAGTTACCTATATATTCAGTGATGAGTGTAGTGAATCGCGTTCTATCGTAAAGTGAAACATGAGAAGTTACGAAACGGTTATTCGACGAATTTCTAGTTTTTATGCCTATTTTTTTTTTGTATATTACCAAGTATATTGCCTATAGAGTTCTTATTGCCTGTGTGGTTATTTTTCTTAATTTTGATTTGTAATGGCAAATGAGCTTATCCTGTTGTATGACCAATTAAAAAGTATTAAAGGCTTTTATAAAGCTAAGTTATCCTAAAAGGACAGAAACTGTTCTAAAACAAAAGTTAAAGGAAGCTACATTGTTGAATGCCATGCCAATTTGATGAATGTATTAATACTACTACTACGACTACTACTGGACTATGTCCAGCTGTGAACTGTGAGATGCATCATTGAGCCTCAAAGAGGTAAGCAATAATTAAGTAAGTAAAACCAATCAAATACTTGTGCAAGAGTGTTATTGACGGTATCAAAGTTACTTGAATTGCAATCAACTTTAAAAATTAGTGACGTATCGTCGGCAAACAAAACAATATCAGATAAATTTTGAACAAAGAACGGTAAATCATTAATATATATTAAAAAAAGAAATGGACCGAGAATAGAGCCCTGTGAAACGCCCATTCCTACTGGCAAACCTAGAGACCTACTCCCATTAACATCTACATACTGAATTCTATCTCTAAGGTAGCTGGCAACAAGATTAAGTGCGGTATCTCTAATGCCATAAAGTTTCAATTTACGTAAAATTGTATTATGTTCTACACAATCAAACGCCTTTGACAGGTCACAAAAAACACCAATGGCATCCATCGAGTTTTCCCAAGCATCAGAAATATGCTTTAACAAAGTTACACCGGCATCAACGGTGGAGCGACCCTTAGTGAAGCCGTACTGCTCAATGTGAAATAAATTATTTGCGTGATAGTGGCTCTCTAATTGATGCAAAATAATCTTTTCAAAAATTTTACTAATAGCAGGCAAGATAAAAATTGGCCGAAAATTACTAGGGTCGCTCTTGGATCCCTTTTTGAATAATGGTATCACTTTACTATGTTTCATTAGATCAGGAAATACCCCTGTATCTACGCATCTGTTGAATATTGCAGCTAAATATGGAATTAGCACCATAGCTAGAAATAATGTGTTGAACAAGTTTAACCGAAATGCCCCATAAGTCAACATAATTTTTATTGTTAAGTGTCTTGAGTACCTTCAGTATGTAATTTGTGTCAATATATTAAAAAAAAAATAAAAAGCACATCACACTCATTCACATTGCCCCTTACCAACATTTCTGCTTTGCTTGGACATGAATCTAGACAGCTGGTTGTGTTCACTGGTATGTTTATGAAGAAATTATTAAATGTCTGAGCAACATCAGTTTTCCTAGTAATAATTTCACCATTAAATTTTAATTCATAATTGTTATCTACTAATTTAGCTCGCCCAGCCTCATTGTTAATAATGTTCCAAGTAGTTTTAATTTTGTTCTTGGATTCTTTGATTGCTTAAGTATATAAGGATTTGGCTAAATCACATGTCCTCTTGAAAACTTTTGAATAATTTCTAACATATTGAATAAATTCAGGATTAAAATTGTATTTCTTCATACCATACAGATCATACAACCTAGCTCTACTTTTGTATATACCTACTGTTGCCCAATCACAAAAAAATACTTTTATGCTTCTTGCAAATGTCTTCTGTTTAAAATTTTTATTGTACTCATCATTAATAGTGTTAAATAAACATTTATATAATTCATCAGGATCATCAATGATTAAGTCAATACTGGCGATCTTGGCAGCAACATCATTACTAAAGTGTTTGAGGCGAGCAGAGGTCATTGGCCTACATGTAATTTCTTGTACTTTAGGGGTTGTATTCGTTCGAATTACAACCTTTTGCCCGCAGTGATCCGATGTCAAGTCAATAAAAACAGCCTTACTTAAATTAAGACAATTGCAAAAACAGTTTGAAAGATAAGGTTCGTATAACTAGAGTATTGATTGAATTTGCTTTTGTTGACAATGCAGAAAAACATGGTGTTGTTTTAGACAACCTCATGGATCTTTTCGTTAAGGTCACAAAATACTGGGTATAAATATTCATGTTAACGTACATTTTAAGTACTTCTTATGTAATTTTTTTGCGAATCCTCAGGATCTGATCAGATCTAATCGACAGCCCAAGAGAAAGAACAGTTTTGATCTTATTATCAATACATAATTCACAAGGCTGAATGTATACAATCCGTCCCACTGCTGGAAACAGAGGGTTTACATTAGAAAAATAGTTAGCAATACCAAGCTTGTAAGCAAGCAATACCAAGCTGGCTAAGAGCGAAGTGCCATTCGAGAAAATTATTGGATTCTACCTTACGTGGCAAACATCTATTGAACAATTTTCTGGCAAATAACAACATTAATTTTTATAAAACTCGTCTGGTCTCGTTTAAGCGGCATAAAATGCGCAGGTTTTTGTTAAAACCTGCGCACGTTAAACAACAAAAGCCCATAAACTTTTCTGCTAACCCCTCTAACAAGCCACCATGAAACCGTTATCTTCTTCAATAAAAACAAGCTAGTTTTATGAATTTCAATAGTTTTATGAGTTTTAAAGCAGTGGACCGCCATCCAATAAACTAGGGAACCGTTAAGGAATAACTGTCCTCACTCCTTCGTTGATGGCCATCAATAAAATTTATATCTGCCGATCGATCGCAAAGTTGGTACTAAAATACTATGGGTCATTAATATGACCATTAATATTTTAGTACCAACTAATGTCCTTTTGCATCGAAAGCAGCATCATTGGATTTGAAGGATAGATACGTCTTTCAAGAACAGATACGGCAGCGGTAGCCTAGCGGAGAAAATGGCAGACTGCTACGCAGGGGGGCTCGAGTTCGACGTGAAGGTACCACTGACCTCAGATAGTTACATACAAAATTGCCAATGAACACTTGATAAACGGTGTCGGAAAGCAGTAACCTGCATATCTGGTACTTCTTCATAATGTTCTCGAAGGAACTTCTCTACTAATTCGCACTTGGCTAGTGTGGTCGACTATGGGCTTTCTTTTCTCATAAGTACACAGCACATAGGGACACAAGCAGTGGGACAGATTATAAACAAGGAATGATGCAAAAACTGAGTACAGTTGTTTAAAAAATACAGTGACTTCAAACTAGAGTGCCGAGCTCACATTGGGCGTGCGCGTTCCTCGAGCGGGTGTACAGATTGTGTGTAGCGTGCGCTTGACGTTCACTCTGTTGTACAAATTTAACGCCGGGTGCACGTCGAAGGGATGTTGAATAGACACAAAACGGACGCCGAACGCACACTCGGAGAACATGCATGCTCAATGTGAGGGAGATCTAAAATTACAGATCCACTAGCTTAGTTTTACATACAGTCAGAGGCCCAGCATCAGTTTCATTTTCTGTAAGTTTGCCGTCAATTTCTTGTAAGTAAACCGTCAATTTTAATCTTAAAATAAATCTATTCTATTTATTCTCATGTATTTCTAAGATTCCCGTCCACCGTACCTCGGGAATTAATGCTGAAACTTTGGAATAAAACCTCCGGAACTTATTCCAATCAATGCGTCGGACTTTTGTTTAAGGTGCTATTGGTATTTTAAATATTTCACTACGAGTTCAGAAGGTTGCATTACTTTGCTCAAGTTTTAGAACAATGGGAGAAATGTTTTACATTTTATTCTGATTTTAATGAAAGTGGAGTAATAGGTGATCATTTTGAATTTTGAATATTGTTAATGGCATATTTCTAAGTAAAATAAATAACCCGCAAAGATAATATGCTGATGCAAGATATACTGCTATCGAAGGATAAAAAAGAAGGAACAGAGAAGAACTAAAATCTTCTACCTGCCCAGTTCCCATATTACTTGGGGTCAGCGCAGAATGTCTTTCTCTTCCATTCTCTCCTATCGGACGTCATCTGATTATTCACTCCATTTTGTCTTATATTCATCAACTCTCAGAGAAGAACTAAAACGTAGAGACAAAATAGGCCTTTAGCGCTATCTCGCTCTACCTAATACGAAAAGAAGAAGAAATAGATACACGTTTATTCTGTTCAACTTTTCTAGTTACTTAATATAAAGCAAGTACACTGTCAGTAAACCAAGTTAAAGTTTAAATACGCCTGGTAGAGCATTACGCGCTGGTACAAAACAAAATCTATTATGCATGCGAGTTAAAGTTGAAACTCTATTTGAATCTGCTGCTAATGTAGAGCTTATGTAACGTCTCTATGTCCTAGGGTGAGTTCACGGTAGGCTTATTAAGTTCAGCACTATTCGTGTGAATAAGCTTACGTGGCTTTTGCTGTTTTCAGCACAACTTATTCATAACTGGTCTGTTGGTTTTGTAGTCAGTAACCCTAACTGCTTAGCTGGATTGCAAATCTTTGTGTGACGAGCATGATTATTTGTTTTATCTGAAATGTATCGGTATTAACATGTATGTATTTAAAATATACAAGCTTGTTTATAATTTAGGCCGCCCTCACATTGGCTTCAGACGCGGCGTCGACGCCGCGTCGACGCCTAGGTGACGCTGCGTTGACGCTGACGCCCAATGTGACCGCGGCCATATGAAGAACCTTGACAAGTCGTTCTGGGGAGTCACAACCCTCAAATGAGTTGCGGAAATCAGCCGCAGTTGCTCTATGGAAATGCTAATATTTTATCAAATCTAGAACGTAAACTTTGCACTCCAAGTCGTGTAAGTCTTAGATGCAAGCGAGATAACGTCATTGCAATAAAGTCAGTGCCTAAGCATAATAAAATTAGTGGTCACTGATGCACTGGTCCTAATTTTAATATGTCAAGTAAGATTAGGAATCGTACAAATACCATTATTCACAAAAAATTTACGTTATCGTTGCAATTACGGAAACACACTTAAATTTATTGATACAGATTGCAGTGACGAACATAAAGCCCCGTGTGGTTTTGTCCTACGTTCTCAACTCTAAATTTTCCGAGTCTACGTTTCAGTCACAAGTTACTTAACAAAGTGTTCTTCTGCTATTATCTCTATGAGTTGTCTCTACGTAGAGTCAGTATTTGTTATGAGTGAGCGTCTGTAGAGCGATGAACGGAAAGTTTGGAGTTTGTTAACAAATGATTCCCACCTGAAATGTTTAGAGGGAAAATGTAGAGAATCTCCAAAGTACAACAAACTTTTCATTTAAACTTGCACTTTCTTCGTATTAGTGGATTTCATTTTTGTGAAATTTGAGTATGGATTTCCAGTCCATGTGTAAATTTTAGATACACATGCTCTCCAGAACTATACGTCATGTGTCTCTTTTTCGATCATGTTATCCATGTAGACTGATTAAAAATACAATAAATATATAAATTGGAGCAGAAAGACTCTGGTGGTAGCTAGGTAGCAGAGGCAGGCGTCCCAAAAGCTGGATCCCTTAACTTAATGAGATCACGGGACACAGATGCTTTCTATGGTTTGTAGCCATTCCTGATATTCCTATATGTAACCTGGTATTCCTTGGCACAAAGTCATACCTTCCATACACGTAAAATTCAAATTCTTCGATTCTAATACCACCAGCAATATTTGACTTACAGAATATATTGACAAACATCTCAAGTCTTAATTTCTTAGAAATTTTTCAGAAATAGATTTTGCGAACATGTGTAATCGAAATCAGAATTTATAAGAATATTATTAATGCATACCAAGAAAAATGTCAAAACAAAAGTTTTAAAAACATCAAAATCTGTCGACGATACAATTTACGAATCTCTACGTAGTGATGACAAAAATAAATGTGTTTACCAGTAATGTTAATGTTCGCTCAGGGAGTAGAGTCACGTCGTAAATTAAAATGGAATTTGTATTAAAAAATATGAGTTTTTAATATTTACCCAAGGGTGAATGGAGGTCAAAAATGTTACAAATCTTTTTTCGATATAGATGATGCTTTCTGTTAATATGTTATTCATCGTTTTGATACACATAGATATGCAGAGTATGACACATATTATTGTGCTATTAATAAGGAAATGAGCATGATATGTGATATATAAGAGGAATTCGAAAAACGACGAATCTATGATGGCTTTGAAAACACCTAGCGGTATCCTAATTGCATACCGGGTTCCGTTTTCCGATCGATCAGGACCAGGATATAGTAAATTCGAATTCATATATTCACTTAAGTTACAAGGTTACATATATGAACGTCCGCATTTTTCACATTTCTCATTAGTACTGTAAAATTTCATACCCATTCAGTTGTTTTTGATTAAAGAGTAACAACATCAGGGTCACGGCAAAATATGCTTACAGCTATTTGCGTGATTCTGCTACTAATTATAGGACGTTGAAGGTATAACCTGAAGGTTTTAGTTGTTAGGCCCAAACGCTTTAAGGGAGCGTCTCACATACCTTTTCTATCCGTCCCAACTCCCAACAGTCAAGACACTTCGCAAAAATGTCTTAGTATAAGTCATTAATTAAAATCGGTACAGTTCTTAAAAAAATGTGACCATCCATTTATGTAATTCGATTGAACAAAATTACCGAAAAGCAGAATTGACAGATGTTTTTAATTCTAACATTAGTTAGTGTGTTTGCAAAACAAAACCAACTTTCCACAATAAAAATTCCGCTCTACGTAGAGCGCTTAAGGAAACTTGTAGAGCTCTACCCAACGTTCGATATACTACAAGAATATCTCGAGTAGTACTCGAGTCGTCTGGCCTTTGTACTCAAGCCGACTCAAGCGTGTTATCGTAAATATTGAGACATTTAAGGCTCTTTAAGGGTTAATGGATGGTAGAGTCGTAGTTTTATTTTAGTTCGGATTCTCACTAGATTTAGGTAAGCTGTGGAAATATCGAAAAGGAAAACTTAGATATTTTTTTATAAATCAGTAGTGCTGCGAGTATTCAGAACGTTACAATAAAAAGTTATCTGCATATTATAAAATCCTTGCTATAGTGACTGCCGAAACTATTGAGTGCAAGAATCTAAAATTTGGTATATATGTGTCTTGGGGACCGTAGAGGAGGACTAAGAAGGAAATTTTCTTGAAATTTCCATGGAATCGGGCAGAAACACATGAATTTTAAAAAAGAGCGAGCGAAGCTGCGTGTATCCACTAGTTTTGTATAATTTTCCCAAGCTGTACTTAAATTTTTTTTGGCTTGCTTTCATGATTTTAGATTATAATATTCTGTCTATCTATCTATCGTCACGCCTGTCTCCCATTGGAGTAGGCAGAGACTATGGAACTCCAAATGCTTCGGTTCAAACACACCTCTTGCGCTTCCTCGACATTCATTAACCTCATCATACATGCTCACCGGTTATGGGTACTTCTAATTTGGCTGTTTTTAGTACGTCACCCATTTGGTCGGCGTACGTCCATCTTGGGCGTCCCGTACCAACATCTCTATTCGTTCTTACGCGATTCACTTCTTTCGTATTTCTTCTTTCATTTTTGATTTCGAAAGATGATGACTAATACGTTATGTATCTATAAGAAACTATTCTTGTATGGTGAGGGGTCCTATTGATACGCAATAAGAATTAATATTTCTTGATATATTGTGCACTGTGCTCAAAGGAAGCTTTGAGAAATACATCCAACGTTTGATACTCTATCGTCTAGTGTAACTTAATAGAACTTGTAACGTTTGAAAGCCGGCAGGCTTTAGGGTAATAGGCTAAGCTAGTGTAGGTATGTATATCTGTAGCTATCATAAGTATTACATTTGAGGACCTTATAAGTGATGATGGATGGTAGAGCCTTGGGTTTTCTTATTTTAGTCCGCATAATAATATGGTAAGTGACAACTTATTTTACTTTCCTTCTTTTTTAAAATCAGCTTAAGCTGAATTAAAGATGAATTCTGTGTCGGGGGAGACTTTGCAAAAATAGAACTAACGGACTCAAAGTACACTTAGACTTAAAACAACATTTTGTGGTCCACATAAATAAGTGGTGTATCGTCAGTGGATCGAATCCACAACACTCGATTCAGTTCTAAACGGCTCACCGTTTAGAACTGAATCGAGTGTTGTGACGATGACTATATTGTACCACTAAACTAGTGGAACAATCTACTCAACAGCCTTCCGCAATCCTCTGCTTCCCTGAAGCCTCTCCTCATTGACTACATAGTATTATGTGAGTCAATAGGATTTGATCTTCTATATTTCGATGGCCATACAGGTTGGTACAGGGTTTGATGTTAATTTTTCCGTTTCATAGCAAATATACTATTTTATTGGTGTATTTTCCTTAGTCACCTCTTATACCACGGCATAAATGGGCAAATAACATTTTGTATTCTTAATCCATTACCACACAGGTATCCTCCATACATACTGACTTACTTACGAATATCGTCGTTGAAGTGCCTTGTAAAAATAAATAAACTTTGCTATAATATACGTCTACATAGCAACAAATATTCACAACCCGAGAATACTCTCTTTAACGCTTGTTTGTAAAGTATTTTCGGTCTTCATTGGACTTTATGCGACTGTTGGCTGGGCATTAATTTTCATTACCGCTCCGAATACCTTGCTCCGGTTCCGTTCTATCTTACACAAGATAACCGTGTATTGCATGGAATTAAACCTTAGGTCATTTAGTAGTTATAAAAAGGATAACATCCAACATTTTGCAATATTAAGTATTATCATAGCAAGTTACTGAATTTGATTTTTATATTTTATTTTATCATCCTATTGCCATCTACCGGGCACATTATTAAGCGAGCGATAATTAATATTATTAGATTATCCCATTGGGGCCCTATCCCATTCCATTATTATTACATTGGGACCGAAACATAACTGGCGAAGTGTGGGTGTGTAATACACCTCTGCCTACCCCTTCGGAGATAAAAGGCGTGAAGATGTTCATCATCCTCTTAGCGTTATCCCAGTTGCAACCAGGGATCCGCTTTCTAGTCTAACCGGATTTGGCTAGACTAGTAAGCGGACCTCGGGCTCCAAGGCGAAAAGTCTTGGATGAAACTGGGATAGCGCTAGGACGATGATGATTAAGTCATAACCTGATATCGATGTGTTTATGCTATAAAATAAAATCGTTTACCCTGGAAAGAATATAAAAAATGTAACAACCACTAGTTTTCTAAAGTCTTCAGTAAAGGCTCTTGCAGTCACATTGAATTTGACAAAACATCTCGCTTGTACATTTTATCCCTAGGCAGACTTCCATCAGATTGTATTACCTAGACCCTCGTTGTATGGCGTCACTCGATCTTAACGTTTTGTACAGCTATAATTTATTTTTTGAAGCGTGGTAGCATTTGGGGTCTCCGATCCCAAAACCCTCTAATAAAAATATTGCGAAATATTCTTATGATATTTGTATTATTTACTTGAACATATATTTTGTTTATATTTTAGCAAAATTTAAAATAAAGCTACGCAACGTAACATAAAAGTAATAACGTATAACTTTTCATGTATTTTATATTGTCTTCCTTTAATATAAAGTAATTTTCCATTTTAACGCTCAATACCTTTATACGGAATATAAGAAATACCTCCTCTACTGAAATTCTTTAACTTCTTCGAGTTTCAGAACGACGTGGCTTTGCTGTAACACTTACCTGAAACAAAGAAAATAAATTTTATTAGAACAATGAACACGATGTCTATAAGTTTTCGTCACATAAATATCACATGTATTGTGCGGGTATCGCGGACGTACTAGATTTAGTAGATGTCCCTTTAACCTCCAAGAACATTTTCTGGTTCACGTTAATTCGCAGCGATAGCGAAGGCAGCGATAGCCTAGTGGAGGGACCGATAGACTGGTACACTACATAGAGGATCTCAGGTTTTAATCTCAGATACACAACAACGATGAGTGGTTTAAGCGGTCACTTTACCCTTTGACACTGCGGTGAGTGTGGGTTCGACCTTGTACGAGATAACATTAAGTCATCTACAAATTGTACTTTCGAGTATGGATGTTCATTATATAAATTCATTGAATGATTACTTTAAGTATTAGTTCTTAGCAATATTGCTTGTACAAGACCTGTGTTTATATTAAAAAAGAAATATATAAAACGCTATAAAATTACTGAAAATTACCGTACAGTAATCTCAATAAAAATTCGATGACTCGACAATAACTTTTTGTAAAAAAATGCACATTATTTTTTGCTGTAACAGAATACCTATAAAGAGGGTCTGGCAGTAATGAATAATTTATGATACTTTAACTTCGAGGATATTGAAGAGATGGTCAGATTTTTTACAGAATCATCATACTCAATATACAGTTACATTGCTATTGTTTGTTTGTTTTTCGTGTGAGCGTGTGGCCAACTCTGGTGTCGGAGTTTTCAGACCGCCCGAAGGCCTCCGACATGGCCTAACGATCCTTATCCTTGGACAAGAACCGGGACCGACAGCTTTACGTGCCCTCCGAAGCACGGTAGCGCTCAGATGTAAATGCCACACACGGTCACCCATCCAAGTGGTAACCTGTGCAAGCGTTGCTTAACTTTGCCGATCTGTTACGAACGGCAAGCCAAGTCTCGCTACGAGCGCTTCACATTAGAATAGTACTTTCTCCCACCGTGGCTTTATTTGCGTGTGATATCATTTACTCTCTAGAAAAAAAAATGATTTATTTTTTCAATTAAGTATTTTCGTCAAAACTAACATTTCACAGCTCTAAAAAGTGACGTGTACGACGGTTTAGCTGTTGAAAAGCTAAAATGGAAAAGAAAACATTATATTTTGTACAATAAATACTAAAAGCTCCTAGTATCCTAGTACAAACTCTTCGGGCAAGCACACACTTAAAATACACTGTTGGAATGTATTTATATCAGCTTGCATACACACAGCAACTTTATTATCAAAACAAACCTTGCACCGAATTGTAAAAAAATACTATTATTTTTTTATTCACATACGAAAGGCACAAGATCTTTGGTTATTACGTCACATCCCGTCTCACAGGATATGGCCGCTGGACCGGAAACAAGATGGCCACCACCGCTACCCGAAACCGGAACTACGTAACCGAATTATCGGCTAGTCGACTACCCGTTGAGAAAACGTTAGCCTTTTTATTATTTAATTTAATTTTGTAACATGTGTGAACGTTTTGGAAAAGGTTAAACAGTTTTGTCACGTTTAATGTTTTTCTTTATTTATTATAACTATTTACGTGCCGGCGGATGAAGGCGGTGGTACCTTGAGGAAGGGCAAAGATCGACTAATGGAGAGATATGTTTTTAGTTTTTTTTTATGAATAGGCCGTGTAAGAGGTTTCCTATTCAAAATCACGGTACGCATCGTGAATTATTTATATTATTTTATAAATCAACTCCTGAACATAAAATGAATTCTGTCCAGCGGCGGCCGTAACAATTATTCTATCATTTGACAATAAGCACACCCAGACTCGAAACAACATTTTATTTATTTATTTATTTATTTATTTTATTTATTTAAAAACTTCCTGCAAAATACATTGCACAAGGCGGACTTAATGCCTATAGGCATTTTCTCCCAGTCAACCTTTAGGTGATGCAGAGATGATCATGGCAGGTGTCTACTACAACAGAGTAAAATTAAAGAGAATACGCAACATAATACATACCTACTTATAATTTAAATTTTAATACATAAAATATCCATACATACATATAAAATAAATACATATATAAATATAGGTATATATACACATATATAATATATACATACACATATATATAATACATATATATATAGACATGAAAATATTTTTTTTAAAAGATAGACTGCTAACAAGTAAGTTATAAAGTGCTATTGAGAAGCTTCCGACAATTTGCTATACAAAAGCTGGCGAACTCTAAATTTGAACGTGGCACGGCTACTGGACGTCCTAACTTCGGGAGGGAGAGCATTCCAAAGAAGGATAGATTGGATATTGAAAGAAGAATGTACTAAAGTAGAAGTGTGAGATGGACAGAGAAGAAGAAGGTTATTAGTAGATCGCAAGTTCTTATCATGGTTGGAGCAAAGGTATCGAAAATAAGGTACTTTTATAAATCACACAAAGTAATGTCCTGTGTGGGAATGGACCTACAACTCTCAGCACGGTGTCAAGTGGTGAGGCGGCCGCTTACGCAACCGTGTATCTTGCTAAGGTAAAGAAAAACAACTTGCTTCTACAAAACATACAGACAAACTCAGATAATCAATAATTTCAATTAAACTATGCCCTTAAACACTACAATAAACGAACTGAAAGATAAGCGATACTTTTAATTAAACTGTGTCCTTAAAAAAGTTTTGAGAAACTATAAAACTATTGTGTTTGCCTGAACTAACGCGATAAACTCAAAAACTACTGAATGGATTTTCTACGTTTTCACCAAGGGATAGATTGTAATATAGTGTGATGATCCCCGTGGAAGATTCAGATGAATATTTTACACCGCCGAAGGTGCAGGCGTAATCTGACATTAATTTTTTATGGCCTCACGCCTGTGTCCCTAAGGGGTAGGCAGGTGTAATAATATGACACCCACATTTTGGCGTGAACATTTTAGGTCCCACGTCCTAGAGGCTAGCATATTGCCGTTACCGGGCACATGGCCGGACCCCGTGCTGCTAATGAGAATTCGGAAAAACATGGTTTAACTATTGCCCGACTCAGGTATCGAAGCCGGGACCTTCCAATCAGCATACGCTATCCACTGGACCACAGAGGCAGACATTCCTACATCAAATCGTTCTTTTTTGTCGGTATATTATATGTGATGCACGTCTTCTTAACATCAAAATTAGGTACATCTTTACCGTTACTCTTTATCGAAATATACGGTACGTCATAAAAATGCTTTAAAAGCCGCTTTTGATACGAAGCACTATCGTCGAACCGGGGTGGTAACGTTATGCCCATCATCCTCTTAAAGCTATAGATTTTTGCTTAGCATCTCTTTTGATAGCTTACCAAAGGAGTTTGGGTGGCTTATCTTTTTGAGCGTTTTCTGATTAACAGTTAATGGCGTATCAAAGTTCTTGTTTTATATCCTTCGCAGTGGAATGGTTTTGAATCAAATCTTTGTACTTTATACCGTGTTTAAAAGCTCGTAGAGATTTTTGAAGAGTATTTTAGGAGTAAGTTAATAGTAAACTGCTAATAGTTGGTATTATTATAAAGTCTTCTCAGGCCTCCAATGTGTAATGGATTTTAATTGCGAAAAAGGCTTGAATTCTCTAGCTGTGGACTACTACTTACTATTTTTTCGGACTTCTATAGTCCATTTTTGTAGCATCTTCTAATTTCTTTCTCAGAAACATTGTGAGTCAATAACAGGATTTGACGTTCCGTACACGCTGGCAAGTCGGATTGGTACCGGGTACTACCTACTTAAAAATGAATAAACTACTTTACCCTCAGGCCTGCAGAATACTAAACACACAACACTCCTCCTGCTAACTTAAGTAAAGGCCACTCGACACTGTCTTTTGTAACTTGAATGTCAACAATTTCATTGCAAGACGAAACATCCCAACTTGGGACAAACTTAACATAATTATACACAGTAGATTGTTGAAACTTGAGCTAAACAACTTGTAACTTGGTAAGATATTTCGTAGTAGAAGTTTTTAGGGTTCTTTAAGTTTATAATATTTATACTAGAAGATACCTGCAGCTACGCTCGTACATTTAAATTTAACAGTTGCTTCCATTTGGAAATTCTCTTCTTAATCCATCCCTGCGGTTCCCAAGGAACATAATTACATGACAAATTTTAGCTTCTTGCCTCCAATAGTTTTGGATGTGCGTTGTCTGTCAGTCAGTCAGTAATTGCGTTTTATATAAACACGTTTTGGTAATAAAAACCTATTCGTGTAATGACTTCAAGCGTTAAGATGAAAGTCGTTAAAGCAATGGGTAAAATACGTATGCGTCCGTCACGTTTTGGTCACACACGTTAAACAGTTCCTGACATAAGCGCCCCTAAACGAACTCATTAGGTGGTTTTATTATACAGATACAATATTGAGGGCAAAGGTGAAAGAGTTGTCTTGGAACCGGGCCATTGGCAGATCCATAGTCTCTGTCTACCCCAATGGGAGACAGGCGTGAATAGACAAATAGATAGATGAATCTTGTGGCTGCTCTGAGTGAAAACTGTATGTTTTCTTCCGTAGGTTATTTTCTTTAATTTCCCAAGAGATGTAAGTTTGGTATGAGTAATTTGGTAAAGATTTATCACTGTTTGTGGGACTAAACAATAGTAAATAGCTAAGTTATGCATCGTATGACAAGACGTTTTCAAATTTTAGTTGCCACTTAATAATGAGAATAAGTTTGGTATTTCTTTATTGATACATACATACATACATACATAGTCTCACGCCTATAACCCCGAAGAGGTAGGCAGAGGTGTATTTCTACACCCACTTTTCGCCAGATATACTTTAGTCCCACGTAATAAGGGGCGAGCCTATTGCCGTACCGGGCACATTTCCAGACTCCGTGCTGCTATTGAGAATTTCGTGACAGAAAAACCCAATAACACTGCCCGACCCAGGAATCGAACCCGGGACCTCCCGATACCACGCGCACATTTATGCCGCGAGCCCAACGAGGCAGTTCTTTATTGATGATTCAAAATAAATATTATTTGTCATAAAATGTGCACATATTATTTTATAATATTACTCAATGAAACGAGTAGGTACATCTAAAGTATAACCAAAATAGTAAGTACTCCATCTTCGTCTTGTCCGTAATGAGAAAATCACAGTTGACCTGGTGGCACTGTGCACAGTTACGTCATAGCTTAGAGTTACGTGCACAGCCACGTTTAACGTCTTCAGGACATTTTTTTTTACTACATTCACACAACACCATCTAGTCACAAACTAAGCAGAGCTTGTACTATGGGTACTAAATGGATAAACATACACATTTACTTTTTTTTGTAATACATAGAAACACCCAGACCAAGACAAACATCCATGTTCATGCACACAAATGTTTGACTAGAGCGGGAATCGAACCCGCGACCTTCAGCGTAGCAGTCGCTTACACTTCCGCGGCACCAACCGGTCGTCTAAGCCGGATTTTATTCGGGATTTTATTCCGGAATTTATTCGGGACTAGTTTTGTATTACACAAATATAGCAAGTAGCTTTTCCAGTACACGAAGGCAAATGCATACCTTTTGCCTGATAATAAGAATCATGGTGTGATGACCGATTGAGAATACAAAGTTTTGTTTACCATTTCATCCCGTGTGTGACGTAAGAGGTGACTGAAGAAATACACAAAGCCAGCTAGTATCTTGAAGAAGAGACGGAAACCCAAAATGAATCCCTACACCAACCCGTCTGGCCAGCGTGGTATATTAGGCTTAATCTTCCAATTAATTTACAATGTCAGTGTGAGCCAAATTATAAAAGGCCTTCGTCCAGTCGTGGAACGCCTAAGAAGATATTGAATGATGGTAATGGGAGAAGGTAGTGCTTTTGTTAATAGCAACGTCATGCTCATCCATGCTAACACTTTTCCAAGTCAGTTACTGTTGTCAACTCATTTGGAAACGAGTTCACCATCATCATTTTACCATTGTCCCGGTTGCGATTCAAGAGTTTCGCCTCGAAGCCGGGATCCGTTTATTTAAAAAAAAGCCGCCGCGATGGAAAATGCGGTAATTGCCACATTAGCTACCATCGTACAACCAAAAATATGTTTGAAGTAACCGTAACAGTATGCTGATCATATTCATGACATGTATAATATTTAAACCTCATTTTTAGTAGAACATTTATTATTGTAGCTTGTTGCAAACACAATAATATTTCGTCCTTACTGTTTACTTTTCGCTAGAAGCTCTGTAGCTTTTCAACGTGACTGAGTTCGGCAAAACCGCCATTTGATTGACTGATTTTTACCTTTTGTATTGACGTTTCTATTCGTTTGTTTTGGCTTTCGACATCACTGCCTTCTGGATTGAAACATCCGGTAATACTATTCAATGAATATTCAATACCAATCAAATTATTCACAATTCTGTCATTTTATTTTATTAAGATGGACGTTTTTTGTAACGTATCTTTTCCGGGAAGAATTATTCCGTTAACCTTTAATAAATAAATATTTTGAGAACAATATTGCCGCTTGGCAATCTCATTAAAGTGTCTCTAAGTAACGAGACTCAATTTGTTTTGACGTGACAACGTCTTATAAATTGGTTTGCCGGGTGACACTTCAAGAAACTGCGTTACGCTCCGCTCACGTTATGCGCTCACAATGAGAGCGAGTGAGAGGCACGCGTCCCGCCTAAGAGCGAGAGAGACAGACATAAAAAGTGAAAGGCACGCGTCTTTCATCCTTCTTCCTACTATACGAATGAATATTCACATTAAAATTATTTTACCACTCAAAGTCGTTGTCACGTAAAACTTTCGCCCGTATACCGACTTTACAGGCAACCAATTTTTTTTCAGTACCTTTTATAGATTGAGGAAAATTGACGGACGAATATATTAGAGGCTACGTTGTCATCTGGCTTTAAGTGGAGTTATTTTTCTAAAAGTAAACTTTGCATTAAGAGGCACTGATAGCTTAGTGGCGAGACCAAAGACTGCTAGGCAGAAGATCTTGGCTTCAAACCTTCGGTGCGGAACACTAGCTTTTCAAAGATATGTGCATATTGTTATCGCTTGCGAGACCTGAAGTTGTCTTATAAACATACAAGCTAATTAGATAGGTAAAGATACAGTACAATAGAAGAACAGACCCTGCTTAATCTGGAACTGGATGAACGTAAAGGATGACTGTGTACGTAAGTAAGAAAGTAAGTAATCATTTATTCATCAGAATATGGGTATATATAGCTCTTAAAATGTTACACATAGTTTCAAACCATAATCTGCCATTGTTTGGCATACGAATGTTGATTGTCAATTACAAAAATATTAAATTGATAATGTCATGCAAGTCACAGTTCTTTGTCGTCTAAGAATTCTTTTACACTATAAAAACATTTATTTAATAATAATATCTACATATCATTTTTTTTAAACATTAATATTATCAATATTAATCGATTTTAAACTTTCGCGATTTGTATACATATTATTTTGTATGACTATCAATATTGTTAAAACTATGTACATACATACATACATAACGTCACGCCTTTTATCCCCTAAGGGGTAGGCAGAGGTGTATTTCTACACCCACTTTTCGCCAGATATACTTTAGTCCCACGTAATAAGGGGCGAGCCTATTGCCGTACCGGGCACATTTCCAGACTCCGTGCGGCTACTGAGTATTTCGTGACAGAAAAACCCAATAACACTGCCCGACCCAGGAATCGAACCCGGGACCTCCCGATCCCACGCGCACATTTATGCCGCGAGACCAACGAGGCAGTCGTATAGGGTTTGATGTCGAGTTTTCCGTCTCTACGCAAAGATGGTATTTGCATCGTGTTATTCCTTAGTCGCCTCTTACGACACCCACGGGAAGATAGGGGGTGGTGACACTTGTATTCTATGCCGTCAACCACACGGCATATTATAAAACTATGTGTTGCGGGATATTATACTAAAAACAAAATTATCTATATCTAGCCTTATCCCAGTTATAAGCACGAACCATACACCTCACAATTACCATATCCCACCAACATAAGTCATACTGCGGGTTAACAAAGCACATCTCATTTCCAAAATAAAGAGCTCTGTTACATAGGTAATTATTACCATATTTACTGCGAATTATGTAGATTTGAGCGGTATACCGTCCATTCGCTTAAGCCCGCTTTTGGCAGATCGTTGACGAGGCACGTGATATACAGGCAAGAAATGGTACCTAAAAGACTGAAACGGTTTTAGTAAATATATTTTTTCGTGTTGGATTAGTCTTACTTAGGTGATTGATCACGGCTTAGCCCTAGTTATTATAAATGTGAAGGCCAGAGAAGATAAAAAAATATCTAGACAATTTTGATGAAACGAGAGGGATCCCTGGAGTGGACGCTCCGCGTGGGCTTAGCAGTGGGCCTGCGCAGGATGCGTCCAAAGGTGCGGGTGCGGGGGACAGTTCTGTCTGTCCCTCGCAGTCGGGTGCGGTCGCGGGAGGAGAGGCGTGTCGGTATTGCGTTGCCGCGCCCTATCTCCCGCGACCAATTGGGGGCGCACCATTCGATGCGTCGCGGTGGGGCCGCAGAGGAAGAAGAGATGCGGTGTTGCGTTGCCGTCCTCCCTATCTTCTGCGGCCGCTGGGTGTTTTGGCGGCGGAGCCCAACACCTTAATCCGCCGCCAAGGGAGTTTTGTTCGAGGCCCGCCTGACCATCTGGCGGGCCAATACCCGTCGGGGGTAGCGACGAATGCTTATGCGATACCCTACCCTCCGATACACGGGCACATGAGGAACACGGGTTGGTTTTTAGTCACTAAGAGTCTGACAGTCCCCTTCGTCCTTCCCCCAGGGCGGAGGGACTCCATGAGGATTTTCCAACCCGACACAAAAAGAAAAAAATGGCTGGGTCTTATATTACACCCACATTTTGCCTTATTAATTTTAGCTCTCATGTAATAAGGGGCGAACCTATTACCATTACTGGGCTCATTGCCAGTTTTCGTGCTGCTACTGAGAATTCGGAAAAACTCAGTAACACTTTTGCCGACCCGGTAATCGAAACAGGGATCTCCCGATCAGCAGACGCATAGGTAGGCTATTTACTGCACCACGGCGCCAGACATTTTTGGTCAGCTAGGCTAGTCTTATTTTATAGTATAAGCCAAATACTGACCGTATTTGGCTTATACTATAAAATAAGATGGGGGATACCTTTTGTTGAAAGATACATACATACATAATATGTATGTCATTCACATGGCAGACAGATTTGATATAATCGTTTGACATCGCATCCCATTTGTCATTCAAATGCCAGACTGGCTCACTCAAATAATCCGTGTGACACATACTGGTTTGCTTTAATCCTTTTGTTTATTATAAAGCACCCACTCATGTTCTGTAATACACCAATTAAAAGATTTACTTTCATACTTTTCATATATAAATATTTTCATTTTCATTATTTTTCCAAACTGTCTTTCGGGACATTTAGCACCTTTGTTCGAGTATCCGATATTTCGACACTGTTACAAGTGCCATGATCGCGGATGTAATACGCAAATCTTCATAATTTCGGATAGAGAAATATAACTTTTTAGGCAGTTAGATACATTGCTTGCTTTTAAACATATTTGCATACAAAAATATCTTCAAGTAATGTTATAATTACATTTATTTGGCAAGTCCAAGCTAATATTTTGTTATAACTGGTCAGACTAGTAAACAGATCTCGGGCTCCAATGCGTTAGTCTTGGGTGCAACTGGCACTAGGACGATGATTATAGACTCACGCCTGTATCACCGAAGGGGTAGGCTGAGGTATAAATATTACACCCTAGGGCGATGATGATGATGATAATTTGGTAAGTTGAGATTACGTTTAGATATAAGTTCTTATAATCTGTTCGTGTTTAATTATTATAGCAAATAATGCACTGAAAGGTATGCTAAGGTGGTTTGGGCACATGGAGAGGATGGATGACGAAAGACTGACCAAGCAGACATAAGGTAAGGGTGAATGCGATAGGACGAAGGGCAAGAACTCAGCGGACGTTCTCTGACTAGATTGGAGACATCTTAAAAACAGGACAGGTTAGAAGTACCCTGAACAGAAGAGAATGCACGAGGAATTTGATGGGAGTGAATGAAACAAGAAAGATATGTCAGGATCGTTACGTAGTCTCTGCCTACCCTTTCAGGATAATGGCGTGAGTCAATGTATGTATGTATGTATGTATAATGCACCTGCTAGCAAAACAGTTCGTCTATTTCTCGCTCTTAAATTTCACCAACAATTCGGTACCAACTATATAAAGATTTATTGAACATACTACATATAATGCATTAAGCAGAAAAGTACAAGCATAATAATAAAACACTTGAATAAAAAGCACACACAGGAAATCCATATAAAAAACACCAACACTTACATTTTTCATTTATCCTGAATGGAATACTTTTAGTCTTAATAAAAATACATGTTTTCCTTAACAGGTATCATTAAGGCCAACAAGTTTTCGTGTTTGGGCCATAAAACCGGTGGCGACGAGAATTTATAACTGTTGTATTCATGACGTTTATGAAATATAGTCTAGAATATACATATAAGGCTCTTTTAGGTTTTATTTTGAAGTAGAGTCTCTGTCGCGTCCGTAATTGTCCGTTGAATCGTATTTTCTGTGCGGGTACTGCAAAATAACCAACTACTGCAATATACTGCAGAATCAGCAATGAGACTCAGTTCTGATAAGAAGTTGATAAAGTAGCATTTCAGTGGTTAAAACAATTTTGGCTCTCAAAAAATTACAAAGACTCCAATGCTAGTGACATCTAGTGGAGGCTAACGGAACTACGAAGAAAGATTCAAGTTCCAGAATCGTGCTTGAATAAGTTATACAAATGGTTGCTACATATGAAAGTTCTCAACAATATTTATCGAGCCCCAGTCCACTAGCACAACTAGCCACTATTACCTTAGAGGTCAGGTGATCCTTCTTACAGAGGGAGGAACAATTCGAGCATCGCCGGATAATTTTAAAATTGATTCGGTAGTTGCTTAGTTTATCGGTGAGTGAGTAAGTGTGAGCCTGCGATTGTTTTGTTTAACGAAGGCAAATCTAATGTAATGTAATCTAGCTAAAATGCCAGCTGCAATCCGAATTGTGTAGCTTCAAATTAAATGTTGTAAAATCTGTATTTTTGAAATCTATATGTCTTATATTGTATGTGTTTAAAGCAATAATCGTAACCTTCTAGCAAATCTATCTTCATGTACCACGCTGGAAGTTTTGTATAAACCTGATCGTACTTAATAGAGTATAGGTGTAAGGTTTCAACGAGCCATACACAACACATATGAATACTAAGAATTACATCGTCGGCTATTCAAATTCATTCAAGATTCACCTGAATATATATATATATATATATATATATATATATATATATATATATATATATATATATATCCCGTAATCTATTGTACGTCCACTATGGCCATTTTTGCATCTAATGTGGCGTCCACCTGCTTGAGTCGTCCGTATATCGGACGTCAAATAGGAGACTACGTGCAATGCTTGCGAAATGTCCCCCTGATACTAGAAAAGTCAAAATATGAAAAATAAATTGGACGTCATTTTTCTTCCAATCTTGCTGCACAGAATATTTTCGTAGTTCCGTTGATTTTCGTCACAAAAACAAATGGCGCTTTCGTCTTTATTCTATACGTTCATTGCTAGCCGTATGTGACGTCCAACGAAAGCTCTCAATGCTACGTTGCCACTTCGTGCACACAATAGATCTGAATTTGCAGGATTCTATTTATCGGTTATTTTATTCACTATTTGTGAGTAAGTATTTACACGTTTTCAGTTGATATGTGATGTAGCGTCTGCCTTTTTAAGCGAAATGTCTGGAAAAACAATCGAAGTGAAAAGAAACAGAATACCTAAGGATTACGTATATAAGATCTGTATTTTGTAAAATTCATTTTTTTTACCTTACTAAGCCGTATTTCTCATGTTTTTATATCACACGCATCTTATTTTATATTCATAGGTCTCAATTCTTCGTTACCTCTACTGGAACTTCAAGGGAGTTAATTTATAAAAAAATACTTAATAACTTTATTAAACACGCAATAATGCATATATATATGGTATTGTGCCGCTGCCTTGGAAAACCCCTAAATTATTGTTTTCATCAAATCAATTCACGTCTGTATTCGTCACTATTGTGATATATAAAATAGTTCAGCTTAATAGAGAGCTCGTCAATTCGTAACTATTGCTGACATTGTGATGTTAAATTTTGATTTGATTCTAAAATGGAGGTTATTTATGTCGACACGTTTTTTAAACAAAAGTTTATTTTATCATATTTTGACTAACAACCTTAGATAGCCTTGAGATGAAACCCATTTTATTTTAAGATCCCACTGCATCAATTTTAATAACATTACTATTTATTTTCACCATGGACGTCGCATATTGTTGCTGACATTAATGAACCTGAAAATTTGATTTATTTTCTTGAACTTTCCATGTTTTGGTGCCTTTATTGCGAATATTTTTATGTATGATCATTACCCCAAAGATGAATGTGATTTTGTTCCTAATTTTACACCAAAACTGTTAGGTACATGGGTCAAATTACAAAAAAAACGAAATAATATTTTACAATCGGTGATTTAATTTGTGTTACATTTTATTTTTTGTTTATTGTTTAGCAGGATTTAAATAAACTAATCACTTGTGCGATTAACAGTTATTTAGACATATACTACCGCTCAAAAGTATTTTATATTTATAAGATTTGAGGATGTTTGAAGAATATTATTTTCTTCTAATTGTACTAATTTTATTATGACAATTCATTGCCGTATGTTATTAAATCTAATGAGGACAGCTTCCCCATCATGATTTAACTAAAAAAACTTAAATAACCAAAAAGCAGGCAACGATAGCCAGTAGACAGTAGGATATACCGATATACCAACAGACTGCCGTGCGGGGAGTTCGAAACCACCGCGCGCGCTACTGACTTTTCGGAGTTATTTGGTATTTAATTGTTAATTATCGCTCGCCTCGTGCCTCGGCGAGCATGTTAAACCATCACTCTTGGCTCGTAAGCGGAGACCGGTCGCTTGTCCGCTTATCTAGACCAGTATCAGTTTATTTAAGGGTACTGACTCCGCGTATGAACATGAGTGGGCGCGTATGAACAACGTGGAAATCAAAGGCGTTCCTCAACCAAACAACGAAAATTTGTTCAACATGCTCTCGAGTCTTGGTTATCAGATAAGCTACTAAGCTGTTAACAAGACCCAAGTCAACTTTATAACAAGAGTACCGACCCGTGAAAAGGAGCGTGCGAAACCGATTATAGTGAGTTTTTGTAATCGCTACGTGAAAGAGGATTCTATTGCAGCAGCTAGACAAGCATCCAAAAGCAGTCCTTTGACAGTAAGACGCATAGGTTTGACGGGCAATCAGAAAATACATGTCAATGATCACCCCACACTTGAAAATAAATTGCTTTTATCGAAAACAAAGAAGGCAGCCGCGAATAAGGACTTTCGTTACGTCTGGGTCAAGCACGCCAAGAAAAAAAAAGAAAACCGATTCATCGCATGTGATTATAGTGAAGTCAGAAATGGACCTTGCAAGAATCGTATGATTATTTGTCAATTATATTACAATCTCTTAATAATGTTCTTGTGCGAGATACTATTGGTCGAGTTGTGCTATTTACGTATTCCAACTAAGTCTATCGATGTACATACTGCCGTGTTATGTTTCTATTAAAAACATTTTACTAACTTTTTTAGTCAGATATAATTTAAGCCACATAGTGTATATAATTCTGCGCATCGTATTGACCGTTATGACTAATCACTGTCCGGCCGTACCGGCTTTTTTCACTCTTCGTATTTGTATGATTGAAGTGCTCTGTGTTTGACTGTGTCCATTTAAAACTCGTATGTTTTTAAAGTTGCACTGGTGCAAGTAAAGCTGAAAGGAAATCGTCTATCCTGGTATGGGCATGTAATGAGGAGGGATGAAAATCATGTGACTAGAAAGGTGATGAAGATGAGAGTTGAGGGATATAAGGCAAGAGGAAAACCAAAGAAAAGATGGATGGATTGTGTGAGAGGAGACATGGATGAAAAGGGAGTGAATGATGAGATGACGTCTGATTGGAGATAATGGAAGAGAAAGACATTCTGCGCCAACCCCAAGTAATATGAGACCAGGGCAGGCCGAAGAAGATGTTTTTACTTAATACCCGCTATAGCGTAATAAGTGACTGCAATTATATTTTAATAAGTATATTTTAGCATTTATTAGTAAAACATTGTAATATTATTATAATTTGTAATAAAACAGTTGTGATTAACTTGATCTCTGACTTCTTAAGCGTTGCGGAGTGCGATGACCCGTTGGTTATTCCCGTAGACCCGTACCATAAACCTTTGATTGTGGAGGTAGGTTTTGTAGAAATTCATCGGTTTGCAGACAAAATAACTTCAAAATATCTTGTCCATAAGGGTAACTACGATGCAATTAAATCTGCTCTTAATAAAACAGACTGACATTTATTGTTATGCACTGAGCCGTTGGAACAGTCAGTTAAACATTTTTACGACAGATTATATTCTCTCAGAGATAAATTTATACCTATGAAATCTATCAGGCAAACTTCTCATCGGCGTTGGTATAGTTCAGGCCTTATAAAAGTGGTAAAAAAAATGTCAAAGTACCACCGGAGGTTTAAATTGTATGGTAACATGAGTGACTATCTAACGGTATCTTCATTACGCCGGCGAGCTGTGGACTTAGAACAAACTTGTTTTGACGAATACATTACTAACGTAGAATACACAGACCTAAATAACCCGAGGGCCTTCTGGTCTTTTATTAAAAGTAGAAAAAATACCTCCTCACTGCCTAGTACACTGTACTATTACTATATAATAAGAATGTATCAGCTAATGTGGGTCTAGAAATTAGTAATTAATTCGCAATATATTTTAGATCAACTTTTCAGGAGCCAGAAGTAGACAATATACCTTGTCTACTTGAGTATAGTACTTTAAATGGTAACAGCAGAAGCACAAATTACATCAGTACAATACATTTTTCTCCTGGAAAGGTTATGAAATATTTAAAAGGTTTGGATCTTACTAAATCTGGTGGGGCAGATTACATCCCTCCATTATTTATAACAAGTTTAGCCGATAGTTTGGTTTTACCGCTCTGCATGCTTTTTATAATAGGTCGGTAACAGAAGGTTTAGTTCCATTAAAATGAAAATCGGCGTTCATTACACCAGTATTTAAAAAAGGTGATAAATCTAATGTAGAGAATTATCGTCCAATCTCAAAGTTATGTTTGTTTTCTAAAGAACTAGAACGTATTATTTATATTATCATTTGGTGCTGAGCAACATGGGTTCTTATGCGGCCGATCCACTACATCAAATCTAATCCTATCTCATGATTTTATATCTAAAGGTTAGTTATCGGATCTATACAGGATCTATACAGGTTAACAAAAATGTTTTGACCGAATTGACCACAAATACTGTTACAGATTTTTTTGCTGCCGGCATACATGGTAATTTGTACCGCTGGTTCAGCTCGTACATTGAAAATCGCTCTCAATTCTCAATTCTCGGTTGGTGTTCAATCCCGTCTGGAATTCCTCAGGGTTCGCTTTTGACCCCACTATTGTTTACTCTATTCACTGGAGATATAAATTCTTGTTTCCTAAATTCTTATATACTTCTATGTATACGCGGATGACATGAACATTCACAAAATTATTAACGATGCATCGGATGTAGGGAAACTCCAAAACGACCTTGATAAATTTGTAGCATACTGCACAGTTGCACACTTAACAAACTACAGTTAAATATCGCAAAGTGTTGTTACATAACATTTAGTCGTCAAAAACTTACCATAGGATCGGGTTACAAACTTCATGATAAGTTTATCGAAGTTGACTACGTTAAAGACCTTGGTGTTATCATGGACTCAAAGCTTTTATTCGATATGCACATGAATCACATTACGAACACGGCGTCGAAGGCACTTGGTTTTGTGATAAGAATGTCTTCATGTTTTCGGTCTCTTAAGACAGTAAACGTTTTGTACTGTGCCTATGTACGTACGTAGCAATCTAGCATATGCGTCACAGGTATGGAACCCTCAATACCAGGTATATATATCATGCATTGAAGGTGTATAAAGAAAGTTTTTGCGATACTTAGATTTTAAAGCGAATCAATATTCTATTGACTATGACGAGCGTTGTAAACGGTATCATATTTTACTTCTGGAACTCAGAAGAACCATTATAAACATAGCCAATGACACGATTGATTGCCTTGAGTTGATGGGTAACATCAAGCTTGGAATGAATCAATTAGTTTTTCGACAACGTCCGATCTTACACGTTCCCTTTGCTACAACGAAATACAGACCGAACTCTTTTCTTTTACGTTGCGCCGAATCATTTAATCAAATGTCACGGAAATTAGATTTGGATTTATTCTGCACTAACTTGACCAAAAATAAAAAAAAACGTATAAATTGTGACTTCTTTAGCAGCGATCGGCATATATAGCGTAGATTGCGGTTTTTTTCCTGTGTACCCTTTCATTATTATTTTCTTGACTTTTTTTGTTATAATAATATATAATTATACTAACTTGTGTATTATGAATCTCATTTTTAGTTACTTTTTTATGGCGGAACATGGCTGCAACATTGTATTTATTGTATGATTGAGCAAGTAGGTATACTTACAACAGTAACTGATGTAATTAATCTTTGTTACATTGCATTTATATGTGGTAGCTTGTAATTAGCAACTTCTTTTTTATTTAATTAAATGTGTTGTTATTAGTCTGTAAGCTTTCCTAAATAAATAAATATACGGACGTTATAATGTCTTAGAAGTTTCAAAATATCTGTCATTTGACGTCCAAGATGTCAAATGATTAATAGTTTGTAACTTTTACTATATTGCCACGTCCGTATACTCGTATGTATCTAAATACATGACGTAAAACTTGCAAATGATTACAGATATGGACGTTTGAGGCTAAGCGTATGCTTTTACGTAGATATGCGTATGATTTTGTAACTCAGTGCAGTTGATGCAGATACAGGTAGTCAGCTTCTGCCAGAGCAGAACAGACGCATGTCCACATTGCACCTGAGCCGCAGCATACGCAGCTGTCAGTATGTTCAGGTATTAAATAATCGGATCTACCCTGCGTGGCGTCACCCGAGTCTCAGCATACGCTTAGCTACAATAAAAATTCTTTACAAGTTTGACACTATGTATCATTTGACGTCCAGGGTGTTAAATGAAATAGGGTTGTATTTAACTGTTAGTCAAAAATATTAATTTTCCACCAAAAATACTAATTGCACTACTAAGCTAAGTTGACGGAGCCCTGCTGCTTCGCAGGGCTCCTATTTTTGGGAGCAGGGTCACAAGAGAACCTAACATAACCTATTAAGTTTTCTGAGTGGATAAGTTTCCCGAGCGGACGAAACTTTTCATATCAAATGATATTTTGTAAAATGATCATCATATTTGGTGTACAAATAGTATTTTAGTGTGCAAGTCAGTATTTTAGTGAAATATTAATGTTTTTTTGCGTAACTCATTTTAGTGTGTTACATAACATTTTTGATACGCTGTTAAAAATATCCCAATGAAAAATAGTTTAAAAATTTACGATATTGTAACGTCCGTATACTCGTAGTATACGACTACGAGTATACGACTACAAGTATACAGTCGTATACTAGTATACGAACATAATATAAAACTTCAAGTAAACGAACGTTACAATATCGTAAATTTTCATGATTTTAATTTTGTATGTCTAAATACGTATATAAAAATGTTGTTGGTTTATGATGCTTAATTATACATACATACATAGACTCACGCCTGTTTCCCCGAAGGGGTAGGCAGAGGCATATTAAACGCCCACTTTTCGCCATTGTTTAAAGTAATAGGTAGCGAGCCTATTGCCGCTTATCGGGATATTTGTTTGCCAGAGCCTCGTCCGTTGATCGGCAGATGCACCACTTACAGGTGAGGTTGGCTTGGGCCCTAAGATCTTGGTGGGAACCCTATGCACCCCTTAATTAGGCGATGCTTAATTAGGGTACTGCTAACCTAATGAAAGCCACCGTTTTCATGCTCTCCACGTAAAATGGTGTAATAATAATAATAACAGCTTTCAAACATCACCTTCATCGAGTAATATAAACAAAAAATGTATTACAAGATGAAAAGAAACCTTACAACCGCAGGGCAGCTTTGTGGCGAGCTGAATGTGTGTGGCGACACTGCGGTCCCGAATGCTTTGAGAGAGTCGGTCAGGGCCTCGTCTCCAGCTTGCCTTTACTGGCTAGTTGGAGTGGATTTCCAAGAGCACCCGCAGGACTCTCAACACTGGCTTGCCTTGGTCGGCCGGCCAGAGGGATCCGCAAGAGCTACCAGCTCGGGGGTGGAAGTGTCATTCTCAAGGGCGTAACTACGGGGAAACCCGCTCCGAGTCTCCGTTGTCACGAGACCCGCGATGGTGAAACCGGTGCCGCACCGCTCAACACCCCTAGCCACTCGCACCGGTGTTTCCCTCTGGCTGCCTCTATGGCAGAGTTTGTTTGCTTTGGGCGGCTGTTAAGCGAGGGCCCATCCAGTGAGTTGGCGAGTCACCACCTGCCATCCGGACGGATACTATTAGAGTATTACTGGCAGGTGCCATTTTTCATCCATAAAAATTACAAGTCCATCAAACACCCAATCCCATAAATCAATTAAATAAGGCTCCACATATTACAATAGTCTTACATATGCTGCGGCTAGTCCATAGCTGATCTCAGTAGTGCAGTTGTGGAGGCTCCGCTGCATGTGTCCCATCCCATTTTAGATTAAAGCTCTCTACGGGCCTCTGCGCGTTGGATCCATATCCCCGTGTAAGCCTCCCAAAGGTCCGGTTATTCTTTTAACACTAAATGTTAGAAGAATAGCCGTGTAACAGAGACACTTACGAATAATAATAATAATTCATTTATTCGCAAGAAAATGGTACATTAACAGGTGTTTATAAATAATAATAATAATAATAATAATAATTTATTTATCCTCAAAAATACAAAAAGGTACAGTACAATTAGCCTTAAATTAGATTAATTGGTATAACTAGCCTAAAGTCTTATATTTAGTTTTACATAATATCATAATTATATGGCATATAAACAATAGTGTACATAAGGCTAAAAAATAAACTAAGATTGCGTTATAGGTAATACTTATAATACATCGGCTACCCGCTCGAACTAGGTTATACCTGTGTTTCGAGCTGACGCTTGATTATTACGTAATGATACAAATGCCTATAATATTTAATTGCATGCTATAATATAATTTATTGTGAAAGTAATTAAATTAAGATTTATAGTAAATTATTAGAGACTAATTTATTTAAAATTAATAATACAATTACGAAATACTATTTAAAATTCTGTTCAGTTAGTAATGTATCATATCAGTGCGAAAAAACACGTAAAAATAGTAATATTATTAACGTTCATTTTAAAACTACTAGTAATTTTTCTGTGTCGTCGTAATTAAGCTTTTGCAAATATTCTGATACTGTTGTGTTGCACATTTTATAATTATGACTATATATATAGAGTAATTTATTGAACTTATTATATAAGAACGGGCCTAGAAAAGTGTAAAATCGATTAACAAAGACATGATTTGTGTGAGGTGTTGTACATACTAGGTCCTTTCTTCTTCTTTCAAAAGGAATAGGAGAATAAGGGATTTCGGTGTGCTGTTTTAGTATAATGTTGAGTATAAATAGTTGGCGCACTGTTAGCACGTTGCATGACAAATAGAGCTGGTGCGTAGGGAATTTAAAAGGTCGAAAAGTAGCAACTTTAAGTATTGCTCTTTGTGCTCGTTCTAGCGGCAAAAGAACTGATTTTGCTGCACCACCCCACGTTGTAATGCAATATGTTAATATAGATTGACACAAAGGTAAATAAACCTGTTTTATTAATTTGTAATCGGCTATGTTACGTAGTTTTTTGAAAATATAAATTAATTTACGCGTTCTCGCACAAACAATATCGATGTGGTTACGAAAATTTAGATTTGTGTCAAGTGTTATACCTAGATATTTAATATTGTCAGTTTTAATTAATGTGGGACAAGTACATGCTAGGTCAGCGTGCATTCTACAGTTGTGTGCATAAATGTGTAGGTTAATAGGTGATGGATTAGTATTTCTCATTTTAAATAATATGTACTTCGTTTTGTCAATATTCATGGTTAGCAGGTTTTGGTGTAGCCAGTTTGAAACAATATTAAAACCATTTTGGGCACGATCATATAGCTCAGAGTATGTATTGGCCGAGAATAAAAGCGCTGTGTCGTCAGCATATGATATTAATTTACCATTTTGAACATTTAAGCTGCAAAGGTCGTTTATATAGATGAGAAACAAAGTTGGCCCCAAAATACTACCCTGTGGTATGCCAAAGCCACTATTTTTACGTTCAGAACCAACATATTTATCAATTTTCACACATTGATAGCGATCACTCAGATAGTCAGAAAAAAGTGCAAGTTGTGTACCCCTTATTCCGAATGTCTCGAGCTTGCGCAACAGTATGGAGCAAGATATTGTATCGAAAGCCTTGGCAAGGTCTAAAAATATTCCCATGGAGTGCATGCTCTTATCTAGACTATTGGTTATGTGCGCCGTAAGCTGGTGTACTGCTTGGTTAGTGGACTTTTTAGGCCTGAAGCCAAATTGGTTATCTGAAAGCAGTTTATTATCTTCGAGGTACTTAATCAATCGAATGTTTATTATTTTCTCTAAGATCTTAGAAAGGCCCGTTAAGACTGAAATTGGCCTATAATTAGTAATACATTTTTTGTCACCGGATTTAAAAATAGGGGTAACTACTGCTTTTTTAAATAAGCGAGGGAAAACTCCTTCGTGTAAGCATAAATTAAAAATATGTGTTAACACCGGCGCAAATATGTATTTGAATTTTTTGATAATATTGTTTGGTATATTATCCCACCCCACTGCACACACCTCTTTCAAACTACTTATGATACTTATTACTTCATCAACGTCGGTATCCAGCAATACAAAAGAATTTAGCGTTGGTGATTGGCTCGTTTGCGACGGGAAGTTACTTGGTTTAGGAGTATTTTTCGTTAAAGATCTACCGACGTTAATGAAATAATCGTTTATCTTATCAATTGCTGATATTGGACTAATGTCTGTTGACAGTAGGTCGAGTGATGCTTCTGAATTTTTATAAGTAAATGTATTTTTTTTTATAAATTTCCAGACGAGCTTACTGTTTTGTCCTGCCTTTTGCAATTGATTTTTGTCGTATTGAATTTTTACGGTTTTTAGAAGATTGTTGCAGAAGTTTCTGTATCTTTTATATGATACGGATAGTATTTCATTGTCAGGTGCCAGTTTTAGTTTTTGATGGAGTCTATCTCGGTGTCTTATGCAACGAACCAAGCCGGGAGTAATCCAAGGTTTTATGTTAGTATATTTTCGAGACGTATATATAAATGACGTATGTTTTGTTACTGCATCTTGCACTGAGCTTATAAAATACTGTAGAGAACTATTCGCATCCTTCGAGTTAAAAATTGGTTTAAAATCTATGCTACTGATACTACTTGCGAGGGCTTTCATGTCCACTTTTGCATAGCTGCGTGTGCAGTTGTTCCTGGGCAAAGATAATTTTACGGTCAATAGAATAGCACAGTGATCTGTTAATGATGAATTAGTTATTAATGTTATTGTTGGCTTAATTGACTTTATAATGAAATGGTCTAAGCATGAACCACTTTGGTGAGTTGGGTGATAATGTGTTGGTAACAACCCATGAAATGAGCAAATGTTAAGGTAACTATGTGCATGAATGTCGGTTCTTTGAGACGTGATGTTAATATTTATATCACCTGTCAGTATAATGTTCTGAAAATGCGATAACCTTTTTAAATGTGTGTCTAGCGATTCCAAAAATAATTCAATATTTTGCGAAGGCGGCCTATAAATTGCTAAAACTACTGTATCTAAATTGATCTTAACTATCAAGCAATTACTGCCCAGAAATAAAGGTTCCTCCACGGATATATTCAAATTATTTTTAGAGTAGACTACTAGACCATCATTTTGATTTAACTTAGTTTCCGTTTTGTGTACACAATATCCATCAAGAAGTGGAAGAGCAGTTGAATGGCTTGACAGCCAACATTCTGTTAACACTATAATGTCACAGTTAACATCGAGATTATGTAATAATAATTCAAAACCATTTATATTACGGTTTATGCTGCGATAAATGGTTGGTTACAGCATATTCTGCCCCTTGGGGCGTGCGAATTGAGTGCAGTAAACGGGTACTACATGGGAATATAAAGAACAAATATATTAGAAACATAACAATGAGTGGCACATGAAACAAAATAACATTTTACTAATATGCATCGGTGATAATATTAGTTGCCCCTAGGCAACTAATATTATCACCGGGCCTTATCTTCTAGATATTCCTTGACACTATTATAAGTTTTATTTAATAGTATATTAAAAAGTTGTTTTTTAAATTGGGATATAGGTAATATTTTGATACTTAGCGGAATATGGTTATATATTTTAATTGCCATACAGTATGCATTTCTTCTAAATAATTCCAATTTAATAGATGGCAGTTATGTATCATCAAATTTTAAAAACTATTCAGCATGATGTTTTACTAGTAAACCTATTTCTAATACGAGTATGTTTAAGCATGGAACAGGTAAAATCTTGTGTTTTTTAAATAGAGGTTTACAGCTTGTCAGTGTATCGACTCCACATACAGCTCGAATACACTTCTTTTGGGTTATAAGAACTCTGTCAACTTCAACCGAGTTACCCCATACAACAATGCCGTATCTGAGCAGGGAGGATACGTAACCATGGTATGCAGATAGTGCAGCATTAATATTTACTGTCAGTCTAACTTTTTTTAAACATTTATAAATCGATCTATTTTATTGACTAGTTTTTCTAAATGAGGTTTCCAATTACAATATTTATCGACCCTGATACCTAAAAATACGCAATTATCAACAACGTTTATGTGCGTGTCATTATGATTTAATTTAAATTTGTTGCAAATGTTTGGAACTGAATAATATTTGTTTTTGTCATGTTTATCTTAAGGTTGTTTTAATTATGCCAGCTTATGGCATTATTGAGTGTCGCTTTTATATTTATTTCTAGATTAAGTTTATGTTTTTCTTTAATTATTATTGTTGTATCATCAGCAAATAGTATAATTTCCTGGTTGATTGCATCCAACATTGCAGAAACAAAAGAGGGGCTAAAATACTCCCTTAGGGCGTACCATAATTGTTTATTTTGTACATCGATCTGTATTGCTTTTGTTTATTTTTATAAGTTCTGTTTAATTCGACATATTGTATTCGATTTTCTAGATAACTCTCAATCCAGTTATAAACATTTCCACGTAACCCATAATTTGAGAGCTTTGAGAGCAGTTTTTGGTGACAGACGAAGTCAACAGCTTTTGTCATGTCTAGAAACAGACATGCGACTATAGATTTATTATTTAAGGCTTCTGTAATATGCTTTATTAAAGAAAAACATGCTAAAGCAGTGGAGCTTTGTTTCCGAAAACCGAACGGTTTGTTATTTAAGATATTACAAGAAGTTAGAAATGTCTCTATTTTGATGTACATAACTTTATTTTTGATAGTATAGGCATGAGTGTAATTGGTCTGTAATTATTGATGTTAGTTTTGGCTCCTTTTTTGTGCATTGGCTTAACAATTGACAGTTAAAGACGATTAGGGAATTTAACTTCTACGAGTGACAGGTTAATGATATAGGTTAATGGTGCTACTAAAGAGTGTGCGCAGGTTTTTAATACCTTTGTACTTATATCATCATAGCCAGTAGAATGAGTATTTTTTAAGGAGTTTATTATCTTTAATGTGTCAGAGTTGTCTATTGGTGTGAGAAATAAGGGTCATAGTATTTTGAGATATTTTGGTGATATGGTTAGGTGGGCCTGTATCTTCGTATTTTTTAACATCGCTGCACAGTGATACATAGTAAATGTTAAATAAATTACTAATTTTAATAGGCTTGGTGTAGATCTTTTTGTTAAATTCTATTGATTCTATGTGTGCGCTAGTTATTGCTTTATTATTGTTTTCTTTAATAATTTTCCATGCAGCTGAGCAGGCATTTTTTTGCGTTTTTAATGAAGTTTAGATTGTTTATTTGTTGCGCTTTGTTGATACATTGTTTTAATATTGTTGTATAATTGTTATACCTTGTCTTATTCTGTCTTTTATTGTGTCTATCAAGATGATATTTCAAGTATAGCATTCTTTTTCTTATACAACATCGTTTTATATTTTTAGTTAGTTTTCTATTTTTTACGTGTGTGACTACACTTACACTTTAAATCGTTATTTTGGGGAAACATAAAGTATAAAACATGGTGATAGTGTCATGGAAGGTGTTAAATGCATCATTTTTACTTTGTTGTTCGTATACCTCAGTGAAGTGCAAATTATTAATGCAGTTTTTGAATTTGACCATGTTTTCCTGGCTAAGATCTCTAATGGTTTTGTATTGATAGTTATAAGATTTGTTATTTACACTGTAGGTTTCATTGTTGATAGTCAACGATTGGGCAGTTTCATGGTCAGATAATGCTAGGTAATGAATAATAGATTTACCTGCGTGAACGTTACTTGCAATTTGATCTAAACAAGATGATTTTCGCGTCGGTAATGTTATGTGGCTTTTTAAGTTATTGTTTTAAGTATGGATTGTAATTCACTAGATACCTTTTACCTACTTTAATGTATCAATGTTCCAATCTACACAGATAATAACGTTTTATTAGACTTTTTGCATAGCTTATCAGTGAGTTTTTCAAATTTATTTAAGAATATACTTGTGCTGGATGAGGGTGTTCTGTAAATGCATACTATTACAAGATTGAAAGTAGTAATTTCTTTAGCACTACATTCAAAATGAAGGGGGACTGAAGGTGGTAAGTTGCTAATATGTTTGTATGCCAGGTCATGCTTTATTAGTATGCATGAGCCTCCTCTGCGTTGGTTAGGGCGTGAGAAAAACAAAGCTAATTTGTAATTGCCTATTCTAAGGTTGGGTTCAGATCCTTGTTTTAAAAAGGTTTCTGTTAAGCAGATAATGTCAATATTACTTATATTATTCGATAAATCATTTATGGCTACCTCAATAAGCTCTTGTTTATTTATTACGCCTGCTATATTTTGGTGTATTATTGTAGTAGTTATTGGCTTAATTTTATCTGCGAAAACAAATAGTATTTTAGGCCTTTTTTGGTGGTTGTGTAGTTGTAAAATAATCAATTATTTTAGTTTGTTTAGTTTTTGTATTAGCTGGTACATTTGTTTGTGTACAGTGTAGTGGTAAGAGAGAGTATACTCTACTTCCATCTTTGTGGATCATGTAAAATCTTATCTTGGTATATTTCATTGTGTTAATTCATATATTTTTTTTTTAATTTATTTTTTATGCACAAAAATAGTACACAGGTGGTCTTAATGCCTAGTGGCATTTTCTGCCAGTCAACCTTTTGGTGGTGCAGAGATAGATGAGGTAGGTACATTAGCCATGTGGTGAAAATAGGATATCTATTAAATACATATTAATAATTAAGATACATATTATTAACCATAAATATACTATAGATATATATAATTATTCATAGATATGATACACACATAAATATAATACATAAATATATTACATACATAAATACATAATTATGCTATAGCTGATGAGAGTGATGAGCCAATTCCTTCAACTTATCAAAGAGAAGATTCCGTAGTTTCGTTTTAAATGCATAACGGTTGGTGGCAATTCTAACTTTAGGAGGGAGCCTGTTCCATAGCAGCGAGTATTGTGAACTTAAATATTATACGGATGTCAGATAGATAAAATATATTTAAATCGTGGGATATTCGACGTCCGTTTATAATTTGAGTCAAATTTGATTACTGACGTCCGTATATCCGTTTTATAAACGTAGTTTGGTGTAGGCCACTGTGTTCATTTTGAGTTTATTTCATATAATTTTGTATTTTCTCAAGTGACCTGGTTATTACTTAATAGTAACTATCATAACAACCTCATTAAAAGTGTTCCTAAATAATGATAATTTTAAAGTAGAAGTAAGTAGATAGGTAACTTTAATTTAAGTAACTATTTCTTGTGTCATGATTTATGTCCCTAATTTAACACCATAACAAAATGTCAAATGCGTCTTATTACAAAAAAACTACCTAAATGTTATTTTTCAATCGGCGCAGTGATTTAATTTGTGTTAGATTTTTTTTTGTTTATTGTTTAGCAGGGTATTTATACAAATCACTTGTGCGAATCACAGTTATTTAGACATATATGTACTAATACGGACGTTATAATGTCGTAAAAGTTTCACAATATCTGTCATTTGACGTCCAAGACGTCAAAAGATTAATAGTTTAAAACTTTTACAATATTGCCACGTCCGTACACCCGTATTTATCTAAATACCTGTAAAACTTGCAAATGATTACATATATTGACGTTTGAGGCTAAACGTATGCTTTTACGTAGATATGCGTATGACTTTGTAACTCAGGGCAGTTGATGCAGACACAGGTAGTCAGCTTCTGCCAGAGCAGAACCTGAGCCGCAGCATATGCAGCTGTTAGTATGTTCCGGTATTAAATAATCGTTGCGTCACCCAAATCTCAGCATACGCTTAGCCACAATTTCGTTACAAGTTTGATACTATCTATCATTTGACGTCCAGGATGTTAAATGACAAATAGTTTGAAAATTTCGTATATCTAAATAGGTATATAAAAATGTTGTTAGTGTAAGATGCTTAATTAGGGTTCTGCTAACCTAATAAGAGTCACCGTTTTTAGGCTCACCACGTAAAATCGTGTAAAATCTAATCTTGGTATATTTCATTGTGTTAGTTAATATTGCGAACTTTAATATTATATGAATGTCAGATAATGGAAATATATTTAAATCGTGGGATATTCGGCGTCCGTTTATAATTTGAATCAAATTCGATTACTGACGTCTGTATATCCGTTTTATAAACGTAAGTTGGTAAAGCCCACTGTGTTCGACTTGAGTTTATTTGAGATAATTTACTTATCAGCACTTAACTATCATACCTACCTTATTAAAATTGTTCTTAAATAATAATAATTTGAAATTAGAAGTAAGTAGATACCTTCAATTTAAGCGACTATTTCTTGTGACTGTGATTTATATCCCAAATTTTACACCAAAACGAAATGTCAAATGCACCTTATTACCAAAAAAATCTAAATGTTATTTTTTAATCGGCGCGGCGATTTAATTTGTGTTATATTTTATTTTTCGTTAATTGTTTAAGAGGGTTTAAACTAAGCACTTGTGCGATTCACAGTTATTTAGACACATATTTACTTATACGTACGTTATAATGTCGTAAAAGTTTCACATAATCTGTCATTTGACGTCCAAGATGTCATATGATTAATAGTTTGAAACTTTTACGATATTGCCACGTCCGTATACTCGTATTTATCTTAATACCTGTAAAACTTGCAAATGTTTACATATATGAACGTTTGAGGCTAAGCGTATGCTTTTGCGTAGATATGCGTATACTACGAGTATACGGATGTTACAATATCGTGAATTTTCATGATTTTAATTTTGTATATCTATATACGAATATAAAAAAAATTGTAAGTTTATGATGCTTAATTAGGGTACTGCTAACTTAATGAGAGCCACCGTTTTTATGTTCACCACGTAAAATCGTGTAAATCTTATCTTGGTATATTTAATTGTGTTAGTTAATATTGTAAACTTTAATATTATACGGATGTCAGGTAATTGAAATATATTTAAATCGTGGGCTTTTCAACGTCCGTTTATATCAAATTGGATTACTGACGTCCGTATATCCGTTTTATAAACGTAGGTTGGTATAGACCACTGTGTTCGACTTGTGTTTATTTAAGATAATTTTGTATTTTAAGTGACCTGATTATTACTTATCAGTAAATATCATTTCTACCTCATTAAAAGTGTTCCTAAATAATAATGATTTTAAATCAGAAGTAAGTAGACAGGTACCTTTAATTTAAGTTACTATTTCTTGTGACTGTGATTTAAATCTAAATGTTATTTTTCAATCGGCGCGGCGATTTAAATTGGGTTAGATTTTATTTTTTGTTTATTGTTTAGCAGGGCTTAAACAAATCACTTGTGCGATTCACAGTTATTTACACATATATGTACTTATACGGACGTTATAATGTCGTAAAAGTTTCACAATATCGGTCATTTGACGTCCAAGATGTCAAATGATTCATAGTTTGAAACTTTTACGATATTGCCACGTCCGTATACTCATATTTATCTTAATACCTGTAAAACTTGCAAATGATTACATATATGAACGTTTGAGGCTAAGCGTATGCTTTTGCGTAGATATGCGTATACTACGAGTATACGGATGGTACAATATCGTGAATTTTCATGATTTTAATTTCGTATATCTATATACGTATATAAAAAATGTTGTAAGTTTATGATGCTTAATTAGGGTACTGCTAACTTAATGAGAGCCACCGTTTTTATGTTCACCACGTAAAATCGTGTAAATCTTATCTTGGTATATTTCATTGTGTAAGTTAATATTGTAAACTTTAATATTATACGGATGTCAGGTAATTGAAATATATTTAAATCGTGGGCTTTTCAACGTCCGTTTATATCAAATTGGATTACTGACGTCCGTATATCCGTTTTATAAACGTAGGTTGGTATAGCCTACTGTGTTCGACTTGAGTTTATTTAAGATAATTTTGTATTTTAAGTGACCTGATTATTACTTATCAGTAAATATCATATCTACCTCATTAAAAGTGTTCCTAAATAATAATGATTTTAAATCAGAGGTAAGTAGACAGGTACCTTTAATTTAAGTTACTATTTCTTGTGACTGTGATTTAAATCTAAATGTTATTTTTCGACCGGCGCGGCGATTTAATTTGTGTTATATTTTATTTTTTGTTTATTGTTTAGCAGGGTTTAAACAAATCACTTGTGCGATTCACAGTTATTTACACATATATGTACTTATACGGACGTTATAATATCGTAAAAGTTTCACAATATCTGTCATTTGACGTCCAAGATATCAAATGATTAATAGTTTGAAACTTATACGATATTGCCACGTCCGTATACTCGTATGTATCAAAATACCTGTAAAACTTGCAAATAATTACATATATGGACGTTTGAGGCTAAGCGTATGCTTAGATATGCGTATGATTCTCTCCAATACTACGTTAGTACTATTTTTTATATGTGCCAATACTTCTCATAATTTAGAAATAAGTAAATAGGTACTTTACATTTAAGTAAGTATTTCTTGTGATATTATCGTAATAAATTGCATTGATCTCAATATTTGTTTTATTTTCATAACTTTAAACTTCACGCTTACGCTAGCATACCTGCACTATAACATAGAAATAATATTTATCCACCTACTTATTAAATATTAAAGAAAGAAGAGCGGCAACGTTGCACTGTTCATAGGAGTTGCGATAGATAGGAAAACGTAAATTAAATTATGTATATCACGGGAAGCCAGATAATTGATAGTGTTGGCTGGAGTCCTAATTGATTTCACTATGGTTGTTAATATACGTATATTTGTATATCAATATGTGTCAAAATTTCAGAAAAATAATATGCACACAGTATTTGACATTGCCTTAGCGACTAATATTCGCTGTAATAGTTCATATTTTTTAAGTGGAACTGGTGGACGTCATAATAATGCGATGTAAAAGGGCGGCAAATAGATAGCGTGATGTAAATATATATATATATATATATATATATATACGGGATTAACGCGAACATGCATTAGGTATTTACATACCTTTGATTTTCGAAGTACCGGCGCAAAACACACTAACCGTATCTGTATATTGAACATTCGCCGACTGCGCATTAAAGTGGTGTTAGCCGAATCACTGGATTCCACGCCGATGACAATTTGAAGCCCTCGTCCCGATTGAAATTTTTATGTTTTCTGATTTCGATCGCTTCATGCACACCTCTTGGGTAAAAGTGGCGTTCCGTGGAGAGGACTTGGGGACGATGAAATTCAATCCAGTGATTGGTGCCCGATTGAAGTAAATGTTCTGCAATCGCCGATTTGTTCGTTTGACGGTTCTTTACAGCTGCGATGTGCTCCTTTATACGTTCAGCGATAGTCCGCTTCGTTTGCCCTATGTAAGAGCTTCCGCAGCTGCAGTTGATTTTAAAGACACCTGGGGTTTGTAGCGGTAGAACATCTTTTGGTGTGCCCACCATGTTGTATACTTTGGCCCCTGGTGTGAATACGGTCGAAATGGAGTAGTTTTTTAACTTGTCTCCTATTTTATCCGTAACACCTCTAATGTAGGGCATGTAGGTCGATTGTCTATTTACCATGTAACGCCACTTTTACCCAAGAGTTGTGCGCAAAGCGATCGAAATCAGAAAACATAAAATTTCAAATGGGAAGAGGGCTTCAAATTGTCATCGGCGTGGAATCCAGTGATTCGGCTAACAACACCCCACTTTAATGCGCAGTCGGCGAATGTTCAATATACAGATACGGTTAATGTGTTTTGCGCCGGTAAATCAACGACCCGGGGGAAGAAATAGAATCTTCTACCTCGCACTCGGAGACGTGACATCGCTACACCAGTCAGCTTGCGACCTTGCGACGGGAATTGCAACCGTCTCGAAACGTCAAGCAAAATGAGGTATGTAAATACCTAATGCATTTTTGCGTTAATTCCCGTCTATATATATATTCTTAAATATGCAACGCGAGTGTTGAAAAGTTTCCATAGATTCACCTGTTTTGTAACAGTATAAATCTTAGTTAATTTCATCAAATATTTTGTTTGCCGCTAAGTCATATTATTCAAAGCCAGACATTTTCCTTATATAACATTGACTAAATACGATGTTTAAACATTACATTTATCGCTGATTTCGGGGTCCCATCACAACAAATAAACGATCCTAACGAGGAGAACAATTAGGAGAAGTACGTTCGGCAATCGATTAACAAAATACGACTCACAGCTGACCGTTCTATGCGAATATCGCTAATGAACTACGATTCCATTATTTTGTTTGCTCAGACATGTGAAAAGAATACAATGCGAATATTATGTTCATATACATCAACCTCCTAGCGTTATCCCAGTTAGAACCTGGGGTCTGCTTTCTAGTCTAACCGGATTTGACTCAATATTAACTTTTCCGCAGAGTGACTGCCTGTCTGACCTTCACAACCCAAAGGGATGTTCATACTCGTAAGTAAAATTGTTTTTCTTTTTTTATCTGTATATTTCGCACAGTCAAAAGTACTGGGCGCAAGGAGATCAAACTTGGCATGTCAGTTTCTTGGGGACCGTACCGACCTTAGAGGTTTCTATCCTCAGTTTTAAGTCAATGTTTTCTTCTGTTAGTTTTTATGTATGTATGGTCAAATTCGCTCAAAGAATAACAGGGCCAGTGTCTTTGACTAAGGACTGATCTGAAATATTCTAGTGCAAGATTTCTCTACTTCCTTTCACTAGGCTTCCGGCTGTGTCACGACTGACTTTACAAACATGCAACAATCGGACACAAGGAACACCCAGTCGCGAAATAGCAATTGGTGGACACACAGAGATTTTGTATAGTGTGGGAATCGAAGCCGTAACCCTCATTGTACTGCGATCACATAAAGCACTATGCCATACGTGCAGCTCTAGAAGTTGAATATAAATAACTTTTCTTTCCATTAATCAAACTCTACACAAACACTCCAAACACAATTTACTGATGCCGGATTAATCATTGCCAACACATCTCATTACCATACGGACATAAAAATTCTCGTCACACGAACAACAAATATGACAAAGCAGCTATCTGAACCGGAATGGGAGGGGCAAGAGTGGAGCAAGAGGGTACAAGGGGAGATATAAGGGGAAAGGGGAGGGAGCAATTTTTGTCATCCGGTAACAAGTTGCAATTTCCGATTAAACCAACTCAGTAGCGGTCAGGAGGCGTATGTAAAAAGTTATGCGCTTATTTCGGGGTGGCAATTTTTTTCGTACGTTTTAGGGGCGGCGCAGTGTGAAATTTCTGCAAAAGAGATAATTGAAGCGATGCTTCAATGAAATTGTATCGTTATTGGATTGCTGACCACGCAGCAATAGAGTAGTGGAGTTACCAACTGACTGCCATGCAGAGGCTATCCTTTTTGAATTCACGGCGCGCTCCACTGAATTTTCGGAGTTATGTGCATATTGAATTGTTAATTGTCGCTAGCCCCGTTGAATTGCAGTAAACTTGTACACTATCACACCAACCACGAATACTCCGCCAATTATATAGGTACAGGTAGTGATTTCACCATGAATGGGTCGGCTCGACCAGGGATGTACCACTACTGGCAGAAAATCGATGCAAAGTAGCAGTACCTGTACTGTTGCGTTTCGTTCGGCGAGTGAGAGTGCCGGCGGCCTCTCTTATTCCTTCTCCTTCATCTCAATCCTCCTCCTACTACTTTACCCATCTAGAAGGGCAGCACCATATTTGTGTCTCCTCTGGTGTTTCTTGTATCCAAGGGCGGTGGTAATCGCTTACTAGTAAACGATCCGTTTGTTTGCCGCTTATTAGGTACATAAAAGGGGGATTAGAAAAACTCCCAAGTTTTGACTTTTGGTTCTTTCATAGAATGTTTCCCCTTATGCGTGTTCGATATCGCAGGCAAACGCTAGTCACAAATTACTTAGATTATCTACTAAAACGCAATCGACCTAGGGCCTTAAAACTTCCTTTAGATACTGTAAACAGAATAGATCTCTATCTTTCGAATATTCTAGATAGTTACTTAGAATATTGATATTCTGTAGAACATTTTGAACTAGAGCTCAATATATTTTATTATTAATGGCATTAGTTTTAGCTATCTCTTTGGTCTTGTGACATTTAGCGCTTGTTTTGGCGCCGGTTATGATTTTGGACTTCAGTTAAATTCAATGTAAAACATTTCGTCTGCAATACATAATTTTTAGTAGTGATATAAATTGGATGGGGATTGGACAAATATTGTTATAATGTAGCGCTAAGTTTTTGACGTTGGACAGGAAGGTTCTATCTAGAAAGCAGACCTCACATCGGATGATACACATAAGGAAAGCCCGCAAAGCAAAGCAACGATTTTGTTGCAATGCAGGATGCGATTGGATGAGGGCAGTTCAAGATCAGTCTATATGTAGAGCTCTGAAGAAGGCATATGTCCAGCAGTGGACATTTTTTTAGCTGAGATGTTGATGATTACTCTGATCGTCTTAAGAAAAGTATTTAGCTACATTATAAGGTTAAGACCGGTGTCGAGAGTAAAGGCATTCTTACTTGAGTGCAATGGCAGTCAGACATGGTGATGAACGCGCTTGGCAATGCTGATCTAAAAATTCGTTAGGTTACCTTGTCCATTTTCACAATGGAACCCAAGATCCGTTTTCAAATATAACCATATTCATCAGATTATATTGTCCGTGTGGTGACGGATTAAGAATATGAAATGTCACTACCCCATATCATCCCATGGGTGTTGTAAGAGCCGACAGAGGGAGCATATTATGCAGAGAACGTCACTGTAAGAGAAGGAAAACTTGATACAAACCCTATACCAACCCGTTTGGCCAGCGTGGTATAGTAGGCCAATTCCTCCTTGGTCTGGTCTTGGCCTGGTCCAGCAGTGGACTGTTAAAGGCTGATGATGATGATGAGCAGATTATAAGATTATTTACAAAGCGTTTGCCATCATATCTCTACATATAAGCGCAATTTAAACTGAAATGTAAAACATAATTCAAGTCATCAGTAGTCGAAACAAAAAATCAAAATACACATAATATATATTATTGAGCAGCGATAAAATTAATCACCAATTCTATTCCAAATTGCCTTCAACGATATCCCAGCAATACTCCATCTACACCAAAATCATGTATTTAAAATAAATCAGATATGACACGGAATAAATAAAATTGTCCTGTAGGTACCTTTGTAACTACCAAAAGGTCCAATTTCGTCCGTGGACAGAATTAATTCAGTATTTATTACCCATTTAGGTTGTAGGTTTCGGCTACTATGCCATTTCAACGGTTAATTAAAATTTGGCTTTTCGAATGTGGTTGGAAGAGTCTTTGAATACTTTTGCCTCTAAAGGTTTGTGATTAAAATTATTGTAACCGCAGAGGTCAAAAGATATGTTAAAGCCATAGTGATAAATTTAAAATGATACATAATGACTGGTCAATATATATAATAACTAAATTGCCAAATTGCCTAGACAATTTGATAAATTAATCACTTCATCTGGATGTTATTCATAAAGCCAGGCCAAAAAAGTCAAAGTGATAAATATGACACGATTATTTGCCTTGCCACTCCGATACAGGGTGGCGTGATCACCATGACAGGCTAGAATGAAATGTGGAGTCAGGAGACGATGCTTACTAAGCTAAGTTGACGGAGCCCTGCTTCGCAGAGCTCCTATTTTTAAGTGTAGGGTCACGAGAAAACCTGACATAACTTATTAAAATGGTTTTCCTGGTTAATCGGCCAGTTAACATATCGATGTCCAGTACGGAACTGATTAAAATAATACTTTACAAACTTCACTTCACTTATATTATTACTTCATCCAAGAGTTCCAAGATGTTAAATAAAACAGTTAGTCAATGTGATAAATTAGGCGTCAATTATTACTTTGTCCAAATTGAGTAAGTTTTATATATAATGGCTAGATATTAGAAATAATATCTGGATTTATTACTTTGGCTGTAACAGAGCAGAGGCATTAGCCTTCTCAGCATTGTTGGCAAATTGTATGCGAAGGTACTCATTGAAAGAGTTATGGAAGTAACCGACATGAAAATATGGGATGTACAAGCAGGATTCCGAAAGGGTATGGGGTGTACGGATCAAGTCTTTTCCTTGCGGTGCGTAGCCGAAAAATTCTTGGCCAAAGGTCAAAAGGTCTATTGCGCATTCGTGGATTTGGAAAAGGCTTACGATAAAGTGGTGAGGAATGAAATGTGGTCGGTACTGTCGATGTATGGGGTGAACAGCAGCCTCATACGAGCTCTGAAATCCCTTTATGAAGATTCTAGAGCTTGTGTGAGGATAAATGGGTCGTACACGGATTGGTTTACCATCGAAACAGGTGTTAGACAGGGATGTGTAGCGTCGCCGTGGCTGTTCAACCTCTTCATGGACAGTTGTTTGCAAGATTTGAAAAATAGTGGCTGTGGATTAAAGATGAATGAGTTACTTGTCAAATGCCTCCTTTATGCTGATGATCAGGTTATACTTGAGTCTTCAGCGGAGGAGTTGCAGGAGATGGTAACAATCATGCATGGTGCGTTAGAGAGGAAGGGAATGAAAGTAAATGTAAGTAAAACGAAAGTTATGGTTTTTGAAAAGGAGGAATGCGTTACGGCTTGTAATGTTATGATCGATGGACAGCGAGTGGAGCGAGTGAATGAGTTTGTATATTTAGGTACGCTGTTTACAAGAGATGGTAAGAATGTAGAATATATTGAAAGAAGGGTTAATGCAGGTAATAGAGTGAATGGAGCTCTGAAGGCGTTTATGAATAGCCAAAACGTGTCCAAAAAGGCACGTTTGGCTGTCCATAGAGGGGTGTTACTACCTACTCTTATGTATGGTAGTGATAGTTGGGTATGGCAGAAGAGTCATGAAAGTAGAATAAATGCTGTAGAAATGAGAGCTCTGCGAAGTATGTGCGGTGTTTCTTTGACTGACAGAGTAAAGAATTGTGTGATAAGAGAGTGTTGTGGGGTAAAAGAAGATGTAGTGACAAGCATCGAGAAAGGTATGCTAAGATGGTTTGGACACGTGGAGAGGATGCATGACGAAAGACTGACCAAGCAGATATATAAGGCAAGTGTGGAAGGGACAGGACGAAGGGGAAGACCTAGGCGGACGTTCTCTGACCAGATTGGAGACATCCTAAAAACAGGACAGGTTAGAAGCACCCTGAACAGAAGAGCATGCATGAGGAATCTGATGGGAGTGAATGAAGCAAGAGAGATATGTCAAGATCGTTGCAAATGGCGCTCCGTAGTCTCTGCCTACCCCTCCGGGAAACAGGCGTGAGTCTATGTATGTATGTATGTAACAGATATATCACAAATGTCTCATTCTTTAAGGATCACATTGTGTGCCCGAAGAATAGGGTAAATAAACAAAATTTTTGTATGGTTCTGTGTGTTCTGAATTGGATAAGGGTTTTCCTAATGACAATTTGGTATTTAACAAAAGTGTGGCAAAGAGTAGGGCGTTCTATAGCCAGGTGCGGCGGCGATGATATTTTAGGGCAGCGGGCAGGGACTGAAAGAGGAAAGCTGAAGACCAGACCATCACTTACTGGCGTGCCATAGGAAAAGGCTTACGTCCAGGAGTGGACTGTTACAAGCTGATGATGATGATGATCGAAGTGCCATTATTAATTTATCTAGTTAGACAATAAAATAATATAAATATAGCTTTATGGATTATAACAAGATGATCCCAGAAAATCTCAAACAGATATGTAGCCTCTGAGATATTGCACACCCCAAGTACCATCCGTTGAAGTATGTATGAATAATTAATTTTTATTGCTATCAAAGAAATGGAAATAGTTTCAATGTTTATTTTTCTACAAATTCTTCCACAATAAAATATCCTTTTCCTTATTGCTCCACCTATTGTTTACGCCTCAATCTAAGTTTACCATTTATAATGTTACTTTTGTTTTTAAATACATGTGCAATGAATAAAAATATTAACTAGTTTTTTTTAACATACGAGATGTTTAAGAATATATATATATATATATATATATATATATATATATATAGACGGAAACTAACGCGAACATGCAAATTAGGTATTTACATACCTTATTTTGCTTGACGTTTCGAGACGGTTGGAAATCAGAAAACATAAAAATTTCAATCGGGAAGAGGGCTTCAAATTGCCATCGGCGTGGAATCCTGTGATTTGGCTAACAACACCCCACTTTAACGCGCAGTCGGCGAATGTTCAATATACAGATACGGTTAGTGTGTTTTGCGCCGGTACTTCGAATATCAACGACCCGGGGGTAGAAATAGAATTCTACCTCGCACTCGGAGACGTGACATCGCCACACCAGTCAGCTTGCGACCACGGGACGTGCAACCGTCTCGAAACGTTAAGCAAAATAAGGTATGTAAATACCTAATTTGCATGTTCGCGTTAATTCCCGTCTATATATATATATTCTTAAACATGCAACGCGAGTGATTAAAAGTTTCTATACGAGATGTTGTTTATATGATGCAAACATGTTTTTTCTTCCTCCTCTAAAGTTGTCAAAATCGAGATATTACCGGTTGCCAGTTCACAGTCGATATACCCATTGAAAATCAAAAAAAACCCAGATACACAGTTTCCAACTAAAGTATCGTTCAAAACCGTCCGCGTAGTGGAAAACTAGTAATAGTTATGATAATGATCATATTATTTTATAAATTCAACCTTACTTACTTGTCTTAAAATTGTATTTATGTCGTAAGTTCGTAACATTTTGGCATTTAAGTGCATGTATTTTTTTAATACTTTTGAGACGCTGACTGTGTATCTTCGGCTATTTGTATAACAATGACCAGGTATTGTGCACGCCTCAATCGTAGTAAACAACTTCACTCAGTACGTACATACATACATACATAGACTCACGCCTGTTTCCCGGAGGGGTAGGCAGAGACTATGGAACGCCATTTGCAACGATCCTGATATACCTCTCTTGCTTCATTCACTCCCATCAAGTTTCTCACGCATGCTCATCTGTTTAGGGTACTTCTGACCTGTCCTTTTTTTAGGATGTCTCTAATCTGGTCAGAGAACGTCCGCCTAGGTCTTCCCCTTCGTCCTGTCCCATTCACACTTGCGTTATATATCTCCTTTGTAAGCCTTTCGTCATCCATCCTCTCCATGTGCCCAAACCATCTTAACATGTCTTTCTCGATACTTGTCACTACATATTATTTTACCCCACACCACTCTCGTATCACAAAAAATTTTTTACTCTGTCGGCCAAAGACACACATACTTCTCAGTGCTCTCATTTCTACAGCATTTATTCTACTTTCAAGTCTCTTCTACCATACCCAACTTTCACTACCATACATAAGGGTACGTATTGGTGGAATTACCAGCTTTACTCACTTATTTTGATCAAACATCACAAAGTTGTTTACCTTTCGTGATACTTGGTACTCAACGAGAGCTATAAGCGGCCATTTTTCTCGTAAAGCCACTAAACTACCACTAGTTGTCTACTTTAGTTGTACAACGATGCTTAGTCCAGAAGTGACCGCATTGCTTACGTTGGCTCACGGCCAAAACTATTAGCGTTTCGGCTTTCAGTTTAGGTTAGTAGAAAACTGCTCCAACAATGGACTGCAAAGAAGCGATACGGCCTTCAGTTCTGAAGAAATATCTTAAACTTTGTTTTTATCTTGTTGTTGTGTGGTTAGACGGGTCTTTGTTGGGTCGGCAAGTCATGGTTTGATTTTTGACAATTATTCTTTCTACTAAGTATAGCAAAGCCACTGCAGCCATCCATTACTGGGATGGCTCTGATTAGACCAAATCGTGGATAAAGTTCACTCTACCTGTGACTGCTCTTTTCCACCCAAACACTTGCATACACATTTTGCGTGCATATTACGTCACTAGCTGGATAACTAAGAATTACTTTTAGATGTCTATTTTTTGAGAGCTAGAATCATGTTGGAATGAAAAACTGGCTGCCGTCCGAGGACTTTCCACTCTTCTACAGAAAATTGGTGTGTCATATCGGTATTCGAACAATCGCTTTTCGTTCGGTGAGTGAGAGCACGAGCAAGCTCAATTTGTCCTATCTGGTAGGTTTTATATGCAATTTTCAAAGTCATGTACAAGGGATTTTCCCTTGACCCGTTTCATCGCTGCCTGATAAGTTTCTGTTAAATAAATCTAGCAGGTAACTTGTACGGAATTCTTCTCTGTTTTGATTTATCTGTAAAATAAGGCCTATCTAGAGTTGGTGCAACTGGGCCTTATCGATTTTAAATATGGTCTACATATTATTATGACAAAAATAATGTTATTGTAAGATCTAAAGACGGTCTAAATGATAGAAGTAACACTTAATCATCAGCCTTTAACAGTCCACTGCTGGACTAGGCCTCTCCTTTGAAAGGAGGAATTGGCCTACTATACCACGCTGGCCAAACGGGTTAGTATAGGGTTTGTATCAAGTTTCCCTTATCTTATAGTGCTGTTCTCTGCATTCCTCTGTCGGCTCTTACGACACCCATGGGATGATATGGGGTGGTGACATTCCGTATTCTTAATCCGTCACCACAAGAACGTAAGAAGTAACACTTACACTCGTTAAATATTTTAGTAAATGGCGAATACTTATATTGTACCTATATATTGAATGATTTTGACCTCCTACTTTGATAGTGACCCTTGTATACGACTCCCACTTATTTAGTCGAAAAACTATTAACAAACTTCATTACTACAGAAAACTTTTGTAACTTCAACACCTCGTCGTAAGCACTTAAACCGCAAACGACGAAATAATCGCTTAGTGCATTTTGTGCCTCACACAACGTTGAAACGACGACATTTCGAAATTTTTACGGGATTCAGTAAAAGTTGTGTAGGTTGTTATTTTATTTCAAAGTCAAAGCCAAAATACTGTATTCATTTAGATCACAAAGTGATGTTTATGAACGTCAAATTAAGATAATATTTTTTCAGTAACGGCAATAGGATCGCCCCCTATTACGTGGGACCTAAAATGGCGGAGGTAATATTACACCTCTGCCTACCCCTTTGGGGATACAGGCGTGACGTTATAAAAAGAAAGTAATTTCCCGTGATCATATTTATACTTTCAGTATCTGTTAGTTTCTGCAAAACGTACAAAAACTCAATCGATTTCGAACCAACAAATAATTGGCAATATCTTGCACGAATTTCCTAAACAAAGCTAGCACGCACGTGAAACCTTCTTATTTTCATCACTAAGCACAAATTTATAAAGTTGGGTCCTGCTTAAAAACCATCTTTCATGTCTATGTAGACATGAAAGATGGTTTTTAAGCAGGACCCAACTTTACCACGGTATTTTTACTTTTACACTTTTCGTAAAAAGGTCCAGTTTCCTTTGTATTAAGCTCGTTTTCTGATGAAATACGGTACCGTGGCTTCGAAAAGTTATTCCATACTTTAAACACGGATTTTTTTGTTATTTTTAGCTTCCGTTATGGTATATTGTTTTTCTCGAGTCATGAAATGTACCAGCCAGTTTTAATGTTGTTCCATACAACATTAAAACTGGCTGGTACATTTTTGATGAGGGTATTAACGGATTTTAAGTAATAAGCATGAAGAGGGAAAGGGGTACGTACATACGTATGTTTTTTAATTTCAACGAATTATTCACAGGTTTCTGCGTTTCACTTTCAAAGAGCTGAAATTTTCGTGGCAACAGTAATTAATATTCTGTTGCTGAGTATCCCGTAGATCCGATATGTCCTGTAGCTTTCTGTTTAAATAATGAGTTGCAAACGGTCCTTTCTCATTTTTTTCTCGCGTTAGGCACTCTTCATTACAAACTGGATAATTATGTCGCGTTTACCAAGTATGGGTAAATATATTTACGAAGAGTAAATGTAAGATTTTTCACTTAACTTTGCAATAACAAAGGATTTACTGTTTTGCTTCAAGAAAATAGACGTTTTCGGAAGGATATATTGCCCGTTTGGTTCTATCCATGACTCAGGAATACATTTTCTAGGATAGTTAGTAATTTTAAAAGAGAAATTTTTAATTCAAAAGCTCCTCTTCTGCACGTTTTTGGTTAAAATTATATGACAGTTTCCCTGGAAATGCTCAATTCATATTTCTATCTCTGATATAGTCAACGAAAATAAAATTGCATCTGTATTAAAATAGCGCAGCAGAGCGTTGTGAAAAGCTTTATTACTTTCCAGAAATGCACAGCAAAATTAAAAGCCACGGCAATCGCTTTTAACCCGAACACTGGCTAAAACGTTGGCAGTACTTAGGCTTCAAGGCTGTGTACTCAACAAAAATGAGCTATGATGAACGGAGTATGAAATAGATCTACTAATGGGTTAAATAATGAATAAAGAATTAAAAAAATATTTTCTTAAATACGCTTGACGTACCTACATGAACATATTTTCGGATGCTTGCCTCTCCCAGCACTTAGCTTATCTTGACTATTAGTATCACGCTGGTTAGCACGTATGGTGCTTATTTATGCTGCTCCATTTCTACTGATGAAGCGGCTTAACTAGGACTAGAACTTTTACCCTTTCATATAAGATCTTCGAGGTGACAAAAAGTAGCAGTATTCTGGCTGTTGTTTTTTGGTAGGTCAGGGAAAGTGACTTTTCTTCTATTCTAAGTGACGTGGATTTAAAGCTTATCTCTTTTTTCATATCAATCATGGAATGGGGCTGAATATAATTACGATAAAGAAAGGCGTTTGGTAGAGGGATTGACGATAACTCAGCTTTCTCTTAGACAATCGTACCTAAAGCTTGCTTGGGCTCATTAAAATCTACAATTAGACTTTAATCATCATGTACGGTATGATTTGAAATGATAGCTACCCTTGAGATATAAAAAATATCTCATTCTATTTAACACTCCCACACATCTTTGCTGAATACGTACCCTAAGGCTTCAGTGTACAACACAGAGTAATTATAGCTTCAGAGGCTGGGGATTGCGGTTGTGATAGAGGCATCTGTGCTGAATATTAATCTACGTAGCTAGGTGTTTTGTGGTTTTAATGCGTTTAGTGGAATTTGATGGAAATTGGATAGGATGTGTGAAGGGATAATAGTCAAGTTGATGAGAGTATCAGCTAATTTTGCGTCAGTTTAATATGATTTGGTTAAAAGGTTCTTAAAAGGTGAATTACGTTTATCACATTTGTTTTCAACAATTAAATTAAAATTATTGATTTATTAATCATTATTATATTTATGTATAGCCATTTTTGAATCTTATTGCAAGGAAAACCAGCGAAATTTGCTGAGAAATACATATGAATTAGGAATAGATCTTTATCGCTTTCTATAAATTAAACCTTTGAGATCTTTTTGCTTCCAATTTCATCATCCAGTTATTGTTTTGATAATTATTATAATCAAATACTTGGAATGTCAAAAGTGGCTAAAATTAACCAAGCAATAATGAAATTCATGCACAAATAAGTTCAAATTTCAAAAATTGATAAATTGGTATCACTGTCCGAGCAAAATCAATGTTGCACTAATATAGTGTGACATATTATGCTTGTTTCACGACATAAATTTTTATTTTTACACTAATGGGACCAAAGCCTGTTGCCATATCTCGGACACATTTTACACGTAGTACTGATAAAACGTTTCTCAAAGACTCATTTAACCATTTAAGTGTCTAAGAAAAGCCGAAAATGTGACACCCGTTTAACAAATATTAGTAGAGCATATTATACTAAAAACTAAAACGTCTCGTCCAAAATGTTATGGTATGTCAGACAGCCCAATTCTTAAATATATTGTATGAACCTGATATTTAATATCGGGTAGTATATAAACGAGACTGTAAATTAAAGTTTTGAGTGACAAAACATTTTTATTTGGGTTATAGAATTACTAAGTGAGCGACTGACTGTGAGTGATGAGAAATCAACAGAACAGCAACTTACAAACATTAATTTGAGTTACTTAAAATACAAAATAAGAAGTTTCTTAATATTTGAGCGACCTAATATTTGTTTGAGTGCCAACGTTACGTCCTGCATTTGTTTCAATATTTGGCAAATGATTAATTTATACTGAGTGGCATTTTACCTTTAGTGAAGTGTTTCGTAATAGAAAAACCTCAATGAAAAATACTTAAGACGCTTCAGTCTTTTAAGCCAAGTTGACGGTGCCCTGCTTCGCAGGGTTTCTATTTTTTGGTACAGGGTCACCAGAAAACTAACATAACCAAGTAAGTTTCCCGAGTGAACGAAATTATTTTCATAAATAAAAGATCGTGATTTTCGAAATGAAGGCCGGCAATATTGAAGTCACCTTTTCTGTATTCCTAGTCGCTCACCTAGTCATATAGTGGCACGGTTAGAATTTTAATTTCTGAAATGGATTAATCACAACCCGCTTTTAGTATGCTCGTTCTTGATTTTATTATTAATCAATATTCGTCGTTAGCTCAAGTAATATATACTGTTTTACAGTATCTCATCATCAGTCGCTTAGTTTTTTTTATTCGCTCGTTTTATAACTCCCCTCTAATATCTATCCTTTAACTCTCCAAGATCTAGAAACAATATTTACTCCAATGAATATCTTGTTAAAACAATACATAAGGTTAGAACGATAAGAACAATTAAATACAATTAACCGTCGATTGAAGCACCGGCAGTTACTGTTTACCCGTGGCGCCGCAAGATGGCGCCACTTCCGGTCGAATCGTTAACTTGATTATTGTTCTGGAGAGGGTATTCTTAAGGGTATTTGAGAGATATTACAATAATTAATTTATGTTGTTATGCCGTAATATTTATCGAAAGGTTAGGGCAATTTTGGATAATTATAAAGTCAGATATTTATTAATCTTAGTTAAAGAAGTTGTTTAGCAATTTTGGCAAGCTATATTCGTAAGAAGATCTGAATCGCGAAGATAATTATTTTTAAATCATACATAGATACTTTTGTGTGTTGTGTGTTGTGAGGGATTAAGAATACAAAGTGACATTACTCCATTTTATTCCGTGGGTATCGTAAGAAGCGAATAGTGAAAACACAAGGATACTATTTGTATCTTTCTGAAGAGACAGAAAAATGACATCAAACTCTATACCAACTCAAACTAGTATGCCTCTCATTGAATTCAAAGTTTACTAAAAAAATATGTTTTTATATTTAATATTCATCGTTTTTCTACTATGTTCTCGTAATAGAAATTAAATTTATGTAATAAACGTTATGCGAAAAATAAAAAATCCTTTATATTTTTAGAAGCACGTTTAGTTTTTAATTAATAACTTATTCATTTATTTAGGTCTCAAGGGTGCCATAAACATTTAACAACTAATTTGTTAACAAAATATGATGAGATGAGAATTATAATGCCTGTTTATTATAAATTAATAAGCCTTATTTATAAAATGTCCTACCACTGGTCTCAGGACTCCTTTTAACTGTAACAAGTCTAGTAAATGCCTTGAAATTATTTGTATATTTTATTTTACGACATCTCCAGTACTTAGATTTGATATAACGTGGTAAAATTGATTGTAACACGGAAACTTTCGCAAGCAGAATTAAATAGACACAATGCACATGCATACAAAAATGTAAAAAATGTTTCTCCTTGTGGAGATTGAACCTGCTACACTTTGGCTCTCAATCGCCTACATTACCGCTGCACAAGTGTATAGCCACACTAAGTCATCAGTCTCTTTGCTTCTACAGAGGTCCTTTTCTCCAGTTATTTTCTGTCCAATTTTTTGAGAAGGCTGCTCATCCATTAATAATAGTATTTTTTTACATTTAAAAATGTAAATTGATTTCGAAAAATGTAAAATAAAGGTGATAATAAGAAAAGCTAGATATTTTTACAGATTGTAAACTACTCAAGATATCTCAGTTTCAGTATCTATCGAAGCCTTTGTTACTATAACTTGTATAAAACAAACTAGGAGCGATGGGCAACGACTGAGCTCAGGCTCAGTCGTTGCCCATCGCTCCTGAGGATGCCTCGTGCAGAGGCGTAACACGTGTCGAAGAATAGTCGGCGCATACAGCGGAATACTGCAAGTCAGGTATCTTCCTGGAACCCATACCATTCCTATATCCCTTATCCTTTTAGAGGAGTTCGGTATTGTCAACCTTTTTCTATTGCAATAGTTGGGGTGGTTACAATGGAGTGCCGCCAAGTAACGCCTGATTCAATCAACTATGTCAAATCAGCAAGTAAAACAAACTATCCCAATACATATCACAAAAGTAGTATAACTCCTTACTTTGACGGTTGAAATGCGCTCAATGCTGTCTATAATTTTTAAAGCTCAAAGGAACGAGTAATGTATGTTAGATGCAAATACTGAAGATGATTTACCTTTATGGAGCAAAGAGCAACGATAGGGTAGATTTCTTCTCTACATACATGTATACATAATTATAAATAAAATGTTGTCTGTCTGCCATTTCAAAGTTACTATGTTTTCAAGAGCATATAAATAGATGGTTACACGATACCAAGTTATAAAAATCTTCTATTTTATTTTTGTATCTTTCTGTGTCAGTCTGTTTGTTGTTTCGGTTTGTCTTACAAACATATCCTCATACATCGCTTTAAAGCGCACAATTTGAAATGATTCGAAAGGAGAAGGAACTAAAGTTTAGACTTGAAGCATTTTTATCGCTCTGATATCTAATGCTGATCTGTTCGCTCTGATATCTAATGATATCTGCTCTGATGCTATGCTATTCTACTTTCTCATGACTATGTCTCATGGTTGGATTCAGAAGATTGCTATTAGTTAACACGCATTTAAAAGATAAATAATCACACCGTAAATTCTAAGAATTAACCGTAACTTATTGCTTACTGATAACAAAAAAGGCGGCTCAATCGAGTAGGTACTCAAGGATCTCTCGACGTGAGAGAGGGTATAATTTTGATTTTAGAAATATTTGCTAAAAGGATATACCGTGTAGTCGAGACACACAGTGAGAATTGTGAAATCCGGCCTCCAAGGCGAAGGTCTGGGAGGGCAATCGGGACAACACCAAGATGATAATGATGATGAGCATACACCGAGTGACAAGTGACAATATGCATAATATTACTTAACGCCATTTTGTAGGAAGATAAATCTTATTAAGTACTACTACTTGCCGTCCATTTAAGCTGAATCTAGTTAGACACTCGTAAAAATTTTTCAATTATACTCTAAATACTTTCAATAAAAAATTACATGACCGAGAACAATGCAACCCAGAAACAGTCGATTAAATAAAACATAAGACTCTTTCGTCATCATCATCAGCCTTTAACAGTCCACTGCTGGACTAGGCCTCTCCTTTGATAGGAGGAATTGGCCTACTATACCACGCTGGCCAAACGGGTTGGTATAGGGTTTGTATCAAGTTTTCCTTCTCTTACAGTGCTGTTCTCTGCATAATATGCTCCCTCAGTCGGCTCTTACGACACCCATGGGATGATATGGGGTGGTGACAATCCGTATTCTTAATCCGTCACCACACGGACTCTTTCGTACTTACATTTAAACAATATACATAAACGTCTTTCACACATAGCTGTTCAAAGCCTCCGACAAAAAGCCTTTGTCGAGCTAAACAATACAACGTGACGGTACGGATACGGAAATGAGTGTTTACCTCCGCCGGTAGATGGCGGCACTCGTTAACGCGATTATCACGCGTCAGACGCTTTATGACGCGACGGGACGGGGGCGATACGACGTTACTAGCGTAGATAGATAGATAGATAGATGTATTCTTTATTGCACACCAAAGTAAAGTACATTTTATATAGTGACTTAAAGCTAAGTTTCATGTACAAACGGCGGCCTTATCGCCAGGGGCGATCTCTGCCAGGCAACCTTGGGATGGACAGGAATGATTAAAGCATTATTGTGGGCATGGTGTAGCTTTAAAGTGACATAATTATCAATAAGATTATCCTAAATAAGATACACATATATACACTTACATTAACATAAATAAGTAAATAAATATACCTTTTACTTACATACATAATTTATACAAATACAATTAAATATATATCAATATACTAAATAATATAGATACAGTTTATACAAGTGATGAACTCAGACGATAAATAAGTTGATATATTTGTCAATCCTTGAAATAGTGCTTCTTTACCAAGTCTTTGAAAATATTTATTGTGCTTGCTCTTCGAATCTCCACTGGTAAAGCATTCCACAGTCGCACAGCCTGAACAGTAAAAGATTTGTCGAAGTAATTTGTGGAATGCTTCGGCATCTCCAGCGTTAGATCCTCAGATGACCTCAAGGACTTTACATGTGTGTCATCGAGGAACTTAAAGCGTTCTTTGAGATAAGAGGGAGAATTGGGATTAAAAAGTACATCATATAACGATGTAAGAATGTGAGTATTCCTGCGAAGACGAATTGGAAGCCACTTGAGTTTGTTGCGAAAATCTGAAATGTGATCATATTTGTGCAATCCAAATATAAATCGTATGCAAAAGTTTTGGAGACGCTCAAGTTTATCTAGCTGCTCTTCAGTGGGGTCAAGATAGCTGACGTCCGCGTAGTCAATTATAGGCAGAAGCAGAGCTTGAGCAAGCGCAATCTTAGTGGCAGTTGGAAGGAAGTTGCGTAATCTACGCAACGATCCTACTGATGCAAATAGTTTGCGACTCGTTTCTAGGATTTGAGATCTCCATGACATAGTATCATCAAAGTAAATACCTAGATTCCTTACGGTTTTACTGAACGGAAGATCCTTTCCGTTAAAACTAATGCGTGGCAGTTCGGACCAACAAATTTTCGAGACGAGTTTGGGGCTGCCGACAACAATCAATTGTGTTTTGTCAGGATTTACCTTAAGTCCATATTTTCTGGTCCACTCACAGATACGCGACAGGTCCGAGCTAATGGTAGTACAGGATTCTGATAGCTTATTTGATGGAGCCTGCGTGTAAATTTGCAAATCATCTGCGTAAAGGTGGTAGGATGAAAGTAATTGGTTTGAGATAGAATTAATAAATATTGCGAAGAGTAAAGGAGATAGCACGCCACCCTGTGGCACACCGGCATTTGTGTTAGACCAAGTGGAATAAGTGTCTTCGATGCGTATACGTTGCCGGCGACCAAACAGGTAACTGTGAAACCAGTCAATTGCCGTTGGAGATACGTTAAGAGAGCGTAATATGCCAAGTATAATGTGAAAATCTACGGTGTTAAACGCATTAATAAAATCAAGTAGGGTCAAAACCGTCAGATTGCCACTATCCATACCCAGCCTAATGTCATCTGTTACACGAACCAATGCAGTGACAGTACTGTACCCGGGGCGGAAACCAGATTGATAGGGATTTAGGAGCGCATGTTTATGTAGGAAGGAGCTAAGTTGAGAGTGAACAAGACGTTCAAGGACTTTTGATAGGAAAGGTAGTATGGAAATGGGTCGATTCTTAGGTAAAGGAATTATTAGTGCATCTTTTCAACTTGATGGAAAGACACCACGGGCTATGGAATGGTTAAGGATGTGACATAGGACTGGAAGAATTTCATCTAGGATGGGAAGGATCATTTTGCGGCTTACACAATCGTTGCCGACTGCATTGGACGTCACTGCCAGTATGCTCTTCTTAACGTCACAAGCGGAAAATTGATTGAAGATAAAGGGAGAATAATTTGGGGTTGGCAAAGATGAAAGATATTCTAGAGTGGCTCTTTTTGTAATTCCATCAAATTTGGACGAAGTAGTGAAATGAGTATTAAGAGAATCGAGGTTAATTTTGTTTGGAATTGTTTTTTGCCGTGCCTTACCAACTCCCAAGGATTTAAGAAATTGCCAGACCTTTGCTGGATTACCGTCTTCAACTGATGTTTGAATATGTTGGCGTTGCGCTTTCCTACACACCTTGTTACAGTGATTCCTGATAGCCACGTATTTTTGTTGATTGAAAGCGCTAGGTTTATGCTTCAATTTTGCTTTAGCGGCGGATTTCTTTGCCATAATGTTTTTTATATCTGCTGTTAGCCATGGTGCTGGTAAGTGTTTTATTTTAACGGCGCGAATAGGCGCGTGCACGTCATATAAATTAATCAGATTTGATACTAGTATCTGAACTTTGGATTCAATACACTCTGAAGTATATAAAAACTCCCAGTCTATATTGAGAGCATCCTCACGAAGTCTGTCATGATCCATGCCACTAAAATTGCGCTGCAAGACAACCTTAGGCTTTGTTTTGGGTGGGCGTATTTTATACGAGACAAAGACTAGGTCGTGATAAGAGAACGCATCTGCCGTACATTGACCATGCTTGTAAACGAAACTAGGAGAAGACACCAAAATAATGTCAAGAAGAGAAGGAGTGCAGTTGGGAAAGTGGTGAGTTGCATTCAGTGTTAAAATTGATAAATTACAAAACTCCGTAGCTTGTCGAAAAGACGCAGCCCTCGAATCTTGCTTGAGGAGGCAAGTGTTGAAGTCACCCATTATATACATAAAGGTGTGAGGTTTTCTAGGATCTGCTCAAATGAAGAAAAATAGTTCACACGGTTAGAAGGTGAGTAGTATACGCCTAATAGAACTTTAATATGGTGAAGTTCAAGTTCCAAAAAGAGATGCTCGCCAGCATTCGACTGTGGAGGCTGTGGAGACATAGTGACTATGTGATAGGGAATTTGTTGTCGCAAGTATATGGCAACACCGCCTCCACTGCCGAAAGTGCAGTCATTCCTAATTAGGTTGAACCCTGGAAGAGAGTAAGATGCTGAGGGGAGACATGGTTTTAGCCATGACTCCGAAACAAGGACAGCATGTATGTTTTGGCAGTCTAAGTTAGCCAGCATATCAGGAAAATGGGCCGGAATACTTTGCGCATTTATATGGAATACATTAAAGAGCTTGGGTACGTCTGAGAATTGTGACTGGAGAATGTCTCCCAGAGAAGGAACACTTTTAAAGCTGTCGTCTGAACTTGTTGCAGAAACAAAGGTGTCATCATCGTTGACTGAGTCTGTATCTGACATTTAATAAATATAATAATATAAATACATATAATAATATATAGAAGTATATATATAATAAATATATATATATAATAATAACGAAATAAATTAATATTCTAAAACCAGATATATCAATAATTCTCACGTAAAGCTTTGCATCTTGTTCACCCGCCAGTTGCGCGTTAGAGTAACAAAAATAGATATTTTAAACTAACAAATATGTATACAAATGTGAAAAAGGAGGAAAGGCACCTTCACTACAGTGAATTAGGTATATAGAAAAATTATATTATAATAATGATATAAGTGAGTGTCTCAAAAACCAAGTATTCAAAAATATGTAGTGTGAAACGAAACGTTAATAATATGAGTTATGATGACATTAGTGACAGTTGGTTGATAAGCGGTATATAGAAAATAAAGTTTAAAGTTAATAATTAGGAAAGAGAAGGTGCATTTACAATGAAAGTACATACGGATATGCGATAACAAATGAAAAACCTATTTTCTCGTAGCTGCAGCTCTCTTGGTCTTCGTGGCAGCCGTGGCAGGCTTAGCGACAAGTTTCTCCGCCTCTACGAGTTTAAGCTTGCTCAATTCACTGACGGAAGTAATGCGATACCGCTTACCGTCAGGGCCCAGGATATGAACGTTGCCTTCCTTCGTCCAGCACTTTGAAACTCCGAACCTCGTCCGAGCCGCCATAAAAGCGTCGTGTCGCGATCGTGTCAGGAACTCCGACAAAGTGATGCCCGTCCCTTTGAGTTTGGTCTTTGCATACCCGATGCTATCCCGCACTGCAACAGTTTGGAATTTGACCAGTATGGGCCTGGCTTTGTCGTTTGAAGTTTGGCGTCCCATCCTGTGACAACGCCTGATGTCATCAACTGTAAAGGTGTCATGCTTGAGATGCTGCCTAACTATATCTGTCACTAACCGAGTCGTCTCCTCATCTTTATGCTCCTCCACGCCATGAAGCAGCAACATCTTACGGCGGCTATGCATTTCGATATTGTCAACCTCACGACCAACTGCATCGAGCTGCTGTGAGAAAGACTTCAAGGTTTGCAGAACAAATGTCTTGAATGAAGCAAACTCGTCTGCTAGGCTTCGGGTTGCTTGCGGGGACTTCTTCTGCAGCTCCGCCTCAAAAAGTGCCATACGCTCCTCAAAATATGACTGCATGTCAAGGATACTTGAGACATTGCAACTGTCTGTACTGTAGTACTGTAGCGTATTATTTTACATAAATATACTCACGCTTTTTTCCCGTCGGGGTAAGCAGAGACAACAGAAAGCCACTTGCTTCTATCCCTACAAACCTCACGCGTTTCCTCTACAATAATTATTCTTTTCAATTATTATTTTAGTCAATTTAAATTTTCACGTCTGAGACTTTTAGACGTGCCGGGACGGGGGAGATACGACGACGATGTTTCTAGGGTATTGTTTTAGTCACAATTGTGCGCAATGATATTTTAATACTTGCTTAAATTTTAAGAAATGCCGTCAATACCAGCTGTCATTGAAGTCTATAAAATAATTATAATAGTCTCTGACATAATATACAAACATGCTTGCAACATTAAACTATGGAACATGGCTATCGATGGCTTGCAGAAATCAGGTGCATTAACTTTTCAAAAAAGCTAATATTCAGCTTATTTTAGTTAGACTGTCGCTAATCTTGAATGACAATAAGAGCGTTGTGACAATGATGATCTGTGAGATTGTGACAGTGCTCAAATTCTGTCCGTGTGAAGAGCCTTGGGGGAGGGTTTTGTTCAACAATAAAGACGTCCTTTATGTTTTACTTATTGTAAAGGAAACAAATAACTAAGATAATACAGATATCCAATAATGTTTACATAGCACTATGGCCTAAACACAAAGAACAAAGACTGCCTCGTTGGTCTCGCGGCATAAATGTGCGCGTGGGATCGGGAGGTCCCGGGTTCGATTCCTGGGTCGGGCAGTGTTATTGGGTTTTTCTGTCACGAAATTCTCAGTAGCAGCACGGAGTCTGGAAATGTGCTCGGTACGGCAATAGGCTCGCCCCTTATTACGTGGGACTAAAGTATATCTGGCGAAAAGTGGGTGCAGAAATACACCTCTGCCTACCTCTTCGGGGTTATAGGCGTGAAACTATGTATGTGTGGCCTAAACAGATGCCAACCATAAAAGCTACGTAGCGAAGACTATTTATGTTCAGATAATAGAATAAAATACGGCGCTATTACGTATTATTACTGCCTATTCACGGATTTAGCCGCGAATCCGTGAATAGGCAGTTCTTATTGCTTATTCGAAGCACTGGTTTGCTAGATCGGAAATTTAATTTTACTGCCTCCAAAAAATATATATGTTTTAGTCGTGTGAGTGTGTGGCGAACTCAGGTGTCGGTGATTAGAAACCGCCCGCAGGCCTTTAACAAGACCTAGCTATTCTTGTCGGGGGTGCCGGGACCGACGGCCGTACGTATTGTATGTTGGCGCCTTCTCATAGTACACAAAAGGATTCGTTAATAAATGAAACTATATTTACATTTAATGCCTCTTAGAAACTGCGTAGTTTATTCTAAGTTCAACTTAAATCAATAAATCGATTTTAACGAACAACTATCAGGAATCCGCCCGCCGTCGCATAAACTTACATTACTAAGTATCGAAACATTATATTTTATTACAATGTTTAAGTTATCACAAGATTAATCTTAATTTATATTTAATAATAATTAAGAAACAATATAGAATTGCAGTTAACTTAGCCTGAGCGTCGAAATAAATCTTGATTAATTTAATTAGTAACAAAATCATTTAAACACATTATAAACCAATTCCGCGTTAAGAAATACGTGTGAATACAGAAATGTAACACAGTAAAATTTATATAATATTAATAACAAACAAATAAAATTTATAGTTTACTGGTATTTGGTTGAAATTACATTAAAATAATATTAAACTTCCGGGTTTAGTTATCATTCAGGCAACCAGATGTCTATGTACTAAGTTAATGCTTCTACAAGAAAGGCTGCACAATCCGTGCTCCCATTTATGTACGTGCCCACCGAAGCACAGGAGCGCCCGATATAAACAACAACAACCAGGTACCTATCCATTTGGTAAACAGTGCAAACTTACTGAATGCAATCATGACAGGTTATCGGTCGGATATTATAAAGGCCTCGTATTCACAATAGTGATGTGAATTGCGGATATGGCATTTTAAATCGTCGGATATTTCTCGAAGACACGCGTGTGAAGTGAAAAATCGTATCCGTGGGACGGATATCGGTTTTACTAAGCACTGATGAAAAATAAAGAACCTTACAGCAAATGGTTGGGTATGGCAGAAGAGATTTGAAAGTAGAATAAATGCTGTAGAAATGAGAGCACTGAGAAGTATGTGTGGTGTGTCTTTGACCGACAGAGTAAAGAATTGTGTGATACGAGAGTGGTGTGGGGTAAAAGAAGATGTAGTGACAAGCATTGAGCAAGGCATGTTAAGATGGTTTGGGCACATGGAGAGGATGGATGACGATAGACTGACAAAGAAGATATATCAGGCTAGTGTGAATGGGACAGGACAAAGGGGAAGACCTATGAGAACGTTCTATGACCAGATTGGAGACATCCTGAAAAAAGGACAAGTCAGAAGTACCCTTAACAGAAGAGCATGCATGAGAAACTTGATGGGAGTGAGTGAAGCAAGTGAGGTATGTCAGGATCGTTGCAAATGGCGTTCCGTAGTCTCTGCCTACCCCTCCGGGAAACAGGCGTGAGTCTATGTATGAATGAAAACAGGCAATTTATTTTATTGAAAAGCTTTAAGTTAATGTGTTTTCTCGATAAAAGTATTTTCCAATCTAAAATTGTGTGACGGAAATTATGAAGTTTAATTACAGGAAGTAATAAGTAGGGTATAGCCAACGTGATAAAAATGATAATAATTTACTGTTAGGCTGCACTCAAACACGTCACTAAAGACTGCTGTCAAGCTGTATATTTGCACGGAGCCAAAATTACAAATACATAGCAATATGACATCCACTGGGTCTCTTTTTCAGAATATTATTTTGACTTGACTTTCATCTTATTCTACTTTTTTATGTGGCAAATGAACAGATGAATCGCTTGAGGGTGAGCAAGGCTCTTCTACCCTGTAAGTTAAACAATTTAATCAGCAATAATATTAATCCACGCAATACTTAAATCACGAATACTCCCAAACAATACCCAATTACATGCAAAACCACAGATTATAGAGGTATTGCAAAAACCCGATAACCTCATATAAATTAACACATAGTTGACCTGAATCGTATTAAATATTAATATATTGCTGCGTTCACACTATTTAGGATATTATTGATAATTAAATGAAACGAGTATTCATTTTGAAGAGTTTGTGTTTTTAATGATTATGCAATAAAGTTAATAAAAATATGTATGTAGGTTCTGTTACATAAAAGTATAGATAACAATTAAATTAAAGTAAGGCATAAGATGCTTTGGGCAAAAAAATTACTGCTGTCCGTTTGTAGATAAAATGTTAATATATATGAGTTCGAAGAGTTTTTGCAGGCGAAAAGTACTAAACGGATTTGGATAAAGCTTTCAGTAATAAGGCTGATACATCAGAATGACACATGGCGATGCTTTTGAACACAATAATCAAAACCGATGTGAGCGCAGCAACGGGTAGAAGCTAGTGTTTTATATTCTCTTACTAAGTCGTCATCATCGTCCTAGCGTTTATCCCGGTCGCATCCAAGGCTCAAGGTCCGCTTACTAGTGTAACTTCATATGAAAAAATATCAGCTTTTCCACAGAGCCATTATCTTACTAAGTATTTTACTTAATATTCTACGTAGTTTTACTTACTAATACTGGGATCACTTTATAGCCGTTACCACGTAATAATAGTTTAATGCTCGGCTAACCTGTTATGGTCTTAGCGGCTAACCGTTGCGATATAAGGGGCGGAACATACCTGACCGAAGATGCGTCGAACGTATCTTCGGTCGCGTCTATTCCGTCAAATGAATCGGTACACATCTGACGGAAAATGCGTCGAGCGTATCTGCACACATTCGCTGAAAGCGTGGCTATTATGCACACATATAAGTTTGTTCATACAGGGCCGTACTCAGGGCAGCTCAATATTTTACTGTCATATTCTTTTACCTAATCATTTTTCGTGTTCCCTGATGTTATGTAGTCACTGAAGTCTTGTAGTTATTTATTTTGCAATTCGAGTACTATTAAAAATATTTCGGACTTCGAAGATTGTTTATAGTAGCCAACAAGCGTTATTTAAATATATATCCTATTAAGGTATGGAGGTTCAAAAATAAAAGACGATAATACGATTTGGTTACGGTTTTTCACAAAACTTATACAAATGATATAGAAGGGGTTACAGACTACAGTTGCAGAGCAAGACACAAAATGTTTTCTATATAGGCATGTATGGAAATTGTTCCCGTGGACCTTTAGCACCTCATACCCAAAAATTGGCCCTCGATCCAAGCTAGCAAATATGCGTACACTCATAGCAGATACTAACACTACATTATTCTACACATTTCGTTTCTGAAAAAATAAGTAAGTTCTGGCGGCCCTGGAATCTTACGATCTCAAAATCACCGATCTGGGAATGACATGGATATGGTATGTCCAATACCTACGAATTTAGCGTGCACACCTACGAAATTAGCGTGCACACTTACGAAACGTTGAACAAATAAAATGGTTACCATTTGGGTTGTTCTCCAGAATGTAATCGATAACGATATGGAGCCGGTTAGAGGAGAATAATACATTTTTGTAGTAAGTTACCTTTGTTAGTTTAAATCTTTTGCCAGATTAGTTTATTCCATAATGCAAATGTGGGCGAAAATGGCAAAGCGAAAGACGACCCTTGTATGAAATATGTAACAAAATATTCTCTGAGAGCCAATATCGGTTTTTAGACATATTTATGCACAAAAACAAAATTATTGTGTTCGATAGACAACGATTTCACAGCAGATGTACCACAAACCTTGGCGAAAAATATGGCGATAGTGGCACGAATGACATTTCTAATAAAATATCGTCATGATTAATTTATTCAGTAAACTATGGCTATCTCTTTTTTCTGACAGAGATATCCCTAAGACAAAACGAGACAACACTATGTTTGGTGGCTTTATGTCGATTTCGTATATATGTGTATAAAAAAAATCATGGCGAAATGTGGGTGTAATATTACACCTCTGCCTACCCCTCCGGGGATACAGCCGTGAGTCTATAAATATAAAATATAATAATATATGTGAATAATGTAATTTTTCTATATGTACCTACTATTTGCCCTCTCCATTTATATTCCTTACTCAAAGGTCAAAATTCACGTGGTGCGTGGTGCGCGCGACGTCGACGGATTATCCGTCAGTACGCTCGACGTACTAACGGATTATCGGTCAGGTGTGAATGGTTGAACGTTTTTCTATACATTTGTATGTATTGGCGTTACGCGACCGATAAAACGCGACGGATCTTCCGTCAGATATGTTCCGGCCCTAAATTATAACGGAATTAGGTTTAATGTTTGGAAAGTAAGTTTTATTGCGAAAGCGAGCTTTAATATTATAAAAAATCGTATTAGTAACTATTATGAGTGTAAGAGTGAAATTTATGGGTGTCGCAAGAGCCGACAAAGGGAGCATATTATGCAGAGAACAGCACTGTAAGAGAAGGAAAACTTGATACAAACCCTATACCAACCCGCTTGGCCAGCGTGATATAGTAGGCCAATTCCTCCTTTCAAAGGAGAGGCCTAGTCCAGCAGTGGACTATTTTAAGGCTGATGAGAAGAAGAAGAAGAAGAAGATGAGTGTAAGCGTCAAAGTGCGGCTGCATAAACGAATGTTTGTTAGGTTTTCACGCAGAAACGACTGTTTCGATGTTGATTAAAAATTGCAGCATATAAAATCTGACGATATGCTAGTTTCTTTGTAAATAGGCTACCAGTAAGTCCAACCCATATCTGAAACTGGGAACATCTTCTGCAATCATTTTCTTATCACAATAAACGCTTAACAGTAACATGATCGTGCGCCACTAAAGATGTGATATTTTATTTTATAAGCTCTCGACTTTATCCCCGGAGAAGTAGGCAGAGGTGTAGCAGACTACATGCTGCAACTGAGAATTTGGACAACCTTGCCAGAGCAAAGTGCCCGGAACTGCCAATAGGCTCGCCCTCTATATTTATTGATAAGTAAATTTTTCTGTTGTTAAGCTATGGAAGCGCCAGGCAAATTAACCTTGAAATTCAGGATTTTATGGTCTAATGCTGGGAACTGTATCCAGTGTAACACTAACAGTTACGTAAAGTGAAGTCAAAGAAAATATTGTGAATGATCTTGCATGCCAGAAAGTTCTCTAAACGTTCTCGAAATAAATATATGTGAAGTCTGCCAAACCACACATTTGACTAGCGTGGTGGACTATCAAATTCTTGTCATGTTGAAAAAAAGGTCTGTTGTCATCAGTAGAAAAGATTTTATACAAGGGTGATAAATATCGTTTGGGTTGGGTGACATGATTTTTATTTCCTCGATGAAATCTCAAAAAGTCTATGTAAATTTCAATACACTTATAGCCTTATTAACCATGTTTAAACCGAAGCTTGACGGCACAAATCTATTTACAAAACGAATCCTTCTGATCCGAAACGGCTTACAAAGATCCGACTTGGATATTTCAGTTAATCCGCTAAAACATCCGTATCCAATATCCACAAGTAACAACACTATGAAACGAACTAGTTCGAGGAGTAGTTCGTGTAAATTATTTAGATTAAATTTAAAATTCAAGTCAAGTTGTTTCAGTATACTGTTGATATATTAAATATTTATAATTAATAAATTTATCCAAAACCCTGTAAAGGAACTGACCCACTACTGGGATGGGCGTTTTGTTGCTATTTAAGAAGGCTTGGACCATAATTTACCACGCTGGATAATAGCATCTGGCAGTCTGCTCATATCTTTCGAGAATATTATGAAGAATTTTCACCCAGGCAGGTTTCCTGATGTTAGGTTGAGTGTCATTTCCTAACCTCCTATGAAAATGCTGATACACAACAACCTTCGGGCAAATGACTTGCGATCCCCAAGGAACATACATACCTAATTTCAGCTTCTTTGATTGTGGCTTGTCTGTCAGTCAATCGGTTGCATTACTGCAAGAATTTTATACATACAGATGTGACATAATTATGACGTATTGCCCGTAAGAAATTGGACAATTCACAACTCAATTGTCGATTTGTTACAACATATGGCCACAAATAGTGATTGTGGTTGACTGCAGGCTGCTGTGTGCGGTTCACGTTGTCAGGGTTGTAAATTTATTTCATTTTGGTTATTAATTAAAATTCTACTAGTTATAAAACCTCTGAAAATAAATAACAAAAAATGATCTAGGCTCCGATCCCATGTAACACATATCTTCCTAGTGACCGAGTTTCTTAAAACAAACACTTTAACCAACTGACAAGGTAAGTTCGGTAAAAGCTTAAAAAGTAAATGGTTTTTAGTTTTATTCAATATTTAAATCCAATCTTCCGACACCACCAGTATATTTCACGTTCGTCAGCGAGATAGCGACATCACGGCTACTATTCATTGTGGCTGTAAATGTCCAAATATGATTTGTGCTCGGCTATTTTATGGTTATCAATACAAACAATAGGACTGCTATCTAGTGACGTAGGTATTTTATAGTGAAACTAAGCGTGCCCTGCGGTTTGACTTACAGATCTATCTCGCTTACCCTTTATTTTTGCTCGTTTTTTAAGAGAGTAGTGTAATGTGATAGAACCCGGATACCTTTTTTACAAATTAAGTAGCTAATAACTGCAGAAAGCCGTCTACTGAATCTGATTCGTGAAACTGGCAGAAACCATTAAACGGATCTAGTACATTGTCACTACCTCCCGACGTTAATTGTATTCACGGGTAGACTAAGTCACCCATTCTTGAAATTGTGATTTATACATAACATTGTATATTATAACACAAAAACTACCTTTAATTAATATAATTATTTCACTGACATACCATTTAAACCGAATGATCCAGAAACTATATTATTTTATACTATTTAACGTTTAGGTTACTTTACAGGTGGTTTTACAATGTAATGAAATATTAATATTAAAATCGCGATAAAATCCGTAAACAGCAGTTTAATTTTCATCTGAAACATTCGCTTTAGCCCAAGAGAAAACCATATTTAAAGGTCCTTCATTATGTGCATAACCACAAAGACAAACAAGTATAACAAAAAAGTAAACCTCAAAATTGAAACACCAGTAAAATAAAAGAATAAACATTACCTGTCCTAACTCGTTCATTTCCTAACCGGAACAAAAAAGGTTTAATTTATTTAAAAACAGGTTGAATATCAGATAAGCCTTTGACTCCTACGGGTCTCACGGGAAAGTACTTTTTTCAGGCTGACAAACTTTTGCCGAGTGGTTTTCCGGGTAAATGTTTTATCCCACTGTGTGTTGAAAACAGCGTCGAATCTTCTGGAGTTTTGGACATACGGGGCCAAATGTCATCTGCCATCGTGCAAGAGCTCTCCAGTGACTTAAGACCCTTTATTCTTGCTATACTGCGGCATATCCCATGGTATATTACGTTAAAGTGTGTAGGAATGGTCTACCAAAAACTTCTATTGGCTAAGAGCATAATCGTACCTAGTGATAGCTGATGTTTCTTTTGTACTGGTCAAAGTCAAAGTCAAAATCATTTATTCATCTAGGTCACAAGGTGACGTTTACGAACGTCAACTACTTCTACATTCACATTTACTGTAGAACCACGAGAAAGAACGGCCAATAAAACTCGTGGCCACTCTTTTTATTTGCCAGTGTTGTGGTACATATTTTGTTTTTGTAAGGAGCTGCAACTGTTTCACATTGTATTAATTACTTGTAAATAGTAATTAGGAACATACATAATACTTAAATAATTAATGCAGTTACCAAATTAAGTGCTGTAGTAGCCTTCTTATAAGGAATATGTAAAAGCGTTGACAAACACAAATAGTTACTCAAATTGTTTAAAATCTACCTTGTTAGCTAACGAGTCTGGTGATAGTGATTCAGGTCTCTGTTCAAGTTCTAGTTCCAGTACAACCAGTAGTACAAAGGATAGGACACCCTTAGTTGACAACTCTGGCACAAAAAAAGTTTACATGTTTTCAGATAGGTTAGGTGTAGGTTTAGGTAGCTTAATGAATAGTCATTTAAAACAACACAATATCATTAATTATTGTTATCCAGGGTCATCTTTTACAAACTTAATAGATATTTTAAAAATAACCACATTTGATAGACAGTCAACAATAGTAATTGTGTATGGTGACAGTCAAATGGTGACCAAAAAAGATATTTATAACTTAACAGAAGTAATTTTATCACTTCATAAAAAATTTGGATGTCAATTTATTACTTGTGCGTTACCTTATTCAGGTACACTAGATGGAAAGGTGAATCAACATATCTATGACCTCAATTTGTGTTTTTACAATATGACATGGCAATATAAAGATATTATTTTATATTTTGACATAAATACATTTATTAATAAATATAACTTCACATTGACCAAAGATACTATGTATCTTTCGCTATCTTATAAACGACAAATTGCTAAATTATTAGCATATAATATACAAAGTGACACAGGTACATGTAGGGTATCCAAGGAAATGATTTCTGTAAATAATTCTGTCTTTACCATGTCTTCTATTTTAAGTACTGACACGAGTTCTTTAAACTTAAGAATTGGACAAAGGATAGACATTGTCAATTAAATATAGGACATCAAAATATACAGGGTCTATCTGGCAAACATTTAGAATTAAGTTTATATTTAGAAAGTCATAATATAAAAGTTATGTGCATAACGGAGCACTGGTTGAAGGATTATCAAATATCTTTTTTAAATAACATGCATTACACTGTGCAAAGTGCTTTCGCTAGGAGTCAAGCCATCCATGGTGGATCCTTGATACTAATTTCAAATACCATACTGTGTAAGTAACGAAAGGACATAAGCACCTTGTCTGTAGAACGCACCGTAGAAATTTCCTGTATTGAACTGGAACAGTATGTTGTTATATGTGTGTATCGCCCTCCTTTAAGTAACTTTAATATGTTCGAATCTATTATGGAAGATGCAATTGGTAAAATTAGAACCAATAAAAAAGGGATCATAGTTTGTGGAGATTTCAATATTAATATACTGGATAGTTCACCAATGACTAGTAGGCTTTTAAATCTTTTTAAATCATTTAATTTGACAAATTTATTTCTTGAACCTACTAGAATAACTGCATCATCTTCCACTTGTCTTGACAATATATTTAGTAATCATACAGTATCACATAAATTAGTTACTACTGACTTAACTTCGGATCACTGTGGTCAATTGGCAGGATTTTCATATATAAATAATAATGCAGTACGTAAGGTGACAGTTAGGCCATTACCTAGGTATAAATTTAATGAGTTTAGGAACAAAATTTTAATAGGTATGAATCCTGATATGATGGAGCTTAAGTCACCAAATAAGATTTATGAAACTATGTTTAATTTAGTTCACAACGAATTTAGAAGTACTTTTAAAACCAAGGAAAAAGTAATCAAGGAGTCTAGAGCATTTAGTGAGTGGGCTACTGTAGGTATTTATAAAAGCAGAGCAAGGATGTATGAGTTGTATGGTATGAAGAAATACAATTTTGATGCGAGCTTCACTGAGTATGTCAGAAATTATTCAAAAATATTTAAAAAGGTATGCAATATAGCTAAGGCACGTTTTGTAAGTGATAAAATTAGAAACTCTTCTAATAAAGTTAAGGCCACATGGCAAGCTATTAACGAAGCAACGGGCAAGGCAACCTTTAGGAATACCAATTTTAACTTGCTAGATAATAATAAAATGATTAATAATGACGAGGAAGTCGCACTCGCATTCAATAATTTTTTTGCTAGCATACCTATTGCTACTACTATAGGTCTAAACTCATCAGCTTCAGTCGCAGTAAATTTATTAGAATCTAGTGTAGAAAAATGTAATGTATTATTTAAATTCAGTCCTATTAGTTCTACTGACATAATAAACACTTTCCAATCTCTAGAATCTAAGAATACGGGTGATCTCTGGGGAATATCTGTGAAGATTCTGAAAAGTATAATAGATATAGTAGCACCTTATCTAAGTAACTTGTTCAATAAGTGTATAGAATCAGGCGATTTTCCAGATTTAATGAAACATAGTAGGATAATACCTCTGTTTAAATCCGGCAGTAAGACTGATCCTAGTAATTATAGGCCAATTTCAATACTACCTACTTTTAGTAAAATCTTTGAAAAGATAATACTCAAGCAACTTCTGAAGCACTTTAATTTAAACAGCCTCCTTCATACTGAGCAATATGGTTTTACTAAGGGTCACTCGACGACGGATGCAGGAGTAGCTTTACTCAAACACATCTACAATGCATGGGAGAACTCTCAGAATGCTATTGGTGTGTTTTGCGACCTTTCGAAAGCATTCGATTGTGTCTGCCATGATACGCTCTTATGCAAACTTAAACATTACGGTGTCCAGACTAAAGCATTGGATGTTATTAAGGCATATTTAAATAACAGAATCCAATGTGTAGAAATAAATGGCTCAAAATCCAGTGGCGTACCAGTACAATTGGGAGTGCCGCAGGGTAGTATCCTAGGGCCTTTCCTGTTTCTAGTTTACATAAATGATTTGCCATTTTACCTGAGAAATATTTGTGACGTGGTATTGTTTGCTGACGATACTTCATTGATATTTAAAGTAGATAGAAATAAGGAAAACTTTACCGAAATAAACAGTGCTCTTATTCAGGTGACTAAATGGTTTACTGTAAATAACTTAGTACTGAACGCCAGAAAAACCAAATGTGTTAAGTTTGCTTTGCCCAACGTCAGAAACCTTGGTCCTAACATAGTTTTGAATGGTGATGTACTGGAAACAACTGAATCTACATTGTTTCTAGGAATAACACTTGATTCGAAGTTACAATGGGGCGCACACATTACATATCTGTCAGCGAAACTTAGTTCGGCTGCTTATGCCATTAAGAAGGTGCGCAATTTAACAGATGTCGATACGGCTAGATTGGTATATTTTGGCTATTTTCATAGTGTTATGTCTTATAGCATATTACTTTGGGGTAGAGCTGCTGATATCGAAAGTATTTTTATATTGCAAAAAAGGGCAGTTCGGGCCATTTACCAATTACGGACAAGAGTTTCGCTCAAAGAAAGATTCAAGGAAATCGGTATTCTAACAGTAGCGTCTCAGTATATTTATGCTAGTGTTATGCATGTACGTAAAAATATAAATTCATATTCAAAGAATAGTGATATACACTCTATAAATACAAGAAATAGACATAAATTATGTGTTCCGTATTTTCGTTTGTGCAAAACTCATAGTTCTTTTATAGGACTTAGTATACGTATCTACAACAAGATACCGATAAGTATTTTGGACCTGCCTTTTAACGCATTTCAGATAAAGATTAAAAATGACCTAATGCAAAAGGCATATTATAATTTAAATGAATATCTGAATGACAAATGCGCTTGGAAATAATGTTTCATAATTCATATATTATACAGTAAATAGGTAGATGATAAGTTTCTTGACATGTAATTAAATATTATTCCATTCCAATTAAAATCATGTAAATGATAGTTTTTGGAATCGCCACCACATTACTAAATGTCACTCATCTCGTTAGATACTTTTATTTGTTATTTTTTTTATAATGTATTATAATCGTGTAGCCAATCAGTTCGATCGGTGGTTATATTTCAAAAAGTATCATGTCAATCAATCAAATATAGGTACTACATTTGCATTTTGCACGCGTTCCACATATCTATGATAATATTAACGATCTGGAAAATGCAGGTAATTCGTGTTCATGGTCAGTATACCAACAGATTGTTAATTACTGCCGGTTCGTGTACCGTTGTCGTCATGCTCACTAAAATGTCATTTCTTGTGGTGGCGTCGTGTGTCGGCTCATCCCTGTCCCTCTGATATGGCGAGAGGGATGATGGCTGGCCCATGCGTCATACTCGTGAACGGGTGCTACTTGCGATGACTGGTCGATGTCGGTCTTACGGGCTGGTATTACATTTTTAATATTAAACTGTATCATTTCTATCATGGTTCTGAACATTTGCGCGGATTGCCTGCATTGTTAGGTACTTAATGTAAGTGGATGCTCCTGTTTCACCATGTCAATTCTCAGGAGGCTAATTAAATGAACATCAAAATTTTACTACATTATGCTTGAGTATTAAGTAGAGTAAATATATACAAATGACATAGAAGGTGAAACAGTTGCAGCACCTTACAAAATTTAAATTTGTATGTATTATGCAAAACCTGGCGATGAAAAAGAGTGACCTTGAGTTTTATTGCCCGTTCTTTCTCATGGTTCTACCTATTGCTTTGCGAACGTGGCAGTAAATGTAAATGTAGAAGCTTTAAGTAATTATTTTTTTAAATTGACGTTCATAAGTGTCACTTTGTGATTTAAATGAATAAAGGATTTTGACTTTCTTTTTCCAGTGTGAATCTTGTGTAACAGGAGCATCCATTTACGTCTTATAATGTAGGCAACCCGCGATCATGTTCAGAACTATGATGGAAATGTATGTTACAGAAAGTGACGGTTAGGTATATGAATATACAAAATTTACAAAGACGTTAGTGTACAGCCCATGATCACGAGTTATCTTCCTCTAAGACAGTAGCAAATTTTTTAAAATAATAAATTAATAAAATTAGTGGAATTACAATGCAAATGTAAATGTAGTAAGTTGAATGACCTAATAATACATACAGTTATTTAAAAGAACTAGAGATATTATATAACAAAAAACTGAAAAGTAAGGTATCTATACAAATTCTGAATAAGTACAAAGATCAAAAGTTGGCTAGTGTAAGTGACCATCTATCGTTATCACCGAAATAATCATTATTGGTATAATAACCTTTCCTAATAAGGCAGTCTTTTATTTTACTTTTAAACGTGCTAAATGGTAATTCTAAAAGACTAATTGGTATTTTATTGTATATACGAATACCTAGCCCTACAAAAGAATTATTAACTTTATGTAAATGATGTTAAGGGGCATATAAATTGTGCCTGTTTCGAGTATTTATGTTATGTATGTCACTTTTTGTAGTTAAAAACCTATATTTTGCCTAATATACAATATATTAGCAAAAAAAAAATGCGAGGCTACTGTAAGAAGCCCTATAGACTTAAAGCATTCCCTAAGAGTATCTTTTTGTGTATCTACGAATTCTTATGGTTCCATTTCTAGGTGCTTCATCTGGTAGTAACTCGATTTTATTTAAGCCTGACATTGAAGGCTTAAATAAAATCGTGTACTTATCTCATTACCAGAAATACTAACCACCATACATACATCCAAAATAATTAGCTTCCATTTCATTAAAACATTTTACTTTCACACAAACAAAATTTCACGGTAACCAAACCACACGACAAAAAAATATGTCTGTCAAAAGTTCGCCTGTCCTTACTGAAACCATTTTTAATTCGCTCAACAAAAATGTGAATTTGTTTTTCCAAATACTTCAGAGGGTTAGGAACAAATCATTTAAACGAGTTCTGCAAATGCGTTGAGTATTTTTATATCTTTGCCAACTATTAATTATGTTTGAGAGTATTTCGTATGAAGTGGGTAGTACTCGTAATTCATGGAATATGTGGGGTAAATTGACAAAGTTGCAGGCTTCTTTTTTGAGACAGAATTTAAGTTTAAGACCGAGCAGTCTAAACGAAATTGTCTAATTGCTTATGCAAAGCGTTAACATAAATATGGGAGACATACTTTGTTAAAGAAGTGAATACTGCTTTAATTATGTATATCAATTCTTTAAAATATTCAATAAAGTTCTGGGTAAATCTATTTTTATTTATGAAGAACAAAAATAATATAGAGACATCGTACCGCGTCAAGCAACTCGATGCGAAAATGTTTCCATATTTTCCATCACACACACAAATGAAAATATTAAAGTCTATTAAATTCGTTGCATGAAAGCCATGTTTACGCATTATAACAATCATTTCTAATGCAGTTATGTATTACATTTTATTCGCAATACAATGTTCAGTATTCAGGTTTGAAAACAATGTTTACATACGTGTATTTTCGTATTTGCGTCAAAGCATTGCTATGCTGGAGGTTAAAACTTACCTGAAACAAGAAAACATGTTATTAGTATAAATGCATAAAAAAATAATCAATCAAAATATGAGTCTATTATACAAATTATTATTTTACGTCTTATTTGATAGGGAAAAAATCAGTGTCACTATCGAGACCACGGTTGCAGATTGGTGAAACATAATAATATGCTAAATGAAAGGTATTTTTAGGGCTCCGTACCTAAAAGGTAAAAAACGGGACCCTATTAGTAAGGCTCCGCTGTGTGTCTGTCACCAGGCTGTATCTCATATACCGTTATAGCTAGAAAGCTGAAATTTTCACAAATTATGAATTTCGGTTGCCACTATAACAAAAAATAAAAAATTAAAATATTAAGGGGGTGAGAGGGTCCCATACAAAAAACATGTTTTTTTTTTCAAATTTATTGCTCGAAATTACCAACAGTAGACGCTTAAAATTTTCACAGAATATGTAGTTGTACATTACCTTTCAAAATCAATAATTAAATTTAAAAAAGTAAGTAATAATCCCAAACAACAAAAGTAATTTTTAAGCAATTTTTTACTCGATCTTAATAAACAGATAGAAACTTAAAAAATATTTAAGTATACATACAACAAACGTGATTTTCTTTTAAAGATGATGGTACTCGGACTCGAACTTGCCCAATTTTTGAATGTTTATATCTATATAGTCACGCACATCATCATCAGCCTTTAATAGTCCACTGCTGGACTAGGCCTCTCCTTTGAAAGGAGGAATTGGCCTACTATACCACGCTGGCCAAGCGGGTTGGTATAGGGTTTGTATCAAGTTTTCTTTCTCTTACAGTGATGTTCTCTGCATGATATACTCCCTCTGTCGGCTCTTACGACACCCATGGGATGATATGGGGTGGTGACAATTCGTATTCTTAATCCGTCACCACACGGACATACACGGACAGTCACGCACAGTATTCCCGAAAGGATATGCAGAGGTGTAATAAATACACCCAATATCACCTTATGAATTTTAGGTCCCACGCAATAGGAGGCGAGCCTACCGAGCACATTGCCAGACTCCGTGCTGATACTGAAAGTTCAGAAAACTCAGTAATACCTTTTGCCCGACCCAAGAATCGAACCCGTGGCCATGGCCTAGTCGATCAGTAGATGCATACGCTATCCACTGGACCACGGAGGAAGTCACACTTACATCACTTTATTGATTAATAAATACCCAATTGAGACAAGTTATATTAATATACGTAAAAAACAGATTTATACATAAAATCTAAACATAACAATTCATCAATCAAAATCATTCTTAGTAGTCTAGTAGAGATTTCATCATAACGCTATAGATATTGAAGTATTAAGTGCTCTTAAGAGTAGTGATTACTCATTTTAGTTAAAAGCATAACTTTGGAGGATTGAGAGGGCGAAATATAATTATTTGTTCAAGAAGAACAATTACGTAACAATAAATGTAGAATATAACGATCAAGTGAAGAAAATAGAGATTGTTGATTGTTTGATGGGCGCCTACTTAAGATTAATTGCTCGCGTTTGTGTATATAGTAAAGATATTGATATTTTTTTGCGATTTCAGTTTATTTTTCGATACTTTATTTTAGCGATTACAGTGTCTTTTTGATGGTTTATAAATAAACATTGAAATAAATTTATTTCAATTCAGTTTCTTTACCAATGGTTATTTTTCTTTTGGTAATGACATATGAGAATAAATTATTTGTTACATTCGTTTAGCCTTCACAATGTAACCAACAATCTATATAAATAAAATGAATCACTGAATTATTTGTACGTACATAACTTTTCATGATAAATCTTTGTTTTATGTGTTCATTATAGCCAGGAAAATATTAGTATCTTATAATTTTTCGAAAAAACAATAGCAAAGATTGAAAAAAATGGCGTTACGAAGTTCGCTGCGTCAGCAAGTGTAATATGTAAAAATCTTGAATCACAGTATTTGTTATCGAACTCCTACGAAACGATATTGTTTATGTATATTTTTGTAAAGCCTTATAAAAAGAAAATTTTAACTGACTCGCCAAAAGTTGTTCTGTCGAACTACTCTTATCACCTAGAATACATCATACTTTATGGATATCGTTTAGTAGCCAATACGGAAGTCTGGTCTGTACGACACGCCATATCTGCCGACTTCCGCATGCAGTCTGAATGTAAATTAGCCACCTATACCTTACCCTTTAATTTTAGGCAATGCGCAATCTCTACTTATGCAAGCAAGCAATGTTACAGCTTTCTTATTGTTATTATTAACTGCCGAATTCTCGTATGTAGAGGGACGATTTACTAACATTCGAACAATGGACGGAAACACCCAGACATGAAACCATTATGATTTTGTGGATCAGTCTTTTCCAGTGTATTTTAAACAACACCTAGCGCTATACTTATTATTATGGCAACAGTTTAAACCATTTCCCCATCTGAACTGTCATGGTTGTCAAACAATGATGATTTATACGGTTAGGCAGGACTATCAGTGTAAAAACTACAACCGTTTATCAGATAAAGTTTAGATTGCAGACCTGTCCCTTCAGACATTCATGGCCTCCTTTGTGCCTGTTTGCAAGCAACACGGCCTTTTGTTTCATAAAAATAACACCCCTGTGACGTAATATTTTCAACAAAAAAACCCTCCATGAGAGCCAGAATGTCGTATTTTAAAGTTCTACATAACTTTGAAGAGGTTTTTGGAAACGAATATTTAACTTGTATTTTTTATTATGCTTGTGGAGAAGTGATGAAACTTTAAATGTTTTTTTTTTCATTATACAATATTATCTATTTAGCGGGTCTTAGTCGCGATAATTGACTTATTTAAAGGCGTAAATACCTCTGTTATTCTCCTACGTTTTTACCGGCTTGCAACGGTCGTGGTCGCGGAGGGATTTATTCAAACAAAATAACCGCAAGATGGCAGAAATATACTCAAATACGCAAACACACTGGTGTGTTTTTGCATATTTGAGTGTGTTTGCGCAAAATGACAAGGTTTGTAGGTGTGGTCACCTATAAACCTTGTCATTTTGCGCTGGGCACTTAAAAGCAATGAAATAAAAGATTGATTATTTGTTATATTCTAACCAATTATATATAGTTAGTAAGTATTGCTCTCTGGTTTTGACGTCCGCGTCTAATAAGGAGCCAGTTGGAAACCAGCGCCGGGCACATACAAATGTCCGGCATTATGCTGAACTGGCCTCCTATTTTTGTACAGACGACGGGCGTGCAAGTTTTTGTTCCTAGTATGTTATTTTCCTCATTGTTTATATAATTATGTCCTTCGTCTGTTATAAAAATAAACGTATTTTTTTTTAATTATAATATTTATAGTCCCGTCCGCAAAGTCACTTTTCAATGTTTTGAGGTCAAAGTCTCGGAAGAAAATATCTGTGTTATTCCATACATTGGATGGCAAATCTATTCATAGAGCTATTCAGGTATCTTTTAAATAAAGCAAAAAATATTTAGGCAACGTTTTCCGTAAGCTAATGATTCGTGGCTAAACAAATCTGGAGCCAAAAAGCAAATGCTTAAAATTGGATTGCTTGAAAAAGACATTAATGTTTTTACGTGCACGTTTTAACCTCGATGCAAAGACATAGCTGTATTTTTCTACGTCTAACTGATGCAAAAAAGGGACGGAGAAACGCAATAGTTTTCAGCCCCTTGGTATTCCGCGCAAATTAAGTTTAACTCGTTTATTGTGGGATACCCGAGCTTGGCCGAAATTCATACCTTGAGATGTTTAATGTGAAAATGCAAGCTTATAATGTTGTCATATTTAATCCACAATTATACCAAAAAGGGTAGGTGTAGAGACCAAAATCCGAGCTGCGCTCAGTGAATTTTCCTTAATGATGTCGAACTTTTTCTGAATTTTGCTGCGTAAATTTGCTAGCATGGTGAACTGTGCCTCGAGACTTCTCATATAGAGAAGAGTGCTGTGTCCAGCTATTAGAAGTGATACGTATAATAATGATTATACTAAACATGCCAAGTTAAGGCTGTCCACTGAAGAAATTTTGTGAGGTCATGAGCTTTTATGTAGATTTAATATTTATACAAAAGTACTTCCCCTAAGAACGAAGGTTAAACTAAACTCCAATCAAGTAGACCCTTGGGCATTTAGTACTTAGCAAAAAGTCGCGTTACGCATACTATTAATCACAATCGATTTACCTAGTTCATACCTCTTTATCTTTAACTAATAAAGGCGTGAATCAATCCACTCTGTAAGCCATCAAATATAAGTTTAGGTTGTAACTCCAAGCTTTGTTGAGTCATGAATATCCTCAAAAGCCTGCGAGGTATGACTATCGGAAATTGTTCTTGTTGGACCCTAATATTAGGGATTAGGAGAGTGGTTTGCTATTTGAAGCTTAGAGGTGTAGTAGGCTCTGGTCGGAACCATGGAATATTGCCATCAGATTGCGTGGGTCAAACGGCCCTCGCTCTGTTTACACGTTAATATGCTATCGAAACCCGGCAAAGTTATGGATGCAACTGGGATAACGCTCAGACGATGACGATGACTGAAAAGGGTCAGGCTTTTACAGTATCTAGACTGGTAAAGACTACAGAAAGACTATGAAGGACCGATTGGAATTCGGTCTGCAAAAACGGATCAAGTACCTAGCTTTTTATTATTTTAATAACATTTTCCTACGGGATATACCACGTACGTCTATTTGGAGTAACTTATATGCCAGAACTGTTGCAAGCGCCATGTTCACCGATGTAATGAAGTATTGCGGGTGGATGAATGTAACGAACAAGTAAATTTTTAGTCCTAACTACAGAATATTATCGTGCCTTAGACGTTGTGCAGGTCACATGCCACATTTTCATAGAGACATACGTTCTGGGAAGCTAATATTCTGACCAATCTATTTACCAAAATGCGAACCACGACCTCCAAATCAACGCAGCCCTGCCCCCGACCCCGCGGCGCCTCCGTGTATCGCCGAGCGACCTAAGCGAATAGAGGCTCAGCAGGTAACTGCGAGCACCCCCGTTGCTTCCACGCTGAAGTCCATGCCGGATACGGCAAGGAACCGCGACGAGGAGGCAGATGATGGTTTTATGACGGTGCAGAGGAGGAAGCGTCGTCAGAAAACCAACAAGAACTGCTGCGGTACGGCTCCTGTGGAGTCTGGTGCAAATCTGCGCGCTGCCGCACCGAACACACCCGTCTATGTCTCTCGCCTGCACTACACCACTAAGGCGGAGGACATCGCGGAGTACGTGCGCCAGAAGTCGAAGTACATGCCGAGAGTGCAGCTGTTGGAGTCGCGACGTCAACTTTAAGGCGTTTGTGGTGCGGGTCCCGACGTGCTATCTGCATGTTATTATGAAGGAGGACTTTTGGCCGAAGGGTGTGGTGTTCCGTCGCTTCCGCGGACAAGTGCCACACGAACGCACAACAACAACGTGCAAGTGAAGCAATACAAACATAGATTATAAGTATATTTATACTAACAAGCACTGTATGTATGTTAGACTGTAATGCGTCTATGCCACACGAAATAAAAGGATTTATTATTATTATATTATTATAAATCTTGAACATGCAATTAAGGCCATAATGATAATTTACTAATATATATAAGATAATATTATATTCTACCACATTCACACAACACCATCTAGTCCCAAACTAAGCAAAGCTTGTACTATGGGTACTAGACAATGGATATACATACATATATACTTTGTTTTTTTTTTAACTAAACTTATTATTTGCTACCCATGCATATATTTTGCTACAGTAGAATAAAAATACGGAACAGATAGTTGCACCCTTTCAGGAGAACCAATATATACACGTAATTCTCTATATTTTCAATTCCTATTTTTTTTTAAACTTACGCCTGTATCCCCCAAAGGGTAGCCAGAGGTGTAATATTACACAAACATTTCGCCATGAATTTTTTTAGGTCCCACCTAATAGGGGGCGAGCCTATTGCCGTACCGGGCACATTACCAGACTTCGTGCTGCTACTGAGAATTTCCTAACGGAAAAACCCAAAAACACTTTGCCCGACCCGGGAATGGAACCCGGGACCTCCCAATCCCACGCGCACATTTAAGCCGCGAGACCAACGAGGCAGTTTCCTTTATTACGAAGTAAGCCGGGAGACGGTTTAAAAATATAAAGTGCCACTACGCCATTTCATGACATGAGTGTCGTAAGAGGAGAAGGCAAATAAATTAATTTATTTGTATCTTTAAGAAGAGGCGTATAACTTGACATATACCCTATACAACCCTTAACCCACGTATAACCCCTAAATAATCGGTATTATCATAGAATCTTTTGGTTTTATTGCCCGTTCTTTCTCATGGTTCTAAGCCCTTGCTTTGCGAACGTGGCAGTAAATGTAAATGTAGAACCTTTAAAGTAATAATGTTTTAAAGTTAACGTTCATAAGTGTTATTTTGTGATCAAAATGTATAAAGGATTTTGACTGTGATTGTGATTTTGGTACAAAGGTACCGTACGTTAGTACAGACCAACGTACTCATAATGACTTGACGCTAATGAAAGTACCTTACCTGAATGCCCAAGGTGCTACCATTAGTGCAAAACTAGTTTGTTCTAAAAGACAAAGTGTAATCCAAGTGGAGCCTCCACTTCCCAACGACCATTTTGCAAGCCAATAAGAAGCGTATGTTACTTTGTTTAGTACAGAAAATAACATTATTTAGGTATGGATGCGTTATTAAATTCCTATCCAATAATTTTTAATAACTTGACTAAGTATGCAACAAAACTGCCGCTCTTGTCAACTTAGAAGCAAAGACAGTCACGCCTATTGCTAAAATTAATTGCTCGAGATATTGTAAGAAAATACCGACCCAATTCCATATTATTGAAGTGACAATAAAAATATATAACTAAGTTTTAGGTACCTAATATGCTAGCTTAACTTAATATCATCAGACAGAACTTTGCAGTGCTGTACGTAGTTTTTGTATTATTTCCGTCACAATAACATAGGTAACAGGAAAATTATGCTTACTATCTACCATGGCGGCCAGACATCACTTTACGCAACTCACATTAAATATGACTTTCCAAATATTTTATTAGCATAAAAGTAAACCGTGTCAGATAAAAATAAAGAATAATATTGTGAAAGGCACTAAAGACGGGATGACACTTTTCCTACACTCTCGTAAATATTACCTATCTATAAAACGACAACAAATCTCTATCCAAACAATAAACATTCCCCGGCATACATACAGCGTCCAACGTCACTTCAGAAAGTCTACAACTTACGCCCTTACGACGATGTATATATATTGATTTTGTTTCGGCAAACCTCGGAAACGCTCGAGTATATTCGGGTATACACTCCGGGTAATGTCGTTGGATTCGATACTTTATTATTATGTAATTGAAGGTGTTATCGTGCCAGTTTACAGAATTGGAATGTAAGCTCCTTATATAATAATATATTTTTTATTTAACTTTTCTTTGTTGTTCTTGTTTTGTTCTAGTTTGTCGAGTTGGTTTTCGAAGCTGTTTTAATATAATCTACTATGGTTACGGTAGATAAATATTTGTATCTGAACTTCGTTATTGGTTTATATTGTGTTCTTTTTATGCTGTTAGTGGAAGAGATCAGAATTATTTTTAGTTGCATTAATGGCGATATGCAGACGTGCTAGTGGCGATCTAACGGAAAATGATGACCCCTGCTCTTGGACAATGGTGTATGTTATGTACGAAAACAAAACCAAGCCACCACCTGTCATGAGGACAGAAAGGAGCAAAATGAGGGAAAGGAGGATGGGACCTCTGACACTCTTATACCCCTAATGAAACGCAATAGTATAGATACTGATACCTTATTTATAGTGATATTCTATGTGAGAGACGAGAGGGTCGTACTTCTTTGGTCAAACCGGCCTATTCAATTCGTACTGAAATCAACAGAGTAATCTACTACTAACTACTGCTTACTATTTTTTATTGCTCCTTGAGGTTTTACAGCACTACCATATCATGTATAGAAATGAATATTATTGTATCATATTCATAGGTCAGACTACCAAAGTCTAACGCAACGCAAAATAGGCTTAAAAATGTTTTCGTTCACAACCTAAACGCCAAAACGCCAAAACCAAAAATGTTAGAAAACAAAGTCATGCGTACGACCTCATATTCCATTTTATGAAACAACAAAATAAATCATACAGTTAAATTCACATTTTATCTCTTTTACAACCAGGCTTTATAGATTCTTGCTCGTTATGCCATAGCTCTAGATTATTCAAAGTAAACTATCGGGTTCGCCTAAGTTTATGCGAAGATTATACTAGTTTACACATTTTATCTGTTATTTGACACACTTTTCAGAGAAAATTTACTCGTTTTAAAAGGTATTGTAAATTTTAGTTTACTAAGTAATGTAATAAATACACTCAAACTTTTGCGATTTCTACTCAAAATAATATTCATACAAACGATTTCATTCGTTTACATGCCTTAAAATAATTTACTATTTTATGACCACGACTGGTGTAATCCATGCAAAAACAGACAGGAGTCTTAAAAAACTTATCAATATTGAAATAAGAATACTTTATTGTATATTTTAAATTTGTCGTCGATTGTAATAGCGGCACATGCTTAACATAAACAAACATACACACTGCTGTATGTTTGTTTATGTTAAGCATGTGCCGCTATTACAATCGACGACAAATTTAAAATAGTAAAGATATCATAGTTTGGGATTGATGAGCCAATATCATAATTTTATTTATGTAAAAGGACTACCTTTTAGTACTACGCCATGTGGGTTCGTATTTCTTTGTGTAAACCTCAAACTGTTCTTATGAGTCTCACTGCTGTTTGTGCCCGCTGTATAAATGTTATATTATAGGCATAAAACCTATCGTGGAAATTGAATTAAAAGTCGGAAATTAAAAAGAATTTGCTACGTCAGCTCACATCATCATCGGCCTTTACTTGTCCACTGCTGGACTAGGCCTCTCCTTTGAAAGGAGGAATCGGCCTACTATACCACGTTGCCCAAACGGGTTGGTATAGGGTTTCTATCAAGTATACCTTCTCTTGCAGTCCTGTTCTCTACATAATATGCTTCTGTCTACTTTTATGACACCTTTGGGATAATACAGTGGTATTTCATTTCATTCCGTATTATTATTCCGTCTCCATACAAAGTCAACATACACAATTTTATAATTATTTTTGATATCTTAAAATAAAAGATCGAAACAGCGTCTAATCAAAAGCCATTAACAGGAATCCTCCACGGTGTTTCAATGGCGTTACGTCACATTTTGAACTGAAAAATTACTGAATGAGTCCACGCCAACATCGTGAAAACAACATAAAAACACCACTCTATTATGGCATAACTTATTTATTTATTTAGGGACATAAACAGTTATATGTTTAAATGCTACAAATATTAACTTCTTATTCTAAGTTATTCAACATGTAACCCACACTATTATTGTCCACGAATTGATAATTTAAGAAGGTAGAAAGAAGAATGAAACGGACTTTTTTAAGCATCGTAATTATTTTCTTCTTCTTTTAAGTAAGTCGGTGGCCAACTCTGGTATCGGAGTTTTCAGACCGCTCGAAGGCCTCCGATATGGCCTAAGGATCGTTGTCCTAAGACTAAAACCGGGACTGACAGTGTGCTCTCCGAAGCAACGGGTCTACTTTACGTGCTCTCCAAAGCACGGTAGCGCTCTCATGTAAACGCCACACGCGGTCATCCATCCAAGTGGCGACATGTGCAAGCGTTGCTTAAATTTTTCTTTCTCGTTATGAGCACTACAAATGGCACAATTTTTGTTTGGATATAGATTTTTATAGCGTAGTTAGGGCGCAGAACTTATACGTTCTTGCGAGTTGGTATTACATTAATAACTTTAATAGGATTGTGTTTTGAGATGCTAGCTGTATTCTTTTGGTGTTATGGTAAGTTAAATAAATATATGAGAGTACAAACAATAAAAAATAATGTTACTTTTTGTCCTTAAGATATGCTACAAATGATTTCTATTATTTTATCGGCACAGCTGGTATAATATACTAAACTCCTATACACAGATTGAAAAAAACATATTTTATTTAGCAGTTCATTGAGTTCGATAGTAGAATAGAGCCGTAGACCGAAGGACAAACCGAAGGGCTACGGCTTACCGCGATAAATTCCTAAACGTCAAGTCCAGATGTAAAAAAAACACTTCCGACTCGCTGCTTAGGTGGAACAACGACGAAAGCAATTAGAGATGGACTGTAGAGAGAATGGATCGGTATTAACCGATCCATTCTCTTAGGGCATTAGCCCTTTACGAATAATCTAATAATTACGCGAAAATGAGATTAACCATGCATCTTTTACTAGGTTAGAGATTTATTAATTTATACAAAATGCATACGAAACAAAACATACAAATAAATACATTACATAAAAAACATTACTCACGCTAAAATAAATATTCAACTGTACAGTCATGTAAATAAACATAGTGTAGCAACATTATTTTATAATAAAATGTGTACCTACATTATTAGAGTTACTATTAATAGAATCTCAATCTATGCAAAAGCAATTAATATTGAACAGTGGACAGCCTCGAATATCTTCCTTCGTAAAATATTTTATTCATATTTGATATATTTTTTATGGAGCTTATGTCATATTTGCATGTTTAATCTCCAAATCATTAATATCGGATCCGGCGGTAAGAAAAGCCTAACCAGAACGGAAAAAATAAACTTTTCGTTTAACATTGCACGTATGAGTTTTAATACGAACCAAAAGTAGCCTTCGACGTAAGTAAATGCTGGGTTGTCTTTTTTTTCCTGCTGACTACGGAAGATTATTTAAGATGCAAAATTTAATATGAAATACCTATTATATGAAATACCTATATATAATAATTTCAACCATTACACAGATGGGTACAGATCGCTCTACTACGGATCTCTTACTATTATGTGCAATCTCTCAAAATACATATTAAACAGGTTTCCTATATGAAGATTTAACACAATGAATCCATGGCCTGTCTATCTCTCGTCGATGAATGTCAAGCAGACAGTTGAATGACGCCTAAAGCTCACACAATTTGTCAACGTCAGTCTGTTGCTAATGTCTGCGGAAGCGACGCATCCTGGTATCAATACCTATGTATAGATCGATACCTATCTATATTGGATGAAGAATTGATACGTTTGTGAATATTTTTTGAGATTAAGAGTAATGGCAAACGGACGTGTAACGTGAGTCCTGTATTTTGTGCTGGGCACGAGCCTCTTCTCACTATGAGAAGGGTAAGGCCATAGTCCACCAAGCAGACCAAGTGCGGGTCGGCAGAGTTCACATGTATTTCGAGAACATTATGAAGAACTCTTAGACATGCAGGTTTCCTCACGATGTTTTCCTTCACCGATAAGTAAGCGATAATCAACTATTTAATACGTACTTAATTTCGAGAAGTCATTGGTGCGTGCCGTGTATTCGAACCCGAGACCCCCTGCGAGTCTGTCGGTCTCTCCACTCGGCAATTTATACTGAACTGAAATTCGATTCCTCCTCACTCGAAAGCATAAAATTTCAGATAATAAGCGCTATTCGACAAGCAAGCAAGCTTATTTTAAGATGGTTTATACATTTATTGTAATTGGAACAATTGCAGTAGGTTTATTTGTATAACAATACGATCCTCAAATGTGATAAATATAATTACATGGCCTCAATGTCTTCTTTGCACCCCTATTTGTCATGTCAGTAGAACCCGTCGTAATTTAGGAATTATTTGTAAAGCTGCTTAAAGCGATCTTGATCTCAATCCAAGTTAAAGAAACGGAGGTAGAAACTGACTATTTATATTAATTTATTTTATCAATAATAAGTGTTTAAGGTTTAAGAACAGAAGAAAAAAACAATTTCAAGTGCAATAAACATGGAAACAAGTAGTTTGAATTAAAATGTGTAACATGCGTGTAAACCCAAAAAATACAATGAAAGCATAGTTAGAAAAGCACTGCCAGGCGCAAAGTGAGCTCCTTATCTGAGCTGGTGTTGAAATATATAAATGACTTTCTTCACGACAGTAATGAGATACCATTTTGTTTTTCTACTGAATTCTTAGGAGTAATATTCTTAATTAATATGTAATAGCAATAATAGACCCGAGACATTCCGGCGTTCATTACATTCATATCGTAAGCTCTTATTATGGTCGAGAGGAAAAGAAAAGGCTCCGCTTTTCTAGGATTAATGAACAACAACTAAGTATACTCGAGTTGCTTTATTGTATGTACGTTTAATACTTTTTTGTGTCTTTATTTTTGTGTGTGTGGAAAACAGACTGTGGTGTTGGAGTTTTCCTTAAGACCTCTCGAAGACCTTGGACATGGCGAAACGATTTGCTGTGTGAGAGTGTGAGGCAAGAACCGGGGTCGATAGTTTACGTGCGTTCTGTTTGCATGCATGTTACCGCTTTCTATGTTAAAACATTTATAAAGAAAGAAAAAATGCAGATACATTTATTCGGCAGCAGACACACAGAGTAAATATAATCTTAATATATAAAATCCTTGCGTTACTGACTGACTGACAGACACGCTACAGCCAAAACTATTGGGTGCAGGAAGCTGAAATTTGGCATGTATGTTCCTTGGGGATCGTAGGGGTGCACTAAGAAGGAATTTCCCGAAATTCCTACAGGATCGGCCAAAACGGGTAAATTAAAAAAAAATGCAGGCGTAGCTGCTGGCGTCCTCTAGTACTATAGAAAAAGTAAGAAAGATATATAGGTATAGTGTTTATTGATACTGCAATACAACCGGTCATTCATCCAAGTGTTGACCTGAGCAAACGTTACTTAACTTTGCCCTTTAAGGGCTTCTTAATAACATTTTAAAAGAAAATATTCCTGTAATCAACCATAAGCGTAATGGAAATCTCATTCCAACTGGCAGTATGATTATTTTTATTATATTCTGACAACCATCACGGTGCGGTGTGGTAAAACTAAATAAAAAAAAATAATGGTGGGTAGTTGAAACAATAAGTTCAATTTGATATTGCTCGGAAAGAAAATTTTAATAAAATAGTTAATATTAAGTAAACAGTAATTTAAATGCAAAATAATTATAGGTAATAGTGAATACCTGCTGGTGTAGTGTTATCTCCGTGTACTAACAAGTATTAACATAAATACACTATGGACACATTCAATCCATCAACAGTCCTTGATATGCAGACTTATTTTGAAGAACGTATGGCAAAGTTTGAAGCAGAGCTGCAGAAAAAATCACCACAGAGCACTGGGGGCTTAGCAGATGAGTTTGCCACATTTAAGACCTTCGTGTTGCAGACCCTACAGTCATTTTCCCAGCAGCTTGAAATTGTCGGCCGTGAGGTGGACAAAATGGAAATGCGCAGCCGGCGCAAGATGTTACTGCTTCACGGAGTGGCGGAGCGCAAGGACGAGGAGACGGCTCAGGTGGTCACTGATGTTGTAAGGCAGCACCTCAAGATTGACACCTTCACTGCTGATGATGTGCGCCGCTGCCACAGGATGGGACGGCAAGCGAGCAACGACAAGGCAAGGCCCATACTTGTCAAGTTCGAGTCAGTAGTCGTGCGGGACAGCGTATGGTTCACGAAGACGAAGTTGAAGGGCACAGGTATCACTTTGTCGGAGTTCCTGACCCGCTCCCGACACGAAGCTTTTATGGCTGCACGAGCGAAGTTCGGCGTCGGGAAGTGCTGGACGAGAGAGGGATACGTCTTCATCCTTGGCCCCGATGGCAACCGTCATCGTATATCTTCGGTGGGCGAACTAGGTAAGCTCAAGCTTGCGGCCGCAGAGAAGCCAGTAGCTAAACAACAACTTGCGACCAAGGCGAAGCGTGCTGCTGCTTCGAAAAAGTAGACTTTTCCCCATTTTATGTAGTCTTTGTTTATTTTCGGGTAATCAATTTATAATGTACCTACGTAATTCACCGTCACTTTTGTTGTTTACTTTTAGTTCTTATTATTTTATTTTTGTGTACCGCAACAAATGTGTAGGTATGATCAAAATAATTTTTGCCATTAAATATTGTCAATCGTCATAACTGTCAATGTCACTATTGTTAACCTTGATTACGTTTCGTTTCTGCATTACAATATTGTGTCTGCATTACAAATAATACAATATTTGAATACTTGTATTTTGAGACAAAATTCTGGTATTTATTTCATTTACTATGTAAAATGTATGTAGGACTATTCTTGAGTTATAATGTAACAATCTCTCTCGTTTTACTTATATTTGTTAGTAACATTTTTATTTCTTTTGCATCATTATGTTATCTTGATAATGCGCAACCGGCGGGTGGACACAATGACTTAAGCTTTACGCGATAGCAACTATAAAATATTTATTGATATATTATATACTATATTTTTATATTATTTGCTAATATACACATATATATATTTAACCTTAGATCTATTTGATATGACAGACAGTGACTTAAATAGCGAAGATGACACCTTCCTCTCTGCAACAAGCCACGATGACAGCTTTGAAAGTGTACCCTCCCTGGGAGACATTCTCCAGTCTCAGTTTTCAGACGTACCCAGGAACTTTAATGTAGTCCATTTAAATGCTCAGAGTATTCCAGCCCATTTCCCCGATATGCTGGCCAACCTAGACAGTCAAAACATACATGCCATCCTCGTGTCGGAGTCATGGTTAAAACCATGTCTTCCATCCACCTTATATTCTCTGCCTGGTTTCCACCTTATTAGGAATGATCGCGCGATCGGTGGTGGAGGCGGTGTTGCCATATACTTACGTTCTCACATTCCTTTTCATATAGTATCTATGTCAACGCAGCCGCCACCGGCGAACGCTGGCGAGCATCTTTTTCTAGAGGTGGAACTGCACCACACGAAACTACTATTAGGCGTTTACTATTCCCCTTCGAGTCGTGTTAACTTTTTTTCATCCTTCGAGCAAATTTTGGAAAATTTGACTCCCTCTTACGACCATACTATTATTATGGGCGACTTTAATACATGCCTTCTCAAACAGGATTCTCGTGCCACCTCTTTTCGGCGTTTCACTGAGTCCTGCAATTTATCAATTCTTAACTTAAATGCAACTCATCACTTCCCTAATTCCGCTTCTTCTCTTCTTGACCTTATTCTTGTATCTTCTCTTAACTCTGTTTCTAAGCATGGTCAGTGCACAGCTGATGCATTCTCTTACCATGACCTCATCTTTGTTTCATACAAAATACGTCCACCCAAAGCGAAGCCGAAGATTATCTTGCAGCGCAATTTTAGCGGCATGGATCATGCCAAGTTGCGTGAGGATGCCAATTAAATAGATTGGGACACTCTATATTCCTCAGATTGTATAGACATGAAAGTCCATATCCTAACAACGAATCTAATTCAGCTATATGACAAGCATGCGCCCATCCGCGCTATCAAAATGAAGCATTTACCAGCACCTTGGCTTACAGATGATATTAAAAAGATCATGGCCAAAAAATCTGCTGCGAAGACTAAATTGAAGCATAGGCCGACTCTTTTGAACCAAGAAAGATACGTGGCTCTAAGAAATCACTGCAACAAGGTGTGTAGGAAAGCACAACGCCAACATATTCATGAATCCGTTGAAAATGGTGATCCAGCTAAAGTCTGGAAATTTCTCAAATCATTGGGTATTGGTAAGTCACAGCAGCAATCCATTCCGAATAACGTCCACCTTGATTCTCTCAATTTACATTTTACTACTTCGTCCAAATTAGATGGAAATACGAAAAGAAACACTTTACAACTTCTTTCATCCTTGCCAACCCCAGATTATGATCCCTTTGCCTTCTCGCAATTTGCCGCTTGTGATGTTAAGAAGAGTATATTAGCAATGACGTCTAATGCAGTCGGTAACGATAGTCTCAGCCGTAAAATGATCCTCCCCATCCTAGACGAAATTCTTCCTATCCTATGTCACATCCTTAATCACTCCGTTGTCCGTGGCATCTTTCCAACAGCGTGGACAAATGCACTTATAATTCCTTTACCCAAGAAACCTAAACCCTATTCCTTCTCAGACTATCGACCAATATCCATACTACCTTTCCTGTCAAAAGTCCTAGAACGTCTCATTCACACGCAACTCAGTTCCTTCCTGTGTAAAAATGCACTCCTTAATCCCTATCAATCCGGCTTCCGCCCTGGCCACAGTACCGTTACTGCATTGATCCGCGTGTCAGATGACATCAGGCTAGGTATGGATAGTGGGAATCTTACCGTTTTGTCCTTACTTGACTTCAGCAATGCTTTCAACACGGTAGATTTTCACATCCTACTTGGCATTCTACACTCTCTTAACATATCTCCAACGGCGGTTGACTGGTTTCATAGTTACCTGTTTGGTCGCCGGCAACGTATACGCATCGAAGACACTTATTCCACTTGGTCTAACACGAATGCCGGTGTACCACAGGGTGGCGTGCTATCTCCTTTACTCTTCGCGATATTTATTAATTCTATCTCAAAACATTTACTTTCATCCTACCACCTTTACGCAGATGATTTACAGATCTATACACAAGCACCCTTAAATAACTTGCCCGAAGCCTGTACTACTATCAACACAGACTTGGCGCGGATTTGCGAGTGGAGTAAACAGTATGGACTCATAGTAAATCCTGACAAAACACAACTAATTATTGTCGGCAGTCCCCGCATGGTGTCTAAAATTTGCTGGTCCGATTTACCACAAATCAAGTTTGATGGCAAAAATATCCCGTTCAGTAATACTGTAAAAAATCTTGGTATCTACTTTGACGAAACCATATCTTGGAGTTTTCAACTGCAAGAAACAAGTCGCAGACTATTTGCTTCGGCGGGCTCATTGCGTAGGTTACGCAATTTCCTACCAACTGCCACTAAAATTGCACTTGCACAATCTTTGCTTCTGCCCGTAATTGACTACGCTGATGTCAGCTATCTTGACCTCTCTGAGGAGCAGTTAGACAAACTTGAGCGTCTTCAAAACTTTTGCATACGTTTCATATTTGGACTGCGCAAATATGATCATGTTTCAGAATTTCGCAACATACTCAAGTGGCTCCCGATTCGTCTTCGCCGGAATACTCACATTCTTACATTATTGTATAATATCTTGTTTAATCCCAGTACTCCTTTTTATCTCAAAGAACGTTTTAAGTTCCTTAATGACGCACATGAGAGGTCCTTGAGGTCGTCTGAAAATTTGACGCTGGAGATACCAACGCATTCCACAAATTTCTATAGCAAGTCATTTACTGTACAGGCCGCGCGACTGTGGAATGCATTACCACTAGAGATTCGGAAAGCAGAATCCTTAAACATTTTTAAAAGCATGTTAAAAAAGCACTACCTGTCCATTTAACATCATGCACTGTTCTCCTAGAATGCAGGTCTTACTTTATGAGTAGTATTCACTGTATCTGTATTTTAGCATAGTTTATAGTATAACGATATTATGAAATATATGACATTCTATCTCGTATAGTTTATAGGTATATATTTATATATAATAATGTATGTACATAATATGTGTATTGTTTTTTATGTAGAATATGTATGATATATAATATTTATACATTTATGTATATTCAGTTTGTATATTAGTTGATATTATTTTATTAATTAACTACACCATCGCCACACTTGATTGCTTACACACCATTTCTGTCCATCCAAAGGTTGCCTGGAAGAGATCGCTTTTAGCGATAAGGCCGCCATTTGTACATGCTGTAGTATAAGCCAATTAAAAAATGTGTACTTTTCAATATTATTTGGTGTACAATAAAGAGTATATCTATCTATCTATCTATCTAAACTTACCCGTCAGCCAGGTATCTTGCCCCACCGAGCCGTATAATCCAACATTTGTTTATTCACCAAACTTACTCCACAAACTTCTATCCCCACTTTCTTTGCCGTAACGTTACAAGTAAATAAAAATTTCCTAATAGAAACAATGCCTCCGTGGTCTAGTGGATAGCGTATGCGTCTGCTGATAGGAAGTCCTGGGTTCGAGTCCCGGATTGGGCAAAAGTGTTACTGGGTTTTTCTAAATTCTCAGTAGCAGCACGGAGTCTTGTGATGTGCCCGGTAACGGCAATAGGCTCGCCCCCTATTGCGTGGGACTTTAAAATTGATGGTGAAAGGTATCCACATTTTGCCATGAATTTAGGGTAAAGTCAAGGGGTAGGCTGAGGTGTAATATTACACCCGTAATATTACACCTCTGTCTACCCCTTCGAGCATACAGGGGTATGTTTATAAAAAAAGAACAATAAATTAAGTCCATGGTTCTGTTGAGCGTTTAAGTTCTACTTAGCTGTATAAACTGTTACTGTACAATGTTTGGACTAAGTTCAAATGGATAACTTTGTTGAGAATATGCCCGCGGGTAACAAACAACGCGACAAAGCAACGTCTGTACCTCATTGTGGCTAATGTTGAGCAAGGACTTTAGAAAGATGCATTTTAATTTTGTATACATCATCATGTATCATCATGTACCGTTCCTCTCACACCTCGAATATGTCATCACATATTCGAGGTGTGAGAGGAACGGTGAGGAAAAAGGCGTCATATTGCAACATGGCCAGATAGATAGAGATATACTAGGCCAAATCCTCCTGTTGACCCACAGTGATACTGTAACAGCTAGAATAAAACATCATATACGTGCGCACGCGCCGCGTGACGCAGCCGACTGCGCCGGCCGCCGCCGCAACTCGCGCGCCGGTGCGGCGGCGGCCCTCGATGCCCGACGACGTCACAATATAATCCTTACGTTGAAAAGCGCGCGCTTTAGCTATTTAGTTGAGGATAAGTCCTAATACTCTCTGTATGACTTAAATATGTATGTGAGACGGGCTAAACTAATAAAAATTCTCTAATAAAAATCCTCAGATCGATAGTTTTATTTCTACCTCAACATACATACATACATACTATTACATACATACATAGACTCACGCCTGTTTCCCGGAGGGGTAGGCATAGACTACGGAACGCCATTTGCAACGATCCTGACATACCTCTCTTGCTTCATTCACTCCCATCAGATTCCTCATGCATGCTCTTCTGTTCAGGGTACTTCTCACCTGTCCTGTTTTTAGGATATCTCCAATCTGGTCAGAGAACGTCCGCTTAGATCTTCACCTTCGTCCTGTCCCTTCCACACTTGCCTTATATATCTGCTTGGTCAGTCTTTCAACATCCATCCTCTCCACGTGCCCAAACCATCTTAGCATACCTTTCTCGATGCTTGTCACTACATCTTCTTTTACCCCACAACGCTCTCTTATCACACAACTCTTTACTCTGTCAGTCAGAGAGACACCATACATACTTCTCAGTGCTCTCATTTCTACAGCATTTATTCTACTTTAATGACTCTTCTGCCATACCCAACTATCACTACCATACATAAGGGTAGGTACTAACACCCCTCTATTCTACCTCAACACTCGGTAAAATACTGTGTACAAAATTTGTAGAGGTTTAAGTTCAGCAATGGACTATGAAAGGCTGGTAGTGATCCTGACTGCTAAACTAGAGGTCCTAGATTCGATTTCCATACGCAATAATTTTTTATGTTAAGTTGGTTGAAATTTGTGAGCCCCTGCATAGCAATCCACTGGACGTCCAACTGTGCTGTCAATATAATAATTGACTTAACAATAACAATTGAATTTCATCCGCTCCGGTACTATTTAAACGTAATAAAACCTTCCTTGATCACATCCGCAGTAAAAACCAGTAAAATAAAAATTTTAGCACTTGTTGACTTTTAAATCCTTTATTTCGTTTTATTTTTTCGAATAAACTTTGCATGGAATTGCAATAAATATCAATTGGATCACTTGCCCCAGTTATTTTAAAAGTGATAGTTGTAAAAATCAATGTACTGTGAAAACATAAGGGCGAAGATTTCAATACAAAAGTGTTCTTGGAAAACAATCGGTATTTAACACAAAACATAACATAACTTCACGCCTTTATCCCCGAAGGGGTAAGCAGAGGTGTATTATATACCCACACTTCGCCATTTATGTTTTGGTCCCAATGTAATAGGGGGCGAGCCTATTGCCATCTACCGGGCACATAGTTAAGCGAGTGATAATTAACGTTTTTAATACACACATAACTTCGAAAAGTCGGAGGTGTGTCGGGGTAATTGGGGATCGAACCCAAGACCATAGTCTCGGCAGTCCGTTACGTACACCATTGGGCTATCGCCGCTATAAAAAGCGATAGTTGTAAAAATCAATGTACTGTGAAAGCATAAGGCCAAAGATTTCAATAAAAAAGTGCTTTTAGAAAGCAACGCCAGAAGGGATCGGTATTTATTATAAAGTTAAATTGGAACCTCAGTTGCTTTAGACACGAACTGACAAAGAATTAAACAGGTTTAGTTATAAGATATTGTTTTATATTTATGACTAGTAGACACCCGCGGCTTTGCCTGCTCGAAACTTTTAATTTACCCTTGTAGATGTAGAATATTTAAAATTCCATCCTAAGCGAGTGTATTCTAGCTTCAGTAGCTTGGGCTCTGCGATAATAATTTAGCCCGTCAGGATAATTTGTTAAATTATTGAAACAGTCATCTTAGCACTTAATGAAACTCTTAGGCAAAAATTTGCGTGCGAGCCGAAAATTGTTGTCTTTTCTGATATGAAATTCTGGTGCAAAATCTTTGCGATTCGCAGGATAAAAATGTTATGTTAGCTTAGATACCCACATGCCAAAGCAGGTAAACATGGGACTGACATGCGCTGTGCGTCATAAAAGTCCCTAAAATTAAAAGAATAAAAAAAATACAGGTAAACGCATAATTATAATTAAGCAAATGAGATGGCATACTGTCAGTACTGTGTTATGTTGTGTTGTCACAATATGACGTGTATGAATTTTATAACGTTTCAAAATGTATATCATCTCTATAGCTCAAGTATGGACCGAGTTACTAGCACGAGTGTATGCAGAATATTGTAGGAATATCGGTCTCCAGTACTAAAATAACATCTCTATAGCTGGAGTATGGACCGGGTTTAGTGTATGCAGAATATTGTAGCAACAACGGTGCTGTACTAAAACAACACCGGAGAAAGTCCATATTTACACCAGCCGAAAGTCAATCCTCACCCGTTGTGTCCGAAACTGGGTCGTTCTGTTCCTCAATAGTTTCGTTTTGTGAACATAGAAGCGACACGTGCTTTTTATTGAGTACAACCTTTTGCTACTTTCATTTTGGTTTTATTTGCTACTAACTTTTTCCAGAGTTTCATTCGCCTGGAAGCTGTGCGTAAATCATTTTATGGCGATTTGTATACATCGTATATTGAGATTCCCGACTTGGATTAGTGCATTTTTTCAGATTTACCCATCAGCTATGGTCAAGGAGCAACAGCATCTCAGTGCCGTCTTCGTGAGGTCAGAATTTTGGCAGCTAACGGTTTTCATTGTATGCCTATGCCTGTCGGTATTTTGATGAAAATAATTTTGGTGTGATATATCATCACCTCTTTCTTGTTACTTTTAAAGAAAGTAGCTTGGGACTGTGCCTGTCTAATATTGTGTTCTTTTTTTATTTTAATTATTTAAATAATGACAAGAATAAACTGCCATAATTTTTGAGAGCTGTAATAATTATCGTTACCCCGGGATAATCCTTAACTTTGAAGGAAATGGCTATAAATCTGGCTCTTATATTAACAATAAACGCGCCAATCACCTTACCACAGCCTAATTATGTTATTCCCCCACACCACACATAAACCCCATTCCAATCAAAATTCTCATGAATCAGGCATTATAAACTATAATTGAATTTCGCATACGTGAAAACCAATTAAGTGAAATTAACCGTATTATATAACTGACAATATCGTTTCACAGGCGGGTGTTAGCGGAATCAATTAAATACGATAGATTTACTCTTTGTAAAGGCTCAGTCATGAAAAGCGGCGGCTGGTGGAAGCGGCAGCGATTTCGACGTACATGTCGTGCTCTACTCCGCCGCGGCGGACGCCGCGTCAGCAAAACGCGCCATGAACATCGAGATCGTGCCACTGCCGCCCGTCGCTGCTTTTCGTGGCTGGGTTGGTAATGATTTTTGCATAAAGTAGAGAAAGTGATGTAAAGGCTAGCATGTCTTTACGTAAAAATAATATATTCTATTGGAAATGCGAAGGTGAGTTTAGTTTTGTTAGTTGGTTTGTCATACAAATTATTTAGCTGGTCCACTCTGATATTTTAACCATCACGCTGCAATTGTCGTGGCTGCAGAACAAAACGTCAGACATTTTATACACAAATAACAAAAGTTTAAAATACTTAGATTAGTTGGTTTGTTTTCTGTAACGTCTAAACGAATCGGTGTGATTTTTGGCATGGACGTGATTGCAGGTCTGGTATAGGCTTGAAAGTAGATGGCCGAAATCGCTGTAAACAGCTTGTCCTTATTGACGTGTGTGTGCTACAGAATTCCTCATAAACGGCTGAATACATTCTCATGATTTGCGTGTAATATAGTTACCTGATTAAATATAATTCGTGAACCCTTTCAAAATGTTCGTGCGATAGGTCTTAATCATAATAAATCTCCGTAGTCGTCAAAATGTTCAACTATTTTCTACATTACCAGCACATGTGGTGTACCTACTGTTGTTCATGCATGCAAAGGTTTGCTAACATACATAGTTTATCGCCTCTTAGCAGTAAAAAGGCTAATAAATCGTACCGGTTTAATGTGAATGCCTTCGGATGGGGCTGATCAATACTGGTTCCAAGCTTGTTAGATGTTCTGTATAGAGATTTGCATAGGTTAAGTTTTATTTTATTCTTAGTTGCCAGTTTACTCACACTTCTGGCCGCATGGGTGTTAGTTGTGGCGATAGAAGTTAGTCTATGTTCCATTCTAATATATAAGCTATATCTCTGCAAATTTTCATGTAAATCAGAAAGGAAGTTTTTGAATAGAGTACAAAAAAATCATCTATCGATTGAAGTAATCCGCTTAGTGACTACTTTAGCTACTCAACAAAATGCTTATTGCTGGCTATTTTTTAATTCTGTCGCAGCAACTTATCGATTTTCACAGAATAAAAATTTCAGCAAATACTAATACGTTTTAACATACTTTGAGAATATGTAACCAAGGCGACATTGAAAATGGACCTAAAATGTTCAGTCCAAAGTTTAGTTTTTATTTTTCCTTGGGATTATTGTCTTCACGGTGCTTAAATACAGTAAAGGCCCCTCAAATCCGCCATACATATACACGTATTTATGCATAAAGCTGCGGATTCACCAAAGGTGGCTGAGGAAACGGCGTGATATGCGAGGAAAATCAACTATACTGTCAATAGCAGCACTTGAACTAAGTGAACCTAACACCTGCACGTAACAGGAACTTATGGACGCTTTTGAAAATGCTACGTAGCTACGTTTTGGTCTGATTCGATTTAGATTGCCATCGACACACTAAGAAGAAGAACTAAGCGAAGCTAGGAAAATAAAGTAATAATAAATACTTTAAAATTTTGTAGATTATTGTTTTGGAGCAGAATCTTGGATACAAGGCTAAGATGCTGATGATAAATTAAATTATTATAAAAAGTGTAGCACGTAGTCTAGCTATGAGCAAGACTTCGCTTGCCGTTCGTAATAAGTGTTAAGCAACACTTGCACAGGTCACGTCCTGGGTGTCGGCGTGTGGCATTCACATCAGAGCGCTACCGTGCTGCGGAGGGCACGTACAGCTGTCGGTACCAGTTCTCCTCTAAGGACAAGAATCGTAAGGCCATGTTGGAGGACTTTGGGAGATCTGATAGCTCTGACACCAGAATAAGCCACAGGCTCCCACGAAAAAATATATTATAAAACGTTGCAGAACCTTGCTGCTTCTATTCTGTACGGGTGGGCTTGTTATACATTAAAACACAATGGGGTACATACGGTCACTAGAGGAAAAAGTTGAAATTCTGGAGCGTAATGCAAAAGCTTCAAGCCTAGAAATACGCAATGTTCCTAAAGTAACCGGTGAGACGAAACAAGATCTTATAAATATTGTGCAGAAAATAGGAACTACTGTAAACACGACACTTCAAGCTTGCGAACTAAAAGATGTTTATCGTTTTAATAACAATAAAAATCCACAAATCTGCGGACCTATTACAGCGGAATTCACGTCCACGATTACAAAGGATAAAATTCTTACTAATATAAAGAAGTTCAACCGGGAACATAAGACCAACCGGCTTAACAGTTCGCATCTTAATATGGCAGGCAATAAGCCCATATTTGTCTCAGAAGGCCTCACCTACAAAACTAAGAAACTGTATTACCAGGCACGAGAGTTCGCGAAACTAAATGGCTATGCCTACACCTGGACCTCATATGGCAAAGTTTATATTAAGAAGAAGGAGGGCGCGCAGGCAAGGAGAATAGATCAGGAGTCCGACTTTGAAGCTCTGAAACTGCAGAAGATATGACTGGAGGTGCTATTAACCAACCCTTCCGGTTTACTGGTTCCTAAATTATTTTTTTTGTTTTTACCTATTTTTTACCAATTTATTCATTTGATGTTTTTATTTGTTAAGAGTTTAATATGCATGCTAACACAATACAATACAAAATCTTTAAGTTCATATACACACAGTAAAATCATTCCACACATACACATATATATACAAACAACTCATCAAAATTACACCACGCATACATACACACACAATACACAAACTATAATATTATGGTATTTTATATGTGACGAAGACTATATACAGCCCATGTCCGGTATACTGCCTATTAAAATCGTAAAATATAGCCATTTAGTAGTGAGAGAAACCTATAAGGTACTCTCCAACGTTGTCACTGTTTGGGTCATTACACGTTATGATAAAAATTCGATCGTAATGTAAACCTTACTGTAACAGAAGAAGTAGACACAACTGACCAGATTGAATGTCTGTCACTTAGTGACACTAGTCTCTGCCGCAAACTGATTAATTACAAACAAGGAGCCCACGGCCACGGTGGTATTACGATTATTAGCCTCAATATAAGGAGTATTAATTGCAATATGGATCTGTTACTAGCTTTCATTGCCGCACTTAGTATGGATATAGATGTAATTGTGTTGTCTGAGTGTTGGACAAACCTGAATAATCCACCCCCTAACATGAACAATTATTGTACATTTTGGACTAAACATAGCTTAAACCAAAACGATGGAGTGGTAGTGTATGTGCGAAGCGAAATTGTAGCATGTGCCTATGAACCTAACATTTTGGAAGGTAATTGTCTCGTTGTCACTATCAAGCCTGATTACACAATCATTTGCTCCTATCGACCACCAAGTTTTAAAAATCCAAATGTCTACCTTGAATCTTTAGATGACATTTTTCGGGAATTTCGAACAAAAAGCGTTATCTTTACTGGAGACAGAAATATTGATACGCTGCCTGAAAACTTGTCTAGTGTAGCCCAAAATTATTTGAACTTAATGGCAATGCATGGTCTACAACAAGGCATAATCAAACCCACCCGAATCAGTACGTGTATTGATCACTTTATGGTTAAGTGTTCACATCATTGGAAAACAGTAGTTTTTGAGCAACCACTTACGGATCACTGTCCCATACTACTATACATTTATCATTCAAAACTAGGAAAGAGGAATTTAGTACACAATAAAGTAATTATAGACTATGCATTATTAAGTAAGACATTAACCAAAGAAACTTGGGATGATTTCTATCAAGCCGAAGATGTCAATATTGCAACGGAAATATTTACAAATAAACTAATAAAAGCGATTGGAAATAATACGAAGATAGTAAGAATATCGAATCGAAATAGGCCACTGAAACCGTGGATAACGAGAGGAGTAGTCAAATGTATAAGAAAAAGGGATAAGTTACACAAAGCCGCAGTAGAGTCACCAAATAGCTTACAACTAAAAATTACTTACCAGAAATATAGAAATATATGTAATTATATTATAAAGGCATTGAAAAGGCAGTATTATCAAGAAAGATTACAAAAGAACAAAGGAAACATTAAGGAAACGTGGAAAACTATTAAAGAGGTTTGCGAAATGAAGAGAAACAATGAACAGGGGACTGAGTTATTGAATATAGACACCATACCAGTGGAGTCTCTGAACAAGGTCAACAACTTTTTTACTAGCGTCGTTGGTAGCCTAGCCAACGAGTTGTTGGGTAGGATGAATAAATCGGAGGAGGAGCTATCTCGCGAAGCAGCCATCGATACATCGCCACTAAATACCATGTCGTTCATGCCTACAGATCCACATGAAGTCAGGGGTATTATCTTGGGACTGAAATCGCACAGTGCACCAGGTTGGGACAAAATTACATCAGAAGTGCTTAAGCAAAATGCTATGACGCTTGCCTCTCCTATTACATTCGTATGCAACTTAAGCTTATCTACTGGTGCTTTCCCAGCTTTACTGAAAAAAGCAATAGTGTGCCCTATTTTCAAATCTGGGGATAAGAGAGTGCCAAGTAACTATCGCCCTATCTCCCTTTTATCAGTGTTGTCCAAAATATTAGAAAAAATTGTCAAGAAGAGGGTCATGAAATATTTAGAAAATAACAAATTTCTGAGTGACTTCCAATTCGGCTTTCGAGAAAACAAATCAACAGAGGACGCTGTGTTAAAACTTACATCAAACTTAGTTACGAAACTAGATAAAAGTAACAAGTGCCTAGGGGTCTTCTTAGACCTACAAAAGGCGTTTGACACAGTGTCCGTCCCAATCCTACTAAGACGTTTGGAGAACGTTGGAATAAGAGGAGTGGTCCTGAAGTGGTTTTCTGACTATCTAACTGATAGATACCAAAGGGTTAGAGCTGCTGGCTATGAAAGTATTGACTCTAGGTGCATATACGGCGTGCCGCAAGGTAGCACCTTAGGCCCGACATTATTCTTAATATATATCAATGACCTCGGTAAGATAGCTCGGTAAGTTATGTTCGCTGACGACACGGCGTTAATCTTTCATGGCCAAACGTGGGATACGGTATTTAAACAAGCAGAAACCGGTCTAGCAAAAGTAACATCCTGGCTTGAAGATAGTCTTTTATCTTTAAACACCAGCAAAACGAAATATGTTTGCTTTACTAAGACATCTATAGGTAAACCAGCCGCGTCACAGGTCCTCAAAATACATACTTTCCCATGTAACAGAAGAGAGGATCTTGCAAACTGTACTTGTTCTACACTCACTCGAGTTGAATCTATAAAGTACTTGGGTGTAACATTAGACGACCAGCTTTCTTGGACTATACATCTCACGTCGATAATCTCAAGGATCAGAAAAATGATATACATATTTAAAAACTTACGTACAGTTGCCAGCGATACTCTCCTTCTACAAACATATCGAGCTCTGTGTGAGTGCATTATTAGATATTGCATTTGCGCATGGGGAGGTTCGGCAAAAACCCATATGATCGGCGTGGAGCGAGCACAACGTATGGTGCTTAAAGTTATTCTTCACTTACCATATCGGCATCCAACTTCTGCCCTCTATGAACAAGCAGGTGTGCTAACAGTAAGAAAGATATTTGTGTGCGAAATTTTACAAAGATATCACAGGAAAGTGGTTCCTAACCTAATGTTGCCACAAAAACGCATAAGACGCTGGCCCGTGCCTCATATGAAATCAACATTTGCTCAGAGATCCTACGACTTTCTGGCTCCCTATTTGTATAATATATGTAACAAAATTAACAATTTGCACCAATATAATAATAGGAAATGTAAAATAGTAATATCAACTTGGCTACAGTCAATGGACTATGATGCTGTAGAAAATCTTCTGAAAACCATAGACACGTAAAGTCACATACACACACACTAAAAACACACACACACACACACACACACATACGAGCTCACACACGCACGCAAACACGCACATGCACGCACACACACTCACACACACACATACACACACATCTACAGTCTTTCTTTTTTTTTTTCTCTATTTACGCGTACCTATTGTTTCGGTCATTATTTAGGTCAAGTCTAAATTATTGATGTATTATTGTGCAACATAACGGGGAAGACACTGATGCCTGCAACACAGTTTTTACTAGCGCAGGTATCAGGGAATTCATTATTGTAATTGATCCTATTTTACGTCAATAAAGAATATTATTATTATTATTATTATATACCAAGGAAGTACTACCCTTGTATAGACATCAGGTAGACTGCTGTTTAAACGTTTTATGAGAGCATGTAAGCGTAGTGGCTTAAGGGGTCGCCACGCCTCTTGACACTGCGTCGAGAGTTGTCGTTCGATTCTCCGTTGTGAAACTCTTTGTGTGATCCACAAATTGTTGTTTCGAGTCTGGGTGCTATTTGTGTCCACTTGAACATTAATTGTTGTCTCCCGCCATTTATTTCTAGCGGAAGAGATGTCTGTTAAAAACCTAATACTGTTGAAAATAATAACAGAACGTAACTTCGCACATTTTGGTTGGGTGCCCTTCTAAGCGATATAGCACCGTTTCAGTCGGGCCGGGCTAAATTATCCATCATGACCTACATTCTTCATGAAAACATGCGTTGATCCGCTTTTACTAAAGCGAAAATAGTAAGGTATGCGGAAGACGCTCGTATGACAAATGTGTTATGGAGTTACTTTAGACGGAAGAATTTAAAATGGAGTAAGGCGAAGGAATGTAGGGCCAATATGTCATCACTGGAATTGTTATTTTTATTAATCTTCCAACAAATACTTAAATACTTCCGTATCTAAATATACGATTTACTGTCTGACCCGGCAAAAGTTGATCTGCCATATAAATTATGTTTCAACAGGTGACCCTGTTGAAACATAATTTATATGGCCCTTATCACTTAGAGCTATAAAAGAAGTCTACAACCTTATTCACAGACCTACGAAAATATTCATTAAAAAATATAAAAGTTGGTCATGCTGTTTTGAAGGAGTTCAATGACCAACCGTGAAGCGAGATTTTATAAAACAATGTTATTCACAAAGTAGCAAAGAAAAGGATTTAATTATATAATTTTTGCTAGGTACTAAAATGTAGTTATGATGTAGAGTAATTATTACAAGCGTTTCTTTTATAAATTTACATAGCAATATTTGTACTTAATTGGTGTAATGGTGATAAAAATTGGTAATAAGGTTCAAATAATTTCAGAGGATGAAGTAAAATGTATAATATTTCCAATATTACTTTTTAAATATAATTTGATATTAGAGAGAACGCCCTGAAAATTACCTTCCTGCTGCAAACGTTTTTACACATAGCAGAACTTTTTTAATTAAAAAGGCAATTCCCGCACTAGGAATAAATCCTGTATCACGGGAACTTTACAAACATTCAATTGACGGACGCAAAGAACATTCAGATTAAAAATAAATATTCGCACAATGTGTTGTCTCATTTGTGGGAATAGTACTCACGACACTCAACACCATGCCAAACGAAACGATCGCTTAAACTACTTCGCTATTATTATGTACAGACAAAATTCGGAACAAGGTAAAAAGGAGAAAATATGGTGAAAATTGTCTGTGAAAGTATTCGGAGTATTGCTGTCCAAGAAAAATTTCAGCTTCACAAATTGTATTTTGCGTTATCTCCCCAATATGGCGCCCGGTGCCCGTGTTTAGCTATCTGTAGCTTGTTGACGGAAAATAAGGAAGTGTCTGAAATAGCTTGCAATTGCTTGCAATATGGCGTATCACACTTTTGGGCTAAATAACGCAAATATTGTAGGAGAATGTGTTTACAGAGGACAATTTGCAATGATGTGTCTCTTATATCTTAAGCAATGATTACAGCCTACGATTAAGCACACTTGCCAATAAGTTACCTATTCACTTGCAACTTGAAATATCCCTAATTATACTCATCATCTTACTGTCTCCGTGGTCCAGCGGATAGCGTATGCGTCAGTTGATCGGGTGGCCTCGGGTTCGGTTCCCGGGGCGGGCAAAAGTGGCGAGCGAGCCCAAAGAATTCGGAATTCCCTGGGCTCGCTCCCTATAACGGGGAACCAACGATTCATAAAGCTAAATGTGTGTAAAAAATAAAAATAAAAACCGCCTCAGAAAACTCAGACAAAGAGTCAACTAGATCAATTGCAACAGGAAACACAGACTCAGGCAAAGAACTTCGCATATTGGCAGTACACGTGAGAACAGTGGAAGAAAAGCGTTTTGTACTACGTAGAGTGTAATAGAGATAAGACTAGGGCAACACTAGTTCCGGTCAAGACGCCAATAAAAAAATGTAAAGGTCACTTCCGGTGGGGTGGCATTAGGTTATAAGAGGATTATAACAATAAACTCATCATATTAATTTAATCAGTGTTTATTATTAACATCCAAACATTACATGGCGCAGTCGGTAAAGGCCTGACATCAAATAGTGAAAAATACTTGTACTAAGAACATATTTCAACTTAATTCTAAAAAGTGGCTATGAGCACGACTAAAACAAACTTGGACACCGCGACCGAAACAGACATTATAAAAGAAGAAAACATAATGACAGGAGTGGAGTACAGGATGCCACAACCTTTAAAACTTGATACAACGGAAGATCTTCTCCCTAAATGGAGATTATTCAAACAACAATTAAATTTTTTTGTCTCAGCGGCCGGATTGGAAAGGCTGAGTGAAACAAGAAAAGCAGCCATCTTGCTCAATTGTGCCGGGCATGAAGTACAAGAATTGTACTTTAATGTGCTTAAAACAGAGGAAACCGTCAAGTACGACCAACTATTAAAGAATTTGGACGAGTACTTTGAACCGAAACAAAATGAACTTATTTCAACATTCACATTTCACAAAAGATGTCAGGAAGAGGGGGAGAATTTTGACTTGTTCTACACAGATCTAAGAAAACTCGTTAAAACATGTAATTATAAAGATCAAGAAGAAAGAATGCTGAGGGATCGGATTGTTTTGGGTGTTCACGATAAAAAATTACAACGAAAATTGCTGGAAGTCAATGACCTAAATCTACAGAAAACCGTTGACATGTGCAGAGCCTCGGAGTTATCTCAAAACCATATCAAGATGATGTATCAGCAGCAGCCTCCAGTAGCGGTGGATGCAGTACAGGCTTCACAATTCAAGGACACAGGAGACAAATCAAAAGTTAAGTATAACGCTAGTAGTAAAGGGGATGTTTTGTATAATTGTAAAAAATGTGGGACACGGCACAAGGCCAGAAATTGCCCAGCGTTTGGCAAAATATGTCATAACTGTAACAAGCCAAATCATTATAAAAAGGGATGTAAACTCATTAATGAAATAAGTACAAGTAATAACATGGAATCTGTGAACACAGTTTCTGAAGACAATAATGTGCATGACTTATGACTTTTAAAAGTATGTCATGGTATTGGAAATACTCAAATAAAATGTAATGAGTGGATTTTGACACTAAGAGTACAAAATAAAAGGGTTGATTTCAAGTGTGATACAGGTGCTCAGGTTAATGTATTGTCAATAAAAGACTTAATGAAAATAGTCGATGATGAAACACCTAAATGGTCTGAGACTAAAGTAATCTTAGAAGCATTTGGGGGGGCACAAATTTATCCGGTAGGTAAGACATCTTTAAAAATAATAAAAGATAACCAAGTATGTATCACTGATTTCTATATAATTAAAAATAATGTAAAGCCGATTCTGGGACTAAGCACCTTAAGAGAATTAGGAATATTACAAAATATAAGTAGCATTCAGAATAAAGATATAATTATTAATAAGCATTGTGAACTGTTTCAGGGAATAGGACAGTTTGAGGAACCTTTGGAACTTTGTATCCAGCCTGGGACTACACCAGTGGTAAAACCTCCTCGCAGAGTTCCACACGCCTTAAAAACTCGGTTAGAAGAAAAACTGAGGAGCCTGGAGACTCACCAAATTATAAGTAAGGTACCACACCCAAAAAGTTTTGTTAGTAATTTAGTAATAATAGAAAAAAAAGATAAATCACTCCGCATATGTTTAGATCCTAAGGACCTTAATAAAGCTCTGATAAAAAATCACTACTTGATACCTACATATGAAGAAATTGTGTCAAAACTAACTAATAAGACTGTATTTTCAGTATTAGACTTATCTGATGGATTTTATAATATTAAGCTTACCGAAGAGTCTTCTGATCTGTGCACTTTCAGTACACCTTTTGGAAATTATAAATTTTTAAGATTACCTTTTGGAATATCAGTTGCTCCGGAGATTTTCCAAAGGTATAGTGAAAGAACTTTTGGAGATATTCCAGGTGTAATAATTTATTGCGATGACTTGCTCATAGCTGCATCATCTGAAGAGCAACATGATGCAATACTTAATAAAGTTTTTGAGCGTGCTAGAAAGTGTAATGTAAAATTTAATAAAAATAAGTTTCAGTTTAAGTTAAGGGAAGTCAAGTATTTTGGTCACATATTCTCCAAGGAAGGTATTAAAATTGACCCTGATAGGACAGACTCAATTGTTAACATGAAAAGTCCAACAAATAAAAAGGAATTGCAAATTTTTTTAGGCATGGTTAATTATCTGCGTAAGTTTATTCCTAATTTAGCTAAGATGATGTCACCACTAACAGAATTGTTAAAAAAGAATGTAGGTTGGTTGTGGACGGAAGTTCATGAAAAAATATTTAAGGAAATTAAAGAATTTATTACCAAAGCCCCTGTTCTTCAAAACTTTAATAGTAATTTACCAGTAGTGATACAGTGTGATGCATCTAAGGATGGTCTGGGTGGTTGTTTGCTACAGAATGGAAAGCCAGTAAGTTTTATTTCTAGAAATCTAACACCTGCGGAACAAAGATTTTCACAAATTGAAAAAGAGTTGTTAAGTGTAGTCTGGGCAACTAAAAAGTTTCATTATTTTATCTATGGTACTAAATGTATAGTTTTAAATGATCACAAGCCATTGGAGACATTATTAAGGAAAAGTATTCATGAGATTCCATCACCAAGACTCCAAAGACTAAAACTAAAACTATTGAAGTATGACCTAGAATACAAGTATTTAAAAGGAAAATTTATGTTTATATCTGATTTACTTTCGAGATCATACTTATCAAATTCGCAGATTGATGAGTCATACATGTATGAGGTCATTCATTGCGTAGGGTTATCTCAGTACTTGCAGTGTTCAGAAGAACAAAAAATACAATTAATTACTGAAACTAGTAAAGATGAAGAATTGTTACTAGTTATAAAATACACAAAAGAAGGGTGGCCAGAAAATATTAAAAATGTTCCAGATTCACTTTGCTATTATTATAAATTTAGAACAAATATCACAGTTGAGGAAAGTTTAGTATTTATGAATCATAGGATAATAATACCTAAGAGTCTTAGATTGTTGTACATGAAGATTTTGCATGAAGGTCATATAGGAATGACAAAAATGAAACAACTAGCGAGAGAATTGTATTATTGGCCAAAGATGGATTCACATCTCGATAAGTATGTTAGAGAATGTGTTATATGTCAAACATATCAGAACAATAATGTAAAAGAACCTTTGTTACCACATAATGTGCCTGAATTACCTTTTTCAAAGTTGGGAATTGATATCATGGATTTCAGAAAACACAGCTATTTGGTAATTTATGACTATTATTCTAAATGGTTGGAAATTAAATTAATACATAACAAGACTGCTAATAGTGTAATAAATGTATTATTAGATCTATTTTGCAATTTTGGGGTGCCCTCTGAAATTGTCTCTGACCATGTACCATTTGATTCTAAAGAGTGTAGGCATTTTTCACATGAATGGAATTTCAAATTTACTTTCTCTAGTCCCAAATACCCCCAGTCAAATGGAATGGCAGAGCGGGCGGTGCAGATAGCTAAGAAAATTTTGTTTAAATGTAAGGATGATAATATAGATTATAGAATTGCTTTATTACAGTATAGAAATACACCTGTTGCTGGCACAAAATTTTCCCCAGCACAATTATTAATGAACAGGAATTTAAAAACAAAACTACCAGTAACATGTCAATATTTAAAACCAAGACTGAATGAAAATATAAAGACTGAAATGCAAAAGTCGATAAATAGGAACACAAGAAATTATAATGTAAAAACTAGAAATAAATCCGAATTTGTATTAGGACAAAATGTTTGGTTTAAGAAAGATGTTAATGATAGGAAGTGGTTACCAGGTACTATAATAAGAAAAAATAACTTTAGATCATATAATGTAGTGGATAAGGATGGTGTCAGTTATTGTAGAACATCGTACCACATTCGTGGTTAATTTGGTGGTTCTCCAGGTAGGGTGTGGGGTTTCAGAGATTCCTCAAACTGAGAAATATTATTTGATATTAGTAGGTCAGTATATTGTTAACAAATAGGTCAGCTGTAAGTCAACATTATTTTGTAAGATTTAAGTACCTATATATGCATTGTGAGAAGTTTAATATTGTTGTACTTTGGTATGTAACAAATTTTAGTTTAATTTTAATATAAGTAATGTCAAGGTTTTCAGTACCTATTTATAAGTAGGTTGGTCAACAACCTACTATAAGTATTGCTTTGTAAAACGTATAAGCACATTAGTACCTATGTAAGTAATTCAGTTTGTTTAATGCTAATAACAAAGGCAGTTATATTCTTTTTATTTTATTTTTCTTTTTCTTCCTATTGTTTTCTTTATTCGTGGTATAAAAAGGGATAGATAGAATTAAGAGACTATACCTATGTAATAATTTCTATTTTTTTTTTGTTTAAAAAGAGGGAGATGTAATAGAGATAAGACTAGGGCAACACTAGTTCCGGTCAAGACGCCAATAAAAAAATGTAAAGGTCACTTCCGGTGGGGTGGCATTAGGTTATAAGAGGATTATAACAATAAACTCATCATATTAATTTAATCAGTGTTTATTATTAACATCCAAACATTACATAGAGAGTTTATAACGGTGACGTTGACCCGTTTATCGGGTTGTAAGATAGTATAATGGAAGCTTAGATTACGCAGCTCCTCTGGTCAATCCCTGAAATGTATCTTTTAAAATCTTAACTTTACGAACTTATGTCCTCGGAATTCCACTTTACCACCTTTATCACCTTTTAGTACTTGAGAAATGAGGCAACTCAGGCAGTGCCAAGTAAAACATTTAAAAGGTATAATTTACGATTTTGGTTTTGAGCAGTTTGTTTGGGTTGTATATTACTACTTTTATTGCTCATACAGAATAGTTTAAAGTCTACACACGCGCATTTGATCTACGCCCGTGCTACGTGCTACGACGTAGCACGTCTACAGTCTTGCAAGCGTGATACAATAAATCTTGGTTTATTCCACTTTAACCACCTGGGTGATATCACCTGGGTGAACAAAGTAGACTACAGGGTGTCCTCATTTCACCTCGGCATGATTTCATCTAGCTGATATTCCCGGGTGAAATAAGTTGACGAAAGGAGAAGGAAGCGGAGGACATTGTTCACCTTGGAAAAAAACTGGAAAAATATCACCTGGGTGAACAAAGGCAAATTTTTTTATTCACCTTATGGACTTTTATCACACACATAAAACATACTAAATATGCTTTGATATTAACAGACAACTTAATTTTTAAATAATTTCAATGTTTATTACACTATTTGTGTACCTACCAATTTCATGATAAGACTTAACAATTGATATTCTCGTGGTTATTGGTATTGGCTCCACATTGTCTTTCGGGATAAATTCAGCCTATCTTGGTCTCGAGTATCCGCTTCTTTGGCACTGTTGCAATCGCCATGATTACTTACATCTTTGCGTTGAAAGCATTTTAGATTAAAGATTTGATTAATTTGATTATTTTGATTAGCTTGGAGTGTTTCTTTAATTAAATTCCATGGAATTTTACGTGCCTAATTCAATTGTTAAATAATTTACTTGATATACTGCTAATATTATTTCGAGACTAAGCATTGCGCATTAACTTCGCTTTCTAATTTTATTTCGTGATTCATTCGTATTTATATAGACCTAAACGTCCTCTACGAAGCACATTGCCTCCATATTGTTACTCCGTAAATTACATTCTTGTTCCTAGAATAGTGAGTTTAATATGCTGTTACGAAAAAGTTGAAGAGAAAATCGATATTAATTTTCTATGCAGCGATAGCCACGTGGAGGATGTTACCAACGAACTGCTATGCAGAAGGTATCGGGTTCGAATCCACGGCGCGCAATATTAACTTTTCGGAGTTAAGTGCGTATTAAATTGTTAATTTGTACTGTACTTCGGAGAGCACGTTAAATCGTCGGTCCCGGCTGTCAGTACCCTCAAATAAACTGAAACTGATCTAAACCATGGAATATCGCTATCTCTTTGGGTTGCGGCGGTCAGATAGCAGTCACTCTGTGGAAAATATATTTTGTCATATCTGGTAAGACCACCTTGGAGCCCGAGGTCCGCCCTCGGGCTCCAAGGTGTGCAAGTCTTGGATGCAACCGGGATAACGCTAGGATGATGATGATGACTTTTCTAAGGGGCCAATCAAATCCCGAACATCACAATAATTGCCTATCACTATCACCTATGCCATGACCAATATGCAACCATAGGCACTCGTAACAGCAATTTGTATTTTATAAAACACTAGCTGTGCCCGCGACTTCGTTCGCGTAAATGTTGGAATTTAATTAGCATGACGTGTATCCCAAGAGTATATAATATTTATAACTTTTATATGTATATCATATACCTAATATATATCTTTAGAGAATTTCTTTATACACAACATTAACTGTTTTACCACCTTCACATAGAACATGTAAATTATTTTTACCGCTCACTCGTGATGCCACATATAACTGAATATGTCAAAAACAACATGTTCGGATGCCGATTTCAGCTGTTTCAAGTGTCTGTCCCAGCGATTTAATTAGAAAATACACACATGACTACGAATGCCTACGAATTTCCAACCCTGCCGAAAGTAAGATAGCCCTGTTGAGTAATTCAAGAGGTATCTGAATTCTGGCCTCAGTCTCCCGCCCAAAGATTCCCACCTACGTGACGTGAGGAGTGAGAAATTGGGAATAATGATACAATGAGACACCTGTATAAGAACAGAACACGAACGAACGAAATAAATCAAAGAAACACGATAACATACAGCAATCATAAATTGATAAGTAACGTCAAATATGCAATCTAAGTAATCCAACGACGACGAAAGCAAATTATCCGAGAACCTCATCAATCCTCGGAGAATATTAACACCGCCATTCAGAAAATGACGTCATTTGCTCAACGGAGGTTGTATCTATTTTTAAGTATTGGTACAATAACCAAAAGAACAGTGTACGATGGGCAGGCTCTTTTTCGGATGTGTACAGGTTGCAGTGCGGAGTGAGGCAAGGTGGTCTGATATCGCCTAAGCTCTTCAACCTATACATAAATAAACTTATCGGTGAACTCAGCAGTGCCAATGTCGGGTGCTACATAGATAGAGTCTGTGTCAATAACATAAGCTACGCAGATGACATGGTACTGCTGATTCCATCGATAGGAGCTTTACGGAAGCTGTTGAAAATGTGTGAGTGTTACTGAGGCTCACGGGCTCAGATACAATGCAAAGAAAAGCGAATTATTAGTATATAAAGCGAGGGGCAAAACTTACACCACAGTACCTTTACTTAGTTTAGCTGGTAGCACTATTAATAAAGTCGCTCATTTCAAGTATCTGGGCCAATGGGTCTCTGAGGACCTTAAAGATAGTAAGGACATAGAGAGGGCACGTAGGGCGCTAGCTGTCTGGTGTAATATGTTGGCCCGCTGGTTTGCACACTGTAGTAATGCAGTAAAAGTAACACTTTTTAAATCCTATTGCCAAGCTTTGTACACATGCAGCCTGTGGGTCAACAATACATTGGGAGCGTACAGCGCCTTACGTGACCAATACAACAACGCGTTTAGAGTGCTATTGGGGCTGCCGCGATTTTGTAGCGCGTTGAGTATGTTTGCGGAAGCTCACACATATGGTTTTCATGCCGTTATAAGAAAGCAATGCGCATCACTGTTAAATCGTGTCAGGTCAAGCCACAATGGCGTGCTAAGCGTTCATGGATAGGTGGGACTCTCCACTACTGCGCCACTGAATTCTGCACACTGACCTTTATTTTTTTTCTCTGGGTTTGTCCTTTTTAATTTTCTAAATTTTGCCTTGTGTAAATTGTATAAGTATGGTCTATAAGGGCTTGTAATTTTAAATTGTGTTAACCTATAGATTAATGTCTGAAATAAATAAATATTATTATTATATTATTATTCAACGCCATCTATGTTTACATATACAAACCGACCGAGATAGAAAATAATATGGACTAATCGACAATTTATTGAAAAAATGATCTATAGTCATTGTATTTATCATTTAAAATAAATAATAATGATATGATTAAATATATAACTATTATATAAACATAATAATTTGAAATAAATGAGATTGACCGTTTAAATTAAGTGGTCATTGTAATACATTTTGACACAGAGGCTTTTTGTTTATGAAAGTGCCGAATATTATACTCTATTATTTTTTTAATAACAAAAAGATATCCGATACATGATTATTGTCTTTTTTGCAAGAAACATTTATTTTGCTAGAATTTTTTTTGAAAATAGTGACATCTATCGGTCGGTAAATAGCCATAAAACACTTTGAAGGTACCTATTTAGACTAACTGTACTTTTACTAAGTAACTTATAATGATCATAGATGGCACCACATAAAAAAACAGTTTTGAATGATCCCTGTTTTGTTTGGGACTACGTACAAAGGAGAGGTCAAGCTGTATACCGAAAACCACTCAACCGATTGTGATGTAACATATACTATTTTATAGGTTTGAGTATCCTTTGTACATGAGTGTAAGTTTTATTGAAATAAATTTTATCATTTAAGAGATCTTTAGCAATATAGGGAAAGACAAACAGACAGACAGACAGACATAAATTCTAAAAAATATCAAGTATTGCTTTTTATCATTTTCCTAGATTTTTTAGCAAATTTTCGCCAAAATATCTTTACTGTACAGACTTTTTCACCTCTACAGTTTTATTATAGTATAGACTAGATGAGCCCGCTGTTATACCCGTGTTATTGCCAAGGGAGCGGAGCAGTAGCCTTACTGCTCCGCTCCCTTGGCACATAGCGTGATGTTATATAGCCTATAACCTCTCTCGACAATTGGGCTTTCTAAAGCTGATAAAAATTTCAAATCGGACCAGTAGTTTCAGAGATTGGCGCGTTTAGGCAAACAAATAAACTCTTCAGCTTTATATATTAACAATTAGTTTTAATAGGAAAAAGCAAGCTTTCTCTAACCCGTATAGTAAATTATGTATTAGACAGAACAATTAAACGTCTACTGAACAGTAATATCTGTGCGAAGTAGTTCAGACGTACATATACTTGGGAGCACTGATATCAAACAACGGCGGCTGCATAGACGAAATCAAGCGACGCATGGCAATATCCAGATCTGCTATGGACAAACTGAAGAAAGTATGGCAAGATCGAAATATTACCAAAGCCACGAAAATACGATTTATGAGGGCCCTCGTTTTTTCCATATTCCTATATGCTTCTGAGACATGGACTCTTCGAGAAAGTGAGAAACAGAAGATCAACGCACTCGAGATGTGGTGCTGGAGAAGAATGCTCGGTATATCGTGGACGGAATTCCGAACGAATGAGTCCATTCTTCGAGAGCTAGGCATCAAACAGAGGTTATCTTCTATTGTTCAGGCTCGTACACTCACTTTTTTCGGACATGTATCACGACGCGGAGACCAGTCTATAGTCTCGTTCAGGGTAAAGTAGCTGGCACCAGACCACGCGGCAGGTCACCAATGAGGTGGACAGACCAAATTAACATCGCTGCCAACCGCTCACTACACGAATGCACAAGAAGAGCGGTAAAACGTGACGAGTGGCGTCGAATTGTGAAGCAGGCCACAGCTGTACATGTGACGACCACGACCACTCTGGCAAGAGTGTAACGCCTAAGAAGAAGAACAGTAATAGGATCAGTCGAATAATACAATTAATACATCGGATATAATACAAAGGATAATGAAGAAAAAGCTTCTCACTTATTAAAGAGAGAAGCGTTTTGAGTAGTACAAAATAAAAAAATAAAACAAACATATTTTTCTGACATGTACACAACAAAGTTGGTCATTTTATGACAGCTAGTGTCGCAAAAATCACAAATAGGCATTATAATGATAACATAATGGGCATAAAAAATAAAAATTCACGTACAGCTATCTAGAGCCCACCTGTGTGTGCAGTCTTACCCATCGACCAAGCATCGGGCAGTCCCACCGGTCACTCAATGCCTCCAACATGCCGATGGTGCTAATACCTTTCTGTTTATTTCCCTTTTGATATGAATTTCTAGTGCAAAATCGTTGCAATTCCAGGATAAAAAAATGTATGAGTTTAGATAACCACATTCCAAAGCAGGTAAACACATAATTATAATTGAGCAAATGAGATGGTATACTTTCATTACTGTGTTATGTTGTTACAATATGACGTGTATGAATTGCATAACGTTTCAAAATGTATGTCAGCTTTATAGCAGCTCAAGTATGGATCAAGTTTACCTAGTACCTCTATAGCTCGACTAAACTCGACTCATACCTACTCGAGGTAAGAGTCGAGTTTAACTAGCACGAGTGTATGCAGAATATTATAGCAACATCGGCCCGGTACTAAAACAACACTGGAGACAGTCCATATTTACACTAGCCGAATGTCAATTCTCACCCGTTTTGTCCGAAACTGGATCGTTCTGTTTCTCAGTAGTTACGTTTTGTGAACATAGAACGGACACGTGCTTTTTATTGAGTACAGCCCTTTGCTACATTCATCTTGGTTTTATTTGCTACTAACTTTTTCTATAGTTTCATCGGTGGAAGCTGTGCTTAAATCTTTTTTTTTTATAGGTATAGGCGGCTAACGACCAGACGGATCGCCTGATGGTAGGCAATTACCGCCGCCCATGGTTGCCGCCCCTTGGGGTTAGGAAAAGGGAACGAAACGCAACAGTTTAAGTACTGTTACTTTACGTCGATTTTCTGTGTGAGGGTAGTACTTCCCCGGTCGAGCCGGCCCATTCATGCTGAAATCAGAGGCTCTACTACTCTACAATATTATTTTAGAGTTGAGATGTGTATAAATAATTATATCTGTAGGATTTGGTTAGACTAGTATGCCAAAATATTCGGGCTCAAACGTGATCGTCCTAGCTTTATCCCAATTGTACGAGTATTCATCATCGATGTAATTGGGGTAGCGCTAGATGCATGAATATATATTTTAGGATTATCAATAAAATTTCGATAGGTCTTAAAAGTGAAATTTCTTGTCTACCATCTTCGTGAGGTCAGAGTTTTGGCAGCTACTGATTTCTCGTATTATGCCTGTGCCTGTCGGTATTTTGATGTAAAGAAGTTCAGTGTGATAATATATAAGCATCACCGATTTCATGTTACTTTTTAAAGTAGTTTGGGACCCTGCCTGCCTAGTACTGCGTTTTCATTTTACTATTTTAGTAATGAAAAGGATTTACTGCCATATATTTGAGAGCTGTTATAATTATCGTAAGAGTGAAATAACCTTTAACTACCAAGGGATTGAATCTGCCATGACTGTTATCAATAAACACACCAAATACCCTTCACACTCATATTATATTATTCTCTCACCCCTCACATAAAACCCATTCCAATCAAAATTCTCATGAATCAGGCATTATAAACTTTAATTGAATTTCGCATATGTGGAAACAAATTAGGTAAGTGAAATTAACCGCATTATATACTGATAATATCCCCCAGCTATTTGTAAGCCGAATCAATTAAATACAATAAATTTACTATCTGTAAATACCCAGACTCCAAAAGCGAAGGCGGGTGGCACTGGCAGCGATATCAATGTACATATCGCGCTAAATAAATTCGCGATACCTTTAAAAAATTTCATCCAATACACCAATTGCCAATATTACCTGCACACATGGTATACCTACTGTCGTTTATGCATGCAATGGTTTGATGACCGACATAGTAAAGAATTGTGTGATAAGAGAGTGTTGTGGGGTAAAAGAAGATGTAATGACAAACATTGAGAAAGGCATGTTAAGATGGTTTGGGCACATGGAGAGGACGGATGACGATAGACTGACAAAGAAGATATATAAGGTAAGTGTGAATGGGACAGGACAAAGGGGAAGACCTAGGCGGACGTTCTCTGACCAGATTGAAGACATCCTGAAAAAAGGACAAGTCAGAAGTACCCTTAACAGAAGAGCATGCATGAGAAACTTTATGGGAGTGAGTGAAGCAAGAGAGGTATGTCAGGATCGTTGCATACGGCGTTCCGTAGTCTCTGCCTACCCCTCCGGGAAACAGGCGTGAGTCTATGTATCTATGAATGTATGAAAATATGTAACCAAGGCGACATTGAAAATGCACCTAAAATTGTCAATCCTAAAATCGGTCTTTCTTTTCCTTTGGGATTATTGACTTCACGCTTAAATACAGTACAGGGCCTCAAATCTGCCATACACACACGTAAGTTTGCACATAAGGATCATCGATATATCATGAGGATGCGGATACACCAAAGATGGATGAGGCAACGGCACGATAATCGAGGAAAATGCACAATCACCTGATTTAAGCAAAGCTAGGAAATCGAAGAAATTTTATATACTTTTAAACTTTGTAGATTATTGTTTTGGAACTCAGTCTTGGATTTTATACAGCGCTAAGGTGCTGATGATTAATCGAATTGTTATAACAGGTTCCAGAACCTTGCTGCTTCAATTCTGTATTTATTCTGTGGACTAGTTTTACCATGGAAAAACTACCCGTCTACAGATATCAATAGACTGCCGTTTAAACGTTTGTACGTGCATAGTTAGCGTAGGTAGTGGCTTAAGCCGTCGCCACGCTGTTTGACACTGCGCCGAGCATCGTCGGTTCGATCCTCACACGAGCCAATACTTTGTTTAGTCCGCAAATTGTTGTTTCGAGTTTTGGTATTATTTGTGTCCGATGATTGAACGTTTGTATAGTCTCCCACGATTCTAGTGCAAGACTTGTCTTAAAATACAATTGATGCGTAAACCTTTAAAATTACAACTTCTGTTTAAAAACAATAACAAGAAACTTCTTCGTACATCTTCGTTGGGTTCTCATCTAAACGATATATCAGCGTTTTCATACGGGCTGGGCTGAATTATCCATCGTGACCTACATTCTTCATGCAGACATGCGTTCACCCGGGTATACTGAAGCGAATACAGTAAGGTATGCGGAAGGCGCTCGTATGACAAATGTATTATAGAGTTACTTCAGACGGAAGAATTTAAAATGGAGAAAGGCGAAGGAATGTAGGGCCAATATGGCATCACTGGAATTGTTTGTTTTATTAATCTTCCTACAAATACTTCCGTATCTAAATATATGATTAACTGTCTAGCCTTTTGTTCGCGTCGACCGTAGTTCTGCCGTATAAAATATTTTTGGATCCTTAGCACTTAGAGCTATAAAATTAGTACGGCTTATTCACAAACCTACCAAATATTCACAAAAAAAATTTCAAGCTGTTTTGGAGGAGTTCGATTGCAAACACCGTGACGCGAGATTTCATAAAACAATATTATTCACCAAGGAAAAAGGAAGCTGATTTAATAATATGATGTCAGCTACTTAAAATGTAGTCATGAAAAGGAATGCCGAGTGCAAAATAACCTCGTATAATAATTACGGTAAACATAACGATTTACATTTTCCCGTATAGAACATCCAATATTACGGAGAACGCCCTGCAAATTACTTTCCCACTTCTAAAATTTTTACACATAGAATAACTTTTTTAATTAATGGCAATTCCCGCACTAGGAATAAATCCTGTATCACGGGAACTTTACAAATATTCAATTGACGGACACAAAAAATATTCAAATTCGAAATAAATATTCGCACAATGTGTCGTCTCATTTGTGGGAATCTTACTCACGACACTCAACACCATGCCAAACAGCGAAACGATCGCTTAAACTACTTCGCTTTATGTACAGACCAAATTCAGAAAAAGGTTATAAAGAGAGAATATTGTGAAAATCGTCTGTGAAAGTATTTGGAGTATAATTGCTGTCCAAGAAAATTCTCAGCTTCACAAATTGTATTTTGCATTGTCGCCCCAATATGGCGCCCGCTGCCCGCTTTTGCTATCTGTAGCTTGTTGACGGAAAATAAGGGAAGTGTCTGAAATACCTTGCAATTGCTTGTAATATGGCTTATCACACGTTTGGGCTAAATAACGCCTACACTATTTGTGTAGGAGAATGTGTTTACAGAGGACAATTTGCAATGGTGTGTCTCTTATACCTTAAGCAATGATTACAGCCTGCGGTTAAGCACACTTACCAATAAGTTGCCTATTCACTTACAACTTGAAATATCCCTAATTATCCTCATCATCTTACTGCCTCCGTGGTCCAGCGGATAGCGTATGCGTCTGTTGACCGCCTCAGAAAACTCAGGCAAAGAGTCAACTAGATTAAATTCAACAGGAAACACACAGTGGAAGAAAAGCGTTTTGTACGTAGAGACTCCATAACGGTGATGTTGACCCGATTGTCGGGTTGTAAGGTAGTATAGTGGAAGCTTAGATTACGCAGCTCTTCTGGTCACTCCCTGAAATGTACCCTTTAAAATCTTAACTTTACGAACTTATGTCCTTGGATTAGTACTTGAGAAACGAGGCATTCCATCTCGGACAGTGCCAAGTAAAACATTTAAAAGGTATAATTTACGATTTTGGTTTTGAGCAGTTTGTTTGGGTTGTATATTACTACTTTTATTGCTCATGCAGAATAGTTTAAAGTATACGGGCGTAGATTAAATGCGCGTGCATTTAATCTACGCCCGTGCTACGTGCTACGTCGTAGCACGTAGCACGTAGCATTATTAAAATTTATATTAATTTACTATGCAGCGATAGCCTAGTGGAGGATGTTACGAACGGACTACTATGCAGAGGGTATCAGGTTCGAATCCACGGCGCCCAATATTAACTTTTCGGAGTTAAGTGCGTATTAAATTGTTAATTTGTCCTGTACTTCAGAGAGCACGTTAATTCGTCGGTCCCGGCTGTCACTACCCTCAAATAAACTGACACTGATCTAAACCATGGTATATCGCTATCTATTTGGGTTGAGTAGATCAGCAGCAGTCACTCTATGGAAAATATATTCTGTCATATCTGGTTAGACCAGTAAGCGGACCTCGGGCTCCAAGGTGTGCAAGTCTTGGATGCAACCGGGATAACGCCAGGATTATGATGATGACTTTATAAGGGGAGAATCAAATCCCGAACACGACAATCGTTGCCTATCACTATCACCTATGCCGTGACGAATAAGCAACCATAGGCACTTGTAAGAGCAATTTGTATTTTATAAAACACTAGATGAGCCCGCGGTTATACCCGTGTTATTTAAGGCTACTGCTCCGCTTCCGTGGCACATAGCGTGATGTTATATAGCCAATAGCCTCTCTCGACAATTGGGTTTTGTAACGCTGAAAAATTTTCAAATCGGACCAGTAGTTCATGAGATTGGCGCCTTTAGTGAAACAAATAAACTCTTTAGCTTTATATATTAAGTATTAGTTTTAATATGGAAAATAACAAATCTCTCTATAACCCGTAATTAAAGGATGTATTAGAAATAGGACAAATAAACGTTCGTAGACGAGGTATTAATAGCATTACTGCTATTAATACCTCGGATATTAAACAAAGGATAATGAAGAAAAGGCTTCTCACTTATTAAACAGAGAAACGTTTTGAGTAGCACAAAACAAAAATATAAAAGAAACATATTTTTCTAACATGTACTCAACGTGTTAAGTCGCTGCTATGGTCATTTTATGACAGCTAGTGTTGCTGAATTAACGTGTCCTACAAAGCATGAAATAAGCTATTAGTAATTTATCAAAACTAAACTGGAAAGCGCAACAGACTGCTACGCTCAGGATGTTGGACTCAAACCCACAGCACGTGGTACTTTTCGAAGTTATGAATGAAGAAAGAAAGAAAGAAAAAGCGTTATCAGACGAAACACATGAAAAAAAACTACAATATATCAGTATGAATCTATACACGCCTGTCGTCTGCATAAAAATAGGCGGCCACTTCAGCATACTGCCGGACACTTGTGCGCTGGTTTTCAACTGTCTTGTTTTACTGTGTTATGTCTTGATGATTAATTGAGCAACAGTAAATGAAAGCATCGTGAGGAAATGCAGATTACCTCACGAGGGTCTGAGAGTTCTTGAAAGATATATGAAGTCTGCCAAACCGCATTTGGCCAGCGTAGTGAATTATGGCCTTAGTCATTACATAGTGAGAAGAGGCGTATGCCCAGGGTTACCATTTCGTAGGCGTGCTAAAAAATACTATGACCAAATAAAACTTCTAAGTGCCTATAGTTTCGTTATAGATGGAACGAAATTGCAATATTGTAAGGTTTCCTTGTAGTGGACTACAGTATCCTAATAAATATATCACATTTTCTTCGTTATTCAATAAAATTGTAGAAATTGTCGATGTGATGTAAACACAGATATATTTACTTAACTTCGTTGATTTATCGAATGTCAGATCTTTTAATTCGGCGCAATTTTGATTTTAATTATTTGAGTAGGGATGTATTTGTTTTATTAGCTTTAGGTGCATTTTTTCGTCAGATCGTAAATATATACTTTGAAAAGAAGGCAGCAAATACCAGAATTATTATTCAGGTGATGTATTGTAAAAATAGTGAAGTTCTGAGGGAAGAAATATTAAAAATTGGATATGAATTGAGAAAATCCTGCCTCAGAGTACATTTAAATACCTAATAAAAAAGAAACTACATCATTTATAATAATATGATGATCCCACGTTTTGCATATTTTACAGAATTTGTGCTCAATGTTTATGTGTAAAATTTGCGTACACCCAAGAAAACACTATGAAATATTAAAACTTCCAATAATAAATATTCATCGTGATGATTAGTTTTAATTGTGGTAGCTGACTTATTAATATAAGTTTGAAATCAACCAAATCAAACCATCTATATAACTGACAATATACCCGTAATTTTATGTCGTTATGTAAACAAAATAACCCGCTTCCGCCTCAACAAAGTAGTAGCCTTACTGTTAATACGGTGCAATACTTCTAATTAATTCCTGTTTCTTATTAAACATTAATTAAATCCTTAAATTTTATTGATAAGTTTAAAAGGGGAATTACTCTTTTTATTTAATTTTTCTTTGATGATAAATATATTTTGCACAAGATGATTTTACTGCTTCAAATGTTTAGTAGTAAGCGGTCGTCTCATCGCAATACATTACGCCGAGTGTTGTGTGTTTGATCCCTATACGGGGTAAAAAGTTCTGTGATCCACAGACGGCTTGGCGGGTTTGATGTCAAGTTTTTCATCTCTTCGCAAAGATACTATTTGCTTCGTGTTTTTTCTTAATCGTCTCTTACGACATTCAGAGAATGAAATGCAGCAAATCAAAACCTGACCTTGTAAACAAATGCCCGTGTAGTATCCCGTTAAAATTAATATTTTTTCTATTACTTTATGCGTCTTTGAGTAATCGGACATAATATTCCGATAAATTACGTAACTTTTACTTGTCGTTTTGGTTGATTAATTAATTATGGTTAATTAAGGTTAGTTTAATTAATGATGCAGTAATAATTCTTCAAACAAAATATAGATCACTTTTAGAGATAGCTATATTACTTCTTATCACTAATATTATAAAGATTTTCATCACTATTCCACTAAAGTCACACCAGCATAACAATTGAAACACTACCATCCTTTCAAACTTTTTCTTTTTTTAACTCGATTCCGGCCATTTCCAATATTGAGGACCCTTTAAGCCACTTCTGTCCACAGAGACTTCAAAAGCATTTTTATCCAAATACAGTTGATTTTGGACCTCCGAGAGATGGTCTGAAAACGGCATTAATCACCCACTCGATTTTAACCCCTCTTAATAGATCTAAGTGCCCAGTTTAAAGGTCACAACTCAATATTATGTCAAAAGCATTCTGAAAATTAATTACTCCACGATCATTATTATCGGCAATCACTTTTTTAATTAATTATCTCGACTTCAATTTGATAAACGACGACAAAAAACGACGAAATATAGTACTATTTTAATAAAATTGAAGACTAAAATGTCGTAATATATCTGTATACATAAAAATCTTGCGTTACTAGCTAACTGTCAGACATCGGACAGCCGGAACTACTGGACGCAAGTATTTTGCTTGGGAACCGTAAGGATACACTAAGAAGAGATTGCCCACAATTAGCATGGGATCGGGTAGAAACAATTAAATTAAAAAAATATATGCGGGCGTAGCTGCAGGCATTCTCGTTTGAATTTAAAATCAACAGCCTATTCCCTTACCTTAAGCCCTAATTAAACTACAGTACAGAACATTTCTAGAGCGATCTCTTCAACGAAATTTACGCCGTATTTGTCTAAGCAACTAAACTATGTGGGTTTCCGTAAAAAATAGTATTTAATTAGGCAGCTCTGACTTGAACCTGCGGTGAGACAGGTGCGGTAAATAAACGGATAATCTGTTAAAGTAATTATGTTATACTAGCTGTTGGCGTGGCTTTGCACGCAAATTATAGACAAAACTACATATAGAATATCAGATTCGAACCTAGCTTCAGAAATCATTGTTCCCTAAGTGGAGAGATAGAATGCTCCGCATACAGCCCTAGGTTCAAACAGATGACTTTAAATGTAAGTTTTTCGTAGTCTTTTGGTATCTCCACTCAGAAATACCATCATATTGTCATGCAGAGGGTATCGGGCTCAAAACCACGACACACATCGCTGACTTGCAAGACTTATGTGCGTACTGAATTGCTAATTATTGCTTGCCCTTTGCCACGGAGAGCACGCTAAGCCGTCAGTCCCGGCTATCATGAAGATCTTTGACAGTCGTTAAAGAGCGTCAGTACCTCTGAATAAATTAACACTAGTCTAAGCCATGGAATATCGCTATCTCTTCGTGTTGAGGACGTCAGACAGGCAGTCGCTCAGTGGAAAAGCTAATGTTCAAATCCGGTTAGACTAAAAAAACTAGTAAGCGGACCCCGTGTTGAAACTAGGATAACGCTAGGAGGATGATGGTTAAACGATAAAGAAAATATGCATGAAAGTTTATGTACAGGGTTAATATTAGTATACAACTCTTATCATCACCATAAAGTTTTAACAGTGCATAAGCTACTAGAATTCCCCCTCGGATCCGCCTGCGTGAATTACCCACTTACCTTACTCAGAAATCACACTACCTATCTATTCGTTACACCCGCACAAAGACCCGTTCGTTAGTTTATCGCGTTCATACAAACAGAAAGGGAGAAAAGTGCACTAAATGTTTTAGTATGTATAGATCCAAGGCCAAATAATAGCCAAAAACATAGTTCCTTCAATGAATATTGATAGCAACCATCTTTTCTCAAAATAATTCTAACTATGCACCAAAATATTCCAAAAGAAATCATAGGCAATTTAATATTTAAATTCTCCAACCAAATGTTCCGAATGCCTTATCTGAAGCAAAAATACTTGGAAACGTTACTAAATAAAAGTTTCTTTGGGAGTTCTTTGAGTATTTTGTATAAGTTAAATTGAAATAAGTTACAAATAAGGCTTCGGAGATACAAGTGAAGTTTGTGTGTTCTGTGATATGATATCTGTGACGTTCATTTGTAGCGGGGGTAAGAGATAGAACACTTTTTCTCATTGTTTGAGCAGGAGGCCAATAGTTTACCTAAAGCAAAATGTATGAAAGGGTCGAGTCGCTAGCATATTATTTAAGCCACATCCCTACTCATCATCTTCATCATTATCGGCCCTGTAAACAAACTGTCCCACTGCCACAGTCCATCACGCTGGCCAATTACAGGTTGGCAGACTTCACACGACTTTAGGGAAGATTATGGAGAACTCTCAGACGTGTAGGTTTCCTCATGATGTTTTCCTTCACCGTTTAGCAAACGATTATCAACAATTTAATATGCACATAACTACTAAAAGTCATTGGTGCGTACCGCGGATTCGAACCCGTGACCCTCTGCGTAGCAATCCGTCGGTCTCTCCACTAGGCCATCGCTTCTATTATATTTCTACATTCCCAGCATTGTTTAAATAATAATCAAATGTTTTAAACTGCACCACCTTAAACATTGTAGTAAGTTTACATATATACACAAATTGGCCTAGCAAATAATCCTTTCATCCTATTCATACAAAACATCATACAAACTCGACTTCACCGAAATCTATTCAGAACCATTCAAACAAAAGTAATACTGTTGTATTAAACAAACGCGTTGGGTATGTTATGTGAATAAATAAAGATGATTCCTTAATGTTGAGTAAATGGTAAATCATACCTACCAACTTAGATTATAATAATACTTTACCACTTACACATAAAACCATCTAATCCTAATATAAGCAAATCTTGTACTATGGGTTCTAGATAATGGATAGACATATATAAGTACATACTTTTTGTAAATACATACATATTATACATAGGAGGGAAAGAAGTCAAAACCACGATTCGGCGAAGATCTTATTTAGAGAGGCCTTACAGTATTTCAATATAATTATTATTATGTCTTATTAGAAAATAAAACAGCCAAATGGAGAGACCGACAGACTGCTACGCATAAGGTCTCGGGTTCGAATCCACGGCACGAACCAATGACTTTTCGAAGTTAAATGCGTTTTAAATTGTTAATTATATATCGTTTGCTTAACGGTGAAGGAAAACATCGTGAGGAAAGCTGCATGTCTCAGAGTTCGCCACAAAGTTCTTGAAAAACATGTGAAGTCTTCCAACCTGCACTTGGCCGGCGTGGTGGGCTATGGCCTTACCCTTCTCATAGTGAGAAGAAGCCCGTACCCAGCAGTGTATATACAAGGCCGATGATGATGATGATTAAATATGGGTACTACATTTGCATTTCTTCACGCGTTTCACAAATTTATCCTAATATTAATGATCTGGAAGTAATTCGCGTTCATGGTCAGTATACCAACAGATTGTTAATTTTATTACTGCCGGTTCATATACCGTTGTCGTCATACTCACTAAAATGTCATTTCTTGTGGTGGCGTCGTGTGTCGGGTATCCCTGTCCCTCTGATATGGCGAGAGGGATGATGGCTGGCACATACGTCATACTCGTGAACGGGTGCTACTTGCGGTGACTGGTAGATGGCGGTCTTATAGACTGGTATAATTTTGTTTTTGGTATTTAACTTCATAATTTCCATCATGGTTCTGAACATTTGCGCGGATTGCCTGCATTGTTAGGTGCATAATGTAAGTGGATGCTCCTGTTTCGCCATATCTATGTTCAGGAGGCTAACTAAATGAACATCAAAATTTAACTTGATTACATACATACATACATACATACATAGTCTCATGCCTATAACCCCGAAGAGGTAGGCAGAGGTGTATTTCTACACCCACTTTTCGCCAGATATACTTTAGTCCCACGTAATAAGGGGCGAGCCTATTGCCGTACCGGGCACATTTCCAGACTCTATTCTATATATCTATATCTCTACTACTGAGAATTTCGTGACAGAAAAACCCAATAACACTGCCCGACCCAGGAATCGAACCCGGGATCTCCCGATCCCACGCGCACATTTATGCCGCGAGACCAACGAGGCAGTCGTATAGGGTTTGATGTCGAGTTTACCGTCTCTACGCAAAGATAGTATTTGAATCGTGTTATTCCTTAGTCGCCTCTTACGACACCCACGGGAATATAGGGGGTGGTGACACTTGTATTCTATGCTGTCAACCACACGGCTATGCTTGAGTATTATGTAGTAAATATATATAAGTAACATAGAAGGTATAACAGTTGCAGCACCTTACAAAAGTTTAATTGTTATGTATTATTAACAACCTGGCGATGAAAAGAGTGACCGTGAGTTTTATTGCCCGTTCTTTCTCATGGTTCTACGTCCTTGCTTTGCAAACGTGGCAGTAAATGTAAATGTAGAAGCATACAGTAATAACGTTTTAAATTTGACGTTCATCAGTGTCACTTTGTGATCTAAATTAATAAAGGATTTTGACTTTGACTTTGACCACTTGGTTTGCTTACTTTGTTTTGTGTGTTTTTCTTCGTTGCTTCTTATCACACCCATGGCATAAAATACGTTGGGGTCATTTTGTATTCTTAATCCCTCACCACATGGAAAATCAGCTTAGTAATTTAGATCTAAAATGGTAATCTAAACTATTATTATAAAGAGGAAAACTTTGTATTTTTGTTTGTAATGGATAAACTCAAAAACTACTGGACCCATTTTAAAAATTATTTCACCATTAGAAAGCTATATTATTTGCGAGTAACATAGGCTATATTTTATTTTAGAAAAATAGGCGTCCGTAGGATATTTGGGTTTTTCGGGTACGCGAAGTAGATCGCTCAGGACGCGGGTGAAACCGCGGGCAACGGCTAGTATCAAATAAATTATCATTCACATGATTAATACAAGTAAGAATTCGGAAAACTTCTGTTAATTTCGGTACATTTCGTTGAAGTTACATCAAAGGAGACTGTATTTTCTTTGTCTTTGAGCGGAGACAAGAGGAATCAGATTTATTAGCTTCGTAAGTCCATCAATTTGGGCCTGCGTAACTTTGTTGCGAGTTACAGTACAGTTCTATAGTAGGCTCTCTAACTACCTTTTCGGTGGCGGCGCATAACTTTATCTTAAGTGGGGTCTTGGATTACTAGATTTGTAAGAATTTTGTGTAAATAGTGTTAGAACTTCACTTTTATTCTTCAACTTTTATTAAAAAAGACAACATCCAACTATAGTTAAATCCTGCGTCGTGTGGGACTTTACAAACATACAACCAAACAGATACAACTAACACCCACCGAGACACGAACCAACAATTTACGGATCTCACGAAGTGTTGTCTCTAGAGGCAATCGAATCCACAACACTTGGCGCAGAGTGAGCCGGCGAGGCGACTGCTTAAACCACTACGCCAAATAGTGCATTCAGGAAATTAAGTTCAGCAATGTGCTTCGAAAAGTTGTATGATGTAGTACTTAAAAAAAAGGTGAACGTAATGAACAATTAATCGATATCCATAAAGAATATTAAATCGTACAATCACTGTTAGAAACAAACCAAGTATTCAATTCATGTATTCAAGTTGATGAACTATGAAAAAAGCATGTTATGTACCAAAATAAAGGTATATTTTGGTATATACTCTGGTGGTAAGCTGCTACTCTTTGATTAAAGAATCCCAATTAAATCCAAATGCTTGTGAACAATTCGACAAAAGAGCCTTTAACTTGACGGTCGTGAAAAAAATTCTATTCCAACGTGTGAAATTCAAATAATCCTTGCATCACATGAAGTGAATTTTATTCCAACGATTTTTATTATCCTATTCTGTACCAAATACTGATAACAATGATATTAAAAGAGGAGAATTCCCCGTACAATGCATGAAGATTATTCGCAAGCATTTACATTACGCGTTTCCTCCGAAAAAGAATTTAATTTGACCAGTACAGTGACAATGATGAATGGTAGAAACGAGAATAATCGAGAGTAGAATATAGTAATTTATTAAAGACATAAAGACATATTTATTTCTGCATTTTGGTTGTTTGCAACACTTATACATGTCAATACCCTATTCTAGATGAAGCCGGCTTTTCCTAGCTAAATGATTTCTTGAGAAGAAAGGCCGAAACAAACTCAGAGTCATTGTTTTTTTTTTTGTCACTTCAATTTCTTTAGTCTTTTCTTCATCTTTTAAAGTCCAGACAAAAAAGGGTTTAGTATGCAAGTACAATGCAGGAAATTATCTGACGCTTTTGACTGACTCGGCCCACTGATGGCCCGCATTCAACAGCAATCGTACGGCTCAACCTTAATTGAGGGAGCCAGCACGATCTGTATCACTATGCCTCCACGCCATCAGAAGGTGTATGCATAAGCATGTCAGCCTAAGCCATCAGACAGGTTGCCACAACTATTTGTTTATATGTTTAATAATGCCCACATCGTACTCACAACTTTACATGCTAATACACAGTAAAATACATGTTGCAAACAATAAGTAAAAATAATAAAAATTCAAACAATAAAATGTCATATATTTAAAATGTCGGAAAATATTATTAAATGTCAGAAAAATATTATTGAATGTCAATTTATGAATAATAATATATTACTTAAGTAATTTTAAATGTGAAAAGAAAATAAATAAAATAACAATGTCAAATCAAACAATGTCAAAACAAAATAAATTAATATACAAATGTCAAATTAAAAATGTCAAAATGTAAAAATATAAGTATTACAAATGTAAATAAAAATATCGTGTCACTAATTTCAAAATGTCAAAATTCATAATTTTTAAACTCAATTCCAGGCATTTTTGTCTTTTTTTTTTTTTTTTTTTGGTATCGGGTTGGAAAATCCTCATGGAGTCCCTCCGCCCCGGGGGAAGGACGAAGGGGACTGTCAGACTCTTACTGACTAAAAACCAACCCGTATTCCTCATGTACCCGTGTGTCGGAGGGTGGGGATTCGCATAAGCATTCGTCGCTACCCCCCGACGGGTATTGGCCCGCCAGATGGTCAGGCGGGCCCCGAACAAAACCCCCTTGGCGGCGGATGAAGGTGTTGGGCTCCGCCGCCAAAACACTCAGCGGCCGCAGAGGATAGGGAGGACGGCAACGCAACACCGCATCTCCTCTTCCTCTGCGGCCCCACCGCGACGCAACGATGGTGCGCCTCCATTTGGTCGCGGGAGATAGGGCGCGCGGCAACGCAACACCGACACGCCTCTCCTCCCGCGACCGCACCCGACTGCGAGGGACAGAAGTACTGTCCCTCGCACCCGCCCCTTTGGACGCATCCAGCGCAGGCCTCCGTCAAGCCCACGCGGAGCGTCCCCTCCTGGATCCCTCTTAGCTTCACCGCGGGTCACCAATCCACGGTTACTAAGCCCCCCCACCACGACAAGGTGGAGATCCCACGGGGGGGGGCATTTTTGTCTGCTAAATAATCTTTAACTGTGTAATAAGCTTTTGAACACAAGCTCTGTTTAATAAATACTTTGAATTTATTAATACTTATTTCCTGAATATTGCCTGGAATTTTGTTGTAAAAACGTATGCTTTGACACTTGTATGAGTTACTTATTTTTTGTAGTCTAGTTGAAGGTAGAACAAGTTTGTTTTTATTTCGTGTGTTTAAATTATGAATGTCGCTGAATTTAGAAAACATATTTATATTTTTCCTGACATATAACAAGTTCTCATAAATGTATTGAGATGCGACAGTCATTATCTTAATTTCTTTAAATTTTTCCCTCAGTGAATGCCTTGAACCAAGACTGTATATTGCACGAATAGCCCGCTTCTGCAGTACAAACACAGTTTGAATGTCAGCTGCGTTGCCCCATAATAAAATGCCATATGTCATTATGCTGTGGAAATAACTAAAATATACTAATCTGGCCGTATCTATATCAGTTAACTGACGAATTTTGTAAACCGCGTATGCTGCAGAGCTAAGTCTATTCGACAACTGACCTATATGTGGGCCCCACTGTAGCTTAGAATCTAAGGTTATGCCTAAGAATACGGTGTTATCTATAAGATCCAACTCTTCTCCATTCAAACATATGTTAGGTTTAACTTGTTTTACATTCGGTCTTGAAAATCGTATACATTTTGTTTTTCTTTCATTTTACAGTAAATTGCTAGCTGTAAACCATTTAACTACTTTAGAGAGAGCGTTATTTACATCGTCATTATTTGATTGTTGTCGTCTTAGTTTAAAAATAAGTGATGTATCATCAGCAAATAACACTATCTCTTCATTATTTTGCATAATGTATGGCAAATCATTAATATATACAAGGAAAAGGAATGGACCAAGAATTGAACCTTGCGGCACTCCCATTGTGACCACTGAACCCATAGAAACTTTTCCATTTACCTCAACTCTCTGTATCCTATTACTCAAATATGATGTTAGGAGATCCAAAGCAGTGTTCTTAACTCCATAGTAATGTAATTTCCTGATCAATGTTTCATGAAACACGCAATCAAAAGCCTTAGATAAGTCACAAAAAACTCCCAGAGCATCATGCGACTCCTTCCAGGCATCAAAAATACTATCTAAAAGCTCAACTCCAGCATCGGTAGTTGAGCGACCCCTAGTAAAACCAAATTGTTTTTCATGTAACAGCTTATTGTTATTAAAATGAATTTGAAGCTGACCTAGAATTAATTTTTCAAAAATTTTACTAAACGTGGGTAGCACAGATATTGGCCTATAATTTGTGGGGTCAGATGTGCTACCTGATTAGTAGAAATGTCTTGATTTGGGAAGATAAATAGAGTTAAAGTGTTATTAAGTTGTCTTGAATAGTTGTAACATTCGTCTAGATTTGATTGTAGAGTGCCAGTTTATATTGTTGTTCTAATGGTTTAAGATGATGGAGATTCGCTTAAAAAATACACATATAATGAAAAAGATCAAAACTTTTACAATTTAAATTAGGTCTGTAACAAATGTATAGCAGCTTCAATAATTTCGGTAAAAACAGTATACAAACCAAAAGATGATACGACAGTACACAAGTCAACAACAGTCTGATAAGTAAGCGACTGGTTATTTATCTATCAAAATAAATACCAGATAAAAAGAGTAAAAGATGTTAATTTTGTAGGTGATGCTAAATTCCAGAGACATATTTAACTGTTTATGCGCCACAATTCTTAATACTGTGACCATGAACGTGGCAGGTGCGCAATTAGAGGTATGCATACAAGTGTTTAAATTATCTTTAAAGTATTATAGGTAATTTCAACACATATAATAATTTTTAATTCCATTTATGAACACCAGCCAATAAATAATCAACTTTTAATACCACGGCGTACCATTGTGGAAAAATTCCGGTTACCTTAAATAATATTCAAACGAGACTTCGGCAAGCAAGTTAAAATATGAAACTGCCATCATAAAAGTTTAAATTTCAATTTAGGAATTCAACATGGCCACTCTCGCCGTTTGAAAGCCACCAAAGAGTTTTAACGAGTACATTTTAAAAAGAGCTCTTTGGTCGCTTCAAGTTATTTTAATCTGTTATTGCACTTTGCTTTACATCGTGTCTGTAATGTTATGCCTTTTGGTACTAATGGTACCGGTTGAAAATTGAGTGGCTTTTACTATTTGGGTAAAGCAACTATTTTAAAATGTTTTTGTAGAATGTTTTTTTTGCAATTAAATGTTCTGGAAAACGAAAATCACGAAAATGGCTGAACCGATCGGAATAATTCTTTTTCGTGTTGCTCGCCTTAAAACTGCGAGTGATTTAGAGCAAAATAAAAGGAAGGAAAACCGAAAAGAGCGGCGGCAAACTCTAAAAGGCGCAATGGGTAATTTAATAAGATGTCATTGTAATGAATAAGTGAAAATTGACATTGTATTCATTTGATAGGACATTGGCTATTTGTTAAGCTTGTTCTTTATAACATATACATAATATAAAATTATTGCGTTATTTTCTGACTAATAAAAATGCACAGCGGAAACTACTGGACGTAAGAAGCTGTTTGGCATTTATGTTCCTCGGAGAGTGTAGGGAAACACTAAGAGAGAATTTCTAGAAATTTCCACCGTAAGGGGGTAAAAGAGTCCTACGTTGCTGGAGCCCTGGGCGAAGCATTGTCGTACTAATATTATAAATGTGAAAGTTTGTGAAGATGTATGTATAGATGGATGGATGGATGGATGTTTGTTACTCTTTCACGCAAAAACTACTGAACTGATTTGAATGAAACTTTACAGTAATATAGTTTATACATCAGAATAACACATAGGCTACAATTTATAAAGATTTTGTATAATGTTGCCATACTATAAGGAAAAGTATCAAAGAAGTCGGCAATAATCCTGTATTATCTTTATTTGTTTGCTTGGGTCAAATTTAGTAATTGGAATTTTACCCCATTCCTGATGATTGATCTGATATTTGGTATACATTCATATTGTCATCAAGATTAAAAGATAATATTTAAGTGATTGTAAATTCAAGATGGCCGCCGATACAAAATGGTGGATCACATATTACTTCACAACAACCTCAATATGGGTATCAAATAAAAGGGTTTGATTGGTAGAATGGAGATCATCATCATCATCATCAGCCTTTAACAGTCCACTGCTGGACTAGGCCTCTCCTTTGAAAGGAGGAATTGGCCTACTATACCACGCTGGCCAAACGGGTTGGTATAGGGTTTGTATCAAGTTTTCCTTCTCTTACAGTGCTGTTCTATGCATAATAAGCTCCCTCTGTCGGCTCTTACGACACCCATGGGATGATATGGGGTGGTGACAATCCGTATTCTTAATCCGTCACCACACGGACGAATCGAGATCACTATGAAAAATCCAAGATGGCCGCTGCCACAAAATGGCGGATTATTTATTTTCCACAAATACATCAATATGGGTATCGAATGACAGGGCTTGCGAAGCCGCGGGCGAAAGCTAGTACTTTTTATTTACAATTCTTTCTTAATTAAAAAAAAAATATTACCGAAAAGTTTGCGTAAGCGTAACCTCTAAACGACTGCACCAAAATGGATAAATATTTATTTTATGTGTTCGTTATTGTCAGGAGAAAGTTTGTATGAAAATTATAAGAAAATAATATGGCCGTACGAAGTTTGCCGGGTCAGCTAGTATGTAATAAAAGCCGAATTCTACGCGTCAATAGCACTTTTAACCTTTTTCATTATTCACCGAAATCTACGTACGAATGAAGCCAAAATGAAAAAACTGTCCTTTCAAACGATTCTGAATGTAATAAGGTCGGCAAATAAACCAGGCGGCTCGATTAAAAAAACGAGGTAAATTATAAACGCAATAAAAGGAAAATTAAGAGTTTGCCAAATTAGGAGCAAAAAATTAAATTTAAATAAATAAATAAAAAAAATTGGAGGTTTTATTAGATCATTTGTATTACTGAATTGTGTGTACGTTGGTTTAATCTAGCATAAGCGTTGGTGGAATTATTCATAACGGATTTTGGACGCTGCGTAGCTTTTGTGTCAGTCTACAAAAGAGTATTGTTATATTAATTTTATTAACAGTATTTATCTTTTACGTATGATCCGTGTTCAGTCCGTTTTATTTCGTGGGTGTCCTAAGAGACGATTAATGAAAATGAAGTAAATAGTAAATTTATTTGCGGAGAGACGAATATCTCACAATCCTAAGCCAAACCTGAAAACGTGGCACAAAACAGAAAAGAATGGCGCAACATGTTGGAGGCCAAGATACACTTCAGTTCGCTGAGCCAGTGTGGTAAGTAAGTATACCAACCCTGGCTAGCGTGGTATAGTACGCCAAGTCATCCTGTTAACTCACAATGCTATAGTAATGCACGTCAGGAGAGACCTATGTCCAGCAATGGACTGAAAACAGTAAAAAGCGATTACAAAGCTAACTTCTGAAGAGAATACATTACCACTGCCGTTGTTGTAATACACATAAAAAAATAGTACTACAGCCCGACCACAGAGAGCTGGGACAAAAAGATTTCACGCTCTAATTAAAACTAGACTCCAACACGTTTTATAAGAGTTCAAAATAAGAGAAAGGTTACTGATACCGCAAAAGGGACAACGGGGCTCTCATGCTCGGGTCATTCGTATTACAAACTTACGGATTACAATCAAAATAACCCATTGACCTTAAACGGACGACGGCCTTTCACTTTGAACTTGTGTGACAAGATTTAAAGTTAGATGATACGGAATCTTGTTTTAAAGAAACATTTGAATTCATATGAGCATTATGTTAATATTATACTGAAATTCTAATCAAAACGACCTGCAATAAACACTTACGCTGCATTTGTTTTAGTTCGATTGCAAAACACCTATTTGTGCCTTTTAATCGTTTCATTCGGGGTGCATAGGGTTCCCACCAAGAACTTAGGGTCCCAAGCCAACCTCACCTGCAAGTGGTGCACCTGCCGATCAACTGACGAGGCTCTGGCAAACAAAATATCCCGATAAGCGGCAATAGGCTCGCCACATATTACGTGGGATCAAAACACTGGCGAAAAGTGGGCGTTTAATATGCCTCTGCCTACCCCTTCGGGGAAACAGGCGTGAGTCTATGTATGTATGTAATCGTTTCATTTTGTTCCAGTACATTGCAAATGTGTTAGCTTCTAGTTGGACATTGAATTCAATGGCGCTTTCAACGGTTTCATTGAATGCATTTGGAATTAAGCCGGCGAAACCCAGTAAACACATGTTTATTTCCTGGACGAAGTAATTTTAATAGGAAAACTGAATTTGAGCAGTGAAATATTTGGTATCTTTTCCAAAACTGTAGAGATTGTTATTTTTATATCTAGAGATATTTGCTATATTTTTTACACATAGTTTGTATAATTGTAGCAATCTTAGTAAATATCATCAGTAAACTATGGAGTAAATTGTGTGTGATTTTTCTGTGTTTCGTTGTAACTTACGACGCTGGATCATGAAGATGTTCATAGCGAGCATATGTCAACTTACCTGCAACAAAGAAATATATAGAATTAGTAAAAATGTTAAATTGGTATCTAATGAATATCCTAGAAACTACGTCGTTGATATAAGTCTTGAAGTTTTTTGCGTTACCTAGTTAAGTAAAAGTAACACTGAGAACATTGTCAGTCAATGATTCTCTTTAAATTATTATATACTAACTGTTCCCACAGTACCATCCTCGTTTTTTTCAGCATCACGGCAACAGTATCACCTACTGAGTCAAACTATATATAGACCTACCAAGTCCTCCATCTTTCAGTTGAAGTCCCATTCAAACCAGTTCAGCCATTCCAGAGATTACAAAAAACAAACTAAAATAAAGACAGGCAATTAAAGAAATATGTTTATGACTTGATATCGTAAACTAAATCTATGCACTTGATAAAAGAGTAGTTTTGAAATCACAGTCATGCATTTTAATTAAATTTATATTTATGTTTTGATAATAATGATATATAAATAGGATGTGTAAGGATTAATATTACTTAATATATAACTAAAAAACCGTCAATCTTCGTTTTATATAAACGAAAATTCATAAATGGAATAGACAAACATTACCATCGCTCTCCCTTCCATACATAGATATAGCTACCTATTTCTAAGAATAATTGTAGAAAACCCTTCCCTCTTATTTCCGAACATAGAATTCGGGTGATATTGTAACCTTTTTCAACAGAAGCCCACTTACATCATGAAAGCGAGACCACAAAATTAGGTAATAGAAAAACCACCCCTATCCAAGAATCCGTAAAGAATTCTGACCCATTTTCTGTCTTACATATTTATTTTACATTTACACTTGTACACACTTAAAATACATTAAAAGAAATGTTATGACTAAATAGAGTACCGGCCTTATCGCTGAAAGCGATTTCAACCAGAAAACCTTTGAATGGAAATATTATTGGTCCATAATACGTAATGCCTTGAATAATATTATTACATTTATGTTATATTGAAAATTCATGTGTTGGGGCTTTATGTTATTTGTGAGCCGTTTATTTTTTTTATTCAGTACTAGCTGATGGCCGCGTTATTTTATCTATTTTGACGAAAATTGTAATTTATTTTCCAAACAAAATCAACTATTACATAAAAAGCAACTTAATTATGTCTTAAAATTAAAATAAGCGTATTTAATATATACAAGACGAAAAATAAATTAAAATTAAATTTAGAAGGCGTCATGAAAGTCATCCGCATCGCAGTCAATCGGAAGCGTGCCCAGAAGACTGGCGGCATTGCCTCGTTGTATAGCAATGCTTATCTTTTGTGCTAAATACGTGCCAGCCCTCTGGTCACCCGAGGCGTCGATCAGTCTCTTTGCGAGATCCCTTTTTAGGGATCTCGCAAAGAGACTGATCGACGTTTTGACGTTATCTATTAGTTTAAATGAGAATTTCGGAATATTGCGTAGTTTTATTGACACGTTGGACCGCTAAATGTTTCTAAGATAATTTTACAGTTTATGAATCAAACAAAGTGTTGTCTCGTATGGCGGTGGAACCCACAATATTCGGCGCAGTGTCAAATCGCGAGTTTACTGTTTAAACCACTACGCCAACAGAGCAGATGATCCCAATTTGGATTCCTTCCTACAACATCATTGAATGTATCTAAAAGGAATGTTTCCAAATTCTAAGCTACAATTTTTGGCAACCTGTGCTTTTGGCAAATCATTCATTTCGGTAACGGTTGTCTGTTAGAACGTTTTCACACGATAGAACCTCGTATACTTCGTTAAGTATACGAGGTTCTATCGTGTGAAAACGTTCAAGCAGACAAGACGTGCTGAGAGCAAGCCAAACTCTAAATAATAGCACGTATGTACAACCTAATTGTTTATTATATTTTGGCAGTTATGAGATTTAAAAACTTTGTGACAAACGATGAAGAATTTTATGAGAAAATACGTTGGGTGACATCAAAAAGAGAAATCAGTTCCGGCAGTCATGAAGATCTTTGTCAGTCGCTATAATCAGTCCCTTGAATGTACTGATACTGTTCCAAGCCATGGAATATCGCTGTCCGTTTGGATCGTGTAGTTAAGAGCTGTGGAAAGTTAATATTTTGTCAAATCGGGTTAGACTAGTTACAAACGGACCTCGGGCTCTAAGACGAGAAGTCTTGGATAGAACTGGGACAATACTAGGACGATGATGAATATGATGTACCTTATCGCCATGGTTGGCAGGCGATTGGCGATCCCAGTGGTGTATGGCTTTGATGTTAGGCGCTGCTGCCCATCTAGCATCTTTAGGTTTGCTTCCTACCAGTTCTGGATAGTTTGACAACTTCTTACGGTTGTTTGTATCTGTTCATCACTTTATTATTGTATCAAAACAAGCTCAGTAATTTTGAACAAACGTGTAATAAACATCCAATGAAACTCCTCACAAATTTTAATAATTTTCAATATTCGTATGACTCTTAGTACATCACAGTTTCACAACTTTACACAGCCAAAGATCTTTGAAATAAAATTTCTGAGAGCTAAAAGAGATCCTATAATTTCAAGATGAAAAGTTTCACAAAGTTTTTATTCAGTTTCATCCCTCAGACAGTTATAAGGGTTGAGCGTTTGATCGATTTATCGAATCCGACATCACATTATTGCCTTTTAAGTATCGGGTTTTTGTACTTACTCGTATTTAGGGTGTTTATAGCGGACGGGTTTTTATACAAATTCTCTTATTTGTTATTTGAATATAATGTACGAAAAGATTTTATACACACACACACACTCACGCCTGTTTCTCCGAAGGGGTAGGCAAAGGCATATTAACCGCCCACTTTTCGCCAGTGTTTTGATCCCACGTAATAGGTGGCGAGCCTATTGCCGCTTATCGGGATATTTTGTTTGCCAGAGCCTCGTCCGTTGATCGGCAGGTGCACCACTTGCAGGTGAGGTTGGTTTGGGACCCTAAGTTCTTGGAGGGAACCCTATGCACCCAAAAGATTTTAATAGGTTCTTTTTTTATTGTAGTACTTTTAAGATAAATTTCACATACATAAATTGTAAGTCTAAAAAAAATAAACTATAGGTTTCTCTAATAACATATTATGTACGATTCATAGAGCTGAGCACGGGCCTCTCATCACTATGAGGACGGTTAGATCATATTAAAATGCCATCGCACTGGCCAAGTACTGGTAAGCAGAATGAACATGTCTTTCGAGAACATTATTATATAGGGAGCTCTCAAATTACAGTTGCCTCAAGATATTTTCCTTCACCGTTAAGCAAGCGATAATTAACAATTTTTTGACAGGCTCCAGGTGATTTTTAATAACTCACGTGTGTTTTATCGAATGACGCCTCCCAGTCCTTTATTGGTCGTTTCGTTACTAAAACTGTAGCTACTGAGCAGCTCAGGTATGGGAAGTAAGGGGAAGTTCACAAAACTTAAAAACCAACATTCGTCCGGAGCCTGTGAGGCTACACGTTCACGGTAATGTTATAAAAATGTAACGTCCATACTTTAAGGTTAACACACATTTCGAATGCCAGTAGTACGCACCTTGAGCCTGACTCTCTGCGTAGCAGTATTTTAATCTCTTGTCTAGCGTAGTAGCTGCCTACTACTAAAAACCAAACTACCACTAAACATTCATGATTCCAGAAAATTCTACTGTCGGGCTATGTACTGAATCACTGGTATCGGTTTTTGGTACGCCGTTCCTTACATCATCATCATCGGCCCTGTATATATACTGTCCCACTGCTTGGTACGGGCCTCCTCTCACTATGGAAGGGTAAGGCCATAGTCCACCACGCTGGTCAAGTACGGATTGGCAGACTTCACATGTCTTTCGAAAACATTATGGAGAAATCTCAGACATGCAGGCAACCTCACAAGGTTTTCCTTCACCGTTCAGCAAGCGATAATTAACAACATAATAGGCACATAACTTCAAAAAGTCATTGGTGTGCGCCGAGGATTCGAACCCAAGGCCCTCTGCGTAGCAGTCCATCGGTCTATCCACTAGGCTATCGTCTGCCTACACATCTCCCGTTCCTTACACCCAGTACATAATTTCAGAAGTAATAGCAGTATAGGTAGAACTCCGATATTACATAAATAGTGCTTATATGCTTCGTTCTTACCTCGACATCAAATATCTGTTGATTCCCTCTCTTTTCGAAACTACACTTTTCTGTTGAGGAGTTTAAAAATACAGGTGTATTTTCAAACTCTTTATCTACACATTCTGTTGTCATACAAAGGCAACAAACGTGACACCAGTGAAGCTCAACTTTGTCACAAAAGAACGAATCCGAGTGCATTCAGGAAATTGAGCGCCATTGTAGATCGAACTACTTTGTATAACGTTACTGAATGGTCCTTCAAACGCTATATAAATTGAGTTTTCTTGTTATAACGGTTAGTGTTCATGGTATTGTAATGCTCGTGATATCTTGGTGTATTAATCCAGTGATCCTTACAAAAAGTGCAGAAAAGTAGTATAAAAAGTATTTTAATTATTTGAGACTAGTTCCATCCACATTACCACTATCGTATCTCCTGTGTAGCCAGGCTCAGCAGCAGTGACCATTAAAGAGAGTTATGACACTCGTGAACGCCCAAAAATCAAACTACATTAGAACTCGTAACGAATTTAATAAAATGTATTTTGGAGCACCTCTGACATGCACATTAATGCCAGAGTAAGGCATTAAATGGATTTAACTGACTATTTTCTGTTTCATATCAACTTGTTTAGATTCAAAATAATTAGAAGGAAGACGATTTGCGGGGCTGTTTCATAGTAATTTGAAGGCAATATTCTTTTAATACATACAAGAAAATAACATCTAATTCAGTTCAGTTGTATAGCAGTAAAACAGAAATAAACGTATAAGAAATAAAATACTCAAAATATGCATAATAACTTGAAATAACTTTGATGTACTAAATTAAGTAAGTACGGGCTAAGCTCGGATTACAGTAACTTACTTACTTAGTTTTTATTTCATAGCAACAGATTAATTTAAGTTTTATTTCTGAACGTTTCTTTGAAGGGCTGAAGTAATAGTTATTTCGTCATTTTACTCGTGTTTATAAAATGTCTTGTTTAGACAGACATATTATCATTACAAAACCTAAACTGCATGACATTTGGATAGTGACTTCCTCTACTACCTCTTCCCGTTCGTTCTTTTGACGACGAAGTTGCGTTTCAACGTTTTTATTACGTGTGTCAACACAATAATTATCACTTTTAAGATTATCAAGACGTACAGATTGAATATATAATACACTAGATTTTACCCGTGTCTTAGCTCATATGAGAATCGATCATCAGGGCAAATGTGTTTTACGGATGTGTAAACTGTATTTATTACTATACCAAAGTTTCATAAAAAACAGTTTAGTATCCATCAGCGTTTACGTAACAGGCGCACACCTAGGATTCATTAAAAATAATATATAAATTGTTTCGCGTCGGCGCTGGCGTGTTATTTACGTCAGTTTGTTAAGGCCTCCTCGATAGGTACAACATTTATTCCTAATATTAGATTTAATGACCATAAATTTAAATTAAGTTTAGATCTTCTATATATACCACGTACCTTTGTTTCAAGTACCATGTACCGATATTTCGGCATTGCTGCAAGTGCTATGTTGAAAAGAAAATCTAATATTGTTTAATTCACCCCTTGAAACATACTAAATAAATAAACCAAACTGAATATACGGGCGAAACCGTAGATTCATCTAGTATTTTTAAGCCTATGAAAACATTTTCAGTGTGAGACAACATTTTCAACTGAAATAATTATAAAGTTGCAGTACACAATTTCAGTGAGGAACTGTTAACTAGTTGTTCGTTATAATTGGATTTTCAAATTATTTTTAGGTTGTATTTTACACTACAAAAATTACAATCAAACTACGCTATGGGCAGCGATAGCCTTGTGGAGACCAACATGCTACCATGCCGAGGGTAATTTTTTTATGTTATAGGCGACTAACGTGACGGATGACCTGATGGTAAGCAATTACCGCCGCCCATGCATACAAGTAACATCAAAGGAATCATGCCAAACCATTAAAAGCAAGTGCTTCGCCGCCCCTTAGACTGGGAGAAAGGAATGGTAGAAGGAGCGGCATGAGGGAGAAGGAAAAGGGGATGGGGCCTCCGGCACTCTCACTCACCGAACAAAACGCAACAGTATATATAGTTTTACTTTACCTCAATATTCTATGAGAAGGTAGTACTTCCCCGGTCAATTCAAACTTACGGCGCGAACATCTGACGTTTCGAAGTTATTTGGGTATAAAATTTGTAATTATCACTTTCTGTGTGCTGTGAAGTAAATTACACATCAGGTGGTCATCGTTCCACGTGATTTCCTCTGCAATCGTTGCTTAACTTTGCCGATCTACAGTGGCCTAATGAACAAAAAAGCTCACATTTCTGATAGCTACGATATTTTATTCAGAATGTGATTCTCCAGTAAAACAATGCTCGCTATAAATCTAATATTTCAAAACAAGACACATACGAAACACGAAATGTAATTCTTACCAACTTATGAATATGAAATTAAGTTATAAAACTGAATTAAAGGTAACATGGAAAACGGTATTGTTTTACGTTGTAAGACGAAACGTTTATTTAACAATACATTATAAGCTTGTGAATGTGAATGTTGCTAGATAAGACGTTATTGTGAATTCGTAGCTGTGAGTTTTATTGCCCTGCTTCATCAGATAACGAATGTGACTCTTTTATCATCGTAATATATGTCTTTTTTTTTTAAAGGGACAACTCCTGCACTAGTAACAAATCCTTTGTTGCAGGGGACTTATCAGAACTACAATCAACAGACAAAATAAACACTCAGACTCAAAACAATAATAATTTATCGATCACACAAAGTGTTGTCTCATGTGGTGATTGAACCCACAACACTCGGCGCAGTGTCAAGCAGCGAGGCGGCTCCTTAAATCACTACGCCAACCGTGCATTCGAAGTTATACAGTCGATGCTAGAAATGTTCTCTTATACCATATTTACACACTTGCCCTTAGCGAACTTCCACTAGAGCTAAGATAGTAATAGCTATTTACTCTCGATTCTCAGTAAGCATCGACAACAAGAATTATATCAATATCATTTACATGATTGTGTATACGTCAAACACACACAAGTCAAGCCATACAGTCACAGTACGATTCTTACCCTTATTTTCTACACCATAAGAACGGTACTAAGGTCAAAGTGTCTAGCTTGACGTGAAGGCGTGTGTACTTTGAATAAACAAACATGGCGGACACTGGTCTTGTGTCGGCGATTGTGTTTGACACATGATCACAAGCGATATTAAAGACACGCCTTCGTGTGAATCCGTCGAGCCGTCTTTGACACAGATGCACTATGTTTATTTGCAGAAGACTGATACACAGAGATGATATTACAAGTTTAGATCAGATTCTGAGGTACAGTTTTAGGATATGAATAATTGAGTGTGTTAGGGTGAGACTAAATATACTCGGACCGGCCTCATTAAAAAATCATAAAACAGACAGGGATAGCCTAGTGGAGATATCAACGGATTGCCATGCATAAGGTATCGGGTTCGAATTCACGGCGCGCAGTTATGTGCGTATTGATTATTAATTATGGCTTGCCCTGTGCTTTTAACAGACAACCCTCGCACTTAAAATAAATCCTGTGTCACGGGGACTATACAAACATACAATCAATGTTCACAGGATGCACCCGGAATAGAAACAATAATTTCACATCATACAATTTTTTGTCTCACGTGGGTATCGAACCTGCCACACAGTAGCTACGACGACATGGATGCAGTCACACTTTTTGAATTGAAATTATTCTTTCCTTGATTCAGTCGGTTACAGAAGTGACTTATACCAAAATCTCCTATTTTCTTATTCAAACAATCATGAACCTATTTAGTTAAAATTTCTTATTAAAACTCGTACCAATTCAAAGTTCCGCACGAATTTGATGTCTCTCGTATAATAAATGCTATGCTGGGATCTAACTTTTGTTATCAAGTTGAGTCGGAACGATTTTCATAGTCATTTAGGGTCGATCGATTGAAACCAAGATTAGGCGCGGCATTCACCAAAACGGAGCTAAGCGAAGTATAGAACTCTATGACATGGGTGTGTTTTCATCAATATCTATTTTATAAAGCTGAAGAGTTTGTTTGTTTGTTTGGTTAAACGCGCTAATTTCAGGGGCTCGATGCAAAATTCTTTTTGTGTTCAACACCCATTTTTGTTGTTGAAGATAATTATGAATAGAATCGAAAATAGGGTTCTCTTTGCTGAGTTATAGCGAATCGCTCCGACAGGAAACAGCTGATAAAGTGAAGAGTAATATGTAGAAGTCATAATATTCTATGGAGTCTATATGTATATCGAACCATTGTTTTTAGCGTAGCTAAGTAGTGGTCCAATATTTTCTTTACGCATACAAAAAAGGTGGAAGATGGTTATCGTCTTTTAAGAATATGGGTAGGTACATAAACATGCATACTGTAATATAAAACATTCTTGCGCTACTGACTGATTGTCCGACAATGTATAGCCAAAACTATAGGACGAAGGTTAAAATTTGCCATGTGTATGTTCCTGCAAGGCCGTGGAGGATGAAATTTACAATAAAATATCAAAGACAGCGAACGCTTGAAATGTTGGCTTTCAGGCGCCATAATACACAACTACACACGTACAGATGTAAGCCGTCACGATTTACACGTATTTCAAATAACGTCACGTGCGAAACGATTCTCTAGTTACTATGTGCCTTTAAAAATTAAATACCCATTGGTAAAATATGTGTATTTCTCTTTTTTCAAATGAAAGCATTTCAAAGATCGCGTAAAGTATACAATTATATTTTTAATAGGTCATAATCATCCGACTGCTTTCCCGGAGATGATCCAGACACTCGCTACGCTAGTGGAGATACCAACGGACTGCCATTCAGAGGATATCGGGTTCAAATTCAAGACGCGTTGACTTTTCGCAGTTATGTACATGTTGAATTGATAATTATCACTTTCCTCGTGGCTCAGAGAGTCGTCGGCCCAACTGTCATAAAAATCTTTGTCATTCGTTACAGGCTGTCATTACCGCTGCATACTGTCTAAACCATGGAATATCGCCATTTTTTTGGGTCGCGGAAGTAAGACAGGCAGTCGCTCTGGGGAAAAGCTAATATGAAGGCAAACAGTAGACGGATCCTAGGTGAAAACCGTAATAACGCTAGAAGGATGATGTCCTAGATTTATTACTGAACATAGTAGTTCTACTCCACCTATCTCCGCTTTAAAATCGACCTTAGACGAACTAGAAGCCATTTTTCGGTGCGAATGAATGAAAAATGTTGTTAGTCTTGACCCAGTTTGATAGGTGTGGAGCTAACATGTACAATGTGACAATTTATCTTAGGTATTTTCTATCGACAGTTTTTAGTACAAGGTCGGTATTGATGCAATTTCAGGTAGTAAAAGATTACTTTTATTTGGAACTAGATGAGATCGTGGTTACCCCCGCGTTGTTTAAGGCTACTACTCCGTAGCCGTGATTCATAGAGTGATGTCATATAAAATAGCCTTCCTCAATAAATGGGCTATCAAACATAAAATAAAAATCCAAATCAGATCAGTTACTGAAATTAGCGCGTTCAACCAAACAAGCAAACAAACTCTTCAGCTTTAATTAGTAATTATAGTATACATAAATTGATAATTATTATCGTTAGCTAAACAGTGAAGCCGTGTGGTGACGGATTAAAAAACAAAGTGTCGCTACGCCTTGTTATTCTGTGGTTATTGTAAGAGGTGTATAAAAAGCTCTTAGTCTAACAATATTTATGGGTAGTAAAAAGAAAATTGCATACAACTTTTAAATATAACTTATGTATATTACTTAGTAACTTATGTACGATTGCTGTTGAATGCGGGCCATCAGTGGGCCGAGTCAGTCAAAAGCGTCAGATGATTTCCTGCATTGTACTTGCATACTAAACCCTTTTTTTTTGTCTGGACTTTAAAAGATCAAGAAAAGACTAAAGAAATTGAAGTGACAAAAAAAGCAATGACTCTGAGTTTGTTTCGGCTTTTTTTCTCAAGAAGTCATTTAGCTAGGAAAAGCCGGCATCATCTAGAATAGGGTTTTGACATGTATAAGTGTTGTAAACAACCAAAATGCAGAAATAAATATGTCTTTTATGTCTTTATGTCTTTATATTATTTCCTTAGGCCTTTAAATATTTCACGTAGGCAATCTCTCAAAAAGTGACTCTCGACATATCTATAAAAAAGCACAATATATTTCCCTCATAAAATATCATCCCTAATAATAAGTGGGTACAGTTTCGCGATAAAAGTCTGACATTGGATTATGAAGTTGGTATGAACGAAGTGGAACAGTCGTTCAGTCGAGATCGATAGTTGATAGCGAAGCGGCGATAGCCCAGTGTTATGTGTGTATTATACAATTTAATTATCGCTCGTCTAGCAATGTAGTCGGTGGATGGCAATAAGCTTGCCCCCTATTAAATTGGGACCGAAACATAACTGGCGAAGTGTGGGTGAGCAATACACCTCTGCCTACCCCTTCGGGGATATAGGTGTGAGACTATGTTGGATTACGAAGTTGGTGCGAACGAAGTCGAACAGTCTTTCAGTCGAGATCGATAGTCGATCGAGTAGCGAAACTTTTTGATGTCCGACCGAATTTAGATGGAATCCATCAAAGAATTATTGGAAACGATATAGGCCGGTTTTAAATAATAAGTAAGGTCTGTATTCAAAGGTTATTGAAGATTGGTTTATATAAAACATGAAGCAATATTTTATCATATTTAAATGCAAATGTGGAAATGTGATAGTTACATGGTGATATTTTATTGTTTACCAGACTTTGCCTGCGGCTTCGCACGCGTGAATCTAATACTAATATAAACTGCCGGACTCATAAACTGCATGAAAGTTCAGGATTACTTTGTAATGATTTATTTTTAATAAGTATGCAAACTTTTTAGATTAAATTATATAAATATGGAGAGACTGGCTCTTAATCTTAAAAAAAAGCAAAATTTTAAAATAGAACTGCAGTAAAACAAATGAATATAGCCGGGAAATAGTTATTTGTGCAACAAGAGAGCAAAGTTGTTTTTTGTTTCGAGTGCTGATTTTGAGTCCCTAATAAGCGAAGGATTCTATGATTGATTCACGAGCGTAGCGAGTGAATCAAAGTTAGAATCCTGAGCGTAGTGAGGAACTCAACAGCACGAGATGCAAAAATCCCGGATCCCAGGCTGCAAATGGGTTAACGCTAGAAAGATGATGAATATTTTGTATGGAGCTTATGTACAGTCTGTTTTTCTAGTAACCAAATCCTTGGATAGATTCAATATGATGACCAGCCGTAACAAAATCAAAACCCGGTGACCTAATAAGTCATCATCGGTAACAAAGCTTCAAAACATTCCTCTCAAAAGCGAACGCACTCAGGCACACCCATATATTTCATCGTCTGCGTCCCACCGATATCAATTACCTTGCTCTCAGCAATAAAATATCAATTTGGCGGTATTTATTGTTCGTACGAGAGTAAGATATGAATAGATACTGACTTATAAAGGTAGTAATTTGTAATTTGTTTCTTACGCCAAATAGATTGTATTTATAGTACAAAGTACTAAATAGGCTCGCATAATAACATATTCTCTAGATGAATAGGAAGAGTTTCGGCTTAGATAGCTTTTAATATTTTTTTTGGCAACTATTTTATTTCTGAACAACTTTGTTGCAGACCTTATAGACCACTCTCGCCTTCAACATGGCTCGAAGATAGATTCTGATATCGGATTAAAAACCCGCACCGATGGTTTTATAAAACATACCGTGATTATATAATTCCCGATTGAAAATTGTATTTTTTCCATATTGATTCAGGAAATGTATACAGGTTGTGCGCTGCCCAAATAATTACTTCAATTATCAGCCTACTTAAACACAAAAAAAAACTTTTCTAATGTATATTTTTTGAGGATGATATAAAAATATACGAGTACGTGCTTTCTTAGCCGAAAAGTTGTTCGTTTACAAAGGAGATAAAAATAAAACTTTTTCGCGGCAAACAAACCTTGTAACGGCCCATCCTTGTTTTAAATATTTCTTTCATTACTGAAATTGAAAATAAGAAGCGATATAAAAACCTAATAAAGCTTAATTAATTTCAAAGAAAGCTTGTTCCGTGGAGACCGTATTTCAAACAAATTGACTGACTTTAAAGACGATGTTACACTGTTAGATGAGTAATAAATGGCTTGAATACTACCGTGATGCAACACAAAAATTAGAAAATAGCTAATTAAAACTTACTTCAGAAGGTATCGCTCTATACGGCTGTGAAACTTGGACTACGACGCAAAGGGATAGAGAAAGATTAGAGGCGTTTGAGATGTGGTCCTGAAGGAGGATGAAGAAAATAAGCTGGACAGAAAAGATTACAAACAAAGAGGTTCTGCGAATGGTTAATGAAGAGAGACGGTTGTTAAAAATAATAGAAAATCGAAGAGGGAAGATGATTGGCCACATGATACGACACGATAACTTCTTCCAAATAATATTGGAAGGCAAAATAGAAGGGAGAAGAGGAAGAGGACGGCCTCGACGTAACTATATGACACAGCTGAAGGAAAAGTTGGAGTCGGGTCGTATCAAGAGGTCAAAGAAAGGGCTGAAAACCGAAGCCAATGTCAAATGCTCCACTGACAAGAGCTACCTAGCTCTAAAATGGAAGAAGAAGAAGACTACCGTGACAACATTTTGTTATGTAACTGTGTGTTTTGCTACAATGAAATTAATTAAAAAGTAGGTATGTATCATTTTGCTGAAGAAAAATATTACACCCAAAATAGAAATTACCTCCTACTTTTAATTTCATTACATTTTTACTGTCCTGATTCATTTTAAATTTTTGCTTTCCTTTAATTGTGTATGCTAATAAAAATCTTTATTTCTATCATTTTGTGACTAAAGTAAGAGATTATTTTTATTGGCTGTAACTTTTTATAAAATGTAATCACAGGCAGCGATATACATACGTATTGAAAGGTTTTAGGGAGCGACAGCCTAGAGGAGATCAACAGACTGCCATGCAGAGCGTATCAAGTTCGAATCAACAGCGCGCACCAATGACTTTTCAGAGTTATGTGCGTATTGAATTGTTAACTATCGCTTGTCCCGTGCCTCGGAGAGCATGTTAAGCCGTCGGTCCCGGTTGTCATGAAAATCTTTGACAGCCGCTACAGGGCGTCAGTACCTTCTAAATAAACTGACACTCGTCTAAACCATGGAATATCGCTATCCCTTCGGTTTGCAGAGGTCAGACAGGCAGTCGCTCTGTGGTAAAGCTAAGACTAGTAAGTGGACCCCAGATTAAAAACTGGGATAGCGCTAAGAGGATGATGACTTTTTAATGAAGTAATTCATTCTAGTAGAAATAGCTTGTTTATATACGAGTACATAATTATATGCTGGAAATAGCCTAGTGTGATAGATATGTATCTTATATCACCACTGTAAAAAATATTGAGTATCAAACCATTACCGATGTTGCTGCTATATTTTCGCAAAAGCAGTGTGTAGCTAGCCTAACCAAAAGTGCCTTTAAACAATATATTTCAGCTCCCAAGGTCGGCAATTAATTTTAAAATAGGTTTTATGCAGTGCTTGTTATTAAAATTAATGTTGAAATTATTGTTTTGGGCTGAATGGCATGGTGAAGGACGTTTATTAGAAAATAAATAAATTATTGTGGTTGTAACTGGAATTTTCGGCTTTTGTAATATGTTTAATAGGATAGACCCGCCTTGGTCTAGGGGATAGCGTAGGTATGCGACTGCCCCCCCCCCCCGTGGGATCTCCACCTTGTCGTGGTGGGGGGGCTTAGTAACCGTGGATTGGTGACCCGCGGTAAAGCTAAGAGGGATCCAGGAGGGGACGCTCCGCGTGGGCTTGACGGAGGCCTGCGCAGGATGCGTCCAAAGGGCGGGTACGAGGGACAGTTCTTCTGTCCCTCGCAGTCGGGTGCGGTCGCGGGAGGAGAGGCGTGTCGGTGTTGCGTTGCCGCGCGCCCTATCTCCCGCGACCAAATGGAGGCGCACCATCGTTGCGTCGCGGTGGGGCCGCAGAGGAAGAGGAGATGCGGTGTTGCGTTGCCGTCCTCCCTATCCTCTGCGGCCGCTGAGTGTTTTGGCGGCGGAGCCCAACACCTTCATCCGCCGCCAAGGGGGTTTTGTTCGGGGCCCGCCTGACCATCTGGCGGGCCAATACCCGTCGGGGGGTAGTGACGAATGCTTATGCGAATCCCTACCCTCCGACACACGGGTACATGAGGAACACGGGTTGTTTTTTAGTCAGTAAGAGTCTGACAGTCCCCTTCGTCCTTCCCCCGGGGCGGAGGGACTCCATGAGGATTTTCCAACCCGATACCAAAAAAAAAAAAAAAGGTATGCGACTGCTGATCTGAGGTCTCGGGTTCGATTCCCGAGTCGGGCAAAGGTGTTACTGGATTTTTCCGAATTCTCAGTAGCAGCACGGAGTCCGGTGATGTGCCCGGTAACGACAATAAGCTTGCCCCCTCTTACGTGGGACCTCTGCCTACCCTTCACCTACCCTTCGAGGATACATGCGTTCATGCATTTTTATGCACTTAAAAACCAAATAACACACCAGGCATTATTTATGTTTTGAAGGCATAGGGTTCCCACCAAGAGCATAGGGTTCCCACCAAGATCTTAGGGTCCCAAGCCAACCTCACCTGCAAGTGGTGCACCTGCCGATCAACGGACGAGGCTCTGACAAACAAAATATCCCGATAAGCGGCAATAGGCTCGCCACCTATTACGTGGGATCAAAACACTGGCGAAAAGTGGGCGTTTAATATGCCTCAGCCTACCCCTTCGGGGAAACAGGCGTGAGTCTGTGTATGTATGTATGTATGAAGGAGACTTTAGAAATATCTACAATAATAATAATTTTATCACTCAAAACTTAAGCAGAAAACCGATTTAAAATTTCATGCCTCACACTAGGATAGTAAAAACCACGTAGTATAATACCCTGTGTCGCGGGGGACTTTACAAACATACAATTATTGGACACAGTGATCAGCCAGTCTCGAATCAACACACAAAGTATTATCTCGTGTGGGGATCGAACACAAAACCAGCGGGGTAGTGTCAGGCGGCGAGGCTGCTGCGTGTACCGCTTGTTTTGCTCATCCCTCGGGAACATACAGACGTGAATACCTGATATATCTAAAAGAAAATACTAGAACTACTTGAAAATAATGAGATCAGCATGAAATAACCAGCGTATTTATTCAACAAAATGTTTCTCTTGTGAAAAGCACCATTGAATTGAATTTTCTTTGACGTTGTTTTAAAATACAAATTGAAAAGGTGCAGAGAATTCTGAGCTCATTGCTTGTAACACTTTTGTTGGAATAGTGCGCTGCTATAGCGACCGCTGTGAGAAAGAGATGGAATTACTCTAATCAAATGTGGATGTTAGAGCAGGCAATATTATTTTTGTTGAGCTAGTCTTCCAAGGGATGCCATGTTAGCACTAGCAGGTTTGCTTCTTAAAAGTACACATATTATGTTACATACTGATGTTAAATTAACGGGTCTATAGCATTACTGCAATGAACATAAAGGTAAAATACCTCGTATTTGCCTCGTCTCGTTTTAGTGTGGCTGACACCAGGTCTGATCACGGGGCAAATTAGAATTATTTTACCTTTAATTTCAAAGCATTACCAAATATATACCTATTAGTAATAGACTATCGAGGTTAGAATTTGTTCCTTGTGCGTGAAGTTTTATCAGATCATTGGTTTAGTAATCACAATGTAGCATTGTGCACAGCTGCATCATCATCCCCCAGTGGTATCCCAGTTACAACCCGGGCTCCGCTTACTTTTAATAAATCTAAGTAATTCCATTAAATCTAATAAACGGAAGCACCTTAATACTCACAATACTACACAGGTGCATCATCATCTTTTTAACGTCATCCCAGTTTCAAGCCGGGGTCCGCTTACTTCTATTAAATCTAAGTAATTCCATTAAATCTAATAAACGTAAATACGTAGAAATTTAACGGCTGCCATAAAAACTTTACATAATTTAGTCCAATGGTAACTACGAAAGCTAGTCGCCTATAACGAGCATATGGGCGCAAATTAATATATAATGATTATATTGTTACGAAAATATTAATAATATTTAAGATTGATATATAAATAACTATTTGTGAACACAGAACTGAGAACTTCTTTACTTTACAATATTAGACACTGTACTGGCTGCTTAACTGTTTTATAAAGTATTTAATTTATAACTTAGTTATTAAGATAACTACAGAAACTTTCAAAGTAAAATCAATTAGTATTAAATAACATTATTCTGACACTTATTTTTACGGTAATAAATAACATGCGTTTATATTTGCATCCTGTTGATAGCGCCATCTGTTGACAATGTTGTAAAGCAGCGTTTGGTTAATAAAATAAATTTGTTATTCGTGTAAAATAAATAATTTGGTGTTGTGCAATATTCATTACAATATTAATGTCGATTTTTGATTAGTTTATAATTAATCGTACAGTAATTTCAATTATATGTTGAAAAGGAGTTGTTAAACGTTACATTAAGTGAATGACGGTTAGTTTATAAAAAGGACTGTAGTTCGCATTTTAATTCAATTCTGTGCTAGAAATCAACTGATAATAAACCAAGTAATATTACGTGAGTGTTTTTATTATGGAGTCTGGACACCATAACCCTGGCATATCGCCGACAGCAGCGGTTGGATAAACGCCCCCTAAGCGACTTCGGGATCTACGGTTGGCGCGAGAGTGATGGGTCGCTTGGTTAGCCGCCATTACCAATGATGACCTGAAGACAGATGCGACAAGCGCTTGGAAGCCGTGTTTGGCCCTAGTCAACCCTGATCGGAGACCGCACGGTGTGTCGGAGTTATGGCGAGCACGTCTACACTTCACGTGAGGCCACGTGTGAGCGGGAGCGACAGAGCGACTACGACCGGGTGCACGCAACGGGGTGTGCTGTGGCGTGAACGCTGTTCTGCTCCGAGTGCTACCAGAGGTTGCAGATGCGGGTTGCTGATGCACTGACCAGAGGTATTTATCCAGAGCTGATTTTATTAGAGTTTTTGAGAAACATCCTAATTTTATAAATTATGGTGCTTACACAATTACCTACTGTCCCCGTAAGGATTACCACATAAAAATTATACAGTCAAAATTACGAACGTTACACCCCAAATAGAACTTATAGGTAACTGCTGTTTATCCACGTTTGGTACATAGCAGTGCTACTGTGCTTATAGTCATGTTATGCCGTCGGCTGGGGCTCTTGTCTGTTTATTAATCGTTAGGCCATGTCGCAAACTTTCTGTAAAACTTACTTATCTACACAAGAAAGAGAAAATAGCTTTGTTGTAATGTGGTTCTACTAATATAATTATTAGTAAAGAACGGTATAACTGCCCTTTTCAAGTTGAAGCTCTGATATAGATCCATTGTATAAATTGCCTGATTTGCTTTCAGTTTAAATAAGCTAATTGATGTGCTGAATATGAATTCAATTGGTAGTCAATAGGTTATCCCAATAGTAAAACATTAAAGAAATCAAAACATTATGTATAGCCCTTGGTTACACATTACATAAGGCTAACTAACTGCATTACTTATGGCTAGTGCTCACGGCGCGATTATATGAAGCCTCTCTTGATAAATGACTATCCACCACAAAAATGATTATTAGCATAAAACCAGTAGTTTCACAGATAAGTGCATTCAACAAAACAAACTTCAGTTTTATTGTATTAGTACAGATATAATTATACTCAGAAGGTAGATATAAAAATAAATTTATGATACACATTTTTAAAGCTAATATTTGTAAAGTTACGAAATAGGTTTTATTATATGTTTGTGGACTCTGTAAGTGCCTACATGATTTCATTTTAACATTATGTTGAAATTGTTACTGACAACTTGCAGCTCAAGTTATATCTTAATATTTGTCGCTTAATTTTATACCTGTATAGAATGATTTGTTCCGACCATGATACGTCCTTGCTTAACCCGAACTACTGAAGCTAGAAACATGAGATCTGGACAGTAGATTTCTTTATGGACATATGCACTCACTTAGGTTTTACAAAAGTCCATCTCTAAGCATTTTAGGTTGAAAGTCTTAAGGCAGGCGACTGCTAGTCTTTTATAAATACCAAGCCTTAGTGTTTGGTAAATACACACTTGGTAAATACAATTTAATTTATTTGTGAGTTCATTTGCAAACTTAGTTGCATCTATATTCAAGATGACAACTAGTGATAAACCAATAAAATTTTGTGCCAACCTTATTGCTTAGCTCTTTTGGGACGCAAGACAGTTAGGAATATGATTATTAGGATAATGATAAGTGGGTTTAAAGAACATAATGTGACAATCCATATTATCTCTTTTCCCATTTAGCAGTATTTATTCTTAGCCGATAAAAGTAAATGTATGGACTACTCATGCTTTATTTCTAAGTCAGTTGTGATTGGTCAGTTTAAATTTATTTATTCAGATAAACAATTATTAATTGTGTATGAATAAATAAGAATTACATTAGCACCACATGTTAACAGTTTAAAATAAATATTAACATTTAGAAAATTCCCTTAAATATAAAGTCAAATAAAACTATCGATATAAACTCACCACCATATTAACTATACAAACTGAGTGGAATCATTCTTGGCTCAGTTGGCAAACAGTTCAACAATTTCACAGCTTGCACTATGCCTAAAAATATTCAATATTGGATTAAACCTGTTCTTACATGAGTAATAATTATAGCACTAGTATTTTTCATATTAATCATCAACAGACCGACTGTTCACGGCTGAACATGGGCCTCTCTTTGTCCTTGCCATTTTGTTTTCCTGTTTGATGTGGATGAAACTTATTTTGAATATATTGGGTTTTAACTATTTTATCAAAACTACAAAATATGGGTATCCTGATAACTTTATATTCGATTATCTAAAATGGCACGGTCAGACAGAACCTGAGAAAATTCAGTGTCTTTTGTATTTTACCTTATGCGTAAAATATGGGCTCCAACACTGTTGTAGCAAAGATAACTATATACCTACTAATGCATAGGTTGAACATGCCTGATATATAGATATAGCTTAATAGACCGGACCACTTTGTAAGAGTAGAATTTTATTTCATCTACAGTTACGAAGGTTTATGGAACTAATATTTGGGTGGGAAATGTTGCCCACCACCTGTCTTTTGAGTGTTGCAGGTTGATGATGACATCCTAGCAGATGACCTGACCTTAGTGTGAAGAGAGGATGGACGAGCGGTCCTTTGCTGATTGGTATGTATGGATGACGGTGGCCCGCCCTTTTGACGTCGGTGGTTTTGTGTGTGGGCTGCGCGCACACATGCCGCATGAGTGCTGTACTGAACTGGAGTCAAGCATTGTTTGCTAACCTTTGTTGCTGATCAACATCGGCGACTGTATGAGCGGCTTGACCGTATGGGCGGAGGATTCGTCAGATACCGATTTACGTGGGGGGTCCTCTACCTTCTCCACTGTCGTTGTTGGACCTATATAATTGCATCGTATTGATATTCCTGATCATGACGAACGATGATGATTATTTTATGTATATGCATTGATGTGTTTATGAGGCAAATTTTGCATTTATGTGTTTGAGTAAAATTTTATTTTTCCTATCCAACATCCTTCCCAAAACGCTGGCTGACCACCATGCGTATCTTTGATCCTGGTCTTGTTGGCTAGATCCCGTGATGCGTGATGCCGTGTGTTGGCTAGATCCCGCGATGGGTGATGCCGTGTGTTGGCTAGATCCCGTGATGGGTGATGCCGTGTGTTGGCTATATCCCGTGATGGGTGATGCCGTGTGTTGGCTAGATCCCGTGATGGGTGATGCCGTGTGTTGGCTAGATCCCGTGATGGGTGATGCCGCGTGGGCTAAATCGACCCTATGTGGGTGATGCCGTTTGTGGGCTAGATCCCTATGTGGGTGATGCCGTTTGTGGGCTAGATCCCTATGTGGGTGATGCCTGTGTGCGCTAAATCCCGTAATCGGTGATGCCGTAATCGGCTTAGCCATGGGTGAAGCATTGTTTGTTAGATCCCGTGATGGGTGACGCATGCCTCAGGCTAAGATCCTATGACTAGGTGAAGCCTTGTAAATAACTTTTAGTTCATTCTGTATGATAAACACTTATTTATGTAATTTTTATACTCATTCATTTTGTTTGTTATGCTGTTTATTCTGTAACTATTAAATAATCAGCGCGAGGAGCGCGCTGGATCAGAATGGCCGTATGGGCGCAAATGAATATATAATGATTATATTGTTACGAAAATATTAATAATATTTAAGATTGATATATAAATAACTATTTGTGAACACAGAACTGAGAACTTCACTACTTTACAATATTAGACACTGTACTGGCTGCTTAACTGTTTTATAAAGTATTTAATTTATAACTTAGTTATTAAGATAACTACAGAAACTTTCAAAGTAAAATCAATTAGTATTAAATAACATTATTCTGACACTTATTTTTACGGTAATAAATAACATGCGTTTATATTTGCATCCTGTTGATAGCGCCATCTGTTGACAATGTTGTAAAGCAGCGTTTGGTTAATAAAATAAATTTGTTATTCGTGTAAAATAAATAATTTGGTGTTGTGCAATATTCATTACAATATTAATGTCGATTTTTGATTAGTTTATAATTAAACGTACAGTAATTTCAATTATATGTTGAAAAGGAGTTGTTAAACGTTACATTAAGTGAATGACGGTTAGTTTATAAAAAGGACTGTAGTTCGCATTTTAATTCAATTCTGTGCTAGAAATCAACTGATAATAAACCAAGTAATATTACGTGAGTGGTTTTATTATGGAGTCTGGACACCATAACCCTGGCATATCGCCGACAAGCACCTACATAAACTCTCTAAATGTACCTTTTGCTGTAAACAGTTTTATTTCACAAGTTTCAGTCATAAAATATACTGTGAAACTCTATGTATGTAAAGAGTTACAGATCTCTATCCGAGTATAATTTAATGAGTTACAAAATTCATTAAATTATACTCGGATAGAGATCCGAGTATAATTTAATGAATTTTGTAACTGTTTGAAATAGACATATTGTCTATAACACTTAAACCAGAATATCATGTATGGTAATTATTTTTTGACTCTGGTCACATTATGAACTCACAAATCATTCTCATTCCGTTTCCTGAAAAAACTTTGATTGAGCACACCTTTTGCATTTCGTGTGAATTGTATAATTGAACTAAATTGTGTATTAGACTTGTAATTGCCGCTTTTGATTTGCCCGTTAAAAGTTGTGAGCGATTGATAGAATTTGTGACACTATATATATTAAACACTGACATTTTGAGAAATTGTGAATTCTACTACCACGTGAATCGTGCCCTGAAAACGCCGCGTTGAAGTCTGGTAAAGTAAAGATAATTCACTAGCTAATATTGACCAATTTTAGTCTTGTGTGTGTCTAGCTTGCCTCCAGGCCACCAGAGAAAATCACCAGGTAACTGCATATTGTAATTTGTCATCGCTGAGAATCTCAGTAATATATGTCAGACATTCTTTGTTGCCTTAGATAAGCTGGATGTATGTAATTTGGTTACTTCCACTGCCTTCTGCAAACAATTCCCAATCCGTCTAGGCAATCTCTGAACAGTAACACACTGTCGATATAAGGCTAATTTAAAATTTCTAGAAACTTTCTAACCCTTAATTTTGTAATAAAATTATGTGTTTTTCGACTTTATGTACCGAGTAAGCTTATTAAACTACCTAAATATTTGTTTACTACTGTGGCATCACAACTGTCTTTTCGGGCTTCTGTGCGTATTGAATTGTTAATTTTCGCTGGCCCCATACCTCGGAGAGTACGTTAAGCCTGGTCCCGGCTGTCATGAAAATCTTGGACAGTTATATGAATAAAATGAAGCTAGTCTAAACCATGGAATATCCCTCAGGGTTGCGGAGGTAAGATGAGCAGTCGTCCTGTGAAAAAGCTTATATTCAGCCAAATCCGTTTAAACTAGTGGTGGACCTCGGGTTGCAACTGGGATAACCATAGAATAGAATATGATATATGATGGAATAACTTTAATCATTTTAATTAAAATAATAAACGTAAAATAATTCACTTTACCGATTTTAAATAGAATAATTATAGCAATTCCAACACAGAATAGGTCAAATTACTCGTTCTGACTGTAGACAGTAAGTACTCAAGTTCGAAAGGCATTACGACGAACCGTTAGTACCGAGGAATTTGTTATAATATCCACCACTAAGCCGTTAAATAATGTTTGAGAGTTCAGGGCATGCAAACCACGAGCCACTTCTAGTAGGCAATAAAACAAAATAAAAAATAAAAGCTATTAGAACAATAATAATTCAAAAGGCATTGTGTATTAAAATTAATACCGTCTCTAACCACTGCTCGTTATGTTCATCCATCCATGTTCACAGGGGTTTTGGGATTATTTTGTTGTTGGATGAGAAACAGAAATGAGTTGTGAATATGGTGTTGTTGAATTAATAGAATTTAATGGCATTACAGCCTTTTATGTTTGGTATGGCAGTGTCTTTACTATTTTAGGAGAGAAACCGAAGAGCGAGTATGAGAAGTTTGTTAAGAGTGAATGAAGCAATAGAGATAATTTATGTCAGGATCGTTGCGAATGGTGGGCCGTAGCCTCTTTCTACCCGTTCGGGAATAACTTTATAATGTATGTAAGTATAGGACAGGAAAGACCTATCCGAATTTTTCTTAAATATTTTTCACTACAAAATGGAGAAAGAAAGGAAAATGTTAAAAAAAAAACATATTTTTTAAGTAAGAAAATCCGCCGAATGGACGTTAACTGGGCGACAGACGCGAACGGGGAAATTTACCCTACGTACGTTTTCGTTCTGTATTTTAGCTACCAATTTTTTGAGCTTGTTTTTTACTATTGTGGTGTGTGTACAAAACAAGTATATTGATCGGAAGTCGGTCCCGGATGTCATGAAAATCTTTCTCAGTCGTTATGGAACTCTGGCTATGGACCTTGTACTCGTATGTACCCTTAAATGTACACTGGTCTAAGCTATTATAAAATATTGCTGCCGAGACATTTATACACACTGCACCAAACTATGATGTTTACCCTATGACAAACAGGGGCTGTTTTGATTAGCTGAGAATGTTGACGCAAAATTAATTAACATAAACAAGCTTGATTATTATGCAGATAATAATACGTAACATACAGTGAGAGTACAGAATTCATTACATTATCCTTTGTCTAAAAACTCCATGGGGTTTTTATTTTATTTTATCCCTAACTAGCTTTTGCCCGTGGCTTCGTCTACGTGGGAGTTGGTTATCGAAAAAAAAAAGTGTGATAATACGCTGCAAATATAAATAAATTACTGCAAAAAATAATCAAAATCTGTCGATCAATTTTTGCGAGAAAGAGTAGCAACGGAAAGGAACGAGTAACATCCATATAATTATCCATCTATCCTCAAAAACTGTTAGATAAGAATACATTACGACCACGTACTGGACGACGCAGCAGAAGTAAGCCTCCCGCAAGGTGAACCAAAGATCTAGTTAGGATCGCGGCAAGCGGTTGATGCGGGTGGTTCAAGATCAGTTTTCCTTGGAGGAGGTCTATGTCCAACAGTGGACGTCTCTAAGCTGACATAATGAAGAAAAGAAATGTAAATAATTATATAAATAGTAAGCCCGTGTAATATTTCTATCAACAAAATTGCGATGTGAAACTTCCTTCACTCCGTAAATCGCTTAATTTTGTCAAGAGGAGGGCTAATGTTTTTAACATACTACAGGATATCAAATCATTTGTCAGCTGTGGCATCCATTATTAATGATTTTAGTTTTAATCGCTCCGTTCGCGAAGAGTAACATGCCATCAAGTAAAAGGGATTCTATTAAGTAAATGTTATTACGACGTAAATGAATATATTAATGATAAATTAGTGTAAGCAATTTTACTATTATTATTATTATGGCAAATTATTATTATTGTAAATTGTTATGTACGTATTATTACTAATATTATTTCTATGACATTACCAAATTTTTAATCTTACATTTATGACATTAATTTCAAACATGTGAGTTGTGACATTGTTATTTGACTACCTAATTATTATAAAATGTATTATAATTGAATATGTAATTAATATAGGAAACATGTAACAATTGTGTAAGCCACAAGGCAGATTCTGGAGCACATTAGAACTATGTTAAGATCTATGTACCCAAAATCACACAAATAAAGAATTTGAATTTGAATTCGGTATATTTATGTAAGGTTTCGTGTGTTATGTAACATCATAAAGAGGAGAAAGTATTTTGACTAGGTGGATGATAAGAAGGTTTGGTTGTCTCTAAAGTCAGATGGTTCGATTCTTATAGGTACGGATAAAAAATGCTGAATTAATCACTCTTTTCGAATTAATCTGGTTGATGGTTTAAATCAGAATTTTGTCCTGAAACGAAAACCGGCACTGACGTACTGTAGCGCTTTACTGTAAATACCACATGTGGTGACCCATCCAAGCAGTTTCCTTTGCCAACTACGCTTTATTTTGAATAATATATTCAATACTTTTCGTCAGAGCTTGGCTCATTTTATAAGCTTGTATGAATAAGCTGGCAATGCTTAAGTGTTTTGACGATAGACGATAATCAATCAGTAAGGAATTTGATATCTGAAATTAATATATAATTTTATTATTTGATTCTAGTACCTAGTAGTTGTCCATTGATATCTTATCTCTTCTTAAAAAGCAAACTCTCGCCTTCAACATGGCGCGAAGATAGATTCTGGTATCGGATTTAAAACCCGCACCATTGGTTTTCTAAAACATACTGTGATTATAATTCCCGATTGAAAATTGTATTTTCTTCATATTGACTTCAGGAAATGTACACAGGTTGTGCGCTGCCCAAATAATTACTTCAATTATCAGCCTACTTAAACACAAAAAAAACTTTTCTACTGTATATTTTTTGAGGATGATATAAAAAGATACGAGTACGTGCTTTCTTAACCGAAAAGTTGTTCGTTTACAAATTAGATAAAAATAAAACTTTTCCGCGGCAAGCAAAGCTTGTAACGGCCCATCCTTATTTTAAATCTTCCTTTCATTAACGAAATTGAAAATAAAATCCTAATAAATCTTAATTAATTTCAAAGAAAACCTTTTCCGTGGAGACCGTATTTCAAACAAATTGACTGGCTTTAAAGATGATCTTACACTGTTAGATAAGCAGTAAATAAATACTTGACCACTTCCTTAATTGTCACTGTCTACTTTTTATTTTCAATGTGTATTTTAATGTAAATAAGAAAACTGCTCATTAGTCTAGTGAAAATAACAGCCTTCCACGAAGAGCGTTACGAGTTCTAATATAGCTTGCTAAACGGAAAAGAAAACTTTGCCAGGAAACTTGCACGTACGTATTTCTGCATGTTCTCGAAAAACGTGTGAAGTCTGCCATCCTGCACTTGATCAGCGTTGTGAACTATGGCCTTAGCATTCTCATAGTGAGAAGAGGCCCATGCCCAGCAAAGGGACAGTTTATGTACAGGGCCGATGATGATAATGAAATAGCTTGCTCCGTATTACATACATAATGACATGGAAATTAGGCTAGTGGAGTTATCATTGTACTCGTACTCGTTAGAATTATATTAGCGTCGATACATTTTTATAGGATTTAAATACAACTGACGCACTCAGGAATGATTTGTGTTTAAGGTGACTGTAGGAATAGTTATCCTTATGTTTAACAAAAAGATCGACCAAATTTTATGCTTCAAATTTAGATGCGAGCAAACGAGACATATTCCATTCCATAAGAAATCTTAATCAATTCATAAATTACAAAATTCTGATGTAACAAGCATAACAAAATAATACAACCGTTTTAAGGAGCCCTTTATTTTTTAATCGGTTGAAAATGGGTTCACCTTTAAAATTATAATAGAAAATAGGTATAATATTAGATCACATAAACGTTGTACAGAGCTGGCGACCATGGGTGAAAATTACTTTTACTCATCCCTTGAGAGATATAGCTACACGTAAATAACTCGTGTCCAAACCATCTCAGCATTCCTTTCTCAATTCTCGTCACACCATCTTCTTTCAGGCCGGCGAGCATGCATGAAAAGAGTGAATGTAAAGGTAGCGCGTGAGGTTTGTAAGGATAGAAGCAAGTGGCGTTCTGTTGTCTTTACCTACCCCGACGGAAAAAAGTCGTGAGTATATGTATGTATGTGAATAACTGATATATGTAAAAGAAAATACTAGAACTGTCGAAACAGGGATGAGATCAGCATCAAATAACCAGCGTATCTATTCAACTAAATGTTTCTAATGTGAAAGCACCATTGAATTGAATTTTCTTTTGCGTTGTTTTAAAATACAAATGGAAAAGGTGCAGAGAATTCCGAGCTCTTTGCTTGTAACACTTTTGTCGGGATAGTAATGGCATCACTGTGAGAAAGAGATGGATTTACTCTAATCAAATGTGGATGTTAGAGAAGGCAATATTATTTTTGTTGCGCTAGTCTTACAAAGGATGCCATGGCAGTAATATATCAGTTTAGTTTCTTAAAAAGGAGTACAGAATATATAACATGTGTTATATAACATGTCGACATTATATGACATTCAGTCTCCACATTACAATATGCTTACTGCAACCCAATATTCCCCAAGGAACATAATATAATATGCTAAATTGTTGCTTCTTGCGCCTCATAAATTTGGTTGTAGCTTGCCTGTCAGTTAGTCAGGCAAACTTTTATATATATAGACTTTATGTTATGTAATCTGCACGCATTTGGCGATTGAGTTGTATTAAAGAAGTGATAACTGTTAAGCTAGTTTTTCACAAGAGTCAAAAGTTTGCCAGGAAGAATTATTTTTTTTATAGACTCACGCCTGTATCCCCGAAGGGGTAGGCAGAGGTGTAATATTACACCCACATTTCGCCATGAATTTTTAGGTCCCACGTAATAGGAGGCAAGCCTATTGCCGTACCGGCCACATTACCAGACTCCGTGCTGCTACTGAGAATTTCCTAACGGAAAAACCCAATAACACTTTGCCCGACCCGGGAATCGAGCCCGAGACCTCCCAATTTCACGCACCCATTTATGCCGCGACACCAACGAGGCAGAAAAAAGTACCAATGAATATTATGGCCTCGTGATTAGACAATTGTACGTTCGAATCCCAGCCATTGTATTATTGGAGGGAAGTCCCTTTACAATACAATAATTTTATTATGTTATTAGTATGGTATGGTAGTAAAGGTTAGGACAGTTCTTTACTAGCGTAGGATTTAGTAGTGTATATAGCCTAGTGCATGCATCGGCTTTTCTTGCAATCAGATAATTTGTTTAGTAATCACAAGCCGCATCATCATCATCCCAGCACTCTTCCATTTACAACCCAGGGTCTGCTTACTTCTAATAATTCTAAGTAATTCCATTAAATGCAATAAATGTTAAGACGTAGAAATTTTACGGCTGCCATAAAACCTTTTATAATTTAATCTAATAGCAAATACGAAAGCTAGTTCCTATAACGAGCCCAACATATACTCTCTAAATGTTCCTTTAACTGTAAACAGTTTTATTTCACAAGTTTCAGCCATAAAATATACTGCGAAACTCTTGTTTTAATGTATGTAACCCTCTCCTAGTATAATCTAATGAGTGTTGTAACACACTGCCGATAATAGGTTTAATTTCAAATTACTAGAAAGTTCCTAACCCTTAATTTTGTAATAAAATTATGTGTTTTTCTACTTTATGTCCCGATACCGACAGTAAACTTATTAAATTTATTTTGTTTTTTATAGACTCACGCCTGTAACTCCGAAGGGGTAGGCAAAGGTGTAATATTACACCCACATTTCGCCATGAATTTTTAGGTCCCACGTAATAGGGGGCGAGCCTATTGCCGTACCGGCCACATTACTAGACTCCGTACTGCTACTGAGAATTTCCTAACGGAAAAATCCAATAACACTTTGCCCCACCCGGGCATCGAACCCAAGACCTCCCAGTCCACCGCGCACATTTATGCCGCGAGATGCGTGTGTGGTAGCATAAGCAGCGATAGCGGAGATGCCAACAGACTGCCCTGCAGAGGGATCGCGTTCGAATCCACGGCGCGCACCACTGTCTTTTCGGACTTGTATGCGTAAGCAAGTTAAGCCGTCGGTCCCAGCTGTCATGAAAGTCTTTGACAGATATAGGGAGTCAGTACCTCTGTATAAAATGACGCTAGTCTAAACCATGGACCATCCTTAGGGTTGCGGAGGTCAGACAGACAGTCGCTCTTTGGAAAAGCCAATATTCGGTCAAATCTGGTTAGACTAGAAAGAAAGAAAGAAAGAAAGAAAGAAAACATATTTATTCTGTTAAGAAGAAGTGATTACATTTTTTTTTAACATACTAGGTTTTTATAGAGGTAACAGAATTGGCCCCCAACTCAGCGTAGTGCCATCTAGTTCAACTAGGTGGCGCTGATATTCTGTTGGTACCATTTATTGACAAATAAATAAAAATAAATAAATATATACCAAATAATATTAATGATAATATTACTAACCCCGGCCGGTCGGTACACATTTTGTTTAGAATAAACAATTAAAGTGTTGGTGACATTATTACAAGACCAAACATTTATTTGTCCATTCCCGGGACAATGTCACCATCATGTTTATCGCATCTCAAACCAATCTGTTATGGCAACATAGTCCCAAGAATTGACAAGTACTAGTAGTAGTAGTAGACTAGTAGGCGGAACCCGGATTGTAATTGGGATAGTTTGGTAACGCTAGGATATTAAATTTAGAAAGATTAAGAGATTAATTTAATTATATAAATAATTTTATTTAAAATAATAAAAGTAATTCCAACACACATTTCCACACAGAAGTAGGTAAAATGACTAGTCCCGACTGAGATGTCATTGCAGAGCCTAAATTACTCAAGCTCGAAAGACGACATTTGGAATCATCGGAACAAAAATAACACAAAACCCATTGTGTATTAAAATTAAAATGTGTATTACAATCTCTAACTTGTTGATATTGGGCGCAGTGCCAAATCTATTGCATCGTTAATATGCCAAGATTCGCTCCTCGTTATCCATGCTCACAGCAGGATTTGGGATTATTTTGTTGTTGGATGAGGAATGGAAATGATGTCAGAAGATGTTAAGTGTGAAGTGTTGGATTCAGGGAACGTAAGGGCGTTACAGCCTTGGTATGGCAAACAGAAACCGAAAAGCATGCATGAGAAGTTTGTTGAGGGTGAACGAAGCAATAGAGATAATTTATGTATCTGTCGTGCCTTCGAGAATCCGGCTACATAGACACCCATGTATGTGATATGTGTGTAGGTATGTATAGGACAGAAAGGTGCCATGAGACCTATCCTTTATTTATTTCATTAAAATTGAGAAAAGAAGAAAAGAAAAATGTTTATTAAGTCATTTTTTTCAAGCTTTTCTTAAAGCAGTTCCGCCGAATCGACGCTCTAGGGGCAATAGAATCGTTCTGTATGTTAGCTACCAATTTTATTTTCTGAACAAAATAAGTAGGTATATTGATCGGGAGTTGGTCCAGGTTGTTATGAAGAAGATTTACCGTACGGTGTCAGCTCACACAGCCTGCGCGCTGGCCGGAACGATCCGATGGTACCTGGAGGCTGAGGTGCTTGCCGATGGCTATTTCTAGGTCATGGAATTCCGAGAGGCCACGGGAAACTATCCTCCCTCGGAATATATTACGGCTTGGCGAAACCGAGCCAATCAACAGGCGGTTCGAAAAGGGACGTCACGATTGAAGGCACCAACAGCCAGCCTTCGAATCGTCAGTGCGCTTAGGCCTTTATTGGCACAGTGGGTTGGGCGGTAGCATGAGACCCTTTCTTTACGGCTAAAGTGCAGGTATTGTCGGGGCATGGTTACTTCGGCAAGTACCTGCACACGGTCGCTAGGAGGGAATTGAGTCCCGCCTGTCACCACTGCGACTGCAGCGAGGAAACAGCTCAGCACACGTTCGAGCTCGCTGTTATCGGAGATGACCTCTCACTGACAACCGTGGTCCGAGCCATGGTAGAAAGTGACGGTAAGTGGGCTGCGGTCGCATCCTTCTGCGAGGACATCATCTCGCGGAAGGAGGCAGCGGAGCGGATTCGTGAGGACAACAAGCCTGGCGGATCCGATCTGTCGCCGGCGCGACTGGCAGGCGCAGGCGCGCATTTGCGCGCCTGATACCACCGTAGCTAAGACTGCGGGTGTGACAACGGGGATTCTCTCACTTGCCAACGGAGCCCATGAGGAAGGCGTCACCCTACAATTAGGGCTTCGTATTAATGAAAGTGCTCGGTTCTTACTCCGAGCGAGTATCACTGGGTGGGAAAGCGATGAGGAGGCACTCCGTGAGGGTTTAGTCGGTATACCAAAAACAGCCGGGGAAGCCCGATATAACCCCACATTCTCCCCGTGAATGACGGGGTATGCGTACGTTAAAAAAAAAGGTTGTTATGAAGATCTTTGCCACTCGATATGGAACTCTTCACTACCCTAGAATATACCGACACTGGTCTAAGCCATAGAATATCACTGCCGAGGTAAAGTACATTTAATACACTGTTTCACACTGGGTAAACAACCCTATGACAATCAGGGACTGTTTTGATTAGCTGAGTATGTTGACGCAAAATTAACATAAACAAGCTTGATTATTATGCAGATAATAATAATTATGTAGCACACAGTGACAGTGCAGAATTCATCACATTATCCTTTGTCTAAGAACTCCTTGGGGTTTTTATTTTATTTTATCCCTAACTAGATTTTGCCCTTGGCTTCGTCTACGTGGGAGTTGGTTATTGGATAAATATGTGATTATACGCTGCAAATGTAAATAAATTACTGCAAAAAATAATCAAAATCTGTTGATCAGTTTTTGCAAGAAAGAGTAGCAACGGAAAGGAATCAGTAACATCCATACATCCATCTATCCTCAAAAACTGTTTCGTTTTAATAGAGTAGGTATTAAGATAAGAACACATTTCGACCACGTACCGGACGACGCAGCAGAGGTAAGCCTCCCGCAAGGTGAACTGACGATCTAGTTAGGATCGCGGCAAGCGGTTGATGCGGGTGGTTCAAGATCGATTTTCCTGGAGAGGCTTGGGGGAGCCCTATGTCCAGCAGTGGACGTCTCTAGGCTGACATGATGAAGAACACGTTCTTTATTTTCGTCTTTTAGTAGTAATTACGTCAAGTATATTCGTTACGTACACAAAAAAATATTTATATACAAATAGTATGCCCGTCTAATATTTCTATCAACAAAATTGCGATGTGAAACTTCCTTCGCTCCGTAAATCGCTTAATTTTGTCGAGAGGAGGGCTAATGTTTTTAACATACGACAGGCTATCAAATCATTTGTCAGCTGTGGCATCCATTATTAATGATTTTAGTTTTAATCGCTCCGTTCGCGAAGACAAACATTACATCGGTATATTTATGTAAGGTTTCGTGTGCTATGTAATATTATAAAAAGGAGAAAGTATTTTGACTAGGTGGATGATAAGAAGGTTTCGTTGTCTCTAAAGGTTATTTGGGTAAATTGGTTCGATTCTTATAGGTACGGATAAAAAATGTTGAATTAATCACTCTTTTCGAATGAATCTGGTTAATGGTTTAAATCAGAATTTTGTCCTGAAACGAGAACCGGTACTGACGTACTGTAGCGCTTTACTGTAAATACCACATGTGGTGACCCATCCAAGCAGTTTCCTTTGTCAACTTCGCTTTACTTTGAAAAATATATTCAATACTTTTCGTCAGAATTTGGCTCATTTTATAAGCTTGTATGAATAAGCTGGCAATGCTTAAGTGTTTTGACGATGGACGATAATCAATCAGTAACGAATTTGATATCTGAAATTAATATATAATTTTATTATTTGATTCTAGTACCTAGTAGTTGTCCATTGATATCTTATCTCTTCTTAAAAAGCAAACTTAATTTCGCAAAGAAGTGCGTAGTTTTAGTGCTAAGCCACGACCGACGTTTTAATTGAAGTTAACTTAGAAACAAACATTACAGACAAAAACAAAACAACAGAAACAATAAAAAAGTACTTTTAGGGACACTTTTACTGCTCATACTCGGGCAGAATTTTCCACAAGAGCTATCCGACAGACTGGCATATACGTACCTACTATATATAACCGTTCTGTAAGCAAAGCTCATACTAAAAAACTAGCTAGAACTTTTGCGACAGTATGAGAATTTTTAACTGAATAAGCCCGGGTTACGTAAACTGATGTGGACTTTGAAAGTTGAGCCGAGATTAAGTTCTCGAATTTGGGGTCCGAGTTCGTAACCTAACTCGGCAACTTTAGCTCGCTGAGTTTTGTTACTGTGAGGTTTTTGAGGTAACACAATTTTTTTGTATGAAATTCGATGGCCTCGTGGTCAACATTTTGCGAATATTTAGAAAGCCTTGCTTAGATTAATTAAATTTTTGTAGTGCCAAGTGGAAAGACCGACAGACTGCTACGCAGAGGGTCTAGGGTTTGAATCCACGGCACAGGGACAGTATGCGGCTAATGATGATTATAATTTGTAACCGGCTTCAAAAAGGAGGAGATTATAAAATCAAATGTATTGTTTATGTTTCGTACGATATAGATAACTACTTACTTTCCGTTTGGACCCATGGTCCCATCTAAGCTTAAGATGTTTTTGAATTCGGTTTAACAGGTTCTCTTTGATATTTTTATAGCCACGCACTTAGTATATTTTCTGATTTAAACAATGCTGACCTTCAGTTTCGCTACTAGTACGGCAGATTCTTTTTATTTTAAGTGACGTATTGAATTCTATTTCCGTGAGGTGTCACCACCCCATACCATCCCATGGGTGTCGTAAGAGCCGACAAAAGGAGCATACTATAGAGAACCGCACTGTAAGATAAGGAAACCTTGATACAAACCCTATACCAACCCGTTTGGCCAGCGTGGTATAGTAGGCCAATTCCTCTTTTCAAAGGAGAGGCCTAGTCCAGCAGTGGACTGTTAAAGGCTGATGATGAATGATGATGATAAATTGAATTTTTCGAAAAAAAACGGAAAAGCCTAGTAACACTGACAAAGTGCCCGGTAAAGCCAACAGGCTCGCCCCTTCTTACGTGGGATATACAAATTCATAATATGGCAAAATGTAACATTACTCCTTTGCTTACCCGTTGGTGTGAGTCATTAAAAAAAATCCAAGTATATGCATTTGTTTACTCGTGATATAGAAGACCAAATCCTCTTGCTAACTCACAATGCTGCTGTGACGCTAATTAGGAGACGCCTGATGCTACGAAAAGCTGAATGATGAAAATATTTGTTTCCTTCATGGCATAAAATTTTATATAGATACACATACATAGTCTCTCGCATATATCTCCGAAGAGGTAGGCAGAGGTTTATTGCTACACCCACTTTTCGCCAGATTTATTTTAGTCCCACGTAATAGGGGGCGAGCCTATTGTCGTAACGGGCACATTACCAGACTCCGTGCTGCTACTGAGAATTTCCTAACGGAAAATCTCAATAACACTTTGCCCGACCCGGAGATCGAACCCGAGACCTCCCACGCGCACATTTATGCCGTTAGACCAACGAATGAAACTATAAGTATGATTTTCTTTTACTAAATGACCCCTAGTATCTATTAATTTCACTCGCATGTCGGAGTATATCGGTAAAAAACAGTAAATAGTCGAACTGTAATGAAACATTTCATTTACAGACATTTTCGTTTAGCGTTTCTACACATTGGTAATGTGAACCAATTTGAAATATGCGAGGCAATACGCCAATGGTAGAATGCAGATCTGATGGATGCCTTGGATTTAATTTAATTAAAATAGTCTACAAAAATAAAAGCTTTGTTTTCAATGTTCACCAATTGCGTTTGAGGCTGGTATTGTAATTTTCAGTTATTGAAGTCAGCTGAATGTACTGATACTGGCCTAAGTCATGGAATATCGCTATTTCTTTAGGTCAGATAGTAGTCGCTCTGTGTAAAATTTAATATTCTGACCAATCTGGTCAGACCAGTTAGTTTTTTTTTTTCCTCCTCATGTACCCATGTGTCGGAGGGTAGGGTTTCACCAAAGCATTCCTCGCTACCCCCCGACGGGTATTGGCCCGCCAGATGGTCAGGCGGGCCCCGAACGAAACCCCCTTGGCGGCGGATGAAGGTGTTGGGCTCCGCCGCCAAAACACCCAGCGGCCGCAGAGGATAGGGAGGACAGCAACGCAACACCGCATCTCCTCTTCCTCTGCGGCCCCACCGCGACGCACCGATGGTGCGCCCCCATTTGGTCGCGGGAGATAGGGCGCGGGGCAACGCAACACCCACACGCCTCTCCTCCTGCGACCGCACCCGACTGCGAGGGACAGACAGAACTGTCCCCCGCACCCGCACCATGGGACGCATCCTACGCAAGCCTCTACCAAGCCCACGTGGAGCGTCCCCTCCCGGGATCCCGCTTAGCTTCACCGTGGGTGGCTTCTAACCCACGGTTACTGAGCCCCCCCACCACGACAAGGTGGAGATCCCACGGGGGGGATCGTGGGGTTGCCTCGACCTCAGGCATCAACCGAAAATATCCTTCAAAAGTAGTAATAATAAGATTGAAGAATTATAAGAACTTAATAATAAAAAGTGACTAAATAACTGCATTTTATTGATCAACTAGAGGACGCCAGCAGCTACGCCTACACTTTTTTTAAATTTTGGCCGTTCCCGTTGGAAATTCGGGAATTACCTTCTTAGTGCACCTCTACGGTCCCCAAGGAGCATACATGCCAAATTTCAGCTTCCTGCGCCCAATAGTTTCGGCTGTAGCGTGTCTGTCAGTCAGTCAGTAACGCAAAGATTTTATATATTAAGATTTGTTAAATCAATTATGTTATACTAAAACTATCAAGACCCTAAAAAAATATTATCATCCTCCTAGCGTTAACCAAGTTTCAACCTGGGGTCCTCTTACTAGTCTAACCGGATTTGGCTGAATATTAGCTTTTTCATAGAGCGACTGCATGTGATCGCAGCCCGAAGCGATAGCGATATTCCGTGGTTAGCCTAGTGTCAGTTTATTCGGACGTACTGACGCCTTAACAACAGTCAAGAGCCATCTATCGTGTTAGGAACACGGGAAATGGCTGGATGTGTATGGTGCTGCGCTGTTGAGAGCATTGGTCTATGCGGCTCAAGATCGATCTGTGTAGAGAGCCTTGGAGTACGATTGTTGACGTTAACGACGAGGGAGCAAATTTCCAGAAGCACAGGTTTTATGTCTGCAATATCACTTACCAATGGGAAGCCTATTGCCTCTTTGCAAGAAAAAGCCATAAAAATTACCTACTATACTTCCAAAATGGTTTATCCAAGCTGCGACGCAGATTACCAGACTTAGGAGACCTTATAAAATGGCTTAGTCTTTTTGTATAACACATACTAGAATTAAGCTATGTCTAGTTAAACTGGAAACCGACCCGAAATAACCAAGGTCTATAATCTAGCCTATAAGTTTTCTACATAAGCAGTTGGGTCGTACTATTAAGCCGGGTTCGTTTATTTCAAAACTAATAATTTTGGGTATCGATTTGTTAAAGTTGTTTGCAGATTGGAAGCCCATTTTTAGTACTAATTTTGCTTTTGTCTCGATCGAACCTCGTGAAGGCCCACACTCTAAGCTAACAAGACATTTCAATCGAAGCCGAACAGTATTCAACTTCATAAACACGTCACCATGTCAAAGTTAGGAATTAATTTCAGATGTTGCGCGAATACTGTTAATTTTGGCTGAATGCCAAGCTTGCCAAGTTACGCCGCACATTCTCAACGTCTGGAACGGCCGTTTCAGCATGCATATTACTGCATGCTTCTAAACAAGGATTGGGGAAAGAATTTCTATGGCATATAATTTTGTTGGAAAGTTGATTTATTATCTAGGTAATAGTGTCAGCTATGCTTACAAACGATTGGCTGTATAATCTTGCAGGGTAGTCAAGAGTGTATTTTATAACAGGGAAAACGAAGTGATCTGCGAAACTTAAATCTTTAATCCATTACTCATCTATTCGTTACCAGCCCACTCATTTTGATTAGGAGTTAAGTGGCGAAGTTGTTTTTTTTACTCCAATATTTATTTCTTTCTATATACTTTGATTAATGTTGTTGCAGGTTCTAAGACAGAAAAAAAAATCCCGGGATATCATGAGTATAAAAACCCTCTGTCTTTAATGGTCACTGCTGCTTAACCTTGATGCAGAATTATGTAGGTAATACAGTTATAGGAAGCTTTCACATTTACAGTTATAGGCAGTTATAGGAAGTCCTGCCAGCAAAGAAGAACATTACTTAACCCTTGAGGTGCGATCAAACTAAAGGCAAAGTGCCACAAGTGCAAAGGGTCACGATGCTGCAAATTTTCATTGGCACAGGTTACCGGAAAAAAAATAATTATGACACCTTAATATAATTATATCACATAAATTGCATATCATTATGTTGGTTATAAAATCAGCTATGATAATAATAACATAAATTACTACTTAATACTCACCTTTCCGGCAAAACAAGCTTACAAACTTAGAAGTTTGTTATTTTTTCACTGGTTCGCACAAACATTTCATCACATATTAATGAATTTCATTACTTGTTTGGTTCATAAACACAAAAACATTATCACATATACCTTTAGGTTTTCACACAATACATTATTTATTTGTAACAAATGAGTCTAACGCCACTAAAAAAATTATAATCCGAACGCGTAACAAAAAGTTCGCCGTGCCGGGCCGCCATGTTACTGTAGCGAACACTGTGGCTGTGAATTATTTACCATTTGAAACACGATAACAGTGAAAACGTACAACAATACTAGTATTTAATTGCTAAAATATGTTTTCAGATAAATAATCTGGGTACTTTTATGTCTTTCATAACTATTAAAAGAGTATTTATCATAAAACTATTACGAAAATAGCAAGTTTCAAGAGTAGAAATAGCCCGTCTTAAAAGTTTTTGCCTTTTATCACTGTATTTCTTGTCTTTGTCACGAATAATGTCCCTTCACAATTAATATTTATTTATTTCTGAGTAAATCTATATAAGTATCTTTATAAAATATTCACCGGTTTCTTCCACAAGACAACTTTTATTATAAAGATCGCGGAACAAAACACAACAATGGCGGACGCTTTCGCAACTGAGACACAGATAATTATATTTCAATATTTTTTGGCACGTTTCGTTTCCCTCACCCTTCTAAAACGATTTAAATGCATAGAATATGAAGTATTCTAATAGTTACTACTTTCGTTGGTTTAAGTAAAACAAAACGTAAAAAATCCGCGACCAATAGGACGACTTTTTTAGAGCACGACCATGCGTGCTGTAAACACATGGGACCACTTGAATTAGAGCCCGACCGTGCGTGCTGTAATCACGTGGGGGGTTAATAGCAAGAAAGTAGTTTTATCAATAGTAATGCTGGATGCACTAGGACCAACACTCAGCGCAATGTCAAGCGGCGAGGCGGCCGCTTAAACCACTACGCCAACCGTGCAGTCAAACTTCAAATTTGTCCTCTGCAGAAAAGGTTTCGAAATTGCCTCAGCATCGAATACGATGTCACGTGTCACGGAAGTTTTAATCTTATTGTCAAACTTTTAAAATATATTGCTGACTGTAGTATAAATATTTCATGTCATAGAGATATCGAGCGCAGTTTCTGCAGCATTACCGATATAATTTCAAAAGAATTTTGTTGCAACTTCCAACAAATTTTTATAGGCTACATGTTAATTTTTCTAGACCATTGCAGTTACTTCGATGTTTCTTGCCTAGTACAATTCACGTGTCTTAGAAATAATACATATTATTCAATAAATTTTTGAAAGATATATTTTCCTCACTCGAACCCCAATGTCAAAAAGTTACTAGCATTCTCGACATTCAACAAAGTCATTCTCATACGTCTCAAACATAACGTAACTGTTTCTGGACTTACTGCTACCAATCAATAGGACGACTTTTCAGTATTAAATGTTCGAAAAGAAACATACGGAGACGTAGGTTGGTGCTTAAAATAAGAACAGAGAGATTATAAACAATATACGATTTTCAAAAAAATCACCTGTAATTAAAGTGCTTAAAAATAATAATAATTATCAAAAAGAAAGTTAAGTATCTTGAGAAGGTTAAGTATCTTAAGAAAGTGAAGTAATCGGACGCTGAAAAAGCTAAAGCTGCTTTCAAAACTATTTTCTTTGCATATTTTTATAAAAAGTAAGTACATGAACAGTTCACGAGAAGTTTTTATTGAAATGGGATAATTTGCATTTATTTGTAAAAATGTTTCAGAAATTTTCTTGAGAAATCTCGGGATTAAAAAAATGAATATTAATCAAACGCTTCAGTAAATTTTAAGACGGATGATCTAAAAAACGTTTTAGTGGTTTGATCAAATTAGTTCTCAGAATTTGGATGCTGGTGCAGAAAGATAAAAGAAATGAAAATGGTTAATAAGAGACAAGTTTAATTTGACTGCACTAGTGGAGATGCAGCGGTAACTGCAACTCAGAGGGTCTCAGGGTCAAATCCAAATCATCTTTGACTTTAGACCAATGACATTTCGAAATTATATGCGTATTAAATTGTTGATTATCGCTTGCTAAACGGTTAAAGAAAATATCCATAATACTCTCGAAATACATGTGAAGTCTACAAAGTCGCATTTAGCCAGCGTGCTGGAATTTCATCTCACAATTCTCATAGTGAGCATAGGCCGAGGCTCAGTAGTGGGACAGTTTATAATACTGGGCTGATGATGATGAAATGATGAATAACTTAGTAGTTATGTCAGCTTAGAGGCAATGAACCGTTTCAAGTGTCGTTGATTTGATTCACAATTTCGCAGTTTAGTGACTTTTTGTGAACTACTCAAACCAGGATATGTCAGCCGAAATAATTGTAGCGACATATGCACATACCTATTACTCAAGAAACGTTTACTTTAAGGCAGCGATAGCCTAGTGGAGATACCAACAGACTGCCATGCAGGTATCGTGTTCGAATCCACGGCGCGCACCATTGACTTTTCGGAGTTATGTGCGTATTGAATTGTTAATTATCGCTCGCAACTTGCCGCGGAGACCACGTTAACCCGTCGGTCCCGGCTGTCATGAATATTTTTGACAGTCGTTATAGGGCGTTAGTACCCCCGCATAAACTTACACTAGTCTAAACTATGGAATATCAATATCCCTTTGGGTTGCGGATGTCAGGCAAGCAGTCGCTCTGTGGAAAAGCTAATATTTAGCCAAAGCCGGTTAGACTAGTAAGTGGACCCCGGGTTGAACATGGGATAACGCTAAGAGGATGATGATTATTTAAGAAACGTTTGTTTAAATTAAATTGACTGATCAACCCCCAATATACCTGAACCGTTTTCTCCGCATCTGTAACCAACCTAGACCTTATAAAGCGCCATCTATCATTCAGAATATAAAGCAGCTCTTCTTTATTAAATAAATAATCTAGGCTTTATCGTGTACTTCAATCTTGAATCCAAGGTTCTATACGGACACCAAATTATACTTTTGTACTATATTCACAAAAGGAAAGTTATTAGTATTTACATGATTTATGATATCCAATGAAAGCCCATGATCTCAAGATATATATCATTTCTGATATAAAGTAAAGCATCTTATACACGGGCTACTGAATTTGTAAGCATGAGTGAATTTTTAGTTGTATTAGAATGTTCTTTGCATATTGGTAAGTTTCATAGCTTTGTAGGATTTAAATTTCATATAAGTGTCCTGTATGACCAAGGTTTTCTCCGTGTTATTTTTTGGTAAATCGTGTTTTCTAAAAAAATCCCAGCTTGATGGACTTGGCGCCTCCAAAACTCCCTGCATAATAAATGTCATGAAAATCATGGGAGTTGTTTCGTGTATACAATGTGTTGATATGCATTTGCAAAATATTTCAGTAATACCATATAGACATTACATATACCGATTCACCTAAAATTGATTTAAACAGTGTGCGATATTTTTTTCTTTTTTTTAAAAGACAACTCCCGCATTAGGACTGAATCCTGGGTCGCGGGGGACTTTACAAACATACAACTAACGGACACAATGAACACCCAGACTCGAAACAACAACTTGTGAATTACACAAAGTTGTTGTCTCGTGTGGGGATCGAACCCACATCACTCGGCGCCGTGTCAAGCGGTGTGGCGGCCGCTTAAACCACTACGCCAATCGTGCAGTAAATTTAAGACCCTACTTTATATTACTTCGATAGAAAATCAGTATAAACTGTTGAAATGTGCAGAAAAGACAGCACAGTAGGTACGCCTGCTTGTAGGTGTTAGGTATGTAACTGCAATACGAGCTCGCGGCGATCAGCTGAGCGACGGCGGTGGTCAATACACCGAGTTGATTTTTAAAATGCATGATCACGAAAAAATTGTTCTTCAAGTGAGTTATTTTTTCATGTATTTGTATTCAGTTATAGTAGTATATTCATCCTGAAAATATTTTACAAATGCATATTAACACCTTATATATATATATATATATATATATATATATATATATATATATATAATTGATTTTGTATATACACATATATACATGAATTGCTCGTTTAAAGGTATTCGATACGATACGATTATAGCTTTACTTACACAAGACAACACAAGTGACACTGACACATACGTAAAGAAAAATACATGTTAACACGAAGACTTCTACTGAACATCTTGTCCAAATTGTTTCAGAGAAACACATTACATATTTAGACGCTTACAAGAAAGGAAAAACGCTCCGAACCATACCCAAAGGTACGGCGCGATTCAGCGGGACATGTTGGAACAAATAAACTAAGTCTGCCTGTAATACGGACGATAGAGGATGATTTGATAACAATTGTACGCTAGTTTGTATTTTTTTGAGCATGAGTTGGAATTATTTGTACGTGTGTCGCTGAGTATGGAGTTTGTTTGAGAATGATCTTTATTATAATGCTGATAAGGTTCATATCAAAAGCAGCTTTTTCCATGTGTATATAAAGTACTAGACTAGAGGTTACACCTGCGTTATTTAACCCATTAACGCCCGCCGTACTCGCGCGAACACTGCTACAATAATGCATATTTCAATATTATCTGTCTGTGGTTTTACTCGATCTCAAGAATTATATAATGGCCAGTTAACGTCGTTCTGAATGAAAACATAATTGTGAGGGTAGTTTGTTTTTTTTATCAAATTCGTTAGTGACAAGTCCGGATTGTGAACAAACGTGTCAAGGTAAGATACAATAATAAATACTTGTTATAAATCCCGAAGTATTTTTATTTGTTATTGATGATAAGTTATTGTTGTTTTGTATTCCATCATATGATACTCTTTTAGTAATAATTTCTTATGATTTACACGTAAGAAGATCCATTTTAGTTTACTGTACTCGGGCGTGTACAACGGGCACTTATGTTCTATTTTTTACAGGTGTTTTCATATATTTTGAAATGGCGAACCGTTCCGTTTTTACGAGCCAAAATGATTATTCAAGACTGGAGGAAACCCTTGAATTGATAATGGCTGATGAAAATGACGATTTGGAGTATGATGTATTATTGTTACCACCGGAACCGGCAGTTGTAAGTGATGAAGAAGAAGGCAATGACGATGAACTTACATGTTCAACTCTTCCGAGAGAGGTGCCTGGGACTGTCGAGGTTGTTCCTCGCCATCTAGGTGGTGATAATCAAATCAAATCAAATCATTTTTATTGTACACCAAAGTACTACAATTTGTTATACTTATTTGTAAAAGTTAATGTACAAATGGCGGCCTTATCACTTATAAGCAATATCTTCCAGGCAACCTTTGGATGGACTAAAAAGCAAGGAGCCTGGAAAAGGGCAGTTTGGCGATACTGATGATTTATTCAAATTTTTTAGGAACAGTAAACACGATAAAAAAATAAAAAATAAACAAATTAAGAAATAAAACTAATATTTACATATAAGTGCTAAAAATACACACATAAAATACTGAAAAATATACTACATAAACATACATAAATAATTATAAATATATAATACATACATAAAAGTGTAGGAAATGGAAGATAGAAAAAAGTATGAGTTTGACAATAGATAGAAAATATTAAATAGATAAATAGTAGTCTTTTAATAACTTTTTAAAGGAAGTTATAGTTTGAGCCTGCTTTACGGATATAGGCAAAGTTTCCACACAAAGATTCCACAAGCGAACGGCTTGTACCGTGAATGACTTGTCATAGAAAGAAGTGGAATGCATTGGACTTGCTAATATTAAATTCACAGATGACCTCAGCGATCTTGAATGTGTGTCACATAGAAAATTGAAACGTTCCTTTAAATAAGGCGGAGATGAGGGATTAAAAAGAATGTTATAAAGTAAAGAAAGAATGTGAGTATTCCGTCGAAGGCGAATTGGGAGCCACTTGAGCAATTTGCGGAAATCAGAAACGTGATCGTATTTGCGTAATCCAAATATAAATCTAATACAAAAGTTTTGAAGGCGCTCAAGCTTATCAAGTTGCTCCTCAGTGAGATCTAGATAGCTGACATCAGCATAGTCAAGGATAGGTAAGAGAAGAGAATTTGCGAGCGCAATCTTCGTGGCAGTCGGCAGAAAGTTCCGCAATCTTCGCAACGTCCCAGACGCAGCGAATAATTTGCGACTGACTTGACCAATTTGTGGGCCCCAGGATAACGTTTTATCTATATAAACCCCCAGGTTCTTCACGCAGTCACTAATGGGTATGGGGATACCACTAAAGTTAATTTGAGGTAGACGATTCCAGTCCACACGTGATATCATCTTGGGACTGCCTACAACAATAACCTGCGTTTTTGCAGGGTTGATTTGTAGACCAAATCTGAGACTCCATGCAGCTATCCGGTCTAAATCTGTATTAATGATGCGGAATGCTTCAAACAATTCGTGTACAGGTGCTTGAGTGTAAATTTGAAGATCATCTGCATAAAGGTGGTAGGATGACTGAAGCTGATAAGAGATAGAATTTATAAAAATTGAGATAAGTAAGGGAGATAGAACGCCACCCTGTGGAACGCCGACTGTGGTATTGCACCACGAAGAGAAAGAGTCTTCGATCCGTATACGTTGTCGGCGGCCAAACAGGTAACTGTGAAACCAATCAATCACTTGTGGAGATATGTTAATAGAGCGTAGTATGCCAAGCAGAATATGGAAATCAACGGTGTTGAAGGCGTTACTAAAATCAAGTAAGGTAAGTACAGTCAGATTTCCATTCTCCATACCAAGCCTTATGTCGTCGGTAATGTTGATCAGTGCCGTAACGGTGCTGTGACCTGGTCGGAATCCGGATTGGAGAGGATTGAGGAGTAGGTTCTTGTTAAGGAATGTGCTAAGTTGGATATGGACAAGTCGCTCAAGCACTTTAGAGAGGAAAGGTAGCACGGAGATAGGACGAAACTCGGAAAAGGACGAGGGTTTGGATTTTTTAGGTAAAGGAATAATTTGAGCGTCTTTCCATGCAGATGGAAATACGCCCCGGGATAAGGAATAATTTAGAATATGACACAGGATATGAAGGATTTCATCTAAGATGGGAAGGATCATCTTTCGACTGACACAATCATTACCGACGGCATTGGAAGAAATAGATAGTACGCTCTTTTTAACATCACACTCAGATAATTGATTAAAAACGAAAGATGGGTATACTGGGGTTGGAAGCGATGAAAGATCGTGTAAAGTATTATTTTTAGTAGTCCTATCAAATTGGGACGAAGCAGTGAAATGTCGATTTAATAAATCAATATCAATTTTATTAGTAGTGAGGTCATGTGTAGACTTCCCAACCCCCAGAGTTCTTAGAAATTTCCAGACCTTAGCTGGATCCTCATTCTCAACAGAGTTATGGATGTATTGGCGTTGTGCTTTCCTACACACCTTTCTGCAGTGATTTCTAATCGCAATATAGTTATCCCAATTACCAGGAGTCGCTCGACATTTATATTTTGTTTTAGCCATTGCCTTCTTCGTCAGTAACTGTTTGATTTCCTTAGTGAGCCAAGGTGAAGGTAATTGCTTGACTCTGATAGCACGGACCGGTGCATGAACATCGTACAACCGAGTAATCGTGTTTGTGAATGTTTCTACTTTTTCGTCAATGGATTGCGCACTCAGTAAGGAATTCCAGTCAATCCCGCTGGCGTCACTTCGAAGATTTTCAAGTCTCATGCCACCAAAATTGCGCTGCAGAAGAATTTTGGATTTTGTCTTAGGAAGACGAAGTTTATAAGAGAGAAAAATTAGGTCGTGGTAAGAGAAAGCGTCAGCTGCAACCTGACCATGTTTGGCGACAAGACTAGGTGAAGAGACAAACATAAGATCAAGAAGAGAAGGAGTAGAATTTGGAAAGTTATGTGTAGCACTTAAAGGAAGGATGGATAGATTACAAGATTCGACAATACTACACAAGGAAGAAGAGCGAGAATCATTTTTTAACAAGCAAGTGTTAAAATCGCCCATGACTATGGTGTGACTGTAAGGAGGGACTAAATTTTCCAAGATGCGTTCGAAAGAAGTGAAGTAATTTACGCGACAGTTAGGAGAGTAATATACACCAAGTAGAACCTTGGTATAAGACAGATCCAGTTCCAGAAAGAGATGCTCGCCGGCATTAAGCGGTGGTGGCTGTGTAGACATATCAACAACATTAAAAGGAATATGGTTACGGAGATAAATGGCTACACCACCACCACCACTCCCATTAGATAGAAGATAGATAATGATTCAGATTGGAATGATAGTGATGATGAGCCGCTTTCAAATCGTGCTAAACCTCCGAAAAGAGCCAGAATTCAGGATTCCAATGAACCTACATGGAGAAAAACTAAACCTACATATAGTACAACTCATGAAGTGACCGATGCTATTCCAAACAGACAGAGGACTGTCGTAGAATTATTGAAGGATCATAGTCCAGTGATGCTGTTCGAAAGAAATTTTGATAATGCGGTTGTAAATTTGATCGTTGAAAATAGTACATTGTACGCAGGTCAAAACAATAGACACAATTTTGAACTTTGCTGTGCTGATTTGAAAAGCTTTTTAGGGATATTGCTACTTACTGGTTGCCATGAGCTGCCTACCGAGCGTGCATACTGGAGTTTGGATGACGATCTTGGTATTCCATTGATTGCAAACTGTATGTCGCGAAATAGATTTTTGGACATAAAAAGAAATTTACACTTCGCAGACAACTCGTTAGCTAGCAATTCGAACGATGAACTGTTCAAAGTGAGATCATTGTGCGAACTTATACAGAAGAATTCTTGTCAATGGGGGGTTTTCCATGAAAGTTTATCTGTGGATGAATCCATGATAAAGTACTTTGGCCGCCATCCCGCCAAACAATATATTAGGCTGGTTTCAGAGTGACGCGCGCGGCACGCGACGTCGGCCAGCGCGTCTCAACAGCGCGTTTGGCGCGCGGAACACTGTGAAACGAGTTCGCGTTTCTCATTGCAATTTATGAAGCTTCGGCAACGCGGTCGGCGCGCGCGTCTCACACGCGGCGCGTTTGAACTGCGTGACTATGAAACGCTACTACTAGTCTAGTGTAAATGAAAGCGCGCGCGTTTGGCCGGCGCCGGTCAAACGCGTGACTCTGAAACCAGCCTTATGGGTAAGCCTGTGCGTTTTGGCTATCGGAATTGGGCGGCGACGAGTTCAGATGGATATTGCTACGATTTTGACGTATATTGTAGAAAGTCAAACGAAGTATCTGCTGATCCTCTAGGAGCAAGAGTTGTGAAAAGCTTACTAGAAAAAATGCCAATTGTTCCCAATGAACACATTATATACTTTGAAAATTTCTTTACGAATTATCAACTTTTACATGATCTACGTTTCTTAGGCTACAGGGCAACGGGTACAATACGCGATAACCGAACAAAGAAATGTCCAGTTACCTCTGTAAAAGATATGAAAAAGAAACAAAGAGCGGAATTCGACTATCGTTTTGATATAAAGAACGAAATTACTATCGCGCGCTGGAAGGACAACAATATTGTCACAATGGGATCAAACTATGATGTCATTGATCCTTTGGGGAAGGTGAAGAGATGGTGCAATGTTCGGAAGCAAAAAGTTGATTTCAATATTCCCAGACTATTTATAAATTATAATAAGGGTATGGGCGGAGTTGACCAAATGGATCAGTCAATAAGCCTATATCGAGTAGCCATAAAAGGAAAAAAATGGTGGTGGGTTATCTTCACTTACCTTTTAGATATGGCTGTCTCCAATGCTTGGCGGCTGCATGTCTTATTGAGCAAGCAGGATGGGATAACAACCTATATGGATCAATTATCCTTCAGAAGAACTTTAGCACGCGCATACCTACGGCCAAATCGAGATACGTCATCTTCAATAGTTGATATTGAACGAAATAATAACGGTCACAATCCGGAGCGCATTGAAAATCAGTTGCGGTGTTTTATTTGCCACAACCGCGTTCGATGGCGTTGTATGGTTTGCATGAAAACCTTGTGTGTCGAGAGACCTTGCTTTGGACAATTTCATACCTAATCCGCCCGTTGTACTCGGACATATGTCAACTCCAGCTGTCAAACGACCTGGCGCCTAGTGATGGGATCGAACACCCTTCTTAAAGTAAGAGGAGTTACGTGCCCAACACTAAGACAGTTTATATACATGGCTGATGATGATGAGTTCAGCCATGTAATCTACATTAAAAAATGAATATTTTCTGGTTATCCGGTTAACCAACAGAAACAAAACGCATTTTCATGGCTTCTGTAAAAAATAAATAAAGATAAGCCTCTTTTAAAATCTGTTGCCACAATTTCAAAAAGACGTTAATTAGTTCCAACCCAAGGCCTACAAATGGGACCATACCTGTTTATTTTATTCAGTAAACTTTGGACAACTTACGCTTAACAATCAACGCACGAGGTAGACCCATGCCAAAACAGTGACCACCCTACATAGCATGGTACAAAACAAAGTTTCTTCACAGTTCAGATTACACGGTAATCTCTGCGAAAGTTGACAAAGTTACACTAAGTGGTATAGCTATTACTTTCAACCACTAACCGACTTTTCCTTCTCTAATATTATGGTTAGAAATTTGGTGTTTTCTTTAGTTGGATTGTGGTGTTATTTGGATTGTTGACATTAAGCATTGGTGAAATCTCAGTCAAAATTATTCACATACAGTTTAAATAAACAGCAGTTTCAATGTTGGACGACTCTGAAACTTCACTAGAAGGACCTACGCACTACAACCACAACGGTATTCTTTTAACGACCCATTGAGAAATCGGTATCACGGGAAATAAAATAATTGTGGTGCAAAAAAGGGCACTTAGGACTATGCTTGGCATTGACCAAAATTGAGTCATGTAAGGAGCATTTTAGACAGCTACATATTTTGACTGTATCATACCTATATATACTAGTGCTACTAACACACTTAAAAAAATTGCACAAGTTTGAAACTGATGATGAAAGGAAGTTTAGATTAGCGACACGGAGAAAAGATTTTAAGACAATGTTACAAGCCAAACTCAATATTGTTAAACACTCATCTTATGTGCAGTCCATAAATCAGTTTAACAAATTACCAGTCGAGTTGAAAATCATTGGGAGTGTAAACTTATTTAAACTTAAACTGAAGGCATTATTACTTGACAAAGCATATTATACAATTGAAGAATTCTGTAATGACAAATAATATTGTTTTGACATTTGATGTTATGAATATTTTAATTTTAATTCTTAATTTAATTTATTACTTTATTCAATCTTAATTTTGACATACATACATACATACATAGACTCACGCCTGTTTCCCCGAAGGGGTAGGCAGAGGCATATTAAACGCCCACTTTTCGCCAGTGTTTTGATCCCACGTAATAGGTGGCGAGCCTATTGCCGCTTATTGGGACATTTTGTTTGCCAGAGCCTCGTCCGTTGATCGGCAGGTGCACCACTTGCAGGTGAGGTTGGCTTGGGACCCTAAGTTCTTGGTGGGAACCCTATGCACCTTAATTTTGACATGCTATTTAATTTAATTTAATTCAATTTAATGGAGTATTGTGTATTTTAATGATTTATATTTGTAACATCTAACTGTTGACATGTGCATGATTATTCATTCTGTTTTTTAATATCTTTATGTATACATTTCGACACAAAATATTTTTTGTTATGAAATTATAATAAATAAATAAATAAATACGCTAGTAATACATATCCGAGACCCCGTCAAAACAAAATAACAAATCTTTAATTTTCAGCCATTTTATTATAAAACATAGACAAAATATAGAACAAAGTTTAACCTAAGCCTTATCTCTGCAAAATTTTTTCAACACAAACTACAGCCACATTTTGTGAAACTTATATCTCTAAATTTCGTGGGCACAAAATGTCCAATTAAAATAAATAACTAGGTACTTTGTCCAAAAAGTATTTGTAGAAATTTAAAATCAAGGGCAAAACCTGATAACTATTACATTTAGCCCACGTTTTAAAATGAAGCTTCAAAAGCCAGCAGCAGAAACTCTTCATCGGCATCCTTTGAGTTATTTATTTGACGATTAATAAATCAAAATTAAAACATAGTGTGCCAAAAACATCCCACGAACACCCTTCTTTTTAGCTTCGCCGTATTCGGGTAAATATATAAAATTAGCTCAATAAAGACTATAGAACAACAAGGCTTTATAACAAACGCATTTATCTTTTGGGAGTTAGTAGATCAGTGACCTCTTCGAAGAGGTGGAACATATTATGACCTGCTTTGTTTTTGGGTGTTACATGATAGAAGATGAACGGCATTTGTAACTATACCTAATTAACCTTTATATGTGTACTAGCTTCCGCCCGCATGAAATTTTAATAAAGAGTTGCCCTTGTACTTCCCCAGGTTTCAGACTATCCATATCAAATTTCATTACAAACGGATCTGCACATTAGCCGTGTAGCATACATATATTATAAACAAATAATACTTAAAATTTTACTTTTGTTTTTATAGTCGTCAAACTTACGTCTAACGTAAAGATTAGTATGTAGTGTATATTATTAAAGTTATTGAAGAGCTTATATACCTACTGAATAGAATTTAGAATTGCAGCAAAAATAAAAACTGAAAGCATTACCACAAAGTACAAAATCAGACCGCCCCTCCTCCCCACTGCGCTTCAGCGCGCCAACTCAAACTCTCGCGCTTTTAATAACGCTCCGCTTAGGTCAATTATATCGTAAGCTCTATTCTGCCAATCAAGCCCTTTCATTTGATACCCATATTGGGGTATTTGTGGAAAATATGTCATCTACCATTTTATGGCGGCAGCCATCTTAGATTTTTCATAGTGAGCCCTATTCTACCAATCAAGCCCTTTCATTCGATACCCATATTGAGTTATTTGTGGAAAAATGTAATACGCCATTTTGCGGCGACAGCCATCTTAGATTTTTCATAGTGAGCTCTATTCTACGAATCAAGCCCTTTCATTAAATAACCATATTGAGGTATTTGTGGAAAATAAGTAATTCACCTTTTTGTGGCGGCGGCCATCTTAGATTTTTCATAGTGAGCTCCATTCTACCAATCAAACCCTTTCATTAGATACCCATATTGAGGTATTTGTGGAAATATGTAATCCGCCAGTTTGTGGCGGCAGCCATCTTGGATTTTTCATAGTGAGCCCTATTCTACCAATCAAGTCCTTTCATTCGATACCCATATTGAATTACTTATTTGTGGAAAATATGTAATCCGCCATTTTGCGGCGACAGCCATCTTGGATTTTTCATAGTGAGCTCTATTCTACGAATCAAGCCCTTTCATTAAATAACCATATTGAGGTATTTGTGGAAAATAAGTAATTCACCTTTTTGTGGCGGCGGCCATCTTAGATTTTTCATAGTGAGCTCCATTCTACCAATCAAACCCTTTCATTAGATACCCATATTGAGGTATTTGTGGAAATATGTAATCCGCCAGTTTGTGGCGGCAGCCATCTTGGATTTTTCATAGTGAGCCCTATTCTACCAATCAAGTCCTTTCATTCGATACCCATATTGAGTTACTTATTTGTGGAAAATATGTTATCCGCCATTTTGCGGCGACAGCCATCTTGGATTTTTCATAGTGAGCTCTATTCTACGAATCAAGCCCTTTCATTTAATACCCAAATTGAGGTATTATTGGAAAATAAATAATCCGCCATTTTGTGGCAGTGGCCATCTTGAATTTTTATAGTGAGCTCCATTCTACCTATCAAACCCTTACATTCGATACCCATATTGAGTTATTTGTGGGAAAAATGTAATCCGCCATTTTGCTGCGACAGCCATCTTGAATTTTTCATAGTGAGCTCTATTCTACTAATCAAGCTCTTTCATTTGATACCCATATTGAGGTATTTGTGGAAAATAAGTAATTCGCCATTTTGTGGCGGCGGCCATCTTGGATTTTTCATAGTGAGCTCCATTCTACCAATCAAACCCTTTCATTAGATACCCATATTGAGGTATTTGTGAAAATATGTAATCCGCCAGTTTCTGGCGGCAGCCATCTTGGATTTTTCATAGTGAGCCCTATTCTACCAATCAAGGCCTTTCATTTGATACCCATATTGAGTTATTTGTGGAAAATATGTAATACGCCATTTTGCGGTGACAGCCATCTTGGATTTTTCACAGTGAGCTCTATTCTACGAATCAGGCCCTTTCATTTGATACCTATATTGAGGTATTTGTAGAAAATAAGTAATTCGCCATTTTGTGGCAGCGGCCATCTTGGATTTTTTATAGTGAGCTGCATTCTACCAATCAAACCCTTTTATTTGGTACCCATATTGAGTTATTTGTGGAAAATAAATAAGACGCCATTTTGTGGCAGCGGCCATCTTAGATTTTTCATAGTGAGCTCCATTCTACCAATCAAACCCTTTCATTTGATACCCATATTGAGGTTGTTGTGAAGTAATATGTGATTCGCCATTTTGTATCGGTGGCCATCTTGGATTTACAATCATTTAAATATTATCTTTTAATCTCGATGACAATATGAGTGTATACGAAATATCAGATCAATCATCAGGAAGGGGGTAAAATTCTAATTAATAAATTTGACTCAAGCAAACAAATAAAGATAATACAGGATTTTTGCCGACTTAGTTGATACTTTTCCTTATAGTACATACATACATACATACATAGACTCACGCCTGTTTCCCGGAGGTGTAGGCAGAGACTACGGAACGCCATTTGCAACGATCCTGACATACCTCACTTGCTTCACTCACTCCCATCAAGTTTCTCATGCATGCTCTTCTGTTAAGGGTACTTCTGACTTGTCCTTTTTTCAGGATGTCTCCAATCTGGTCAGAGATTGTCCGCCTAGGTCTTCCCCTTTGTCCTGTTCCATTCACACTTGCCTTATATATCTTCTTTGTCAGTCTATCGTCATCCATCCTCTCCATGTGCCCAAACCATCTTAACATGCCTTTCTCAATGCTTGTCACTACATCTTCTTTTACCCCACACCACTCTCGTATCACACAATTCTTTACTCTGTCGGTCAAAGACACACCACACATACTTCTCAGTGCTCTCATTTCTACAGCATTTATTTTACTTTCAAATCTCTTCTGCCATACCCAACTTTCACTACCATACATAAGGGTAGGCACTAACACGCCTCTATGTACAGCCAAACGTGCCTTTTTGGACACGTTTTGACTGTTCATAAGCGCTTTCAGAGCTCCATTCACACTATTACCTGCATTAACTCTCCTTTCAATATCTTCTTCATTCTTACCATCTCTTGTAAACAACGTACCTAAGTAAACAAACTCATTCACTTGTTCCACTCGCTGTCCATCGATCAAAACATTACAAGCCGTAACGCATTCCTCCTTTTCAAAAACCATAACTTTCGTTTTACTTACATTCACTTTCATTCCTTTCCTCTCTAACGCACCATGCATGATTGCTACCATCTCCTGCAACTCCTCCGCTGAAGATGCAAGTATTACCTGATCATCAGCATACAGGAGGCATTTGACGAGTAACCCATTCATCCTCAATTCGCAGTCACACTGTTTTAAATCTTGCAAACAACTGTCCATGAAGAGGTTAAACAGCCACGGCGACGCTACACATCCCTGTCTAACACCTTTCTCGATGGTAAACCAGTCAGTGTATGCCCCGTTTATCCTCACACAAGCTCTAGAATCCTCATAAAGGGATTTCAGAGCTCGAATGAGGCTGCTGTTCACCCCATTCATTGACAGCACCGACCACATTTCATTCCTCACCACTTTATCGTAAGCCTTTTCCAAATCCACGAATGCGCAATAGACCTTTTGACCTTTGGCCAAAAACTTTTCGGCTATGCTTCGCAAGGAAAAAACCTGATCCGTGCATCCCATACCCTTTCGGAATCCCACTTGTACATCCCATATTTTCTTGTCGGTTACTTCCATAACTCTTTCAATAAGTACCTTTGCATACAATTTGCCAACAATGCTGAGAAGGCTAATGCCTCTATAGTTTTTGCAATCTTGTATAACCGCTGCAACTGACCAACTATGACGCCCTGTCCAGCCTTCAGCATTTCGACTGTAATCCTATCATATCCTTACCTACTTTCATACTTCCCAGTGCCTTCACGACCTCATCCACGCCAATAACGCTTTCATCATTGCTATCGTTACCATTCATTTCAGCTATCGGTGTCTCTATCGCCGACCTTTCAAATAAACTTTCAAAATACTCTTTCCATCTCTTCAGCACGCAAGATTCATCATTTACTATCTTTCCATTCTCGTCTCTGATGGATGTGTGTTCTGAGGATTGAGTTCTTCCTCGAACTGCACGAACGGATTTCCAGAAAAACTTAATGTTTCTCTGGAAATCGTTAGATAATCTGCTATCAAACTCATCTTTCTTTTCCTCTTTTTTCCTTTTAACCATTTCTTTCACTATTCTTTTTGGCCTAACAAACTCCTTTCTTGCTTCATCTATGTCTACACTCGTTGCTTTTCCCATTCTTTCATTTGCTCTGGCAGCTAACCAATCTGACCAAGCTTTCTTCTTCTCTGACACTGCTGATTGTACATCCTTGTCCCACCATGTATTCTTAACCTTTCGTATTTTCCTTCTCTTGATCACACCACATACTTCAGACGCTACACATACTACCTCTTCTTTAAAGGCCTGCCATAATTCTTCCATATCATTTATGCAATCGAACCTCTCAAATTTTGCTATCAATCTTCGTTTATACTCATCTTTCACATCTTTCTCTTGTAGATTTTCTATCTTAATTACTTATAGTATGGCAACATTATACAATTTTTTTATAAATTGTAGCCTATGTGTTATTCTGATGTATAAACTATATTACTGCAAAGTTTCATCCAAATCCGTTTAGTAGTTTTTGCGTGAAAGAGTAACAATCATCCATCCATCCATCCATCCATTCATCCATCCATCTATCCATCTATACATACATCTTCACAAACTTTCACATTTATAATATTAGTAGGATAACTCTTTGTGAGCCGCCCCTACCTAGATGTTATAAAGGTTTAAAGTTTAATAGTATATGTATGTAGGACTAACCTATACGGAACGGGTAAGTGTCGCTACTCATTAAATCACCGCGGTGACCACGAAGCGACGTTCCGTAGCGTTGGAGTCGCGTGAATCGCGGTTATGAGTCCGCTTCCCACTAATAGATTTGACACCATATAAGAATTTCCACAGTGTAACTGCTATCTTATCTCCGTGGCCAAAAGAAATATCTATATTCTTTCAGGCAGGTTAATTAAGGCTACTTCTTCTTTCTCTTAGCGTTATCCCAGTTTCAATCTGGGGTCCGCTTACTAGTCTAACCGGATTTGGCTGAATATTAGCTTTTCCACGGAGCGACTGCCTGTCTGACCTCCGCAACCCGAAGGGATAGCGATATTCCATGGTTTAGACTAGTGTCAGTTTATTTAGGAAGTACTGACGATCTGTAACGACGGTCAAAGATCTTCATGACAACCGGGACCGACGACTTAACGTGCTCTCCGAGGCACGGGACAAGCAATATGACTTTTCGCACATAGCTCCGAAAAATCATTGGTGCGCGCCGTGGATTCGAACCCGATACCCTCTGCATGGCAGTCTGTTGGTATATCCACTCGGCTATCGCTGCCTTACTAAGGCTACTAACTCTTCTAAATGGCTGTCAAAGATCTTCATGACAGCCGAGACCGAAAACTTAACGTGCTCCCTAAGCTACGATTAAGTGTGCCTTTTTGTGACCGACTATCCGATGCGACCGACGATCCATTTATAAACCAGACGGTGACGAATCGACACATTCGTGCGATCGACACTTTCATATGGGCACCTCGTTAGTGACTAGTAAAGAACTGCACATATTTTTGGCAGTTCAATTTTGGTTCCATTTTTTAAATACTACTACGAATGGATGGCGTAATGCGTAAGAGATCGTATCGCTGCTTCGCTTAATACTGCACCAAGTGTAGTAATTTTAATTCTCACACGAGACAACAGTTAGTGTTAAATTTGGCATCATCATCAGCCGCAGTCCACTACTGGATATAGGCTGCTCCAAATTTGGCATAGCATAAGTAATTCCACGAAATCACCACAGGATCGGGAAAGGTTAAATTATAATAAAATGTGCGGGCATAGCTGTGGACGCTTTCTAGTTAGAAATAAAGTTCTTCTTGAAATGTCTAAGTCACTTATTTTTAACGATAAATCTAAATTAGTTATGATAATGTCATGGCAATTAAAGCTAAATTATGTCGCGGAACTAAAATGATAGGCTCAAAATCTACAAGAGATTTAATTTGACATATTTCTTTGAACACAATTATTTATGTTGCTAATTAATGAGTCTTTCCTCATTAATACTTCTACAGAATTTCGGAAAATATCAAAAATAGCTAAAATGTCACAAGTTCAGATCTAGCGACACAAACATTTCTATTTGATCGTAAATAGGATAAAGTTATAGGATTCAGACTGAAAGGTTCATTTAATCTATTTAAATATTATAATGTGGATCACCACACGGTGATGGATTAAGAATACAAAACTGCCAATATCCAATTTAATTCCGTGGGTGTCGTAAGCGGTAACTAAGGAAAATACACAAAGCAAATAGCATTTTATTTTAGGAAGAGACGAAAAATTTACATCAAAAACTACTAGGCCAAATCCTCTTACAAGGATACAATACAATTGTAACACAAACTAGGCGTGGTCTGTTATGTCCAGGAGTGGACTACAAAAGGCTGATCATGAATTGCGGTGGCAAATAGACACATTGGGGACTCCTATTATGAATCTGATGAAGAATTAATACTGTCCTTACTACAAAAGTTCTTCGGATTGCTTTATTCTAAAGATCTTTATTAAAAGTATAAAATTAAATATACAAGGCAGGTAAACATCAATACCTACCAAATACATCTCCATGTATTTATGTTCATCAATGTTCAGCGACTCCGCTGTTACTTAGGCATTTGTTACCTTGGCGAGGAAAGTTTTATTTTCTGTTTGTAAGAATTAAAGAAAAGTAAGTTATAAAATAGCGGTTATTTATAACAAGTCCGATCCTTTGAGAAAACGTTCAATTAATACTGATGTTAATAGTGAATTATACCCCATTATGGCCCACTTACACCCTTACAAAATTGCAAATTGCAGATAAACATCCACAATTAAAACCCCCATCCTTTCCAGTGGCTAGTGCTCTACCCATTCGCTACATTTAATGATAATTTACGTCGCGCAATATCGGACCCAATGTGTTCTGTTATCTACGGCTGTGGCTCAGCCCTTTCGTGCCGCCGCAAATTGTGCTCCACTACATATAACTACGTAGGAAATGAATTAAGGGAATACTCTAAAATAGGATTTTTCTATAAACTGGACTACGTAAAATACTCTACATATTACGACTAGTTAAAATTGTCTGAATCCGATTCTTCATTATAGTCATTACTAGAGGACGCCAGCAGCTACGCCTGCATTTTTTTAAATTTACCCGTTTTGGCCGATCCCGTGGGAATTTCGGGAAATCCGTTCTTAGTGCACCCCTACGGTCCCCAAGGAACATACATGCCAAATTTCAGCTTCCTGCGCCCAATAGTTTCGGCTGTAGCGTGTCTGTCTGTCAGTCAGTAACGCAAGGATTTTATATATTAAAATATAACATCATTTACAGTGTACTAGAACTACAACAGTGCACTGCTGGTCATTGATACATAGATCTCTTCTAATTGCGTAACAATAGCATTGTGACTATTGTGAACCAATATGAGGAGTGCGCTGACTTTATGGCACAGAAACCCGGCAGGTCGTCGTACAGTTTGATGTCAAGTTTTCTGTCTCTTCACAAAAATAAAAATAAAACATGTTCTATTTGCTTCGTACGACACTCACGGATGGAATGAAATGACGTAGCAATACTTTGTATTCTTAATCCGTGGCCTCACGGAAATTTATTTCAAATAGCTTATAATTATGATAATTAGGATGTTACATCATGAGCTTGAAGATAAAATGGGATCAAGTAGCATTAACCCACGACTTCGTTTGCCCTTAACCCTCTTAGAGGTGGCAGTAGTGGCATGGTGATTTTAAAAAAATCCTTCCCCTTTCTGCCTACGTCATAAAACCCCTAAATTCAAATTTCATATTTTCAGCTTCAGTAGTCTGGGCTTTCAGGACAAGTAATTTTTTTATAATCTCTCGCCTGTATCCCCGAGGGGATAGGCAAAGGTGTAATATTACACCCACGTTTCGCCATGAATTTTTAGATCCCACGTAATAGGGGGCGAGCCTATTGCCATTACCGGGCACATCACCAGACTCCGTACTGCTACTGAGAATTTGGATAAACCCAGTAACACCTTGCCCGACCCGGGAATCGAACCCGGCACCTCCGATCAGCAGTCGCATACGCTATCCACTGGACCACGGAGGCAGTCAGTAATATTATATGACGATTATGTGCCTTCTGCTAATGGAGCAAAGAGATAATTAAATTACGATGCCTAATAACGCAATTATTCTAATATGCCAATACCAATTCATCTGTAAATCAATTAACACTTAATGTCAAGACGGTCTAACGCAGTTAATATTATAATGAACTGTCCAAATTGAATGTCAATGGCCTATAACGCTTATTATCCATTTGTGCGCGTTCCTCGCTAAACGCACGCCCGGCGTGTGCCCGGCGTGTGCCCGGCGTGCGTTTGGCGTTCATTCTGGAGTACAAAGTGAACGTCGAACATACGCGGAATAGACGCTAGGCGCACGCCAACCGCACGCGCGAGGGATACGAATGCCCAATGTGAGGACGGTCTTAGAGCCGGTGCACATTTAGCGCAGCGAAGCATTTTACACTGTCCAACTATTACGACATTGCATTTTGAAATAATTAATTATCACATAACAGTTATTTGTGTGTGTAAACATTGTTTTGGTTATTGATTTTGGACATTATTAAAAACTAGAGGATGCCCGCGGTTACACCCCCGTTATTTAAGGCTACTGCTCTGCTCCCGTCGCGTATAGCGTGATGTTATATAGCCTACAGCCCTCCTCGATAAATGGGCTATCTAACACTCAAAGAATTTTTCAAATCGTGCCAGTAGTTCTTGCGATTAGCGCGTTCAACCAAACCAACAAGCAAACTAACTCTTCAGCTTTATATATTAAGTATAAGATAAGAATAATGCCTATAATAGTTTGACAGTGAAAATGCGCTGCGTTTCGCTATATGGGTGCCAGCACAATATGTTATACTAGCCCAGCTCGCTGACATATTTGTAAACGCACACACAAATTTGGATTTAAGGAACTTAGCTTGATGTTGATTTTTAAGTTTTTAAGTTTCAAGTCATTCTTACAGCTCGGTGCGACGTTGGATTTGCACAGTTCAGCACGGCGTTCGATATTGTTGTATAATTATTATGTACACCTTATTGAGCTGTTGGATTTGTATCGCTTAGTGTAGCATAGGAATTTTATAGCTTGGCGCTTTTCATTTAAACAGCTCGGTGCAGTATTGTTTCTATCACGGCAAGTACCACGTTCTGTACACAGGTAGATTTAGTAATAATACACGTGAAACGTGGAAATGAAGGCAGCAACAAAAATTCTATATATTCTATATAAGTATATGACGATATAGTGGGCTGTGATCATATCAGTCGCCGCATGATTATCACAATCCTAGAACACCTTCTCCCAGCGATTACCCACATTGTCAACTTTTCCATGGATTCCGGTACTTTCCTTGACTTATGGCTTAAAGCCTTTGTCACACCTTCGCTTAAGCCTTGCCTTGCCCAGTGATTTCCGCCCCATTTTCATTCTACCTTTCCTGTCTAAAGTGCTGGAGGCCAGTGTCCAGAAACAGCTATCCCACCATATCTATTCAAATAACCTCCTAAGTTTGTTTCAATCTGGTTTCAGGCCTGGCCACAGCACTGTTTCCGCGCTCCTAAAAGTGACTGGCGATATTAGGACGGACGCATGGAGAAAACGAAAGTCACTGTGTTGGCTTTGGTGGATTTCTCTAACGCCTTTAACCTCTTGTATGCCGGAATACCAGACACAATTAAAAAGCTATTGTGTCTCGCGTAGATCTGCGTTCCGGCATACAAGGGGTTAATACCGTCAGTCACGACATCCTTCTAGCTATCCTTTGCCACCTTATGGTCTCGTCTGAGGCACTGGAATGGTTCTCGTCTTATCTTTGTGGACGCCAGCAGTCTGCACACGTTGACGAATCTTCATCAAGTTGGTGTCAAATCGATTCTGGCGTGCCACAAGGCGGTATTCTCTCTCCTTTGTTATTTTCAATATTTATCAATCTCCTAACCCAGAATCTTCAATGCGATTATCATTTGTATGCCGATGACTTGCAGCTTTATGCTCAAGCCAGTGTAGAAGATTTACCTTCTGCTATTGACAGCATTAACAGAGACTTAGATTATTTATATAACTGGTCTAATTCCTTTGGTCTTACGGTTAACCCATCTAAATGTCAGGCAATTATTGTAGGCAGTCAAAGAATCCTAAATAAAATTAAAACAACTACACTGCCGCCAGTAATGTATAATAGTTCGATTATTGAATACTCTGTGACTGTCAAAGACCTAGGCTTAAATATCGACTCCACTTTCAACTGGCGTGCACAGGTGTCGAACATTAGCCAAAAACTCACCGGTACCCTACGTGCTCTATATCGCCTAAAAAACTTTCTACCTTCCAAGACTGACAATGCTGGTGCATACTTTAATTTTCCGTGTTATCGACTATGTTGATGTGTGTTATTTCGACCTGAATGCAGACCTCCTCAACAAACTTGACCGTCTTCTCAATAACTGCATTCGATTTATTTTTAATCTTCGTAAGTATGATCACGTATCTACTTATCGCTCACGTTTGAACTGGTTACCTATTCGTCAACGCCGAAGTTTGCGTGCTCTCACTACCCTTTATTCCATCCTCATGTCTCCCAACCCGCCAACCTATCTAATTTCCAATACCTATATTCTATTCATGATAAAACCCTACGCTCCTCTAATAATCGACTCCTTCTCTGCCCTTCACACAGCTCCGATTTCCTTCATGCCTCTTTTCCTATCCAATCTATCCTTCTGTGGAATGCTCTTCCTCTGGAAATCAGGATGGCCACTAGTCGCTTCACTTTTAAAATAAAAGTACGGCAGTTCTTACTGAACCAACTGGCAGAATCATCTCAGAGGTAATTTATTTAAATATATTTAATATATATTATATGTATTTATATATATTATGTATACGTATTTATGATATTATATATTTATGTACCTATAATATGTATATTCTATGTATTTAGTATACCTATTTGTGTTTATATTAAATAGTATTTATGTATGGACATTTATGTTTTTATTTTTAAAGTATTTATATTATAATACTTCAGGATTGTCATGTTTCTCATCACTTCAATTTGCACCTGCCTTGTTCTATCTCTGCATCACCCCAAGGTAGACTGGCAGAGAATGCCTCAGGCACTAAGTCCGCCTATACATGTTCTGTGTATGAAGTTATAAATAAATAAATATTTTGGAAAAGTTAAACTTTGCCATATCACTCATAAATCTAAACGACAATTTAATGGTAATGCAAAATGCATCTGTAAATCAATTAACACTTCATGATTTCGAGATAGCAACGTCAATACGATCTATTATAGCTGAATCTCTTCATCAACCTTGGCTGTATATGTATCTTTGTCTAATTAAGTATGTGTGAACGAGATAAAAAAGTTAAATTAAGATGAGGGATCAGAAATGTGTGACATTTGATTATATCCATATTCACATATTGGGATAACGTAAGATTGATTCTTGACTTCGGCATAATCCTTTCCAATGACTTCATGGATGGTGAAGTTTTATCATATGGTACACCTGAGCATTCATCGTTTTATTTTTTTGTTTTGTTGAACTGAACAACGAACGGAGTCGAACATTGCTACGAAGATTTTCACGATTCCAGCGAACTTTTGTAGCGAACGCCATAATCAGCACAAATATCAAAGCAAATTTACTGTCAATTCGCTAGAATGTTCGGCAGGACGTCCGTAAGTATGCTAACACACTCGTTTGTTTTTCTGTTTCGTAACATTCGCAAGAATGCTCATTAGAGGTAAATACTCAAATGTATCAGTATCATTAGGTAAAATTATAAAATGAAGAAACATGACAGTACATTTATGTCACTTTGCCACTTAACCATTTTGAAACTACAACTAACTGCAATAATATATAATTATACATAGACAAAGCCTCAGAGAAAATGTGTTTCGTATATTCATGATATGTCAAAGTTGAGGTGTCACTAGGTGGCGCTAGTGCGGCAGCCACAAAGTTCATTAAAATCAAGAGATTCATGAGGGGTCTTTAATTCCGTGAGGTGCAAGTTATAGAGTTAGAGCGATTTCAACACTACAGCATGTTGTAGTTTGGTTAGAAAAATATTTGGTTCTCTTTTCAACCTCTAAGAGATATAATGTGTCTTAGAGTCCAATCAAAATAGCGTTTTCAATGTGTTTTCTCTACAATAATTAAACGATGCGCTAAAGCGGCGTCTACGCAAATTCGCAGCTACCATACAAACACTAGCGTAAAAGGGCCTACATTGCGACGATTCACGTAATTTTCAGTGGCTAGAAGTGCACCTTATCACGCTCCGACAGAAAATGGAAAGAATTAAACCTAACAAGTGTACTAGTGTAGTACACTTGTTAGGTTTAATTCTTTCCATTAATCAAGTATACTCCAGCTGGTTTTAGAATTATTGGTACGATACAAGTGAGGGTGACCTTCTCACAGAATTTTAACTTAAAGTAGTACTATTCATTTACGTAACACGTTCGGTGAGTGAAAGAATTGTTTTAATCACCATACTATTAAAATGCCTTTTGCCATATATGTTCTTGACTCTTCTTGCTCTTTCATTGATTGGGTTAGGATTTATGCCTCACTTTATTAATTTATTTGGCATACTACTTATGCTTAAGGCAACACAGCCATATCCTGGAGCCAGGCTTACTTATCGCTTAATATCAGTTGCCCGTCCTGTGACTGTCTTGTTTTCTAACTAGGTTGCTTACAGGCTATTTCATCATCATTATAAGCTCAAGCGACCGCAATAAGCGTTTTCAACCATCTTCCTCTTGTAACTTGACAACCATTACTTCTTGATGAAGAGTTAAAACAATTAAGGCAGGTAATTAATACGACCGACGCGGTTAACGCCTTGTCTGTATACATACTAACTATGTAAGTTAGTGTCTCCTAGCGCATACGAATATAACGTTAATGTTTCAAGTTAGTGGAAGAGCCTTGGACTAAGTATTAATTTCATAGCTGATGATGATCGTGTATATAACAGATCCGGATAGCACCATTTTGTACAAAATTTAACAGTGATGTGATGGTAAACTTGAAAGTAGAAGAGGGACAGGGACAGATCTTAGGCGGGGCTACGAAGCAAAAGAAACCGTTTTCTTCCTAAGACAATTTTTTTTTTTTGCGTTTAAATAATAACCTTTCGTCACCAGCTTCAAAATCGTCCAGACAAAAATATAAGCCGAATCAAAAATCTGACTCCGCCTCAAATGGCCTCCGGATAAGGGTGCACTACAAAAAAGGGAGGAACCACATTCTAACTACGGCTTTACATGTCCAAATATCGAATTTTGAAGTTATTTTGACTGAAAAGATATTATGCATCACTGGTTAAATTATATTGCTTTGCTTAATTATTTTCAAGCCGCACTATTCGTATATAGACCGACAAAGATGTGGTGATTTGTCTGTAAAAATTTGTTACAAAATAACATCTCTAAATAAGAACTTGTCAAGGCCACATAAACTTCTAACCAACAGTCTTCGAAGTACATAAAACAAATAGTCAATTTAATAAAAGTGACGCTGGAATTACAAACGATTTCAAATAATAGAAAGAATTGTGTTTAATGAATTGTGAAACTGTCTCAAGGGTACGATTTGTTGAATGACTTGTCATTAGATGCATCTGTGGAGCTGTTTCATATTGGACGTAGAAAAAGTTGCCTTAAGGGAAAAATAATACAGTGAATAGTACTTGGCGATTCTGAACCATCGTTAAGAAAAATAAGTACGTCAGAATATCAGTGCTATATTAAAGCATTTTGGGACAATAGTGACTGACAATAGTAATTTACATTTCCATCATTTTCAGATCTATCTGATTTTGGCTGTCTAAAGACCAAGAGGTTTTGTGACTACGAGGATAATAAACTTGGCACTGTTCACCAATGCAATAAATATTTATAATATACCTACTATTGCGCGTGGACATATTAATCATTAAAATAAAACCCAAAACTCTCTGAGTATGGAATTTATGCCGCAGCTAAGAATTTTCACAAAAGATTGGTTGACTACACCTTGGGTCCACTTTATAGTCTAACCAGATTTTACAAAATATTAACTTTTTCACAGAGCGATGTCCATTTTTCCATGTCAATTCCAAAACGAAAATAATTTTTCACCAGACTTTGACTAACAAACACTTCTGAATGATTATTCTTTGAATCTTAATCAGACGGTCGAAACATTTCAACCTGAAAGTTTTTGCCTCCAGTTTTAAAGTAATGAAAGCATTACCAAATGAACCTATATATTTGCTAATAGAAACAAAGCCTACTGAAATCAGAACCCGTAGTATAATATCTAGGTCACAATTTCCTTCAGTCCAATATTTCTATTTCAAACGACCTATAAGAAAAATGCTTTTGACATCCGAGCTTGGACTTTGTTAGAAATCTGCGAATATAAGGCGAAGTCTTGAATAAAATCCGACATTTCCAGTTTCTACAAATGTAAGGTACATTTTGTTCGTGGCTTTCTGAACGAGACGTGTAGCTTTTTGTGTTGCTGAAAGTGGCAAGCGAGAATGAAACACGTAATTGGAAGCGGTTGATATGATTTTATTAGCGGTAAGATTTGATATGGTTGTGTTTTCTATCATCATTGCTCTTTCACGGCACAAAACTACGGTAACAAGTTTGATGAATGTAGATTTTCTGGCGATTCCGAAGATTCTGTGAAGGAGATTTAATGGCGCTGTATTCGATCGCCATCATAGCATATATTTTGTGAAATATGTTTAGACTAAAGTTAGTAAAATGGACCTTGGGCTCCAAGGTGGAAAGTCTGAGATGCAACTGGGATACCGCTGGGATAATGATGATTTGGTCATCATCATGAGATCAAAAAACCTTATATTCGCCAGCGAGCTGCCTACAATCAAAAGTAGTTACCTTATACCACATTCAGATGACCACCATCTCCACTACTATAATATTGGACCTCCTTAACTACATGAATAATTAATCGATTGGCCTTAACTAAGTGTAAACAACGCTGGACAATACCAACACTGATTGTAGATTTGATAATCCTATTTAATCTTACGTATTTGTACGTGATTGGACAACTTCCTACCAACATTATAAAAGTAATTTTCTTTTTCTCATGTTAGTGGATGTTTAATCTTTTCATGAAAAGCAAACTATTTTATATCTTTTTTTTTTGCAATTGACTCTCTGTATATTTTCTTAACATCTTTCTTTATATTCATATAAATATATTAACTTAAGATGACAAAGCTAATCTAACCTAATCTAATACAAAAAAAACATAAAACAAATCTAAAGGTGAAAATATTTACAAGGTTTAGGCGTCGTAAAATTAAATCTAATCGTTTTAAATCTTAAATTATGCAATACAATTTGCATTGCAGCAATAAAATTGACAAGCAATATGGATAAATGTCCCAACCTTTTTCTTTCCAGTTTGTGTAAATCTTTACATCTCAGCTTAGTAAAGCAATACCTTAAAGATGTGCACTAAAAATCTATGCTATGTGCTACCAAAGTCGACTTATACTGTGACCCTTTTTGTTCCAATGTATGTACATCCAATAACATCCCAGCTTAGCTCGCCAGTGCATAGAAAATGCGGATTGAAATAAAAATCCATGCCAAGTGTGACGTAGGGTAGCGTTAATTATCACGACCTTAATAATGAAAGAGATATGCTCGGCTCGTTGGGACCATATTCCTTTTGACGTGACGTCAGTTGCCTCTGTGATGCACGTTTAAAATATTTTACTGGAGAAATGTTTGCTTTTTAGTATGAGCTACCTTAGTGAGAGGTTGTATTGCCCGTTATGGGTGGAAACTTGGTTTCAATTCCAACGTAGTAAATATCATTCACGAATTGCGTCTCTCATTTGACAGTGACAAGGCAAACTTAAAATATGTGTAACACCGGAAACCTGCATTTTGACCATATTTTAGGAATTGACTTGTTTATTGAGTTTTGTACCAGTTTTTTACAATAAAATTTTGTCAAATTTAGGGAAGATTTTAATTTGTGCATATTTAAGTCCTTCTTGAGGAATAATATTGATACCAATTTTTCAGTAGCCCTTCACTAAAGAATTTTCTTCTTTATCGGCTTCTTTATAAAATCTAATCGAAAGAGTGACTTCAATAAAACATATAATTAGAGCTAAAATACTTACAGAGACTGCGAGAGGTACTTGGACAGTCCAAGTTTGGATATCTTGCTCCCCTTGATACCCTCATTGACAATGTTGCTCACGGTCAGAAAGTTCTTCGTCATTGTCGACTCCTGGGACGACACTATTGTCACACAAAAACCACAAAAAATAATTAAACCACTGGCAACACTAACAAAAAAAAACTAAATCACTTTTCCAACACTAAATTGGCAACACTCGAACTTAACAATATTAACACTTACTTTTTAATTTGACAACCCAACATCGAATTCTATTTTCAAAATTTAACCGCAACAAGTAACACGCGTAATCTTATTTTTTATGTTAATTAGTCAACAGAACAAAAATTCTCTCTTTGTATTAATTTGTATCTTTTAAAGAATTTTCTCTCTCTTTTTATCACAGACGCAGTTTTTCGATGTTTTGTTTTTCGCTCTTTACTTCACGAAACCTGAAAAGGAAGGTCTTTTTGTTTATTCTGAATATTTCTTGGACTACTCGAAAGCACTTTGCTTGAAAAATAAATTCCCTGGGATGCTTGCTAGTTAATGAATCGTTTTGATTCTAAAATGGTTGCATAGGGTTCCCACCAAGAACTTAGGGTCCCAAGCCAACCTCACCTGCAAGTGGTGCACCTGCCGATCAACGAACGAGGCTTTGGCAAACAAAATATCCCGAAAAACGGCAATAGGCTCGCCACCTATTACGTGGGATCAAGACACTGGCGAAAAGTGGGCGTTTAATATGCCTCTGCCTACCCCTTCGGGGAAACAGGCGTGAGTCTATGTATGTATACGTTGTAACGGTGAGAAGGCGATGAAAAAATTATTTCATTGTGTTGATATGGCACAATTTGTGAAAATGTTATTTTGTTTTAGTGATTACTAGACTTTGCCTGTGGCTCTGGAAGCGTAATTTATATAGGTACTTAAAAGTTCCTTAGAATCAAGCTATCTATTGGTGAAATTCATACAAAAATTTGTTGAGTCTATGTATGTATGATTCTAAAATGGTTTAACATTTCTTGTTTTAAATGCTCAGTAAAAAAAAAAATTGGTTGCCTGTAAAGTCGGTATACGGGCGAAAGTTTTACGTGACAACGACTTTGAGTGGTAATATAATTTTAATGTGAATATTCATTCGTATAGTAGGAAGAAGGATGAAAGACGCGTGCCTTTCACTTTTTATGTCTGTCTCTCTCGCTCTTAGGCGGGACGCGTGCCTCTCACTCGCTCTCATTGTGAGCGCATAACGTGAGCGGAGCGTAACGCAGTTTCTTGAAGTGTCACCCGGCAAACCAATTTATAAGACGTTGTCACGTCAAAATTAAATTAAACATCAAAGCTTTCTTGGTCAAAGCTTCTTCTTTAGTAAGTGGTGCAGTCTTAGAAGCAAATGCTGAATTATTTTATGTTACTGTCTGTTTCTTTAAATTGGTAAATGTACTGTGATTCACGACAAGGCAGACTTAAATAAAATGCGAAAATAGCTGTGAGTTTGACCTTCCTTTTTATTATGAGAAAGGGACAAAGTGACAGATTTTTGGGCAATAAGCAGAGACGGAATATGCCTACGCAACAGCCCATATATTTTTTTAACCTATAGTTTAACTGCGTTCTTAGTACCACCGCCTTGGTAACGCAGGATTTGTGATTATATTCACGACACCTCCTGCACTGACTTTATATTTTGTTTCGGTTCGGTTTCCGACCACATCGAAGACATCTCTTAGTATGTAGAAATTTCTTTTTTTACTACTACCAACATTGTTTACACTGGTAAGGCACAATAATCGAATAACACAAATAAATACAGCTGCTAAGCGTAACGCCTTTAAATAACTTACATACGCTTCTTCCTATCTTCTGTATAGTCATAAGTGTTAATGTAAATTCATACGTAATTTAAAGGCGTTACGCTTGGTTTTACATTGCCGTTTTCATAAGCTACTCCATATATCTCTGATAAAATCGCCCCAACGAACTAAATAGTTGTAACGTAATACTACACGTATTGCGTTATAATATCTCGCAGGCGCTTAACGCCAGCTTAGCCAGACATCGTTCGCAATATTACCAAATATGGTCATATTCACTAGCCAAAGGCAGTTGTGAGTCATAGGCTACATCTATATAAGATGGGTGCGCGTTGTAGAATGGTCACTTTCCCTAGACATCGGAACGCTGCCGCTACACCTCGCGATTATTCTACATTCTACTTCCTATCTACTGTCCCGCTGGGGGTAAGCATATTCTAGTTGTCTGTGTGCCTATATGTTCTGTCTGTAGTATCTGTGTCTCCTAAGCATAACAGCCGATCTAGGGACCGCCTGTTCCTGACCGGTTGTTGTGTATTCTCTATGCTGTTTCCAGTTCACCCTACGGGCTACGTTCACCCTACGAGCTCACTGCACCTGACGTTCTTCCTATGGGCTACAAGCCACGAGCTGCTGGCGCCGTGCCGCTACTAGCCAGCTGCCACCCAAGCCTCCGTTCCTGCCTACGAGCTCCTACAGCTAGGCCACGGACGCCTGAGCCTGACCGCTCGACTCACATCGGCTGCACCGCCTGAGACCCGCTCAGCCTGAACATCGACCACAGAGCTGCCTGCGCAGCGCACCTTGGCCAGCTCATCGGCGACCCTTCGAGCAGCTACCCTGCGAGCGTCGGAGAGCAGCAGGAGTCTACACTCCAGCCAGCTCAGGCCAGTGCTTACCTAGTTCGGTCATACTGTATGTAAGCGGTAGTGAGACATAATAAAGAACCTGTTCAGCCTAGCAGTGTTTCTCTCGAACCCCGACATCCTACCTGAGACCCCCCGTCTCATAGTAACATATCCCAATTCTAAACTCAGCTGAGTCGTAACAATGTTCTGCAAAATTTCAGCTGAACCAACACTTCGACTACCAACGAAAACTTGATGAAAAGGCCTAACTTCTACACCTAGTCAGCTGCCTAGAGCACGGTCTTACCGTGCCTAGAGACACATTAATTAGGCATAGAGGCATAGGCCAAACTGTCGACTCAACAAGCGACCTAGTTGAAGTAATTGTGACGTTACGAACTTTGCTATTCCTTTACTTCAAATGCATAATGGTTTCGTCAAGGCTGGCAACTTAGAGAACATTTATATTAAGGACACTTGAGAGCGTTATATATGAAACTCTGAGGTTGTGGCATAATTGATGTCTTCATTTTGGAGCCGTGAAAGCCTAATGCGTGTCTTTTACGTGTTTCGTATTATGGTTAGAATAGAATGTTTGCCGGGAAATGAGTTTCTGAATGAGTTATGCGGGTTATGCCGCTTAAAATATGCAACTTGTAAGGAATTATTTAAAAGTTTTAAGTAAAGACTAGCTAGCTTCGCAAGAGATAATGGAAACCAAGTGTGTGCGAGATAGTGCTCTTTCTATGTCCCACATAGCTTCCGGCAAAACCCAATACGACCATAGAGAGTTGGACGTGGAAGCAACAGGGAAAAGGATTAAGTCAGTAAAATTTAAACAGAAAAAACTACAATTAAAGATATAACAAAAAAAAAAAACAATTCAAGTAGTACTAATAGATTTTATCACGTTTAACATTAAAAACATTTAAACCAAAATATTTAGGAACACATACAGCTGATATTCAGTCGTAAAAATCTGGTTAGACTAATAAGATTAAACACACATTTAACAATATTTCATTTTAGCTAAGTTCAATGTTTGTCTAGTATGAGTTTTGTCGTCTGTCAATGGTCTACTCAATATTTGCGTTTGTTCCTTACTTCGATTCATATTTAATCGCTTCCCACTAAAATCAGCTCATAACCATCTGAAAGATGCTCCATTTTTATTCTCATATCATAAAAGCATGAATCTCATTTTTATATCACGTATAAATTCAAATTTCTGCGATATATGCAAAACTAAACTGTCAGTAGCGACCCACACATAACCATTTCGGTATCTTGTCATAGCCCTTCGTCAAAATCAAATCGTTTAAATGCAAAGCCAAATATAATGTTCGCGTTTGATCTAAAATCAATAGGATTTGTATAGAACGATGGACAGTAAAGTAAATAGCATATATGAGAATATTAGAAATGGGCAATCACGACTCCTCAGTTTAAAGTATGACATTTAATCAAATTAGCAGCCTGCCTGCACTAATTATAAGTGTTCCGTGATATATAAGAGTAGCTTTTGTCCACGGCTTTGCCCGCCTAAAGGTAGGTTATACGGACAAAAAGTAACCCATGTACTGCACTTATGTAACCTATATTGCTGCTTAGTATCTTCAAAATTCGTGCGGTAGTTTCTGCGCGGAAGAGTAGCAAATATCTATCTGTCCACTCATCCACAAAACGAGTGGGTCTAATATTCTTTCTAGTAAGACTTTCGCGATTGAGTCGGTGGCCACGGCTGGTATCAACCATGAAGTTAGTTATGCGAAAATAAATTTATTTTAAATTAGAGTAATTCCCGCCAAGAACTAATGGTGTGAGGCCAACCTCACCTGCAAGTGATCGCGACCATGCACAAAATAAGCTCGCCACCATTACGAGGGACCAAAACATTGGCAAAATTGGGCGTTTAATATGACTCTGCCTACCCCTTCGGGCAAACAGGCGGGATTTTTTGGATGTATGTAACTGTTTAATTGTAATAAAAAGGTACATCTCAACGTTGCCTATTCGTAAAATGTCTTGCCCTGTTCAAATAAAATTAACGTAGCGCTTTAAAAATCTCGCCCATAAAAATAACAGCTTAAAATATGCGAAATCACGCTTGAGTTTTAATATTTACATACTTTATTAAAATATACCTACGTTGTGTGCATAGGGTTCCCACCAAGAACTTAGGGTCCCAAGCCAACCTCACCTGCAGGTAGTGCACCTGCCGATCAACGGACGAGGCTCTGGCAAACAAAATATCTCGATAAGCGGCAATAGGCTCGCCACCTATTACGTGGGATCAAAACACTGGCGAAAAGTGGGTGTTTAATATGCCTCTGCCTACCCCTTCGGGGAAACAGGCGTGAGTCTATGTATGTATACGTTGTAACGGTGAGAAGGCGATGAAAAAATTATTTCATTGTGTTGATATGGCACAATTTGTGAAAATGTTATTTGGTTTTAGTGATTACTAGACTTTGCCTGTGGCTCTGAAAGCGTAATTTATATAGGTACTTAAAAGTTCCTTAGAATCAAGCTATCTATTGGTGAAATTCATACAAAAATTTGTTCAGTGATTTTTGTGTTTATCCTGTTCATACAGACAACGGGCAGAAAGGAAGACTTCCTTTTATAATATGTCATTGTATAGAGGAAGACACATGCAAATAAGGAATGAAAATTAGTAAATCAACACATTTCTTACATCGCAAAAGCAAAAGCACTCTCTGGTATGTCTACGGGTCATCCTGCATCTGTATTGAAACGTAATAACTATTATGTGCGTGTATGCTAGAAAATTATCTAAGGCATAATTAATCTCATGACCTGGTAAAAAATTTGAACTGTCTCTCTGCCAGGCTAGCCATTTGAACTTGATTTCTTTTTTACTTATTCAGTGTTACTACAATACTTTAAAATTCTTAGCGATAAGAGGGTTCTCTATCAAACATTTAAAAACTTTCAGATGCTACAATTCTACATTTTTATTTATCTTGTAATTTTATTTTGCTTACAGTCTCATGAAAAGAGGTTACATTTTGCAAAGACGCTTCGTCTTTGCAAAATGTAACCTCTTTTTTAAATCAATCTCTTACTACTATTATGTACATATATTAAAAAAAAAATGTTAATCTTTTTTCTTATGGAGAAAATCTGTAGAATTAGTGACTACTTGGAGTGCCTGACAGCGAGACATTCACAATGGTTTGATGGTTTCTCAAGTTACAAGATCATAACAACAGCATATAAAGCACATCGTAAATGAAAGAAATATTCTTAACATTCACATTTTTACGACAGCAAAACGACTCACCATCTGAAACAAGAGAATTTTCTTTTTCCTCAAAAAGCAATATCTACCTATATTAAGATGATGGAATAAGCACTCAATTTTATTGGCCTGGAATAGGCCTGCCGTGTAAGGGCGTTTTGGTTGGGGCTTCAAAGGCCATTAGAACAGCGGGCTAAGACTCAATTCATGCGGAAGGGGCTGTGGTAAATAGCTTTATTGTCAAACAATTTTAAACCTTATATACATAATAATAGGGTCAAAGTGTATTATATCTTTTGATCAGCCTGAGGTATCAGCTTGGTGAAGATCAACGTATTTGTATCTTTCAAACGATTATAAGCCCTTAAAAGAATATTTTAAGGTTCAAAATTCTGTGAAACTAAACTGTTACCAACCAGCTGCTGTATTCTATGTGAATTGAGAGAGAGAGAATCATGAGCCTTTTAATTCGGTTCACGTGATGCCGAGTTTGTGTGTACTGTTTGATTGCCAAAATACTGCTTTAGACATTCCTTACTTTGATGGGATTTAGACATTCCTTTGCCTGGTTGTTGGAATTATTTTAGTTTTTGCTAGGAATTTGGACAAAGAGCTTCCGTATAAACTGCCAGAAAGTGTAAAGTACAATTTTATCTATGATTCTTGTTGCCTCGATAAAACACTTATTCACGATTGACGTTACATGTTAAAATACTCAAAATTGTCCGTTCAGTGAAAAGAGACGAAACAAATAATTGAACATGCTGTCTCATTTTGTAAAAATATATATTTTCAGAATTCTAGACAGAAGAAATCACAATAACTTAAAACTTTGTCGCATTCCTGAATCAGTCATTAATTAAGCTTCCTAGAAAATGTTTATTCTTTGTCTTTACGTCTGTTAGTGATCTATACCTCTCAAGGCATTATTTTTTTTTATTAAAAAGCACAAAAGTACTTCAACAGTCAGAATATACTCTCAAAAACGCATAAAATAACCTTTTACAACCTATTCTCCCAAATTCTATACTAGTTTGAAAACAAAAAAGACGTAACAAACGGAAACTTTGTCTCTTAAACTTGTATTTAATGGCCACACTTTATAGCAATAAAATGGCTTAAATGGCAATCCTTCCACTAGGTACAACATTCCCGGTAAAAATGGATACATTAAAGCTGTGTTTCTACTACTGTAATGGGAAGTGGTTCAGCGATGTCTGAGGGAAACATTCAATAATATCAATTAACAAGAAAATAAAGTAATACTAGTTTTTTATTTTATTTTGGTGCTAACTCCCACATTAGAAATCACTACTCACATTAGTACTAGGCAGATTTCCGGGGAGCTAGGTACACAGATAATCTAATACTAGCTATTGCTTGCAGTTAGATTAAAGTCAAAGTCAAAGTCAAAATCCTTTATTAATTTGGGTCACAATGTGACGCTTATGAACGTTAAAATAATAAATTTTTAAAATATTTACATTTACTGCCACGTTCGCAAAGCAAGGGCATAGAACCATGAGAAAGAACGGGCAATAAAACTCACGGTCACTCTTTTCCATCGCCAGGTTTTGCATAATACACATAATTTACATTTTTCATGGTGCTGCAACTGTTACACCTTCTACATCACTTGAATATATTTACTGTACATACTAATACTCAAGCATAAAACTTAATTTTAATTTTGATGATCATTTAGTTAGCCTCCTCAGAATAGACATGGTGAAACAGAAGCATGCACTTACATGATATATACCTAATAATGCAGGCAATCCGCGAAAGTGATCAGAACCATGATGGAAATGATGCAGTTAAATATAAAAATGTAATACCTACCAGCCCGCAAGACCGTCATTGACCAGTCATCGCAAGTAGCACCCGTTCACGAGTATGACGCATGGGCCAGCCATCATCCCTCTCGCCATATTAGAGGGACAGGGACGACCCGACACACGACGCCACCACAAGAAATGACATTATATCTATTAACTCTTCATAGCAGTGGAATAAAAAAAAAATCTCCTTGTTATAAAAGAAACTGCCTACGTCATAAAAGGAACCTTATCTCCAAATTTTAAGGTTTATTAAGTCTTCGCGATGACAATTCTGTCGGATATGACAAGAAGTTTGATAATATAATGTCCCAGAGGATGCCACCACACACGCCAGCACATATATTTTCAAATATAACCGTTTCTGCCGAATCCTGTGGGAATTTTAAGCAATCCTTATGTCCTCAAAGAACACACATTTCACAATCCTAACTGCCCCAAAGCACACACATGCCAAATTTCAGCTTCTTGCACTCAATAGATTCAGCTGTGCATGGTCTGTCAGTGATTCAGTAAAGCAAGTATTTAATATAAATAGACGATATCGTTAGACTCCGGCTGAACAGGCATAGTCACCTAGCTTAGTCATAAGTTTCTCCATCACATTAGAAAAATATCTCAGCTCATTCCTCCAGAAAACCAACAAGCCCTTTCTATCCAAATAATATTTCAGAATTTTTGTAATCACTAGACATTCTGCTGATTTAGAAACCGACGTTAACCTTTCTCGCACGTTACAAACTTTCATATATGCGTCATAAAATAACTAAATAATATATATTCGGCGCAAAATAAGATATTTTGGTGAAATCACGTACGCAGAAAAAAATTTAACGTCGTGTATCCTGAAAGTATGAGATTTGTCTAAAAAATGCCTTCATATGTACCAGTTGGATATGCTAGTCACTATATTGAACTATATTTCAGATATACTAAGTTGGTAAAATAAGCATTCAATTCTGCCGACAATAGCTTTTATTTATTTCTTTGGGAAACAAACGAATACGGCGCAAAAAAATAATTACTTTTTTTTACCAACGGCTTTCTTAAAATAACCTAAAAACGTTCGCAAACTAGCAAAAAAATTAATAGATAAATTAAAATATACAATAAACAAATATTAGAAAATAAATTTAAGTCTAGCTCGTAAATCATTCTTACTTATACTTTCATTAATTTGTGTAAAGAAATATTTTTGCTGGTTTTGTTTGAGATATATTTAATAATTTTCAGGATTTTGATTAACACGTAACTGGTTGTGCGGCTTTTGATAGATTAGGCATAACATTAAACACATAACCACGTGCCTCTAGTGCTTTAAGTCTCTAACTTGAATTACAAACAGACGGACCGACAGACTCACTGTGCAGCAAAAATATGTTTCTATAATATACCACATTTTGAAGTTCTCAAAATCGCAAGCATTCTCTACCGGTCAACCCAGAGTGATCTTGTAGTGTTGCGTTGCTAATTAATTTATCATATCATTTTCATAAAACACAGAAACGAAAATTTTGTGGTCATCCCGTTATCACAGTGTGAAGCTTCCCATTTTCCCGGATAAAATATTACGTATAAGGTCAAAGGTCTGTAGGGACAAAAGGTTTTTATTAATATACTCTTTATCGCGTTACTTGGGAACTCCTATAATATTTGTCGAGATTTTCAGCATTAGGGTCTGTGATTTGCACATTGATTAAACTGTTGCTTTTGTTTTGTGACGATAGTTTTGATTGAAACGTATTTCGTTGACAAATGAATGGTTTTAGTCTTGTGATATTTTGGGCAATTTAAAAGAGGATCTTTTCAGTTGTCAGGTCATCGTCCCCTTTCTAGTCCACTGACAAGGTTTGACACAATATAAGCCTTTCCACAAAGCGACTGTCATCTAAAATCTGCTACCCAAAGGGATGGCGGTATTATTCTATGGTTAATACTAGTGTTAGTTTATTCAAAGGTACTGACTCCGTATAATGATTGTTACAGTTATTCATGACAGCCGGCACCAACGGTTTAACGTGCTCTCCGAGATACGGGCAAGTGATCATTTACAATTCATTACAACTTCGAAACCTCAGTAGTGCGCATCATGCGTAAATATACTGGGGCTCAGATCCTCTACTTGGGCTTCTAAAGACATATGTCCATTTTCATTTCGTTATTGTTTTGTTTCATCATTGTTTATCGCAATTTCGACTAACGGCATATTTTGTAGATTACATCAATCATGTGTGCACTATTTTTTTACTTTCTATATTTTGATGACTGTAGGAATGTAAACGAATTTATTCGAATAATATCGAGCCCGCATTTAAATATTTCAACGAAGGTTCTGTGAGAATAGTTTTGTAAATAGTAGTTGCGAACATTTTTTGTTAGATATATTTTGATTACATAGGAAAAACAAATTGTGTTAATGATTATGATTGACTTTCAAATTCTATTGGTTGTTTTACAATTTTTTATTGCTTCTTGCTGTGACAGTAATAATTACATAGTTTAATTAAGGAGACACAATTTAATTTCTAATGGAGGAATAAAAGGTAAGTCGCTTCCATACTTTTCTGTCAACTGTCATTTAATCTTTTACTTCTCTCTCATATTGCTCCACATACAGTCCATTCATCCATCTTATCTTAGCCTAAGCTCTTTGACAGTCGTTATAGGTATTAATCAGTACGTCCAAATAAACTGTCACTAGACGCAGTCGCTCATTGGAGTTAATATGCAGTCAAATCCGGTTAAACTATGGGCGGGGTCGGACCTCGTGATGCAATTAGGATAACCTCATTTACCCAAGTTATTTCTAATGTTCATTACTTCGTCATATATGTGCATATAAAATAAATGTTTGCTAATTGGTTGTCTGGTTCTTATAGAACAGGCTCTGCCTAGTTTGATTTCTTACGACCGTGTGTTCAAAATACATTTCAGTACACTTATTTTCATTGACCTACAAAACCCCAGAAAACATTTCTAAACTCCTAAAGTCCACTTCCCGAAGTGGAGCCCTCAAATAACTTTATTGTACATTTAATATTTTGTGAGGTTACTTCAAACATTTGAATGTTTTAAGTACTTTGCTTCAAACAAAATTACACCAAAAGTATTACTGAATACGTATTGTTTTCGAATGTTGCTTGTTTTGGATTCTTAGGGTTTCTGCGGTTTCGTTATGAAGGAAAGAAGGCTTGTTTTAGCTACTTACGAGGGTGGTCAAAATGTTTGCGGAATATAAATTATTTTCCCTAACAATATAGTCTTTTTATGTCTTTCATATTAGCGAGAAATAAAAAACTTGATGGCTAAAGACTTGAGACACAACTTAGTAGTAACGTCTCGAAGTAATCTACAACTACGTAGAAAATAAAATAAGTTTAAATCTTAAGCTAACGGAACTTTCTTTCATTTCTTTCCAATACTATCAAAGAGAACAAGAGAGCAATAGCTATATTTAGTTTTTATTTTCATTTTACCAGCATTACTGCATTAATAATCTGGGAACTAATTTCCATCAAGTGGATTATTCTGCCACCAACACAGATTCAATGTCATTAATTTCTAGCAAAATATATGCAACTTCAAAATAAAATATTAAGCGTGAAAATATGTCAAACGGAATTTAAAGATCAGCTACATTAAATACACAAAACTTCACGTCAAATAAAATGAAAGGCGTAAAACCAATGGTAAAACCGAACTTTAAATAAGATTAAAATATGGCAACAGACGAAACACGAATAACTTTACAAATATTATTTTATACACGTCAAATGCACAACGTATCTGATTATCTGTTTTATACAACTTTATTTTGGAATGAAAATTCAAAACATGGTGTCTGATTTACTTCGCGACCACGACCGTTGCAAGCCGGTAGAAACGTAGGAGAATAACAGAGGTATTAATGCCTTGAAATAAGTAAATTATCGCGACTAAGACCTGCTAAATAATATTGTATGATGTATACAAATCGCGAAAGTTTAAAGTCGATTATGATGTCTGATGATACTGTGGTGTAGGATTTGCCAACTTAAAGTAACTTTTATAACTGTGACATTATTATCAGCCCTGTATGTCCCTGCTATGCACAAGCCACTTTTCTCCATGAGAAGACTGGCAGACTTTACGTGTATTTCAAGAACATTATGGAGCACTCTCAAACGAGCTTCCTCAGCATATTTTCATTCGTCATTTCGAGGTAATTAACAATTTAATACACACTTAGCTTCGAAAAGTCAGTAATGCGCGACATTGGTTTGAATCCAAGACTCTCTATCTAGCAGTTTGCTGTTCTCTCCACTAGGCCATCGCTGCAACTACGAGTATAAGCAGTTAGACACGTCGGAACAACGTTATCAATAGTATTTGTATTCGTCATTGTATAAGCTCGAATAGGTATGTTTAAATTCCAATTCCCATTGTACTCACTGTTCGTTCCTTAGACGCATTTCTATATGATTTCATCGTATCTAATATAATTTATTTAGTCATCTTTATAAAACTATCTTGTTTTCTTTATTTCAGCTCAATTTTCAATCGGACATCTCACAAATAGGCACTATCATACAAAACATATTACGTACTTTAGCAAAAAGCATCCCAAATAAGAACACTAAGTTATCAAAGTTGTACGTTTAAGAAATGTTTCAGACATTTATATAAAAAACCTAAGGCTAGTGAATGATTATTTCACTCTGTGTGACTAACGTAGCGAAACGGGAGAGGGTAGGGAAGGGGGAGAGTCCCCCCCATTCAACCTCGTTGGAGCGCCCATATGCAAAATAAAGTAAGTGGAACTTGTCACAGAGGCTTGAAATTCTTTTTACGCCTGCGATAGGTATAAAGGGTATAATTGGAATTAATGTGGACACGAAAATACGAAAGTATTGTTTCTGGATTTTTGGGTTGGATAGAGTTTTAGTTATTATGGGAAATGGCTTTCTATCGGTGCTAAATGAGGCCGCGGGTACACCTGTTTTATTAAGGGCTACTGCTATCCATGCTTGGCTCGTACCATGATATTTATATAGCCTAAAGCCTTCCTAGGTATGTGGACTATACAACACAAAAATATCATTCAAACCGAACCAGTAGTTCCTGTGATTAGCGCTCAAGGAAACAAACTCTAAGCTTTATAATATTAGTATAGAATATGTACATCGTAACCATTAGGGGCACAATGGTCGACATTTACATCACAATTGAAATACACCAGAACATAATATGGGACAGAGACAAAATTATAAATTACTCTGAAGGGAAAAATTTTATTGGACGTATATTTTCCTACCATTGAGAGCGATAAAAAAGCAAAAAAATACATGTGCAAAAGTGGTTCATTTTTATGAGAAAAATTTGCAACAAATCCTCAAGCCATCTCAATTATATGGAGTAACAAACTAAAAAAAAAACAAAGAATTACTCAAATCGAACAAATAGGTCCTGAAATTGGCGTGTTCAAACAAACAAACTCTTCAGCTTTATAATTTTATTTTAATGTACGTCGCCACTAATTTTATTTTATTTTTATTTTATTTTTGTCGGAAAACATACAGTGCTTTTTAACAAATGTTGCTAACAAATTTGGAAACTATTCACCATTAACATGTTTTCACAATTGGATATCTAATTTACTTGTCTGTTAGTCTAAGAGTAAATAAACAATATAAGAGAAACAATTTACATTAAATAAAAAATAAAAAAATGAGAAAAAATTTTTTAGTAAGTAGTACATACACCTTTCGTCGAAACCTAGACAGTTTGAGAACCAAACCACGAACGAGTTAATGTTTTGTTAAAATGAAGTGGCTTTGAGTTTAACAAATCAAGTGTCTAAAAATCAACCACTGCATTAAGACTCTTAGCAGATCTCACAAAGAAAGAATTTTGTCTGTAATTTGAGTGACAATGCGGTACATCTAAATATGTTATACGTCTAGTCATTATATTAGGAACTTTCAGTTTGACTTCAGATAAAAGATCAGGGGAATCTATAATATTCTGTGCAACTTTTACGAGACATGTGATATCTGAAAATTTCCTTCTCTCATAAAGTGGCAAAATGTGATGCCTACGACACCTTGCTTCGTAAGTACTGTCAAAGCATTTTGACTTGAATTGTAAGTGTCTTAAGAGTCTACGCTGAATAGATTCAAGCCTGTCTATGTACACATTGTATCGCGGGTTCCATACTTGCGAGCAATACTCAAGGATGCTGCGCACCAAGGAGCAGTAAAGAATTTTAATGACCTTTAGATTTTTGAATTGGGAACTCGACCTCAGAATGAAGCCCATTGCTTTGTTGGCTTTTTTTGCAATGTAGTCAACATGATTTTCATAAGTTAACTTAGAGTCATGTAAAACACCTAAGTCTCGAACTACTTCAACCTGTTGCAACTCCTGTCCCTGGATGACATATCTAAATTTAATATTATTGATTTTCCGAGTAAAAGTGATAAATTGACATTTGTTAACGTTTATGTCTAAGTTGTTAAAACTGCAGTATAGCTCAAATCTATCTAAATCGTCTTGAAGAAGCTGACAGTCATTCAAGGAAGTAATTTTTCTGAAAATTTTCATGTCGTCAGCATAAAGTAGGAATTTAGAATGTTTTATGTACAAGTTAATATCATTTATAAATATGTTGAAAAGAAGGGGGCCCAGTAATGAGCCTTGTGGGACTCCGGAAGGGACACAGTACCATTTCGAACAGTAGCCACTAAGTACTACTGCCTGAGATCGGTTCACAATATAGGAAGCAAACCATCTATAGAGATTTCCGTGGATACCCGCATCTAAAATCTTTTGTAACAGTATTTGATGATCTATACGATCGAACGCCTTGCTGTAGTCGGTAAAAATTGCATCAACCTGTCCACCAGCATCCATATTAGAAGAAATGAAGTCTGTGAAAAGCAACAAGTTCGATAAAGTTGAGCGGCGTTTTATGAAGCCATGCTGCTCTGAGATAAGAGTTGAAGATATCGTCTCATATACTTGGGTATATACAATTCTTTCTATCAATTTAGCAAATACACAAAGTATAGAAATGGGCCTATAGTTTTAGCATCATTTTTGCTACCATTCTTATGTATGGGTGTAATAAAAGCAGATATCCAAATCCTAGGTACGAGTCCTTCTGATAGTGAACGTTTAAAAAGAATCGTAAGGGGTTCTAATAAGCTTGGAGCACATTTGACTATAAATGATGGTACTATTTTATCAGGCCCACTCCCTTTCGTGACATCGAGTGATTTCAATTGCCCCAAGAGTGAGTCAGCGTCAATTTCAATGTCACCTATACTGTTTGATGCATTAACAGTTGATGTAAAGGTTGGAGGCGAACGAGTAGATGAAAGAAGAAAGTTGGAGTGAAAATGAGAAGCAAACAAATTGCAGATATCTTCACCAGTATCAGCCGACTGACTTTCGTAATTGATTGTCGATGGATATGAATTCGATCCGTTTTTAGATGATTTAATATAAGACCAAAAATACCTGGGACACTTAATTATTGCTTCTTCAGTTTGTTTTATATATTTACTGTAACATTCCTGCTCCATACGTTTAGCTCGCTCACGCAATAATGGTACATTAAGGTACATTACGATTGAAACATACCAGAACATCACTGTGTGACGGAGACAGAATTATAAATAACACTGAGATGGCACGTACGAGTACATTTGTCTGCCATTGAGAGCGATAAAAAGGCAAAAAAATACATGTGCAAAAGTGGTTCATTTTAATGAGAAAATATTGCACTGAAGCACTAAAATACACGAGTGTTTTTATACTTTCTCTAAAGTAGGTTGCTGAAATATTTATAATCTGTGTTAAGGTAGACTGAGGAATGAAAGCATAAATATTTTGGTAACCACCATTACACCTGTACCTCTTAGAAAGTTGAGCGGAGAGCTAAATTATTTTTTGGGTTACTTACTAATCTTAAGAGCCTAAAGCAGTCTCCTTAGCAGTTTCTTAGCTAACTACAGAACCCTTTTAATTTCACCGTGTTAGTTTGTTTCGGTAAGTATAAGTGCTATGGAACTCGCGTGTCATTTTGCCAGGTTACACATTCTTAACATGACAACAAAAATAAATAAAACTCAAGACCAACGTGACCAACCTTTACATAAATAATAATAAAGTTATCTGTTTAGGTATCCGGTTGCGGAATATTTAGCAAAAACCATCAAGCATTATGTCCCGTTTCCTCTACCCTGAAATCGCAGTATAATTGTACTGTATGCTTAAGCTATACAATTTAGTTAACACAGCGTAAAATAGCTTACGAGATTAACTCAAATTGATTCAGATTAACCGAGATAAAACGTCTGAAAAGTATTTTACGAGACTTTTTTTTCGGTAATTTAGAGAACGTCTTATCTTGTGCGTTCAAATCGTTAAGTCAACATTAATTAATATTTAGTCCTGGCTTCGGTTACATCTTCAGCCAAAAAGGATGTTAATTAAGAGATACTTCCTTGTCATAGACAAGCAGAGACATTTTGTATAATTTATGTTTTAGCAAGCAATTATTTTGGGCGTACTTTTACTAATTGTGGAGTATTAAGTTTCATTTATTTAAAAGTGGCGAAGTGTGGGTGTGTAATACACCTCTGCCTGCCCCTTCGGGGATAAAAGGCGTGCAGTTATGTTATGTTACTTAAAACTTAGATTTCACCAGCCATTCTGTCAGCATAGGTACTAGCACCAAAAGGTAGTCTATGTTTTTTTTTCCAATATATAAACTGAATTAATGGATAATTTCATGAAAATCCGTTCAGTAGTTTCAGCGTGAAAGAAGAATACATACACAATTTCGCATCTGTAATATTAGTATGGATTGGTCAAGTGTTATGTGTATTCAGTAATTGCTCTAAGAAGTCATGCTTAAGTAAATTCAATATTAATTGAATCATTTGCAAAATTACGTTAAACTTAGTCGTGAACTAGTTAAAATATATTTTTTGTGATATGTGTGCGTGGGATTGGGAGGTCTCGGGTTCGATTCCCGGGTCGGGCAAAGTGTTATTGGGTTTTTCCGTTAGGAAATTTTCAGTCGCAGCACGGAGTCTGGTAATGTGCCCGGTACGGCAAAAGGCTCGCTCCCTATTACTTGAGACTAAAATAAATCTGGCGAAAAGTGGGTGTAGCAATATACCTCTGCCTACCTCTTCGGGATATAGGCGTGAGAATAGTCTCACGCCTATTCGCAAGAATTTATTATAATACATACATAGGTATGTATGTATTATAATCAATTCTTGCGTTACTGACTGACTGACAGACAATGTACCTATAGCCAAAAATACTGGATGCAGGAAGCTGAAATTTGGCATGTACGAGATGTCCTATGGGAAGCGTACGGGTGCACTAAGAATGGATTGTCCGAAATGCTCACGGGAGCGGGAGGAAATGGTTAAATTAAAAAGAACTTTATTTGCAGGCATAGCTGCGGGCATCCTCTAGTTTGATGATATAATTAAAGTATTATTCATTGATATATAGTATTCTGTCTCACGAAATAACAATTGTTTTCCACTTTTCGCAAGCTATAGTCAATTAAGGCATACGACATGGCTTAGGCTACTTTCAAATAATACTTCCTACTCGACCTTGGAATAGACACCTTAATACTATATAGCACACACATCCCTTCCAGCCTAGATTATAGAGCCGTCCGAAAGCCTCCCATTAATCAAGCTTGAGTGACATAGTTCAAGTATTTAGATTTATAGCCAGCTCAAAAAAAATGGCGACACAACACGTAAATACACGTCACGACGGGTCGACGTTAACGCCATCTATGAGAGATGAATGGGAACTATTTTTATCGAGGTGTCTTTATTCGGACAATGTATTCTTTACTGCTGTTGGTGGGTCACAACCTAGTAAATAACCTGATGGTAAGTGATAGCCAGTGCCGTAAGTAGCCTATGCTAGCGGTACCCAGGCACAAAAGGCAGTCTGCCTTCTGTGCCTGGGAGAGCAGATGTGACTCAATAAATTATATCTAAAATATTTCAACTGTTATTGAAGGTCACACAAACATTGGGTGCATCAATATACTACAGCAAGGGCGAAGGATTAGAAAACAGAGCGAACGGATTAGAGAGGAGATAATTCTGTCTGAGACACTTCGCACAATACATAATTATCGGCAAATTTTATATCGAAACAACTGCAAATGGCTGCCTGCAAAGAGTGATAGATTATTTCGATCATATCACTTGAAAAGAGCCTCATAAGGCCACGAATTAAGGGTTATCTGTAACTTTGACGGTAAGAAACCAAGAAAAGGTGGTCCTAATAGACGGCTGGATCGAATCCGTGGATTCCTGTACATGTAACTTCATGTAACTCTCCATTCTGGAAAAGACAGAAACACACACAGGAACAGGTTTCACATCCAGTTCGTGACCATCAGCAATAAGGAAAAAACGTGAACAGATAAAGATAAGGCCAGACTACCTTCAAATAATTGACTTCAGCAATTCTTGTACTCTTTTATCTACTTGTCAAAAAGTCCTCCCTAGTTGAAACAATTCTTTTTGTATCTTTTATCCCTCAAATAATTCAACTAAAGCTACAAAAAATACCAATGTACCACTAGCCATCCTAAACTTCACTGTATTTCTACTGAAGAATAATGGATATACAAACTAAGTCCAAAAAGTAACGCGACGCCACCAATAACCTTTAGCTATTCATCAAATTTTACGATTTGTTTATTCGGCACTGCGTTCATATTTCTGTGCTCGAGCATTTCTTACTACACTTAGGAGTGGAGTAGACGAGAGACTTTTAGTGTTCGCAATTATAATTATGTTTGTACAAATATTTTTCATTGAAAATCTATTTTTATAGTTTTAGGTTGTCATAATTTAAGAATAAAGGACTTTATACATTTAGCTTATGTTGACTAGTAATAGTCAAACCTTTATAGAAACATCATTCTTATTATCACAGGGACTTTAGAGTTGAAGTTCAATTTTGTGAAATTCTGATAAACCCAAGGAAGCAATGGTAAAAGCGCCCACTTTTGCTTAGATACTTATATAAAAAAACACGTATAGGTGCGTGCAAATGTAACATAACATGTTACACATAAAACATTGCTATGTAACTTATTACGACCCAGGAATTTCGCCCGAAACGAGTTGTTTTCCCAAAAATTTGTCAAACATTTTTCAAAAAATCGTGTTTTTAATTCTGCGCCATAAAATGAGCAGCATAACCGAATAAATATGAAAAAGTGTGTTAAGTGGCTGTCACTGGCCACCAGTGGCTGTGGTCGGTGGCCCGTTTGCGCCGACTCTAACTAAAAACGCAGTCGCAAAATCGCCCTTCTACAAAGCGTTCTGTCTATTACAACCTTTCCAAGTAGTGACGAAACTGTGTCAATGGTTTCTTTGTTTTCTATTGCTGGGGTGACCGTGAGTTATGAGTAACCGTCAATATAACTGACCGTTTCACTCCGTAATGTTAGTATTTTCTTTTGTGAGGGGTGACTTGATGCTTTAATGGGGTGATTTGCAAGCAACTGCGGATTAACTTCTGGTATTAAAATACTTGTTTACTTTTTTGTTGATGAAAACAAAAATCTATTATTTCCAACAATGAAGCTTTAATTTTTGTACCTCTATATTATGGTGTAAAATAAAAAATAGTCACTACCTCCGTGGGTTTCGTAAGAGGCCACTAAGGACAATACATAAAGTAAATGGTATCTTTAAAAAGGGACGAAAATTTTAAATAAACCTCTATATACGAACCCCATCTGGCTAGCGCGATATCATCATCAACATCAGCCTTTAGCATTCCACTGCTGGACTAGGCCTCTCTTTTTAAAAGAGGAATTGGCCTAATATACCACGTGGGCAAACCGGTTTGTATCAAGTTTTCCTTCTCTTACAGTGCTGTTCTCTGCATAATATGCTCCCTCTGTCGGCTCTTACGACACCCATGTGATGAAATGGGGTGGTGACATTCCGTATTCTTAATCCGTCACCTCACGGATGGCGTAGCGTAGCGTGATATATTAGGCCAAAATCGGTCAAATCCACAGTAAACCAAAATGCTATCGTAACAATCAGGAGAGGCCTATGCCCAGCAGTGGAACGCGAATGTCTGTATGATGAACACTTACAATCATTGCATGTTCCAATACGGTATGTATCAACCCGTATTATTTGGCTCGGCTTTACCGATTATTAACACAGCGATTCAAAAAGTGGATTGTCTGCCTGGTTTTTTTCATAGCCCTTGTGTTTGTGCCCGAATTTGGTAGAAAATTTGTTTAACGCTTAATTAAAAAGCAACATTGAGTAGAATTTTGAACAAAATTCAATATTTTAAACATTGAAATCATAAGCGTTTATTTTTATTTATATGTTCCTACATATATACAAACAGAATAAAACTAAGTAAAAATAAGTTTGTAATCAAAAAACTACATCTTACAAATGGTTTCTGAAATATTTCATTAAGCCGTGCGACATTCAAATAAAATATTTAATTAGTTTTCGATACAAGTATTTATTTGTATTCAAGATCAGCTCAAAAGATCAGCTCAAAACTTTAGATAATGTAGTTTCGTAATTTAATAAATTGGGATTCCAGGTATTCCAAAACTTAGCGAAGATTACTGATTTTGTATTTATAGCTGATCTTAACTGTAATATATAAAATAAACACTTTATCGACACATTTTTAGGCCTCCTGAAGCATAATACTTTAGTGCTATAACACTATGATATAAACCCCACAACATGCAGGATGGGTATCCGAAGGGAGGGCAATAGGGCATCCTCTGCATCTTTTACTTTACCTTATCGATCCATCATAAATGGCAAGTAAATTCGCAACAGAAGCAATAATTTTGCTTTGAAAATTTTTAAGAAGGGTTTTAAGTATTTTTTCCTTAAACTAATTATTTGTTTAAGAAACACTTAAATACACATTGAAATATGAAAGTTTTCTTTTAAGGTTTTTTTTTTAAATATATTAATTAGGTAATTTAAAGTCTCAATGACACTTCGTAAATACTCAGACTCATTGTTTTCAAAATTTATAAACAAAAACGCTCTCAACAGTCAACGAGCTCAAATCATACTGAAGTGCAATAATTAAAAATTCTTATGAACGGGTCTGTGAGTGACGAGGCTCAACCCATGTCATGTGAACCTCAATCGAGTGCTGACGACACACCCCTTGTGATAATCTGTCTGTGCGCGATATGAGGGTTATGCTGGTGTTTTTAATAATTAAATGTCTGAATGGGGGTTGGTGTCTGTGAATTGTAACATACGGTTCGCACTTGATAATAATTATAGACTTATTTTTTTTCAAAATCTGTTTCGATACATGACATACACTATTAGAAAATAAATACCCACCAAATGTATAAAGCCCCTACGAGAAGATTTTAATTTTATAAGCACTCATTCAACCTTTAGGTGAACTAAAATAAATACAGTTTTATAATCTTAATATATAAAATCCTTGCGTTACTGACTGACTGACAGACACGCTACAGCCGAAACTACTGGTCGTAAGAAGATGAAATTTAGCATGTATGTTCCTTGGGCACCGTAGGGGTGCACTAAGATGGGATTTCCCGAAATTCCCACGGGATCGGGCAAAACGGGAAATTCGAAAATATGTGCGTGCGAAGCCGCTGGCGTCGAATAGTTATTTCATATTTTGCTGTTATTATGTTGAGAAGGTAAGAAAAGGTAAAAGAACGACGCCTTCAATGGTATGGACATGTCTGCCGCCGTCCTGAAGATCACATGGTTCGAGTGGCCCTAAATCTATCGACAACGACGCGACGCCGCGCAAGACCTCCTGCCACCTGGCTCTCATCAGTTCAAAAAGATCTTAAGGACATGAGGGTAGATGCTACGACCGCTCAAGACAGAGCAAAATGGAGAAGGCAGACAAGGAGAGCCGACCCTAGATAATGGGATAAGGCGAAGAAAAGAAGAATATATTTTGCTGTTATTGTATCAATACAAAAGTTTATGAGTATAGATGCGATTACCAAAACACCAGCGACTTTGCCCGTGTGGGTTGGTTAAATTACTAAAAAGTACCATTAGAATCAGCTCAGCAGTTTTAGCGCAATAGGGTCACAAACATACCAACATCTATCTTCTCAGTCTTTTGCGTTTATAATAGTAGTATCTTCGGATATAGGCTATATCTATGCCATGTCAGCGTAAAAAGTGCACTATTAATGAACAATTATTGCATATGAGTAATATGCATAATGATAAGCCACCGCGCAATAAAGCTGTTTAACAACAGATCTATTCATTCATTTCAATAAATTGATAAGCGGTAACACTCATAATCTAAGCATTTGACGACATTTGCTACACCATTGCCCCGCCGTCGTCAGCCAAGCGATTAGCTAGCCAGCTAACTACCTTAACTGTGCGTTCATTTAACCGTACTACCAATGTAATAAAAAAATCTGTTAACGTTTGTGATTGGATTGTGAGTTTATTGGTTAATGGATGCCATGGTAGAGGTAGTGTATTCGATTTCTGCGTGGTGAACATTTATACTAATGGTGGGATGGTTTTGTCTGAAAAGTTTTCAGTTGACCAGAAATTTGGCATGCATGTATATCGCGTACAATGCAGTATTGCAGAAGCTGGATGGATGGTTACAGGCACTCCGCGAATGAAACAACCCTATCGAGTTAGTTTAGGCTAGTTTGATTAATAGTATTAGTAGCGGACATAAAAGCATGGTTTAAAAATGCTGTTTTTTTTAGTTATTTTAAAATTCTGTAACCATTTATTTCTCAATATGATCTGTACTTTAATTCATGTAGGAGGTCGTGAGAGCAGCAAATGAATCATAAATTAAGCTACAAGCAATCAAATGTTTTAATCATAATATTTCATTCATACAAGTGTACCTAATATTCTAAAATGCCCGCATTCACAATATTCGTGCTATCTCGATATTAGATTATTATTTTATAACTGATGCACATAAAATTAATTGTATTAATATTTTCATTTACACACGCAAATTGTAAAGCGACAGTGATACGGTAATCCATGCTCAATATTATAAATACGACAGCAAGTTTGTTTGTTTATTTGTATATATTTAATGTGGCTATAAACCGATGTAACAATATTAGTTTTGTATGTGGATATAGATAGGGTACTAGAGAGTGACATAGGTATATTTTACCAAAATCTAATTGATAACCGACGGCGAAGTCGAGTGAAACGATAAATATATAAACCCGAACATTCATTGCTGGATCCAAGACATCCCCGGGACTTCACGAGTGTAAAAACTTGTTGTCATCAATGGTCACTGCTGTTGAACCTGGCTACGCAGGTGAGTAATGAGAATGTGAGTGGGACTAGTCCAATAGAAAACAAGCAATGAGAATAAATAGAGAGTGTAGAGTTGTAAATAATACATAACATTACATAAACTGAAGTTACCATGAACGAAAATGTTCAGCGCCTTATATTTTAAAAAGAACAGCACGCAAATCAACGTTTTTCTCCTGAACAATTTCTTCAATGCCCACTGATTTGCGGTTCATTGTACCGATGTACTATGAACAATATTGATTGATTATGAACACGGTTCAACTGAACCTCATTACTTGGCGAACGAAAGGATTGTGTCATTCACACTAATCGTTGTTGATTACGTCTTAAATTGGCTGCAATTATTGCATTCGGTAGAAGAATTTTATTTTGTATTTATTTTTAAATTTAATGTTTGTGTAGTCAATTTATCAGAAGTGTGAGTAGAATTCAAAAATACGAAATTGATGGTGTAATTGTTAAAATTGTATTGTAGTCTAAACAATGTCCAAAATAACAAATAAACACTTCTTTAACGGTTTGTTCATGTCTTCTCTTGTTGTTTTGCATTGTGAGCTTCGTAGCGGAAGAACATTGTTTTCCGAATGCCTCCTGCGTAAGCTATCTCGAAGCGAACGCGAAGCGTGGTGCGCGAATAGAATCGAATGCAATCAGTAAGCTTCATATTTTCACGCCGGCCAGCGATGTACCGGCGTGAGACCCTATCAGCCGGAGTCAAATGAAACTACACTGCTAACTTTCACAAAATTTCAAATCAAAAGTAACCATTATTTTATTTAAACGAGATTGTCTCGCATATACAAAGTGAATAGATCTAAAACTTCATCCATTGCAACACGCATACATTGCTCGCATCGATTACGTTGATAGCAATCGAAATACGAAACTCGTACTAACGACTTGCATCCCACATCACTTTTACATCTCACCACTCTCTCACTCAATCAACTTCACTACTTTGTCCGTCCATAATAGTCCATATCTCTAAAAGCCAAGCAATTATCGCACCATTGCACTCTCACTGCAGAGCAATAAAAACTCGAGCCGAATTGATGCAGCGTTAGTTAAGTAAGCAGTGTTGTTTCACATTTAGGTCAAGCGTTTATTGCTAGTGGGAAATATATTGATGACGTCATAGTCGTTACGTCACTCATTGGAGAAACTGATTTATAGGTTAATACTATAGTCCGTTTACAGTTATTTTACCTCTAGCTGTTAGATTGGCCAACCTGGGCCTTGTGTTGCTATATTTGGTATATAATACTCCCATTTTAAATATACATTATTGCTAAAAATGTACTTATTTTTGACGTGACAACGTCTTATAAATTGGTTTGCCGGGTGACACTTCAAGAAACTGCGTTACGCTCCGCTCACGTTATGCGCTCACAATGAGAGCGAGTGAGAGGCACGCGGCCCGCCTAAGAGCGAGAGAGACAGACATAAAAAGTGAAAGGCACGCGTCTTTCATCCTTCTTCCTATTATACGAATGAATATTCACATTAAAATTATTTTACCACTCAAAGTCGTTGTCACGTAAAACTTTCGCCCGTATACCGACTTTACAGGCAACCAATTTTTTTTATTGCCTAAGCGATCGTATTAAATATTTGGAAGTAATGTTTATAACAAAACCTCTTGATATTGGCATATATATGCATGTACATTTATTTTCTTACGAAATAACTAATTTCCTATGAAGATAAGTAGTTATAATAAAAATTTTGTCTATTTAATATATAAAGGTAAACGCATCATAATTACGCCAACGTGAGGTTCTAATTATCAAATACAAAAACTGCAAATTTAATTTTCATATTTATTTTGAATAAGAATGATGTGGGTGTAATATTACACCTCTGCCTACCCCTGCATGGAAACAGGCGTGAGTCTATAAGAATGATCCATGTGGACTGCCAATGTTATGATGATTCGTAACTGCTGTCATATTCTGTATCAGACTCAGAATTTAATTCTATTATGAACCTGTCCATTTCAGCATCCGTAGACCCATCTGTTTCACGAAGCTTGTCTTCAATGTGGCGCTCATGTTTGCATTGTTTTTGTCAGTCTTCTGCAGTGATAGATTGTAAAGCTTCTTCAGCTAAATTCACAATGTTGGTTGCATCTTGTCCTAAATTTTTGCTTGTGACTCGCCTTTTAATGAGACTCCACATAAGTTCAATTGCGATTAGCTCGCAGTGGTATGGCGGTAATCTAACCACTTTGCGGCCATGAGCTTCAAGCATTTGAATTTTTGAAGCATTTCCACTAATATTGGGTAAAATGTTATGCACGGGTAACCCCATTTTCATTCCTGTCATCACAGAGTACAATTCCAACATAAAGAAAATAAACACCGACATCTGTCAGAGGTAAAATAACTGTGAACGGACTGTAGATTTTGCCACTATCATAGATAGCTTTTCAAACAAATAAAAATCTTTCAACTCCCTTTTAGGGTAGGAATTTAAAAATTCTGCCTTTGTTGGTTTCGGTGATTTAAAACAACAGTGCTAAAATTTTATTTTCATAAAATTTTTAATTTTCTAATTTCAGTAGGTTAGACTCTAAGATCATATAATTATGTATAATGATAAAAATGATAATTGAAGTTTGAGTTAAAGCCCAGGGACATTGTGAAAGATTAAGTTCTATGTGAATATAGGCAAGTATTTTTATATACCTACATGATGATGATAGTAGGAGCTTTAGATTAAGCAATTTTAGTTTTTTTTCAGATCCATAGCATTGTGGTTTCTTTCGTTGTTTCTTTCCATTCCATCTGCACACGGTATAGCACTTAATTTATTCCGTGAATTGTTGTCTCGATTCTGTGTGTTCTTTTTTTCCGCGAATTGAATGAAAGTCGACAGTATTACTACGTATAATAATTCAATGTTTTAATGTGTGCCATAAGTCCATAACATTTATGTCAACAAATATGTCTAGTTACATAATTATCTATATGAATAAAAATTTATCACCGAAATGTTTGTCCAAATGACTACACCAAATTTGATAAATATCCTTTTTTTCTGATTGTTACTGTCAGAAGGGTTGTATGAAAAAAAAATAGAAAAAATAATTATATGGCTGTACGAAATTCGTTGGATCAGCTAGTACTTATATAATATAATCTATACTATATGCTTTTACAAAAATATTTATATACTTACGATACATAAATAAGGTAACCTCAAGTAATATAATCTACATAAGTCGCCAGATAGCAATGGACCCATAAAACGTAAAGCAATAACATGAACAAACGGATGAAACAATAAAATTTAATGATTGTTCCCCAAACATTCATTGTAACGATACATAATACAGCAATACTGGAAATTATTACGATTCCGTTTACATTGAGAGGTTCTTTGATTATATTTAAGGATGTTTTTAAAGCCATGTAATATTTACTTTGAATACTAAGCTGTTTACGACCTTAGGGAGTTGAATAACTATTCTAAGTTTAAGTCTGTATTAATGAGGCGTTTTAATCCAATTATAATAATAATTATAATCAAAGAATTATATGTAAAGCTTTTTCGCATTTCTATCATATTATATAATGGGAGGAGCCAATAAAAAATCTTGATCAACAAAACATAACCGCAGTGTGAATGCACTATAAAACGAAAAGATGATTTGTCGTTACGAAATAGTGGGAACGTAGGGCACGTTCCCCTCTGTCCTGTCTCTGTACTATTACTGTATCAAAATGATCTGTGTGAAGTTTACATAAAACATTCATAAGACAAATAACCTCAACAGTAAAATCGTTTACTCTGATCCCAACATAAAATAAACCATAACTTCTAGGCTTCGAATAAATAATTTTATGTCGAATGATTATCGCAAACAAACATTTTACTATGTTGCCATTACAAATCCTCTAGAAATATTTGAGAGGACTTTAATACACTTGATACATAATGGTTTCACAAAAGATACGCTCACACTGAAGTATTAATATTATGTGGTAATTTTATTAAAGTCATTTTCACCACAGCAGCTCAAACATGCCGCTTTTGCTGCGAGACAACAGTGAACAAAACGCGATTTTGATTCGAGCGTGAGGCAAAGTAGCTTTTTAATTTTTTAATCTTCAGTGCCACGAATTGACATTGTTCAGCCATAAATTTGAAACATTCGAATTTTACTGTGCTCTGTCTCTTTCACATGCATATAAAAAGAGAGTGAAAAACAAACCCCTTCGAATTCGAAATTCGATTTTGGAATTCGACCTCAAAGAAAACACCTTCGGAAACGCAAATAAAAAAAGAAATTACATATTTTTTTATGTTTTTGTTTATTTGTTTAATTTATTATTGCATTATAAAAATAAGTCTAATTAATGGTATAAAATTGGTATTTAACCAATACATTTTTATGTGGAATTACAACAATGATACATTAATTGAAAAATAAACATCAGGGACGCGGTATTGAAACGTGATTTCAAATAGTAGCGGGAATAAAAATTTCGGTGTCGGGTTAACACGTTACGCTATACTGTATCAGCATGATACAGTATAGCGTAACGTGTTAAATTATATTAATACCTATATAAAATAATCTAAAAATATAAGTTTAACTAGCGATGAAGAGTGTACTTTAACACCAGAAGAGTTAAATCAACAAGTGATTAATACAGAATTCAATCTATTCCTGTTCATTTCTATGTCTCCTAAGTAATATGTGTTCTCACTGCTGTGGTGAAAAATTATGTGTGCTACACGAGAGCAAAGTTTTTTGTATCTCGTGCTATTGAGACCCTCACTACGCTCAGGATTTAACTTTGATTCACTCGCTACGCTTGTGAATCAATCATAGAATCCTTCGCTTGCTCGGGACTCAAAATCAGCACTCGAAACAAAAAACAACTTTGATCTCTTGTTGCACAAATAACTATTGTATACATTTAAATATAAACGAATTTACTTACTTTTAAACATTACATATGTAGTTTTCACCGATATGATATATGATATTTAGTGGTAATTTTGTACTCAAAACAAAAAGTCGAATAATCATCAGCCCTGTATATAAGCCCTGTCTCACTGTGATAAGGGTTAAGGTCGTTGTGTACCAAGCTAGCCAAATGCAAGTTGGCAAATTTCACGTGTCTTTTTATGTCATTATGGAGAACTCTCAGACAACACGTACATAGATGTATATTTTTCTGTTATCTCTCAATCTCAATCAGGCTATCGCAGTCCACTGGTTCACACCACATCTGATCACTACAATACAGGCTCTATCTAGTTTAGAATCTGTGTGATATATCTGTATGTACTTGAGGAAGCTCCTACGCTCCCCAACGGACTTTCATGCCAGGGAAATTTCAGCTGTTTGCGCCCAATAGTTTTGACAGTCAGTACCTAACACGAGAATTTTATATAAGGTTACTTGCATGTCATGTTCTTAAATTTACATGTTTAATGTGACAGATTAAGAATACAAAGTGTCACTTTTCTCATTTCATTGAGTTGGCCCCATAAGACGCAACTTAGGAATATTCACGAAGCCAATATTGTAAAGAAATTAAAATCTCAAAATAAACACTATACCAAACCCCTGGCCAGCATGAATTGATAAGCCAAATCATCATACAATCCACAATGCTACTGTAACGCAAATCAAGACAGGTATATTTCCATTCTCCAATTTTTTTGCCATGCGGAACGCTGTATATCCTACTACTCTATTTCCACAGCATATTGGTGTTCCAAATATTTCATATAATAGAGCTTTACAAACTAGCAACTAGCACATAAACCAACTTCGGAACTGCCACGGATGGATGTAGGTCGCATTAATATTTGTTCTAAGCGGACATCGAACTCGGTATTCGCAAACATTAGCGACTATTTGAAATGAAATGAAATGAAAAATGGTTTATTGCTGCCACAACCATACACAAGTACACAATAAAAAATTAAAATAAAGGTTCAAACAAAAATAAAAAAACATCTTTATCAGCTATACAATAATATGCTTAGGCCAGGTCATGGCAGTAATAGGACCCCGTTCAGCATAATACCAGACTTGCTGGCACTGATATTCTACGGGGCCCTACTAGTGAATCATGAAGGTCCAAAGCAGTGGCTACCTACACTACACAAGCCAAACAAAACCAAACATCAAAATCATAAACAAGTTTATTCGTATATTTCATATACGACTTCAAAATATTACGGGTGTATGACTGTTTGTGTGAAAATTATTATTGATGTTGTTTCTAAGATTCAAAAGGTAAAAGGGCATCCTTGTCACTTAAGTAATAAAAAAGTTGTTTGAAAGAGTCATCTATGAGATCAGATTCAGTTCTATCACTTATGAATATTTCCCACTAAGTTTTCGTCATCATCGAATATATAAAACAATTTGTCTATAATTATCGTCGCAAAGCCTATATTACTGAAACTATAAACCTAAACTTTGGACAATGGGTTTATAAAAAAAAATAATCCTAATTATTACGATTCTGAAAAGCAACGCTGGAACGTTAGTTTGAAAATCGCCCGATTTTGAAGCTGACATCATGCTGGCCTTTCATGTTGTAAACAGAATAATATGTATCCTCGGTTCTTCAGTCTGAACTATGCCTAACTAAAAATCAGCCAACGTTTGCAAGGCAGGGTCTTTGTGAATTTAAAATCCTATTAAATTTGATTTAAACGAAAGCTTCAGGAACAGAATGAAATTAGTGTGCAAAATAATATTTAAAGAACCCGTCGCCTCCGAAATTGGACTTAATAATGACTGACTTATCAAACATTATTTGGACTGGCGTATTTTGTTAACCGCCAATATTTTTGGGCCTCGACATAAATTCGAGAAAAAGTGTAAAATACAGAAAGGAGAAAAATCAGAACATACACGTCCTTTGTTGAAGTACCTTGTAGTGCTTGCTTTCATTAGACAACTTCGAATACAGAATGCCTGGCAATTCGACCTAATCCTTAAAGAATATTGGGTTTCAGATCATTTTCAACAAAGTACCATCAAGTTGAAATAGAAAATGAGTGGTTAGTGCGAAGCGCGCTTTGAAGATTTTTTTTTGGGATTTTCATAGCGCCTCATTTAAAATAATAAGGAACAATTATTACTCTACTATGTTGTAAAGCATACGGGCATTCCACAAATTACGTCACGCTCTAGAAGAGAGCGATGAAGTGTGACATTATATCAAGAATGAAATGACATCCTCTCTCATCTCCTCTAAGACTAGCTGTGACAAGCACGGGAAATCCTGTGCCGCTTTCTTCATGGAAGTAATCATATTCGTTCCTATTTAAAATTAAATAAGGTTTTATCCTTCGGTAAAAATAAATAGCTCGAACGGGCACTTCAATAAAATACGGTCAACATTGCCAATATTCAACAATGCATAATGTAAAATGCCATGGAAATTACGTTCATATTGCCATTTCTTGAGGAATATTTGTTTTCCAATTTCCTCCGTTGTCTTTCAAGTCGGCTTGGAGAATAGGTAGTAAATTTTCTATTGTAAACCATATGGAGTCCTCTACTGCGAGTTTTGAATTGCACGCAAGCTGTTGAAGTTCATTTTTGTGATGCTGACATTTTCTGTAAGTTATTTGTATGGGATTTATAATAGAAGTGTGTGTTTCTTCTTATCAACTTTTATAGATAGACTTTTGGTATTTCAAACGATTGAACACAATTTTGATATGAAATTAATTGTTGCCCTATTGCCTTGATTATTTTATGGTTTCTTAGCCAGTTTTAAAGCAAATAGTAGAAAAACTAATAAATCATCTTTGAAAGCGATTTAAAGACAATTTGTTTTCAAAAATACTTTACTAAGGTTTTAAACTTCTTTGATATTTACAAAAGGTTACCTGCAGCTACACACAAAATTTGCCGTACCTAGTTTTTTTTTATAAAACGTAAAAATTTTGTTACTTCTCCCCAGTAGTTTTGGCTGTGCGAATTGTGCGATGTCTGTCAGTCAGTCAGTAACAGAAGAATTCTGTAAATATGTCTGATTGATAAATAACACGTCACTTTGCTAAGTAAGTCATGAAATAGTACCATCGTTTACCATTTTGGCCGACGGCTGAAAAAATGAACTATTGGCAGTCAGTCAATACAATATTATGTGCATTACGATCTGATGAAACTTGTTGACTCTGGGCAAAACGCCAGCAGCTGCGAGATATCATGTCATTCATATTTTATGAAGTTTGAATCACATTCTTTTAGTAACCTTTAACCCGTTGATGCCACTTGTCAAAGTAGGTTTTATTTTAATTGAACTAGAACATGCTCGGCTTTGGTACCTATCGCACATAATAGCACCACCTATAAGATAAATTGCCATTTTTAATTATGGAAAAGATAAAAATATTTTACCTCTTCTCTTAATTTTTCAAATTATTAAACAAAAAGAAAATAATTATCTGATTTGGCACATTTGTCCTGAAGTTAATTGCATAATTATATAGATTTTGGCGCTTTGTTTATAACCAATAATAATATTGTACTATATACAGTATAAACACAAACAATACCACCTAGTCCCAAAGCAGAGCTTGTACTATGGATACTAGACAATCAAATCGATAAAATTTATTTATACTTTCTTTTAGTAAATATTTACTATTCATACATAGAAACGCCCAGACAAACCTCCTTGTTCACGTATACAAATGTGTGACTTGAGAGGGAATCGTATCCGCGACCATCGGCGTGGCAGCCGTTTGCACTCCCCCTACGCTACCGGGTCGTCAATATAAAGATGTGAAAAATAGAACATACCCCGTTGTCATAATTACTCAGTTCAATTCGTAATCAAATGACTGAATGAATGTTTCAGTTCATATTATTACCTTACAATATCACCTGAACCAACTCCCGTAACACCGTAAAACACAAACAAGTACGGGTGTACCCATCCCTTAATGCTTAATGTGCTTCCGGTTACATAAGCGACCTAATTGGATCGGTGTATTCCACATGTCTGTGGTGTATTCCGTTTATTCAGGACAAATGGGCACGGTAGCAGTTGGCTTACAAATAAACGGTTCCTTTCCCGTTTGTGATACAAATAACTTTATTTTGTCTGTGGACAACATCTGGCATGTATAAGATAAATAGGATGTAATCATTGAGTTATTCTGTGAAATGATCAGAGCTAATATGGATAGAGAATATAAATTATGAATTTAACAAATCATCATCAGCTTTGTTTTATATTTGTCCCACTGTTGGGCACATATCTCATTGTGAGCAAGGTTATGCCATGGTCTAACTTGCTGACCACCGCGCAGGATTCGAATCCGATAAGGGTATCGGGTTAGAATGTGGCCTATCTTATGCAGATATCAACAAGCGACGTGCAGAGAGCTGCAACTAGTCTGCATTAGACTATCGCTGACTTTAGGATGATACAAAGTATCACAAACTACAAATCGATATTCCGTAGTAGTTACTTTTTCAAGGCTAAAAACGTTCATCCCAAAACTTGCTCTAAGTACTTAAAGCTACCTAGTCCTATTATTGCATTATCAAGTAGAAAAGTATTCGACATCCTAGTTAACTTTCGCGATGGCTCGGGAGGCACATAGTTAGCTCATTTATATTCTATGGACGCCCAGACCCGGCTTGTTGTATTGGCGGAGATGGCTATTTCTGAAAGCTAGTTGGATATTTTAATCAGATTTGTTTGAGTGCTGTAATGAGTCCAGTAGGAATGTGAAAGGAAAATGGATATGACATTGTCATTTAAACTGTTTTGTCTGTGCCTAGTTAAGTAAGTTTGTATTAACGTTTCCAGCCCTGTTTATAAGGCGTCGTACAGCAGGGCACGGGATTCGTCTTACCATAATAAAGTTTAGATTATGATAGTCCACCACTCTGGCTGGCACGAAATGCCGGTTGGCAGACGTCAAATTATATCCCTTGACTCCCTTTGGGAACATTATGATACGCAGGTTTTATTATGGCGTTTTCCTTTACCGATTAGCAAGCGATGATAAAAAAAATTTACGAACCTACACTTCAAAACGTCAGTATGTGTTGAGGTCTGGAACCCAAGAATGCCTACGTTCCAAACTCGTGCTCTGCACCAATGGGTTAAGACACAAAAGTCAGTACTTTGCGTATAAAAAAATATATTATTTTAGACATGAGCTTTATATTTATAGTATGTATAGCAACAATATTCATTACTCTTTAGTGTGCTCTATAGTAGCCAGCACTATAGTAAAAACCGATAGTAAACTTAGTCATCACGAAAGTAACATTCCTTTAAGAGATACATTTTATCTCATTCCCGATCCAATCCTTTCTATCAAATACCTAAACCCAGCACTTCAGCAAAGCTAAAATGATAAAAATTTACAACAAAAACAGCTTTGTTTTATTGCTCGAGATAATAAAACAGCGAAATGACTGAACAAAGATTTTAGTACCACACATTGAAATTCTAACACAACATCCCAGTTTCACCTTTTTACGGAGAAAAGGATACATTTGTGGTCGGCATTGAATTATTATGCGCCTAAAGAACGTTGTAGTTGACCTAAGTTCGGCTTTATTCGTGAATGTTCGGTTACACGAAAGGGTCTTATCTCTGACTATGATACCCAAGGAGCACGTATACTTGCTCCTTAATGATACCTAATTCTTTAATTGAAACGTGAGAGATGTAAGCTTTCTCTACTTTTGTCTAAAGGAAATGAGGTTGAAGAAGAGTTGATTAACCACAATAAATCGTATCTGTAAGAAATAAAATATGTTGTTTGTTGTCTTTGTAAGTCTGAGCTATGTGTCTTATAGGAAAGAAATAAGAAAGGTCGCTGATGATTGGCGGGATACTTAGTTTTGGTCTCTGATGTCTAAAAATTGACTGCACGAGTGGTACATGTCCTCAGTAAAATAGACTCACGCCTTTTTCAACCTTGAGGGTTGGTATCCATCATCTGACGTAAGATGGCAGGCCAGGGTATCCTACGGATATTTTTTTAGATTTCATATTCAGGAAGGAGCTTCTCGTTTTGAGCTAGTTCTAGGTAAATCCATAGGCGAAAGCAGACCGTAATCGCTTTCCTTCCAAACAATCTAAGGCGAGTATTTTTAGAATGTGAACCATGCGTGTGCAGTCTAATATAGAACTGTTTTCGTGTGAGACTAAAACATCAATTTTATTACCACCTTGGTGCCCAGAAACCCGGCCTAATGTGGATAATATCATATAAAATATACTGCCACTCACTGGTATATCGGTCTCTTAAGCGGGGGTGGCTCGAGAGACAACAATTAATCCCTGCCGTACGCAAAATACACGCTAGGACGTGGAGTTACGGAAACAGCCCGTGTACTGTACTATAGTCAGTCTGTTTAGATGAACTGAAAAACAGACGGTCCATTTCAGTGAAAACAGGTCCTTACTTGAAGGCGTACTTAAAGTTTCACACTTCAATGTAATATGTATGTGTATTTTACATAAACTTATGATTTATCACTCCCATCTACACCAAAACAAAATGAAAGAGTAAACAATACAGCCAATAGATGGCGTTATTATATCTTCTGTCAGATATTGTTTCCGATATACGAAACGACATTTGTCACATTGAGAGCAGAGGTAGATATTCCGGAAAATATGTATACGCGACGGGAACTTGTATCCTAATGTAGACGATAAATGATACTGGATACCAATGTGCTTACTGAAAACAATGGAGAAAATCTCCTTATTTTGTTGGAACAATATGTTTCGTTTGATATACTTAGTAACCTAGTTTCTTTTTCGTGTGAGTGTGTGGGCAACTCTAGTGTAAGAGTTTTCAGACCAGAACCGTTACTGAACTGACAGCTTTAGTTGTCTTCCGAAGTACCTACGGTAGCTCTTTATGATGTAAATGCCACACGCGGTCACCCATCCAAATAGGTAAATGTGCAAACGTTGCTTAACTTTGCCAACTCATTACAAGCCAAGTCACACTATGAGAGCTCACCTAGTAAATAGTCTGTTTAAATTCTGTCTAACTCTGGAAGAACATAACTACATTATCTAAATATAGTATAATGAAGTTTGTAGAATAATTTCCATGTAATAACGGGATATTAAATTAGACCTGTAGTAGGTCAACACACCCGAGATCTACCTTGTTAATATCCCTTCTAGCTACTAAATGTAAGAGGTTAGTTCTAAACTAATTATATTATTATACGTTGTGGTAGTACGTAGTTTGTCAGTCCTGTAACCTGAAAGGGCAGAAAGGCAGAAAATTGCCTTGCATTTTCACTCGCTATTTAAATGCTAAAGCATTTTGTTTGTAACACTTACGAAACCAATTGTACTAAAATGCCAATGAGTTCGTGTTAACGAGATCACGGATGCACTCGCCTAGCATGGCATTGATAACGTCAGTTGTGGGTTGATACATTATTCTGCGTTTAAACACGTATTTTCACCCAAATTTTAAAATACACACAGTTTGCTAGGTATATAGCTCTAAGGAAATAATTTGTAAGTTTATATTAATCTTATACCTAACTTTCACACTCATGTATATGCTTGAAATGAACTTCAGTATTAAGCAACTAGACCTCACTAATGTTTCAAGAATATTTACTATAAATAATCAGCCTTAGTATAATAACATATTACATTTAATGACTAGCTATCAAGGAACGTGATAAATGGAGAGCTTTATTTTTAAATTGGACAGTTGGAAATTAAAACCAATCAATAAAAACTTTCGTGCTATGTTCACGATGTAATTCACGTCCATCAAAAAGTAAAAGGAAATCGTTCCATTCCTAAACTGCAGTCAACGAGTCTTCATAATATTGCTTGCAATCAAACGAGAAATCCTTTTTCTCCATAAAATAGTCTCCAACATTCCAAGCACAATTTCAAATAACTTAATCTACCACAATGCAAAGTCAGTCCTTCCATTCATTTCCGTTTCCTGCCTGAAAGATATTGAAGTTTCATATTTGAAATATCATTTTTCAAGATGGCAGAAGAGTGGAATGATTTTTTATTAAACTTTAAAGGGAACAGCTGTTGAGTTGATGTGGGTTGCACTACTAAGACTACTAATCGTATAATAGCGGCGATAGCCCAGTGATATACGTAACGGACTGCCGAGACGATGGTCTTGGGTTCGATCAGGTACCCCGGGCACACATCTCTGACTTTTCAAAGTTATACGTGTGCAACGAAAATTTTAATTATCGCTCGCCTAATAATGTGCCCGGTAGATGGGAAGGCCCGCCCCGTATTATTGGGACTGAAACATAACTGGCGAAGTGTGGGTGTGCAATACACCTCTGCCTACCCCTTTGGGGATAAAGGCGTGAACTTATGTTACTAACACTATTAATAATATTTTGCTTGGAAGGCATCTTTTATGAAGCGTTTGAAGAGCGATTCATATCAGTTAATGGATTGGCTTTTGATAAATTACTTTTAAATTGAAAGGGTTATTAACCCCTTCAGTTTCAATGACGCTGATGTTGTCCGTAAATGGGTTATTCACCAAAGCTTGCCGTAGTACGTGAAAATCAGGTTATGTTTGTATCTGGTCTATCTAGCTTTTTTTTTGTTTTGTTTTTTCATATGAATGAGTGGCCCTTTCTGAATACTCTGACGGCAGAGTTTGCTACATATAATATTCAGGTGTCGGATTTAAGAGATCGCCCAGAGTCTCTTACTTGTCCTAACAATTCATGTCCTGGTACAAGAGCCGGGACCAACGGCTCGTACAGTCTATGTTATACATGGGAACGATATCTTGAATTCGTACAGTCAACAGTTACTTTCGACAGAGGTCTACTGCGAGCACGGTAGCGCTGTATTTTAAATTATGGCCGTTTAATTTGATAATTATACCGTAATTTCATACCAATACTGTATGAAAAAATCATTTTATACGGAATGAAAACTTTTTTGTATTGTCTTTATACAAATTCTGTTGTTTACATTATACCTTCGTCTTAATGTCCTACTAAAGCTTAAAGTTCCAAATTTCAAACCATTTGGTCCAGTACCTAGTTTCGGAGCAAATTGGCTGCAATCTATAGTGAGACCGAAAGACACACGAGTGATACTATAAGGGCTTTGTTTTTAGTACAAAATATTTAAAAAATCCTTGCATATCGTTCTCCTCCATATCTTATCCTCCCGTTCCTGAGATAAGTACCTTCCACATAAACAAAACAATCTCTAGCTTTTTAGTATAAGCGTAGATTCTGATACTATTGCGAAAGATGTATTAGAGTTACTACAGAAATAAAGCCAGCTTTAAAATAAAATAAATCTAAACTATTTAATCTTATAGAGACAGACGTTTAATCTGTCTTCACAATAAACGGTAACACTGAGCTTAGAACAAGAAGCATATTCAGGCAATAACGTACAGACAATGAAACAAAGACTTAATAAATCTCCCGAGGTCAAAGAGGATATGTCGTTCATTGTCTATGCATGTGGCTAAAAGATGTGGTCGAACGATGAAGGTTCATGAACAAAGTAGCCGCAAATTGAATTGGTGTGAATTGGTTTTGAAAGAAGTGAATAAATAGATTCGGACCAAATTATCTGATGTAATAGAAAAAAGAAAATGCACTCAATGTGTGGTAGTGATGGTCAAAAAGTTACTTTTGCCATCATTTTAGAGGTTCAACCTTTGCTCATCTGACTGGTAATTGTTACATCAATAATGGACATAAACAACAATTGTTATCAAGGAGATCATCCTCCTAACAACTAACTTCGGATTCTACTGATTATTACTTACTAGCCAAACCGGGTTTGACTGAATTTTAGCTTCTCTACAGAACAGTAGTTCTGTAGAGAAGTCTGTGTGTACCTGTTTGAGCTCCGCGACCCAAAGGGATAGCGACATGCCATGGTTTAGTGTTAGTTTATTCATCTTGCAATTAGCACAATATACAAATAATAATAATAAATCTTTATTGCAGATCTATGATCCATACAAATTACAAAAGTGCTTAAACAACTAAGAATTATGAGCAATAATATAATAAAAACATAAGAGATAAACAATGTCATTTCGCTATTTGTATCCAGCGGTGGTACATCGCAGAACCGCATAGTCGTTCAGCCAGACTTCGTATGATGCCGTTTTAACAACTGCCAACTCTAGTCATAAATGACGCAATTGGGGCTCTTTAATGGCGTTGAATGAGTTCAGACTCGCCTCCATAAACATCCCGGAGGCGCTACAGTAAGGCTCTAACCTCATGAGATGTCTGAATATATTATTATATTGAATACGAATGCTGTCATGAGATCTCTTTGTGTAATTTGTCCAGAGCTGGCATGTGTAAAGACTTTGACAGTAGGTTCTAAAAATATGTAGCTTTGTCTGTGTACTAGCCTTAGTAAATCGCCTAGCAAGCATGTTACCAATAATGGAAAGCCCGCGACGTTGCCGCTCACTATCGGCATCATCCTTCATGTTGCTCGTCAGAATGTGACCAAGATACTTAAACGTCTCTACAACCTATATGATTTGACTACCAACGCTGACAAGTGGAATGTCCTGGGGTCCTCGCCCTGATCTGAATACCATCATTTCAGTTTTTTTGGAGTTGTTAACCAAGTGATGTGCCTTAGCATACTGTTAGCATATTAATAATGATTTCCTCAAGCCTTTGCTAATAATAAAAATTTCAACCATAAATCTACACGCCGAAACTTTACATTACAAATTCCGTAAAGCAACACCAATAATAATAAATTCCACTAATTGACTTTCAATACAACAACAAAAACTTCAAAACAAGCCCTCAACCGCAACATCGAACGGAACGGAAACTCCCTATATGAGATTCTACCACCGTACGGCGACATATTAAAATACTTCGATATTTAACGAGAAATTGGCTTTCATTGAACGTAAAGCATGACATATTGGTATAAAAGCTTTTGTACGATACAATGTTGGTATTTTTATATAGTTAATTTGGTTATTTTTCGGCCTTTCGCGGTTAGCTGACCACGTCATGATGTAGGCAGAAATGTTTATCAAAGGTATGTTGGCATAAGTAGCATTTAACGTGCCTGATAGAGTGAGGCCTGATTAGTTCTTAGGAATGTGCACCAGCCAATATTCGTGCGATGCCAATTCTATGGAATTTGAGAAAAAGACAATGAAATCCACAACCTCTTCTCCCAGACTACTTTGAACTTTTCATTATTTCTCCTTAACTTATAAGAAATGATGAAAGTCTAAAGGAAGATAAAGGAGCAGGATAGCAGCAGCTGCGAAAGGTAAGACGAACGGGCTTCCGTGATCTGCACAAACCTGAATATTTCCTAAGACAACATTATCTAGTAAAACATTTTTATATTAAAAATGTCATTACAAGGAATTTACATTCCAAAAACCAACACGCAAAACTTCCATTCCCATGGAACCAAAACCATGACCTCTCTGTACGGTGACAACATCAGCGCTATATCATTTAACTCGTTAACTGTTATACTCTGGCGAATCATTTACATGTCGGATGGAATCCAGCTTATAACAAACCATAAAAAGTGTATTTTAATCAAAAACTTGATTATTATGAACGTTGACATTTTGCAGAGCGATTTAATATTATTCAAATTGCAAATAAGCTTACATAACACTATTAGTTGAGCATGCAGAATTTGTGAAGTTCTAGATCGAAATAATAATATGTAAATAAATGCCCGTTGACTCTGATATTTTTTATTAAATACTCACGCCTATATTCTCGAAGGGGTAGGCACAGGTTTAATATTATACCCACATTTCGCTATTTTATAAATCTTAGGTCCTAAGTAATAGGGGGCGAGCCTATTTCTGTTACCAGGTACATTGCTAAATTCCGTGCTGCTATTGAGAATTCGGCAAAACTCAGTAACACTTTTGCCTGACCCGGGAATCGAACCATTCGCTATCCAAGGGACCACGAAGGCAATCTTATTCAAAATAATAACATGAAGTATTTTCTTGGAATAAAGAATATGAAGATAAATTCCCGTCTACTCTGATATTCCTATTTCATCTTAAATAGGCATCACTTAGTCTTTAGCAATTACGTCTCCGAGTATGACTACGTTATTATTTTTTACGGTTTCAACGCCAAGAATATCTTGAGAAATTTGTTCAAAGATGTTTCTAAAAGATCATATCTTGACGCCAGCATGGCTTTTTAGTGATCAATCTTGAGATACTAAAATTTTATGTTAATTCGTTTTTAAGAGTGCAATTTAAAATGATTAAATAAAAAATATAATTCGGTGGAATGGTGACGAACGGCAAATGCAGAAACGTTTCGAGAAAGCAATTTACGTTGATTACTGATTTGGTAACGTGAAGTAGAGGCGACAGAGAGATCGTTGTTAGAAGAGAAAACGTTGAGAGTTTTTTAAAGTGTATGTAGTGATGTTCTTACTAGTAATTTTTATTTTCTATGATAGTCAAACAATTTGTGGTAAACCTAACAATAAGTGGTAGTAATGTGTTACATTTATTACGGGCTTGGGGCCCCTGGTGAAGTGGTGAACGATACTAAAGATTATGTAACGGGTCTGAATCGTGTTAATGAACGAAAAGAAAGATGAAATACCTTTCTATTTTTCCGACGTTTCAGCATGGGTTACACCAGCCGTGGTCACGGGATGACAGTCATCCCGTTACATAATCTTTAGTATGTGTGCAAATCGTGGTAGTTTAAAAGTGGTGAACGAATCTAGCAATTTGTGAGATCATTGCCATTTGGTTTATAGACGGATGGCCGTTTACAAAAAGGGTAATCAATCGCATGTCAGAGAGTACATCAAACTTTCATACTCGGATATCAAGATGATTTGTCACAAATTATCCGTCTGTTACGATAGCTCAGTACTCCAAAATATCCTGACTCTCGTATAAAAAAAATGATGCAAATATTCTGTCAAATCAGGTAAGATTGTCTGTGATTAAAGTTTGAATGCAACCACTATAAAAAAAATTCGGGCAAGTGCGAGTCTGACCCGCGTACCGAGGGTTCCGTACGCATTTTACCTTATTTGAGGTTGGTGCTAATTACGCTAGTCATCTAAATCTGTATGAGCGCCCATACAACTTAGAGGACTATCTTAAATGGAGTCTACTATGTATCTATGGGGACACCCTTAAATTTCCCACTTTTTTATTTTTTGTAATTTTTCCTTTATTTGTGCTGTAAGACCCTGCTTTGGGCCAAATTTCGTGATTCCAGTTCAACGGGAACTATCATATAGGTTTTCGACCCAAAATAAACCTTAGGGTACTTACTTGAAAATTAAGGTTAATTTTGGTACTTACAAGTTTTCACAAAATCTAATTTTGACCATATCTTTTTATCGGGTTGACCCAGGACACTGATTTCCTATCGGACCTAATAGGAACCATAGACCTCAGTATCTGGTATAAATTTCAATTTGCTAGGTCCACCCGTTCCTGAGAAAATTGGTGGTGACACACGGACAGACAGACAGACGGACAAGAAAGTGATCTTATAAGGGTGCCTTTTTTACCCTTGTGAGGTACGGAACCCTAAAAAGATAATATGACTGTATTTCTACTTTTATTTGATTGTATTATAACAGTATGTTGTAGCATAACCATATAATAGTTAAAGATCAGCATATCTAAATGAGCAAGATACAAACATGATGAATTGAATAGAAAATATTAACGTCAAGTCTTCGGCCACAGAGAAATCTGCATCAACTTTTTATCCATCATTACTTTACTAATAGCTCGTCGCAGATCACACCTGAGTTCTAATATTCCCGAAGGACGCTTTCTCGTAAGCGGAACGATCTTCGCAAAAACAAGACATTTGTCTTTGTACGGTCATGCTCGAAAACGACTGCTACTTGTTATGACTAGTAACTGTCTTTCAGGTATTTTATGCAATGGTTTTATTATTTGAAGCTCATTTTTGTACAAAAAATGTATAACTATAATGTTCATCCTATCAGTTATCTAGTTGCAAAAGTTTAAGCTTAATGGAATTTGTTTATTCTTGATAATAACATTTATAGTATTATTTTGCAAGAGGGGCCTGTCCTTTTTTTTTGAGTGGAGTAATCCTCTTGGACTTCCTCGGCGCGGGGATCGTTAGACGGGTGTGCTGGATTTGTACCGGCTAAACCTCTACTGTGTTCCACTTTTGCTTAAGGCCGGAGGGCGTAGGATCGATCAAGCATTCACCGCACCAAGAGTAGCCTGTCCTGCAAAATGCGAATTGTTCAACAAATAATGATTAAAACACAGAAAACTGCATTAATTGGCTTGAAATACCAGTCTACGGACTCTACCATCAGTTTGATTTGACCAAATTGCGTACCTATTGCAAGTTTGGAAGTTGTATAAATAATAGTAGTACAAAATAGTAATAAATCCGAAAGCAAATCACTACTGGTATGCCTATAGGATATTTCCTCAATGTCTGCACAATCCTCTCATCAATTCCTGATTCGGTAATCAGGAAACATACATAGAAATATAAATTTCAATTTTTAAATTCGATAAAAAGTTTATAAAAAGCAATGGCATACAAACGACAAAGTAAATAGAAATAAAATCGGTGGCCGCATTAAAACTATCCAACAACAGAATGCTCTAAGAACAAAAACTATAACTTTATACCGTGGACTTGTTCTGAAGATTCATCGCTTAATATGCAAGTTTTAAAGACGCAACTAGGACAACGAATGTCCGTGGCAGGTTAGACGTACAGTCACAAATTGCTTGGAAAACTTTTAATGTGCATGAATATAAACGGTTCGCTAAGTACGCCGCAGTTGAGTAGTGTAATTAGTTGGATGAACAGGGTGTAGCTTAACATGTTGTGTTTTAGAAATGTCACTGAGTTTCGAACTTAAGGTAGCGTGACTTTGTTATTAAGACTGAGTTAAGGCTGAGTCTGTCTATCTGTCTGTTTGAAGTCATGTAAGTTTGTGGCCAACGCTGGTTGCTGGCGTTCTTTTACTGCGTAAAAGCTCCCAATTCTTGTCCTAAGACAAAAACCGGGACCGATAGTTTTACGTGTTGTTTTGGAGGACACATAAATATCGGTGTGTACGGTAATCCATCCACGTTGTAATCTGTGCAAAAGTTGCTTGTCTTGGGATGTGGACTTATGTGTCAAAATTATTTCCATTTTATTTATATTTCGGTATGCAAAACTGAAAAAACATCGAATGATATCGATTAATCGATTAATCTTGAGGAATAGCCTAATCTAAGTAAATATCACTTAATCAATGTCAGCCAGAACTGCTAAATATTGTACAAAACATCTCAAACCAGTAAACGATATGCACTAAAACATTACGACGACAACAGATTATAATTATACTCTAAACAACAAATTATATACTCTAAACATACAAATCATATAGTACAAAATAGCCTGTCGTATTTCTAGTCAAAGCTAGCTCGGCTCGCCTATAAAGCTAAGGAAATTATCTCTTAGTTCCTGTTGTGTTGATAGCGGGCACTTCGGTCCTGAAATATGGGACGGGCGAGGCGAGAATATTTTAATTCTCAAACATTTTCAAGAAGGGTTATGATTCAGCAACTACATAATTATATAGGGCCGCTATTTACGTATGTATTTACATACATACATTCATACATAGACTCACGCCTGTTTCCCGGAGGGGTAGGCAGAGACTACGGAACGCCATTTGCAACGATCCTGACATACCTCACTTGCTTCACTCACTCCCATCAAGTTTCTCATGCATGCTCTTCTGTTAAGGGTACTTCTGACTTGTCCTTTTTTCAGGATGTCTCCAATCTGGTCAGAGAACGTCCGCCTAGGTCTTCCCCTTTGTCCTGTTCCATTCACACTTGCCTTATATATCTTCTTTGTCAGTCTATCGTCATCCATCCTCTCCATGTGCCCAAACCATCTTAACATGCCTTTCTCAATGTTTGTCACTACATCTTCTTTTACCCCACTCCACTCTCGTATCACACAATTCTTTACTCTGTCGGTCAAAGATACACCACACATATGTACTTCTCAGTGCTCTCATTTCTACAGCATTTATTTTACTTTCAAATCTCTTCTGCCATACCCAACTTTGTATGTATTTACATATTTATGTATGTTGATCTGTTACCCGAGTTACTTCTGTGCTTACTCTCATATTTTTCTAGATAAAGTATCGTTAAAAGCGTTTTAATAGCAAGATTTATGATTATTTTAGGTGTCGATACACTAAAGTACTTATAGTCAGTTTAACCACACTCTAAGAAATTCCGCATCTTATTAGATAGACTAGATAGATTAGAGAGATTCTATATTCCTTCGTTTACTTTTTCAAAATAATGTCCCCTTATTTTCTATTCATCTATAAGAACGCGATAGTTTAATTCAATTCAATTCAAATTCATTTATTCATATAGGTTACAAAGCAACACTTTTTAACGTCAATTCTTTCACTGAAGTTCTGCTATTGTAACATGTGAATTCGTATGTATGTGTGCTCTTCATTGATATGTAGAGATGTATTTGTTTTTATCCGAGTATGAGTTACATTACATTTTATCCGTGTAGTTTCGTGAAGGTTAGAAATTGTTGCATAGGGTTCCCACCAAGAACTTAGGGTCCCAAGCCAACCTCACCTGCAAGTGGTGCACCTGCCAATCAACGGACGAGGCTCTGGCAAACAAAATATCCCGATAAGCGGCAATAGGCTCGCCACCTATTACGTGGGATCAAAACACTGGCGAAAAGTGGGCGTTTAATATGCCTCTGCCTACCCCTTAGGGGAAACAGGCGTGAGTCTATGTATGTATGTATGTAGAAATTGTCACTACTCCACTTTATTTAATATTTTTACGCACATAACTTCTAAAAGTCATTTGTTCGCAACTTGGTATCGAACTCGAAAACGCAGAGGCCTGCGTAGCAGTCTGTTAGTCTCTCGTCGGCTATCGCTGCTTAAAAAGGAAAATACAGGAAGTAAATATTCATATGGCAAACTCGACATCAAACCCTATACCAACCCGTCTGGCAAGCGTGGTGTAGAAGACCAAATCCTCCTTTACACTCACAACGCTTCAAAATAACAAGCACAACACCACGCTATTAAAATCAAGCCTCAGTCAAAAGTATAAAAGCCAGACTTTAAACATTAAACTCTGAACATGGCCGGACAAGTCCTAAAAGGAAGGCCGTGACCTTTGACGTGGAATTTTCTTTTGAACAACCGTTTCATCGGTTGTAAAACCAACATTTTCGTTTACGACCTCGTTTGGCTAGTCCGGCCGAGATTTATTTGTTTAATCTAGTGCATATTATATAAGTAGGTATTACATAGGGCTGTTTCTAAATTGTAAAATAGCAATATGTAATACCTAGTGTTTTATCCAGTTGTGTTTGCATTTAATTTTAAACATTAAGAGAAAATGAAATCAAATATTTATATTACTAGAGGATGCCCGTTGCTAAGTTTGCATGTTTAATTCATTTAACAGTTTCATGCCACTTTTGTTGAAATTTCAGGCAATCCCTTCTTAGTGCACAAGGGTTTTGGTTTCTTGCGCCCAATAGTTTCGGCTGTGTGCTGTCATTCAGTGAGTAACCGATGAACTTTATATAGATACAGAAGATTTAGGGCAAATATTTTCAGCAAGTGTGTATGAAATAATATAATTTTTGTTTTTGCAGTCCTTAATTAATATACTCCCGATTAAATTTGTTTCGAGCTCTTACAGTATACTGTTCTTTATCCGTGACTTATCGATAGTCAAAACTCGCTGTTTTTATTGGTCACTGCTGCTAAACGTACACACGTGAAAAACTAGTGAGAATGTCAAAAACGTGGACTAGTATACACTTGTGGAAAAATTAACACACAAAATGAGACAATATGTTTCATTTCATTGACATATAAAGTCAATGCAAAATGTATTTCTATCCGTTAACTGTGTCATACGTCTGTGTCGTTGTATTATATAGGGGCGTACGAATGGACGGATTACTAGTAAAACTCGTTTATATCTCACTAAAGTTAAAATATTTTTATTAGTTTGACGCATGTCCTGACTTGCCATTCGTACGTACATTCGTGCTCTAGGTGGTGATGTGTGTAAGTGGTTGAATTATAATAATTATTAAACAGGTTGAGATGTGAGGCAGCAATTGCGAGGCGACCACACATCATTCCACACTCCATTTACGCAATTAAATAATTAAATGCTTTAAATGTTGGAGAATTTGTTTCGAGTTTCCTTAGTACCTCTAACCTTTAGCTATTAGAGACTATGGTAGCTTTCGACTCATCAGCTTAGAGTGAATTTGCGCTGCGATTCCTACGTGAAAGTAGGATTGTATGCGGAAAGGCATCCGGATGCCGAATAGGTAGCATACTTAGTGTACGTTGCAGATACTTCGTGACGTAACTACGACGCTTGCCCAGTTTTAACTGCAGTGATGAATTCTGTGACTTTTCTTTTACGGAATTTCCTATTCAAATAAAAATATATTTTATGTTTCCGATGTAGCTAGTAACTCAAGCTGTCTGTTCCATAGAGTAGAGTAACGGCCGGTCTCAATATATGATATATCTATGGCTTGGAGATTAGAGATGCATTTGCCTAAGAGATAATTTTTTGAAATTGTCACCCTTTTCAGTAAAGCAGTTTGTTTGCTCAGTAAGCAAACAAACTGCTTTACTAGCTTAGTTTGAGGCTTTGTACAAACACATTAAACCAACAATTCGCAATTCAGAGAGCATTTGCCTCAGAATTGTGGCCAAAAACATAAACAAAAGCTGTAGTTCTATTCTGTCGTTATTAATTATTTACCAACGCAAATACAAATATGGGTTCAATAAATACGCCTAATGCCTTCCAAAATTGCATAACATTAGCGACTAAATTCGATTGTGATACGATAATATTATTGATGAAACATCACATGCATGTTGCCATTGTATTTAAATACTAAGTATCGTTAATATTCAAATATGAAATAGCATATTGAAAATTTACATAGTTTTGCATTTATTATATCTATCACACTCAACAGAATTATCATAGTGGCTATTTGATGAATCCAATGTGGAGTATAAGATGTGGAGGATTAAGTCGTGGTATGATGGTGAGCCTAGAGACTGATAGACTGCTACGCTGAGGATCTCGGGTTCGATGAAGTCGTTCGTTCGAATGACTTTTCGATGTTAAGTGCGTAATAAATTGTTAATTATCGCTTGCTAAACGGCGAAGGAAACCATCGTGAGGAAACCTGCATATTTGAGAGTTCTCCGTAATTTTCCCGAAAGATATGTAAAATCGGACTTGGCTAGCGAGGTGGACTATGACCTTACTCTTCTCACAGTGATAAGAGGCCCGTGCCCAGCAATGGGACAGTTTATATACAGGGCTGATGATGATGAAATCGTGGTGTGATAACTTGAATGATAATCGTCTGACCAGGTTATGTAAATGTGCCTGGTTGACTGCGGCTCAACTGATATTGGTAAGAACCTGGGTATGAGTCTGTTTTATATTGATATATTGGTTACTCGAATAGTATGAATATTTTTTCAAATAAATAAATAGAATAGTAGCCCTAGGATGGTAACAGGGGTGCCCCAATACCCCACGCAAGCAATCACGCGCCGATTTAGCGAAAACTATTTGCTGTCTTGCTCTAGCATTTTGTGTATTCTTATGTTTTACCATGAGCCATGAATACTCGTTGCGTGGTGGGAGCGGCAACACGTAGATTTCGTTCTGCAGGTATGTGTGGGGTGTTGCGTCATCCCTGTTACCATTTACGTAGGTATTGTCTTTTGTTAGTGTATTTTTTTGTTATGTTATTTTCAGTTTATTATGGCGTTCCATAATGACGAAGAGCTTGAGACTTGAGGCTTGTTTTGAGACTATAACGCGACAAAGGGAGGTGACGATACCTTTGACAAAATGATGCACAATTACACGACTGTGAGGGGTACTCGACGCTGGCCTCTCAGGTTTTTCTTTTGGTATGTTAGATCAAGCAGGGATCAATTCTATGATTTTCTATCTAGAAGCTAAGTATCCGAACATGCCAGCTAAGAAATTTAGAAGCAATTTTCTAAAAAATCTAGCATTGCAGCTAGCCGAGCCGCACATGAAACGACGTCTGGAGTGAAATTTACCTCAAAACTAACGGGAAACATAAGGGCCATTATAAATATCCCCGAAGAAGTTCCTGCAAGTGAAACCCCCGTCAAATTGAAAAAGCAAGCTCGATGTGCGTTGTGTCCTCGAGAGAATGACAAAAAAGTTAAGACTTTTTGTTCAAAATGCAAAAAAACTTGTGGGCCCTGACTATCGTGTGGAAATATGTGTTAATTGCATTTAAATCTTTAAAGGATGGCGACACCGAACGCGTAATGAAAATAGGGTCTTGGAAAGAATAAAAGTAGAAAATCTACAAGAGAAAGATGTGAAAGATGAGTATAAACGATCTTTGATAGCAAGATTTGAGAGATTCGATGGCATAAATGATATGGAAGAATTATGGCAGGCCTTTAAAGAAGAGGTAGTATGTGTAGCTTCTGAAGTATGTGGTATGATCAAGAGAAGGAAAATACGAAAGGTTAAAAATACATGGTGGGACAAGGATGTACAATCAGCAGTGTCAGAGAAGAAGAAAGCTTGGTCAGATTGGTTGGCTGCCAGAGCCAATGAAAGAATGGGAAAAGCTACGAGTAAAGACATAGATGAAGCAAAAAAGGAGTTTGTTAGGTCAAAAAGAATAGTGAAAGAAATGGTTAAAAGGAAAAAAGAGGAAAAGAAAGATGAGTTTGACAGCAGATTATCTGACGATTTCCAGAGGAACATTAAGTTTTTCTGGAAATCCGTTCGTGCAGTTCGAGGAAGAACTCAATCCTCAGAACACACATCCATCAGAGACGAGAATGGAAGTATAGTAAATGGTGAATTGTGCGTGCTGAAGAGATGGAAAGAGTATTTTGAAAGTTTATTCGAAAGAACGGCGATAGAGACACCGATAGCTGAAGTGAATTGTAATGATAGCAATGATGAAAGCGTTATTGGCGTGGATGAGATCGTGAAGGCACTGGGAAGTATGAAAGTAGGTAAGGCTGCAGGATATGATAGGATTACAGTCGAAATGCTGAAGGCTGGACAGGGCATCATAGTTGGTCAGTTGCAGCGGTTATATAACTTGTGTTGGAACGCCGGCCGCGTACCTAATGACTGGACCACAGCTGTTGTTGTGCCTCTTTATAAAGGAAAAGGCTCGCAACAAGAATGCAAAAACTATAGAGGCATTAGCCTTCTCAGCATTGTTGGCAAATTGTATGCAAAGGTACTTATTGAAAGAGTTATGGAAGCAACCGACAAGAAAATATGGGATGTACAAGCGGGATTCCGAAAGGGTATGGGATGCACGGATCAGGTTTTTCCTTGCGAAGCATAGCCGGAAAATTTTTGGCCAAAGGTCAAAAGGTCTATTGCGCATTCGTGGATTTGGAAAAGGCTTACGATAGAGTGGTGAGGAATGAAATGTGGTCGGTGCTGTCAATGAATGGGGTGGACAGCAGCCTCATTCGAGCTCTGAAATCCCTTTATGAGGATTCTAGAGCTTGTGTGAGGATAAACGGGGCATACACTGACTGGTTTACCATCGATAATGGTGTTAGACAGGGATGTGTAGCGTCGCCGTGGATGTTTAACCTCTTCATGGACAGTTGTTTGCAAGATTTAAAACAAAGTGACTGCGGATTAAGGATGAATGGGTTACTCGTCAAATGCCTCCTTTATGCTGATGATCAGGTTATACTTGCATCTTCAACGGAGGAGTTGCAGGAGATGGTAACAATCATGCATCGTGCGTTAGAAAGGAAAGGAATGAAAGTGAATGTAAGTAAAACGAAAGTTATGGTTTTTGAAAAGGAGGAATGCGTTACGGCTTGTAATGTTTTGATCGATGGACAGCGAGTGGAACAAGTGAATGAGTTTGTTTATTTAGGTTCGTTGTTTACAAGAGATGGTAAGAATGAAGCAGATATTGAAAGGAGAGTTAATGCAGGTAATTGTGTGAATGGAGCTCTGAAGGCGTTTATGAACAGTCAAAACGTGTCCAAAAAGGCACGTTTGGCTGTACATAGAGGTGTGTTAGTGACTACCCTTAAGTATGGTAGTGAAAGTTGGGTATGGCAGAAGAGATTTGAAAGTAGAATAAATGCTGTAGAAATGAGAGCACTGAGAAGTATGTGTGGTGTGTCTTTGACCGACAGAGTAAAGAATTGTGTGATACGAGAGTGGTGTGGGGTAAAAGAAGATGTAGTGACAAGAGTTGAGAAAGGCATGTTAAGATGGTTTGGGCACATGGAGAGGATGGATGACGATAGACTGACAAAGAAGATATATCAGGCTAGTGTGAATGGGACAGGACAAAGGGGAAGACCTAGGAGAACGTTCTCTGACCAGATTGGAGACATCCTGAAAAAAGGACAAGTAAGAAGTACCCTTAACAGAAGAGCATGCATGAGAAACTTGATGGGAGTGAGTGAAGCAAGTGAGGTATGTCAGGATCGTTGCAAATGGCGTTCCGTAGTCTCTGCCTACCCCTCCGGGAAACAGGCGTGAGTCTATGTATGTATGTATGCATTTAAATTGCCAAAAACATTTTTTTTAATCTAAAATGATTTAGTTACTCTTTGATCTTAAGAAGAGTGTTCCTTTAGTTTATAATAAGAATAAAAAAGTTTTATTCTTCATTAAACAAAAGTATTTTATTCAATTTATTATTATTTGGTGACGTGGCACCCCTGTTACCATGCGCGTTAATTTAAATTATGTTACCATCCTAAGGGTAGCAATCGGTTGTGTAACTATTTATAACGGTGCCGTGGCGTTTAGTGTGGCATCTACGACACAGTTAGAATGTAGCAACGCGATAAATTAGGTTTTTAAATTTAATGTCAGATTTATATTCAAGGCGAATTGAACCCGCGCGTGAAACGTGCCTGCGTGATAAATGATGGGTACAGCTTTGAATATAACTATGATTTTGAAATATGAAATCTGGGCAAATGAAGTAATATTTTACGCGGTCATCTTCTCAATGCTTTAGGTTCGCATTTGAAAATTTTGATAGATTTCTCTACAATGTGATTTTGAAATAAAAATATTACTAATCGAATCGAATCGAAATCAAACGTCAGCGTTCTCAACGTTTGAGTTCTTAACTGTCAACTCTGTTAAATCTTTTAACATGTCAGTCAAATGTCTGGTACTGTCGTAAGATATCCTCTGCGAACCGTGACGTCACGTTGTTGTCTAGGCAATAGCGTTGCGTTTTGACATTTTAAATTTCGTTCGTAAATTTCCATCTTTTATTAATTAATATTCGCGATTTTAGAGTGTTCAAATATAAAATAATGTTAGAGGTGTCTTTCTTTACCGATAAAGAATGTCATAAAGATATATTCACGTATATCTGAATCACACGCATATTCCCTGTTAGGCTCTTTGTCTGCTATGAATTAATTAGGAAGAGGATAATTATGGTCAGCGAAATTGTTTCATTAGGTTAGCTGTGGTTTAATTCAGTTGGTTTACATGCATGTACCGTTCAAATCGTGACGGAGTCGCAGCAAAGGTTGCGGACCGCAATTCACGTAAGCGTCGCCGCTAAAAACCTCGTATGACACCGCGGTGGTTTTAGTAGGTTAGCTCGGCAAGCCAAGTTAAGACGTCAAACTTAGCTGTCATAAAGAACTTTGATAGTCGTTATTATTAAAGCTGTCTCGTTTGGATTACAAAATTAGTTTGTGAATATATTTTAGTAATATTGATTCACGTATGTTATATATTTTAATCTTAACGTATCTCATGTATATATAGTAAAATATATAAAATAATTGATTGCTTTATATCATTATATTATTTTGTATACTTTATAAGATATAATATATCTTCTTTCTATGTATATCTATGAAATACTTCGTAGCGAGCGACACGTTCTCTGCCACGCGTCACCGCGTTGTGTCGCCCGAATGAATTGTTAATAATAATTATCGCTCGCTCGGAGAGCACGTTAAGACGTCGGTCCTAGCTGTTAAGAAGATCTTTCACAGTTGTTATCCTAGATCTTTGATAGTGTAAACCATGGAATATCGAGATCCGTTTTGTTTGCGGAGGTAAGACAGAAAGTCGCTCTGTGGAAAAGCTAATATACAGCCAAATCCGGTTAGACTAGTAAGCAGACCCCGGGTTGCAACTGGAATAACACTAGGAGAAGAAAGACATGCACAATTACTATAGTCAAAAACGTTCTTAAAGCCGTCAGACATTTTATCTCATAGACACTCAGAACCAATAGGAAACCGGCGCTGCCGTGTGCTGCAGCTATCTGCTGTCGAGATCGAAATCATGACGAGACTTGGCTTGCCGAGCACAGGTCGCCATTTAGATGGGTGGCCGCGTGTGGCATTTACATCAGAGCGCTTCCGTGCTTCGGAGGACATGTTAAGCTGTTGTTCCCTACTTATCTCAGGATAAGGATCGTTAAGCAATATCGGAGGCCTTAAGGTGGTCTGAAAACTCCGACACCAGAGTTGGCCACACTCTTACTAAAAGAGAAGAAGGGACACGTTGCGTGCATCTGCAGTCTGCGGTCGGCTGCAAATTTGTTTGTAAGTGCACATGTCTTATAACTTACATGCCTGACTTGGACGAACTTGTATGACTTTGCACAAACTTCGGAGTCAGTCAAAAGTTTTCTCTAACAACAAACTTAATAGTGCAAAATTCAAAGCTCTTTTAACTTTATTAGCCGCAGTTTAAAGCTTTAGGAGAAGCAGTAATTTGTACGGATTATTTACAACTCGGGGCCCACTTTCTAGTCTAACCGGATTTGAATAAATATATTTTATTGCCACAACTGCCTGTCTGACCTCTGCAACCTAAAGTGATATCGATATTTAGCCATGTCACCAATAACTATCTTAAAAAACCCTTTAACATATCCATCTCGAGTAAATCACCACCAAATCACAGATAGTCGAAGCAAAACTCACTTATTTGCCCTCAAAGCCTAACCTTGCCATTTTAGGAACATGACGCCGAATAAAAAAGTAAAAATGTTCCTAAAATTCATTGCTGAGCGTCAGAAAATTTTCCCTCTCTCTTTCGTCTAAAATTGCGGTATTTTCGCAATTGGCACCGTTGCGCGTCGTCTCCCACTTCTATGTAAACTGGAAATAGGTCAAATAGAATAGAATTACTTGAAGACTATATTAAATGCTTTTATTTTCTTGGTTTATATTCTGACTGTGGCAATTGTTCAATTGTAGAGGTTTATTTTTGGGTGATGTGGTGTCAGAGATTTTGGGATTCTTCGGACGGTGAAATAATTTTCGGCGTAAAATGTGCGCTTTGATATTCAAACTTTCGTACATAGTTGGTGATAAACAGTTCTATATTACGGATAGGACCTGATTTAACTGAAACAACGGGCTTAAGTCATGCCTGTGCCTTCTTTTATGATATAATTGATAGTATAGAAACAAATAAGATTTGCCATTTGGAGAAAGAAAGGAAAGTTGCATCCAAGTCATTTGTTCTGAACTTCAGCTTTTTAGTCCTCTTAAATTCTCGTAGATGTATTTGTTCTAAATTCAGTCTCGGTCTGGCCTTAGTGGCATATATAGTATTCTGAAATTGTGATTCTACTCATATCAGTCAATAATAAAATCGCATTTCGTTCACAAAGTGTCAGTGTCTGTCGAAATACGAAAATGCATCACCAACTCGAACCATCAGTCGTGCAGCACCATAGAATAAAAACTAAGACCCTCAACGTAGCATCTATTAGTCTGTCTACCAAACTATTTTAATTAACAATCTCTTCGTAATAACATTGTGAAGAGATATTTCAATAGAGGAAACAGCACTTCATCGTATTACAGTGTTAATTAAAAACATAATTAATAATTGCCAACAACATGGCAGCGAGATAATTTTAGTTAATTAGGGGAGAAATCTGTTTAGCTACTTGTTAATAAATAATAATTAAATCAGTACCTAGTTTGTTTAAATTAACTTAGGCAGCTAAATTCGTCAGTTGGGAATAAGTTTTGCCTGTTATTAAATGTAAGATAGTTTAGGTTTTGGGTTTAAAGTGAATAATGTAGTAACAAACAAGCTATTGAATTAGTACTTTAGTCAAATTATTTGTTAATTATAATAACTTATATAGCCTGAAGGAAATACGGCTACTAACAAAGTAGAGAACAAAAACACATTCTTCTGACCCCTGCAACCCAAATGGATAGTGATATACCATGGGAAAACCGGAATCAGTTTATTTGGGGACACAAACTCCTCGTAAAATTTTCAATGATCTCCATGACAGCCGGAACCGACAGTTTAACGTGCTCGATGAGGCAACGGGCCAGCGATAACTTCGAAAACTCAGTAACGCAAGCTGTGAATTGAACTCGAGACACTCTGCGTAGAAGCCTAATACTCAATACTTTATTGCAACAACTTAATAGTGTCCTAACCTTGTATGACCTAACCTTATACCGATCAAGATGTTTATATCCTTTTTGTAGCTATTATTTGCATGACAATGTAGTTTTTTTATTAAAATGGTGATGTTGGTTTTTTATATTTATCGATAGGTAATCCTGTAGCGTGACATACGTGTTTTTACAAGTTCTTCAAAAGTGGCAAAATGTACTTGCTTTATTGAACTGAAAGCAATATAACTGAAGTGAAAGGACACTTCAGACATAGTGCAGGTTTAGCTACCTCTCTACAGGTCTACGATGCGTCTGGTGTTAAGCATTCAAACTTCGTATAGGAAAGGAGATTTAAAATACGTTTTTAAAAAATCGCACATGGGTGTCATACAAATATGAGATTATTATGACGTAGCTACGATTCTGTATTAGCTAACATTCAGTCAAATCCAGTTAAAGTACTTAGTAAGTGGACCCCGGGATGTAACTAGGATAACGCTAGGAGGAAGAACCAGTACGAAATAATCATTTAAATTTCAATCAATTTGGGCACTTTGTAATTTCACTTTGGACACGTTGAAAATAATCTAAAAGGAAGACAAATTACTTAAATTTATATCCTGCACTAAATGCGCTTTTCGTTTGAAAACGAAAGCAATATCTTTCAGGCAATAAACTCTAAGTAACGAAAATAAAGTATATTAAAGAGCCGAAAATAGTTAACCCCTTGAGTGTCCTACGGGCACGGTGTGCCCGTAAGAGAAATAGGCCGGTAGTGTCCTAAGGGCACGGTGTGCCCATAAGGATTTGTGTGCACTTCACACCGGTGTTGTGTGATTGGTTACAATAATAAAAACGTACATCGACTAGTTACAGGTTAACCAACATAATACCAATAAATTTGTACCATATTTCCAAGCTTGCAACCGAGAAAAATAAAAAAGTTGCTTATTTCGGTGCTCAGTTTTCTCCGTGCCGCCATATTGCGATGTGGCGATCAACTAAGTTGAATTTGTGATTTTTCAAATATGTGTTCTCACCGCAATCGTTAAGTGATTGTATTAGTATTATATATTCAATTATTGACAATTTAGTGAAGTATATGTTTTAAATATTTTTTTAGCCAGTTATAAAAACATTTACAAAAAAGTGTTAGTAACTTTTGTGATGCAATTTTCGGGCGTTGGCCGCTAGCCGTCCTCCATATTTTAAATGATTATATGTAAGTATTTATTAATTACTTAAAAAAATATAGATAAGTTTCTCACAAAATTGTCTTAGAATCCATTGTTAATAAGACATTTTGTATTGTTTTTGAAATATGTGTATATGAAAAAGACACATACAAATAGGTACTTAAACGGTGAATCTCACCACCATCCTAAACAGTTAGCTACCGTAGGAATGTCTTTGTTTCAGAGAGCCCGGGGGATCTGTGACAAGAAACACCTGGACGCCGAGCTTCAACATGTCAAGCAAGTTCTGCAAGACAACAAGCTCCGACCGCCGCGCCAACGTCACAGATCCCCGAAGAACAAGCCAGCCACAGTAGAGAGACAACCTGCTGTCCTCCCATACATCAAGGGCGTGACCGACAAGATTGGCTACATCTTGAAGCGAGCTTCAATCAAAACTTTCTACAAGCCGCCAACGAAGATAAGCCAATTATTACCATCTGTTAAGAGTCAGTTACCCTTACAAGAGGCCGGGGTTTACAAGATAGACTGTGAGTGTGGGCTCTCATACATTGGACAAACCAAGAGAAGCATAGGCATTCATCTAAAGGAACATATAGCTGACATTAAACACAAACGCTCGACGAAGTCTGCTGTGTGTGAACATGTAGAACAAGGAACCAACCATTACCTGCGATTTGATAAACCACAGATACTCGCAAAAGAACACCGCTTTATTCCAAGAATGGTACGAGAAGCTATTGAAATTAAAAAACATCCTAATTTCAATAGGGAAGATGGTTGGAATGTTCCTCCAGCTTGGGACCCTGTTATCAGGCTAATGAAACCCAAGAAGGACAAAGTCACCAGAAGACATCAAGACACAGTGAGCACATTCTGCGTAGATAGTAACACCAATAGTTGAAAAATGTTCGGGTACTTTGAGATAACTTTTAAATTCAAGACAAAGACAAATACCACCTCAGTCTGCCGTGAACATGAATCCTGTAAAGAATTCGAAACGTCGGCTAGTAATAAAAATGTAGTTTCTAGATCATTCGGTTTAAATATAATAACAAGTGAAACCAATATAACGCGATAAAATCCGTAAACTGTAGTTTAATTTCAATGTGTAACATTCGCGTAAACCCAAGAAAATATTTGTATTGTTTTTGCTATAAATAGGTATAAACATAATTTAAATTGTTTTTCGGGGTATATACCACGTACCTTTGTTTGGAGTAACCGATATTTCGGCACTGTTGCAAGCGCCATGTTCACGGATGAACATGGCGCTTGCAACAGTGCCGAAATATCGGTTACTCCAAACAAAGGTACGTGGTATATACCCCGAAAAGCAATTTAAATTAAGTTTAAATGACCACGAAAGGTATAAACATGTTTTGTGAGTGAGAAATGTTTTCCGTCGGATCGTCAAAATGGCGCAAATAGTGTCGTTGGTATGAATAAATGGTTATTGTGAATTAATATCGGTGAACTGTGCTAAATTAATATATATAACCGTCGCGTCGTCTACCCGTTTTAATATTAGTGCAGTGAGAAAGGGAATTTCGTGAATAATTTATGTGTATTTTGGAAAAATGTTTCACATGGTGTAAGAAAAAACAAAGTGACCTGCATTTATAATTTTTTTTCGCTATGAAAAGGTTAAAGGTAAGCTAATTTAATATAATTCTCATATAGAGTAACTTCTGAACTGTATACGGTTTAAAATTTCCGTCATATAATTATACCAAACGCGAGAAAATTAAAGTTTTATAACCTAGGATCTTATAAACTTTACATCTTCAAAATGGCTGGACACTACCGGAGAAAATGCAATTTAGATCGGGGCATGCGAGGGGTTAACACGCCACAAAGAAAAGCTTTCAGAAACGAGTAGAGCCTCTATGCTATATCATAAACAATACCCTTATAATATTTCAGTAACTGGCTGCTGCGGACCCAATCGTACCATAGAATAATATAGTTTTACGCTTTGTTACTCAGGTATACTCAGTGTTAAGAATAAATTCTAAGAAATCTTTATAAGAAAATACAATTTAAGACAAAATGATTCAAACGATTTTGCTATTCTGAGGAGCACCTCAACTTTATCATCATTATTTGACCAAACTATATCATTGGTAATGCATTTCAAATATTTTGGCCTTAAAATCAAATTCTTACATTAGAGAAGCTCACCTAGCTTCTTTAATGGTCGAACGTCATTATGAGGACTCAAAAACCTAAATCCGATGTTAAGAAGTCCTTCCGAAGTTCACGAAATAAATCAAAGCATGATTATCGTAGTGGCAGCGACTGACATTCTACCAGTACATGGTAAAAGATACGAGTAATTTACAATTTAACGGATAGCTTAACCTCATAAAGTCAGTCGCTCAAATCCGAGACTCTCTGCATCTTAATCTATTGATCTCCCGTTTTGGCTATCGCTCCTTATATCACCTAGCTCTTCATATCTCCATAAAAACCATAAGCTTTCAATCGTCCCAAATATCACTTTAACATAACCACATACTTCAATTTTACGTTCCCATACTTCCCATTCTTCATTCAATCTCCTCAACCATTCAGATCAACGTTGAGGTTCGCTTCCCGGGCCGTTAATATGGTGCTCAAAACCGAGTATTTCCTGTGAACCTGAATTTTCATTTCGGAAGGCATGGTCGTAAATCGAAGCGAATCGAATTTCATGGTCCGGTATCCGCAATAACCGGGTGCAGGGTTGCCACGTGTGCAGAAATTGAAGTTATATTTTCTTCTTATAATTTTTCAGCTTTGTACCACAAATTGCCTTTTTTGCAAAAACAATGAGATAATTTAGTATGTCATTACATCAGGTTTTAGCTGGTGAGATTGTAGAAGCAATATTTTATTATTTCTTTTCTCTTGATCCTTTCTTCTCCTTACCTGTCTCCTCTTATTTTGTCATGTTTATGAGGATCGAAAAGGCATTTTGATTAAGATAGAAGCGGAAGCCATTTTGATTAATATGGAAGCGGACTTAAATCTGGTTAAAGGATGGCCTTGTTAATGCTCGCATTTATAAGTAATGATCTCTGTAGTTTTCAAAGAATAAACTGCAAGATAAAGTTACAACCAGGTGCCCAATCCTTTCAAACAAGTTTATAATCAGAGAGGGTCAGCATAGTCAACCACTTTATGTTGCAATAGCTGGGCTGTAACTCTAAGGGCGGTTTCAGATAAGCGTATTTTTCTGCGTGTATACGGTCGTTTTAGCCTACGCGCTTACACGCGCGCTACATTACGCGCTTTAAAAAAACCGAACTCGCGTTAACGGACATATTTCGGCGTGTTCGCTCGAAACAGTAGTATCAACATGGATTCTGACGACTCGTCGCGTCAACACTTGTACGAGTTGCGCGTGTGCCAAACGGCGCGCCTATACGCGCCTACATGCGGTCCGAAAAACGAGCTTATACGCGCGTATAAAACGCTAATCTGAAATCGCCCTAAGCATACTGACGAAAAACACAGGTTTTCAAAATGCGAGTTGAATGTCATGATATCGATTATAAAAACTCATTCGGTTCTGTGCCTCGAAGCTTGTTAAAGGCAATGCCCAAAAAATCCAGCTCCGGTGCAAATGAAATGTATCTCAGATTATCAGTACAAAAGAGTAGTAAAATGCTTTAACCTTACAACTTTGTATAATATTTTACCAATCTGATTAAAATAGAAAGTAGAATTCTAGTTGATAGGCCCAAGCAAGGTTTGGATGCAACCGGGATAACGTAAAAATAGGAAGAGCTGGCGTAGGAAATCCGAGTGCGCCTAATGGGTTGTTCTATACTTGAGTATAGAACAATCCATTCACATTCTATTTTCTTACCAACCTACATGTCCGAAATAAATAGCCTCAGCAATCTAGCTATTATGGCATGATAAAAGTTACCTTTAACCTTACGTAGCCTTATCTGACACCTTTATGGTTAAAAAAACTGTTAACCTTATCAGCAAATGACTGAGATCCGAGCATTAAAAATAACTATCACGTTAGCTCGCCATAACCCGATACCATCGGCGTTTAAGCCCGGAATTTGAATTGCCGTGTACCATCCCTATATCGTTCGAGTATCGGAAGGGATGCATTCCGGCGCTGGCCTAAACAGATGGACAAATATTGGTGTCAATACAATACTGGGTATATGCACGTTATGTTCGGCGACCGAGTTTCAGCCGATATATAGACAGCAATGTATTTTGTGATATCGATGTTTAACGATTACTAATCAAATACTGTTGGTTCATTGTACGTGTTGTGATGTTGATTTAAGTAATATTCACAGTTATTAGTACGTATTGTTATCCTCCGTTACATTATTAATGTAAATGTGTGTATGACGTTCTATTTTGACATCAAGATAACTAACCGAAAGATGGCAGGCTCGCCCCCTATTACATTAGGACCTAAATATAACTGGCGAAATGTGGGTGTGTATACACCTCTGCCTACCCCTTCGGGGATAAAAAGCGTGTGTGTGTGTGTGTGTGTGAGTGTGTGTGTGTGTGTGTGTGTGTGTGTGTGTGTGTGTGTGTCATCATATATACATATCATGATACTATATACAACAGGTCTTCTGTACTATCGTAGTTAAGGGTCTTCAACCAAAACAGTAAGGCTTTTTTACAGTCATGAACAGTCATTGAGTAAATGTTAATAATTTTATTTATTTTGTTGTATAGATATGAGGACTGTCTGTTAAATTGTCTTCTTGCGAAGGATGTACTGACCGCTCTGGTAGGAGCAACATTACAGTAATTTCGTTTTTTTAGAATTTTAGGGTCGAATTTGAGTTTTGAGTGTACCTTAAGGGTACTGTGTAAAATATATAATTGCCTTACAGACAAGATACTAGCCTGTTTGTACAGTTCGTCGGTAGAAAATCGATACGGCTTATGGTACATTACTTTTACAATGGACCTCTGAGCCCTCTCTAGTTCAGTGAATTTACTTTTCATTGATCCCCCCCACACAGGTATACAATATGATAAAACAGATTGAACCAATGCAATATATATTTTGTTCAATATTTCAGGTGGTGCGACGTCACGTAATGTTTTAAATACCCATATAAATTTCCTAATCCTGCTTTTGAGAAGGTCTAGGTGTGAGTGCCAAGATAGTCTCTGGTCAATCATAATACCAAGGTATTTGGTATTACATACTTTATTGATGGGGCAATTACAATTTGTAGAGTATATATTAGTGCATTTATGAATCCGGAGTTCAAAGTTTACTGGTGGTTGAGAAGAATTATACATATATAGAGAAGCATATAAAGTTAGTTTTAGTTATATTTAATGTTAGGAGATTACTAGTAAGCCATTTAGCTACCCTAATCAGTTCAGCTTCAGCTAATTCTTGAACTTCGTTCCAAGAACTTCCAGTAAAAACAATGGCTGTATCGTCAGCATATGAAAATATATTACCGAAAGGGATATCTAGCCTACACAGGTCGTTAATATAGATCAGAAACAGGGTAGGTCCTAGAACACTGCCCTGTGGAACGCCGTAAAGGACGCGTTCTGGTTCACTAATATACTGATCAATTTTGACCTGCTGTTGTCGTTCCGTAAGATAGCTTTTAAATAACAGGAGAGCATTTCCACGTATTCCTATGTTTTCAAGCTTTTTTATAAGAATGGGAACAGAGACAGTGTCAAATGCAGTTTTTAGATCAATAAAAACTGATAAGCATTTCTTGCTTTTGTCCAAATTATCAATGTTTAATGAACTAATATTAGACACAGAATCTTCAGTGGATACACCTGTACGAAAACCGTATTGGGAAGGTGCAATGATGTTGTATTTATTAAGGAAGTTCAGCAATCTTCTGTTTAATAACTTCTCGATTATTTTAGAAATCACCGGTAGCACAGAGATGGGTCGGTAATTATGGACATCATCCCTGTTTCCACTCTTATAAATCGGCGTTATTATTGATTTTTTCAGGGCTCTAGGAAATATGCCAGTTCTAAAACAAAGATTAACAAGATGACTAAGTATGGGGACTATTAAAGATTTTATCAGTTTTAAAATTTTTGTGGAGATATTGTCCCATCCAGGAGAACTATCGGAGTCAAGGCTCAGCAGTATACTTTCCACCTCCATAGGATCTTTGGTTACGTAACATACTGTTACTTTCTATCGACATGCGAATCCTTACTACAAAAGCTAGTTTATTTTGTGATCACAGTTCCTGTAAAGAAGTTCAACCGTCGGATAATAATAAATAATCTAGTTACTAGATCTTTCGGTTTAAATCTAATGTTAATTATCGCTCGCTTAATAATGTGCCCGGTAGATGGCAATAGGCTCGCCCCCTATTACATTGGGACCGAAACATATCTGGCGAAGTGTGGGTGTGTAATACACCTTTGCCTACCCCTTCGGGGATAAAAGGCGTGAAGATATGTTATGTTATGTTTATCTAATCTCAGTAAAATAACTATTATTGCGCGATAAAAGGCAAGGTAAACAGTATTATAGTTTCAATATGTAACATTCTAGTAAACCCAAAAATACTATTTCTTTAGTATCTTATTTTCTTGTTATGTATGCGGTCCTTCAAATCCAGTGATACCAAGAATAAAAGTGTTATAACTGGATAAGATTTCTGAGCCCTGAATTGGAATTTCCATCACTAAATTCTGAGAAGAAACTTGTGTCTATTTCAGGTAGGTTATAATTGAACTTGGGATCTATTTTGCTTTGCTTGTAATATAGCGGTGTGATATACAACATACTAGATAAATCGATAAATTTAATAACTTTATTGCTAACCAACATAATATTGTAGAGTACATAATCATAAAGCCTAAATCTATAAACAAATTAGTAAAGGTGTCAGAGAATTAAACCTATATGAAAATATTTTTGTTCAATATAATTAAAATAAACTTCATTGTGGTGAAGTGAAGAGGCTAACAAAGCTTTTATTGATTCCACCTTTATAAAAGGCCAAAATATCTAACAGAACCATGGCAGACCCACTGCAATAATTCCAGCTTTAGACTATCGTGCAAAATCTAATAAAACGTACAATAAATCCTTTTCAAAATCTGTCTTTGTGTCTGACACGCCATTGTGTAGTCTTGATGTAGATACCCCAATGGCGAGTTCCCTCAAAAATATACCAACAGTATTATGTGCCCAAATTTATTAAACAATTCACTGCCTTTTCACAGTGTTCGGACGGTATTTAAAACCTCACAATACATGTCATAGCTTTTTGTCAGCAGTATTGACGTTTTAGACGATATTTCGTTAATAAACTCAGCGGAAAAATGTTGCTGAATTTTTTTGGAGTGTCGCGTACGGGTGGTATTTTTTTGTTTTGGTCTGTTCATAGATGATGGAACTTTTCAGCGTAGAATTGAAACTGACGAGTTGAATTTTAACGGAACTGGGGCAATAAATTGCTCAGGTATTCACCGAAGAGCACAATCACAAATTAATGCAATCACAGTATTTATTAATTTATTGTTAAGCGATCTTACCATAGATCAACTAAAAATAAGGTACATGACTTACAGTAACAATTCATTAAAATAACTAGAGGTCGCCCGCAGTTAACTATTTCTTCCCGAACCCGAGGGAATTTCAGAAAATCCCTTCTTAGTGCACTTGCGGTTTAGCTTCCTGTACCTAATAGTTTTAGTATAATATTATGTCAAGTGTATTGACTCCCAGTACTACTGTCTTCGGTTGCAGAAAGGTCTTCATGATAACCAGGACTGAGGTCCATAACTACGAAAATCATTGGTAGATGCCGTGGGCTTGAACTCGTTAGCAGTCTGACGGTATCTCCACTAGGCTATCTTTGCCTTCTTTGTTAGTATACGGTATTAGTTGTGTATATTTGACACTATTTACAGTTTTATAGTAGCCGTTACTTATTTCGTCGAGTATTAAACTTTTTTCAAGGATAAATTTAAATAAACTGAGAAATTTTCAGCAAGCATAACCGTTATTTCACTAAACAGTTATGCTTCAAAGTATTATTCTTATAGCTGTTGTATTTTTAACATTCTATGCAGTTTTACGTTTAGCTATTAGCTATTTCATTTTCGGCGCAAAGCCAACGTCAGTAACTGGAGTGGTTTGCGTTTTCAATCCACTTTTAGTGGTATATGTAAAATTTTATAACGACAATGGTTTTAAAAAAGGTTATAAGCAATTTGATTACAAATTATATGTTTGTTGGCTTTAGTTACATATACTTTTGTAAGTACATGTATTGGCGATAGCGTAATGGAAAGACCAACACACTCCTACGCAGAATATTTTGGGTTCAAACCCATGTCACGCACCTTTTAGAAGCTATCATCACTATAACCTACCTGGTTTAAAATTTGTCTCACTGCTGGGCATAGGTCTCTTCATTATAAAAAGGCATAGGCAATAGTCCACTACGCTAGCTAATTGCGGGTTGGCAGACTTTATGATTATGTTTTTTAAGAATATTATGGAGAATTCTCAAACATGAGACATGTAGGCTTTTTTACTATATTTCTAACATTTTGGAAAAAATGTTTAACAGCATCTTATGTCAGTCGACTGTATAAACTGAGGAGCGTTGCGTCCGATTAAACGATTTGTTAAGCTTACCTAGACTAGACTAGCCTTGCAGAAAACTCGATTCTACGTAAATTCGAGCGTATATTTCCCCTGGCGGTGTATAGCACCGAGAAATAACACAATATGAGATTCAATAAGCAGCGATAGGCTGCGATGGCCTAGTGGCAACAGACTGCCTAGAAGAGGGTCAGGTTCAAATCCACCGTATATTCAACCAACTTTTTGAAGTTAGGTGCGTTTTGTATTATTAGTTACATAACTTCGAAAAGTCTGTGCTGCGGTTGGGTATAGTTTCATACCACTTTATTCACCTTGGCGATGTCAGCGGGGTGAACAAAGTCGTCATCTTTTTTTTCTTGTCTTGCGGACTTTTAAGACTTACATAATACTGCTTTATGTGAGTCATAAAAGATATAGTTAAAAATATGCCACCTGGGTGAATCAATGAAATACTGAATTAATTCTAGGGCACATATCACATTATTTCACTACTAATACTAATTTCTTCACTTAGGTGAATATCTCCGGATATCACCTAGGTGAATAAAGAAGAATAATCCTGGGTTTGGGAACTCCAGACTACTTACTAGTCTGTTAGTTAGTCTTCTTTCTATGCTATTGATGCATGGTATTAAATAAGATTCCCCGTAAATAATGATCAATACAAAACCACTCAAACCAAAAGCACCATTATCTTTTATGAAAATATAAAATGTTGTTTACAAAAACCATAAATATTTAAATAAATAACGTAAAGGTGGGATATGTCTGTATTTTTCCTCAATAAAGGGAAAAAGGCTGTTCGAATTTTGCATAAATATACGTCTTTATCAGATATCAGAAGCCCCTGGGGAGGCAAAAAATAAGAAAATGTATTGACTTATCCTTAAAAATCTGATCTTCAAATCTTTTAATGGAAACTTAATAGTGATTACTGTCTATTTGGTGGGGTGGTATAAGTATTTTTCGATTTTTCCGAGCTCATGTTTGATTCCGGGGTACGGTTAATGTCTATTTTGATGTTGAAGATATTCGTAATAATAAATTAAATATAAAAGCTTTTTTTTAAAGAAGCTTTCATATTTCTCAGGTAGTAGAGCCTTGCTGATTTCAGCATGAATGGGCCGACTCAACGCACTTGTGAGTCCTGAGGTGTTACTTGTGTCCATGGGCGGCGGTAATTGCTTACCATCAGGCAATCCGTCTGCTCGTTTGCCGCCTATTACCATAAAAAAAAATGCGCTAAACATATAGGATCAAAGTACTCGTCAATACGAATTAAAAGACTTCAGACTCGATGGTATTTTGTCGTTTTATGGTGGTGTTTCTTTGGACACCTTCTAGCTCCATCATCAGATTAGCTTTTCCACAGAGCGTCTGACTTTCGTAATACCTATAACGACTGTCAAAGATCCGCATGGCAGCCGGGACCTACGGCTTAACGTGATTTTGAGTTCGAGTCCGAATGCCAAAAGTGGTGCGCGTCATATATTCAAACCCGATACCCCATAACCCTCTTCATGGCAGTTTGTTGGTACCTTCACTAAGCTACCGCTGCATCACTAAAAATAACGTAGAAATAAATATCTAAGTTAGATTATCAGTAACCTCGTTATCATAGGACAGAGCCTGCATAATTTGGAATCAAATGACCGTGTTTGAGGTAATCTGGTAACACAAATGCCACGTACAAATGTATTTGACAGTCAGATTGTTCCAGTTATGAACACGATACAAAAGCCACGTTCTAAGTTGAAAACTTCACTAACAACTTCTTTGTGAGTACGGTTCAGTGCAATGTATGGATTAAATAAAGTAGGATGTGCATTGGGGCTCAGAGCGGACTAGCTTTAATGAAGTAGTTGCTTCGTCTCTATAGTCGGTAAGTCATCGTTGAAGACCAGTACCGATAGGTACATGTGTCCGGCATGACGCTGAATTGGTCTTTCGTCTGTGCTTTTTTGCAGATGTAAGGAATGTATTTATAATTATAGCCTCTTGTCTAGGTACTGTGTTTGTCTCATGTCTTTTTAACTGTTCTGATTATTAGCCTGAATGTACTAATCTCTGGAACTACTGATTTGATTTGGATAATTAATTTTGTGTTGTATAGCTCATGCCAAAGCTATAGCCTCTATAACATTACACAATGAACCACGGGTGTGAAAGATTAGCAAATTTCGCGGGTGTAACAACGGACTCAGGTAACGTAGTCAATGTAAGAGATTACAGTAGCGGATCCATAATCTATTTGGTTTTAAGTTACGATTTATCGAGAGAAATATATAAAAATCCTTGAGACGAGATCTTCTATACTATTTTATGATGCTCTTAGCCTCCCCGCATATGTCCCTGAACAGATAGATTTATCATAGACTAGAGGACGCCAGCAGCTACGCCTGCTTTTATTTTAAATTTACCCGTTTTGGCCGATCCCGTGGGAATTTCGGGAAATCCCTTCTTAGTGCACCTCTACGGCCCCCAAGGAACATACATGTCAAATTTCAGCTTCCTGCGCCCAATCGTTTCGGCTGTAGCGTGTCTGTCAGTCAGTCAGTAACGCAAGGATTTTATATATTAAGATACATAAACAGCAGTTAAAATCATAGCCAGTCCAATTGGATTTGATGACGGTATATTGAATACTTAACTCATACCTACCAATAGCAATTATTGTTTACTATTAAACCGCCAATTTTCACTGAGTACGCATTTACACAAAGCTATGACAAGCTTAGTGAATGTCCAAAGATAGCCGTTCGTTCAGCCTATATTTGTATAAAGGGGGTCCTTGGAAAATTTGCTGCACGGATTAAATTCAGTAAATCCTTATGATCAACAGGTTGTGGTCCTACAGCAAGCGGATGAGCGATTAACGATCGATTTCATATAGTACTAGACATGGCCCGCAGCGCCGCATGCGTTAATAATTATGCACTTGAATCTTACAAACAAATCACTCTATCTATTTGTGAAAACCGTATAAAATCCGTGCAGTAGCTTTTGAATTGATCACTTTTATACAGACAGACGTGAGGCGGCGATGACTTAATTTTATGACAATCTATAGATATATTGTATTGCCATAGAATTAAATGGATAAAATACGTGTTTTGGTAACATTAGTACTGAACGAAAAAATATGCTACATTTTTTATTAATTTAGAATAAGCAAACTGAACCTGGATCATAATAAATATATCAATAATTGCATACTTATTTTATCATTCGTAGCTATCCCAATTCTTTCCGCTTTCTTCCTTGATAGCGATATTGAACAAAACGCTAACCACTTATTGCTGTCTGTATAACAAAATCCTAACCAAGTTGTTTTGAAATTCATTGAGGCAGGCGATCGTTTTGATCTGGCACTCAAAACAGTCTATCAGTATGTCTATTTCTGTGGAAATATTGAATATTCAGAAACCAAAACAGGAATATCCTTCCCACTGCACAATATCGTTCTATAGTGTGCTTCTATGCAAATAATTGTGGTTTCATTGCGACGTATTAAAATAAATGGTATTGTATCAAGTTTCAATTGGAATGCCAATTGGCCAATTTTAAGATTTCAATCGACATTCAACCGATACTAGTGGTTTAAGATACTGGAAGATAGTAGGTAGCACAATAAGTACGTCGAACTAATGATTTAGTACTCTATCTTAATTTTCTTTTACTTATTGTTTAAAAATTGTGTACAAGACCTTTTTAACCTTTATTGCTTTAATTAGAAGCAAAACAGCCCATCACGCCAATCAGTCAGTTATATAATAACTTACTCATGCAGCGACGATAAGTACTATATTCACATGCCCGACCTCTCCATTGAACCGAATTTTTAACATTTATGCATTGGAAGTTATCGTTTTCTAATATGGCCGATTGTACCAGCGCGAAAACTTCAATGTTAACTTAAATGTTTACCAGCTCAACAATTCTTTTGAAGCTAAAATTCTTGCTTCACGCAAAATCAAAATGCAATACATCTCTTAAAATGTATTCGTTATGCAACCTATTTTCTAACGATCTCGTTCCTTTGCAACGTTGAGGAGAGAAAAACAAAGCTATTCTCGCATTTATGGCAACAGTTTGGAAGATAAGGTTCGTATATCTGGAGTATTGATTGAATTTACTTTTGTCAATAATGCAGAAAAACATGGTGTTGTTTTAGATGACCTCATAGACCTTTTGGTTGAGATTCTTGGTCACAAAATCAGGGTATAACATTTTATGTTAACGAACATCTGCAGTACTTCACATGTAACTTTTTTAAGGTATTTGTACAGAGAAGTTCTATGTTTATTTTCATTACAATCATAATCAGCCAATTAATAATCTGTCTCACTGCTGGGAACAGGGGGATTTTTAGTATAAAAACAGCAAGGCTGTAGTTCACCACACTGACTAAATCAGAATTGGCAGACATCACATGTCTTTTGAGAACATAATTGGATACTGTCAGACTTACTTGGCAAATATGTATCTGTGGTACTCTTTTTTTCTGGCTAATAACGACAGTCATTTTTATTAAAACGTGTGGATTCGTTTATGCGACATAAAATAGGCAGTCTTTAAAGATTCAGAGAACAACAAACTCCCATGAACTTTTCTGCTAACCCCTCTAGAAAGCCACCATGAAACCGTCATCTTCTTCAATAAAAACAAGCTAGTTTTATGACTTTTAAAGCAGTGGACCGCCGTCCAATAAACTAGTGAACCGTTAAGGAATAACTGTGCTCACTGGTCCGTTGATGGCCATCAATAAAATTTATATCTGCCGATCGATCGTAAAGTTGGTACTAAAGTACTATTGGTCATATTAGTCCTTTTGCATCGGAAGCAGCATCATTGGATTTGAAGGATAGATACGTCTTTCAAGAGAAGATACGGCAGCGGTAGCCTAGTGGAGAGAATCGCAGATTGCTACGCAGAGAGGCTCGAGTTCAAGCTCACGACGTGAAGGTACCACTAATCTCCGATAGTTGCATATAAAATTGTCAATGAACACTTGATAAATGGTGTCGGAAAGCATGTAATGTTCTCGAAGGAAATTCTCTACCAATTCGCACTTGGCTAGTGTGGTCGACTATGGCCTTTCTTTTCTCATAATTACACAGCCCAGCACATAATAAACAAGGAATGACGCAAAAACTGAGTGCAGTTGTTTAAAAAATACAGTGACTTCAAAGTAGAGTGTAAGGCCGAGCACACATTGGGCGTGCGCGTTCCTCGAGCGAGTGTACAGATTGTGTGTAGCGTGCGTTCGACGTTCACTCTGTTGTACAAATTGTACAGAAGCCGGGTGTACGTCGAATGGATAACGAATAGACACAAAACGGACGCCGAATGCACACTCGAAGAACATGCATAGCTCAGTTTTACATACAGTCATAGGCCCAGCATGAGTTTTATTTTCTGTAAGTTTTCCGTCAATTACTTGTAAGTAATACGTCAATGTTAATCTTAAAATAAATCTATTCTATTTATCCTCAAGTATTTCTAAGTTTCGCGTCCACCGTATCTTGGGAATGAATGCTGAAACTTTGGGATAAAACCTCCGGAACTTATTCCAAACAACGCGTCGGACCTTTGTTTAAGGTGCTATTGGTATTTTAAATATTGCACTACGAGTACAGAAGGTTGCATTACTTTGCTCAAATTTTAGAATAATGGGAGAAATGTTTTACATTTTATTCTGATTTTAATAAAAGTGGAATAATAGGTGAACATTTTGAATTTTGAATATTGTTAATGGCATATTGGTAAGTAAAATAAATAACCTGCAAAGATAATTTGCTGATGCAGGATGATATACTGCTATCGAAGGGTATAAAGAGAAGGAACAGAGAAGAACTAAAATCTTCTACCTGCCCAGTTCCCATAATACTTGGGGTCAGCGCAGAATGTCTTTCTCTTCCATTCTCTCCTATCAGACGTCATCTGATTATTCACTTCATTTTGTCTTAGATTCCTCAACTCTCAAAGAAGAACTAAAACATAGAGACGAAATAGACCTTTAGCGCTATATCGCTCTACCTAAAACGCAAAGAAGAAGAAATAGATACACGTTTATTCTGTTCAACTTTTCTAGTTACTTAATATAAAGCAAGTAAACTGTCAGTAAACCAAGTGAAAGTTTAAATACGCCTGCTAGAGCATTACGCGCTGGTACAAAACAAAATCTATTATGCATGCGAGTTAAAGTTGAAACTCTATTTGAATCTGCCGCTAATGTAGAGCTTATGTAACGTCTCTATGTCTTAGGGTGTAGGCTTAAGTTCAGCACTGTTACTGAGAAATACTGGTCACATTGCCCTATGTTGCTTTGCTGTTCAGCAAATCTGGCTTTTTTAAAATACCTATTGCCTTTTCTATCTCGGAATATTTTTCACTTTCTCTTTGCTCTTTTCTACAGCTTATTATGTGCGTTTCTATGACACCGTTTCTGCGAACATTGCGCTATTACAATAAGGAAAGCCAAAGTTATTACTTATAACTTTGGCTTCCAGTAAGCAGAGGGATAAATTTCTATGGACCAGTAAATCAAACTACGCTGCAATAAAATTTCTCGGCAGTTTGTATCATCGAGTACCATATTTTTTAATTATATTGCTATCATTACCTATACAGATACTAGCTCGAGTCGGTAGATACACAAGAGACTACACTTAAATTTGTCTCTCATTACGTAATTAGGGTTACATAGTTAAAGTTATTGATATAGATTGCCGTAGGGATATAACATCACATGTGGTTCTATCGTACGTTTTCAACTCGTAAGTTTTCCGAGTCAACGTTTCCGTCACAAGTAACTTCACAAAGCGTACTTCTGCCATTTAACTACCGAATGGATGTTTGTACGGCTTTCATCAATAGATAGTGTAAGTACTGAGGACGGTTTAGGGCAGAGCCGCGAAATATTGTATATTATAATGTACTACGCTGTGGTAATACGTTTCTTAATTTTTTCCTAAACATTGCTTATTATAATGCTTAACACGCCCTCTACGGTGAGCGAAAAGCTCTCACTGGGAACACGTTATCATCGAAATAAATTACATTAATAAACAACTTTTTCAATCAAACTCACACTTTTTTCGTATTTACTGGAATTTCAGCTGTGTGAAATATTCATTGTGGTTCATGGATTCTTGGTAAATTTGTATCTTACTCGATCACGTTATCGTGTAGCGATGGATTAAGAATACAAAACAATATATTAGTTGGAGCAGACAGACCAGTCGTACGTAGCAGATGATCTTATTAAGGTCGCGGGGACCAGATGGATACGTGCGGCTCGAGTCCTAGAGAACCACAACCTAGAAGCCTATGTCCAGCAGAGGTCGTCTATTGGCTGATGATGAAATATACGTACCAGAACGCATTTTAAAATGAGTGTTGACGTTTTCTATGATTTGAAGCCATTTCTGGTCGCGGCGACAATTCATACCCATCAACAAATAAAAATAAATATGGTCGTTGGTACTGGATTGTTTTAAAAATCTCAACTTTGATGATTATTATAACGTGATTTTGTTACGACCAGCAATATTTGACAAAAATAATATATTGACAAACATGACAAGTCTTAATTTCTTAAATAATGGTCATAAAATAGACTCTGGGAACATGTGGAATGGATGTCTAAAATTATAAGAATATCATTTGGAACCAAGAAAAACGTCAAAACAAAAGTTAAAAAACATCAAAATCTGTTGACGATCCAATTTATGATTCTCTACGTAGAGATGACAAAAATAAATGTGTTTACCAGTAATGTTAATGTTCGTTCAGGGAGTAGAGTCACGTCGCGAATCAAATTCGTTATTTATGAATCCGACATCACCAAATGAAATACATGCAATTATATTAAACCTAAAAAATACTAAGAGCACTGGATATGACGGAATATCTACATTAGTTCTCAAACAGGTATCAAGCAAAATATGTATTGTGTTGAGTCATATTTTTAATCTGTGTATGGTTCACGGTGTATTTCCTGATAAATTGAAAATTACAGTAATTAAACCTCTCTTCAAGAAGAATAATCCGCATTCTATGAGTTCTTATAGACCAATTGCTCTAATACCAACCATCTCTAAAATTTTTGAAAGGGTCATACATGACAGAATTAACTCATTTTTTGAAAAACATAATTTATTTGCGGTTGAACAAATTGGCTTTAGAAAAAACAAGTGCATTAATATGGCTATTTATAATTTTTTGAAAATAGTTACGGAAAATGTCGATAAAAAGATACCAGTTTGTGCACTCTATATGGATCTTTCAAAGGCCTTCGACAGCGTAGATCATGAGATACTTTTACAGAAATTGAATGCATATGGAGTGAGAGGTAATGTTTTGAGCCTAATTCGTTCTTATATTTCTGAAAGGAAACAGTGTACTCAAATAACACGTGTATGTCCTAAGATGAGAAATGAAGTGATTTGTTTGTCAGAGTATAGGGAAATTAAATTGGGAGTTCCCCAGGGAAGTGTTCTTGGACCACTTCTCTTTAACATTTACATAAATGACCTTCCAAAAATAACACAACATCCCACCATAATGTTTGCCGATGATAGCACAATTGTATTTACAGGCAGAGATAAATTGCTTCTTAAATCCGACATTTACAATACTCTAGATAACGTAATACAATGGTTGACATTAAATAATTTAAAAATAAATCTAAGTAAGACACATATAATGACATTTAAAAATAGGAATGCCTTACTGGAAAATTTTGACATACAGTATAACAATGAAACAATTCGTGACATAGAGACGACTAAATTTTTGGGACTAAATATAGACACTAATTTAAATTGGAAGGTGCATTCAGAGGTTCTTTGTTCGAAATTGAATAGTCAGTCATACGCACTGTACATGCTCACAAAACAAGTAAACCAACATGTAGTACTGACTGCTTATCATGGATACGTAGGATCTATTTTAAGATATGGAATCTTGTTCTGGGGTAATTGTACGGAAAAGGAACATGTCTTTCAAGCACAGAAAAAGTGCATAAGAGCGATGTGCAAACTCCAACCAACTGATAGCTGTAGACCTTATTTCAAGGATCTCAAAATACTAACGGTACCATGTCTGTATATTTATGAATTAGTATTATTTGTTAGAACCAATTTGAATATGTATCAAAATTATAAAAGCAAGCGTCACAACCTCAAAGTTTGTTGCCCTCAGCATAAAAGCTCAATGATGACAAATAGTGTTTTTTGTATGGCGCCACGGGTCTACAATCAGTTACCTAAATATATATTAGAAATGCCAAGTGTTACTGAATTTAAGCGTGAAGTTAAACAAATGTTATTGGAGAAAGCGTTCTATAGCGTTGATGAATATGTTAGTGGCGTGAAACTTTTATGACATGACATACAATGTATTATTTGCCTGATGACTTTTTAATTATTGAGCGCTTATTTAATTATTATATTTTATTTGTATAACCGTTTGACAACTTTTACATTTAATTGACATTGTTTCTATTTATTCATGTTTTTTTTTTTTTTATATTCACATTGACATGCCTTTATTCTATTAATTTCCTGCTTACTGTAATAATATTAAAAATACCTACTATGTATTGCACGCCTTGAGGCAGATAATGGAGAAACTTTCCTTTTATTATTGTTTACCACAACTGCTGTACCTGTTATCGCAATAAATGACATAGAATTGAAAAAAAAAAATTGAATTAAAACGGCATTTGTATTAAAAAATATGAGTTCTTAATGTTTACCTAAGGATGAATGGAGGTCAAAACAGCTGGGAATATTTGTTAGCTGTAAATGTTGTTATTTTGTATTGTGCTATCGTTTTGATAGGTATTTATCACAGGAATATGCAGAGTATGATATGTATTAGTGTACTAAGAACGATGAAATGAGCATATTGTGATGTATAAGAGGCTATTGAAAGACTGAAACGCAAGATAAACTCCACCCTCCACGATGAGTTGATGTTAATAGGGGTGGCTTTGAAAATCGCTTACTAGCCTAAACGGTTTTGATTGAATATTAGGTTTTCCACAGATTGATAACGTTCTGATCTTCGCAACCTAAAGGTATAGCATTCGCGGTTTAGAATAGTGACAGTTTATTGATGAGGATTGAGGTACTGATTTTTCATGACGGCTGTAAAAGGTTTTCATGACAGCCTGACGCACGAGATATCAGGCAAGCGATATTAAACAATAAAATACGCACATCAGTGGCGCGCCGTGGATTTGTACCCGATTCTCTCTATATTTTTGACTGCACGGTTGGCGTAGTGGTTTAAGCGGCCGCCTCGCCGCTTGACTCTGTGCCGAGTGTTGTGGCTTCGATTCCCACACGAGACAACAGTTTGTGCAATTCACAAATAGTTGTTTCGAGTCTGGGTGTTCATTGTAGCCGTTAGTTGTATGTTTATAAAGTCGCCCCGTTGGCTTTGACAACATATTCTAACAAATGAAAGAGTTCTCTTGTCCTTGAAGCATAATCTTATATAACAATAAATTATTTTCCATGTATAATTATATTTATTTAAAGAAAAGACCGAATAATTCCACCATATAATGGAAGATTTTGTCAACATCCGGAACCTCTACATCAACAACTCGACCACGAAAGTCTGATACTTCACCGAGAAACTGGTAAACAAAATAAAACTTGTATAACTGCTATCAAACAAGGATCGTCAATAACCAAGTGACACCTTGTGAAAAACCTACCTATTTATCACTGGACGTTTAGACACAAACAGTTTTGGGATGTAAAATTCCATTTTCAATTTGCTTCGTTTTGGTTGGACAATTTTTATTTAAGATTTGTTTCTGCTTCCGGTTTTCCCCGGGTTGGTTATCGGGACATAAAGTGGGCTGTGCTATTCCGATGACAACGAGATTATTTCAAAATTTCATCAAAACCCCTTTTTGATTAAAGAGTAACAAACATGGGGTTACAGCAAAGTATGCTTACCGTGATTCGTGTGATTCCGTTAGTAACGGGACGTTGAGGGGACACTGCGCTGGTTTTAGTTGGGAGACCCAAACGCCTTTAAGGGAGAGTCTCACATACCTCCTCCATCAGTGTCAACAACTCGGTCAAGTCCAATTCGGTCGATCACACTTTTATGATCAAGTGGTGCGGTCAAGAAAGTTTGCACAAAAAGTGAATGTCTAAAGCAGGGTAGGCGAACCTTTATGCATCAACGTGCCATTTTTTCTAAAAAAAAATTTAATTGGGTCATTGACGTGCCATCAAATAATTTGACTTTCTGAATATTTGGAAAATAGTAAAAATAAATATTATCAAAACTCTATTTAATAAAGTAAACAAAAGAGGTACATTTTGACATGTTTTTGTTACACGCATAAATTAAATTACTGTAAAATTAGTGTCACTTCTGTTGCTGCAGGTTAGATCAAAGAGTATACAAATACTACGTAAGAGGTTAGATGACAAATAATTTATGTTAGGGTTCTAGATGTTACTTTTAGCAAAATGCCTGCTAAACTGGGTTCATCTGTCAAACGGTTTCTAACCGAGTTTTTAATGTTATTCATCTCTGAAAATAAAGACTCGCAGGGCATAGGTAGATGAAAACATTGTTCAAATAGCATGAGCCAGCTTCTTCAAACAGTTAAATGTGTCTGGTAACGCATTCCATGTATCCAGAATTTTTTTATTAGCATTATTACTCAAATTACTTGTCAATCTTTCAGTTTCAATTAATTCCAACTCTTTTCTTTTTCTGTTTTATGATCGGCGACGTGCCCAAAATATAGAGTCGCGTGCCATCAATGGCACGCGTGCCATTGGTTCGCCTACCCTGGTCTAAAGCATTCTTTTTCGTGTGGTTAACAGATCGCCCGAAGACCTATAACAAGACTTAATGAATCTGGTCTAGCAAGAAAACCAGAAGCGACCGTTTTACGTGCTCGCACACTCTGATGTAAATGCCATAACAAGCATAGCATCCGAGTAGCAACCTGTATATATGTTGCCGATCTATGAAAAAAGGAATTTCAAGAATAAGAATAAGAAAATTTATTTGCTCAGACATGTGTATGACATACAGAATTAAGTAATACATGCATGCAAGATCTAAATAACTAAAAGTGGCTCATGACATGTCTGTCATTTCTCATGACGTGCAAATATTTAACATACAATTTTATTCATTTGTAATTGGATTAATTACTTTGAAATTGTATAAATATACATTAAATAACAGTTATTATTAAAAATTGACTTAAATCTATTACATTATCTAATTATTTAGGTATTATTATATTCCTTTTCGAATATAACACATGACAATAAATTTTATAATTATGATGATTTACATTCATGTCATAGTTCTTATTTATTTTCTATAATAGTCAAAATAAGTCGTTTAAAAATTCTGTACTACAATAGTAGGCTTTTTGTGCCAATAACAATTTCATCGTTTGTTTATGTTATGGTACAGTTTTCTCTTTCCAACTTTTGGGCAATTTATTATATATAACTGGTGCCATGCAAATAACACTCTTGCGCATAAGTGCAGTTTTTGATGCAGGTACACACAGTTTGCTATCATCACGTCTATTCCTTGGAAATTGGTCTGCCATACGAGGAAACCGATGAGGATTTAGTTTTTCGAACATTACCATTTCCAGTATATAGGGTAAAGTTCATATATGATATTTAATAAAACAATTTTTACAACTATCGTTAGTTTTGAGACTAAACATGGATCGCAAGCAGTACTTTTGTCGTTTAAAAATGATATCCCTATCTGTTGAGTTTCCCCAGAAAATAACACCATATCTAATGATGGACTCAACTAAACCATAATACGCCGTTAAAAGCGCATCTATATTTAGGGAACGTGATAATTTATATAACGCATATGCACCACTGCTTGTTCTTTTTGCTAGAGCCTCAATATGAGCTTTCCAATTTAATTTACTATCTATTGTTAAACCTGAAAATTTTGTTGTATTAGCTGTCTGTATTTTATTTTTATTATATTCAAGGTCAAGATTAGAAAATAATGATGTTCGTTGTCTAATAAAATGCATAATAAAAGTTTTATTAATATTGATTTTTAAATTATTATTATTCAGCCACGTTACCGCTTCAATTAATGTATTTTTATGTCCGTTTCATATGTGTCCAGCCGTGTGGTTGACAGCATAGAATACAAGTGTCACCACCCCTTATCTTCCCGTGGGTGTCGTAAGAGGCGACTAAGGGATAACACGATGCAAATACCATCTTTGCGTAGAGACGGAAAACTCGACATCAAACCCTATACGACTACCTCGTTGGTCTCGCGGCATAAATGTGCGCGTGGGATCGGGAGGTCCCGGGTTCGATTCCTGGGTCGGGCAGTGTTATTGGGTTTTTCTGTCATGAAATTCTCAGTAGCAGCACGGAGTCTGGAAATGTGCCCGGTACGGCAATAGGCTCGCCCCTTATTACGTGGGACTAAAGTATATCTGGCGAAAAGTGGGTGCAGAAATACACCTCTGCCTACCCCTTCGGGGATAAAAGGCGTGGCGATATGTATGTGTATGTATGTATGTCATATGTGTCCTTATTCTCGCATAGTATAGTGATCGCACTGTCATCTGCAAACAATGTCATGGAATGTTTTATGGATTTCGGTAAGTCATTAATGTAGAGTGTAAACATAAGTGGTCCTATTACACTGCCTTGCGGCACTCCATAAGGGACAGTACGCTCGCATGACGTGAAGATCTCTTCACGCTTGGAGCTCATATTTATTCTGCTGATTTGCGTTGCTTGCTTTCTGTCATGAAGGTAAGATTGAATTAGCTTAAGTACGTTTTGCCTCTTATACCATATGCGTATAGTTTCTTTAGTAATATACTATGTTGGACATAATCAAATGCCTGTGTCATGTCACAGAAAATTGCACAGACTGGGGATTTTTGTCCATGTTTGACAGAACTGTATGCAGAAAGTCGTAAATAGCCAAGTTAATAGATTTTTCTCTCTAAATCCTTTTTGTTCATCACAAAGTATATGGTTTTTTTCCAAATATGTATTAGGTTCTTCGTAAATATATTTTCAATTTTTTTTTAAATTATCGGTATTAACGATATTGGCCTGTAAAATTCTATTTGCCCCCTATCCTGTTTCTTAAATAGAGGTTTTACTATTGATTTGTTTAGTGCATTCGGAAATATACCTTCACTGACACCTAAATTTATAATGAAGCTTATGGGGCTACAGATTTGCTTAGCTTTAGCTTAGCACTCTTTACAATTTTAGTACATTTTTTGTCATATCCTACACTGTTAGTATTTTTAAGGCCACAATAATTTTAAATATATCAATTGGTAGACTTGGTGCCATGAACATTGTATCTTTCCTGGCTAAAATATGTTTAGTATCTGCAGTTCCCGAGCTAGTCATAGGTTCAATTTTATCTATAAAGTAATTGTTAACTATATTTGCAATAATTTTAGAGTCAGTAATCGTTTGATTATTATATCTAATTTGGTCTATTGCGATTTTTGGTAAGTTTAGTTTTGTTTCGTTTATTATTTCCCAAGTAGTCTTAGATCTATTTTGGGCTCTCTTTATTTTATATATATTCTGCGCGCGTTGAGTTAAATAAATTATTTTTTAAGCAATTCAAGTCACGCTTTGAGCGCTATAAATTAATTAAAACGGGTACGGTACTTCATAAAATATGACCTATTACATGAATCGATTTATAAATATTTTACCAAATTGCCTTACTCGAAACTCTTATTTTTATTTTCAACATTATTGCGTCTACTAAGCAAAACCAAGTTGCCACGTTAAAAAATCCGCTCTACGTAGAGCGCTTAAGGAAACTTGGAGAGCTCTACCCAACGTTCGATACAGTACAAGAATATCTCGAGTACTATTTGAGTCGTCTGGCCTTTGTACTCGATCCGACTCGAGACATTTAAGGGTCTTTAAGGGTTAATGGATGGTAGAGTTGTAGTTTTATTTTTCTTGGGGATTATTACTAGTTTTAGGTAAGCTGTGGAAATGCCAAAAATGAAAATTGAGGTATTTTTAATGGTCACGAGTACTACAAATACTCAGAATGTGACAATATTACATGATTTAGTTATCAAACAAAATATTTTATATTATTTTGTTCCATGGTGCGCTTAATCTTATATTATTTGATTTCAGATTATTATTAATTTCTTTTTTTTTTAATGTAAGTTGCATTATATACCTACTATAAATAATTATTCTATGGCAAAGGGTCCTGTAGATACACTAAATGAAATATTATTTCTTGATATATTGTGTACTATGCTCAAATGAGGCTTTGAGAAATCCATCCAACGTTTGATACTCTAGCGTCTAGCGTAACTTAATAGAACTTGTGACGTCTGGGAACCGGAAGGCTTTGAAGTCGGGTTGGCAAGTGTAGGTTGCTATCACCTTAATATATAAAATCTTTGCGTTACTGACTGACTGACAGACACGCCACAGCCGAAACTATTGGGCGCAGGAAGCTGAAATTTGGCATGTATGTTCCTTGGGGACCGTAGGGGTGCACTAAGAAGGGATTTCCCGAAATTCCCACGGGATCGGCCAAAACGCGTAAATTAAAAAAAAATGCAGGCGTAGCTGCTGGCATCCTCTAGTAAGTAAATAATTTTAAGACCTTAGTGATGATGGATGGTAGAGTCTTGGGTTTTATTATATAACTGTAGTCACAATAGTTAGATTGGTATGAGTTAGCCCATTTTACTTTCCTTCTTTTTGGAATTCAGCTCACGCACTGAGGATAAACCCTGTTCAATTTTACCATTTCATTAAACGGTTAGACTAAGTACACTCAGGCTTAAAGCACCTCATTGTGGACCACATAAAGTGCTGCGTTGTGTTTAGATCGAACGAAGAACACGCTTTACACAAGAAACGTGGAGACGACCGCTTAAACTAGTAGCACAATCTACTCTGCAGCCATTTGCAGTCCTCTGCTTGACTGAAGCCTCTCCTCATTGGCTCCACAGTATCATGTGAGTCAATAGGAGGACTTGGCCTTACCTACCACGATGGCCATAAAGGTTGGTATAGGGCGTGAAGTTGAGATCTCTGCCTCTCCACGAAGGTACCATTTGTTTCGTGTATTTTCATTAGCCACCTCTTATACCGTGGCAGAAATAGGCTAGTGATATTTGTATTCTTAACCCAACACCACAAGGACACACTGCATACTTGTAGTCTAATAAATACTCAAGTACATCGCTATACCAAACGTCTACATAGCAACAAATATTTACAACCCAACTCTCTTTAATGCTTGTTTGTAGAGTATTTTCGGTTTTACCTTATGCGACTGTTGGCTGGGCATTAATTTTCATTACCGCGCCGAATACCTCCCTCCGGTTCCGTTCTATCGTCCACAGGATAATCGTGTATTGCATGGAATTAAACCTTCTATTCAAATTCAGGCCATATATTCGTTATAAATACGTTAGTTAGTATAAATACGTTGTCCGTGTGGTGACGGATTAAGAATACGGATTGTTACCACCCCATATCATCCCATGGGTGTCGTAAGAGCCGACAGAGGGAGCAGATTATGCAGAGAACAGCACTGTAAGAGAAGGAAAACTTGATACAAACCCTATACCAACCCGTTCGGCCAGCGTGGTATAGTAGGCCAATTCCTCTTTTCAAAGGAGAGGCCTAGTCCAGCAGTGGACTGTTAAAGGCTGATGATGATGATGATGATGAAATACGTTAGTCTGTATATATATTTTTTCGGTTACTGACTGACTGGCCGACAAGGTACAGCTGAAACTAGTGGTCGTAAGCAGCTGGAATTTTGCATATTGTATGTTCTATGGGGAGTGTAGATGAGCGCTAAGAGAGGACTTTTGGAAATTCCTAACCTAGATAGACTAGTATACAATATTTTGCCAAATTATGATAATATTAAGTATAAGCCCTCTTTGTTACTTTATTATTACTGTATTGTATTTATTCGTTATAATCATTAGTTGACTTTTATGGCCTTATTCTATAAAATAAATTATTTAACCTGCAAAATTTTCAAATAAAAAGTTATATGAATCAGCCACAACATTTCTAAAAAAGCCTTAGCATAGGCTCTTGCAGTCACATTGAATTTGACGAAACATCTCACTTCTACAGTTTATCTCTAGGTAGAGTTCCATCGGATTCTATTACGTTAACCCTCGTTGTATAGCGCCATTCGATCTTGACGTTTTCTAGACCTACAGTTTACTTTTTGGAGCGTGGGAGAAGAAACACTTATAAAAATATTTTGAAGTATTCTTGGGATATTACTATTATTTACTCGATAATATTCTTTGTAGAGCAAGTAAAGGAATTTGTATATTTGGGTAGCGTATTTATAAGGGACGGAAGATGTGAGGGAGATATTGAAAGGAGAGTGACTGCGGGAATGGAGCACTGTGGGCGTTTATGAACGGTCAAACGGTACCAAAAGAGGCGCGATTGGCGGTTCACAATGGAGTGCTTGTCCCCACGTTTATGTATGGAAGTGAGAGCTGGGTATGGCAAAATAAGCATGAAAGTAGAATTAACGCAGTTGAGATGCGATCACTGCGTAGTATGTGTGGGGTAATACTGATTCATAGAATTCCGAATGCAAGTATACGAAAGAGCAGTGAACTGAAAGAAGGTGTGGTGACAAGGATTGAGAAAGGAATGCTTAGGTGGTTTGGACACGTGGAGCGAATGACTGAAGAAAGAATGACGAATCAGATATATAAGGCAAATGTGTGTGGGCAAGTCGGTCACGGCAGATCTCGGAGGACATCTGTCGACCAAATTGAAGACATCCTAAGAAACGGAAAGGTCCGAAGTACCCTAAACCGGCGAGCATGTATGAAAAGAGTAATGAGTGTAAGCGCGTGAGGTTTGTAAGGATAGGAACAAGTGGCGTTCTGTTGTCTCTGCCTACCCCGACGGGAAAAAGGCGTGAGTATATGTATGTCTTGGGATATTACTATTATTTACTTGATCATATTCTTTGGTTATAACCAAGCAAAATTGAATAGAGAGCTATTTAAATGTAATAGTAAAACTACTACATGTCATGTTTGATATAGGTACTGCTGAAATAAAGATTAATTTATTTTTGTTTCTAGAATATAAACTAAATTTATATTTTAACGCTCATTACTTATTACTAATCATGTCAATGGCAACACATTAAATGGTTTTGGCCAAATACCCGGTCACTAGAATAACGTTTGGCCTTCCAATGCATATACGAGATTTGTGAAATACCACGTTTACCGAAATTGTGTAACTTCTTCGAGCGATAGAAACGCCGTGGTCTTAGCTGTATCACTTACCTGAAACAAAGAAAATACATTATTAGTACAATACACACAATGCATTAACTATAAGATTTAATGAAATAAATATTACATACGATGTCGTAGGTTTTGTAGACATCCGTTATACAGTTACAGGCCTAAGATTTTATAAAGAAAACCTTCCAGAACAATGTATTCTATACTTAATTATCTTACTTTACCACTCAATTATAAAATAATACGGCCATAGGTTATTGCCATTGGTTCCAATAAATAATGCCATTTACAACCGCAATAAAAAGGTTATATAAAATAAAATAATGCAATGTTGCCTTACATCTTTTATATCCAGTTTTAAATTAAAAGAAAAATCTCATTAAATTCCCTCTTTTTATAACAGACTAAGCAGTATCTTCATATTCCATACCTTTTTTCTTTTCGCAACAATATCTAATAGACTTATATTCATATAGATAGAGGAATGTTTCAAGGCATAGGTCCATAATTCCCTCGTAACGGATCAGGTGGGATGATAACACTTTCAACTCGGTAAGTTTATACGTTGATAAACGGTTCAAGAAACTGATGTAGTTATGCTACGAACTGTGTATTCCTAAACAACACTATTTACTCACATACAATTTTATTGATATGGCTAGTCTGTAATAGTATAAAGTTGGTGCTACGCATCGATATATAATACCACGAGAAGATAGACTTTTTGTAAACACACGTTCAGGGCTTCACAACCTTTTTTTCAAACAGTTGTGTTTTAGATTTTATGCTTAAGTGAACTTTTATACTTTTTGAACAGTCATTTATTTTTAATTCTCAATTATGCATCGATGTATTCGAATATATATTTTTTAATATATCTATGACTTCCTGACGTATCCAAAAATGATCAATATTTACGTAAATAATCATATTTGATTTAGTGTTTGAGTGGTCGAATTTTCCGGAAGAATTTTCATGAATTTAACACTTGAATTTTAAACTAATCTTTCTTGATATCTGATAAATGCCCGCTAAGCCCAAGAATATAACATTTCAATGGACTGACGCAAAATGTTGACGTTCCAGGCGTTTGACATGTTCCAATACCACAAAACACTGTTGACAGCGCATATATCGATAAAAACACTATCAATTGACATATTACTTTCCAATAACACATATCTATGTACCGTTGCGCTCATTGGATTTGACATTATTTGTTTTTGACAGAACTGTCGCCAAGTGACTTAGTAGTAATTCTTTGTTTACAAAAAGTCTATGTTCTCGTGACACGGACTATAACTATCACTGAACCGACGTGTGGAAGCGATTAGTAGATTAGTAAAGGAGAGGTAGCAATTATAGAATACTGTCTAACATGGAATATTTTTATATTTCTCAGTCCCAGTCTTACTACCCCTGGATAAACATTATCTGCCATATAAATTATGTAATCTGACATATAAATTTATAAGGAACTTATCAGACAGCGGTGAAACTACTTTAATAAGTAGAGGTAAGGTCCCAACTATGAAATTCGTCTCTAACTCATTACATTATAAAAATCCAAAGCTTTTGAATATTCTTAGTGTTTAGACTTAGAAATTATAACGGTATTCCACATTAGGAACGTACTCCATAATTGGGAATGAAATTCCGTTACATAAATAGTAACATCTTAATATATAAAATCCTTGCGTTACTGACTGATTGACAGACACGCTACAGCCGAAACTATTGGGCGCAGGAAGCTGAAATTGGGCATGTATGTTCCTTGGGGACCGTAGGGGTGCACTAAGAAGGGATTTCCCGAAATTCCCACGGGTTCGGCCAAAACGGGTAAGTTTAAAAAAAATGCAGGCGTAGCTGCTGGCGTCCTCTAGTGTACATATAAGACGCGAAATATACTAATTACTTTTTGGCAGGTGCAGCCGATGCGGTCAGGCGCCAGTAGCCTGGCTGTAGAAGCTCGTAGGCAGGAGAGGATGCTTGGGCGGCGGCCGGCTAGTAGCGGCACGGCGCCAGCAGCTCGTAGTTGTAGCCCGTAGGGAGAATGTCAGCCCGTAGAGAGAAGACAGCTCGTAGGGAGAAGACAGGTGCAGAGAGCCCGTAGGGAGAACCCCAGCGGGACAGTAGATAGAGAAGTAAACTAGTACTTGGTTGTCACTACAACCATCAGCAAGACGGTGTGTAAGGTAAGTGCCCGATTTAGATCGCGCATCGATCTTATATAGGCATAGACCTATGAGTCACAGACTGTCTGTGGCCCGTTTATGACCATATAAGGTAATAATTGCTAGCGAAGTGCTGCTCGGACTAGGCTCCACTTACAGCGTTAAGCGCCTGCGAGATATTATAACGCAATACGTAGAGTATTACGTTACAAGGCTCTTGATGATATGTATATGTATGTTGCTTAGCCTACTTGCGCAAGTATAAATATAGTTTAACACGCTTAGGTTTATATAATTTCTGGGAAAAGAAATTGTATTTAAAAAAGGCCTGAAATGCAATAACCTCCTTATCAGTTCTGAAGGTTCTGCATAATATTCAGGGACAATGATAACGCATATCATCGTGAATATGTAGTACATTCACCAGTTAGTCTCGCGTAACTCTTTTACAGCGGGGATGATAGCTTCCTCTCACATTGCGTGTGGTAGCCGATATTGGCGTAATTTGACATTCTTGTTGAAGTGGTGTTGCCAGTGGGCAGGAGTAGCAATCCACTATATTAAATAATTTATTCATAGCTGTTCCTTGTTTGTGTTTTTAATTTATTTTATGTTTTTTTTATTATGCCGTTTTTTGTACTTTTTATTTCTTTTTCTCTCTTTAATGTTTATTCTGCTTAAAACATTTTTGGTGTGTGCCATTTGTGGCCAAATAAAGATTTCTTTTCCTTTTTTCTTCCTTTATATGTCCAAAAAGTGTTTTTTTAAAATAAGGGTGCTGATGTTTTTTGCTATTGCTTCTTAATTTGCGTATTTATAGTTTACTTCGAATTCCCGTATGGTGAATAAACTGAATACCCGCCGAATGAAACTGTGTAGTGACAAAGTGACTGTAATTAAGGCGACAAGGGCAAATATACGAAGCAAATAGAATGTTTCTGAGAGACAGAAAAAAATATATCAAACCCTTTATGTTTATGTTCCACACTACAACTTTGCGGATTTGTAAAATGTGGGTAACTCGTGGTCATGGGCTAACTAATAGGTTGTCAATTGCTTTGGTTTCATAAACCGATTCTTTCTGGTTCATTCACTCTCACCATAATTCTGATCATGTTCGCGAGATGCCTACATTAAAAAGACGTAAGTGGATGCTCCTGTTCCACCATATTTACTTTGGGAGGCTTATCATAATATGAACATCTTGAGTGCTTGAGTATGATATAAATAGTTACTAAAAAATTACTAGTAGATGTCTACAATATGAAACAGTTGCAGCTCCTTACAAAAATAAAATGTACAACCATTATATTTGATTGAAAAGAGTGGCCATGAGTTTTATTGCCCGTTCTTTCTCGTGGTTCTACCTATTACATTGCGAAGGTGGCAGTAAATGTAGAATCATTAAGTAATTAACTTAAATTTTGACGTTCATAAGCGTCACTTTATGGCCTAGATTAACAAATGATTTTGACTTTGACTTCGACTTTGACTTTAACAAACCGGCTGTACTGACTCACAGTGTTACTGTGAAACAAATTTGTAAAAGTCCAGAATTACATAGTCTGCATTCTCTAGTAGTAAGTAAGTAGTAGTCGACAGCTATTGTAATTAAATTTTAACGCTATTTAAAACAATTACGCATTGGAGACCTGAGAAGATCCTATAATTATACCAATTGACTATTAGCAGTTTACTATTAACTACTAACATACTCTTGAAAATCGCTACGAGATTCTTAACACGGTATAAACACAAATATTTGATTCAAAGCCATTTCACTTCGAAGGACATAAAACAAGAACCCTGACACGTCATTAACTGTTAATCAGAAAACGCTCAAAAAGATAAGCCACCCAAACTCGACACTAAGCTATCAAAAGCTACGCTAAGCGAAAATCTATAGCTTTAAGAGGATAATGGGCATTACCGACGTTATCAGCCCTGTTCGATGATAGTGCTCCGTATCAAAAGCGGCTTTTAAAGCATTTTATGACGTACCGTATATTTCGATAAAGAGTAACGGTAAAGATGTGTTTCTTGATATTAAGAAGACGTGCTTCACATATAATATACCGAAAAAAAAAAAGAACTATATAATGTAGGAATGTCTACCTCCGTGGTCCAGTGGATAGCGTAAGCTGATTGGAAGGTCCCGGGTTCGATACCCGAGTCGGGCAATAGTTTAACTGACATACAAACATACATAGACTCACGCCTGTTTCCCGGAGGGGTAGGCAGAAACTACGAAACGCCATTTGCAATGATCCTGACATACCTCTCTTGCTTCATTTACTCACATCAAGTTTCTCATGTATGCTCTTCTGTTTAGGGTTCTGACCTGTCCTTTTCTTAGGATGTCTCCAATCTGGTCAGAGAACGTCCGTCTAGGTCTTCCCCTTCGTCCTGTCCCATTCACACTTGCCTTATTTATATATCTGCTTGGTCAGTCTTTCGTCATCCATCCTCTCCATGTGCCCAAACCACCTTAGCATACCTTTCTCGATCCTTGTCACTACATCTTCTTTTACCCCACACCACTCTCGTATCACACAATTCTTTACTCTGTTGGTCAAAGATACACCACACATACTTCTCATTTCTACAGCATTTATTCTACTTTCAAGTAATTTTAAGTTTAACTGATTTCCAAATTCTCTTTAGCAGCACGGGGTCCGGCAATGTGCCCGGTAACGGCAATAGGCTAGCCCCTAGGACGTGGGACCTAAAATGTTCACGTGGGTGTCATATTACTACACCTGCCTACCCCTTGGGGACACAGGCGTGAGTCCATAAAAAAAGTAATGTCAGATTACGCCTGCACCTTTGTCGGTGTAAAATATTCACCTAAATTTTCCAGGGGAATCATCACACTATGTTACAATCTACCTCTTGGTGAAAATCTTGAAAATCCATTCGGTAGTTTTTGAGTTTATCGCGTTAGTACAGGTAAACACAGTAGTTTTATAGATTCTCAAAACTTTTTAAGGTCAGTTTAATTAAAAGTATCACTTATCTTTCAGTTCGTGTATTGTAGTGTTTAAGGGCATAGTTTAATTGAAAGTATTGTTTATCTTTGAGTTTGTCTGTATGTTTTGTACAAGCGAATTGTTTTTCTTTACCTTAGCAAGATCCTCACCTCATCACCTCACCACTTGACACTGTGCTGAAAGTTGTATGTCCATTCCCACACAGGACATTACTTTGTGTGATTTATAAAATGTTGTGTCGCGTCTGGGTGTGCTGATTGTCAATTGATTGAATACTTGTTAAGGCCGCCGCAGGCCAGAATTAATTTTATCTTCGGGAGTTGATTTTATAAAATAATATAAATAATTAACGTTGTGTATCGTGAGTTTGAACAGGATACCTAAAAAAAAACTAAAAAAATATCTCTCCATTAGTCGATCTTTGCCCTTCCTCAAAGTTACCACCGCCTTCTATGCACGTAAATACTTATAAATAAAGAAAACATAAAACGTAACAAAACTGTTTAACCTTTTCCAAAACGTTCACACACGTTACAAAATAAAATAAAAAAAAGAAATAATAAAAAGGGCAACGTTTTCTCAACGGTTGGTAGTCGACCAGCCGATAATTCGGTTACGTAGTTCCGGTTACGGGTAGCGGTGGCGGCCATCTTGTTTCCGGTCCGGCGGCCATATCCTGTGAGATGGGATGTGACGTACTAAACAAAGATCTTGTGCCTTTCGTATGTGAATAAAATAATAATAGTATTTTTGTTACTTTTCGGTGCAAGGTTTGTTTTGATTATAAAGTTGCTGTGTCTATGCAAGCTGATATAAATACATTCCAACAGTGTATTTTAAGTGTGCGCTTGCCCGAAGAGTTTGTACTAGAAGTCTAGTATTTATTGTATTAAATGTAATGTCTTCTTTTCCATTTTAGTTTTTCAAACTAGCTTAACCGTCGTACACGACACTTTTTAGAGCTGTGAAATGTTAGTTTTGACGAAAATACTAAATTGAAAATATTTTTTTTTCTAGAGAGTAAATTATATTACACGCGAATAAAGCCACGGTGTGAGAATTTATTTATTTATTATTATTATTAATTATAACAGCGATTAGCCAATAACACTTATTAAAACAAAATTACAAATATATACAAAATTACAGAATTACAATTATAAATATACTAGAGGACGCCAGCAGCTACGCCTGCATTTTTTTTTTAATTTACCCGTTTTGGCCGAACCCGTGGGAATTTCGGGAAATCCCTTCTTAGTGCACCCCTACGGTCCCCAAGGAACATACATGCCAAATTTCAGCTTCCTGCGCCCAATAGTTTCGGCCGTAGCGTGTCTGTCAGTCAGTCAGTAACGCAAGGATCTTATATATTTAGATTATTAAAGAAATAAAAAAGAATAGTACTTCTATTCTAATAGCAATGTAACTGTACATATATTAAGTATGATGATTCTGTAAAAAATCTGACGATTTCTTCAACATCCTCGAAGTTAAAGTATCATGAATTATTCATTACTACCAAACCCTCTTTATAGGTATTCTGTTACAGCAAAAATTAATGTGCAATTTTTAAAAAAAGTTATTGTCGAGTCGTCGAATTTTTATTGAGATTAAGGTTCACTAATTTTATAGCGTTTTATTAATTTATTTTTTTAATAGAAACACAAGTCTTGCACAAGCAATATTATTGAGAACTACTACTTAAACTAATCATTCAATTAATTTATATAATGAACATCCATACTCGAAATTACAATTTGTAGATGACTTAATGTTGTCTCGCATGAGGTCGAACCCGCACTCACCGCAGTGTCAAAGGGTGAAGCGACCGCTTAAACCACTCATCTTTGGTGTGCATCTGAGATTGAAACCTGAGATCCTCTATGTAGTGTAGTCTGTCGGACCCTCCACTAGACTGTCGCTGCCTTCGCTATCGCAGCAAATTAAGTATCTACCTAAAAATGAATAAACTACCTTACCTTCAGGCCTGCAGACCACTAAACACACAACTCCCCTTTTGCTAACTTAAGTAAAGTCCACTCGACACTGTCTTTTCTAACTTGAATGTCAACAATTTCATCGCAAGACGAAACATGCCCAACTTGGGACAAACTTAACATAATTATACACAGTAGATTGTTGAAACTTGAGCTAAACAACTTGTAACTTGGTAAGATATTTCGCAATAGAAGTTTTTTAGGGTTATTTGAGTTTATAATATTTATATTAGAAAGTGCCTGCAGCTACGATTGCACAGTTTGTTTTAATTTAATTATTTCTGTCCAGTCCCGTGGAAATTTCGGGAAGACCCATCTTAGTGTACCCCTCCGGTTCTCAAGGAACATAAATGCCAAATTCGGCTGTACATTGTCTGCCAAAAGGCAGCCAAGTGGAGATACCAATCATGCAGAGTGTATCGGGTTCGAATATCACGGCGCGCACCAATATCACTTCGTTCCTCGAAGAGCACGTTAAGCCGTCGGCTGTCATGAAGATATTTGACAGTCGTTAATATATAAAATTGTTGCAAATAATGCTGGAACGTCGGGACTATAGGAAAATATTTTTCCTTTCATTTAAGCCTGCTTTAATAATTTCATTGGGCTATCCGCTACAAAAACGATTTTCTAAATCCAATCAGTAATTACTGATATAAGCGCCCCTAAACGAACGAACTCAGCAGTTTTATTATACAGATACAATACTGTAACTCTTCTGAATGAAAACTATATTTTCTTTCTTAAGTTATCGTGTCTGTTATTTCCCAAGCGATTTAATTCTCATGTAAGCAATTTAGTAAAGTTCACTTTTAATGGGAATAAACAATATTCTGTAGGTAAGTCAAGCAGATTATGAAAAACCATTTTCGATTTGGTTTCCATTGTAGAATGAGTATTTGGTCTTTGCTCATTCAATATATCTAACATTGACTGACTGACAGACAATGAAACGTGCAGAAACTTAAATTTGCAGAATCGGTTTAATTTAAATAAAAAAATATGAGGACGTCCTCCATAAAATATAAATTTATTATACAAATGTTACTTGTAAAATAGTATAAATTATTTCATGACCGTGGTTGGTAAAACCACAGTAAAACCTCATGTGGTAAAACTCTCCTCTAAATATAAGGCAAAATAAAACGCAATGGAATTACGTTTCCAATTTTAAAAATAAACAAATAATGAAGAATATCTATCTGTCAATGTCAATAGAAAGTTATCTTTCCCTTAGACTATATATGATCTTTCCTATATTTTTAAATTACGCGATATAGAACCGTTACATAGATGTTGCTAAGTATAGAAACTAGTTCGTCTTAAGTTTTACCAAAATGATAAGTACTGCAGAGTACATACTCACCATTTTGGTTCATAGTAGTCTTGTCCGTAATGAAAAAATCACGGCTGACCTGGTTGCACTGTGCACAGTTACGTCATAGCTCTGAGTCACGTGCACAGCCATGTTTAAAGTCTTGAAGGAATTTATTCAGGACTAGTTTTGTAGTACAGAAAGGTAACAAAATGCATACCTTTCATCTGATAATGAGAATCATGGTATGATGACTCATTGAGAATACAAAGTTTCACTACCAGATTTCATTCCATGTGTACCATAAGACGCGTCTAAGGAAAATACATGAAGCCGAGTGATCAACCGCATTGGGCCAGCGTGGTAAATTAGGCTATATCCTCCTATTGCTTTACAATGTCATTGTCTGTTAAAGGCTGATGATGAATCAAAACAATTCCATGCCGTCTGACCAAGCAGCCAAGGAGTCCTACAGTCATCATAACAATAATAATGGTTTGATGGCCCTCACCTCGATGGCCTAGAGGACAGCTTTTCCACGCCCCGCTTAAATGTTATTATGTAATATATTATTTTGACCTCATTTTTAGTCGAATGATTGATAATTGTAGCTTGTAGCAAACACAATAATATTTTTTCTTTACTGTTTATTTTTCACTGAAAAGATCTATAGCTTTTCAACGTGACTGAGTTCAGTGAAACCGCCATTTGATGTACTGATTTTTCCTTTTGAACTGATGTTTCTATTCGTTTGTTTTGGCTTTCGACATCACTGCCTTCTGGATTGAAACATCCGATAATACTATTCAATGAATATTCAATAACGATCAAATAATTCACAGTAAAGAAAACGATTTTCACAATTCTGGCATCTTATTTTATTAAGACGGACGGTTTTTTGTAACGTAACATTGCCCAGGAAAAAGAATTCCATTAACCTGTTTTAAATAAATATTTTGAGAACAATATTGAAGCTTTGCAATCACATTAAGGTATCTCTCACTAGCAGGACTCAATTTCTTTTTCAGTAGCTTTTATAGATTGAGTCAATATCTTAGAGTCTAAGTTGTCATCTGGCTATAATGAAGTGGGTTTGATTCTCTAGAAGTCAACTTTGCATAAGACGCATCGGTAGCCTAGTGGAGAGACCAACCGACTGCTACAAAGAAGGTCACGGCCTTAAACCCTCGACGCGCATCACTGCCTTTTCGAAGTTGAGTGCATTTTAAATAGGTAATTATCATGTGCCAAAACGCTGAAGAAAAACATTTTAATAAACTTGCATATTACAGGCCATAGCTTACCATTATATAAGACTAATAAATCACTTGCCTGATTACCATAGTAATATAGACTATTACAATGGTATTAATTTATATTTTAGATCTAAAACCTTATTAATAAAAATTTGTCTATCATGTATCACACACGGTCATACTATTAGACATTTTTTTATTATTCCTTGTGTTCTTGGTCCTACGTATTTTTAATAAAGTAGGTATGTTAATCTGATCGTTTGCATAGTGCAGGTAAGACTTCAATATATAAAAAAAGAAAATTAATCTTATGTATCTGATTTCCTAAGGCGATGTTAAGTGAACCTAAAAAAAGGCTCTCATTGAATAATCTGACGATTTAGGTGTCACGCAAACTCGTGACCATTATTAGAAAGTTGCAAATGTAAATGAGTGAATTCGCCGTTTTGAAATACTCAAGCGCGTCAGGTTATGATATATATGCTTTATTCTAACGTTCTTGACATGCCTTCTCATAATTATTAACAATTTTGAGAAGAAGAATTAATTATACAATATTTACATTTTTATCTTTTTATCATCTAAGCTTTGCAACCCAATAGGTCTATGACGCTCGAGTAAATCCCAATTTAGCATCGGGGGCTCCCCTACTATTATTGAAGTCGCTTAAAAATAATCGAGATCACAATCCGTACACCTCACAATTACAATATACTACCAAAATAATTCAAGTCATGTTAAGAGTTCACCAAGCCAACGCCTACATCTCATTTCCAAAATAAAGAGATCTGTTACATATTACCATATTTACTGTGAATTATGTAGATGTGAGCGGTATGCCGTCCATTCGCTTAAGCCCGCTTTTGGCAGATCGTTAACAAGGCACGTGATATACAGGCAAGTATTGGTAGCTAAAAGACTGAAATGGTTTTGGTGAATATATTTTTTTAGGTTATTTGGATTAGTGTTACTTGGGTGATGGATCACGGCTTAGCCCCAGTTATAAAAGTGAAGGCTAGTGAAGATAAAAAAATATCTAGACAATTTTGATGAAACATGTCAGTCTTACGCTTTTTTTTATCGCGACGCCTGTATCCCCGAAGGGGTAGACTGGGTCTAATATTACACCCACACGTTGCCTTATAAATTTTAGCTCTCACGTAATAGTCAGTAGCACTGTTGCCGACCCGGTAATCGAAACAGGGATGTCCCGATCAGCAGACCCATAGGTAGGCTATTTACTGCACCACGGAGACAGACATTTTGGGTCAGCTAGGCGATCAGTATTTGGCTTATACTATAAAATAAGACGGGGGCTACCTTTTATCGAAACATACATATATGTATGTGATTCACATGGCAGACAGATTTGATATAATCGTTTGACATCGCATCCCATTTGTCATTCAAACGCCAAACTGGCTCACTCGAATAATCCGTGTGTCACATACCCGCTTGCTTTAATCCTCTTGTTCATTATAAAGCACCCACTCATTTTCTGTAATACACCAGTTAAAAGATTTACTTTCATACTTTTCATTTATAAATATTTTCATTTTCATTCTTGTTCCAAACAATCTTTCGGGACATTTACCACCTTTGTTCGTATCCGATATTTTGACACTGTTACAAGTGCCATGAGCGCGGATGTAATACGCAAATCTTCAAATTTTTTTATAGACTCACGCTTGTATCCCCGAAGGGGTAGGCAGAGGTGTAATATTACACCCACCTTTCGCGATGAATCTTTAGGTCCCACCTAATAGGGAGCGAGCCTATTGCCGTTACCGGGCACCAGACTCCGTGCTGCTTCTGAGAATTCGGATAAACCCAGTAACACTTTTGACTGACCCGGAAATCGAACTCGGGACCTCCCATCTGCAGTCACATACGCTATCCACTGGACCACGGAGGCAGTCTTCATAATTTCGGATAGAAAAATATGACTTTTTTAGGCAGTTAGATACATTGCTTACTTTAAAACATATTTGCATACAAAATATCTTAAAGTAATGTTACAATTACATTTATTTGGCAAGTCCAAGCTAATATTTTGTCATAATTGGTTAGACTAGTAAACAGATCCCGAGCTCCTATGCGTTAGGCTTGGGTGCAACTGGGAAAACACTACGATGATAATTATAGACTCACGCCTGTATCCCCGAAGGGGCAGGCAGAGGTGTAAATATTACACCCTAGGACGATGATGATGATGAAAATTTGGTAAGTTGCGATCACGTTTAGATATAAGTTCTTATAATCTGTTCGTGTTTAATTATTATAGCAATTAATGCACCGAAAGGTATGTTAAGGTGGTTTTGGCATATGGAGAGGATGGATGACGAAAGACTGACCAAGCAGATATATAAGGCAAGGGTGAATGGGAGATAGGACGAAGGGCAAGACCTAAGCGGACGTTCTCTGACCAGATTGGACATCTTACAAACAGAACAGGTTAGAAGTTCCCTGCACCGAATAGCATGCACGAGGAATTTGATGAGAGTGAATGAAACAAGAGAGATATCTCAGGATCGTTCCGTAGTCTCTGCCTACCCCTCCAGGATAATGGCGTGAGTCAATGTATGTATGTATGTATAATGCACCTGCTAGCAAAACAGTACGTCTATTTCTCACTCTTAAATTTCACCAGCAATTCGGTACCCACTATATAAAGAGTATTTGAACATACTACATATAATGCATTAAGCAGAAAAGTACAAGCATAATAATAAAACACATGAATAAAAAGCACACACAGGAAATCCAAAAAAACACCAACATTTACATTTTTTATTTATCCTGAATGGAATACTATTAGTCTTAATAAAAATACATGTTTTCCCTAACAGGTATCATTAAGGCCAACAAGTTTTCGTGTTTGGGCCATAAAACCGGTGGCGACGAGAATTTATAACTGTTGTATTCATGACGTGTATGAAATATAGTCTAGAATATACATATAAGGCTCTTTTAGGTTTTATTTTGTAGTAGAGTCTCTGTCGCGTCCGTAATTGTCCGTTGAATCGCATTTCTCTAAATATCTAACTACTGCAATATACTGCAGAATCAGATTTGATTAGAAGTTGATAAAGTAGCAATTCAGGGGTTAAAACAATTTTGACTCTCAAAAAATGACAAAGACTCCAATGCTAGTGACATCTAGCGGAGGTTGACGGAACTACGAAGAAAGATTCAAGATCCAGAAGCTTGCTTGAATAAGTTACACAAATGGTTGCTACATATGAAAGTTCTCAACAATATTTATCGAGCCCCAGTCCACTAGCACAACTAGCCACAATTACCTTAGAGGTCAGGTGATCCGTCTTCCAGAGGGAGGAGCAATTCGAGCATTGCCGGATAATTTTAAAATTATTATGATTCGGTAGTTGCTAAATTTATCGGTGGGTTGGTTGGGTACGACGAGCAGGACTAGAGTGAGCCTGGGATTGTTTTGTTTAACGAAGGCAAATCTAATGTAATGTAATCTAGCTAAAATGCCATCTGCAATCCAAACTGTGTAGCTTGAAATTAAATGTTGTAAAATCTGTATTTTTGAAATCTATATGTCATATATTGCATGTGTTTAAAGCAATAATCGTAATCTTCTTGCAAATCTATCTTCAAGAACCACGCTGGAAGTTTTGTATGAACCTGATCGTACTTAATAGAGTAAGGTTTCAACGAGCCATACACAACACATATGAATACTGAGAATAACATCGTCGGCTATTCAAATTCCATTTTGGAGTCGATCATAGATTCACCTGTTTTGTAACAGTATAAATCTTAGGTAGGTCATCAAATAGTTTGTTTGCTGCTAAGTCATATTCAAAGCCAGACATTTTCCTTATATATCTAACATTGACTAAAATACGATGTTTAAACATTACATTTATCGCTGATTTCGGTGCCCCATCGCAACAAATAAACGATCCTAACGAGGAGAACAATTAGGAGAAGTACGTTCGGCAATCGATTAACAAAATACGACTCACAGCTGACCGTTCTATGCAAATATCGCTAATGAACTACGATTCCATTATTTTGTTTGCTTAGACTTGTGAAAAGAATATAATGCGAATATTATGTTCATATACAATAACCTCCTAGCGTTATCCCAGTTAGAACCCGGGGTCTGCTTTCTAGTCTAACCGGATTTGACTCAATATTAACTTTTCCGCAAAGTGACTGCCTGTCTGACCTTCATAACCCAAAGGGATGTTCAAACACGTAAATAAAATTGTTTTTCTTTTTTTATCTGTATATTTCGCACAGTCAAAAGTACTGGGTGCAAGGAGATCAAATTTGGCATGTCAGTTTCTTGGGGACCGTACCGACCTTAGAGGTTTCTATCCACATTTTTAGGCCAATGTTTTCTTCTGTTAGTTTGTATGTATGGTAAAATTCGCTCAAAGAACAAGAGGGCCAGTGTCTTTGACTTAGGACTGATTTTTAGTGCAAGATTTCTATACTTCCTTTTAGTAGGCTTCCGGCTGTGTCACGACTGACTTTACAAACATGCAACAAACGGACACAAGGAACAACCAGTCGCGAAATAACAATTGGTGGACACACAGAGTTTTTGTATAGTGTGGGAATCGAAGCCGTAACCCTCATCGCCCTGCGGCCACATAAACCACTATGCCATACGTGCAACTATAGAAGTTTAATATAAATAACTTTTCTTTCCATTAATCAAACTCTACACAAACACTCTAAACACAATTTACTGATCCCGGATTAATCATTACCAACACATCTCATTACCATATGGACATAAAAATTCTCGTTACACGAACAACAAATATGACAAAGCAGCTATCTGAACCGGAATGGGAGGGGCAAGAGTGGAGCAAGAGGGTACCAGGGGAGATATAAGGGGAAGGGGGAGGGGGTGATTGTTGTCATCTGGTAACAAGCTGCAATTTCCGATTAAACTCAGCGGCGTTCAGGAGGTGTTTGTAAAAAGTTATGCGCTTATTTCGGGGTGGCAATTTTTTTCGTACGTTTTAGGGGCGGCGCGGTGTGAAATTTGTGCAAAAGGAATAATTGAAGCGATGCTTCAATGAAATTGTATCGTTATTGGATTGCTGACCACGCAGCAATAGAGTAGTGGAGTTACCAACTGACTGCCATGCAGACCCTCTGCATCGTTTTTGAATTCACGGCGCGCTCCACTGAATTTTCGGAGTTATGTGCGTATTGAATTGTTAATTTTCGCTAGCCCCGTAGAATTGCAGTAAACTTGTACACTAGCAGACCAACCACGAATACTCTGCCAATTATATCAGTACAGGTAGTGATTTCACCATGAATGGGTTGGCTCAACCATGGAAGTTCCACTACTGGCAGAAAATCGATGCAAAGTAGCAGTGCCTGTACTGTTGCGTTTCGTTCAGCGAGTGAGAGTGCCGGCGGCCTCTCTTATTCCTCCTCCTATTACTTTACCCAACTAGAAGGGCAGCACCATACTTGTGTCTCCTCTGGTGTTTCTTGTATCCAAGGGCGGTGGTAGTCGCTTACTAGTAAGCGATCCGTTTGTTTGTCGCTTATTACATAAAAAGGAAGGTTAAAATCTCCCCAGTTTTGACTTTTAGTTTTTTCCTATAATGTTTCCCCTTATCCGTGTTAGAAATCGCAAGCAACCGCTATTCACAAATTACTTAGATCATCTACTAAAACGCAATCGACCCAGAGCCCAAAAACTTCCTTTAGATACTGTAAACAGAATAGATCTCTATCTTTCTAATATTCTAGATAGTTACATAGAATATTGATATTCTGTAGAACATTTTGAACTAGAGCTCAATATATTTTATTATAAATGGCATTCGTTTTAGCTATCTCTTTGGTCTTGTGACATTTAGCGCTTGTTTTGGCGCCAGTTATGATTTTAAACTTCAGTTAAATTCAATGTAAAACAGTTCGTCTGCAATACATAATTTTTAGTAGTGATATAAATTGGATGGGGATAGGACAAATATTGTTATAATGTGGCGCTAAGTTTTTGACGTTGGACAGGAAGGTTCTTTTAGAAAGCCAACCTCACATCGGATGATACATATAAGGAAGGCCCGCAAAGTGAAGCGACGATTTTGTTGCAATTCAGGATGCGATTGGATGAGGGCAGTTCAAGATCAGTCTGCATGTAGAGCTCTGGAGAAGGCATATTATGTCCAGCAGTGGACATTTTTTTAGCTGAGATGATGATGATTGCTCTGATCGTCTTAAGAAAAGAATTTACCTACATTATATGGTTAAGACCGGTGTTGAGAGTAAAGGCATTCTTACTTGAGTGCAATGGCAGTCAGACATGGTAATGAACATTCGTTAGGTTACCTTGTCCATTTACACAATGGAACCCAAGATTCGTTTTCAAATATTACCATAATTATTCATCAGATTATAAGATTATTCACAAAGCGTTTGCCATCATGTCTCTACATATAGGCGCAATTTAAATTGAAATGTAAAACATAATTCAAGTCATCAGTATTCGAAACAAAAAATCAAATAACACATTATATATTGAGCAGCGATAAAATTAATCACCAATTCTATTCCAAATTGCCTTCGACGATATCCCAGCAATACCCCATCTACACCACAATCACGTATTTAAAATAAATCAGATATGATACATAGTAAAAAAAATTGTCCTGTACCTTTGTAACTATCAAAAGGTCCAATTTCGTCCGTGGACAGAATTAATTCAGTATTTATTACCCAATTAGACTGTAGGTTTCAGCTATTCAATTATGCCATTTTAACGGCGAATTAAAATTAGGCTTTTCGAATGTGGTTGGAAGAGTCTTTGAATCCTTTTGCCTAAAAAGGTTTGTGATTAAAAAATGATTGTAACCGCAGAGGTCAAAAGATATGTTACAGCCATAGTAATTAATTTAAAATTATACCTTATGACTGGTCAATATATATAGTAACTAAATTGCCAAAATGCCTAGACAATTTGATAAATTAATCACTTCATCTGGATGTTATTCATAAAGCCAGGCCAAAAAAGTCAAAGTGATAAATACGACACTATTACTTGCCTTGCCACTCCTATACAGGGTGGCGTGATCACCAAGCCAGGCTAGAATGAAATGTGGAGTCAGGAGACGATGCTTAATAAGACAAGTTGACGGAGCCCTGCTTCGCAGGGCTCCTATTTTTAGGTGCAGGGTCACGAGACAACCTGACGTAACCTATTAAAATGGTTTTCATAGTTAATCGGCCAGTTAACATATCGATGTCCAGTACGGAACTGATTAAAATAAAACTTTACAAACTTCACTTCACTTATATTATTACTTCATCCAAGAGTTCCAAGATGTTATATAAAACAGCTAGTCAATGTGATTAATTCGGTGTCAATTATTACTTGGTCCAAATTGAGTAAGTTTTATATATAATGGCTAGATAGTATAAATAATATCTGGATTTATTACTTTGGCTGTAACAGATACATCACAAATGTCTCGTTCTTTAAGGATCACATTGTGTCCCCGAAGAACAGGGTAAGTTAAAAAATCTTTGTGTGGTTCTGTGTGTTCTGAATTGGATGAGGCTTTTCCTATTGACAATTTGGTATTTACCAAAAGTGTGAAAAAGTGTAGGGCGTTCTATAGCCAGGTGGGGCGGCGATTATATCTTTAGGGCAGCGGGCAGGGACCGGAAGAAGACCATACCATCACTCACTAGCGTGCCATAGGAAAAGGTTCACGTCCAGGAGTGGACTGTTACAAGCTGATGATGATGATGATCTAAGTGTCATTATTAATTTATCTAGTTCGACAATAAAATAAAATAAATATAGCTTTATGGATTATAACAAGATGTTCCCAGAAAAACTCAAACAAATATGTAGCCTTTGACATATTGCATACCCCAAGTACCATCCGTTGAAGTATGTATGAATAATTTATTTTTGTTGCTATCAAAGAAATGGAAATAGTTTCAATGTTTATCTTTCTACAAATTCTTCAACAATAAAATATCCTGTTCCTTATTGCTCCACCTATTGTTTACGCCTCAATCTAAGTTTACCATATACCCATTGATATACAAAAAAACCCAGATACATCGTTGCGAACTAAAGTACCGTTCAAAACCGTCCACGTAGTGGAAAAGTAAAAATAGTTATGATAATGATCATATTATTTTATAAATTCAACCTTACTTACTTGTCTTAAAATTGTATTTATGTCGTAACATTTTGGCATTTAAGTGCATGTATTTTTTTAATACTTTTGAGACGCTGACTGTATATCTTCGGCTATTTGTATAACAATGACCAGGTATTGTGTACGCCTCAATCGTAGTAAACAACTTCACTCAGTACGTACATACATACATACATAGACTTACGCCTGTTTCCCGGAGGGGTAGGCAGAGACTATGGAACGCCATTTGCAACGATCCTGACATACCTCTCTTGCTTCATTCACTCCCATCAAGTTTCTCATGCATGCTCTTCTGTTTAGGGTACTTCTGACCTGTCCTTTTTTTAGGATGTCTCTAATCTGGTCAGAGAACGTCCGCCTAGGTCTTCCCCTTCGTCCTGCCCCATTCACACTTGCCTTATATATCTTCTTTGTCAGTCTTTCGTCATCCATCCTCTCCATGTGCCCAAACCATCTTAACATGACTTTCTCGATGTGACAAGTGTCACTACATCTTATTTTACCCCACGCCACTCTCGTATCACACAATTCTTTACTCTGTCGGTCAAAGACACACATACTTCTCAGTGCTCTCATTTCTACAGCATTTATTCTACTTTCAAGTCTGTTCTGCCATACCCAACTTTCACTACCATACATAAGGGTACGTATTGGTGGAATTACCAGCTTTACTCACTTATTTTGATCAAACATCACAAAGTTGTTTACCTTTCGTGATACTTGGTACTCAACGAGAGCTATAAGCGGCCATTTTTCTCGTAAACCCACTAAACTACCACTAGTTGTCTACTTTAGTTGTACAACGATGCTTAGTCCAGAAGTGACCGCGTTGCTTACGTTGGCTCGCCGCCAAAACTATTAGCGTTTCGGCTTTCAGTTTAGTTTAGTAGAAAACTGCTCCAACAATGGACTGCAAAGAAGCGATACGGCCTTCAGTTTTGAAGAAATATCTTAAACTTTGTTTTTATCTTGTTGTTGTGTGGTTAGACGGGTCTTTGTTGAGTCGGCAAGTCATGGTTTGATTTTTGACAAATACTCTTTCTACTAAGTATAGCAAAGCCACTGCAGCCATCCATTGCTGGAATGGCTCTGATTAGACCAAATCGTGGATAAAGTTAACTGTACCTGTGACTGCTCTTTTCCACCTAAAACACTTGCATACACATATTGCGTGCATATTACGTCACTAGCCGGATAACTAAGAATTACTTTTAGATGTCTATTTTTTGAGAGCTAGAATCATGTTGGAATGAAAAACTGGCTGCCGTCCGAGGACTTTCCACTCTTCTACAGAAAATTGGTGTGTCATATCGGTATTCGAACAATCGCTTTTCGTTCGGTGAGTGAGAGCACGAGCAAGCTCAATTTGTCCTATCTGGTAGGTTTTATATGCAATTTTCAAAGTCATATACAAGGGATTTTCCCTTGACCCGTTTCATCGCTGCCTGATAAGTTTCTGTTAAATAAATCTAGCAGATAACTTGTACGGAATTCTTCTCTGTTTTGATTTATCTGTAAAATAAGGCCTATTTAGAGTTGGTGCAACTGGGCCTTATCGATTTTAAATATGGTGTACATATTATTATGACAAAAATAATGTTATTGTAAGATCTAAAGACGGTCAAAATGACAGAAGTAACACTTAATCATCAGCCTTTAACAGTCCACTGCTGGACTAGGCCTCTCCTTTGTAAGGAGGAATTGGCCTACTATACCACGCTGGCCAACGGGTTAATATAGGGTTTGTATCAAGTTTTCCTTATCTTACAGTGCTGTTCTCTGCATTATATGCTTCCTCTGTCGGCTCTTACGACACCTATAGGATGATATGGGGTGGTGACATTCCGTATTCTTAATCCGTCACCACACGAACGTAAGAAGTAACACTTACACTCGTTAAATATATTAGTAAATGGCGAATACTTATATTGTACTTATATATTGTATGATTTTGACCTCCTACTTTGATAGTGACCCGTGTATACGACTCCCACTTATTTAGTCGAAAAACTATTAACAAACTTCATTACTACAGAAAACTTTTGTAACTTCAACACCTCGTCGCAAGCACTTAAACCGCAAACGACGAAATAAACGCTTAGTGCATTTTGTACCTCCCACACCGTTGAAACGACAACATTTCGAAATTTTTACGGGATTCAGTAAAAGTTGTGTAGGTTGTTATTTTATTTCAAAGTCAAAGCCAAAATACTGTATTCATTTAGATCACAAAGTGATGTTTATGAACGTCGAATTCAAAAAATATTTATTTTCAATAATCATGACTAAATATTAGAATGTACTGGTGACGGATTAAGAATAGTGTCACGACCCCATTAAGCTACGTAAATACTCGAAACAATTTTTTTTGCGAAGAGACAGGAAACACGATCTCGAACCTTGTAGTAACCTGTATGGCCAACGGGGTATAGTAATAGCCAAATCTTCTTATTGATTCAGACCTATACTTATTCATACAGAGTTTTCCCGTGGTCCAGATTGCCTCCATGGTCCAGTAGATAGCGTATGCGTCTCCTGATCGGGATCGGTCTCGGGTTCGATTCCCGGGTCGCAAAAAAATGTGTTACTTAGTTTTTTCCGAAGTCTTAGTAGCAGCACGGAGTCTGGTGATGGCACATCACCAGACTCTGTGCAAGGTAACGGCAATAGGATCGCCCCCTATTACGTGGGACCTAAAATGGCGGAGGTAATATTACACCCCTTCGGGGATACAGGCGTGACGTTATAAAAAGAAAGTAATTTCCCGTGATCATATTTATACTTTCAGTATCTGTTAGTTTCTGCAAAACGTACAAAAACTCAATCGATTTCGAACCAACTAATAACTGGCAATATCTTGCACGAGTTTCCTAAACAAAGCTAGTTAGGAAAAATACCTTTTTATTTTCATCACTAAGCACAAATTTATGAAGCCACATAGTCATGAAAGATGGTTTTTAAGCAGGATCCAACCTGCAGGTATTTTTACCTTTACACTTTTCGTAAAAAGGTCCAGTTTCCTTTGTATTAAGCTCGTTTTCTGATGAAATACGGTACCGTGGTTTTGAAAAGTTGTTCCATACTTTAAACACGTATTTTTTTTGTAATTTTTAGCTTCCGTTATGGTATATTGTTTTTCTCGAGTCATGGAACAACATTAAAACTGGCTGGTACATTTTTGATGAGGGTATTAACGGATTTTAAGTAATAAGCATGAAGAGGGAAAGGGGTACGTACAAATACGTATGTTTTTTAAATCCAACGAAATATTCACAGGTTTCTGCGTTCCGCTTTCGAAGAGCTGATATTTTCGTGGCAACAGTAATTAATATTCTGTTGCTGAGCATCCCGTTGATCCGATATGTTCTGTAGATTTCTGTTCAAATAATGAGTTTCAAACAGTATTTTCTCATTTTTTTCTCGCGTTAGGCACTCTTCATTACAAACTGGATAATTATGTCGCGCTTACCAAGTATGGGTAAATATATTTACGAAGAGTAAATGTAAGATTTTTCACTTAACTTTGCAATAACAAAAAGGATTTACTGTTTTACTTCAAGAACATAGACGTTTTCGGAAAGATATATTGCCCGTTTGGTTCTATCCATGACTTAGGAATACATTTTCTAGGATATTTAGCAATTTTAAAAGAGAAATCTTTTATTCAAAAGCTCCTCTTCTACACGTTTTTGGTTAAAATAATATGACAGTTTACCTGGAAATGCTCAATTCATATTTCTATCTCTGATATAGTCGACGAAAATAAAAATTACATCTGTATTAAAATAGCGCAGCAGAGCGTTGTGAAAAGCTTTATTACTTTCCAGAAATGCACAGCAAAATTAAAAGCCACGGCAATCGCTTTAAACCCGAACACCGGCACACGTTGGCAGTACTTAGGCTTCAGGGCTATGTACTCAACAAAAATGCGATATGATGAACGGAGTATGAAATAAATCTACTAATGGGTTAAAAAATGAATAAAGAATAAAAAAATATTTTCTAAATTACGCTTGACGGAACTCAACATATTTTTGGATGCTTGCCTCTCCCAGCACTCAGCTTATCTTGACTATTAGTATCACGCTGGTAAGCACGTATGGTGCTTATTTATGCTGCTCTATTTCTACTGATGAAGTGGCTTAACTAGGACTAGAACTTTTACCCTTTCATATAAGTCTACGAGGTGATGAAAAGTGGCAATATTCTGGCTGTTGTTTTTTGGTAGGTCAGGGAAAGTGACTATTCTTCTATTCTCAGTGACGTGGATTTAAAGCATAAGCTTTAAATCCACGTCAAAAACACGTTGAAATGAACGAAGAGATAACTCTTCGTTCATTTCAATCATGGAAAGAGGCTGAATATAATTACGATAAAGAAAGGCGTTTAGTAGAGGGATTGATGATAACTCACTTTTCTCTTAGACAATCGTACCTAAAGCTTTCTTGGGATCATTAAAATCTACAATTAGACGTTAATCATCATGCACGGTATGATTTGAAATGATGGCTACCCTTGAGATATAAAAAATATCTCATTCTATTTAACGCTCCCACACATCTTTGCTGAATACGTACCCTAAGGCTTCAGTGTACAACACAAAGTAATTATAGCTTCAGAGGCTGCAGATTGCGGTTGTGATAGAGGCATCTGTGCTGAATATTAATCTACGTAGCTAGGTGTTTTGTGGTTTCAATGCGTTTAGTGGAATTTGATGGAAATTGGATAGGATGTGTGAAGGGATAATAGTCGAATTGATGAGAGTATTAGCTAATTTTGCGTCAGTTTAATATGATTTGTTGTAAAGATATTTACAATATATTTGATGTTTAGCCATTTGCAAAGATTTCTGCACCAGGAAACTGAGAAAATCGTTTAGAACTTCGTGTGAGGTAGGTATGAATAGATCTTTATAACTAATATATAAATTAATAATTTGTGTTCTCTGTGTCTCCAATTCAATTATATTTCTGATTTTTGATGATTATTTTTATCAAATAATTGCAATGTCAAAAGTTTCTGGATCAGTGCCTAACATTTGGCCGAGCAATTTTTCCCGGATCAAAAAGATGCTTGATCTCGTAAAAAATTACAAAATGCGTACTGCTATACGAGAATAGTCTACGGACATCCATAGAGACTCACAGATGTATTACTTTCTAAGCCAAATGGCTATCGCCTTATGACGAACACATTTTAGTACTGAAATATCGTTACTCAAACATCCATTTTACTGCCTGCGAATTGAACCTTAAACGTTAATTAGCAACTATAAGCATAATAATACTAAACACTAAAACGTGTCGACCAATATATCCTGGAATTTATAATATTACCGTTATTAATATTTAAGGCAGCGATAGCCTAGTGGAGATACCAACAGACTGCCATGCAGAGCCTGTCTGACCTCCGCAACCCGAAGGGATAGCGATATTCCATGGTTTAGACTAGGGTCAGTTTATTTTAGAAGATACTGACGCCCTGTAACGACTGTCAAGTATCTTCATGACAGCCGGGACCGACGGCTTAACACGCTCTCCGAAGCACGGGGCAAGCGTTAATTAACAATTTAATACGCACTTAACTTCGAAAAGTCATTATATAAACACTCAACAACTAATTTGTTTACAAAATATGATCATATTATGACGACAGCCTTAATAATAAGCACAGTGTTGAAAGTTATAATGTCTGCCTGTTTATCATAAATTAAATAAGCTTTATTTATGAAATGCCCTAACGCTAGTCTCGAGTCTCCTTGTAGTACGTAAAAAATATGTTATCGTCCAATATAGAAGTCTAGATTAAATGACTATAAATCTACAGTTAATATATTATTTTTCAATGGGGTTTATCGCTATGCTACGGGTGCTTTCGCAGAATTAAATAGCAGACACATTATCCGCTAGTTCCAATTTATGGGCATCAGATCGGCACAGAGTATTGGGGTGTCCTTATAAAATGGTAAACGACAACGTGGCAGGCCTAAAAGATGACAGTATGAACAAATACTGGTCCCAAAAGACAGATGGAAGGAATATGGGTAAACCTTGACCCTGCACTGGGACATGCGATAATTTGAAATAATGAATCTGCAATTTCTACAGTCTATAAACTACTCAAAGGGTGTAATATTACACCTCTGCCTACCCCTTCCGGGATACAGGCGTGATTTTATAAAAAAATAAACTACTCAAAGCATCTTACCTCAGCCTTTGCTATCATGACTTGTATAAAACCAACTATCCCAATACACTTCATAAAAGTTGCTTTTAAACTCTTATTTTGACGGTGAAACGCTCAATGCTGTCTATTATCTTAAAAGCTCAAGAGCATTTCGCGTAGTGTATGTTAGATGCAGCTTCTAAGAAGAAAACGTTAAACTTTTATGAAGCAAAGAGCAATAATTTGGTGGATTTCTTTTATACACATAACAATTATAAAAATATAAATAAAATTGAAGTATCTCTGATTTTAAAATAGCTATGTTTTAGAGGAGCGTATAAATAGATAGTTATACGATACTAAGTTATAAAAACTTATTTAATTTTTAATGTCTGCATGTCTCTCTGTCTGTCATTCTGTATGTTTTTCCGGTTTGTCTTACCGGCATATCCTCATACATCGCTTTAAAGCGCATTTTGAAATGAATCAAAAGGAAAATGAACGCGAGTTATTTACGTAGGAAGCGTTTTTATCGCTGTGACAACTAAATGCTATGCTATTCTATTTTCTCATGACTATGTCTAATTTGATCTACAAGCAATAGTTAACAGGTATTTTAAAGACTTATAATCACGCCGTGAAATTCAGAGAATTACCCTTAACTTATTAGTTACTGATAACAAAAAAGCAGCCCAATCGAGTAGGTACTCAAGGATCTCTCGACGTGGGAGAGGGTAGAATTGTGATCTGAGGAATATTTGCTAAAAGCATATACCGTGCGGTCGAGACACACAGGGAGAATTGTGAAATCCGGCCTCCAAGGCCTCTGGGAGGGCAATCGGGACAACACCAAGATGATAATGAAGATGAGCATACACCGAGTGACAAGTGACAATATTACTTAACGCTATTCTGTAGGAAGCTAAATTTTATAACTTCTACTTTCCGTCTATTTAAGCTGAATCTAGTTAGACTCGTATAATTTTTACAATTATACTTTAAATAACTTTCAAAAACATGACATGACAAAGAACAATCAAACCCAGAAACAGTCGATTACATAAAACACAAGACTCTTTCGTACTTACATTTAAACAATATACATAAACGTCTGTCACACATGGCTGTTCAAAGCCTCCGACGAAAAGCCTTTGTCGAGCTAAACAATACAAAGTGACGGTACGGATACGGAAATGAGTGGTTACCTCCGCTGGTAGGTGGCGACACTCGTTAACGCGATTATCACGCGTCAGACGCTTTAAGACGCGACGGGACGGGGGCGATACGACGTTACTATCGTATTATTTTACATAAATATACTCACGCTTTTTTCCCGTCGGGGTAGGCAGTGACAACAGAACGCCTCTTCCTTCTATCCTAACAAACCTCACGCCCCTCCTTTATTATAATTTTAGTCAAAGTAATTATTATTTTAGTCAATTGAAACACGACAGAGGCGTTTAGACGCGACGGGACGGGGGCGATACAACGACGTCTTTGCTAGGGTATTGTTTCAGTCACAATTGTGCGCAATGAAATTTTAATACTTGCTTAAATTTTAAGAAATGCCGCCAATACCAGCTGTCATTGAAGTTTATAAAATAATTAAAATAGTCTCCAACATAATATTCAAACATGCTTGGATTAAACCATGGAATATTGCTTCACATCAATGGCTCGCAGAAATCAGGTGCATTAAGTTCTCAGAATAGCTAATATTCAGCTTATTCTGGTTAGACTGTTCCTAATCTTGAATGACGATAACGATAATGACTTATCCTGCCCATGCTGAGAAGAGACCTGTTCTCACCAATAGAACAGATGATAAATAAGGCTGATGAACATCGCTTGGTTTGTTTGACGACACTTTTTATTTACTTTATGAAATCTTAAAAAGCTATTAGCCTTATTAACCATTCTTAAACCGAAGCTTGACGGCATAAATCTATTAACAAAACGAATCCGCCTGATCCGGAACGGCTTACAAAGATCCGACTCAGATATTTCAGTTAATCCGCTAAAACATTCGTATCCAATATCCGCAAGTATTGTTACTTGCGGATATTGGATCACTATGGAACGAACTACTTCGAGAATTTCGTGTAAATTATTTAGATAACATTTAAATTGCTAGCTAAGTTGTTTAAGAATATTCAAATTCATTTTTTCACATAGGTTACAGAGTAACACTTATAACACGAACGTCAAATCTTTTTTTTATTTTATTTTTTATATATATTATTTAATAGAATAACAGTCCTTAGTATTTTCTTGGATTTACGCGAATGTTACACATTGAAATTAAACTACAGTTTACGGATTTTATCGCGTTATATTGGTTTCAATAGTTATTGAATTATATATTAAAATTATATTATTGAATGGTGGTTGACGGCATAGAATACAAGTGTCACCACCCCCTATCTTCCCGTGGGTGTCGTAAGAGGCGACTAAGGGATAACACGATGCAAATACCATCATTGCGTAGAGACGGAAAACTCGACATCAAACCCTTACGACTGCCTCGGTGGTCTCGCGGCATAAATGTGCGTGTGGAATCGGGAGGTCCCGGGTTCGATTCCTGGGTCGGGCAGTGTTATTGGGTTTTTCTGTCAGGAAATTCTCAGTAGCAGCTCGGAGTCTGGAAATGTGCCCGGTACGGCAATAGGCACGCCCTTATTACGTGGGACTAAAGTATATCTGGCGAAAAGTGGGTGTAGAAATACAACTCTTCGGGGTTTTAGGCGTGAGACTATGTATGTATGTATGTATGTATGAAATTAGGGTGCTTTTTAATTTCAATAGCCTCACGTATCATCCATGGAAGAAAACGGTGTTCTTTTGCGAGCATCTGTGGTTCATCAAATCGCAGGTAGTGGTTGGGTCCTTGTTCCACATGTTCACACACAGTAGACTTTGTTGAGCGTTTATGTTTTATGTCAGCTATATGTTCTTTAAATCGGATCCCTATGCTTCTCGGTTTGTCCAATGTATGAGAGCCCACAGTCACAGTCTATTTTGTAGACACCGGCCTCTTGCAAGGGTAACTGACACTTGACTGTTGGTAGAAATTGACATATCTTCGTTTGCGCCTTGTAGTAAGTTTTGATTGAAACTCGCTTCAAGATGTAGCCAATTTTGTCGGTCGAGCCCTTGATGTATGGGAGGACAGTAGGTTGTCTTTCTCCTGTGACTGGTTTTTCTTTCTTCAGGGATCTGTAATAGTGGCGCGGTGGTAGGGGCTTGTTGTCTTGCAGAACTTGCCTGACGTGTTGAAGCTCAGCGTCCAGATGTTTCTTGTCACAGATCCCCCGGGCTCTCTGAAACAGAGACATTCCTACAGTAGCTAACTGTGTAGAATGGTGGTGAGATTTACCATTTAAGTACCTATTTGTATGGGTCTTTTTCCTGTACACAGTGTGGCCTAAAGAGTTGTTTTTATTCCTGATAACAAGTACATCAAGACTGCCTCGTTGGTCTCGCGGCATAAATGTGCGCGTGGGATCGGGAGGTCCTGGGTTCGATTCCTGGGTCGTGCAGTGTTATTGGGTTTTTCTGTCGCGAAATTCTCAGTAGCAGCACGGAGTCTGGAAATGTGCCCGGTACGGCAATAGGCTCGCCCCTTATTACGTGGGACTAAAGTATATCTGGCGAAAAGTGGGTGTAGAAATACACCTCTGCAGTAGAAATACGCCTTTTATCCCCGAAGGGGTAGGCCCTTCGGGGATAAAAGGCGTGACGATATGTATGTATGTATGTAACAAGTACATCTAAGAAAGCTAAAGAATTGTGTGCCTCTAATTCCATTGTGAATTGTATTTGAGTATTAATGGAATTAAGATGTTTTAGGAAAGCATTAACACTATCTGTTGGTAAAATTGTGAAAGTGTCATCTACATACCGCTTGTAGAACCTCGGTGTAATGGTGGTAGTCTGCAGGGCTCGTGCCTCGAAGTCCTCCATGAAGATGTTAGCGACAATAGGCAATACTGGAGAGCCCATTGCAACACCATCTACTTGTATGTAGTACTTCTCGTCCCACAACAGATAGCCTGTTGTCAGGCAGTGTTTGAGTATCTCTGTATATTCCTCAGGCATGTTGTTTTCTGTCAGCTTCCTTCTAGTAATTTCTATACAGTCATGTGCATGTGAATAATGACTGTACGTCAAAACTAACCATAGTTTCCTTGTCAGAGAGATGTAGGTGTTTGATTTCACTGACAAATCTTGATTTCACTATCAAACACCTACACCGTAATCACTCATTACGGTGTAAATTCACTTTTTGACTAACTCCCGACGTTTTGGTTGCTTAACAAGATCCATGATAGCGGGAAGACCCATTCATCTATTCTTCTAATTTTAAATCATACTTAACATTGTAGAAACATAGGACAATAGTTATTTGTGCAACAAGAGAGCAAAGTTGTTTTTTGTTTCGAGTGCTCATTTTGAGTCCCGAGCAAGCGAAGGATTCTATGATTGATTCACGAGCGTAGCGAGTGAATCAAAGTTAGAATCCTGAGCGTGGTGAGGGACTCAACAGCACGAGATACAAAAACTTTGCTCTCGTGTAGCACACATAACTTTTCACCTCAGCAGTGAGAACACTTATTACCTACTTAAGAGACATAAAAATTAACAGGAATAAATTGAAAACAAAATTCTGCATTAATCACTTGTTGTTTTAACTCTACTGGTGTTAAATTACAGTCATCATCACTAGTTTCATTCATCTTTTTAGATTATATTAATAAAATTTAACACGTTACGCTATACGCTATCAGATTCAGCGAAATGTTTACATTATTCCCGCAATTTTTTTAAATAGCGTTTTGATACAGCGTCCCTGGTGTTTATTTTTCAAATGTATCATAGTTTAAATTCCAAATAAAAATTTATTGGTTAAATACCAATTTTATACTATTAATTAGACTTATTTTTATTAAAATCCAATAATATATTAAATATATAAACGATAACATTAAAAAAACAACATAATTTCTTTATATATAAAGATATTTGTATATCTTAAAATTTCAGGGTATAACGCGTTTCCGAACGTGTTTTCTTTAAGGTCGAATTCCAAAATCGAATTTTGAAGGAGTTTTTTTTTCACTCGCTTTTTTATATGCATGTGAAAGAGACAGAGCACAGTAAAATTCGAATGTTTAAAATTTGTGGCTGAACAATGTCAATTCGTGGCACTGAAGATTGAAAAATTCAAAAGCTACTTTGCCTCACGCTCGAATCAAAATCGCGTTTTGTTCACTGTTGTCTCGCAGCAAAAGCGGCATGTTTGAGCTGCTGTGGTGAAAAAAATATTTCAGCCTTACAGGAACCTGTAAAACCAATACAGATTCCTGTCAAGCAGCTAAAATGTCGGACGATAATAAATAGTATAGTTTCTAGATAAATTGGGTTTAAAATGTAATGTCAGTAATAAAATCCGTTAACAATAGTTTAATTTCAATGTAATTCATTCGCATACACCCAAGAAAATACATTATTAAAACCTTAATTATGTGCATTATCGCAAAAACAAACAATGTACAACCAAAGCAAACCTCAAATTTTAAGCACCATAATAATAAAAGAATAAACATTACCTGCCCTAACTCTGTTAATTTCCCAACCGGAACAAAAAAGGTTCTATATATTTAAAAACTGGTTGGATATCAGATAAGCCTTTGACTCCTACAGGTCTCACGGGAAAGTTTTTTTTTCAGGCTGGCAAACTTTTGGCGTGTGGTTTTCCGGGTACATTTTTTTATCCCACTGTGCGTTGTAAACAGCGCCGAATGTTCTGGAGTTTTGGGCATACGGGGCCGAATTTCGTTGGCCGTTGTGCAAGAGGTCTCAAGTGAGTTAAGACCCCTTATTCTCGTTATACTGAAGCATATGACACGGTTCTGTTACATCAGAGCATGTAGGAAATGGTCAACCAAAAATTTAATTCCATATGCATCCTTACAGAAAATCTAGAACACGTATATTTAGTTGCGCGGGTTTAAAAATATTTTATTTCCTTATCATCGAATTTAAATAAAAAAAAAGTCATGCTAAAATATTTCATTTCTCTTAATTTATAAGTCTGAACTTGACAATTGGGTCCGATGGCTCAACATGCTCGTTAAGGCACAGGGCAGGCAATTATTAACAATTTACTACCCATAACATCGAAAGGTTGGTGGCGCATGCCGAGGCCGCGTCGGTTTGAACCCGACAGCTTTTGCATGGCAGTCTCTACTAGTTCAACGCTGCCTATGAAAATCTACATAAGCCTTACGAGGCTAACCGTGGATTCTCACTGCTGTATATAATCTTTTCATATTCGATGTAAGCCTTAAATGAAATTGTGTGTCTTATTACCAAAGAACTTGCTACCATACATCAACATCCTAAATAATTACCTTCCATTTCATTAAAACATTTTACTTTCACACAAACAAAATTTCACGGTAACCAAATGCATATCAGAACATGTGTTATAGACATAATTATTTATCTATGGTACTTTTAATATGTATCATGTGGCTGTTCTTTAATAAATAAATAAAGAGACATCACACCGCGTCGAGCAACTCGATGCGAAAATGTTTCCATATTTTCCATCACACAAATGAAAATATTAAAATCTATTAAATTCGTTGGATGAAAGCCATGTTACGCATTACAGCAATTAATTATAATGCTGTTGGGTTTTAAATTTTATTTTCAATACATTTTCAGTATTCAGGTTTGAAAACAATGTTCACTTACGTATATTCTCGTATTTGTGACGAAGCGTTACAAATATTGCTATGCTGAAGTTTATAACTTACCTGAAACAAGAAAACATGTTATTAGTATAAAATACTTACAAATATTAAAAGGTAAACATACATTCAAAATATATTATTTTTTACATCATATGTAATAGGGAGCAAATCAGTGTAATTATCACAACCCATGCTAAAACTTCAGGGAAGATTGAACATATTTTTTCACTATTTGTTAAATAAATATTCAATTGAGACCCGTTTCATTACCATAAGTAAAATATAGACTTATACATAAATACTTAACTTAATGTATGGACAAGCCGGTTGCGGCAGACCTCGTAAGACGTTCGTGGACCAAATTGGGGACGTCTTGAAAAACGGAAAAGTCCGAAGCACCCGCAACCGGCGAGCATGTATGAAAAGAATAATGAATGTAGAGGAAGCACGTGAGGTTTGCAAGGATAGAAGCAAGTGGCGATCTGTTGTCTCTGCCTACCCCGACGGGAAAAAGGCGTGAGCATATGTATGTATGTACTTAACTTAATAATTCATCAATCAAAATTATTTTCAGCAGTCTAGTAGAGATTTCATCATAACGCTATATATATTGAAGTATTAAGTGCACTTAAGAGTAGTGATTACTCATTTTAGTTAAAATCATAACTTTGAAGAAATGGCATGGCGAATTATATTTATTCAATTATGTAGCATTTATGTTGAATATAATGATCAAGTGAAGAAAACAGAGATTTTAGTTGACTCTACGCCGACCCGTTCTCGAAACCAGCTGGCAGATCGCGCGGCACTATAGCGGCGTAGAGCTCTGTTCGCGGTTGTGTCGTCGAGATATTTGTGTGTTATTCGCGAACGAAATGTCTGAACAACGACGACAACCTCTTTTTGATTCAAAAATATTTTTTTGTCTCAAAAATAAATTGCACAACATTATAATGCAGACGCGCGGGCGGCATCGCTTGAGTGGCGTGTTATACGCATTAGATCCTGCTGCTCCCGTGCCGCCGCCGCCACCGCCCCGCTGCACGCAAAATTCGAGGCAGAGGCCTTAGTGCTAGGCAACGCGCAAATTGCAGCCTCTACTTTTGCAAGCACAATATTACAATTTTGTGTTTCTTTATATTCTTTTCAACTACCGGACTAGATATAGATCATGTACATATTTCGGGCGGCAATTTACGAATACTCCAACAATGGACAAAAACACCCAGACATGAAACCATTATTTGTGAATCAGTCTTTTCCGGTATATTTTAAACCTACAACACTCATTAGCATTATATTCATTAATAAGGCACATCTAAAACCATTTCACCATCTGAACTGTCATGGTTGTCAAACAATAATGATTTAAACGGTTACGCAGGCTGAAACTACAACCTTTTATCTGATGAACGCGCATTAATTCATCAAATCTTTATCCATGAACTAAATTACTTTATTATGTACAGGAGGCAAACGAGTAGATGGATCGCAGCTGCCGATGGACACTAGCGGCACCAGAGGCATCACAAGTGATTTGCCTTACTTTGGGATGCGAAAAGGAATAGGAGGAGGAGCGGGAGGAGGGAAAAGGTGAAGGAGTTTCTAGCATTCTATCTGAAGAGTACCTACTTCCCCGGTGGAGCCAGCCCTTTAAATCTGAAATAAGCAAGGGTCTTCTACACTTATTATAATATACTGGAGGTCGCCTTGCCTTGCCTATGATTTTTTTTAAATCATCCGTTTCTGTCCGATCTCCTGGGAATCTCAGCTTCTTGCGGGTAATAGTTTTGGCTGTGGCTTGTTTGTCAGTCAGTCAGTGCCGCAAGAATTTCATATATACAGATTCAGCAAGCAATTTTGAATTCATCAGAACCTGCTACTATGGATTTTACAACCTGAAAAGTTTATGCTAAATAAATCCAGCTTAATAGGGTTATTCAGAATGAGGAATTACATCCTAGCTACAGTATCACGTTTCAGATTAAGTCTAGTTGCCTAGGATTAAGGCTCAGCGCCGAGTGATGTACTATGCATCTAAAATAATCTAGATGCTACGAGATGCAAAGAAGGATCCTTGGTTGCTATATTTATTTACGAGATTAAAGGTGGCGATAAAAAGAAATTAGGTACACAGCAGTATTTCTACAAATATGTTTCTAAGGTGTCTTAGCGTGATAAAGGTTTTATCCATACTATTATTATAAATACAATTGTATATTTGTTTCTTTCTCCTCCTTTCACGATAAAACGACTTAACCGATATTTATGAAACATTGCAGTAATGATAAAACTTACACATCAGAATGAACATTCAGCGCGAGTGGAGCTGTAGGCAGAATCAAGTTATGAATTAAATAGTTATATTTTTATATTATGAACTGCTGAAATTTATGAAATTCGTAGATTTACTTCTACATTTATATACAAAAATATTCTAAGATGACTTCTGCTTTAAGCTTTTTTTGTGTCTTGTGTCAGTGTATAAAATAAATTGATGGACACAAATAATAGTTAGACTACGAGCAACAAATCTTAGATCACACAAAGCCTTGTCTGCGAGAATCAAACCCGCAACACACGACGCACGCTATCTTCCAAGATTAATGGCTTATATCAGCTCAAAGATAGTCTTATGTCAGTAGAAATACCTTGTATAGCTTTCAATGAAGATTCATCTTAGCTTTCAGTATTTAGTTTACCACCGCAATATTGTCAGTAAGATCTAATAAGTCCGTATTATAGATATTGGATGCGAACGTCGAGAGCAATTGCGATGCAGACGTAAACAGAAAGCACTTTTTAACATTGTATAACGGGTGTCAGGCCATTGCAGTTTCAAATCAAGTAAAAGGTAGTTACCTACGTACCAATGAAACTTCATAGCCGAACAAATCAAGTAAAAGAATAATGACTGAGAGGGATCATTTAAAATAAAGAATGAAGAAGTACCCAAAAAAATGTAATTTAAGTTTTTGATGTTCTGTGATACTTTGATTGGATTTTATAATAAATGATAATGTTTATCATTTTCTCCTCAAACATCTATACTTAAATGTTTGTAGCGTGCTAATGTGTTAGTAAATAGAGAATACACTATACACTTATTTGCAAATGGTGTAATTCCTTGTGAATGTAATCATAATCATATTTATAGAGTACCTCGCAAAAAAGTTTGTGGCAAAACATTTTATAGAACCACTCCGCTATCGTTTGATGTGTACCTTATCAACTACATACCTATATTTTGTGAACTAATAATAAATGGTTTAAATGCTTTCGATTGTATTTAACACACGTATGTATATACGTAGCGATGGTGCTAAAAGTGTGGCCAAATCAATAATTATCAAAACAAAAAGAGACAATACAAAAGAAATATATATTTCTAACATTTTCAAAACAAAATAAGTGAGAATTTTCAAATATTAAAAGATATTTTTATAATTTCCATATCAAATACCGAATACTAGGCCAACGAACGACCAAGACAGCGAAGCTCCTAACTTAATATCAAATTTTACAAACAATATATAACAATAACGATAGATTCTAATATTTATAGTACCGTCCGCAAAGTCAAGCTCTTCAACGTTTTGAGGTCAAAGTCTCGGACAAAAATATCTGTGTTATTCCAGACATTGGATGGCAAACCTATTCATAGAGCCACCCAGGTACCTTTTAAATAAAGCAAATAACATCTAGGCAACGTTTTCGGTAAGCTAATGATTCGTGGCTAAACTGTCTGGAGCCAAAAAGCAAATGCTTAAAATTGGATTGCTTGAAAAAAGACATTAATGTTTTTAAGTGCACGTTTTAACCTCGATGCAAAGACATAGCTGTATTTTTCTACGACTAAGGCCCTTCTCTCACGAAGCGACTCTCAAACGATTTGTGTTTTGTACCCGTATCCTACGCGTCGCTTGTGAGTAGCCGCCATACATATTCAGCTAATTTAGCACACGACGAGACGCTATGACGACGCGTTTGATGTCAGTCGCACGCTACCGTCTTGCTGGTCGCACGCTACCCGAGTAGTATATGCGTCGCATTACAAAATGGCGCCGGAACTAACTTTTAATATTATTTTTGTGCTGGAGGTAGAACATTTTCCATGTTTGTATAATTATAAGCTGCCAGAGTACGTTAGAAAAGATGTTACATAAAAGGCGTGGATTAAAATTTAGAAAAAAACAATATAACAGGTCATTTATAGGTATACATTAAATTTATGCACAATACTTTTATTGCCAAGGAAGCGAAGCAGTGCGGTTATTATTTAGATAGTTGGCAAGATAATTTCTCAGATAAAGATTCAAATAATAATATGATTCTATTGACATTCTATAAAAATGACGACTCATCCCTCGACAAATGCCCTACAATTGATATTTTTTTCGATATACGGGTGCACCCAGAATCTTCTTTTATATTTTCGTTTATTCTTGTAATATAAATACAGAAGAAAATTGTCTTCATTGCTAGAGTCACTAGACATCGTCGTACGAATGTTGTTCTTCAAATGATAAAATATAGTCTCATTAGCGTAGCACCGTGTGCGGTAAAGAGTAGCATACCAGTATTCGATCATGGTTTATCTCAGTCCCGTAGCATTTGAATAGCTTCGTGAGAGAAGGGCCTAACTGATGCAAAAAAGGGACGGAGAAACGCAATAGTTTTCAGCCCCTTTATATTCCTCGCAAATTAAGTTTAACTCTTTCATTGTGGGATCCCAGAGCGTGGCCGAAATTTATACCTTGAGATGTTTAATGTGAAAACGCAACCTTATAATTTTGTCATATTTAATCCACAGTTATACCAAAAAGGGTAGGTGTAGAGACCAAAATTGGAGCTGCGCTCAGTGAATTTTCCTTAATGATGTCGAACTTTTTCTGAATTTTGCTGCGTAATCTTGTTAGTGTGGTGAACTATGGCATAAGACTTCTCATATAGAGAAGAGGGCTGTGTCCAGCTATTAGACAGCGTAGTCATAGAAGTGATACGTATAATAATGATTATATTATACATGCCAAGTTAAGGCTGTCCACTCAAGGAATTTAGTGAGGAGGAAGCTCTAAAGATGACCTTAGGGCTTCCTCCTCGCAAAATTTATTTTTGAGCTTTTATGGAGATTTAGTATTTAAACAAAAGTTCTTCCTCTAAGAACGAAGGTCAAATTGAACTCCACTAAAATAGACCCTTGGGCATTTAGTACTTAGCAAAAAATCGCCTATCACAAACTTTCCGTTACGCATACTATTAATCACAATCAATTTGCCTACTTTAATCACATCTGTATGGATCGGAATGCTGGGCCGTGAAGAATAAGGATGTAAGAAGATTGCATGTTGCAGAGATGAGGATGTTGAGATGGATGTGTGGGGTGACGAGGATGGATAGAGTTAGAAATGAGTATATTAGGGGTAGTTTGAAAGTTGCACCGGTGCAAGAAAAGCTGAAAGGAAATCGTTTGGCGTGGTATGGGCATGTAATGAGGAGGGATGAAAATCATGTAACTAGAAAAGTGATGAATTTGAGAGTTGAAGGACATAAAGCAAGAGGGAGACCAAAGAAAAGATGGATGGATTGTGTGAAAGATGACATGAATGAAAAGGGAGTGAATGTTCAGATGACATCTAATAGAAGAGAATGGAAGAAAAAGACATTCTGCGCCGACCCCAAATGATATGGGAACAGGGCAGGCAGAAGAAGAATCACATACTACATTGCATTAAAAATTCTAGTTTTGACGTATTTTTTACTATGTATTTATAATAATATGATATACTGTCATGGATACCTATACTTAATAATACTTGCTGAACCTGTTTGATTTTTCATTGTAACTATTTGTTGCAAATTGCAGTTGATATTAATTTAATTTTGTATCTAATATATAAAATTCTCGTGTCACAGTTTTCGTTGCCATACTCCTCCGAAACGGCTTGACCGATTTTGATGAAATTTTTTGTGCTTATCCGGTATCTATGAGAATCGGCCAACATCTATTTTTCAAAAAAAAAAATATTGCAAAACAACGTTTGCCGGGTCAGCTAGTATATGTGTAAAATTTTATGGATAATTTGAAATCACTTGTCAGACAGTCACTCAGTAAGTACTTACTTGCATACTATACTTGTACCTATCTCATGTAATCAGCAAATGCAACATAACAATTATTATGTTATAAAAAAATGTTTACCTACTTACCTTTGTGATTTTAGTTTGTAAGATAATTTGCCATTCAGATTAAACACCATTCTGTTCGTGCCTATGTATTTACCTATATAGTTGAGTTTTTTTGTACTTTCGGTTAATGGCAGTGATCGATATAATCGATGTTGTCCGGCAGTGGCGGCAATAATTAGTATCGTGGTCGAGATACATGCGAACACAGATATGAGAATTAGTATCAGATAGAGCGCATTCGTCCAACTAAGCGTGGCACGTTGACAGCTACGTGTGCGTGACCTTTGGCGACTGGCACTGTATGGACACGCGCGTCTATGTGTGTGAAAAGTTGCCAGATTATGAATAATCTCCCAGTATTTTGCATATAGTTATGTAATCTATAATATAAAAATGAATCGCAAAATGTGTTGGTAAGCGCATAACTCAACAACGCCTGGACCAATTTGGCCAATTCTTTTTTTTAAATGTTCGTTGAAGTTCAAAAATGGTTTTTACGGCGAGAAAAAATTCTTATAACTGCCGGAAAAACCCTAAAAACAGTCCTTTTCTTTTTCCCATACAAACCTTTTCTAACTAAAACGTAGAGTCAATTTGAGCTTTATTGCTATTGTATAAAGTTCATATTAAATTACAAACACTCACTGTTGTTTAAACAATATAGGTACATATGTTCCTAACGTCAAAGAGTCAATTTGCACTTTATTACCGCTGTAGAAAGTTCAAATTCAATCATATCTATCAAAACAGTGTGCGTTGGAGCACAGAATACATCGTTAGAGGATAAACAAAAAAAAAGAAAACGAAACTCAACAAAAGAGTTTTTAATATTTCATATCCCTATTTACATACATAAAACATTATGTCCGTAACATTGTAGTACGGCTTGAAGGATTTGACTCCAAGTCATATCAAATTAAAAAAAAGTTGAAACAACAACAAACTGTCAATGTCAGTGTTGTTTCTATGGTTGTTTTTTGTACATTTTCCTAATTCCTAATTTATTTTACTTATGTATACTGTGTATTCTTAGGTTCCATAGATTAATGTATTTTAGGTTCTCTGATTAAAGCAGACCATCCCAGCAATATGCCTAGAAGAACAAGATCACAACTATCTAAACATCGTTCTCAAGTGAGATTAGTGAAAAGACGTCGCATTGGAGAATCTTCCTCTCAAAATTCAGATCGTCTCGCAAGTCAGAGAGAGTACGCTACGCAGTCGCGTGCCAGAGAATCTAGCGCCGAACATTCGCAGCGCCTTGCTGAAAATAGAGACAGAAACACAGGAGCACGGGCAAGGGAATCTAGCGCCGAACGTTCACTTCGTCTAGCTTAACAAAATGAAAGATCATCGCAGTTACACGAGAGACGCCTTGCTGATTTTGTTGCCTTCTACAAATACCACTCCTAACATAGTGTATAGTGAAACTTTAAGGTAAACATTGTAAAACTTAAAGTAGAAACCTACAATATATAAAAATAAGAAGTGAAAATATCATTAAGAATTAGGATTATAAACACTTACTACCTTTGTTTTGCGTTTCTTTTATCATAATACCGATTCAAATCTAATATTTACAGTTAAGACAGGACAACGTCTGTCGGGTCAGCTAGTATTCTTATATTCATTTGCGGTTTTGAAGAATTTACCATGGATTTAATTAATGCTTTTATAAATGCATTTCTTAAATGTAGGTACTTCGTAAATCTGTATATATAAAATCCTTGCGTTACTGACTGACTGACAGACAAGCTACAGCCGAAACTACTCGGCGCATGAAGCTGAAATTTAGCATGTATGTTTCTTGGGAACCGTAGGGGTGCACCAAGACAGGATTTCTCGAAATTCCCACGGGATCGGGCAAAACGAGAAATAAGAAAATATGTGCGTGCGAAGCCGCTGGCGTCGATTAGTTGAGAAATAAATAGTATGTATGTACACACGGCACCAAGTCAAGCTAAACAGTTGCTGTACGATTTTGATACTTATTCCCTACGCCATAAGTATGTATGTACACACGGCGCCAAGTCAAGCTAAACAGTTGCTGTACGATTTTGATACTTATTCCCTACGCCATAAGTATGTATGTACACACGGCACCAAGTCAAGCTAAACAGTTGCGGTACGATTTTGATACTTATTCCCTACGCCATAAGTATGTATGTACACACGGCGCCAAGTCAAGCTAAACAGTTGCTGTACGATTTTGATACTTATTCCCTACGCCATAAGTATGTATGTACACATGGCACCAAGTCAAGCTAAACAGTTGCTGTACGATTTTGATACTTATTCCTTACGCCATAAGTATGTATGTACACACGGCGCCAAGTTAAGCTAAACAGTTGCTGTACGATTTTGATACTTATTCCCTACGCCATAAGTATGTATGTACACACGGCGCCAAGTCAAGCTAAACAGTTGCTGTACGATTTTGATACTTATTCTTTACGCCATAAGAACGGTGCAAAGGACAAAGTGTATAAGCTTGACGAGTAGCAGGGTGTACACGAATATTAGGATATCGTTTGGGGATCGAACTCAAAACAATATAATGTAAGGTATATACTAATGGAAATTGAAATTCTATTACTATATTTATGAGAAAGAAGATATATCTACAATATACTTTTATAATACGGTAATGTATTTTTCATTAACATGACAATCATTATCACATAATCAATTGACAAGTGCATTTTCCCTAATTCAGGCAGAACGGCGTCGACAAAACTTACATATTTCTAGCACAAATACGAATTTTATCGAAATTAAATTAGGAAACAGTCAAATTATCAATAGTTGCCTGTGAAAAGATATTCCATTTTCCTGTTTTTGTTTTTAGGAACAACTTTTACAGTGTTTAAGAACACAAGACGGCATTTTGAGAATTTAAAAGTTGAAGTGATCGTGACGCGTGAACTGTACGATGCTTCGTAGCGCACTGAGACGAGTTTGTATTCGCTTTTCAATTTTGTATTTGCTTTAGTGGCCGCACGCAACATCCATCTGACTAATTCTCATATCTGTGCATGCGAAATGAAACATTGAAGATTACAATGATTACATAATCTTGTTTATTTTTACGCGCGGAAGGTAATGAAGGTATTACAACACCGCTGTTGGCGTCTGTGCACATCTCGCTCTTCGAATGCTTTGTCTCATTTCAACCTTGCTCGTCACGATGCAGTTGTAGCCACGCTTAGCCGTTTCGCCAAAACCTTTAGTATCACTAGCATGCGTGTTTATGTTAAAGCACGGAAATTATATCTTTATGTTGTTTTTGTTTTTATTATGTAATTGAATCGTATTTCTGACACTTGTCTTTGTTTATCGATTATGTAACGTAATCGTGCGTAATCGTACTATGTAATCGTATATGTAGGTGACATTACTGTAGTATGAAATGTGTCAATGTCAGAAATTAACCGGAATGTGCATTCACGAATGTTGTTTGTTATATATAGAGTGAAGCAAAAGAAAAAAATGTAATCCTGGGCTTTTTGCTCAAATTTAAAATGTTATTTATGTTAAATGTTATAATATAGTTGTTAAATTGCTTATTGGTTTTGACGTCCGCGTCTACTGAGGAGCCAGTTGAAAACCAGCGCCGAGCGCATACGTCCGGCATTAGGCTGAACTGGCCTCCTATTTTTATGCAGGCGACAGGCGTGTACAGATAATTGTAATCTCTTTTTGTTCATATTGTCTTGTTTGTTCATGTCTTTCGTCTGGTAGAAATAAACGCTTTTTTCTTTCTTTTTTTCTTTTCTTTCTTTACTTCATACCTCTTTATCTTTAACTCATATAGGCGTGAATCAATCCACTCTGTAAGCTGTCAAATATTAGTTTAGGTTGTAACTCCAAGCTTTGTTGGGTCATGAATATCCTCAAAAGCCTGCGAGGTATGACTATCGGAAATTGTTCTTGTTGGATCCTAATATTAGGGATTAGAAGAGTGGTTTGCTATTTGAAACTTAGAGGTGTAGTAGGTGCTGATCTGAACCATGGAATATTGCCATCAGATTGCCTTGAGGACGTCTGACAGCCGTCGCTCTGTGTACATGTTAATATGCTATCGAAACCCGTCAAAGTTTTGGATGCAACTGGGATAACGCTAAGATGATGATGATGTCTTAAAGGTGTCATACTTTTAAAGTATCTAGACTGGTAAAAACTACAACAAGACTACGAAGATACGATTGGAATTCGGTCTGCAAAAACGGATCAAGTTGCTTTTTATTATTCTAGTAATTTTTTTATTCTTTTAGATTTTCCTAATACCACGTACCTCTGTTTTGAGTAACCGATAATTTCGGAAATGTTGCAAGCGCCATGTTTACCAATGTACTGAAGTATTGCGGGTGGATGAATGTTACGAACAAGTACATTTTTATTTCTAACTACAGAATATTACCATGCTTTTAACGTTGTGCAGGTCACATGCCACATTTTCATAGAGACATACGTTCTGGGAAGCTAATATTCTGTCCAATCTATTTACCAAAATGCGAACCACGACCTCCAAATCATAAGTCTTGAACATGCAATTAAGGCTATAATGATAATATAGTACAATTATTATTTGCTGTTCATGTTTATATATTTTTTCACGTCAGAAAAAAATACGGAACAGATAGTTGCACCCTTTCTGAAGAACCAATTGAAAATACACGTAATTCTCCATATTTTCTATTCCTAGTATATTTTCCTTTATTTGCTACCGTGGATTATTGTATTCTATGTACAATAGATATATTTGCAAAACTCTTTACATTTATCGTTATCAAAACAGCTTACGTAGAATTGTTTCTCATTATTAAAGCAAGAATAACCAAGTACATTTTTTTTTATTTTTTAGATACAAATCGTTGTTATCATTAGGTCGTTTAAGTTACATAAGATACCTAATATTTTGCTTATTGCTTGGAAGGCTACTTGGAAGTACGCCGAGAGGTGACGGTTTAAAAATATAAAATTTCACTACGCCATTTCATGACATGCGTGTCATAAGAGGAGAAAGTAAATAAATTAATTTATTTGTATCTTTAGGAAGAGTCGCATAACTTGACATATACCCAAAAGATTCTACGTACGTAGAATCTTTTGGTTTTATTGCCCGTTCTGTCTCATGGTTCTGCGCCCTTGCTTTGCGAACGTGGCAGTAAATGTAAATGTAGAAGCTTTAAAATAATAATGTTTTAAATTTGACGTTCATAAGTGTCACTTTGTGATCTAAATGAATAAAGGATTTTGACTTTGACTTTGGTACAAAGGTACCGTAGGTACTTACGTTAGTACAGACTAACGTACTCATACTATGACTTGACGCTAATGAAATACCTTACAAAACTAGTTTGTTCTAAAAGCCAAAAGAGTAATCCAAGTGAGGTCTTCACTTCACAACGACCATTTTGTAAGCCAATAAGAAGCGTATGTTACTTTGTTTAGTTCAGAAAATGATATTATTTAGGTATGGATGCGTTAATTTTGTGCAAGCGAAATGTGAAAGTAGACTATATTAAATTCCTATTCAATATTTTTTATAAATTGACTAAGTATGCAACAAAATTGCCGCTCTTCTCAATTTACAAGCAAAGATAATAACAGTCACACCTATTGCTAAAATAATTGCTCGAGATATTGGAAGAAAATACCGACCCAATTCCATATTATTAAAGTGACAAAAAATATATATAACTAAGTTTTAGGTACCTATTATGCTACTTTAACTTAATATCATCAGACAGAATTTTGCAGGCCAGTGCTCGACGTAGGTTTTGTCTCATTTTCGTCACAATAACATAGGTAACAGGAAAATTATGCTTACTATCGACCACGGCGGCCAGACATCACTTTATACAACTCACATTAAATATGACTTCCCAACTATTTTATTAGTATAAAAGTAAACCGTACCAGATAAAAATAAAGAATAATATTGTGAATGGCACTAAAGACGGGATGACACTTTTCTTACACTCTCGTAAATATTACCTATCTATAAAACGACAACAAATCTCTATCCAAACAATAAACATTCCCCGGCATACAGCGTCCAACGTCACTTCAGAAAGTCTGCAACTTACGGGTTTATGACGATGTATAATATATATTGATTTTGTTTCGGCAAACCTCGGAAACGCTCGGGTATACACTCCGGGTAATGTCGTTGGGTTCGATACTTTATTATTATGTAATTGAAGGTGTTTTCGTGGCAGTTTACAGAATTGGAATGTAAGTAGGCTCCTTATTTAAATTTTTGATTAAACTCTTTATTGTTGTTCTTGTTTTGTTCTAGTTTAGGGATTGGTATTCGAAGGTGTTATTATATTATAATGGTAATAGTAGATAAATATTTGTTGGTGTCGAGCGGTGCCTTGATGCTGCTGTACGACACACTTGCTGTTTCTTGATAAATAAAAACACTTGAACTTGTTCGATATAAAAATGTTTATTTCCTTGACAAGGGTTTACCTTGCTAATCATTTATTGTAAGTTAGTGAATAAAACAATAGTGCATAATATGTGCATGTACAATAAAAGCTGACGCAGTGACATGTGCGGTAATTGGACCGTACAGTTGGATTTCTAATCATCTGATTTTCATGTTATTGGTGCATTGTCCTCTTCATAATGTCAGTGCAAAAGACCAATATATAAATCTATTTTATTGTTCGTGATAGACAGACGAGCTAGTGGCCAATCTGATGGTAAGTGGTAATCTCGACAATTGTACATGGATTTGTGCGAAAACAAAACCAAGCCCAGCAAGCTGCCTATCGCAAGAATGGGAAAAGAAATAGTAGGAGGAGCAAGATGAGAATAAAGGAAAGAGAATGGGACCTCCGACACTTTAAGTCACCGAACGAGACGCAAGAGTATAGATAGTTACCTACTTGACATAGATACTCTGTGAGAGACTAGTACTTCCTCGGTCAAGCCAGCCCCCATTCATGCTGAAATCAACAAGTCTCTGCTGCATATTTTTTATTTTATGGTGCTCTATTTACTATTTGTATTTTTGGAAAGTATTGTATGGTGGGGTGGTACTGTAAAGCCTTACAATACCACCATACAATATATTTTATGTATAGCATCACGGATAGCACTCTATCATAATTAATCGCTATGTTTAATCCACGAATGGTTTATAAGATAAAACCCGCACACAGACAAACAGACGCAAGAGGCTTAAAAATGTTTCTGTTCACATCCTAAATGCCAAATCCAACAATGTTAAGGAACCCAGCCATGTGTTCGACCTCATATTACATTTTATGGAACAATAAAATAAATCATACAATTAAGTTCACATTTTCTCTCTTTTACAACCAGGCTTTAGAGATTCTTGCTCGTTAAGCTATAACTCTAGATTGTTCAAAGTAAACTATCGGGTTCGCCTAAGTTTATGCGAAGATTATACTAGTTTACACATTTTATCTGTTATTTGACACACTTTTAGGAGAAAATTGACTCGTTATATAAGGTAAGTTATTGCAAATTTTAGTTTACTAACTATTGTAATAAATACAATCAAACTTTTGCGATTTCTACTCAAAATAATATTCATACAAACGATTTCATGCTTTAACATGCCTTAAAATAATTTACTATTTATGACTACGACTGGTGTAATCCATGCAAAAACAGACAAGAGTCTTAAGAAACGTATATTTTAAATGTGTCGTAGATTGTAATAGCGGCGCATGCGGTGGCTTTCGCATGATAAACATAAACAAAAACATACAGCAGTGAGTAAAGATATCATAGTTTTGGGTTGATAAGCTAATATTATTATTTAATTTATATAAAAGGGTTGCCGTTTACTACACCGTGTGGGGTCGTATTTCTTTGTGTCAACCACAAACTGTTCTTATGAGTCTCACTGTTGTTTGTGCCCGTTGTATGAATGTTATATTATAATCATCATCAGCCTTTAACAGTCCACTGCTGGACTAGGCCTCTCCTTTGAAAGGAGGAATCGGCCTACAATACCACGTTGCCCAAACGGGTTGGTATAGGGTTTCCATCAAGTATTCCTACTCTTGCATCCAGTCTACTCTTATGACACCTTTGGGACAATACAGTGGAATTTCATTTCATTTCCGTATTATTATTCCGTCTCCATACAAAGTTAACATACACAATTTTATAATTATTTTTGATATCTTAATATATAAAATCCTAACGTTACTGACTGACTGACAGACACGCTACAGCCAAAACTATTTTGCGCAGGCAGCTATGAAATTTGGCATGTATAGAACATACATATTGGGGACCGTAGGGGTGCACTAAGAAGGGATTTCCCGGAATTCCCACGGGATCGGCCAAAACGGGTAAATTTAAAAAAAATGCAGGCGTAGCTGCTGGCGTCCTCTAGTCTTAAAATAAAACATCGAAACAGCTAATCCAAAGCCATTAACGGGAATCCTCCACGGTGTTTCAATGACGTTACGTCACATTTTGAACTGAAAATTACTGAATGAGTCCACGTCTTCATCGTGAAAACAACATAAAAACATCACTTTATAATGGCATTACTTCTTCTTGTTTTCGAGTGAGTGTGTGACCAACTCTGGTGTCGGAGTGTTCAGACCGCCCATAGGTCTCCGACATAGCCTAAGGAACATTGTCCTAGGACAAAGACCGACAGTTTAAGTGCCTTCCGAAGCGGTAGCGCTCTGATGTAAATCCTACACGCGGTCACCCATCCAAGTGGCGACGTGTGCAAGCGTTGCGACATACTACGAACGGCAAGCCAATTCTCGTTATGAACACTACAAATGGTACAACAATTTGTTTGGATATAGTTTTTTATGGCGTAGTTAGGGCGCAGAACTTATACGTTCTTGCGAGTTGGTATTACATTAATAACTTTAATGGGATTGTGTTGTGAGCTGATGCTGGCTGTACTTTTATGGTGTTATGGTAAATTATATAAATATATGAGAGTACATACAATAAAAAAATAATGTTACTTTTTATCATTTTCGTATCTATTTGCTATAAATATAAGTAAAGAGAATAATGGCATCTAATCTTAAGGAGGAATTTATTTGAATTGGAATGGGATAGTTATGGTGAAATCGCTTTATCTGTTTTTTGTTATGATTTAGGATCTAACATACCTGTAACCCTAGATTGAGTATATGACAAAGCAGCGTTTGTCGGGTCAGCTAGTATAATAAAATTAAATAGGTATACACAACTCGAAAAAACATATATTTTATTTGACAGTTCACTGAGTTCGATAGTAGAGTATAGCCATAGACCGATGGACAATCAACCGGGCTATGGTTGACCGATAAATTCGTTAACGTCAAATCCAGATGCAAAGAAATCACTGCCGACTCGCTGCTTAGGTGGAACAAAGAAAGAAGCGATTGGGAATGGACTGTGAAGAGAATGGATCGGCTAATGCCCTGTACTAATAATCATTTTGCAAAAATGGGGTTAAACATGCATCTTTTAGTAGGTCTACATATTTTGTATGGAGCTTATGTCATATATGCATATATATACTCCAAAATCCATGTATAGATCGGCTATTGAAACCGGAGGTAAGAAAACCCCAACTATAATAGAAAAAGAAAAAAAAAGACATTTTTCATTAAACATTGGTCGTATGAGTTTTCAATACTAACCAAAAGTATGAAGCATACGAATTATGTAAACGTTGGGTTGGCTATTGTTTTCCTAGCGTAACTACTGTAGATGATTTAAGATGCAAAATTTGATATTAAATACTTTCATCCATTAAACAGATGGGTACAGAACGCGGTTACAGTATACGGTTCTCCTGCAATGCAATCATCTTGAAATACATACTCCACAGGTTTCCTATAAGAAGATTTAATACAATGAATCCATGGCCTGTCTATTTCTCGCCGATGAATGTCAAGCAGACAGTTGAATGACGCCTAAAGTAAATAAATATCTATGCTCTATGCCTAAAGCTCGCACAATTTGTCAACGTCAGTCTGTTGCTAATGTCTGCGGAAGCGACGCATCCGGGTATCAATACCAGATGTTTAGATCGATACCTACCTATCTGTATTGGATGAAGAATATAATACGTGTATGTACTTATATTTTTGGAGATTTAGAGTAAAGACTGCCACCGTAGTCCAGTGTTTAGCGTATGCGACTGCTGATCGGCGGTCCTGCCTTCGATTCCTGGATCGGGCAAAAGTGTTATTGGATTTTTCCGAATTCTCAGTAGCAGCACGGAGTCTGATGAAGTGCCCGGTAACGGCAATAGGCTCGCGCCGTATTTTGTGGAATCTACAAATTCATGGCGAAATGTGGGTGTAATATTACACCTCCGCCTACCCCTTCGGGGATACAAGCGTGAGTCTATAAATATATATAGAAAAAGAGTAAACAAACGTACGAGACAAACGAATGTAATTTTACGTAACGTGAGTCCTGTATTTTAAGCAATTTATACTCAACTTGAAATTGAAATTCGATTCCTCCTCACTCGAAAGCGTACAATTTTAGATAAATGAGCGTGATTCGACAAAAAACTCATTTTGGGACGCTGTGTTTCACAAACTGTAACTATTTTAGTATAAAACGAAATGCTGCGAAAAGTTTTGCAAGAAAGCTTATTGCAAGATGGTGTATTCATGTATCGTACTTGGAACAATTGCAGTAGGTTCATTTGCATTGCAATGTGACTCATGTGACTAAAAATAATTAAATGGCCTCAATGTATAATTCTTTGCACCCCTATTTGCCAAGTCAGTAGAACCCATCGTAAGCTAGGAATTATTTCTAAAGTGGTTTAAAGCAGTCTTTGTCTCATTCCAAGTTAAAGAAACGGAGGTAGCAACTGACTATTTATATACGTAATTTATTTTATCAATAATAATTGCTTTAAGGTTTAAGAACAGAAAAAAGCGATTTCATGTGCACGAAATATTTACGATTTAAAAGAAAGCAATTAGTTTGATTTAAATGTGCAACATTCGCGTAAACCCAAGAGAAAACGATAAAAGAAAAGTTAGAAAAGCACTGCTTAACTAAATGTAAGCGCCTTCTGATCTAGCGTTGACATATCTAAATTATTTTCTTCATCACAGTAATGGGCACCGTTTTGTTTTTCTGCGGCATTCCTAGAAGTAATATTCTTAATTAATATGTTATAGCAATACTAGGTCCGAGACATTCCGGCGTCCATTACATTCATATCGTAAGCTCTTATTATGCTCGAGAGTAAAAGAAAACGCCACACTTTTCTAGGATTAATGAACAACAACTAAGTATAATAGAGTTGCTTTATTGTTTGTACGTTTAACAGTTTTTTGTGTATGTGTGTGGACAACGGACTGTGGTGTTGGAGTTTTCTTTTAAGACCTCTCGAAGACCGACATGGCGAAACGATTTTCTGTGTGAGAATGTAAGGCAAAAACCGGGGTCGATAGTTGTACATGCGATCCGAAACATGCCAGCACTTTCATGTTTTAGAGTAAATATAATACTATAGAATAAAAGTAAGAAATATATTATATATAAACTGAGTAAACGTTACTGAACTTTGCCCTGCAAGGTATTTTTTTTAAAAGATCGGTAAACCTACCCGTTGGCTAGGTATCATATTTTCTGTCGTATAAAAAGGCACAAATAAAGTCTTACCTCAACAGAGCAGTAAGGCAATTTTGCCCCACCAAGCCCTATTATTCAACATTTGTTTATTAAATATACACTGCCTTCGTGGTCCAGCGGATAGCGTAAGCGACTGCTGATTGGAGGTCCCGGGTTCGATTCCCTGGTCAGGCAAATGTGTTACTTGATTTTAAATGCTCAGTAGCAGCACAGAGTCTGGTGATGTGCCCCGTAATGGCAACAGGCTCGCCCCCTATTACGTGGGACCTAAAAATCCATGGCGAAATGTGAGTTTAATATTACACCTCTGTGAGTGTAATATTACCCTTATAAGACACAGGCGTGAGTCTATTAAAAATTTGTTTATTCAGCAAACTTACTCTACAAACTTTTAACAACTTTCTTTCCCGAAACGCTACAAGTAAATAAAAACTTCCTAATAGAAATAAAGTCCATGGAACTGCTGAAAGTTTAAGATCTACTTAATGTATAAATTGTTACTGTACAATGTTTGGACTGCGTTCAAAGGGATGTTGAATGGTACGTTGGTTGTATGTTTGTAAAGTCCCCCGCGACACAGGATTATTTATTCCTAGTGCGGGAGTTGACTTTGTATAAAAAAATGACATCACTGTGTGAGCCATAAGCTGTTGTTTCTCGTCTGGGTATTTTTTGTGCTCGTTGTTTTTATCTTTTAGTTCCAAATTACATCACAATATGTCTTTCAAGAACATTATGGATATTAATGATAATGAATACTTTATTATTCGCATTTAGTTGAAAAGTCAGTGATGCATGCGTCTGTCCGGCAATATGCTGAACTGGCTTCCTATTTTTCTTGACAAAGAATTGAACAGGTTTAGTTTATGCAGACGACAGGCGTGTACAAATCTCTATATTTTTCCACATCTTTTTCATGTCCTTCGTCTGGTATAAAAATAAAAGCTTTTTTCTTTCTTTCTTTCTTTCATGGTCAGTCATGGTTTGAACTGAGGCCGTCTGCCTAGCACTCTATCAGTCTCTCTACTTGGCTGTCACTGCCTCAATACTAGTAGATAATTCTACCAGTCCTTTCGATATTATCCTGAAGTGAATTTATGAATTTACAAATACTTACTTTATTTTTATTTATTGTCTTTATATACACATAAAGGTATAAAGGTGGACTAAATGCCTTAGGCATTTTCTGCCAGTCTACCTTAGAGTGGTGCAGAGATTAATGGTAGGTGTATTTTAGAAGTGAAGTTTGACTTAATATATTTAATAGAAATTAATAGATATGATAAACGCATACATTACATAAAATGTAATCATAATAATACATAAATACATATGTTTACATACACATACATATTATATATACAAACATAAATAAATATATAGGTACACAAGTAATAAATATATACATAAAATATATATACATGTTACGATACTTCTGCCAACTTAGCCAATAAAAGCTGCTTTGCCTTTGTCTTAAAGCAGTGCCTAGTGGTGGACGTCCTGATTTCGAGAGGAAGGTCATTCCAAAGAAAAATAAGCTATTCTTGAGTAGGAAAAGAATAGTGGATGAAAGATCTATGTGAAGGACAAAGAAGAAGAAGATTATCAGATGAACGAAGGTTACGATCGTGGTTGCTGCATAAGTACTGAAAGTAAGAACTTAAATATTTGGGAGTATTGGGAGACATGAGGATAGAATAGAGAGTAGTGAGAGCACGCAGACTATGTCTTTGACGAATAGGAAACCACTTCAACTGGGAACGATAAGTAGACACGTGGTCATACTTGCGAAGATTGAAAATAAATCGAATGCAGTTATTGAGAAGACGGTCAAGATTGTTAAGAAAATCTGCATTCAGGTCATAGTAGCATACATCACCATAGTCGATCAAGGGAAATACCAAAGTTTGCACAAGCATTCAAACTTCAAACTTCAAAATCTTTATTTGCTTTGAATGTATGTACATGGTTGAGGTCTTACATAGATGGTTAGTTCTAATACATTCTACCCATTGAGCATGCAAATATATTTATTATTAACACAAATAGTCATTGTCTTAGTTTTGGTTGGTAGGAAGTTTCTTAGGCGATTGATAGCACGTAGAGTACCCGTAATCTTTTTACTGGTTTGAGTGACATGGTTTCGCCAGCTTAACGTGCAGTCCATATGTAGGCCAAGTTTCTTGACTACTGGGCACATATCTATGATGTTACCATCATAAACTAGTGGTGGCAAGGTTGAGACGTCTAATCTTTTAATAGTCCATTGGCTACTTATTATAATTGCCTGGCATTTGCTAGGATTTACACACAATCCAAACTTGTCCGACCAGCTCTGTATGGTACTTAGATCGCGGTTAAGTTCCTGAATTGCAGATGGGACGTCCTCAACGGATGCCTGAGAGTATATCTGCAAGTCATCGGCATACAGATGATAAGCGCATTGAAGATTTTGAGTTAGGAGATTAATAAAGATAGAAAATAATAAAGGAGAAAGAACACCGCCTGGAGGAACACCAGAGTTATTGTCACGCCACTTCGATGATGACTCGCCGAGGCGGGCAAACTGCTGGCGTCCTCGAAGATAACTTGAGAACCAATCCAAAGCTTCGGATGAGATCTTAAGATGGGTAAGGAGGGACAGCAGGACATCGTGACTGATGGTATTGAAGGCATTCGAAAAATCGACCAAAGCCAACACAGTGACTTTGGTGTTCTCCATGCCCTCCCTAATATCGCCAGTCACTTTGAGAAGGGTGGTTGTAGTACTGTGTAAAATATGTAAACTATCTCTGAAGAGAACAGAGTTTACAGAATGCCCGCGAGTTACGTAATTTCAACAGTTAAATACTCAGCTGTAAGCGCTTTTCGTTACTAATATTGAAATAAAGACCCTGGAACATTAATTTAAATGTACTCGGAGTAATGTAAGTAAAAATAGGACTAACCCTCCTATTGACAGTGATACTGAAGGAGTAGTTAGTGACCCTAACTGCTAAGCCGGCAGTCCTGGCTTTGATTCTCATATAGAATAAATATTTTTGTAAAGTTATTTGGTTGAAATTTCAGACTACCTGCTGAGCAATCCGCTGGACGCCCCAATTTGTTGTAAATATAACAAGGAATTTAACAATGCCAATCAAATTTCATCCACTAAAAAAACCATTTAAAAGTATTAAACCTTCCTTGATCACATTGCAGTAAAAACAGTAAAATAAAATTTGAACACTTTTTGACTTTAAAATCCTTTATTCAACTTTATTTAATCGAATAAACTTTACGTGCAACTGCAATAAATATCAATTGGGTCACTTGCCTCAGTAAAAATCAATGTACTGTGAAAATATAAGGCCAAGGATTTCAATACAAAAGTGCTCTTGGAAAACAACACCGGAAGCGATCAGTATTATTAAACTGAAATTGGAACCTGAGTTGTTTTAGACACGAACTGACAAAGAATTGAACAGGTTTAGTTATAAGGTATTGTTTATTTATACTTATGACATGCAGTCGCCCGTAGCTTCGCCCACCATGAACTTATATTCCTTATTTTACTCTCGTATATGTGGAATATAAAACATTTCTTCCTTAGCGAATGTTTACTTTAGTATATCTGGCGAAAAGAGGGTGTAGAAATACACCTTTGCCTACCTCTTTGGAGTTATAGGCGTGAGACTATGTATGTATGTACTTCAGTAGTTTGGGCTCTGCGATAATAATTTAGCCCGTCAGGACAATTTGTTAAATGATTAAAACAGTCATCTTGGCATTTAATGAAACTTAGGCAAAAATCTTTGTGCGAGCCTAAATTGGTTGTCCTTTCTGTTTATTAGCTTTTTGATATGAATTTCTAGAGCAAAATCTTTGCAATTGATTGATTGATTATTCTTTATTGTACACACTTACAAAATGTTACATTACAGAACAAAAGATATAGAAAACACAAACAGATGCAATCGCAGGATAAAAAAATTATGAGCTAAGAAAACCACGTGCCAAAACCAGGTAAACACATAATTATAATAAATTGAGCAAATGACATACTGATACTGTCAGTACTGTGTTATGTTGTGTCGTCACAATATGATGCTTCATCATCATCATCATCAGCATTTAACAGTCCACTGCTGGACTAGGGCTCTCCTTTGAAAGGAGGAATTGGCCTACTATACCACGCTGGCCAAACGGGTTTAGGGTTTGTATCAAGTTTTCCTTCTCTTACAGTGTTGTTCTCTGCATAACATGCTCCCTCTGTCGGCTCTTACGACACCCATGGGATGATATGGGGTGGTGACAATCCGTATTCTTAATCCGTCACCTCATGGACAATGCAATTATGCTTATGAAGTTCAAAACGTTTCAAAATGTATGTCATCTCTATAGCTCAAGTATGGACCGAGTTACTAGCACGAGTGTATGCAGAATCCAGTACTAAAATAACATCTCAATAGCTGAAGTATGGACCGAGTTTAGTGTATGCAGAATATTGTAGCAACAACGGTGCTGTACTAAAACAACACTCGAAACAGTCCATATTTACAACAGCCGAATGTCAATACTCACCCATTTTGTCCGAAACTGGGTCGTTCTGTTCCTCTATAGTTTCGTTTTGTGAATATAGAAGCGACACGTGCTTTTTATTGAGTACAGCCTTTTGCTACATTTATCTTGGTTTTATTTGCTACTAACTTTTTCTAGAGTTTCATTCACGTGGAAAATGTGCGTAAATCATTTTAGGGCTACGATTTGTATACATCGTATATTGGGATTCCCGACTTGGATAAATGCATTTTTTCAGATTTACCCATCAGCTACGGTCAAGGAGCAACAGCGTCTCAGTGCCGTCTTCGTGAGGTCAGAATTTTGGCAGCTAACGGTTTTCATTGTATGCCTATGCCTGTCGGTATTGATGAAACTAATTTTGGTGTGATATAGCATCACCTCTTTCTTGTTACTTTTAAAGAAAGTAGCTTGGGACTGTACCTGTCTAATATTGTGTTTTTTATTTTTATTATTTTAATAATGACAAGAATAAACTGCCATAATCTTTAGGAGCTGTTATAATTATCGTTACCCCGGGATAATGATTAACTACGAGGGAAATGGATATAAATCTGGCTCTTATAATAACAATAAACTCGCCAATCACCACAGCCAAATTATGTTATTCCCCCACACCACACATAAACCCCATTCCAATCAAAATACTCATGAATCAGGCATTATAAACTATAATTGAATTTCGCATAAGTACGGGAAAACCAATTATGAGATGATAGATTTACTCTCTGTAAAGGCCCAGCAACCAAAAGCGAAGGCGGGTGGTAGCGGCAGCATTTTCGATGTTCATGTCGCGCTTTACTGAACCGCGTCCGACGCTGCGTCAGTAAAACGCGCCATGGACATCGAAAGCGCTGCCGCTGCCACCCGTCACTGCTTTTCGTGGCTGGGTTGGTAATGCTTTTTGCATAAAGTAGAGAAAGTGATGTAAAGGCTAGCATGTCTTTACGTAAAAATAATATATAGTATTAGAAATGCGAAGGTGAGTTTAGTTTTGTTAGTTGGTTTGTCATACAAATTATTTAGCTGGCCTTCTCTGATATTTTAACCATCGCGCTTGCAACTGTCGTTGCTGTGGAACAAAACGTCAGAGAATAACAGCGGTATTTATACCTTTAACTATACACAAATAACAAAAGTTTAAAATACTTAGATTAGTTGGTTTCTTTTCTGTAACGTCAAAACGAAACAACGAATCGGTGTGATTTTTGGCATGGAAATGATTGCAGGTCTGGTATAGGCTTGAAATTAGATGGGCGAAATCGCTGTAAACAGCTTGTCCTTATTGACGTGTGTATGCTACAGAATTCCTCATGAACGGCTGAATACATTCTCATGATTTAAGTGTAATATAGTTACCTGATTAAATATGATTAAATTCGCGAACCCTTTGAAAATGTTCGTGTGATAGGTCTTAATCATAATAAATCTCCGTAGTCGTCAAAATGTTAAACTATTTTCTACATTACCAGCACATGTGGTGTACCTACTGTTGTTCATGCATGCAAAGGTTTGCTAACATACATAGTTTATTGCCTCTTAGCAGTAAAACGGCTAATAAATCGTACCGGTTTAATGTGAATGTCTTCGGATGGCGCTGATCAATACTGGTTTCAAGCTTGAAAATGGACCTAAAATGTTCAGTCCAATATTTGGTTTTATATTTTCTCTTGGGATTATTGTCTTCACGGTGCTTAAATACAGTAAAGGCCCCTCAAATCCGCCATATATATACACGTATGTTTGCATAAAGCTGCGGGTTCACCAAAGATGGCTGAGGAAACGGCGTGATGTGCGAGGAAAATCAACTATACTATCAATAGCAGCACTTGAACTAAGTGAACCTAACACCTGCACGTTACAGAAACTTATGGACGCTTTTGAAATGCCCTACTCATAGCTAAGTTTTGGTCTGATTCGATTTAGATTGCCATCGACACACTAAGAAGAAGAACTAAGCGAACCTAGGAAAATAAAGTAATAATAAATTCTTTAAAATTTTGTAGATTATTGTTTTGGAGCAGAATCTTGGATTACAAACAAGGCTAAGATGCTGATGATAAATTAAATTATTATAAAATGTGTAGCACGTAGTCTAGCTATGAGCGAGACTTGGCTCGCCGTTCGTAATAAGTAGTTAAGCAACGCTTGCACAGGTCACGTCCTGGGTGTCAGCGTGTGGCATTTACATCAGAGCGCCACCGTGATTCGGAGAGCACGTACAGCTGTCGGTACCGGTTCTCCACTTAGGACAAGAATCGTAAGGCCATGTTGGAGGACTTCGGGAGGTCTGATAGCTCTGACACCAGAATAAGCCACAAGCTCACACAAAAAAAATATATTATAAAACGTTGCAGAACCTTGCTGCTTCTATTCTGTACGGGTGGGCTTGTTATACCAAGGAAGTACTACCCTTCTATAGATATCAGGTAGACTGCAGTTTAAACGTTTCTATGGAAGCATGTATAGCGTAGTGGCTTAAGGGGTCGCCACGCCTCAGGACACTGCGTCGAGAGTTGTCGTTCGATTTTCCGTTGTGAAACACTTTGTGTGATCCACAAATTGTTGTTTCGAGTCTGGGTGTTATTTGTGTCCGTTGATTGAACATTTGTTGTCTCCCGCGATTTATTTCTAGCGGAAGAGTTGTCTGCAAAAAATCTAATACTGTTGAAAACAATAACAGAAAGTAACTTCGCACATCTTGGTTGGATACCCATCTAAGCGATGTATCACAGTTTCAGTCAGTCCGGCCTAAATTATCCATCATGACCTACATTCTTCATGCAAACGTGCGTTCACCCGCTTATACTAAAGCGAAAAGAGAAAGGTATGCGGAAAACGCTCGTATGACAAATGTGTTATGGAGTTACTTTAGACGGAAGAATTAAAAATAGAGTAAGGCGAACGAATGTGGTGGCCAATATGGCATTACTGAAATTGTTTGTTTTATTAATCTTCCTACAAATACTTCCGTATCTAAATATATGATTAACTGTCTAGCCCGTTGTTCGCATTGATCGTAGTTCTGCCATATAAAATATTTTTGGATCCTTATAACTTAGAGCTATAAAAGTAGTGTACGGTCTATTCACAAACCTACCAAATATTCACAAAAAAGGTTTTCAAGCTGTTTCGTAGGAGTTCGATTTCAAAAACCGTGACGCGAGATTTTATAAAACAATATTATTCGCCAAGGAAAAAGGAAGCTGATTTAATCATATGATGTCAGCTACTTAAAATGTAGTCATGAAAAGGAATGCCGAGTGCAAAATAGCATCGTATAATAATTACGGTAAACATAACAATTTATATTTTCCCGTATAGAACATCCAATATTACGGAGAACGCCCTGCAAATTACTTTCCCACTTCTAAAATTTTTGCACATAGCAGACCTTTTTTAATTAAAATGGCAATTCCCGCACCAGGAATAAATCCTGTATCACGGGAACTTTACAAACAGTCAATTGACGGACACAAAAAAACATTAAAATTAGAAATAAATATTCGCACAATGTGTTGTCTCATTTGTGGGAATAGTACTCACGAAACTCGACACCATGCCAAACAGCGAGACGATCGCTTTAACTACTTCGCAATACGTACAGACAAATTTCAGAACAAGGTAATAAGATGAAAATAAGGTGAAAATCGTATGTGAAAGTATTCGGAGTATTGCTGTCCAAGAAAATTCTCAGCTTCATAAATTGTATTTTGGATTGTCTCCCCAATATGGCGCCCGGTGCCCGCGTTTAGCTATCTGTAGCTTGTTGACGGAAAATAAGAGAAGTGTCTGAAATAGCTTGCAATTGCTTGCAATATGCCTTATCACACTTTTGGGCTAAATAACGCAAATAGTGTAGGAGAATGTGTTTACAGAGGACAATTTGCAATGGTGTGTCTCTTATATCTTAAGCAATGATTACAGCCTGCGGTTAAGCACACTTACCAATAAGTTACCTATTCACTTACAACTTGAAATATGCATAATTATCCTCATTATCTTACTGCCTCCGTGGTCCAGTGGATGGCGTATGCGTCTGTTGACCGCCTCAGAAAACTCAGGCAAAGAGTCAACTAGATTAAATTCAACAGGAAACACACAGTGGAAGAAAAGCGTTTTGTACGTAGAGACTACATAACGGTGATGTTGACCCGATTGTCGGGTAGGAAGGTAGTATAATGGAAGCTTAGATTACGCAGCTCCTCAGGTCACTCCCTGAAATGTATCTTTTAAAGTCTTAACTTTACGAACTTATGTCCTCGGAATTATCACCTTTAAGTACTTGAGAAACGAGGCATTCCAACTCAGGCAATGCCAAGTAAAACATTTAAAAGGTATAATTTACGATTTTATTTTTGAGCAGTTTGTTTGGGTTGTATATTACTACTTTTATTTTTATTTTATTTATTTATAGTCTCACGACTGTATCCCCGAAGGGGTAGGCAGAGGTGTAATAGTACACCCACATTTCACCATGAATTTATTGCTCATACACTCAAACATACTTTTATTGCTCATACAACATAGTTTAAAGTCTACACACGCGCATTTGATCTACGCCCGTGCTACGTGCTACGACGTAGCACGTCTACAGTCTTGCAAGCGTGATACAATAAATCTTGGTTTATTCCACTTTGTTCACCTGGGTGATATCACCTGGGCGAACAAAGTAGACTACAGGGTGTCCTCATTTCACCTCGGCATGATTTTATCTAGCTGATATCCCCGGGTGTATGTGAAATAAGTTGACATAAGCGGAGGACTTTGTTCACCTAGGAAAAAACTAGAAAAGTCGCCTTTGTTCACCCAGGTGAACAAAGGCGACTTTTTTATTCTCCTTATGGACTTTTATCACCCACATAAAATATGCTACATATGCTTTGATATTAACAGACAACTTAATTTTTAAATCATTTCAACTAATTGTGTACCTACCAATATTTTTTTTTTATATGGTAATAGGCGGCAAACGAGCAGACGGATTGCCTGATGGTAAGCAATTACCGCCGCCCATGGACACAAGCAACACCACAGGAGTCACAAGTGCGTTGCCACCCCTTGTGGTTGGGAAAAGGGATAGGATGAGGAGTGGGATCAGGGAGAACGGATAGGGGATAGGGCCTCCGGCACTCTCACTCACCGAACGAAACGCAACAGTTAAATATCATTAAAAGACTATATAAGTATTTAACAATTGATTTTCTCGTGGTCATTGGTATTGGCTCCGCATTGTCTTTCGGGATAAATTCAACCTACCTTGGTCTCAAGTATCCGCTTCTTTGGCACTGTTGCAATTTCCTTGATTACTTACATACATACATATGTACATAGACTCACGTCTGTTTCCCCGAAAGGGTAGGCAGAGGCATATTAAACGCCCGCTTTTCGCCAGTGTTTTGATCCCACGTAATAGGTGGCGAGCCTATTGCCGCTTATCGAGATATTTTGTTTATTATCACTTACATCTGTGCTTTGAAAGCATTTTAGATTAAAAAAGAATTTTACGTGCCTAATTCAATTGTTAAATAATTGACTTGATATACTGTTAATATTATTTCGAGACTACACATTACGCATTAACTTCGCTTTCTAATTTTATTTCTTGATTCATTCGTATTCATATAGACCTATTATATAAATAAATATAATGTCCTCTACGAAGCACATTGCATCCATATTGTTAATAACATTCTTGTTCCTAGAGTATAGCACACGGTAATGTATAAAAAATTAAATATGCTGTTACGAAAAAGTTGATAAGAAAATCGATATTAATTATCTATTCAGCGATAGCCTCGTGGAGGATGTTACCAACGGACTACTATGCAGGGGGTATCGGGTTCGAATCCACGTAGCGCAACTTTTCGGAGTTAAGTGCGTATTAAATTATTAATTATGGCTTGTCCCGTACTTCGGAGAGCACGTTAAATCGTCGGTCCCGGCTGTCAGAACCCTCAAATAAACTGACACTGATCTAAACCATGGAATATTGCTTTACCTTTGGGTTGCGGCGGTCAGATAGCAGTCACTCTGTGGAAAATATATTCTGTCATATCTGGCTAGACCAGTAAGCGGAACTCGAGCTCCCAGGTGTGCAAGTCTTGGATGCAACCGGGGTAACGCCAGGATGATGAAGATGACTTTTCTAAGAGGTGAATCAAATCCCGAACACCACAATCCTTGCCTATCACTATCACCTATGCCGTGACCAATAAGCAACCATAGGCACTCGTAACAGCAATTTGTATTTTATAAAACACTAGATGAGCCCGCGGTTATACCCGTGTTATTTATAGATACTGCTCCGCTCCCGCGGCTCATAGTATGATGTTATATAGCCTATAGCCTCTCTCAACAATTCGGCTTTCTAACGCTGAAAAAAATTTCAAACCGGACCAGTCGTTTCAGAGATTGGCGCGTTTAGGCAAACAAATAAACTCTTCAGCTTTATATATTAACTATTAGTTTTAATAAGGAAAAAGCAAGCTCTCTCTAACCCGTATAGTAAATTATGTATTAGACAGAACAATTAAACGTCTACTGAACAGTAATATCTGTGCGAAGTAGTTCAGACGTACATATACCTGGGAGCACTGATATCAAACAACGGCGGCTGCATAGACGAAATCAAGTGACGCATGGCAATATCCAGATCTGCTATGGACAAACTGAAGAAAGTATGGAAAGATCGAAATATTACCAAAGCCACGAAAATACGATTTATGAGGGCCCTCGTTTTTTCCATATTCCTCTATGCTTCTGAGACATGGACTTTTAGAGAAAGTGAGAAACAGAAGATCAACGCACTCGAGATGTGGTGCTGGAGAAGAATGCTCGGTATATCGTGGACGGAATTCCGAACGAATGAGTCCATTCTTCGAGAGCTAGGCATCAAACAGAGGTTATCTTCTATTGTTCAGGCTCGTATACTCACTTTTTTCGGACATGTATCACGACGCGGAGACCAGTCTATAATCTCGTTCAGGGTAAAGTAGCTGGCACCAGACCACGCGGCAGGTCACCAATGAGGTGGACAGACCAAATTAAGATCGCTGCCAACGGCTCACTACACGAATGCACAAGAAGAGCGGTAAAACGTGACGAGTGGCGTCGAATTGTGAAGCAGGCCACAGCTGTACATGTGACGACCACGACCACTCTGGCAAGAGTGTAACGCCTAAGAAGAAGAACAGTAATAGGATCAGTCGAATAATACAATTAATACATCGGATATAATACAAAGGATAATGAAGAAAAAGCTTCTCACTTATTAAAGAGAGAAGCGTTTTGAGTAGTACAAAATAAAAAAATAAAACAAACATATTTTTCTGACATGTACACAACAAAGTTGGTCATTTTATGACAGCTAGTGTCGCAAAAATCACAAATAGGCATTATAATGATAACATAATGGGCATAAAAAATAAAAATTCACGTACAGCTATCTAGAGCCCACCTGTGTGTGCTGTCTTACCCATCGACCAACCATCGGGCAGTCCCACCGGTCACTCAATGCCTCCAACATGCCGATGGTGCTAATACCTTTCTGTTTATTTCCTTTTTGATATGAATTTCTAGTGCAAAATCGTTGCAATTCCAGGATAAAAAAATGTATGAGTTTAGATAACCACATACCAAAGCAGGTAAACACATAATTATAATTGAGCAAATGAGATGGTATTCTTTCATTACTGTGTTATGTTGTTGCAATATGACGTGTATGAATTTCGTAACGTTTCAAAATGTATGTCAGCTTTATAGCAGCTCAAGTATGGATCAAGTTTACCTAGTACCTTTATAACTCGACTCATACCTACTCGAGGTAAGAGTCGAGTTTAACTAGCACGAGTGTATGCAGAATATTGTAGCAACATTGGCCCGGTACTAAAACAACACTCGAGACAGTCCATATTTACACTAGCCGAATGTCAATTCTCACCCGTTTTGTCCGAAACTGGATCGTTCTGTTTCTCAGTAGTTACGTTTTGTGAACATAGAACGGACACGTGCTTTTTATTGAGTACAGCCCTTTGCTACATTCATCTTGGTTTTATTTGCTACTAACTTTTTCTATAGTTTCATCGGTGGAAGCTGTGCTTAAATCTTTTTTTTTTATAGGTATAGGCGCCTAACGACCAGACGGATCGCCTGATGGTAGGCAATTACCGCCGCCCATGGTTGCCGCCCCTTGGGGTTAGGAAAAGGGAACGAAACGCAACAGTTTAAGTACTGTTACTTTACGTCGATTTTCTGTGTGAGGGTCGTACTTCCCCGGTCGAGCCGGCCCATTCATGCTGAAATCAGAGGCTCTACTACTCTACAATATTATTTAAGAGTTGAGATGTGTATAAATAATTATATCTGTAGGATTTGGTTAGACTAGTATGCCAAAATATTCGGGCTCAAACGTGATCGTCCTAGCTTTATCCCAATTGTACGAGTATTCATCATCGATGTAATTGGGGTAGCGCTAGATGCATGAATATATATTTTAGGATTATCAATAAAATTTCGATAGGTCTTAAAAGTGAAATTTCTTGTCCACCATCTTCGTGAGGTCAAAGTTTTGGCAGCTACTGATTTCTCGTATTATGCCTGTGCCTGTCGGTATTTTGATGTAAAGAAGTTCAGTGTGATAATATATAAGCATCACCGATTTCATGTTACTTTTTAAAGTAGTTTGGGACCCTGCCTGCCTAGTACTGCGTTTTCATTTTACTATTTTAGTAATGAAAAGGATTTACTGCCATATATTTGAGAGCTGTTATAATTATCGTAAGAGTGAAATAACCTTTAACTACCAAGGGATTCAATCTGCCATAACTGTTATCAATAAACACACCAAATACCCTTCACACTCATATTATATTATTCTCTCACTCACATAAAACCCATTCCAATCAAAATTCTCATGAATCAGGCATTATAAACTTTAATTGAATTTCGCATATGTGGAAACAAATTAGGTAAGTGAAATTAACCGCATTATATAACTGATAATATCCCCCAGCTATTTGTAAGCCGAATCAATTAAATACAATAAATTTACTATCTGTAAATACCCAGCCTCCAAAAGCGAAGGCGGGTGGCACTGGCAGCGATATCAATGTACATATCGCGCTAAATAAATTCGCGATACCTTTAAAAAAATTCATCCAATACACCAATTGCCAATATTACCTGCACATATGGTATACCTACTGTCGTTTATGCATGCAATGGTTTGATAACTTACATAGTTTATCGTTTTTTTAGCAGTAAAACGGCTAATAAACTGTACCGGTTTAATGTGAATGCCTTTAGATGTAGCTGATCAATACTGGTTTCAAGCTTATTAGGTGTTCTGTGATTTGCATAGGTTAAGTTTTGTTTTATTCATAGCTATTAGTTTTACCGCGGTTCTGCTCGGGTGGGTATCAGTTACAACGAAAAAAGTAAACTGTGTTCTGCATTGATGTGTATTCTTTACTACGCAACGTTTTATCCAAATCCGTTGAGTAGTTTTTGTCTGACAAACATCCATTATAGTACGATGTATTCCACTCAGTGGCTACTTAGCTTCTTAAAAATGAGCTGGCTGTTATATTTCCTCGAAGCGATTAATCTAATTTTACAGAGTAAATATTTCAGCAAATAATATTACGTTATAACATACATTGAAAGTAGCCAAAACGTGTCCAAAAAGGCACGTTTGGCTGTGCATAGAGGGGTTTTAGTGCCAACCCTTATGTACGGTAGTGAAAGTTGGGTATGGCAGAAGAGATTTGAAAGTAGAATAAATGCTGTAGAAATGAGAGCACTGAGAAATATGTGTGGTGTATCTGTGACCGACAGAGTAAAGAATTGTGTGATAAGAGAGTGTTGTGGGGTAAAAGAAGATGTAATGACAAACATTGAGAAAGGCATGTTAAGATGGTTTGGGCACATAGAGAGGACGGATGACGATAGACTGACAAAGAAGATATATAAGGCAAGTGTGAATGGGACAGGACAAAGGGGAAGACCTAGGCCGACGTTCTCTGACCAGATTGGAGACATCCTGAAAAAAGGACAAGTCAGAAGTACCCTTAACAGAAGAGCATGCATGAGAAACTTGATGGGAGTGAGTGAAGCAAGAGAGGTATATCAGGATCGTTGCATACGGCATTCCGTAGTCTCTGCCTATCCCTCCGGGAAACAGGCGTGAGTCTATGTATGTATGAATGTATGAAAATATGTAACCAAGGCGACATTGAAAATGCACCTAAAATTGTCAATCCTAAAATTGGTCTTTATTTTCCTTTGGGATTATTGACTTCACGCTTAAATACAGTACAGGGCCTCAAATCTGCCATACACACACGTAAGTTTGCACATAAGGATCATCGATATATCATGAGGATGCGGATACACCAAAGATGGATGAGGCAACGGCACGATAATCGAGGAAAATGCACAATCACCTGAATTAAGCGAAGCTAGGAAATCGAAGAAATTTTATATACTTTTAAACTTTGTAGATTATTGTTTTGGAACACAGTCTTGGATTTTATACAGCGCTAAGGTGCTGATGATTGATCGAATTGTTATAACAGGTTCCAGAACCTTGCTGCTTCAATTCTGTATTTATTCTGTGGACTAGTTTTACCATGGAAAAACTACCCTTCTACAGATATCAATAGACTGCTGTTTAAACGTTTGTACGAGTGCATGGTTAGCGTAGTGGCTTAAGCCGTCGCCACGCTGTTTGACACTGCGCCGAGCATCGTCGGTTCGATCCTCACACGAGCCAATACTTTGTTTAGTCCGCAAATTGTTGTTTCGAGTTTTGGTATTATTTGTGTCCGATGATTGAACGTTTGTATAGTCTCCCACGATTCTAGTGCAAGACTTGTCATAAAATACAATTGATGCGTAAACCTTTAAGAATACAACTTCTGTTTAAAAATAATAACAAGAAACTTCTTCGTACATCTTCGTTGGGTTCCCATCTAAACGATATATCAGCGTTTTCATACGGGCCGGGCTGAATTATCCACTGTGATCTACATTCTTTATGCAAACATGCGTTCACCCGGTTATACTGAAGCGAATACAGTAAGGTATGCGGAAGGCGCTCGTATGACAAATGTATTATATAAATACATCAGACGGAAGAATTTAAAATGGAGAAAGGCGAATGAATGTACGGCCAATATGGCATCACTGGAATTGTTTGTTTTATTAATCTTCCGACAAATACTTAAATACTTCCGTATCTAAATATACGATTTACTGTCTGACCCGGCTAAAGTCGATCTGCCATATAAATTATGTTTCAACAGGGTCACCCTTATCACTTAGAGCTATAAAAGAAGTCTACGACCTTATTCACAGACCTACGAAAATATTCATTAAAAAATATAAAAGTTGGTCATGCTGTTTTGAAGGAGTTCAATGACCAACCGTGACGCGAGATTTTATAAAACAATGTTATTCACAAAGTAACAAAGAAAAGGATTTAATTATATAATTTTTGCTACTAAAATGTAGGTATGATGTAGAGTAATTATTACAAGCGTTTCTTTTATAAATTTACATAGCAATATTTGTACTTAATTGATGTAATGGTGATAAAAATTGGTAATAAGGTTTAAATAATTTTAGAGGAACAAAGAAAATGTATTATTCATTTTCCTTCTTCCTCGATATAATAATATTTCCAATATTACTTTTTAAACATCATTTATTATTAGAGAGAACGCCCTGAAAATTACCTTCCTACTGCAAACATTTTTACACATAGCAGAACTTTATTAATTAAAAAGTCAATTCCCGCACTAGGAATAAATCCTGCATCACGGGAACTTAAAAAAACATTCAATTAACGGACACAAAGAACATTCAGATTCAAAATAAATATTCGCAAAATGTGTTGTCTCATTTGTGGGAGTAGTACTCACGACACTCAACACCATGACAAATAGCGAGACGATCGCTTTAACTACTTCACTATATGTACAGACAAAATTCACAACGAGGTAATAGGGTGAAAATATGGTGAAAATTGTCTGTGAAAGTATTCTGAGTATTGCTGTCCAAGAAAATTCACAGCTTCACAAATTGTATTTTGCATTGTCTCTCCAATATGGCGCCCGGTGCCCGCGTTTAGCTATCTCTAGCTTGTTGACGGAAAATAAGGAAGTGTCTGAAATAGCTTGCAATATGGCATATCACACATTAGGGGCTAAAAAACGCAAATAGTGTAGGAGAATGTCTTTATAGAGGACAATTTGCAATTATGTGTCTCTTATATGTTAAGCAATGATTACAGCCTGCGATTAAGCACACTTACCAATAAGTTACCTATTCACTTACAACTTGAAATTTAATATAGTCTCCTTGGTCCAGCGGATAGTGTTTGCGTCTGTTGATCGGGCGGCCCCGGGTTCGATTCCCGGGGCGGGCAAAAGCGGCGAGCGAGCTCAGAAAATTCGGATAACTCAGTAGAGTTATCCGAATTCTCACGGCTCGCTCCCTATAACGTGGTACCAACAATTCATAAGGCGAAATATGCGTGTAATATTACACCTCTTCAATACAACCACTTCGGGGAGAAACGCGTGACGAAATAAAAATAAAAACCGCCTCAAAAAACTCAGGCAAAGAGTCAACTAGATTAATTTAAACAGGAAACACTGACTTAGGCAAAGAACTTCGCATATTGGCAGTACACATGAGAACAGTGGAAGAAAAGCGTTTTGTACGTAGAGATTACATAACGGTGACGTTGACCCGTTTGTCGGGTTGTAAGGTAGTAGAATGGAAGCTTAGATTACGCAGCCCCTCTGGTCACTTCCCGAAATGTACCCTTTAAAATCTTAACTTTACGAACTTAATATGTCCTCGGAATTATCACCTTTTAGTACTTGAGAAACGAAGCATTCCAACTCGGGCAATGCCAAGTTAAACATTTAAAAGGTATAATTCACGATTTTGGTTTTGAGCAGTTTGTTTGGGTTGTATATTACTACATTTATTGCTCATACAGAATAGTTTAAAGTCTACACACGCGCATTTGATCTACGTCCGTGCTACGTGCTACGACGTAGCACGTCTACAGTCTTGCAAGCGTGATACAATAAATCTTGGTTTATTCCACTTTGCTCACCTGGGTGAATAAAGTAGACTACAGGATGTTCTCATTTCATCTCGGCATGATTTCATCTAGCTGATATCCCCGGGTGAAATAAGTTGACATAAGCGGAGGACTTTGTTCACCTCGGAAAAATCTACAGAAAAAGTCGCCTTTGTTCACTCAGGTGAACAAAGGCGACTTTTTTATTCAACTTATGGACTTTTATCACCCACATAAAACATACTAAATATGCTTTGATATTAACAGTCAACTTAATTTTAAAATCATTTCAATGCTTATTACACTATTTGTGTTGCTACCAATATCATTAAAACCTATACTTAACCTTTTCTCGTGGCCATTGGTATTGCTCCGCATTGTCTTTCGGAATAAATTCAACCTACCTTGGTCTCAAGTATCCGCTTCTTTGGCACTGTTGCAATCGCCATGATTACTTTGAAAGCGTTTTAGATTTCATTCATTTTGATCAGCTTGGTTGCTTTAATAAAATTCCAACAAATTTTACGTGCCTAATTCAATTGTTAAATAATTGACTTGATATACTGTTAATATTATTTCAAGACTACACATTACGCATTAACTTCGTTTTCTAATTTTATTTTTTGATTCATTCGTATTCATATGCAACTATTATGTAAATATAACGTCCTCTACGAAGCACATTGCCTCCATATTGTTAATTCGTAAATTACATTCTTGTTCCTGGAGTATAGCACACGGTAATGTATAAAAAAATAAATATGCTGTTACGAAAATGTTGAAGAGAAAATCGATATTAATTTTCTATGCAGCGATAGCCTCGTGGAGGATGTGCTATGCAGAGGGTATCGGGTTCGAATCCACAGCGTGCAATATTAACTTTTCGGAGTTAAGTGCGTATTAAATTGTTAATAATGGCTTGTCCCGTACTTCGGAGAGCACGTTAATTCGTCGGTCCCGGCTGTCATTACCCTCAAATAAACTGACACTGATCTAAACCATGGAATATCGCTATCTCTTTGGGTTACGGAGGTCAGATAGCAGTCACTCTGTGGGAAATATATTCTGTCATATCTGGCTAGACCAGTAAGCGGACCTTGGGCTCCAAGGTGTGCAAGTCTTGGATGCAACCGGGATAACGCCAGGATGAGGATGGTGACTTTATAAGGGGCGAATCAAATCCCGAACACCACAATAATTGCCTATCACTATCACCTATGCCGTGACCAATAAGCAACCATAGGCACTCGTAAGAGCAATTTGTATTTTATAAAACACTAGATGAGCCCGCGGTTATACCCGTGTTATTTAAGGCTACTGCTCCGCTCTCGTTGCACATAGCGTGATGTTATATAGCCTATAGCCTCTCTCGACAATTGGGCTTTCTAACGCAGAAAAAAATTTCAAATCGGACCAGTAGTTTCAGAGATTGGCGCATTTAGGCAAACAAATAAACTCTCCAGCTTTGTATATTAACTATTAGTTTTAATAAGGAAAAAGCAAGCTCTCTCTAACCCATATAGTAAAGTATGTATTAGACATATAACAATTAAATGTCTACTGAACAATAATAGGATCAGTCGGGTAATGCTATTAATACCTCGGATATTAAACAAAGGATAATGAAGAAAAGGCTTCTCACTTATTAAAGAGAGAAGCGATTCAAATAGCACAAAATAAAAAATAAAACAAACATATTTTTCTAACATGTACTCAACATGTTAAGTCACTGCAAAAAACAGTTGGTCATTTTATGACAGTTAGTGTTGCTGAATTAACGTGTCCTCCAAAGCACGAAATAAGCAATTAGTAATTTATCACAACTACAGCCTAGTGGAAAGCGCAACAGACTGCTACGTACAGGGTGATGGGTTCAAACCCACGTCACGCATCAGTGACTTTTCAAAGTTATGTGCGAATTGATATGTGTTGATTATCGTTTGCTCAGTGGTAGCAGAGGAGAGTCAGCGACAGCCTAGTGGAGATACTAACGCGTCTAAACTCAGCTAGTTCTTAAGTGCTGTTTTTTTGCTAACTACCTATGTACCTTGTGGTAAATAATGTCTGAACACATTATTTTCCATGTCAGAAAGTATTCGTCAGTATACGGTTATTATACGCATGAATAAATTCATAAATATATTCGTAAATATATATTATTAAGTGAACAGAATATTCCGCTTTCGCCTCAACAAAATTGTAGCCTTATTGTTATTACACTACAAGACTTTCTATTAATTCCCGCTTCTTATTAAGCAATAATTAAATCCTTAAATTTATGACTACAGCACAAATTATAGATAAGTTTAAGAGAATTTACTCTACGTATGTTTTTAATTGTCTTTTACGATAAATATGCTACGCTCAAGATGATTTGATTGCACGAATGGTTTAGTGGTTCAAGCGGTCGTCTCACCCGCAATACATTGCGTCGAGTGTTGTGTGTTTAATCCCGCCCTGTTATCCACAGGCGAGTTGGTATGAAGTTTGATGTCTAGTTTTCCGTCTCGTCACAAGGATTCTATTTGAGTCGTTTATTTTTTTAGTGGCTTCTTACGACACCTCTTACTTACCTTTATATTTTTAATCGCGAACACACCTCAGCTGGATTTCTTAATAGTTTCTAATACTACATTTCGGAACGAAATTCCAATCCCCATCTAACCACATATGATCTGCTTATGCCCAAGCTACTTATATATAATATACCTAAATGTATTTGTATGTATTTCCGCGTGCGGCGGATCAATGCTGACCTAATAACACAATTTATCAGATAGGTGAACAACCGCAATACAATATTAATTCGATCCCGACCCTTCCTAGTGCCGCTTTACTATTTAAAATAACATTTTCATTTGTGAGTGGTTTCTTTGCCGGTTTTAAAGAATATCAAGATTACATTTGGTTTTGTTTTGGTTTTAAAATGATTCTTGCGGTTTGAATTGTAGCTGTGAAATAATTGTTTTTTTTAAAGACAACTCCTGCACTAAGATTAAATCCTGTGTCGCCGGGGACTTTACAAACATACATCTAACGGACACAATGAACACCCAGACTCGAAACAACAATTTGTGGATCACACAAAGTGTTGTCTCGTGTGGGAATCGAATCCACAACACTTGGCGCAGTGTCAAGCGGCGAGGCGGCCGCTTAAACCACTACACCAACCGTGCAGTCAAGTCAAGTGCGTGTTGTTTGCTGCAGTTAACTATTACTGGAAGCGGTGTCTGTAATAATTAATAAATGATTTCAAACCAAAGCACAACGATCACTGGTATAGCCTGTTGGAGAATGGAGATACCAACAGACTTCGATGCAGATGGTGTAGGGTTAAAATTCATGCCGCGCACCACTAAGATTTTCAAAGTTATGTGCATATTAATTTTTTAAATATTAAAGCTTGCTATTGTGTAAAAAGTACGATCTGAAAAGTACAACCTTTGAACAAAAAGAATAAAGATTTTCAAGTCGGATTTAGTGGTATTTGAGTAATTGGGGACTTACATAAAAATATTCTGATGAATGCGAATTTTTTTTGTTATTTTTGACAATTAACGATAGCTACAGGAATTATAACTAAGGCAAAAGCCACCTAAAAAGTGCCCACTTATGCCGATAGCTACATTACTCCCTATCATATTACAGTGTTATATTGTAAGCGTTTTCATAATGCTTCTACTAAATTCACAACAGCACAACTTTATTAAAAATTAAAACACTACCACCCTTTCAAATTCTGTCTTTTTTCAATTGAATTCCGGCCATTGGCAATGTTGAGGACCCTTTTAGCCACCTCTGTCCACAGAGACTAAAAAAGGATTTTTGTCCAAACACAGTTGATTTTGGACCTCCGAGACATGGTCTGATAACGGCATTAATCACCCACTTTGGGACTTGATTTTAACCCCACTTAATAGATCTGAGTGCCCAGTAATTGAGTTAAAAGGTCACAACTCAATATTATGTCAAAAGCATTCTGTAAAATAAATTACTCCACGTTCATCGGCAATCGCTTTTTTAATTAATTAACTCGACTTCGATTTGATAAACTGTAGTACCTGTTACCACTTCTTTCTTTTGTGACCGAGCGACGACGAAATATATTTTACTTTTAACAAAATTGGAGAGTAAGAAAAGCTCGCTAGAAGCTGAAATTTGGCATATATTTTCCTTGGGGACCGTAGGGGTGCACTAATAAAGGGTTACTTGAAATCCTCATGGAGCCGGGTGGAAACGTTTAAATTTAAAATAAATGTGCGGACGTTGCTGCGATTATTCTCTAGTTAAAAAAATCAACAGCCTACTTCCTTACCTGCCTGACTGCCTCCGTGGTCCAGTGGATAGCGTATGCGAGTGCTGATCGGAGGTCCCGGGTTCGATTCCCGGGTCGGGAAAACGTGTTACTGGGTTTTTCCAAAGTCTCAGTAGCAGCACGGAGTCTGGTGATGTGCCCGGTAACGGCAATAGTGCCCTTGTGGCCCTATTACGTGGGTCTTAAAAAAAAACATGGCGAAATGTGGGTGTAATATTGCACCTCTGCCTACCCTCTCGGGGATATAGGCGTGAGTCTATCAAAAAAAGAAATCCTTACCTAAGGCTCTAATTAAACTACAGTACAAAACGTTTCTAGAACACTCTCTTCAACAACGTTTACGCCGTATTGGTCTAAACAACTAAACTATGTGGTCTCCGTAAACATTAGTATTTAATTAAGCAGGTCTGACTTGAACCTGCGGTGAGACAGGTGCGATAAATAAACGGATAATCTGTTGCTGTAATTATGTTATACTAGCTGTTGCCCGCGGCTTTGCGCTGATTAAAGACAAAACTATGTTTAGGAAAGTAGATTTGTATACCTAGCTACAGAAATAATTATTTATTGTCTATGTGGAAATATAGAATACTCTGCAAAAAGCCCCGGGTTCAAACGGATGACTTTAAGTGAAAGTTTTTCGTAGTCTGTTGGTATCTCCACCCAGAAATACCAACAAACTGTCATGCAGAGGGTATCGGGCTCAAAACCACGACACACATCGCTGACTTGCAAGACTTATGTGCGTACTGAATTGCTAATTATTGCTTGCCCTTTGCCACGGAGAGCACGCTAAGCCGTCAGTCCCGGCTATCATGAAGATCTTTGACAGTCGTTAAAGAGCGTCAGTACCTCTGAATAAATTAACACTAGTCTAAGCCATGGAATATCGCTATCTCTTCGTGTTGAGGACGTCAGACAGGCAGTCGCTCTGTGGAAAAGCTAATGTTCAAATCCGGTTAAACTAAAAAAACTAGTAAGCGGACCCCGTGTTGAAACTAGGATAACGCTAGGAGGATGATCGTTAAACGATAAAGAAAATATGCATGAAAGTTTATGTACAGGGTTAATATTAGTATACAACTCTTATCATCACCATAAAGTTTTAACAGTGCATAAGCTACTAGAATTCCCCCTCGGATCCGCCTGCGTGAATTACCCACTTACCTTACTCAGAAATCACACTACCTATCTATTCGTTACACCCGCACAAAGACCCGTTCGTTAGTTTATCGCGTTCATACAAACAGAAAGGGAGAAAAGTGCACTTAATGTTTTAGTATGTATAGATCCAAGGCCAAATAATAGCCAAAAACATAGTTCCTTCAATGAATATTGATAGCAACCATCTTTTCTCAAAATAATTCTAACTATGCACCAAAATATTCCAAAAGAAATCATAGGCAATAATATTTAAATTCTCCAACCAAATGTTCCGAATGCCTTATCTGAAGCAAAAATACTTGGAAACGTTACTAAATAAAAGTTTCTTTGGGAGTTCTTTGAGTATTTTGTATAAGTTAAATTGAAATAAGTTACAAATAAGGCATCGGAGATACAAGTGAAGTTTGTGTGTTCTGTGATATGATATCTGTGACGTTCATTTGTAGCGGGGGAAAGAGACGGAACACTTTTTCCTATTGTTTGAGCAGTAGGCTAATAGTCTACCTGATAGCAAATATGAAAGTAGCCTGTATGAAAGGGTCGAGTCGCTAGCATATTATTTAAGCCACATTCCTAGTCATCATCGTCATCATTATCGGCCCTGTATACAAACTGTCCCACTACCACAGTCCATCACGCTGGCCAATCACAGGTTGGCAGACTTCACACGACTTTAGAGAACATTATGGAGAACTCTCAGTCATGCAGGTTTCCTCATGATGTTTTCCTTCACCTGTTAGCAAGCGATTATCAACAATTTAATATGCACATAACTACTAAAAGTCATTGCTGCGCGCCGCGGATTCGAACCCGTGAACCTCTGCGTGGCAATCCGTCGGTCTCGCAAGTAGGCCATCGCTTCTATTCCATTTCTACATTCCCAGTAATGTTTAAATAATAATTAATCAAATGTTTTAAACTGCACCGCCTTAAACATTGTAGTAAGTTTACATATGGTCTAGCAAATAATCCTTTCATCCTATTCATACAAAACATCATACAAACTCGACTTCACCGAAATCTATTCAGAACCATTCAAACAAAAGTAATACTGTTGTATTAAACAAACGCGTTGGGTATGTTATGTGAATAAATAAATCCGGTTCCCTAATGTTGAGTAACTGGTAAATCATACTTACCTACTTAGATTATAATAATACTTTAACCCTTTGACGACCAAGGGACATATGTATCCCTAGCCCATAATTTGAAAATATATTAATAATTAAAAAGCCTATTACGAATAATGATTTTTCTGTTTGTAATCAAATATTTTATTAACATTTTATTTATTGTCGGTACGACCTAGGTAGTATGATATATTTTTTATAAAAATTGAAATATGACTGTTCGCTAAGCGCGCACTTGCCCTATTTCTCAAAAGTTTTTAGAAACTTCAAAATGTTTTATATTGTTTTTTGTCGTGCTATAATCATTGCTTGGTAAGTTAATTTATATAATATTCATTAATAAAACCATTATTTATCGTTTTATAGTTATAAGACACCATAAACATAAAGGGACACCAGCGTCCCAGTGGTCCGGAAGGGACACTATTTCTATTAAATTGTTAACTTATTCAACTGATGATTTTGTTAATTATCTTCATTTTTATTGATATTGTGTCAGATTATCTTAGCTATTTGAATTCAAGGATGATGTAGGTACTTATATAAATTTTGATGAATGATAATAGTGATGAAGAAGCTAATTTGCACCATGACGAAAGAGGTCAAAGGAGTTTGATACAGGATCAATGGGATTCTGATGTTTCTGATGATGAAGTTGAAGATGTGCCTGTTCAATTTCAGGAATGAATAAGTCTGGCACCTATACCATCGACGTCTATAACTCTTTTACCCACTATTGTAGCACAAAGTAATTAAAAACCAGATTTCAAGTGGAACTAAGGAACAAACGTGCCAAATAATTTTCGTGATTTTTGTGATGTGAAATAAAATGGCTGCGAAGTACAGATTTTTCAAATAGTTGATGCTGATGTATTGACTCTCTTTGGCATATGGAATTGTTCGAACAAATCGAAAACATCTTCCGAAACCAGCATTGACATAAGGAGAGGGACATGTACACCACAAGTTTTGGGGTATATCGTGCGTAAAGTTGATGGAAAATAAAGGAATATACTTATTGATTAACTTTCTGAAACCTTTAGACATAGACACTGGAAGACGACGCAAACCTGGATCAGCGAAAAAAAGTGAAATACCTACCCTAAAATTCTATCACACATAACAAAAATGTCGGAGGAGTAGATTACATACGTGTTGATCTCATAGTGTTATGAAATATATACAAACATACATACATAACGTCACGCCTTTTATCCCCGAAGGGGTAGGCAGAGGTGTATTTCTACACCCACTTTTCACCAGATATACTTTAGTCCCACGTAATAAGGGGCGAGCCTATTGCCGTACCGGGCACATTGCCAGACTCCGTGCTGCTACTGAGAGTTTCGTGACTGAAAAACCCAATAACACTGCCCGACCCAGGTATCGAACCCGGGACCTCCCGATCCCACGCGCACATTTATGCCGCGAGACCAACGAGGCAGTCGTATATGGTTTGATGCCGAGTTTTCCGTCTCTACGCAAAGATGGTATTTGCATCGTGTTATCCCTTAGTCGCCTCTTACGACACCCACGGGAAGATAGGGAGTGGTGACACTTATATTCTATGCCGTCAACCACACGGCAATATATTGCTGATTGAAAATAAAATACTATCTTCGATAATTTTTTGATCTCTTAGATATCTCAGTGAATAATGCGCATACTGTCTACTCAAAGCTTCATGATGAAATCAAAACTAGCCTGCAGTTCTGCAAGTTGGAAAAACGGTTTCTCTGTCAGGCAGCATGACGTTCCTACTATAAAATCAAGTTCAGTTCCCAGATCTGTCAGACGAAGACAGTTTCCAACGCACCCCATTGGTAACCAAACTTCTGGAAGAGATGTGTCAGTTTATTCAATCAATAATAGAGATCCGAAAAAATTGTAATTATGTTGCAAAGTACACCTTTTTAGACTAATGAATGGAAATGTTTCACTGGATTCTACCTAATTACTACTAGCTTAATAAGTTAAATTGTATACCTATGGATAAACAAACTATTTTTCTGTAATAAATTTGCAAAAAACTAATAAAATCTCTAAAACGTATAATATAATTTACTAGAAAAAAGGTACCACCAACGACCATAGGGACATATGTGTCCCAAAGAATTCCAAAAAATCCAAAACAGTTTATTATATTTTAAGTTAAAATTATGTTAATTTGATGCCTAAATAACTCTTTCGTATAGTTTTTATCATAGTATATAGTCCCGTATCCTTATGGTCCTGAAAGGGTTAACACATACACACAAAACCATCTAGTCCTAAAATAAGCAAATCTTGTACTATGGGTACTAGACAATAGATATACATACATAAGTACATACTTTTTGTAAATACTTACATATTAAGGAAGGAAAAGTTGTCAAAAACCACGATTCGGCGAAGACCTTATTTAGAGAGGCCTTACAGTATTTCAATAATTGACTGCACGATTGGCGTAGTGGTTTAAGCGGCCGCCTTGCCGCTTGACACTGTACCGAGTGTTGTGGCTTCGATCCCCACACGAGACAACCCTTTGTGTGATCCACAAATTGTTGTTTCGAGTCTGGGTGTTCATTGTGTCCGTTAGTTGTATGTTTGTAAAGTACCCGCGACACAGGATTTGGTCCTAGTGCGGGAGTTGTCTTTTTAAAAAGAAAAAAGAAAAGACATATAATTATAATGTGTTATTAGAAAATAAAACAGACGAATGGAGAGACCGGCGGACTGCGTAACGTCTCGGGTTCGAATCCACGGCACGGACCAATGACTTTTCGAAGTTTAATGCGTTTTAAATTGTTAATTATGCATATATCGTTTGCTTAACGGTGAAGGAAAACATTGTGAGGAAAGCTGCATGTCTGAGAGTTCTCCACAAAGTTCTTGAAAAACATGTGAAGTCTGCCAACCCGCACTTGGCCGGCGTGGTGGACTATGGCCTTTCCCATCTCATAGTGAGAAGAAGCCCGTGCCCAGCAGTGTATATACAGGGCCGATGATGATGATGACAACTTGCTTTGCTTACTTTGCTTTGTGTATTTTTCTTAGTTGCTTCTTAGCACACCCATGGCATAAAATACGTTGGTGTCATTTTGTATCCTTAATCCCTCACCACACGGATAATCAGTTTAGTAATTTAGATCTATGGTAATATCAAACAAATTCTCATTCACATGATTAATACTAGTAAGAATTCGGAAAACTTCGGTTAATTTCGGTACATTTCGTTGAAGTTACATCAAAGGAGACTGTATTTTCATTGTCTTTGAGCGGAGACAAGAGGAATCAGATTTATTAGCTTCGTAAGTCCATCAATTTGAGCCGAAGTAACTTTGTTACGAGTCACACGACAGTTCTATAGTAGGCTCTCTAACTACCTTTTCGGTGGTGGCTAATAACTTTACGTTAAGTGGGGTCTTGGATTACTAGATTTGTAAGTATTTTGTGTAAATAGTGTTAGAACTTCTTGTTCAAGAATGAACATATTATTTATATTTCTTTTTATTAAAAACACAACTCCCAGTTATAGTTAAATCCTGCGTCGTGTGGGACTTTACAAACATACAACCAAACAGATACAACTAACACACACCCAGACACGAACCAACAATTTACGGATGTCACGAAGTGTTGTCTCTAGAGGCAATCGAATCCACAACACTTGGCGCAGAGTGAGCCGGCGAGGCGACTGCTTAAACCACTACGCCAAATAGTGCAGTCAGGAAATTAAGTTCAGCAATGTGCTTCGAAAAGTTTTATGATGTAGTAATTTAAAAAAAATAGGTGAACGGAATGAACAATGAATCAATATTCATAAAAAATATTAAATCGTACAACCACTGTTAGAAACAAACCAAGTATTCAATTCTTGTAGGTACTCAAGTTGATGAACTATGAAAAAAGCGTTTTATGTACCAAAATATGCCTTAATACTCCGGCGGTAACTGTTAGTGAACTCTTTTATTAAAGGCCACTATCCCAATTGCTTGTGGTGGTCATGAGAAAAATTCAATTCAAACGTTTGAAATTCAAGTAATCCTAACATCATATGAATGTGTGAATGTGAATGTATTTTCTTCCAACGATTCTTATTCCATTCTATACCAAATACAGATCACAATGATATTAAAAGAGGAGAATGCTCCGTACAATGCATTAAGATTATTCGCAAGCATTTACTTTACGCGTTTCCTCCGAAAAAGAATTTAATTTGACCAGTACAGTGACAATGATGAATGGTAGAAACGAGAATAATCGAGAGTAGAATGTAGTAATTTATTAGTAGAAACGTCTTGATTTGGGAAGATAAATAGAGTGTTATTAAGTTATCTTGAATAGTTGTAACATTCGCCTGGATGTGATTGTAGGGTGCCAGATTATATTGTTGTTCTAATGGTTTACGATGATGGAGATTTACTTAAAAAAGACACATATAATGAATTAATGAAAAAGATCAAAACGTTTACAATTTAAATTTTGTCTGTAATAAATGTATATAAGCTTCAATAATTTCGGTAAAAATAGTATACAAACCAAAAGATGATAAGACAGTACACGAGTCAACAACAGTCTGATAAGTAGGCGACTGGTAATTTATCTATCAATATGAATACCAGATAAAACACATCACATCACATCACATAGACTCACGCCTGTTTCCCCGAAGGGGTAGGCAGAGGCATATTAAACGCCCACTTTTCGCCAGTGTTTTGATCCCACGTAATAGGTGGCGAGCCTATTGCCGCTTATCGGGATATTTTGTTTGCCAGAGCCTCGTCCGTTGATCGGCAGGTGCACCACTTGCAGGTGAGGTTGGCTTGGGACCCTAAGTTCTTGGCGGGAACCATATGCACCCTGTATGTTACCAAATAAAAACAGTAAAATATATAAATTTTTAGGTGATGCTAAATTCCAGAGACACATATATCCGTAATACTGTGACCATGTATGTGGCTTGTGTGCAATTAGAGGTATGCATACAAGTGTATAAATGATCTTTAAAGTTTTGTAGGTAATTTCATTACACATAACAACATTTTCATTCCATTTCAAACACCAGCTAATAAATAATCAACTTTTTAATACCACGGCATACCATAGTGGAAAAATTCCGGTTACCATAAATAATATTCAAACAAGACTTCGGCAAGCTAGTTAAAATATGAAACTTGAAAACTCCCATCATAAAAGTTTAAATTTCAATTTAGGAATTCAACATGGCTACTCTATCCGTTTGAAAGCCACCAAAGAGTTTTAACGAGTACATGTTAAAAATAGCTCTTTGGTCGCTTCAAGTTATTTTAATGGTATATTTGATTTAAAGGGTACCAGTTGAAAATTGAGTGGCTTTTACTATTTGGGTAAAGCAACTATTTTAAAATGTTTTTGTAGAATGTTTTTTTTCACAATAAAGTGTTCTGGAAAACGAAAATCACGAAAATGGCTGAACCGATCGCAATAATTGTTTTTCGTGTTGCTCGCCAAAATATTGGGGTGATTTAGGGAAAAATAAAAGGAGGAAACCCCAAAAGAGCGGCAGAAAACTCAAAAAGGCGAAATGGGTAATTTAATAAGATGGGTATTACTCTGTATGAAAATTGTCATTATATTCATTTGATAGGACGATGGCTATTTGTTAAGCTTGTCTTTCATAACATATATATAAAATTCTTGTGTTATTTACTGACTTACAGACACAGCCAAAACTACTGGACGTAAAAAGCTGTTTGTCATTTATGTTCCTTGGAGTGTAGGGGAGCTCTAAGAGAGGCTTTTTGGACATTTCAACTGTAAAGGGGTAAAATAGTCCTACATTGGTGGAGCCCTGGGCGAAGAATTGTACTTTATATTTACAATTCTCGCTCAATTTAAAAAAGATATCCCCAAATAGTTTGTACTCGCGTAACTTCCAAACGACTACACCAAAGTGGATAAATATTTATTTTATGTGTTCGTTATTGGCAGGCGAAAGTTTTTATGAAAATTATAAGAAAAATAATATGGCGGTACGAAGTTTGCCGGGTCAGCTAGTATGTAATAAAAGCCAAATTCTACGCGTCAATAGCATTTTTAACCTTTTCATTAATCACCGAAATTTACGTACGAATGAAGCCAAAATGAAAATACTGTCCTTTCAAACGTTTCTGAGTGTAATTAGGTCGACAAATAAACCAGGCGATTCGTTAAAAAAAAAACGAGGTCAGCCCAATTATAAACGCAATAAAAGGAAAATTAAGAGTTTGCCAAATTAGGAGAAAAAAATTGGGGTTTTATTAGATCATTTGTATTACTGAATTGTGTGTACGTTGGTTTAATCTAGCATAAGCGTTGGTGGAATTATTCATAACGGATTTTGGACGCTGCGTAGCTTTTGTGTGAGTCTACAAAAGAGTATTGTTATATTAATTTTATTAACAGTATTTATCTTTTTCATAAATGTCAGTCTAGGATTACGTATGATCCGTGTTCAGTCCGTTTTATTTCTTGGGTGTCGTAAGAGGCGATTAATGAAAATGAAAAATGAAGTAAATAGTTTATTTGCGGAAAGACGAATATCTCACAATCCTAAGCCAAACCTGAAATCGTGGCACAAAACAGAAAATAATGGCGCAACATGTTGGAGGCCAAGATACACTTCAGTTCGCTGAGCCAGTGAGGTAAGTAAGTACCGACCCTGGCTAGCGTGGTATAGTAGGCCAAGTCATTCTGTTAACTCACAATGCTATAGTAACGCACGTCAGACCTCTCCTATGTCCAGCAATGGACTGAAGATAGTAAAAATTGATTATAAAGCTAACTTCTGAAGATAATACATAACCACTGCCGTTGTTGTAATATACGTAAAAAAATAGTACTACAGCCTGACCAAGGAGAGCTGGGACAAGGAGATTTCACGCTCTAATTAAAACTATACTCCAACACGTCTTATAAAAGTTCAAAATAAGAGAAAGGTTACTGATACCTCAAAAGGGACAACTGGGCTCTCATGCTCGGGTCACTCGTATTAAAAAGTTACAGATTACAATCATAATAACCCATTGACCTTAAAACGGACGAAATCTTGTTTTAAAGAAATATTTGAATTCATATGAGCATAATGTTAATATTGTACTGAAATTCTAATCAAAACGATCTGCAATTAAAACTTACTGACGCTGCATTGGTTGCGGTTCGATTGCAAAACACTTATTTGTGCCTTTTAATCGTTTCATTTTGTTCCAGTACATAGCAAATGTGTTGGCTTCTAGTTGGACATTGCATTCAATGGCGCTTACAATGGTTTCATTGAATGCATTTGCAATTACGCCGGCGAAACACAGTAAACACATGTTTATTTCCTGGACGAAGTAATTTTAATAGGATAACTGAATTTGAGGAGTGAAATATTTGGTATCTTTTCCAAAACTGTAGAGATTGTTATTTTTATATCTAGAGATATTTATTTTTTACACATAGTTTGTATAATTGTAGCAATGTAAATATCATCAGTAAACTATGGAGTAAATTGTGTGTGATTTTTCTGTGTTTCGTCGTAACTTACGACGCTGGATCATGAAGATGTTCATAGACGAGCATATGACGACTTACCTGTACATTTGTAGAAACATTTGTAGAAAACCCTTCCCTCTTATTTCCGAACATAGAATTCGGATGATATTGTAACCTTTGTCAACAGAAGCCCGCTTACATCATGAAAGCGAGACTACAAAATTAGATAATAGAAAAACCACCCCTATCCAAGAATAAGTAAAGAATTCTGACCCATTTTCTGTCTTACATATTTATTTATTTTACACTTACTTTTAATTACTAATTGTACAAAATTTAAATACTTTATAGGACATTTTATGACTAAATAGAGTACAAAGGGCGGCCTTATTGCTGAAAGCGATTTCTACCAGAGAACCTTTGGATGGAGATATTATTGGTCCATAATACATAATGCCTTGTTATATTGAAAATTCATGTGTTGGGACTTTATGTGCTGTTGAAACTTTTTTTATTCAGTAGTGCCCGCGGTATTTTATCTTTTTTGGCGTTATTTATTAGTTTAGATGAGAATTTCAGAATATTGCGTAGTTTTATTGACACGTTGGATCGCAAAATTTTTTAAGATTATTTTACAGTTTATGAATCAAACAAAGTGTTGTCTCGTATGGCGGTGGAACCCACAACATTCGGCGTGGTGTAAAGTTGCGAGGCTACTGTTTAAACCACTATGCCAACAGTGCAGATGATCCTGATTTGAATTCCTTCTTACAACATAATTAAATGTATCTAAAAGAAATCTTTTCAAATTCTAAGCTACAATTCTTGGCAACCTGTACCTTTGGCAAATCATTCATTTCAGTAACGAAGTGTACGAGGTTCTTTCGTGTGAAAACGTGCTAGCAGACTAGACATGCTGGCAGCAAGCCAAACTCTAAATAATAGCACGTATGTATGTACTACCTAATTGTGTATTATATTTTGGCGGTTATGAGGTTTAATAACTTCGTGACAAACGATGAAGAATTTTATGAGAAAATACGTTGGGTGACATCAAAAAGAGAAATCAGTTCCGGCAATCATCAAGATCTTTGACAGTTGCTATACTCAGTCCTTAGAATGTACTGATAATGTGCCAAGCCATGGATCGTCGAGTTAAGCGCTGTGGAAAGTTAATATTTTGTCAAATCGGGTTAGACTAGTTACATACGGACCTCGGGCTCTAAGACGAAAACTCTCGGATAGAACTGTAACAATACTAGTATGATGATAAATATGATGTACCTTATCGCCATGGTTGGCAGGCGATTGGCGATCCCATTGGTGTATGGCTTTGATGCTAGGCGCTGTTGCCCATGTAGCATCTTTTAGTTTGCTTCCAACCAGTTCTGGATAGTTTGACAACTTCTTTCGGTTGTTTGTATCTGTTCCAGTTGATAGTATGGCCATCACGTTATTATTGTATCAAAACAAGCTCAGTAATTTTGAACAAACGTGTAATAAACATCCAATGAAACTCCTTACAAATTTTAATAATTTTCAATATTGGTATGACACTTGGTACATCACATTATCACAACTTTACGCAGCCAACGATCTTTGTAATAAAATTTCTGAGAGCTAAAAGAGATCCTATAATTTCAAAGTCAAATGTTCCACAAAGTTTTTACTCAGTTTCATCCCTCAGACAGTTATAAGGGTTGAGCGTTTGATCGATTTATCGAATCTGGCATCACATTATTGCCTTTTTAGTATCGGGTTTTTGTACTTTCTCGTATTTAGGGTATTTATAACGGACCGGTTTTTATACAAATTCTCTTATTTGTTGTATGAATATAATGTACGAAAAGATTTTAATAGGTTCTTTTTTTGTTGTAGTACTTTTAAGATCAATTTCACATACATAAATTGTAAGTCTATAAAAAATAAACTATAGGTTTCTCTAATAACATAATTATTATGTACGATTCATAGAGCTGAGCACGGGCCTCTCATCACTATGAGGACGGTTAGATCATATTATTATGCCAACGCACTGGCCAACTACTGGTCAGCAGAAAAAACATGTCTTTCGAAAACATTATTAAATAGGGAGCTCACAAATTATAGTTTCCTCAAGATGTTTTCCTTCCCCGATAAGCAAGCGATAATTAACAGTTTTGTGACAGGCTCCAGGTGATTTTTAAATAAAAATTATTCAAGTGTTTTTCATCGAATGACGCAACCCCGTCCTTTACTCTTCGTTTCGTTACTAAAACTGAAGCTACTGAGCAGCTCAGGTATGGGGAGTCAGGGGAAGTTTATAAAACTTAAAAACCAACATTCGTCCGGAACCTGTGAGGCCACACCTTCACGGTAATGTTATAAAAATGTAACGTCCATACTTAAAGGTTAACACACATTTCGTAAGCCAGTAGTACGCAACTTGAGCTTGACTCTCAGCGTAGCAGTATTTTAAGCTCTCTTCTAGCCTAGTAGCTGCCTACTACTAAAAACCAAACTACTACTGAACATTCATGATTCCAGAAAATTCGACTGTCAAGGGCAATGTACTGAATCACTGGTATCTGTTTTCTGTACGGCGTTCCTTACATCATCATCATCATCGGACCTGTATATATACAATCCCACTGCTGGGCACGGGCCTCCTCTCACTATAGAAGGGTAAGGCCATAGTCCACCACGCTGGTCAAGTGCGGATTGGCAGACTTCACATGTCTTACGAGAACATTATGGAGAACTCTCAGACATGTAGGCTTCCTTACGATGTTTTCCTTCACCGTTTACCAAGCGATTATTAACAACATAATACGCACATAACTTCGAAAAGTTATTGGTGCGCGCCGAGGATTCGAACCTGAGAGCCTCTGCGTAGAAGTCCATCGGTCTATCCACTAGGCTATCGTCTGCCTACACGTCTCCCGTTCTTTGCACCCAGTATATGATTTCCGAGGCAATAGGAGTATAGGTAGAACTCCGAAATTACATAGATCGTGCTTATATGCTTCGTTCTTAGCTCGACATTAGATATCTGTTGATTTCCTCTCTTTTCGAAACTACACTTTTCTATTGGGGAGTTTAAAAATACAGGTGTATTTCCAAACTCTTTATCTACACATTCTGTTAATCCTAGCTGTAAAGTTGTCGTACAAAGGCTACAAACGTGACACCAACGAAGCTCAACTTTGTCACAAATAAACGAATCCGAATGCATTCCCAGGAAATTTAGAGCCATTTGAGATCGAACTACTTTGTACAACGTTACTGAATGGTCCTTCAAACGTTATATAAATGGAGTTTTCTTGTTATAAGGGTTAGTGTTCATGGTATTGTAATGTTTGTGATATCTTGATGTATTAATCTAGTGTTCCTTACAAAAGGTGCAGTAAAGTAATATCAAAAGTATTTTAATCATTCGAGACTAATTCCATCCACATAACCACTATCGAACCCGTAACGAATTTTATCAAAAGTATTTTGGAGCGAATGAGTGAAGAAAGAATGACGTATCAGATATACATATAAGGCAAATGTGTGTGGGCTAGTCGGTCACGGCAGACCTCGTTGGACATTCGTCGACCAAATTGGAGACATCCTAAGAAACGGTAAGGTCCGAAGTACCTGAAACCGGCGAGTATGTATGAAAAGAGTTATGAGTGTAGAGGAAGCGCGTGAGGTTTGTTAGGAGAGGAGCAAGTGGCGTCCTGTTGTATCTGCCTACCCCGACGGGAAAAAGGCGTGAGTATACGATGTATATATGTAAGTATTTTGGAGCACCACTGACATGCACATTAATGCCAGAGTAAGGCATTTAAATGGATTTAACTGACTATTTTTTGCTTCATATCAACTTATTTAGTTTCAAGATGATTAGAAGGTAGATGCTTCCTGAGGCTGGTTCATGGCAATTTGAAGGCAATATTCTTTTAATATATACAACAAAATAACATTAAATTGAGTTCAGTTGTATAGCAGTAAAACAGAAATAAACATAAAAGAAATAAAATACTCAAAATATCCCTAATAACTTGAAATAACTTTGATGTACTAAATTAAGTAAGTATCGCTACTTGTTATTAAAGTACGGACTAAGCTCGGATTACTGTAACTTACTTACTTAGTGTTATATTTCAGTACAACACATTAACCTAAGTTCTTTCGAAACGTTCTTGGAGCGCTGAAGTAATAGTTCTTTTGATAATCGATTTTAAACTTTCGCGATTTGTATAGGTACATCATACAAAATAATTTAGCGGGTCTTAATCGCGTTAACTTAACTTATTTAAGGTATAAATACCTATTTGTTTCCGACGTTTCGCTCGTCTTGCACCGAGCTTGGTCGCGGAGAGACTGACCGCGACCAAGTCTCTCCGCGACCAAGCTCGGTGCAAGACGAGCGAAACGTCGGAAACAAATAGGTATTTATACCTTAAATAAGTTAAGTTCTTTTGATCTTCATATTTTACATACGACATCTTGTTCTGACTAACATAATATTATTGCAGAGCCGAAAAACTGCAGGTAGAACAATGGAACTTGGAATAAGACTTTCTTTTATGTTCTAACACCCACTAAGGAGGAATTTATCATTTTTCTCTCCAAAGTGGGTAAAATAGAGGTCTAAAATAGGCTTGAAAATCCTCAAATGAATTTCTCATTAGAAAAATACTAAAAATGATCCTAATGTTATTGAAAGTATCTCTTAAGTCATATCCGTTTTGCAAAATAATCCTGGTAAGTTAATGTGGTAATGAAGTAGTACAAGTAAACCAGGTCGCGTAATAGATAGTGAGAAATATTGATAAGTAACGAGTACTTTATTGTGCTACAATCTGTACCTATAAATGTAACAAGGAAACTGAATATATTTTACTCTTGCTCTTGCACTTTAACGGTATTTCGTGTGTTAACTTTGGGTGACCATGTCACGTTTGAGATCATCTAGAGTGTAGTTGATCTCAAACGTGACATGCTCACAGAAAGTTTAAATCTAGACTTTCTAGAGAGACATCGAAGATAATTATATACTAGTTTTTCCTGCAGCTTCGCTCACGTCGTGAACGGTTATTAGGACATAAGGTAACCCATGTGTTATACGGATGTATATATTTTTATTATTTGTACTGTTTCATCAAAATCAGTTAAGTAGCAATCGGCGTTCTTACAACAACAAGCTCTACGCCTGAGATAGATTAAAATTGTTATTTGCTTCAGTTTGTATAGTGGGGCTGATTAAATATTTATGCCTAATACTAGAGCTGGTTCATGAAGAAAAACGATATTACTCTTTCTATAGGATATCAGCACTGCTGCAAGCGCCATGTCGAAAAGAAAATCTAATAATTTTTTATCCGCCCCCTAAACCATAAACTAAATGTGCGGGCGAAACCGTAAATTAATCTATTATTTTTATAAACCTTTCAAAAATATTTTCAGTACGGAACAATATTGTCAACTAAAATAATTATAAAGCTGCAGAACTGCTAACTAGTACTTCGTTATAATTGGATTTTCAAATTATTCTTAGGTTGTACTTTAAGGACGCGTTTACAAAATTAGTAGGTACAAAATCGCGTCACTACAGCGACACGGCGGCAACAGTACGTACTACGTACGGTAATTTGCGGAAATGTAGTTCAACTGAATAACTTTGAGACTTAGAATTTTTTGTGATATGTATCTATGTGTTATAGGCCTGGCTGTGCAAATTACGTACAAATAAGTTTCTTATTTTTATATACCTAAATGGACATTATTACTTTATTTTTTCCATTATGTTGATTCAGGATATATTTCGGTATTTAGATATTATTTTGCTTCTTGCGTTGAAATCTGGTAAGATTATGTGGACTGATGGTATACCATCCCATTCAAGTGTTGCGACTGGAACTCATAAAAGAGTAGACCTAGTTATGCCAGGTTGGGGCTCATTTTATTTGTTTTAGTGAGACCCTACCACTGGTACTAGTGAAGTAACCTTCCAAGGTTATTCGATGAGTCTTACTGGTACTCTTATGTGAGTAGAGCTAGGCATGCCGAGTTTGGGCTCATTTTGTTTGTACATAAAAGACCCTACCACTGGAACTTATGAAGTAACCTTCCAGGGTTATTCGATGACTCTTGCTGGTTCTTATATGTGAGTAGAGCTAGGCATGCCGAGTTTGGGCTCATTTTGTTTGTACATAAGAGACCCAACCACTGCAACTTATGAAGTAACCTTCCAGGGTTATTCAATGACTCTTGCTGGTACTCATATGTGAGTAGAGCTAGGCATGCCGAGTTTGGGCTAATTTTGTTTATACATGAGATACCCTACCACTGAAACTTATGAAGTAACCTTCCAGGGTTATTAGATGACACTTGCTGGTACACATATGTGAGTAGAGCTCGGCATGCCGAGTTTGGGCTCATTTTGTTTGTACATGAGATACCCTACCACTGAAACTTATGAAGTAACCTTCCAGGGTTATTCGATGACTTTTGCTGGTTCTTATATGTGAGTAGAGCTAGGCATGCCGAGTTTGGGCTCATTTTGTTTGTACATAAGAGACCCAACCACTGAAACTTATGAAGTAACCTTCCAGGGTTATTCGATGACAATTGCTGGTTCTTATATGTGAGTAGAGCTCGGCATGCCGAGTTTGGGCTCATTTTGTTTGTACATAAGAGACCCAACCACTGAAACTTATGAAGTAACCTTCCAGGGTTATTCGATGACCCTTGCTGGTACTCACATGTGAGATGTGAGTAGAGCTAGGCATACCGAGTTTGGGCTCATTTTGTATGAACATCAGAGACCCTACCACTGGAACATACCTAGCTCTACTCACATATGAGTACCACTAAGAGTCTTCGAATAAACCTGACAAACCTGAAAGGTTACTTCATAAGTTCCAGTGGTAAGGTCTCTTATGTACAAACAAAATGAGCGCAAACTCGGAACGCCTAGCTCTACTCACATATGAGTACCAGCAAGAGTCATCGAATAACCCTGGAAGGTTACTTCATAAGTTCCAGTGGTAGGGTCACTTATGTACAAACAAAATGAACCCAAACTCGGCATGCCTAGCTCTACTGACATATGAGTACCAGTAAGAGTCATTGAATAACCCTGGAAGGTTACCTCATAAGTTCCAGTGGTAGGGTCTCTTATGTACAAACAAAATGAACCCAAACTCGGCATGCCTAGCTCTACTCACACATGAGTACCAGCAAGAGTCATTGAATAACCCTGGAAGGTTACCTCATAAGTTCCAGTGGTAGGGTCTCTTATGTACAAACAAAATGAACCCAAACTCGGCATGCCTAGCTGTACTGACATATGAGTACCAGTAAGAGTCATTGAATAACCCTGGAAGGTTACATCATAAAATGCAGTGGTAGGGTCTCTTATGTACAAACAAAATGAGCCCAAACTCGGCATGCCTAGCTCTACTCACACATGAGTACCAGCAAGAGTCATTGAATAACCCTGGAAGGTTACTTCATAAGTTCCAGTGGTAGGGTCTCTTATGTACAAACAAAATTAGCCCAAACTCGGCATGCCTAGCTCTACTCACACATGAGTACCAGCAAGAGTCATTGAATAACCCTGGAAGGTTACCTCATAAGTTCCAGTGGTAGGGTCTCTTATGTACAAACAAAATGAACCCAAACTCGGCATGCCTAGCTGTACTGACATATGAGTACCAGTAAGAGTCATTGAATAACCCTGGAAGGTTACTTCATAAAATGCAGTGGTAGGGTCTCTTATGTACAAACAAAATGAGCCCAAACTCGGCATGCCTAGCTCTACTCACACATGAGTACCAGCAAGAGTCATTGAATAACCCTGGAAGGTTACTTCATAAGTTCCAGTGGTAGGGTCTCTTATGTACAAACAAAATAAGCCCAAACTCGGCATGCCTAGCTCTACTCACATATGAGTACCAGCACGACTCATCGAATAACCTTGGAAGGTTACTTCACTAGTACCAGTGATAGGGTCTCACCAAAACAAATAAAATGAGCCCCAACCTGGCATAACTAGGTCTACTCTTTTATGAGTTCCAGTCGCAACACTTGAACGGGATGGTATACCATCAGTCCAGATAATCTTACCAGATTTCAACGCAAGAAACAAAATAATATCTAAATACCGAAATATATCCTGACTCAACATAACGGAGAAAATAAAGTAATAATATTCTAGCTCGTCTCTGCTTGTACGTAATTCGCACAGAATACGAGAAGTATCAAATTGATTTTAGCGAATATTTTGTATTCGTATATTGCTTTTTTCGTCCTCGGGCTGCAGCGACAAGCGACATAGAGTCCACTCCCGACGGCGCTCAAGCGCAGACTGAGATCTCATTGCAGAATTCGGATATATAAATCAAGAAAGTGGCTAAATAAAACGAACCTTATTGCCACATATTAAGACACACGTATGCGAGCAAAATAGAAGAAAAATGTAAGATGATTTTTTGCTTTTTTTGAGTCAATTTACAATATTTTGAAAAAAAATAATCAAATTGTTTTTGAGTTGACTATATTTACTACCCTATTCTATCTTTGAAAATCTAAATAAATGTAAAAATAGAGAGAAAATTGTACCCAAAAATAGCAGTATATGCCTATTTTTGACTTAAGAGGCCGTTTCGAATCGATTTTACATTAATATTAATTAAATATTTTTTATTTATTTTCAAATTGATTTATAGATAAAAAAGTAATCAATTTATCGTAATCATTAGTTTTATTAGTTATTATCTAAAATTGTCGTAAAATGTACCGGAAATATGTGGTTTTTTGATACAAGCGTAAACGCGTCCTTAAACTACGAAAATGACAATCAAGCTACGGTTTAGGCAGCGATAGCCTTGTGTATACCAACATGCTGCCTTTCTGAGGATATTTTTTATGAACCTAATAGACGACAAACGTGGTGACGGATTACCTGATGGTAATCCGTCACCACGTTGGCCACACACTCACACGAAAAACAAACAAACCTGATGGTAAGCAATTACCACCGCCCATGGACACAAGTAACACCAGAGGAGTCACAATTGCGTTGCCGCCCCTTAGGAATGGGAGGAAGAAAGGGATGAGGGAGAAGGATATGGGTATGGGACCTCCGGCGCTCTCACTCACCGAACGAAACGCAACAGTATGGATAATATATTTTCCCGGTCAATATAAAATCAGGGCACGCGCGTCTGACTTTTCGTAGTAATTTGCGTAAATAATTATTAATTATCACTTTCTGTGCGCTGTGAAGTAAATGACACATATGTCAGGTCATCGTGCCACGTGGTGTGCTTTGCAATCGTTGCTTAATTTGCCGAAAGGCCGAAAGAGACATACAATACACAAAATGTAATTCCAAACAAAACAACTTTTGAATATGAAATAAGTTCGGAAACTGAATTGAAGGTAAGAGACAAAACGGTATTGTTTTACGTTGTAAGACGAAACGTTAATAACAATACATTATAAGCTTGTGAATGTGTATGTCGTTAGATAAGAAGTTAATGTGAGTTAGCAGCTGTGAGTTTGTAAATGCTTTCTGTTTTTGATTTTTCTTGTGAGTGTGTGATCCGGTGTCGGGGCTTTTAGACTGTCTGAAGGCCTCCGAGATGGCCTAACGATACTGGTTCTGAGACAAGATCTGGAACTGAAAGCTTTAAGTGCTCTCTGTAGCACGGTGGTGCTCTGATGTAAATGCTACACGCGGTCACACATCCAAATAGTAACTTGTGCAAGTGTTGCAAAATTTTGCCTTTTACGATCTAAGGTGACACGTCATGGAAAAAAAATCGGGATCAAATGAAATCCTTCCTAAGACTTGGTTACCGCAACAAGCCACTGTTATCATAGAGCTCAGCAGAAGCTTCTATCCTGTAAACCAAATAACTAGTGAATACTAGTAAAATTTTATTGTGTTTACACGCCTTTTATTGAGCTTACATTAGAGCTTAGGCTCCTTCACATTGGTTATGCGCGTTCCTTGTGCGTGCGTTCGGCGCGCGCCCGGTGGCGTATTTACAAAGCCTATACCATTAGAGTGAAAGTGCAAACTGAACTGGCTTAGCTTTTGTTTGACAAGAACTTGACGAACTTGACCTAGTCTATACTAGTACAGAAATTAACTGAAATCGCGTAGACTTTGTAAAATAAATTCATTCTAACATTGCAGCAACAAATGCTATTCAATTTGGGTCTAGGTTTAGGACCACAATGTGCCTAGTGCCTAGTTTTGGTTGGTTAGGTGCGACTGTATGTAGGTAATTCAAGTAACTAAATAGGTTATGTTAGGTTCTCTTTTGACATTTAAACTTACTTAAGTAATATAAATTGACATTCAATAATATTTTTTGACATTTAAATATATGACATTTTATTGTTTAAATTTTTATAATTTTACGTATTGTTTACAACATGTATTTTACTATGTATTAGCATGTAAAGTTGGGAGTACGATGTGGGCATTATTAAACATATAAGCAAATAGTTGTGGCAACCTGTCTGATGGCTTAGGCTGACATGCTTATGCATACACCTTCTGATGGCGTGGAGGCATAGTGATACAGATCGTGCTGGCTCCCTCAATCAAGGTTGAGCCGTACGATTGCTGTTGAATGCGGGCCATCAGTGGGCCGAGTCAGTCAAAAGCGTCAGATGATTTCCTGCATTGTACTTGCATACTAAACCCTTTTTTTTGTCTGGACTTTAAAAGATCAAGAAAAGACTAAAGAAATTGAAGTGACAAAAAAAAATAATGACTCTGAGTTTGTTTCGGCTTTTCTTCTCAAGAAGCCATTTAGCTAGGAAAAGCCGGCCTCATCTAGAATAGGGTTTTGACATGTATAAGTGTTGTAAACAACCAAAATGCAGAAATAAATATGTCTTTATGTCTTTATGACCCTTAACCCAAAAATAGGAGCCCTGCGAAGCAGGGCTCCGTCAACTTAGTTTATATTATATTATATCAGTAAGTAGACTTTATGTCCAATTAAATAGTTTTTAATAAACTAAGTTGACGGTGCCCATTGTGATCGTAGGCTCAGCTAGTAAATCTTAATGTTAAAATGCTAGAACATGGTCATACTAACAAATAGAGTCGGCCAATAGCCAGTTAGCAATTAAAAAATGTCCCTGAAGCATCCTGCTGAATATTTGAAGAAATCTGTTTGCGGCTGTAGAGGCTACTAAGCAGACCACCAGTCAGCTAAAATTGTCATTACAGCGTAGGTCCTGCCGATTATTTGTAAAATTATTTAAAAGACATACTTCACTAAGAATAAGTCTTGTGTAACGGGACTATACAAACGTGCAGTAGACAAAGTGCAAATTTGGCTGCACGGCTAGCGTAGTGGTTTATGCGCTGAGTGTCGTGGGTTCGATTCCCACACGAGACAACACTTGTGTGCTCCATAAATTGTTGTTTCGAGTCTCGGTGTTCATTGTGTCTGTTGGTTGTTTGTAAACTCCCCCGCGACACAGGATTCCTAGTGCGGGAGATGTCTTTTAAAAAAAAAAAAATTTGCGCATCATACTTTTTTTGTCTCATTTAGGAATTGAACCCACAACACGACTACTACAACATACGCGCAGCTACTCTTCTTAACACGAAAACCTTGATTCAGTCGATTACAGAACTAGTAAGACTTATACAAAATATCTTATTTCCTTATTCAAACAATCAGGAACCTATTTAGTCAATATTTCTGATTAAAACTCGTACCAATTCAAAGCTTCGCACGACTTTTATGTCGTTCGTATAATACATGCTATGCTGGGATATAACTTTTGTTATCAACTTGAGCCGGAGCGATTTTCATAGTCATTTAGGGTCGATCGATGGAAACCAAGATTAGGCGCGGCATCCGCCAAAACGGAGCTAAGCTAAGTATAGAACTCTACGGCAGGGGTGTGTTTTCATCAATATATATGTACATTTATTAAAAAGCTGAGGAGTTTTTGTTTGGTTGAACGCGCTAATCTTAGAGGTTCGATTTCAAAAATAGTTCGATAGCCTACATATCGAAGAAGGCTGAAGGCTATATAAGATCACGCTATAAGCCATGGCTGTGGAGCAGAAGCCCTAAATAACGCGGGTGCAATCACGGGTTCAGCTGTTCAGCTTCACGTAAAATATACAATTAGATTTTGAATAGCTCACAATCATCCTAGTGTTTTCCCGGGTATGATCCAGACACTCGCTACGCTAGTCGGAGACCAACGGCATTCAGAGGGTATCGGGTTCGAATTCAAGGTGCGAAAAGTCAGCACTTTTCGCACTTATGTGCGTGTTGAATAAATAATTATCGCCTTACCAGTGCCTCAAAGAGTCGTCGGCCCAACTGTCAAAAAGATCTTTGTCATTCGTTTAAGGGTCGTAGCACACGTATCAACTCGGAAAGGGATCGGCACCGTATCAACTGGAGCCGTTCAGTATTATATGTATGGAACTCCCTACTGCAACGCACACTAATTGGAATCGTAACGTAATCGCCTCGCCTCGGGACAAGCTCACGAACCGCGGTGCAGTGCGTGGTCGCCTTACAGTTCCCGCGCTTACGGTTCTCCGTACGCTAGCTTACGGCTCTCCGTAGCCTAGCTTACGGCTCTCCGTAGCCTAGCTTACGTCTCTTCGTCCACGCCCCTCCCGCGGTCTGCTGATTAAAAAACAAAGTGTCGCTACGCCATTGTATTCTGTAGTTGTAGTAAGAGGTGTATAAAAAGCTCTCTAACAATATTTATTAACTCTTCTATATTATTTCCTTAAGCCGTTAAATATTTCACGTAGGCAATCTCACAAAAAGTGGCTCTAGACATACTTATCTATAAAAAAGCAAAATATATTTCCCTCATAAAATATCATCCCTAATAATAAGTGGGTACAGTTTAGCGCTAAAAGTCTGACATTGGATTATGAAGTTGGTGCGAACGAAGTGGAACAATCGTTCAGTCGAGATCAATAGCGAAGCGGCGATAGCCCAGTGGTGTACGTAACGAACTGCCGAGACGATGGTCTCGGGTTCGATCCCCAAGTACCCTGGGCACACACCTCTCAATTTTCGAAGTTATGTGTGTATTATAAAATTTTATTATCCCTTGCTTAATGATGTGCCCGGTAGATGGCAATATGCTCGCCCCCTATTACATCGGGACCGAAACATAACTGGAGAAGTGTGGGTGTGTAATACACCTCTGCCTACCCCTTCAGGGGTTAAAGGTGTGAAGTTCTGTTATTACGATAGTCGATTGAGTAGCAAAACTTTTTGATGGCCGATCGAATTTAGATGGAATCCATTAAAGAATTATTGGAGACCATATAGACCGGTTTTAAATAATAAGTAGGGTCTGAGGTCAAAAGTTATTGGAGACTGGTTTTTAAAATACATGAAGCAATATTTTTACATATTAAATTCATAGCCTAATCCATACATATATTGTGAACTAGGCTTCGTTCTCGATTTCGCCTGCGAGGGTGTCAGTAATCTTGGTTAAAGTAGAGAATTAACTTCTTGTACGAACTGTAAGAGATTCATGATCGACGGTGTAACGTGCTGTCTGAAGCATAATTGAGAATGAATTTTAAGTTCGGTCACCCATTACTTATCCAGCTCTAGAGGAGGTCGCTTAACCTCACGAAGCGTTAGACTCATTTCTCTCTTTGCCACTTAGTTTTACTTCATACGGACATAACTTAATCCGTTACATTGAAAGCTGGTTTATACGCGATGCTTTTAAGTTCTTAACTTCACGTAACCATTACTTCTTTAAAGTCAAAGTCAAAAGTCAAAAAACATTTATTCATCTGGGTCACAAAGTGACGCTTATGAACGTCAAATTTTTATGTACATTACTTAATGCTTCTACATTTACATTTACTGCCCATTCGCAAAGCAATAGGTAGAACCACGAGAAAGAACGGGCAATAAAACTCGTGGCCACTCTTTTTAATCGCCAGTGTTATGTTACATATTTTGTTTTTGTAAGGAGCTGCAACTGTTTCACATTGTAATTAATTACTTGTAAATAGTAATTAGGAACATACATAATACTTAAATAATTAATGCAGTTACCAATTTAACTGCTGTAGTAGCCTTCCAGTGTGAATATTGTGTAACAGGAGCATCCACTTACGTCTTATAATGTAGGCAACTCGCGACCATGTTCATAACTATATGGTGGAAATATATGTTACATAAGTGACTGTATATGAATACACAAAATTACTAAAACATTAGTTTACAGCCCATAATCACGAGTTATCTTCATCTTACAGTGCAGTAAAACTTTAATAAAATTAGTGGAACAACAATGCAAATGTAAATGTAGTACCTAAGTTGAATGACCTAATAATACATGAACAGTAATTTAAAAGAACTAGAAATATTATATAAAGATTAACTGAAAAATGCAAATTATCTATATAATTCTAATTAGGTATAAAGATCATGAGTTGTCTAGCGTAAGTGACCAGCTATCCTTATCACTGAAATAATCATTAATAGTATAATAACCTTTCTTAATAAGGCAGTCTTTTATTTTAGTTTTAAATGTACTAAATGGTAATTTTGTCGTAAAACGCTCTGAAAGTATTTTACTTAACACTACGTAAAGTTAAAGACACAGTGCAGCACTGACTATGAAGCTTTGTAACCATTGGATAATTATATGGTGATATTTTATTGTTTACTAGCTTCGCCCGCGGCTTCGCACGCGTGAATCGAATACTAATATATAAAGCTGAAGAGTTTGTTTGTTTGGTTGAACGCGCTAATCTCAGGAACTACTGGTCCGATTTTAAAAATTCTTTCGTGTTAGATAGCCCATTTATCGAGGAAGGCTATAGGCTATTTAACATCACGCTATGAGCGACGTGAGCGGAGTAGTAGCCCTAAATAATGCGGGTGTAACCGCGGGCATCTTCTAGTACTAATATATAAAGCTAAAGAGTTTGTTTGTTAGTTTGGTTGAACGCGCTAATCTCAGGAACTACTGGTACGATTTGAAAAATTCTTTCAGCGTTAGATAGCTCATTTATCGAGGAAGGCTATAGGCTATATAACATTACGCTATGAGCGACGGGAGTAGAGCAGTAGCCTTAAATAACGCGGGTGTAACCACGGGCTCATCTAGTTTTTAACATAAAGTTTCCTCAGCAATAACATTATTGATGAAAACCGTAGGAAAATCGTTCGGTAGTTTTTGAGTTCAGCGCGTTCATACAGACAGACGGACGTGTAGGGGAGCTTATTTTAGAATATGTAAAGAAGACCTAGTCACGTATATAATTGACAAAATGAAGACTTTGGGTTGCGGAGGGCAGACGGTAGTCGCTTTGTGGAAAAGCTAATATTCTGTGAAATCCCGTTAGACTAGTGAGCGGATCCCAGGCTGCAAATGGGTTAACGCTGGAAGAATGATGAATATTTTGTATGGAGCTTATGTACAGTCGATTTTTCTAGTAACCAAATCCTTGGATAGATCCAATATTATGACCAGCCGTAACAACATCAAAACCAGGTGACCTAATAAGTTATCATCGGTAACAAAGTATCAAAACATCCACGCAAAAGCGAACGCTCTCAGGCACACCCATATATTTCATTGTATGCGTCCCATTGATATCAATTTCCCTGGTTTCAGCAATAAAATATCAATTTGGTGATATTTATTGTTCGTACGAGAGGAAGATATGAACAGATACTGACTTATAAAGGTAGCGTATTTGTGATTTGCTTGCTACGTCAAACACGTACGTATTTGTAGTACATGGGATTCTGCCTTTTCGCCGAATATTGTTTGGCCGATTATCACTTGCCAACCAACGTTTCGCCTATTTTTCACTTTGACGACTAACGATTGTCAAATCTTAATATATAAAATCCTTGCGTTACTGACTGACTGACAGACACGCTACAGCCGAAACTATTGAGCGCAGGAAGCTGAAATTTGGGATGTATGTTCCTTGGGAACCGTAGGGGTGCACTAAGAAGGGATTTCCCGAAATTCCCACGGGATCGGCCATAACGGGTAAATTAAAAAAAAATGCAGGCGTAGCTGCTGGCGTCCTCTAGTTTTTGTATAACAACGTTTCATTTGGTAGAATTATTGTTAAGCTGATTATTGTAATGACAAAAAACGTTTGGGGCATTTATCTATTGTCAAATTATTAGGCCAGACAACTTTTAGACGAATAACGTTTCGTCTGTTCAGGTGATGTTTCGGGAAGTTCAGGTGAAATCGAAAGGAATCGGTTACGTTAGGTAAGGTTATTATGCTGATAAACAATGCACGTCAACTGAAACAATGGCTGGTTAGGTTAGGTTAGAACTGCGAACCAAATCGCTTTTATTTCACTACACAGGGCATTTAAAAATACTGCATCGGTTAGGTTAGAACTGCGACAATAAAAGGAAGACCAAACGTAAAGTTGGCAACTGTGAGGTTGGGAAATAAAAACAAAATTATATCACAAGTTGGCAAATGATTATTCTGCGAAACGTTAGTTGGCAAGTGATAATCGGCTGAACAATTTTCGGCGAAAAGGCAGAGATCCATAGTACATACATAGGACGCATAATCGCAATAACGATCGCATAATAACATTGTTCCCTAGATGAGTAGGTAGAATTTCGACTCAGATATCTTTTAATTCTTTTAATTGCCATGTATTTCATTTCTTACCAACTTTGTTTGTTGTGTGTAGAGCTTATGGACCACTCTCGCCTTCAACATGGTTCAAACATAAATTCTGGTATCGGATCAAGAACCAGCGCCGATGGTTTTATAAAAAATACCGTGATTTTATAATTTCCGATTGAAAATTGTATTTTCCCATATCGACTTAAGGAAATTTATACAGGATGTGCGATGCCCAAATAATAACTTCAATTATCAACCTACTTAAATATATAAAAAAACTTTTGTACTGCATATTTTTGAGAATGATATAAAAATATAGGAGTACGTGCTGTCTTAGCCAAAAAGTTGTTCGTCCAAAAAGTCAATAAAAAGAAAACTTTTCCGCGGCAAACAAAGCTTGTAACGGCCCATCCTTGTTTAAGATCTTTCTTTCATTACCCAAATTGAAAATAAGAAGCGATATAAAAACTTAATAAAGCTTAATCAATTTCAAAGAAACCTTGTTCCATGGAGACCGTATTTCAAACAAATTGATGGGGTTTAACGATGATGTTACACCGTTAGATAAGCAGTAAATCGATTGACCAATACCGTGAGACGTTTTTGTTATGTTACCGTGTGTTCTACAACAAAAAGTTAATTTAAAAGTAATCTTTGTGCTGAAATACAAATTATACAAACAATGTTAATTATTAACAACTGTTTGTGGGCTTAAAGAATGGCATAAATAATAATGCTGTAATAAGTTCAATTTAAAACCCATGTACCTAATACATTTAATTTAATTCGATTTTAATTTCTCTGTTTCTTTTTTAATTTTTTGCTGTAGGTACTTAAAATGTGTGTTCAAATATAACATCTTATCAGTCTGTGTCTTTAGTAATTATGTGTGTCATTGTGATTGTTCTTTTACAAATTATGCAAAACGTTGTACTTCGGGCTGTTATTTTCTAGTGAAGTAATACATCCTATTACAAAAAGCGTGAAAAATGAGTGATCATTAAAACTATAGCGAAGTTGCTGCTATAAGATTTTCGCAATTGCAGTGTGTAACTAACCTTACCAAAAGTGCTTTTAAGCAATATATTTCAGCTCCCAATGGCGGTAATTAATTTTAAATTATGTTTTATGCACTGATTGTTATTAAAATTAATGGAGAAATCATTGTTTTTGACTAAATGGAATGGTGAAGGACCTGTATTTAGGAAACAAATAAATTACTGTCGTAGTAACTGAAATTTGGGCTTTTGTAATATATATTTAATAGAATGATATTACAGCAGTCATTAATTTTTATCGTGTCAAAACAACTGACGCACTCAGAAATGATTCTTGTGTTTAAGGTGACTGTAGGAATACTTATCATTATGAATTCAACTTTTTACAAAAATACCGACAATTTTTTTTCCTTCAAATTTAGATGAGAGCAAAATATGCAGAATTCTGAGGTAACAAACATAAAAATTATACAAGTGTTTTGAGAACCTTCTGTTTGAAGTCGGTTGAAAATGGGTGCAACTTTAAAATTAAAAAAGAAAATAGGTATAACCTTAATTCACGTATACCTTGTACAAAGCTGCCAATCATGGGTGAAAAGTACTTTTACTCATCCCTTGAGAGATATCTACTCGTGAATCTAAAAAACTAATTTCAATGTTAGATAGGCCATTTACCGAGAAAGGCTAAAGGCTATATATCATCACGCTATGGGCCACGGGGGCCGAGCAGTAGCCTTAAATAACGCGGGTGTAACTGCGGGCTCATCTAGTAACTGATATATCTAAAAGAAAATACCTGGATAACATGAAAGGGATGAGATCAGCACCAAACAACCAGCGTATCTATTCAACAAAATGTTTCTCTTGTGAAAAGCACCATTGTATTGAATTTTCTTTCGAGTTGTTCTAAAATACAAATGGAAAGGGTGCAGAGAATTTTGAGCTCATTGCTTGTAACACTTTTGTAAGGATAGTGATGCGACACCACTGTGAGAAAGAGAAGGATTACTCTAATCAAATGTGGATGTTGGAGAAGCAATATTATTTTTGTTTCACTAGTCTTACAAAGGATGTCATGGCAGCAGTATAGTAGTTTTGCTTCATAAAAGTGTATAGATTATGTTACATGTTGTTTAACTTTTTTTTTAACGTCCATGTTACGTAATTATCGCTTGTCCCGTGCCTCGGAGAGCACGTTAAGCCGCCGGTCCCGGTTGTCATAAAGATCTTTGACAGTCGTTACAGGGCGTCAGTACCTTCTAAATAAACTGACACTAGTCTAAACCATGGAATATCGCTATCCCTTCGGGTTGCGGAGGTCAGATAGGCAGTCGATCCGTGGAAAAGCTAATATTCAGCCAAATCCGGTTAGACTAGAAAGCGGACCCCAGACTGAAACTGGGATACTTAACGCTAAGAGAAAGATGTTACGTAACATTCAGTATCTACATTAGTTAAACATCCTATAGCCTTTTTTTATAATATGCTATGTATGTTATGTCATGTAATCTGTACTCACCTTAAGGTTTCGCGATGGTGGTGTATAAAAGACGTAAAGAAACATTTATGTTAGTTTATATTCGGAAGTTTTGCAAAAAGAAGAACCAATGTGTATAATTGCCTAGGGATAGGGCAATCATAGGTTCGAATCCCAGCCATTGTACTGCTAAAGGGAAGTCACTATACAACACAATAGTTATATATGGCAGTTGTAGAGTAGGCTAGGATAAGTTCTTTAACCAGCGTAGGATTTATTCTTAATGCGTGTATCGTCTTTTTTTTACAATCAGATAATTTGTTTTTGTAATAAAAATGTTACAGCCGCATCATGCGTTGTAACTGTGAGAATGCTAGGAGGATTCCTAGCATTATCACAGTTACAACGCGAGGTCCACTTTATCATGTCAGCCTAGAGAAGTCCACTGCTGGACATAAGCCTCCCCCAAGGTTCTCCTTACAGACCGATCTTGAGCCGCCCGCATCCAACCGCTTACTTCTAACAAATCTAAGTAATTCCATGAAATCTAATAAACGTACAAATTTAACGACTCCCATAAAAACATTACATAATTTACTCCAATAGTAACTACGAAAGCTAGTTCATATAACGAGCACCTACATAAACTCTAATGTACCTTTAACTGTAAACAGTTTTATTTCAAAAGTTTCAGTCATAAAATATGCTGAGAAACTCTTGTCTTAATGTATGTAACCCGCTCCGAGTAAGTATAATTTAATGAATAATAATAAACACACTGTCGATATAGGTTTAATTTAAAATTTCTAGAAACTTTCTAACCCTTAATTTTGTAATAAAATTATGTGTTTTTCGACTTTATGTACCGGAACCGAGAGTAAGCTTATTAAATTGACAAATTATGACGATATATGCGGCTATGGCATCATAAGCAGCGAAGGCCTGGTAGAGATACCAACAGATTGCTATGAAGAGAGAGATTTAGAAGCTATGTGCGTATTATATTTTCAGTTTTTGCTTATCTCGTGTTTCGCAGAGCACGTAAAGTCGTCGGTCCCAGATGTCATGAAGATCTTTGCCAGTCGTTATGGAATTCTTCCGTACCCTTGAATATACTGACACTAGTGAAAACTATTGAATATCAATGCCGAAACATAGTACAATTATACACACTGTTTCACACCGTGCTGTTTACTGCTGTTTACCCATTGACAATCACGAACTATTTTGATTACCTGAGCATGGACACAAAATTAATTAACATAAACAAGCTTGATTATATTATGCAGATTTAGTTATAAATTAATTAATAAAAAGCAATATATATAGAGTACAGTGACAGTGCTAAATTTACTCTATTTATGGTTCTTTGTCAAAAACACCTTTGGTTTTTTATTTTATCTTTATCTAACTTTTTGTCGCGGCTTCACCTACGTTAGAGTTGGTTCTCGGGACAAAATATCTGATGTTTACGCTGAAAATGTTAACAAAATACTGCAAAGTTTCATCATTATCTGTTGAGCAGTTTTTACGAGTTACATCCATATATCCTCATAAAGCCTAACGATTTAATAGGAGTGAGATAAGAACACATTGTGACCACGTATTGGAAGACGCAGATGAGGTAAGCCTCCCGCAAGGTGGACCGACGATCTAGTTCAGATCGCGGCAAGCGGTTCAAGATTGGTCTTCCTGGAGAGGCTTGGAGGAGGCCTATGTCCATCAGTAGACGTCTCTCGGCTGACAAGATGAAGAACACATTCTTTATTTCCTTTTATTAGTAGTTCAGTATACTCGATATGTACGTTAAGTGTACAAAAGAATTTTCATATTGAAAGCTTTACTAATATTTAAATCCACAAAATTGCGATGTGAAACTTCCTTCGCTCCGTAAATCGCTTAATTTTGTCGAGAGGAGGGCTAATATTTTTAACATACGACAGGCTATTAAATCATTTGTCAGCTGTGCCGTCCATTATTAATGATTTTAGTTTTAATCGCTCCGTTCGCGAAGAGTTGAAGGACATCGATATATTTAAGTAACGTATAAGGCGATGAAATTATTTTGAACGTGTGTTATGTAAGGTTATATAGGAGGTGAAAGAATTTTGACTAGATGGATGACAAGAAGGTTTGGTTGCCCCTGAAGGTCGGATGGTTCGATTCTTATATGGATAAAAAGGAACCTAAATTAAAATTATTTTAGTTTGAGCAAGGCTAACTCTGTTGTTGAAATGTATGGTTTAAATCTGCAGGTCGCCGACATGACCTAACGGTTCTTGTTCTGAGACAAGAAGCGACGACGGCTTTATCTTTGGTGTAAGAGCTACAAGCGGTAACCCATCCAAGCAGTGACCCCTGCCAACGTTGATTTCTTTGCGGATCTGTCTACTAAGTCAAGATGCGTGTCTTGACTTAGTAGACAGCAGTAACACTACAATAGTGTATTTATTGTGTTTGTTCCTCTTTACATTTGAAATAGAAATAGATCTAAAAATCAATAAGAGCAAGACTCTGCATATATTAAAGGTCTTTATCCTTTCATCAATTCATTACATTTGAAAGATTTAATCAAAACTATTTATCCACGAAACTTCTCATGTGAAAAGCAATCAGAGCTGCAACAAAAATACTACAGGTGCAATAAAATTATTTAAAATAGTTCGGCTTCAATTAATGCCAATGTATACGTATGCGAAAAGCTGACATCAGGCTCATATATTGGATTTTAACTGTTGTTCAATTAATTCTCCTCGGGTCAGAGCAAATTATGCTTAGAGCAGGTGAACACAAAGTCAAAATTCAATTATCAGAAAAAGACTTTAGTCGGAGCTTGGATTGGACCTAATATGACATTTATAGATTGTATAAGCTAGTATGCAAAAGCTGGCAATCGTCAAGGTGTTTTACCATGGACGAGAATTTGTTCTTCTATTGCTGTCATGTTAAAAGGGATAGATAGCGATAAAATTAAATATAACTTAAAAAAGTGCTTAGTTTGAGTGCTACGTCAAGATAATATCAACTTTATTAAAATTAGATACAAACGTTAGACAGAAACAATACAAAAAATACTTTCAGGGACACTGTTTGTGCATACATATACGCAGCAAAAAGGTAAGGAGCTATCCAACAAACTGGCATATTGGTACGAAAACCAGCAAATCCATAAAACATAGCTATATATATACATATATTGGTTCGGCGATACACCGAAACCGTAGGTAGGTTCTAGGCGATTTGGAAAAAAAATGGACTGTATTTAAAGGAAGAGGATGTAGGATTGGATACGGGAAGAGGTGATTGTGAGTGGGTATAGGATATTCCAAGGATGGAGGGCACTTACCTTATACGGCAATCTTCTTCGTTTCCGAAGTGGGATAGAGAGGGACGGAAATATGGTATCGCTCACACTTGTACGTGGAACGATTGATGTTGATGCGATTAGTTATAGATAGGAAGGTAGATGGCGCTACCATATATATGTATATATATATATATACAATATTATAAGTTTTGTGAGCGACACTATGAGAATTTTTAAGTGAATAAGGTTATGTAAACTGATGTGGACTGTGAAGAAACTTTCAAAGTTAAGCGGAGATTAAGTTCTCGAGTTTGGGGTCCGAGTTTGTAACCTAACTCGCTAACTCGACAACTTTAGCTTGCTGAGTTTTTTACAGGGAGATTTTGAGGTAACACAATATTTTTGTATGAAACTTGTAGGCCTTGTATGAAGCCGTATTTATGTAAATGTTTTTGTAACTAATTCTTGCGTAGATTGATTTATTTTCATAGCGCTTGTTGGTTGCTAACAGCCTCTGAATGTATACATTAATTGTAAATACTGTTGCTTTTCTCGTAGTAATCGATCAGTAGCTACCTTATATCCAAACGTATGCTCATTTACCAAAATGGCAGTTGAAAATAATCCCAAAGAACAATGCCCATTTCTGGCCCAGTTTGGAACTCATGCACAGCACAATAGAGTTTCAATTTGTTGTTGAATAATCCTTTTAATTTATAACTTAACTAGAGGACGCCAGCAGCTACGCCTGCATTTTTTTAAATTTACCCGTTTTGTCCTATCCCGTGGGAATTTCAGGAAATCCCTTCTTAGTGCACCCTTACGGTCCCCAAGGAACATACATGCCAAATTTCAGCTTCCTGCACCAAATAGTTTCAGCTGTAGCGTGTCTGTCAGTCAGTCAGTAACGCAAGGATTTTATATATTAAGATTTATAGGCGTTACTAAAAGTGTGGCAAGAAACTTATTCAATAAATAGGTTTAAAAAGATGTGTTAACGTCTAAATAGCCAACACGTAATAGATCAGAAATTGCCAGTAAAGAAATCATAATATTAAATCGATTTCACAATTTCTCTACTCAAAGTAATTTTAGTGACTAGCAAATCTTTACTTGGTCCTGAAACATTTTTAATTGTGTATTTTTAAGGTATATATGCGATTAACTAAAAATAAGTTCGATTTTTAATCTTAATATATAAAATCCTTGCGTTACTGACTGACTGACAGACACGCTACAGCCGAAACTACTGAGCGCAGGAAGCTGAAATTTGGCATGTATGTTCCTTGGGGACCGTAGGGGTGCACTAAGAAGGGATTTCTTGAAATTCCCACGGGATCGGCCAAAACGGGTAAATACAAAAAAATGCAGGCGCAGCTGCTGGCGTCCTCTAGTTAAATATATGTTACCTATGACCGAAATCTATATCGATTAATAAATATAATTTAAATACTGTAAAATGGCAACATTTTTTTGACTCATAGTAAATGTCAATAATTTCATATTCAATTTATTTTGTTTATTATTTGTTTTGCACGTGCGCATTGTGAATGTTTGTGGATCTTTTACGACTTCTGGCTTTTTCTTTCGGATTTCTACCCTTACCAAACGATTAACTCATTCATTTCTACTCAAAACTACGTAATACTGTAACTATCCTAGTCAAAGTACCTACACACCTAATGTTTTTTGAGCATAAAAAAGTACTTCTTGTAATAAAACTATGAATGTGTTTGACCTCTAATCATTCTCAAAATTCTAGTTTAACACTCTTTCATCGAATGCAGTAACAACTACTACTATTTTTGACGGTCCACACCTGGGCCGGAGTCCGGCGTCTCTAAGAAAAATGGGCATTGTTCTTTAAGTTTATTAATTTATAATATTTTTCCCCTTTTTTGCGGTCAAATTGCTCAGTGTGGTGAAAGATTAGGAATACAAAGTGTCACTTTATTCCGAGGATGTCGTAATACGCAACTAAGAAAATACTGAAAGCAAATACTATCTTTGGAAAGACATGGAAAACTCGAAATCAAGCCCTATAGTAGGCCAACTCCTTCTGCTTATGTTCAGTAGTGGACGTCTTTCAGCTGAAACGATGAGGGAGCAATTCTCAAGAGGCACAGCCTTTATGTCTGCATTATCACTTACCAATGGGAAGCCTACTGACCTATTTGAAACAAAGACCAATGAAAATTATGTTCCTACTATACTGCGAAAATGGTACGTCCAAGCTGCGACGCAAATTACCAGACTGAGGATACCTCTATAAAACGGCTTAGTTTTTTTTGTAGAACACATAATACTAGAATTAAGCTGTGTCAAGTTAAACTGGAAACCGACCCGAAAGCACTCAGGTCTATAATCTAGCCTATAAGTTTTCTACATAAGCAGTTGGGTCACACTATTAAGCTGGGTTCGTTTATTTCAAAACTAATAATGTTAGGTATCGATTGGTTAAAGTTGTGTGCAGATTGATACTAATTTTGCTTTTGTCTCGATCGAACCTCGTGTAGGCTCACACTCTAAGCTAATTAATAGGAAACAAGACATTTCAATCAAAGCCAAACAGTATTCAACTTCATAAACACATCACCACGTCAAAGTTAGCAATTCATTTCAGATGTTGCGCGAATACTGCTTGTGTTGGCTGAATGCCAAGCTTGCCAAGTTACGCCGCAAATTCTCAACGTCTGGAACGGCCGTTTTAGCATGCATATTACTGCATGCTTCAAAACAAGGATTGGGGAAAGAATTTCTATACCATAGTTTGTTGGGGAGTTGATTTATTGTTTAGGTATTTAGTAGTGTCAGTTTTGCTTGGAAATTATTGTGTGTATATTCTTGGTAGGGTAGTCAATAGTACATTATTAATATGAAAATAGAGGTATGCAATTTGATTTGTGAAAATTGCATCTTTTATCCACTATATCTCTTTGTTGTTAGTCTTCCATTTGAATAAGGAAAGAAGAGGATGAATTATTTTCTAATTCCCTCAGTATATTTGGATTGAAGTTGTTGCAGGTTCCAAGACAGTAAAACTTTTACCAATGAGAATCAAAACCATTCTGTCTTTAATGGTCACTCTGCTAAACCTAGATATGCTATATAAAGGTTATGCAGAAGAAGGAAACTTCTTGTCAGTTCCTCCAGCAAAGAAGAATGTCACTTGAAATTATAATAATAAAGTTTAAATTTGACCTCGCCGGCACAATGTTTCGAGATTGCCTCGGCATCGAATACGATGTCACGTGTCGCTGAAGCTTTAATCTTATTGTCAAACTTTTAAAATATATTGCTGACTGTAGTATAAATATTTCATGTCATAGCGATATTGAGCGCAGTTTCTGCAGCAGAACCGATATAATTTCAAAATAATTTTGTTGCAACTTCCAACAAATCTTATAGGCTATATGTTAATTTTTCTTAACCACTGAAGTAATTGTATATACCTACACTTGTTTCAGGACTAATAACTAATTAATAAACATAGGTAAGTATTTCTGAAAATCTCTCGTAATCGGGTAATGAATTCCAAAAACTAGCATTCTCGACATTCAAGGGCTGACATCTCAAATATCTATTTTATGAAAACAAACTTGCTGATACTAATCGATAGACTGATTTTCACTACTGTTTTTAAACTGTTCAAAAATTTAAAATAAGAGCAGTGAGATTATAAAAATCTTGTTTGATTGATCTTCAAAAAAATCGCCTCAAATTAAAATGCTTAAAAATAATAATTACTTATTATCAAAGAGAAAATAAAGTATTTTAAGAAAGTTAAATATCGTAAGAAACTGAAGTAATCGGACGCTGGGAAAGCTAAAGCTGCTTTCAAAACTATTTTCTTTGCATATTTTTATAAAAAGTACATGAACACTTCACGAGAAGTTTTTATTGAAATGGGATAATTTGCATTTACCTATTTGTAAAAATGTTTCAGAAATTTTCTTGAGAAATCTCGGGAGTAAAAAAATGAATATTTAACAAACGCTTCAGTAAATTTTAAGACGGATGAGCTTAAAACCATTTTAGTTGTTTGATCAAATTAGTTCTCAGAATTTGGATGCTGGTGCAGAAAGATAAAAGAAATGAAAATGGTTCATAAGAGACAAGTTTAATTTGACTGCACTAGTGGAGATGCAGCGGTAACTGCAACTCAGAGGGTCTCAGGGTCAAATCCAAATCATCTTTGACTTCAGACCAAGAACATTTTGAAATTATATGCGTATTAAATTGTTGATTATCGCTTTCTAAACGGTGAAAGAAAGTTTCCATAATATTCTTGAAAGACATGTGAAGTCTACAAACTCGCATTTGGCCAGCGTGCTGAAATATCATCTTACACTTCTCATAGTGAGCATAGGCCCAAGCTCAGTAGTGGGACAGTTTGTAATACAGGGCTGATGATGATGAAATGATGAATAACTTAGTAGTTATGTCTGCTTAGAGATAATAAACCGTATCAAGTTTCGTGGATTTGATTCCCAATTTCGCAGTTCAGTGACTTTTTGTAAACTACTCAAACCAGGATATATCAGCTGAAATAATTGTAGCGACATATTATGCACATACCTATTACTTAAGAACGGATGAACGAGGACCGGACAATAGTGAGGCAGCGATAGCCTAGTGGAGATACCAACAAACTGCCATGCAGAGGGTATCAGATTCGAATCCACGGCGTGCACCAATGACTTTTTGGAGTTATGTGCGTATTGAATTGTTAATTATCGCTCGTCCCGTGCCTCGGAGAGCACGTTAAGCCGTCGGTCCCGGTTGTCATGAAGATCTTTGACAGTCGTTATAGGGCGTCAGTACCTTCTAAATAAACTGACACTAGTCTAAACCATAGAATATCGTTATCCCTTCGGGTTGCGGAGGGCAGACAGGCAGTCGCTCCGTGGAAAAGCTAATATTCATATAATATTCATTCAGCCAAATTCGGTTAGACTAGTAAGTGGACCCCAGATTGAAACTGGGATAACGCTAAGAGGATGATGACCTATTACTTAAGAAACGTTTGCTTTAAGGCTGTGATAGCCTAGGGGAGATACCAACAGACTGCCATGCAGTGCCGATCGGGTTAAATCCACGGCGCGCACTACTGACGTTTAGGAGTTATGTGCGTATTGAATTGTTAATTATCGCGTGCAACTTGCCTCGGAGAGCACGTTAAGCCTTTGGTCGCGGCTGTCTGAACCGGACTGTCATGAAGATCTTTGACTGTCGTTATAGGGCGTCAGTACCTCCGAATAAACCTACACTAGTCTAAACTATGGAATATCAATATTCTTTGGGTTGCGGATGTCAGACAAGCAGTCACTCTGTGGAAAAGCTAATATTCAGCCAAAGCCGGTTAGACTAATAAGTGAACCACGGGTTGAAAATGGGATAACGCTAAGAGGATGACGATGACTTAAGAAACGTTTGCTAAGAAGAAACTGACTGATCAACCCCCAATATACCTGAACCGTTTTCGCCGCATCTGTAACCAATCTAGACCTTATAAAGCGCCATCTATCATACAGAATATAAAAGATAAAGATAAAAGATAAAAGATAATTTATTTTTGTAAAACATGGGTGTATGTGTACAAAGCAAATGATTGCAACATAAGGTGTAAAATAATAATAATCAGACCCTTACATGTTTTGCCTAGGATAGGCGTACAAAATTTTGTTGTATTTGAACCGAAACGTCATAATGTTAGGCATCAATTAAGTATTCCTTCAGATTATAAAAACATTTGCTAATAAGAAATTTCTTTAATTGTAATTTAAATTTATTTAAGGGAAGCTGCTGAATGGATTTGGGTATTTTATTATAAATGACAGGCGCTAGGCAGAATACACTTTTGTGCATTAGTGCAGTGTTGCATGGCACAATACTTAGTTTGTCACCATCCCTACGGCTACGATTGCTTACATCGGCAAGGCGACTAAATAGCTTTGGGTTGGCTTTTACAAATATAGCGACCTCATATATAAATAGGGAGGATAGAGTTAGTATTTTATATTTAATGAAATATTGCTTACAGCTATCAGTGCTTTGAAGACCAAACATTGCCCTGATGCATCGTTTTTGAGATTTAAAGACTATTTCTTTGTTGGTTGAGTTGCCCCAAAATATTACTCCGAATCTCAAGACGGAGTCAACTATGCCATGATATGCTGTAATGATGGCGTCAGTGTCTATGATGGCTGAGAGTCTGTATAGAGCGTATGCGGAGGAACTAACTCTTTTTGTGAGTTCCTCTGTATGTGTCTTCCAATTCATATTTTTGTCAATGATAATACCTAAAAATTTCGCTGTAGCAACTGTATCTAGTAATGTGCCTTGATAACTGATTTTAAAATTTGGAGTCGCTATACGTTGACTGAAATACATTATTTTTGTTTTGGCTATGTTAATCTTCAGGTTATTATTATTCATCCATTGTATTAATGATTGGATGGTATTATTAATTTCGTCCTCATGTGAGGCGTTTCCTTTAGAGTCTACGGTAACTGTACTATCATCGGCAAATAGCGTTATTGGATATTTGGTCACTAGTGGTAAATCATTAATATATATAATAAAAAGTAGCGGTCCTAATACGCTGCCCTGTGGTACGCCAAACATGATTTTACGGTTATAGGAGTTGAAAGTTTCCTCACATTTTTTGTTTATATTTATTCTGGTAATTTCGGTGTATTGTGTTCTATTTTTCAAATAGGATTCCATTAATTTGAGTACATTGCCCCTAATACCGTAAGCCTCTAGTTTATTAAGTAATATGTCATGACTCACATAATCAAAGGCGTGAGTCATGTCACAGTAGATCGCACATATAGGTACTTTTATATCAACTTTGTTATAAATATTCTTTAAAAAATCAAAAATGGCCATGTTAATAGTTTTATTTTTACGAAAACCTTTTTGCTCATGCGTTAATATATTATGTCGTTCTAGAAAATTATAAATTTGTTCATAAATATATTTTTCAAAAATTTTAGAAAATATTGAGAGAAGGGCAATTGGTCTATAGCAGTTCATTGATTCCTTGTCGTCTTTTTTAAATAAAGGTTTAATGATGGAAATTTTTAACTTATCTGGGTAAGTACCTGTTGAGATACACAGATTTATAATAAAACTCAAGTGTACACAGATAATATCAGCAACATATTTAACAATTTTTGTTGATACTTCATCATGGCCGACACTGTTGGTATTTTTTAAGGCTTTGATGATTTTTAACACATCATGTGGGGTGCACGGTGCCATAAATATTGAATTATTACATTTATTAATTTTAATATTTGTGTTGTTAGTAGAACTATTTATAGGTTGTATTTTATCAACAAAATAATTATTGAATGAGTTTGCTATTTCTTGTGGATTATTTACATACTCGTTATCAATTTTTAAGGAATCAATAATGTTCTTTGGGAGATTTGTTTTATTTTTGTTTATAATATCCCAAGTCGTTTTTGATTTATTAGTAGATGTTTTAATTTTGTACCAATTTTGAGCGCGTTGTGTAAGCTTAATAATTTTTTTGTAGAGTTTATTGTATTTTTTAAATTTACATTTGTTTACGTCATTATTTTTTAACCTATAATTCCATAAAAGTTCTCTTTTCTTCTTACTGCACTTTTTTATTCCTCGGGATAGCCATTTTGGTTTTTGAAGACTTGAATATTTATTTTAATGTGTGGAAAACATAGTTTGTACAACAACATGAAGTCGTCCATAAATGAATTATAGGCTTTATTCGCATCATTTGATTCGTACATTTCCGAGAATGATAGATTTTTTAAATAGTTTCTAAATTTTTCTATGTTTTCTGTGTTAAAGTCTCTACGTGTGATTTTCCACTTATTTATTAAATAAATTTTATTTACGGGAAATTTGAGTAATTGTGCTGTGTGATCTGATAAACTGAATTCAATAACTTCAGACTTACATTTTTTCCCAATATCGTGTGCAAAATTGTCTATGCAAGTTCCGCTAGCGAGTCTGGTCGGTTGTTTTAATTTCAGTTTTAGATTATAATTTAATAGCAAACACTCTAGTTCAAGTAATGTAATATTATGTTTAAGACAGTCTATGTTAAAGTCGCCTGCAATTATGACACTTCGTTTCTGTTTCAATGCTAGTAAAATATGTAACATTTTATCAAGTTGTTCAAAGAAAATATTTAAGTTATTAGACTTTGGTACTCTGTATATACAAATAACTATTGCTTTGTAATTAACTAATTCTATACCACAGCATTCGAAAACCCCACTTATAGAACATTTAGCAATATCTGAAATTTCTTTACAATTGTGACCTTTTCTTACAAGTATACATGTTCCCCCCCTTTTACTCTTAATTCTACTGAATCTAGCTGCTAATATATAGTTTGGTATTGTTAACAATTGTTCGTGTCCTTCCGACATGAAATGTTCCGATATGCAGACGACATCGATATCGTTGGTTTTTTCTCGTAGTTCTTCCAGACAGACAGTGAGCTCGTCAGACTTATTTAGAAGGCCAGCGATGTTTTGGTGCAGTATATTTATGTAATTATTCAAGAAAAAACTGAGTCTTGGTTTGTTGATTCAATTCGGTCGTCTGTAATTGTTCCAATTCTGTAGTTACATCTGTGCTAATGATGTACTTTGCGATGTCTCTAAATATTGTCTGCATGCCGTAGTTATTGACTGATCTAGTAATATGACTGAACATGTCATAGTCGCATGACAGATTTTTGTTTGAGTCTACGAGATAGGCATATTCATGTGTTTTGATGTCGGTGCAAAGAAGATCGTTGAAAGTTTCGACACGGCAGTTATACATGGAAGAAAAGTATGAGAGCTTGTAATTTGGAACACATATTATTATGTTCGTATGTGTTATTTTTTCTAATTTTTTTCTTATATTTTCTACTAGAGAATAATAGTTCTTGGTTCTTTCAAAATCAGTTGCTCCAATTAGAATAACACAATAGTCGCACATGGTGAATTCCTTCAATATAGTTTCTAGATCACAGATCATATTATTTATTCCACAATTTGGCTTCAGATAGTGACATATTTCATACTCAGAGTTCTTATTAAGTATATTCTCCGCGATTGAGCGTATTTTGTTTTTTCTGTTTTCACTTATTATACATATTTTATTCCGTTTCTTAATCTCACCACTTTTTACTTCTATTCTTCCACTTAAATAACTAGGACAGGTGACTGTGTTTTGAATATACTGTGTGCATGCGTTATTGACTTCTTGATCTGTTGAACCGCGACAAGCAGCTGTTGTAGATTGTCGGGGCTGCTTAGGAGATGATGTAACAGGTAAGGCCATTTTATTTGCATTACTTTTTTGGTTTTGACATGTTTTGGTTTTGCGAACAGCCGTATTAGATAGGGAGGTATTTATAATTAGTGTACTTTCCTCGTCGTAATCCTCGTCACTTGTTCGTTTATTTTTTAGCGGTTGTTGTTCCTGCTTTCTTATCATGTCGTAGCACTTTCTTAATTCAGATTTTAAGTTCTCGTTTTCTTCAAGTAAGTTATCAATTTTATTATTTGCAGTCAGTAATTTCACATCCAATTCGGTTATTCTGTCGTTGAGTATTTCACAGCAACTGTTGGTGGCATCTATTGAGGTATATGGTAAACTTTGTAATGTTGTTTCAAATAGTGAATTATTTGTAGAAAGATTGGATAAATCGTGACATGTAGACTTTGGCTTAGATCGTAGTGTTACGTTTTCGAATTCCATTGTTCTATTGTTATTGAATAATGTAAGTGCACAAAAATGTTTTGACCGTAACTGGGATGCGATCTTATCTTACGACCTATGTTTGCTGGTCTCTGCACTTAGCCACTGGTCTAGCACAATTCGTAACTCCTGTGTTGAAATTAAGGACTACTTCAAAATATACGTGTTTAAAAAATTAAATAGCCGTTAATTATGAATATTTTTTCACTTTTTTTTTAAATATTGTTTATTTTCTTATCAAACCTTGTGCCACTTTGTAAATACACCAAATAAAAGCAATAAATAGTAATAAGTAAATACACCAAATATAAAGCAGCTCTTCTTTATTAACTAAATAATCTAGGCTTTACCGTGTACTTCAACTGGTACTATATTCACAAAAGGAAAGTTTTTAGTATTCACATGATTTATGATATCCAAGCAAGTAAAGCATCTCATACACGGGCTACTGAATTTGTAAGCATGAGTGACTTTTTAGTTGTATTAGAATGTTCTTTGCATATTGGTAAGATTCATAGCAAATTTGTAGGATTTCAATTTCATATTAATGTCCTGGATGACCGAGTTTTGCTCGGTATTATCACGAAAACTTAGATCAAACATCCTGTCCAAATTGCTTCAGGAAAACACATTACGTATTAAAAGGCTTACAAGAAAGGAAAACCGGTGCCGAACCATTCCCAAAGGTATGGCCCGATTTGCCGGGACATGTTGGAAGCTGGAGCAAATAAACTCAGTCAGCCTGTAATACGGACGGTAGAGAATAATTTGATAACGACGTAAACTCTTTTATTTCACAAATTTCAGTCATAAAATATACTGCGAAACTTGTTTTAATATATGTAACCTTCTCCTAGTATAATTTAATGAATGTTGTAACACACTGCCGATAGAGGTTTAATTTCAAATTCGTAGGAAGTTCTAAACCTCTAATTTTATAATAAAATTATGTGTTTGTAGACTTTACGTACCGAAACCGAGAGTAAATTGATAAAATTTACTAAATAGACTAATAGCGCGATAGCCTGATAGAGATACCAACAGACTGCCATGCAGAGGGTATCGTGTTCGAATCTACGGCGCGCACCAATGACTTTTCAGCGTTATGTGTTGAATGGTTAATTATCGCTTGCCCCGTGCCTTGGAGAGCACGTTAAATCGTGGACCCCGGCTATCATGAAAATCTTTGACAGACGTTACGTGATGTACCCTTGAATAGAACTGACACTGGTCAGGACTGTTTAGACTTCTAACATGTATTGTGTGATATGCCACCCCTAAGGGGATAAAACAAAGGTTAAAAATTAAGGGTAATGAAAACAAACAGAAAAATAAAAGCCATCGGGACAAAAATAACTCAAAAGCCATTGTGTATTAAAATTAATACCGTCTCTTACTTGTTGATAATGGGCGTAGCGCCAAATCTATTGCATCGTTGATATGCCAACATTTGCTGCTCGATACCCATGTTCACAGCGGGATTTGGGATTATTTTGTTGTTGAATGAGGAGGTAAAATGACTTGTGAAGATGATGTAAATATTAGAATAATGGGATGTAAGGGCTTTACAGCCTTTCTATGTTTGGTATGCACGTTTACTATTATAGGTACAGACAAGCGCAAACAGACTTTTCGTTTAATTATCTTTAATAATTTTATCTAAATTATCTTTAATATTAATAGTTTTCTTTTCTTTTATATGCCGAATGGGCGTGAACTGGGCGATGGACGCGAATAGTTTCGTTCCGTATTATAGCTACTGATTTTCTGTTCTTGTTTTTTTGCAATTTTTATATTGTGTGTTGGGAGTCGGTCCCGGATATCATGATGGTCTTTGTCAGTCATTACGGAACTCTTCAGTACCCTTGAATATACCATCACTGGTAGGGAAGCTATAGAATATTACAGCCGAGCCATACATAGTACATTTATACACACCGTTCTACACTGTGCTGTTTACTCATTGTCAATCACGAACTATGCAGATATAGTCATATATATAGTACAGTGACAGTGCAGAATTCATTTCATTATCCTTTGTCTAAAAAATCTTTGTTTTTTTTATCTTTTGCTAGCTTTTGCACGCGTCTTCGCATGCGCGGGAATCGGTTATCAAGACTAAATGTCTGATGTAGCTGTAAATATAAATTAATTACTGCAAAGCTTCATCAAAATCTGTTGAGCAGCTTTTGCGTGAAAGAGTAACAACGGAAAGGAACAAGTAACATCCATCTATCCTCAATAACTGTCACGTTTTAATAGAGTAGTAAGATAAGAATACATTACGACCTCGTACCGGACGACGCAGCAGAGGTAAGCCTCCCGCAGGATGAACCAACGATCTAGTTAGGATCGCGGCAAGCGGTTGATGCGGGCGGTTCAAGATCAGTTTTCCTTGAGAGGTTTGGGGAAGGCCTGTGTCCAGCAGTGGACGTCTCTTAGGCTGACATGATGAAGAACACATTCTTTATATTTGTCCATTAGTAGTAATTACGTCAAGTATATTCATTACGTACACAAAAATATATTTATATACAAAAAGTATGCCCGTCTAATATTTCTATCAAAAAAATTGCGATGTGAAACTTCCTTCGCTCCGAGTGCTAATGTTTTAAACATACGACAGGCTATCAAATCGTTTGTCAGCTGTGGCATCCATTATTAATGATTTTGGTTTTAATCGCTCCGTGCGTGAAGAGTAACAAGACATCGGTATATTTATGTAAGGTTTCGTGTGCTATGTAACATCATAAAGAGGAGAAAGTATTTTGATTAGGTGGATGATAAGAAGGTTTCGTTGTCTCTAAAGGTCAGGTAGTTCGATTCTTATAGGTACGGATAAAAAATGCTGAAATAATCACTCTTTTCGAATGAATCTGGTCGATGGTTTAAATCAGAATTTTGCCCTGAAACGAGAATAATCGGTACTGACGTACTGTAGCGCTTTTCTGTAAATACCACATGTGGTGACCCATGCAAGCAGTTTCCTTTGCCAACTTCGCTTTACTTTGAAAAATATATTCAATACTTTTCGTCAGAGCTTGGCTCATTTTATAAGCTTGTATGAATAAGCTGGCAATTCTTAAGTGTTTTGACGATGGACGATAATCAATCAGTAACGAATTTGATATCTGAAATTAATATTTAATTTTATTATTTGATTCTAGTACCTAGTAGATGTCCATTGATATCTTATCCCTTCTTAAAAAGCAAACTTAATTCCGCAAAGAAGTGCGTAGTTTTAGTGCTAAGCCATGACGTTTTAAATGAAGTTACGTTAGAAACAAACATTACAGACAAAAACAACACAACAGAAACAATAAAAAAAGTACTTTTAGGAACACTCTTACTGCTCATACTCAGGCAGAATTTTCCACAAGAGCTATCCGACAGATTGGCAAATACGTACCTACTATATATAATCAATCAACAACAATCCCACAGAGCATAGCTATGTTCTGTAAGCAAAGCTCATACTAAAAAACTAGCTAGAACGTTTGCGACACTATGAGAATTTTTAACTGAAAAAGCCCGGGTTACGTAAACTGATGTGGACTTTGAAAGTTGAGCCGAGATTAAGTTCTCGAATTTGGGGTCCGAGTTCGTAACCTAACTCGGCAACTTTAGCTCGCTGAGTTTTTTTACTGTGAGGTTTTTGAGGTAACACAATATTTTGGTATGAAACTCGATGGCCTCGTGGTCAAAATTTTGCAAATATTTAGAAAGCCTTGCTTAGATTGATTAAATTTTTGTAGTGCCGAGTGGAAAGACCGACAGACTGCTACGCAGAGGGTCTAGGGTTCGAATCCACGGCACTGGGACATTATGCGGCTAATGATAATAATAATTTGTAACCGGCTTCAAAATAGGAGGAGATTATATGTACTGTTTATGTTTCGTACGATATAGATAACTACTTACTTGCCGTTTGGTCCCATAGTCCCATCTAAGCTTACGATGTTTTTGAATTCGGTTTTACAGGTTCTCTTTGATATTTTTATAGCCACGCACTTAGTGTATTTTCTGATTAAAACAATGCTGACCTTCAGTTTCGTTACTAGTACGGTAGATTATTTTTATTTTAAATGACGTATTGAATTCTCTTTCCGTGTGGTGTCACCACCCCATACCATCAAAAGTAGTAATAATAAGATTGAAGAATTATAAAAACTTAATAATAAAAAGTGTCTTAGTAACTGCATTTTATTGATTAATTTGTTAAATCAATTATGTTATACTAAAACTATCAAGACCCTAAAAAAATTATTATCATCCTCCTAGCATTAACTAAGTTTCAACCCGGGGTCCTCTTACTAGTCTAACCGGATTTGGCTGAATATTAGCTTTTTCATAGAGCGACTGCATGTGACCGCAGCCCGAAGCGATAGCGATATTCCGTGGTTAGTCTAGTGTCAGTTTATTCAGAGGTACTGACGCCTTATAACGCCAGTCAAGAGCCATTTATCGTGTTGGGAACACGGGGAATGGCTGGATGTGGATGTTGCTGCACTGTTGAGGTCATTGGTATATGCGGCTCATGTGCTGTCTGTGTAGAGAGCCTTGTGGTTAATATGCAGCAGGGGACGTCTTTCAGCTGAAATGATGAGGGCGCAATTCTCAAGAGGCACAGAATTTATGTCGTCATTATCATTTACCAATGGGAAGCCTACTGACCTATTTGCAATAAAGAGCGATAAAAATTGCCTACTATACTGCCAAAATGGTTTATCCTAGTAGCTGCGATGCAGATTACCAGACTTAGGAGACCCTATAAAATGGCTTAGTCTTTTTGTATAATACATAATACTAGAATTTTATTAAGCTATGTCTAGTTAAACTGGAAACCGACCCGAAAGCACCAAGGTCTATAATCTAGCCTATAAGTTTTCTACATAAGCAGTTGGGTCGGGTTCGCTTATTTCAAAGCTAATAATGTTGGGTATCGATTGCTTAAAGTTGTTTGCAGATAGGAAGCTAATTTTAAGTACTAATTTTGCTTTTGTCTCGATCGAACCTCGTGTAGGCCCACACTCTAAGCTAATTAATCCGAAACAAGACATTTCAATCGAAGCCAAATAGTCTCCAACTTCATAAACACATCGCCACGTCAAAGTTAGCAATTAATTTCAGATGTTGCGCGAATACTGCTTGTGTTGGCTGAATGCCAAGCTTGCCAAGTTACGCCGCAAATTCTCAACGTCTGGGACGGCCGTTTTGGCATGCCTATTACTGCATGCTTCAAAACAAGGATTGGGGAAAGAATTTCTATACCATATTTTTTTGGGGAGTTGATTTATTGTTTAGGTATTTAGTAGTGTCAGTTTTGCTTGGAAATTATTGTGTGTATATTCTTGGTAGGGTAGTCAATAGTACATTATGAATATGAAAATAGAGGTATACAATTTACATACATACATATACTCACGCCTTTTTCCCGTCGGGCATAGACAACAGAACGCCACTTGCATCTATCCTTACAAACCTCACGCGCTTCCTCTACATTCATTACTCTGTTCATACATGCTCGCCGGTGTCAGGTGCTTCGGACCTTTCCGTTTTTCAGAACGTCACCAATTTGGTCGACGAATGTCCTACGAGGTCGGCCGCGACCGGCTTGCCCATACACTTTAGCCTCATATATTTGGTGCGTCATTTCTTCACTCATTCGCTCCACGTGCCCAAACCATATGCAATTTGATTTGCGAAAATTGCATCTTTTATGCACTATATCTCTTTGTTGTTAGTTTTCCATTTGAATGAAATAAGAGGATTAATTATTTTCTAAATCCCTCAATATATTTTGATTAAAGTTGTTGCAGGTTCTAAGGCAGGAAACTTTTACCATCATGAGTGTCAAAACCTTTAATGATCACTGCTGCTAAAACTAGATGAATTTTTATGTAGGCAATGCAGTAGGAAGAAGTCTTGTCAGTACCTCCAGCAAAGGAGAATATTACTTAATACTGTTGTAGTAAAGTTTAAATTTGACCTCTTCGGAACATTTTTCAAAATTTCCTTGGCATCGAATACGATGTCACGTGTCACGGAAGTTTTAATCTTATTGTCAAACTTTTAAAATATATTGCTGACTGTAGTATAAATATTTCATGTCATAGCGATATCGAGCGCAGTTTCTGCAGCAGAATCGATATAATTTCAAAAGAATTTCGTTGCAACTTCCAACAAATTCTTATAGGCTACATGTTAATTTTGCTTAACCGTTAAAGTTACTTCGATCTTTCTTACCCTCTATAATACACTGGTTTCAGGACTAATAACTAATTAATAAACATAAGTATTTCTGTCCGTTCCGTCCGTGTGGTGACGGTTTAAGAATATGGAATGTCATCACCCCATATCATCCCATGGGTGTCGTAAGCAAAGGTACTCTGTGGTCGTAAGAGCCGACAGAGGGAGCATATTAAGCAGAGAACAGCACTGTAAGAGAAGGAAAACTTGATACAAACCCTACATCCACCCGTTTGGCCAGCGTGGTATAGTAGGTCAATTCCTCCTTTCAAAGGAGAGGCCTAGTCCAGCAGTGGACTGTTAAAGGTTGATGATGAAGTATTTCTGAAAATCTCTCGTAATCGGGGTATGAATTCCAAAAACTAGCATTCTCGACATTCAAGGGCTGACTGATACGTCTCAAACGTTACCATGTCTATTTTATGAAAACAAAATTGCTGATACTAATCGATAGACTGATTTTCACTACTGTTTTTAAACTGTTCAAAAATTTAAAAATAACAAGATATGATCTTCAAAAAAATCACCTCAAATTAAAATGCTTGAAGATAATAATTATCAAAGAGAAAGTTAAGTATTTCAAGAAAGTTAAGTATCTTAAGAAACTGAAGTAATCGGACGCTGGGAAAGCTAATGCTGCTTTCAAAACTATTTTCTTTGCATATTTTTATAAAAAGTAAGTACATGAACAGTTCACGAGAAGTTTTTATTGAAATGGGATAATTTGTATCTATTTGTAAAAATGTTTTAGAAATTTTCTTCAGAGAATTCTCGGGAGTAAAAATATTGAAAATTTAATAAACGCTTCAGTGAATTTTAAGACGTATGATCTAAAAAAACTTTTTGGTGGTTTGATCAACTTAGATGTGAGAAATGAAAAAAGGCAAAATGAGCATGGTTTAAATTGATTGCACTAGTAAAAAGAAATTTGCTGCGCCTAGGGTTTCGGGATCAAATCCAAGGCCTTTGGCGGTCCCCCGGTGGGATCTCCTCCTTGTCGTGGTGGGGGGGCTCAGGAACCGTGGTTGAGTCACCCACGGTGAAGCTAAGCGAGATCCCGGGAGTGGACGCTCCGCGTGGGCTTGACGGAGGCCTGCGCTGGATGCGTCCAAAGGAGAAGGTCGCGGAAGGAGAGGCGTGTCGGTGTTGCGTTGCCGCGCGCCCTGTCTCCTGCGACCAAATGGGGACGCACCATTTGATGCGTCGCGGTGGGCCCGCCGATTGCCGTCCTCCCTATCCTCTGCGGCCGCTGGGTGTTTTGGCGGCGGAGCCCAACACCTTCATCCGCCGCCAAGCGGCTTTTGTGCGGGGCCCGTCTGACCATCTGGCGGGCCAATACCCGTCAGGGGGTAGCGAGGAATGCTTCGGTGATACCCGACCCTCCGACACATGGGGACATGAGGAACACGGGTTGGTTTTTAGTCAGTAGGTAAGAGTCTGACAGTCCCCTTCGGCCTTCCCCCAGGGCGGAGGGACCCGTGAGGATTTTCCAACCCGACACAAAAAAAAGGCCTTTGACGTCGGATTATTGTCTTTTCGAAGCTATATACGTATTGAACGGTTTAATGAAGCAATAGCCTAATAGAGATAACGACATCGACAGACTGACATGCAGAGAGTATCGAGTTCCAATCCACAGCACTCACCAATGACATTTCGAATTTATGTGCGGATTAAATAGTTATATGTGTTCTTACACTTCTCATAGTAAGTAAGGCCCGTGATCAGTAGTGGGAGAGTTTAAATACTTGTATAAGAACTGTCTGATTGAATGATGATGATTTTTTTATCAATTGTTATAATGGGATTTTTGTCTATTAAGACATGTCAAGCCCAATAAGGTCTTCCCACAAGTTAAAAGCCGATAAAAGACACTTCAGAAACTCTGAAGCGGCTATACATAGCTATGATTGCAGCATTTATGGTGACGATGAAAAAGCTTGCGCAATCCCAATGATGATGATAAAATTATGAATAACACAGCAGTTACGGCTGCTTACTAGGCAATGAAGCGTATAAAATGTCGTGGATTTGATTCCCAATTTCGCAGTTCACTGACTTTTTGTGAACTGCTCAAACCAGGATATAGCGAAGCCGCCGATATATAATTGTATTGCTGTGAGATCCCTAAACATAACACATATTCATAGAGAAGTGCTCACTCTATTTTATTTCAGGAAATCCTCGGAATTAATTTTGTTTTCTCTTACACGAGTTGACACCTTATTTTTACTGACATCATGAACCACATTCATGTTCACGCACAAATGTTTGACTTGAGTGGGAATCGAACCCGCGACCTTCTTCGTGGCAGTACTTTACACTCCAATTCAAGTAGTTCGCCGATAAGAAATATTAAAAAAAAATCTAAAAGTTAAAATCAGGAATCTTTATTTTTTAGACATGAGGTAGTATGAAAGTGGCGCCCATACATGAAAAGGTAAAAGGGAGTCGATTGGCTTGGTATGGACATGTTATGTGGAAAGATGAGATGTATGTAGGTAAAAAAGTGATGAATATGCATGTAGAAGGCCGAAAAGGGAGAGGACGGCCAAGAAAAAGATGGATGGACTGTGTTAGGATGGATGTGAAAGAGAAAGGGGCTTTATAATATATTTTGATATTTTCTAGGCTTTTCGGTGATGTTCTGTAAAAGAATAGTAGGGGAGACCGGGGATGGTTGACTATAGGGGCAGGTAGAATAGCTGTCAAAAACGAGAGTTTGGCAAACGTCGTGCGTTGGCCAACTAGGTGAGAAAAACCATTATTCCCGCCCCTTCAGCCATCGGGAACACCACGGCGCGGACTTACTCGGTTAGTTATTTATAACGTATTATTGAAAACACGACATGACTGTAAATAAATAATTATGTCAATAGTATTTGTTGTAATGCGTATTAATTTTGTCGTAATTGTTTGCCATAGCGTTTAATACAAATGTTATACTCCTTATCGATGTACACTGCCATATTCTGTTGATTTAAGAGGTCATTTTAAGGTTATAGCACGTGGTTAAAAATTTGAAGGTGGTAAGGGGCTGGTTGACCAATTTATAAAGGGCTGGTTGACCACTTAGTCTACCATACAATTTAGCATACGCTAGGTGTAATATAAAATTAGTATGATATTTTTTAACCCAGTGTTCTTATTTTACGATGTATAAAATAAACAAATCGCGGAACAAATATTTTTTGTCGGGGCACTTCCTTAACCGTCATCTAGCTCTCTTTATACCATATTCTCAAGCTATTTGTTGATTGCACGGTGGGCGTAGTGGTTTAAGTGGTGGCCTCGCCGCTTGGTACTGCGCCGCGTGTCGTGGGTTCGATTCCCACACTAGACAACACTTTGTGTGATCCACAAATTGTTGTCTCGAGTCTGGGTGTTCTTTGTGTTAGTTGATTGAATTTTTGTTAAGTCCTAGTACTAGTGCGGGAGTTGTCTTTTTTAGAAAAAAAACTTATTTGCGTTCTATTATATTGTTACATTTTCATTTTTTCATTGACACATAGGTATTTGGGGTTTCTAATCCTATTTTTCTCATTCATAGGTCAACCTACCCCTAGTAATAAGTCAACTTACCTCGGGTACGGGGTAGGTTGACTCGTTTCTCCCATTCTATACCATAGAGCTTGTACAGTGTATTGTTATTGGTAGCAAGTTAATTGTAACTTTTTTCCAAAGCTTAATAGTGTCATCATCATCAGCCTTTAACAGTTCACTGCTGGTCTAGGCCTCTCCTTAATAGTGTCACTATAAATAAAATTGAAGAAATAAACACTAAAACAATTAAAATATAAACGTTTAAACTGAAAATTGGTCAACCATCCCCGGTCTTCCCTACTTCCCAACTCGACCACTAATGACGGATCCAAGGCTCTACACAGACACCAAATTATATTTTTCTTTGTACTATATTCACAAAAGTTTTTAGTATTTACATGATTTATTATATCCAATGAAAGCCCATAATCTCAAGATATATATCATTTCTGATATAAAGTAAAGCATATTATACACGGGCTGCTGAATTTGTAAGCATGAGTTAATTTTTAGTGGTATTAAGATTTTGGTGGTCAAGTGGCGCACAGTTATGGAAGCTGATTGTGATTTACTGTATTATATTTCCGAGAGAGGCATTTTATTTTTGGAATCCTGAGTAATCAAGCAAGTTATGCATACATACATACATAGGCTCACGCCTGTTTCCCCGAAGGGGTAGGCAGAGGCATATTAAACGCCCACTTTTCGCCAGTGTTTTGATCCCACGTAATAGGTGGCGAGCCTATTGACGCTTATCGGGATATTTTGTTTGCCACAGCCTCGTCCATTAATCGGCAGGTGCACCACTTGCAGGTGAGGTTGGCTTGAGACTCTAAGTTTTTGGTGAGAACCCTATGCACCCAATCAATTATGAACTTAATCGTAGGCAATCACATTAAACAATCTAATTTATATATGTATTACTTATGAGATATATTGTGTTTCTATGCGATGGCCTAGTCAATCTATTTATTTAAAACATTAAAGATTTTTAAATAACCGACTTGCTATTACATGGATCTCACAACTTTTTACGGTAGCGAGACTTGGTATTTTTGACAAGTATTGTTTTTATGGGATACTTCATATTCCTCATGAGAGAATGATCTTTATTATTAAGAGAATAAGGTCGATATCAAAAGCAGGTTTTTCCGTTGCGTGAAAAGGATTTGAATATAGCCTTTATTACTTGTTACATTGTGAAGGCTAAATTATTTCACCGATAACTACTTTAGAATATTGTTATGAAGACCTTTGGACGTCGCGGCGGCATTTCAATGCCGTAATTATTCTGTATTTAGTCACACAGGACCTAGCTATTGTTTTGGGTTGCAGTAGGTCTGGCGGAAGTTGCTCGGTGCAGTTAATATTACATAAATAATTTTAGGAGCAGGCAGCGGTTCAAAGGCGAACATGTAGCCGAAATAGCGCTAGGAAGATTATGAATATGTTTGTGAATTATTTTTTGCTGAATAAAATAAAGATTTTTGTTCAACGTTAAAATCAACATATGCCATTTTTATGTTAAAACTAAATTTTTATTTACTACTGATTTTGAAGAAACTAAGGAGGATTGTCAAGCGTTCACCAAGTTTTACAATGCAAATATGACAATCCTTTTAGCATCAAGTCCACCATTTCAGAATATATGTCAATGGCCATTATAGCTTCTTTCACATAATTTAGTATACGAATATATTCAGCGTCGAACTACAAAATAAATTATTTACAAACAAAACTGAAATGGTTTGAAGGCCATTGAGATCTGTTTCATGAATACAGCTACATAAGTGTTGATAGCCTAATTATTTTTAATCGTTGTTATACACAACAACACCTAAAAGTAATTACGCTATTAAGATAATGGACGAAAAGCTTAAACGTTGTAACGTGGCCTACGTTTTGTAGTTTATGGTGAAATTCTATAGGTTGTCTTACTTCTGTAGCATATTCGTAGTCTTTGCTTTTCAAACGTTCTGTGTTGATAGTCTGCTTTTAGAGTTGAGTGTGATCGTTACTTGAGGTTAATAACTAATAGGTATCAGGGTTTTTTTGAGGCTTCTGCCTCAACCAACATAAGCCTGAATGGTAACCTCATTTTCATAATATGCCTCTTGGCTTATTTATTATGTGTCACAAATTGTTTATTTTTATACTGTTGTGTGTATATTCTAAAAATAAATGCTTTCATTTCCATTTTTCAGGATTGAGAGGTATCAATTTATGAAGATCAAATGGATTTTTTTTCTAAGTACAATGACAGGCAGTAGTCTTTTAAATTGCACAAGGATGCTCTAGACCGATATGTTGGTCATGGCGACCAGTTCTTATGTTTTTACTGCATACTCCGCTACTGAGCAGCGATAGCCGAGTGGAGAGACCGACAGACTGTTACGCAGAGGGTCTCGGGTTCGAATCCATGGCGCGCACCAATGACTTTTCAAAGTTATTTGCGTATTTTGTTAATCATCGCTTGCTTAACGGTGAAGGAAAACATCGTGAGGAAACCTGTATATCTGAGAGTTCTCCATAATGATCTCGAAAGACATGTGAAGTCGGCCAAGCCGCGCTTGGCTAGCATGGTGGACTATGGCCTTACCCTTCTCAAAAGTGAGAAGAGGCCCGTGCCCAGCAGAGGGACAGTATAAAGGGCTGATGATGATGATACTCCGAAGGAACGGAAAAAAAATACAACACGGTATTGGTGAGTACGTTCGCCCGAATATAATTATGCCCTACAGAATTAATATCCATTTTTAAACGACTGAAGATTGTATAACTTAATCTTTGCAAGGCCTCAAAGTCACCTGGGATATTGAAATTATATATGAGAAAAATGTCCGTGTGGTGACGGATTAACGACGGACGTAATTACGCCATATCATCCCATGGGTGTCGTAAGAGCTGACGGAGGGACCATACTATGCAGAGAACAGCACTGTAAGAGAAGGAAAACTTGAAACAAACCCTATACCAACCCGTTTGGTCAGCGTGTTATAGTAGGTCAATTCCTCCTATCAAAGGAGAGGCCTAGTCCAGCAGTGGACTGTAAGGGGCTGATGTTGATGATGAGAAAAAAACTTAAGCAACAGAAGTACAGTACTCAAAAATCTACACTTAAAACAACAATAACCTTATTTTTTAAGTCGGTTTAAAAAATATATAATGGTAAAGTAAAAACACAAGTCAATACCAACGTTGTCATTTTATCAAAGAGAACCGACTTCAGTATAATATATAGATAGCGGAGAGGCAACTAATGTCACAATATTATTTTCCAATTGCGCAATAAATGAATATATTAGCCACGTTATTGGATTCATAAAGCGTGGAATATGGCTGACATGATTCCCCGCTGTTGGCAGATTGCCTAGAGTCAACAAGTTTTACCAGATCATGCATATAGTCTCCACGGATGCCGCGATTGCTATGAATTGCGCCATCATTTTCAGTTTATCAGTTATCAAGAGGTAGACCCATGCCAAAACAGTGACCATCTCACGTAATATGGTCCAAAACAAAGTGTCTTCGCAGTTCAGATTACACGGTAATCTTTGCGAAAGTTGACAAAGTTAAACTAAGTGGTATAGCTATTACTTTCAACCATAAACCGACTCTCCCTTCCCTTATATTATTCCCTAAACTTCAAAAACCACAACGGTATTCTTTTAACGACCCATTGAGAAATCGGTGTCACGGGAAATACGCTAGTAATACATATCTGAGACCCCGTCAAAACAAAATAAAATACCTTTAATTTTCAGCCGTTTTATTATAAAGCATAGACAAAATATAGCACAAAGTTTAATCTAAGCCTTATCTCTGCAAAATTTATTAATTACAGCTACATTTTGTAAAACTTATATCTCTAAGTTTTGTCGGCACAAAATGTCCAATTAAAATAAATAACTATGTACTTTGTCCAAAAAGTATTTTTAGAAATGTAAAATCAAGGTCAAAACCTGATAACTTTTATATTTAGTCCACGTTTTATAATTAAGCTTCAAAAGCCAGCAGCCAAAAGCTTTTTGAGTATTCCCTAATGATTCTGCGAATTGATGCATTAAAGGCAAATTTATGCGTTATTCATTGGCAGCTTTTGAGTTATTTTTCGAGGATTAATAAATCAAAATTAAAACATAGTGTGCCAAAAAAATCCCACGAACACCCTTTTTTTTAGCTTCGCCGTATTCGGGTAAATATACAAAATTAGCTCAATAAAGACTATAGTACAACAAGGCTATATAACAAACGCACTTATCTTTTGGGAGTTAGTAGGTCAGTGAACTCTTTGAAGAGGTGGGACATATTATGACCTGCTTTATTTTTGGGTGTAACATGATAGAAGAAGATGAACGAAATTTGCAACCATATCTAATTAACCTTAATATGTCTATAACTCTTTGTGAGGCGACCCTACCTAGATATTACATAGGTTTTAAGTTTAATGGTATTATGTATGTAGGACTCTCCTATACGGAACGGGTAAGTGTGGCTACTCATTAAATCACCGCGGTGTCCACGAAGCGACGTCCCGTAGCGTTGGAGTCGCGTGAATCGCGGTAATGAGTCCGTTTCCCACTAATAGATTTGACATCATATAAGCATTTCCACAGTGTAACTGCTATCTTGTCTCCGTGGCCAAAAGAAATATCTATATTCTTTCAGGCAGGTTGATTAAGGCTACTAACTTTGCTAAATGGCTGTCAAAGATCTTCATGACAGTCGAGATCGACAGACCGGCTTAATGTGCTCTAAGTAACGATTAAGTGTGACTTTTTGTGACCGACTATCCGATCTGACTGACGACCCATTTATAAACCAGACGGTGACGAATCGACAGATTCGTGCGATCGACACTTTCATATGGGCACCTCGTTAGCGACTAGCAAAGATCTGCACATATTTTTGGCAGTTTAATTTTGGTTCCATTTTTAAATACTACTACGATTGGATGGCTTAGTGCCTAAGAGTTCGTCTCGCCGCTTCGCTTAATACTGCATCAAGTGTAGTGATTTTAAATTCTCACACGAGACAACAGTTAGTGTTAAATTTGGCATCATCATCATCATCAGCCGTAGTCCACTACTGGATATAGGTCTCTCCAAATTTAGCATAGTAAATCCACGAAATCCCCACAGGATCGGGAATGGTTAAATTATAATAAAATGTGCGGGCAATGGTTTGGACATTTACTAGATAGAAATAAGTTCTACTTGAAATGTCTAAGCCACTTATTTTTGAACGATAAATCTAAATTAGTTATCTCAATGTCATGGCAATTAAAGCAAAATTATGCCAACGGACTAAAATGATCATTTTTTTTTTATAAAATTAGGCGGCAAACGAGCAGACGGGTCGCCTGATGGTAAGCAATTGCCGCCGCCCATGGACACAAGCAACACCACAGGAGTCACAAGTGTGTTGCCGCCCTTTGGGGTTGGGAAAAGGGACAGGAGGAGGAATGGGATGAAGGAGAAGGAATAGGGGATGGGCCTCTGGCACTCTCACTCACCGAACGAAACGCAACAGTTTGGTTACTGTTACTTTACGTCGATTTTCTGTGAGAGGGTAGTACTTTCCCGGTCGAGCTGGCCCATTCGTGCTGAAATCAGCGAGGCTCTACTACCTGGATCATCAGCTTTTTATACTGTCCCACTGCTGGGCACGGGCCTCATTCCCATTATGAGAAGGGTAAGACCATAGTCCACCACGCTGGCCAAGTGCGGGTTGGCAGACTTCACATGTCTTTCGAGAACATTATGGAGAACTCTCAGACATGCAGGTTTCCTCACGATGTTTTCCTTCACCGTTTAGCAAGCGATAATCAACAATTTATTTATTTATTTATTTAAACTTTATGTACGATACACAATGTAAGTACAATGGCGGACTTAATGCCATCGAGGCGTTTTCTCCCAGTCAACCATAGGGTGATACAGAGATAATTGTGGTAGGTGTACAAATTAGTTTAAGGAGATTAATAAATGTATATGACAAGTAACATAAATATGATAATATACAATACATACATATTTTACACAATATGACTACATATACCTATACATTCAAGATAAATATATATTTGAATCATATAAATAATCACCTATATATATAAATATATATAATATATATATACAGTTTTGTTGATGTGAAAAATTATGATGATTGTGCCAATAACTCCTTGCGAATATGCTCGCGTGCCTTAACCTTGAACGTCCAACGATTAGCAGCCATCCTGATCTCCAGAGGCAGGGAATTCCAAAAATGAACTGATTGGACAGTGAAGGAAGAGTGGACAAGGCCAGAAGTGTGAGCGGGGCATGAAAGTAAGAGATTGTTAGAAGAGCGAAGATCTTTTGAATGAATCGAGCTTAAGTATTGAATATTAGACATTAGGTATACGGGAGGACTTGGGGAATGAAGAAGAGAAAAAAGAGTCGTGAGAGCGCGCAACCACCAGCGAAGTTCGGAACGGAAAGCAGACACATGGTCATACTTGCGAAGATTAAAAATAAATCGAATGCAGTTATTGAGAAGACGGTCAAGTTTATCGAGAAGGTCTGCATTCAGGTCGAAATAACAAACATCACCATAATTGATGACCGGGAAGAGTACAGTTTGCACCAGCGTTACCTTTGTCCTGACGGGAAGAAAATGTCTTAAGCGATAGAAAGTTCGCAGGGACCCAGTAATTCGCTTACTCACGTTCGTGACTTGAGCTTGCCAACTAAGAGATTCGTCGATATGCAATCCTAGGTTTTTGACACTCGAAGTTACCTTTATTACAGTTCCATCAAATAAAATCGATGGAAGAGATAGTGCCTTAACTCTGCTCATCATACGATTACTTCCTATAATAATAGCCTGGCATTTTGAAGGGTTGACATGAAGTCCAAACCTATCGGACCAATGTTTAATAGCAGTCAAATCATTATTCACAGCGTCAATGGCAGCTGTTAGATTATCTACCGTGGCCTGAGAGTATAACTGCAAGTCATCAGCATATAAATGATACGTACACCGAAGGTCAAGGGTTAGGAGATTAATGAAAAGAGCAAAAAGAAGAGGAGATAAAATACCGCCCTGTGGAACGCCAGAGTCGAGAACTCACCAAGATGATAATTATTCATCAATGCGAACCGCCTGCTGACGCTCCCGAAGATAAGAAGAAAACCAATCCAGTGCATCAGATGAGACCATAAGATGGGAGAGGATGGATAGGAGAATATCGTAACTGACGGTATTAAAGGCGTTCGAAAAGTCAACCAAGACTAACACAGTAACCTTGGAACCCTCATTTGGAAATTTAATACGCACATAACTCCGAAAAGTCATTGGTGCGTGCCGTGGATTCGAACCCGGACCCTCTGCGTAGCAGTCTGTCGGTCTCTCCACTAGGCTATAGCTGCTTCACTAAAATGATAGCTTCACTATTTACAAGAGATTTAATTTGATATATTTCTTTAAAAACAATTACTTATGTTGCTAAGTAATGATTATTTCCTAATTAAAACTTCAGCAGAATTTTGCAAATATCTTCAAAATGGCTTCGCCAGCTAAAATGTCAGTTCAGATTTGGCAACAAATTTCGAACATTTCTATGTGATCATAAGTATAATACTGTTATAGAATCCAGACTGAAAAGTTCATGTAATCTATTTAAAGATTATGATATGGGTCACCACACAGTTATGGATGAAGAATCCAAAGTCTCACTTCCCAATTTAATTCCGTGAGTGTCTCTAGGTATTTAAGGAAAATATACAAATCAAATTGTATTTTACTTTAGAAAGAGGCGGAAAAATTTACATCAAAAACTAGGCCAAATCCTCTTACAAGGATACAATACAATTGTAACGCTAACTAGGCGTGGTCTGTTATGTCCAGGAGTGGACTACAAAAGGCGGATCATGAATTGCGGTGGTAAATAGACACATAGGGGATTTCTATTATGAATCTGATGAAGAATTAATACTGTCCTTACTACAAAAGTTCTTCGGATTGCTTTATTCTAAAGATCTTTATAAAAAGGATAAAATTAAATATACAAGGCACGTGAACATCAATACCAAATATATCTCCATGTATGTATGTTCATCAATGTTCAGCGACTCCGCTGGTACTTAGGTATTTCTAACCTTGGCGGAAAAAGTTTTATTTTTTGTTTGTAAGAATTAAAAAGGAATAACTAAAAACTGTTATTTTTAACAAGTCCAATCCTTTAAGAAAAAGTTCAATTAACACTGATGTTGATGGTAAATTAAACCCCATTCAGGCTACTTACACCCTTACAAAACTGAAATTAAAACAAAATTACGACCCCCATCCTTCCCAGGGGCTAGTGCTTCACCCATTCGCTACATTTAATGATAATTTATGTCGCGCAATATCAGGCCCAATGTGTTCTGTTATCTGCGGCTGTGGCTCAGCCCTTTCGTACCGCCGCAAATTGTGCTCCACTACATGTAACTACGTAGAGAAAGAATGAAGGGAACATTTAAAAATAGGATTTGCCAATAAGTTGTCAACATGGGATAGTACACACCATTTTAAAAGTGTCTCTTTAGGCTATGTAACAGACTCTCAATGGTTATCAATTATAAGAGTCTGAATTCGTTTCTTCACTCAAAAAACTTGCTAAATAATACAACAGCGTTCCTTTACAACCTTTTGCAGTCTACTGCTGGACTTAAGCGTCTCTTGATGCCATTGGCCGTACGTAGCATTTGAGTTAGAAAGAGGATAATATGGCCTACTATACCATGCTGACCAGTCAGGTTGGCATAGGGTTTCATGACGAGTTTTCTGTCACAAACCCTATGCCAACCTGACAATTTGTATGCTTAATTCATCACAACACAGCAATTTACTTCGTATTAATTTGTATTATATAATTTTGATGATTAGGTGCCTCATGTTAATGGAGTAAAGATATAATTTAATTACAATGCCTAATTACGCAATTAATTCCAATGTGCCGATACCATTTCATCTGTAAATCAATTAACACACCATAATGTCAAAAAGGTTTAACGCAGATGATTAGATGAACAGTAGACATTGAATGTCAATGGCTTTTATCGCTTAATATCAATTTGCATAAGCAGTTATGAAAGTACTCTTAGGGTCGGCGCACATTGGGCGTGCGTGTTTCTCGAGCGGGGGCCCGGCGTGTGCTACGCGTGCGCTTGGCGTACACTGTGACAAAATAAACGTAGTTTACTCTGTTGTACAAATTGAACGCCGGTCGTACTGCAAACGGACGCTGACCGTACGCTGAACAGACTCCGGGCGCACGCTGTGCGCCCGCTCGAAGAACACGCATGCCCAATGTGAGGGAGGCCTAAGAGCCGGTGCACATGGTAATAAAGTAAAGCACAGTGAAGAGCATTTCACACTGTCAAACTACCTATTATTGACATTGTTCTCATTTTGAAATAGTGCAAAATAAGTTATTACCTTGGTTATTACATAATAGCATAGTTATTTACATAGAGGCGCATTTCTTATGGGCACTCTGTAGACAAACTTTTTGTATTTTCTGTGACCCATATTGTCGCCCGGCGGCGCGGCAATCGCGCTATGGCAGCTGTCTCTACGAGTGCAAGAGAGACGAACGTTTCTCCTGTGTATCTTAACTACGAGAGCAAGAGAGACGGAGAATGACGCCAGCGCCGCCAACGGCGCCAACTACGAACTACACTGACGTGTCGCCAACTCGCCAATTGGAATCGGCACACGAAATCCTTAAGAAATACGCTTCCATTATAAATCTGTATTCATTGATAATAGTTATTTGTGAGTGTGTATTGTAAAAAATATTTTGGCACTTGATATTAGACATTAATTATTATGGCCCTTAAGTACGCAAAAAGCAATACAACCACTACATGTGTACGATTTTTACAGCTTAGCGCTACGTTTAAAATAACAGCTTGGCATAGCGTCCGATTGCGGCGAGTACCGCAGCGTAGAAACCCACCAGCCGCAATATTAGGGTGTATGGAGTTTAAGCTATTTGCGAACTGTTCTATATCTTGCTTGTCGACCTTCATGATACAGAATACATCGTCGACATACCCCTTCCATAGCTTTACATTTGATGCCTGCACGTCCTATATATAGTCCGCTCTCCAAGGTAGCACACAATCTGCGCACCCCGAAGGATGGCGTTCCTCTACAAACACCTGGCGTCTACAAGGTCGACTGCAGTTGTGGTAGTTCCTACATATATCGGACAGACCAAACGAACCATCGCTGAAAGGGACAAGGAACATATTGCAGCGGTAAAAAGCCGTCAAATTAACAAGTCTGCCAAAGCTGAGCATTTGTTGGAGTCTGGACCAAACCACTGGATCGAATTACATCAACCAAAGGTCTTATCTACCAATCGTCACTATTACTCCAGGATAGTACGTGAAGCGGTTGAAATCAAAAAGCATAAAAATTTCAACCCGGAAGATGGATACAGAATGTCTACAACTTGGAATCCAGTAATCAACATATGTTAACCCCGCCGCAGTAACACAGCTCATCAGGGTGTAGACTTCATAAGTGTTGTGTGTCGACGTACCGACAGTTCGGATAAAAATAAAAATAAAAAACAAGTGAGGGTAGCTGCCGAAACCCGCGCTTCACAAGGACGACGCTGAGATGACATTAGTCCTGTCGCGACCAAGGCTGTTGTAAGACGGCCGAAACGTCGGTAAAAACATAGGTATTTATACCTTAAATTAATTAAATATCGCGAATAAGACCCGTTTAAATAAAATTGTATGATACTGCTGTTGTGTACCGATATGAAGACATAACGGCATATTTATTTCTGCATTTTGGTTGTTTACAACACTTATACAAACCAAAACCCTATTCTAGATGATGCCTTTTTCTTGCCAAATTACTTCTTGAGAAGCTATGTTGCACTTGCTAAAGTTATGTATGTTATGCTTCCGTTTCACCGGTCGAACCAGTTCACTAATACTGATACCAGTATATTTTCTGTGTGTATTGACTGACAGACAACGAACAGTCAAATGATTGGGCGTAGGAAGCTGAAATTTGCCACGTATGTATGTTCCTTGCGGCTGTAGTGGTGGAATAAGCAAGGATTTTTTAAAATTCCCACGGGTACGGGCAGAAACATTTAGAGTAAAATAAAATTTGTCGGCTTAGCTGCGGGCATCCTCTAGTTATTCGTAAGTCTAAAAGACAATTTAATTATAATGCAAAATGACGCCATAAGTACGTCAGATCCGTTCATCTGTAACTCAGTTAACTCTTCATATTGTCAAAATTGCCGTTAATACGATTGGATATAGCTGAATCTCATAATCGACAGAAATATATATGTATCATTGTTTAATTAGGTATGTGTGATTGGGATAAAAAGTTAATAAGATAAGGGATCAAAAATGTGTGATTTCATTATTTCCATATTCCCATATGAGATAAGATTAATTCTTGACTTGACTTCGGTATAATCCTTTCCAGTTGACTTCATGGATCTTATATGTTGCGGGTTCGAATGCCGGGTCGAGCAAAAGTGCTACTGAGATTTTCAAAATTCTCAGTAGCAGCACGGGAGTCCGGCAATGTTCTAAAAGGTGACAGCAATAGGCTCGCCCCCTTTTACGTGGAATTTAAAATTCAAAAGGCTAAATGTGGGTGGCATATCTGTCTACCCTCGCGAATACAAGCGTGACGGTATAAAAAGAAATAAACGTGACAGTACATTTTTATGTCACCATTCCGCTTAACCATTTTGAAACTACATTGCAATAACAATTTACATAGACAAAGCCTGAGAGAAAATGTATCTCGTATATTCACGATAGGTCAAAGTTGAAGGTGTAGTTAAGGTGTCACTAGATGGCGCTAGTGCGGCTGCCACAAAGTTCATTAAAATCAAGAGATTCATGAGGGGTCTTTAATTCCGTGAGGTACAAGGCATAGTATAAGAGCGGTTTTTAGTCGTAACACTTTGTAATTTTGGGATTCTAGTTTATATTTAATCCTTAAAAGAAAATAACGTCGTGACTTCTCGTATGGCTAGCAATGTGTCTTGTCAGGCTCAGTCAGAAGTTGCAAAGTTAATTTCAATTAATTTCAAAGTTGCAAAGAATAAAATCCTACAACTGTATCACACCATCAAGTAGAGCCCAGAGGTCACTCTGGGCTCTACTTGATGGTGGGTTTCCGTCAGGAAACCCAGTCACAGAATTTCCATTTCAAATAAGTAGTACTTATGCATATACTCACGCCTCGCCTTTTACCATTTACATTCTTGATCTTTCTTGCCAATTACTGATTGATTGAGGCAGGATCTATAAATATTTTTAATAATTCATTTGGCATACTACTTATGCTTAATGGAACACAGCCATATCCTGGACTCAGGCTTAGTTATCGCTTACTATCAGGTGCGCTGTTGTTACTGCTTCGTTTGCTAGCTAGACCGGTTGCAGGCTAGTCCTACATCACCGTAAGCACGAGCGGCCGCGACAAGCGAAAAGCGTTTACAACTCCCTCTCTTATAACTTGACAACCATTACTTCTTGATGAAGAGGCAAAACAATCAGGGCAGGTAATTAATACGACCGACGCGGTTAGCGCCTCGTCTGAATACATAACTATATAAGTTAGTGTCTCCTAGCTTATACGAATATAATGATAATGTTTCAAGTTAGTAGAAAAGTTGTGAAGGACTACGTATTGAAGCTATAGCTGCTGCTGCTGAAGTCTGTATATATGCGATCCGGATAGCGCCATTCTGTACGAAATTTTACTGTTATGTGATGGTAAACTTGTAAGTAAGACAAGAACTGGGGCAAGGAGAGTTCAAGGCAATATAAGACGTTTACTTTCAAAGACAAATCCATTTCTAGTGTTAAACCTAACCTTCCGTCACCAGATTCAACATCTTCACGACAAAATAAGCCGAAACAAAAATCTGAATCCGCCTCTGGATTAAAAGAAAAATGGTGAAACTGCTAAATTAAGTGTACCTAACCATCGAGACGATACAAATATTTGAACGTGACTTGGCAACTGGCAACATCAATGTATGTACTAAGTTATAGAACCAAAAATATGATCAATTAACATCGCTATCCTCTGCCCTAGCACAATGCGAAGTCGACAAATTGAACACTCCTACCGCTGTGTGATATTAATTGATTTATTTATTTAATAATCATAAACATATTCTTACTAAAAAGGTATTATTATGAATCACCGATAGTTCATTTACATTACTTTTTATTTCTTTTTTTATTTAAATACTTTTTGCACATACAAACTGTACAATGGTGGACATAATGCCTTGTGGCATTATCTACCTGTCGACCCTTAGGTAGTGCAGAGATAAATGTGGTAGGTGCACAAGAGATTTGTTTTCTTTTTACACGTTTTCCAGTAATTATGAAATATAATAGATAATATTGGTTATAACAATATACCTAACTTAATCATGGGATACTATACATAATATAATGATATAGTACATAGATAAGGAATAATAACATATAATAATAAATTATATAATAATATGATACATACGTAGAAACACAATACATATACAAACACAATACATATAAATACATACTTATAATAACTTATCTTAGTTATCTTACCAAATTGTTTACACCGGTAAATTATTTACAAGCAACGGTTATAAAAAACATCTCTAAATAACAATTTGTCAAGGCCACATAAACTTCTACCCGACAGTCTACGAAGTACATAAAACAAACAACTAACATTTACAAAGACAGCAGTCAATTTTGTAAAAGTGACGCTAGAATTACAAACGATTTCAAATAATAGAAAAAAACTGTGTTAAATGAATTGTGAAACTTTCTCAAGGGTACGATTTGTTGAATGACTTGTCATTAGATGCATCTGTGGAGCTGAGTTCATATAAGACCTTGAAAAAGTTGCCTTAAGGGAAAAAGCTGAAATAATATAGTGATTTTTACTTGGCGATTCTGTAAAGTCGCAAAGATATATTATTATAAGAACGTCAAAGTAATAACCGTGCTATAGGTATATAAGGAAAAGTATTTTTAGAAAATAACGTTACTGACAATAGTAATTTGGATGTTTGTCATTTTCAAATCTATCAGACCTTGGCTGGTTAAAGATTTACAAGACAAAGCAGTTATATGATTTGTAGTAAAATAAACTTGGCACTGTTTATCAGTGTAATAATGTCGGTGTATGACGCCTCTGTTTGTAAAGCGTCTTTATGTGGACATATTAATCTTCATAAAAAAAATCCAAAACTTTCTTAGTAGGGAATTTATGGAGCTATGGATTATCAGAAATGGAAACCTGAATGGTTGCATTCAAGAATCTTGAACCCCTGGGTCCACTTTCAAGTCTAACCAGACTTTATAAAATACCTATTAGCTTTTCCACAGAGCGATGTCCATTGTTTCCATGTCTATTCCAAAACTAAAATAAAGTTTCACGAGACTTTGCTTTAACATCGACTTATGCCTGCGACCCTTTTCTTTCCAATTTGTGTACATACAAACCCATCCCAGCTTAGCGTAGCAGTGCCTAGAAAATCTGTTTTGAACTAAAAATCTATGCCAAGTGTGACGCAGAGTAGCGTTAATTATCACGAACATAATGATGAAAGCTATGCTTGGAGTTTCCCTGCGAGATCGAATCAGAAATGAGGAGATCCGCAGTAGAACCAAAGTCGCCGACATAGCTCTCCGGATAGCCAAGCTGAAGTGGCAGTGGGCAGGGCACATAGCTCGAAGAACCGATGGCCGTTGGGGCAGAAAGGTTCTGGAGTGGCGGTCACGTACCGGACGACGCAGCAGAGGTAGGCCCCCCGCAAGGTGGACCGACGATCTTGTCAAGATCGCGGGAGGAGGTTGGATGCGGGCGGCTCAAGACCGGTCTGTGTGGAGAACCTTGGGGGAGGCCTATGTCCAGCAGTGGACGTCGTTTGGCTGATATGATGAATGATGAAAGAGATATGCTCGGCTCGTTGGACCATATTCCTCTCAACGTGACGTCAGACTGTGTGATGCACGTTTGAAATATTCTACTAGAGCAATATTGGACTTTTCATCTTAGCGAGCTAATTGAGAGTTCGTAGTGCTCGTTATTGGTGAACACTTGGTTTTGATTAGAATGTAGTAAAAGATCATTTAAGGATATAAATATCTTTCACATATTATCATTATAGGATACCTAAGTATGAAATATATAAAACTAAAAAAATTACATGGAATTCTGATAACTTGCTTTTGCTTTTCGTTATTTCGGAAGGACTTTTTTATATTTGTTACTCATTTTCAGTATGCCCCGGCGTATTAAAATTCTTTCCAAGGAATAATATTATCTGATGTTCAGCTGCATTTCTACAAATATATTAACTTCTTCATTGGCTCATTCACTCTATATTGATGAAGTATTACCATTATTAAATATATTACTAAAGCTAAAATACTTACAGTGACTGCGAGAGGTACTTGGACAGTCCAAGTTTGGATATCTTGCTCCCCTTGATACCCTCATTGACAATGTTGCTCACGGTCAGAAAGTTCTTCGTCATTGTCGACTCCTGGGACGACACTATTGTCACACAAAAAACACAAAAATAATTAAACCACTGGCAACACTAACAACAAAAAACTTAATCACTTTTCCAACACTAAATTGGCAACACTCGAACTTAACAATAGTAACACTTACTTGTTAAATTGACAACCCAACATCGAATTCTATTTTCAAAATTTAACCGCAACAATAACACGCGTAATATAATTTTTTTATGTTTATTAGTCAACAGAACAAAAATTCTCTCTTTGTATTAATTTGTTATTTTTTAAAGTATTTTCTCTCTCTTTTTATCACAGACGCAGTTTTTCGATGTTTTGTTTTTCGCTCTCTACTTCACGAAACCTGAAAAGGAAGGTATTTTTGTTCATTCTGAATATTTCTTGGACATTACCCGAAAGCACATTGTTTGAAAAATAAATTCCCTGAGATGCTTGCTAGTTAATGAATCGTTTTAATTTTAAAGTGGTTTAACATTTCTTGTTTAAAATGCTCAGTAAAAATTAAATTAAACATCAAAGTTTTCTTACTCAAAGCTTCTTCTTTAGTAAGTGGTGCAGTCTTAGAAGCAAAGCTGAATTATTTATTTCACTGTCTGTTTCTTTAAATTAGTAAATGTCCTGTGATTCGCGATAAGGCAGACTTAAATAAAATGCGAAAATAACTGTGAGTTTGACCTTTCTTCTTATTATGAGAAAGGGACAAAGTGGCGGATTTTTGGGAAATAAGCAGAGACGGAATATGCCTACGCAACAGCCCATATTTTATTTAACCTACAGTTTAACTGCCTTCTTGGCACCACCGCCTTGGTAACGCAGGATTTGTGATTGTATTCACGACACTTCCTGTATTGACTTTATATTTGTTTCAGTTCGGTTTCAGACCACATCGAAGACATCTCTTAGTATGTAGAAATTCATTTATTTTATTTATTTGTTTACCAACATTTAATAACACTGGTGCGGCACAATAATCTAATAAAATAACACAAATAAATACAGTTTCCAAGCATAACGCCTTTAAATTACTTAAATATGCTTCTTCCTATCTTATTTATTTATTTAGATTTTGCACAAACAGTGTCAACCTTAAGGTGGAGCAGAGATAAAAGTGGTAGGTGAATTTTAACGATAACATTGAGTAATTAATGGTTTCTAAATGAAATCTATTAATAATTAATATATAGTACAATAAAGGGATAGAATACATACATATTGAATATACATCTAAATATTCATACATATCAAATACATAAATACTTATAGTAATGGATGAGAGTGATGAGCTGATTCCGTGAATCTCTTGAAAAGAAGCTCTCGTACCTTCGTTTTGAATGCATAACGGTTGGTGGACAATCTGATTTCAGGAGGGAGTGTATTCCATAAAAGAACATACTGTACCACAAAAAAGACTTGATGAACCCAGTAGAGTGACTAGGACAAGAAAGAAGAAGATTGTGAAAAGAACGAAGATCTCTCACATGTGTTGAAGATAGATATTGGAAATATGAGGTGAAATAAGTCGGAGGAGAAGGGGACTTGAGAATAGAGAAGAGAGTGGTAAGAGAACACAAACACCGGCGCTGACGCATTGGTAACCATCTTAGTTCGGAAAGATAAGCAGAGACGTGGTCATGATGATTATAGATGAATCGAATGCAGTTATTGAGAAGTCGGTCGTACTTATTGAGATATTCTGCATTCAGGTCATAATAGCGAATATCACCATAGTCGATTAAGGGAAATATTAAAGCCTGCACAAGCATTGTTTTAGTCTTGGAAGGAAGGAAATTCTTGAACCGGTAAAGAGCTCTAAGACTTCAGGTGACCCTCCGACTAACTTTAGTCACCTGCGCTTGCCAATTGGGAGTGGAATCCATGTACAGGCCTAGAATTTTTACGGTTGTACAGTATGGAATAACCAAACCATTAATCATGATAGGTGGTAACGTATTTAGGTCTATTATCTTCTGTATAGTCATAAGTATTCATGTAAACTCATACGTAATTTAAAGGCTTTACGCTTGTTTTAACATTCCCATCTTCATAAGCTAGTCCATATATCTCTGATAAAATCGCCCCAACGAACTAAATAGTAACATATCCCAACTCCAAACTCAGCTAAGTCGTAACAATGTTCTCCAAAATTTAATCTGAACCAATAAATCGCCTAACAACGAAAACTTGCTAAAAACTTCTACACCTAGTCAGCTGCCTAGAGACACATTAATTAGGCAAAGAGGCATAGGCTAGACTGTCGACTCAACAAGCGACCTAGTTGAAGTAATTGTGAAGGTACGAACTGTGCTATTCCTTCCCTTCAAATGCATAATGGTTTCGTCAAAGTTGGCAACTTGGAGAACATTTATATTAAGGACATTTGAGAGCGTTATATATGAAACTCTGAGGTTGCCTCATAATTGATGTCTTCATTTTGGAGCAGTGAAAGCCTAATGCGTGTCTTTTGCGTGTTGCGTATTATGGTTGGAATGGAATGGTTACCGGAAAATGAGTTTCTGAATGAGTTATGCTGCTTTAAATTATTGCTGGAATTATTAAAATGTTTGTCCAGACCAAAAATAACAATGAAAGATAAAACTAAACAAAAACAATACAAGTAGAATTCGTGGATTCGAATATCGCATTTAACAGTAATTACATTTCAACCAAAATATTTAGGAATACATAAAGGTTCAGTCATAATCATGTGGTTAAAGTAGTAAGCGTACACCGGGCTCCAAGGCGTATATATTATACTAGATGAGCACGCGGTTACACCCGCATTATTTAAGGCTACTACTCCACTCTCGTGGCTCATAGCGTGATGTTATATAGCCTATAGCCTTCCTCGATAAATGGACTATCTAAAACTGAAAATTTTTTTTCAAATCGGACCTGTAGTTCCTGAGATTAGTGCGTTCAACCAAACAAACAAACTCTTCACCATAGAACTTCACTATAAACACATTTACCAATACTTCCTTAAAGCTAAGTTCAATGTTTGTCTCGTATGAGTTTTGTCTTCTGTCAATGGTCTGCTAATTATTTGCGGTTGTTCCTTACTTCGATTCATATTTAATCGCTTCCCACTGAAATCAGTTCATAACCATCTGAAAGATGCTCCATTTTTATTCTCATATGATAAAAGCATAAATCTCATTTTTATATCACGTATAAATTCAAATTTCTGCGATATATGCAAAACTAAACTGTCAGTAGCGACCCACACATAACCATTTCGGTATCCTGTGATAGCCCTCCGTCAAAATGAAATCGTTTAAATGCAAAGCCAAATATAATGTTCTGGTTTGATCTAAAATCAATAGAATTGGTATAAAACGATAGATAGTAAAGTAAATAGAGATGATACATATATGAGAAACGGGTACTTCAATATAAAGTATCACTCAGATTACCTGCACTAATTAGAAGTGCTTCGTGTTATATAAAACCAGTTTCTGGCCAGGGTTTCACCCTCGTAGGGATTGTTTAGCGGCACAAAAAGTTGCCCACTTACTGCACTTATGTTACCTTTATTGCTGCTTAGTTTCGTCAAAGTCTGTTCGGAACTTTTTGGGTGAAAGAGTAGCAAATCCGTATAGTACTACGTATAGTACTTTCTAGCTCCTTCTTGTAAGATATTCACGATTACTGAATCTCATGACCACGGCCTTTATTTTTTATAAGTTATTCACACCAAGGAATGAAAGTGAATGTAAGTAAAACGAAAGTTATGGATTTTGAAAAGGAGGAATGCGTTACGGCTTGTAATGTTTTGATCGAAGGACAACGAGTAGAGCAATTGAATGAGTTTGTATATTTAGGTACGCTGTTTACTAGAGATGGTAAGAATGTAGAAGATATTGAAAGAAGAGTTAATACAGGTAATAGAATGAATGGAGCTCTGAAGGTGTTTATGAATAGCCAAAACGTGTCCAAAAAGGCACGTTTGGCTGTGCATAGAGGGGTGTTAGTACCTACTCTTATGTATGGTAGTGATAGTTGGGTATGGCAGAAGAGTCATGAAAGTAGAATAAATGCTGTAGAAATGAGAGCACTGAGAAATATGTGTGGTGTTTCTTTGACTGACAGTGTAAAGAATTGTGTGATAAGAGAGTGTTGTGGGGTAAAAGAAGATGTAGTGACAAGCATCGAGAAAGGTATGCTAAGATGGTTTGGGCACGTGGAGAGGTTGGATGACGAAAGACTGACCAAGCAGATATATAAGGCAAGTGTGGAAGGGACAGGACGAAGGGGAAGACCTAGGCGGACGTTCTCTGACCAGATTGGAGATATCCTAAAAACAGGACAGGTTTGAAGTACCCTGAACAGAAGAGCATGCATGAGGAATCTGATGGGAGTGAATAAAACAAGAGAGATATGTCAGGATGGTTGCAAATGGCGTTCCGTAGTCTCTGCCTACCCCTCCGGGAAACAGGCGTGAGTCTATGTATGAATGTATTCACACCGAGAACTTAGGGTCCCAAGCCAACCTAAACTGCAAGTTGTGCACCTGCCGATATTACGTGGGACCAAACAACTGGCGTAAAATGCGTTTAATATAACCTACTTACCTTTGGGGAAAAGGCGTCATTGTATTTATGTATGTATGTAGGTAACTGACTAGTTATATTAAAAGGTATCATCTCAACGTTACATAATTGTGAAATGTCTTGCCCTGTTCAAAGAAAATTAACGTAGCGCTTTAAAAAACTCGCTCATAAAAATAACAGCTTAAAATATGCGAAATCACGTTTGAGTTTAAGTATTCACATACTTTATTTAAATGTACACGTTGTGACGGTGAGGAGACGATAAAAAATCTTATTTCATCATGTTGGTACGGTACAATTAGTGAAAATGTGATTTGGTTTCAGTAATTACTAGATTTGATTTGGTTTTAGTAAAGTATCTATTGGTTAAAACTGTTCCAAAATTCGTTCAGTAAATATAGAAATAGACAGGATAAAGGAAGCTTTAATAATAATATGTATGTATACATGAAGAAACTAGATATACAAGCCTTAAAGATGAGAGGTGACAATATTGTACATTTCATTGACACTTGTTAATGTCTACAAAAACTTCTGTTAAAACAATGATACTGTTGATAGCATTAAGCCGACAGTTCCACCCCCACAAAGGAAAACACTTTCTCAACAAATAGTCTTTTCGAGTTTGCGAGTCACTTCGAGTTTACAAAAAAAAACGTTACTTTAGAAAGAAAATGAGGCGAATAAGTACTATCCTCTTTAAAATTTATGTAGTGCTAATGAAGCTAAAGGCAAATAAATAATAAAATATCACATTTCTTACATCTGGCTCAATGAAGCACGCTCTATTTTGTCACAGTGTCTTAATACTACTACAGTCTGTTACAATACCAATTTCTGCATTAGTATTGTAATAGACTATAACTAGGTATGATAAAAAATAATCCAAGGTGTGATTTATCTTATGATATGTAAAAAAAGTTACATTGTCTCTTTACCAGACCGCTCACTTTAACTTGGTATTTGTTTTATTTATTCAGTGTTACTACATTACTTGAAAATTCTCAGCGATAAAAAGCTTTAAGACGCTACAATGCTGCAATTTCTTTGCTCAAGTCTTGTAATTGTGTTTTTTCTAACAGTCTCATTGAAACCGCTTTACTTGATTCTTGTTTTTTATAGATCTAAAGCATTATAGAAACAGTGACCGTTTGGAGTGCCTGATAGTGAGAATCTCATTCAAAATATTTTTGAGGAACTGGTGACGAAGCGGGAATGTAAACGACTGCCACGATAAAGGTCACGGGTTTGATTCGCCCTCAAATCAAACATTTGAGTGCGTGAACATGTGTTTGCCTTTGTCTGGGTGTTTCTATGTATCTTTCTATATAAGGATTCAAGTGCCCGTATCAGACTGCTGCTCACTCCATACACAGAAAGTGTTGACCAAATTTCATCCCTCACCAATCGATTGTAAGCCTTTTCCAGGTCAATAAATGCGCAGAAAACCTTGTGGTGTTTACTTAAGACTTTCTCTGCAATGCACCTTAAGGAAAAGACTTGATCCGTACATCCCATTCCCTTTCTGCATCCCGCTTGCACATCCCAAATTTTACTGTCCGTTTCAGAGATCACTTTTTCAATCAGTATCTTTGCATACAATTTGCCAACAACACTCAGGAGGCTGATACAGCGATAATTTGAATTCCTGCTGTGACCCTTTGCCCCTGTACAGTGGCACAATTACGGATTTGTTCCAGTCACCTGGTATACGTCCGAACCGCCAACATTTATTTAGCAGTAGGTACAGCAGGCTTGCAGTGACGCCTTCGCCTACCTTGAGCATTTCAGCAGATATTCTGTCATATCCCGCAGCTTTACCCGCCTTCATACTTTTCAATGCATATCGTATCTCTTCCATACTTATCCCACTTTCACAATTATGTTCCTCATTCGTTACTATATTCCTATTGTCGCTCTCTCCTCGTTCAAGCAAATTCTCAAAATATACCTTCCACTGATTCAGAACTTCCCCATGCTCTCTAATAATACTTCCATTTATATCCCTCATCATACCAACTTTCGAAACCTCTGATTTGCCTCGGGCTGTTCTGACCAAGTGCCAGAATAATTTGACATTGGCCCGAAAATATTGCGAAAATTTGCTATCAAATTTATCCTAGCATACTTCTTTCTTTCTTCTCACTATCTCTTTTAATTTATATTTCAACCTGTCAAACTTTTCTTTTACAATCCTTTCACTGTCATTCACACCACCTTGTACTCTTTTGTTGGCTCTTATGGCCAGCAAGTCCATCCATGCTTTGAATGCAAAATTCTTCTATTTCGCACTCTTCTTTCTCAAACAAATCTTTTAACCTCACTTCCAATAACTCTTTATACTGATCGCGTATATCCTCTTCTGCCAATCTTTCAACTTTCACTCTTTTTATGGCAGGTGAGTGTATGCGAGGACGATGGCGCCATTTAGTTTTTACAAAAAAATATGTACATATAAGTTTGTCTATTATTGTCTAGTACCCATATTACGAGCTCCGCTTAGTTTGAAATAAAATGGTGTTGGTAGTATCTGGTAGTATATTATATTATTAACATGTTATTAATTTGATGGTCCCTCACGCTACAAGATCATGACAACAGCATATAAAGCACATCGTAAACTGAAAACGTTTTCTTAACATTCACATTTTTACGACAACAAAACGACTCACAATATGAAACAAGATAATTCCCTTTCTCCTAAAAAAGCAATATCTATATTAAGATGATGGAATAAGCACTCAACTTTATTGGTAATGGTCTGGAATAGGCCTGCGGTGTAAGGGCGTTTTGTTTGGGCCTTCAAAGGCCATTAGTAAGGCGGGCTGAGACTCAATTCATGCTGAAAGGATACTGGCAAATAGCTTTATTGACAAACAATTTTAAACCTTATCTACATAATAATATGGTCAAAGTATATTATATCTTTCGATCAGCTTGAGGTATCAGCTTGGTGAAGATCAACATATTTGTATCTCTCAAGCGATTATAAGTCCTTTGAAGAATGTTTTAAGTTTCAAAATTCTGTGAAATTAAACAGTTACTAACCAGCATTGCACTGCATTCTATGTGAACTGAGCCTTAGAATGATGAGCCTTGTAATTCGGCTCACGTGATGTCGAGTTTGTGTGTACTGTTTGATTGTCAAAATACTGCTTTAGACATTCCTTACTACGATGGGATTTAGACATTCCTTGGCCTGGTTGTTGGAATTATTTTAGTTTTTTTTCTAGGAATTTTGACGAAGAGCTTCCGTATAAACTAGCAGTTTATAAGAACGTGTTAAATACATTTTTTTATATGATTCTAATTGTCTCGATAAAATACTTATTCACGATGCACGTTACATGTTGAAATACTCAAAATTGTCTATTCTGACAAAAGAGACGAAACAAATAACTGAATAAGCTGTCTCATTTTGAAAAAATATACATTTTCATAATTCTAGAAAGAGAAATCACAATAACTTTAAACTTTGTCGCAGTCCTGTATCAGCCATTAATTAAGCTTCTTAAAAAAGTTTTTTCTTTGTATTTGCGTCTGTTAGTGATCTATACCTCTCAAGGCATTCATTTTCAGAATATAGTCTCAAAAACGCATAAAATAACCTTCTACAACCTATTTAAATAAAGCCTTTACTAGTTTCGAAACAAAAACGCCGAAATAAACGGAAACTCTGTCTCCTAAACTTTTACTTAATGGGCACACTTTATAGCATTAAAATGCCTGAAATCCGTTTACTTGGTACAACGTAGGTAGTAGAACCTTGTTGATTTTAGAATGAATTGACCGGCTCGACCGGGGAAGTACTACCCTCTCACAGTAAATCGACGTAAAGTAACAGTACCTAAACTGTTGCGTTTCGTTCGGTGAGTGAGAGTGCCGGACGCCCTATCCCCTATTCCTTCTCCCTTATCCTACTCCTCATCCTATCCCTTTTCCCAACCCCAAGGGGCGGCAACGCACTTGTGACTCCTGTGGTGTTGCTTGTGTCCATGCGTGGCGGTAATTGCTTACCATAAGGCGATCCGTCTGCTCGTTTGCCGCCTATTACTATAAAAAAAGAGAAAAAAACGTTTCGGGTAAAAAGGATACATTAAGACTGCGTTTCCAGTACAGTTACTGAAATGGGAAGTGGTTCGGTGATGTATGAAGCAAACATTCAATAATCTTAATATATAAAATCCTTGCGTTACTGACTGACTGACAGACACGCTACAGCCGAAACTATTGGGCGCAGGAAGCTGAAATTTGGCATGTATGTTCCTTGGGGACCGTAGGGGTGCACTAAGAAGGGATTTCCCGAAATTCCCACGGCATCGGCCAACACGGGTAAATTAAAAAAAATGCAGGCGTAGCTGCTGGCGTCCTCTAGTCTATATATATAAAAGAAAGTCGTGTTAGTTACACTATTTGTAACTCAAGAACGGCTGAACCGATTTGGCTGAAAGTTGGTGGGCAGGTAGCTCAGAACCAGGAAAAACGGCGTCCTCTAGTCAATTAATAAGAAAATAAAGTTATACTAGGTTTTTCTTTTATTTTGTTGCTAACTCATATTCTAATCTTACTATACAATGTATTGTTCAATCCTAATACACCCATGTATCCCAAAGAACATTTTAAGTTCCTTCATGACACACATTCAGAGTGCCTGAGGTCGTCAGAGGATCTGAGATTGCAGATGCCACCGCATTCCACAAACTTCTATGATAAATCATTCTCTGTTCAGGCTGTGCGTTTGTGGAATGCGCTGCCAGTTGAAATTAGACGAGCAAGAACACTAAACATTTTCAAAAATGCATTGAACCAACACTATTTGTCAATGTAATTGCGTCATTATCCCTCAACTCCCTATATGATTATATTTATATATATTGAAATATATAGTGTATATGTATATATGGATATGTATTATAAGTATATGTATTTATTGTATTTTATTTGTATATATGTATATGTTAAAACAAATGTTATGTTTCATCTGTCACTACACCATCAAATTACCTTGTCTTCTTCTACGGTTATGTCCATCATAGACTGGTTGCCTGGAAGAAATTGCTGTTTGCGATAAGGCCGCCAATAGGGTATTTGACTAAAAAAATCTAATTAGTCCGTCAGTTAGATTATCGAAAAATATTGGATACGTATTTTTTGTTTTATCAAATCAGTAAAAAATTACGAAGATAAAACGCATCAAAGATGGAGAAACGCCTAAGAGTGGGGGCTTGTAACGTCACTTGCCAGTAAAAAGTGTACTGGCAAGTGACGTCACACGAGTTTTCAGGGAAGTTTGTCGTCTTGATTTTTTGTTTACGTGACTAAAGAAAATATACGTGTCCAATATTTTTCGATAATCTAACTGACGGACTAATTCGATTTTTTAGTCAAATACCTTATTGTGCATCTATTGTTAAAATTGTTTTTTTCCGTGTATTTGCATTTTTGTGGTTATACAGTTGCATAAAGAATTACTTACTTACTTACTAACTCCCACATTAGAAATCACTACTCACATTACTAGGCAGATTTCCGGGTAGCTGGGCACACAGATAATCTAATACTAGCTATTGCTTGCAGCTAGATCAATTCTTCAAAGCAGTGGAATTAAAAAAAGTATCTCCTTGTTATAAAAGAAACTGCCTACGCCATAAAAAGAACTTAAACTCCTAATTTTAAGGTTTATTAACTTAGGCTTTGCAATGAAAAGCCTGTCGGATATGACAAGTAGATTTATAATATAAGATTCTAGAGAATGCAACCAGACACGCCGGCAGATATATTTTCAAATTTAACCATTTCTGTCCAATCCTGTGGGAATTTCAAGCAATCCTAATGTCCCCAAAGAACACACATACCAAATTTCAGTTTCTTGCACTCAATAGATTCAGCTGTGCATGGTCTGCAAGTGATTCAGTAAAGCAGGTATTTAAATAAATAGACGATATCGTTCGACTCCGGCTGACCAGGCATAGTCTCCTAGCTTAGTCATAAGATTCTCCATCACATTAGAGAAACATTTCAGCTCATTCCTCCAGAAAACCAACAAGACCTTTCTATCCAAATAATCTTTAATAAATTTTGTATTCACTAGACATTCTGCTGATTTAGAAACCGACGTTAACCTTTCTCGCACGTTACAGACATTCACATATGCGTCATAAAATAACTAAATAATATATATTCGGCGCAAAATAAGATATTTTGGTGAAATCACGTACGTAGCAAAAAAATTGAGCGTCGTGTATCCTGAAAGTATGAGATTTGTCTGAAAAATGTCTTCATATGTACCAGTTGGATATGCTAGTCACTATATTGAACTATATTTCAGATATACTAAATTGGTTAAATAAGCATTCAATTCTGCCGACAATAGATAAAAGAAATAAATAAAAGCTTTATTTATTTCTTTGGGAAACAAACGCATACGGCGCAAAAAATAATTACTTTTTTTACCAACGGCTTTCTTAAAATAACCTAGAAACGTTCGCAAACTAGCAAAAAATGAATAGAGAAATTAAAATATACAATAAACAAATATTAGAAAATAAATTGAAGTTTAGCTCGTAAATCATTCTTACATTATTATTAATTTGTGTAAAGAAACATTTACGATAGTTTTGTTTGAGATATATTTAATAATTTTGCAGGATTCTGATTAATACGTAGCTGGTTGTGCGGCTTATGATAGATTAGACATTAAATTCATAACCATGTGCCTCTAGTGCTTTAAGTCTTCAAATTGAATTACGAACAGAGGGACCGACAGACTCACTGTACAGCAAAAATATGTGGCTATAATATACCACATTTTGAAGGCCTCAAAATCGCAAGCATTGTCTACCGGTCAACCCAGAGTGATCTTGTAGTGTTGCGTTGCTAAACATAAGAATTATTTTATCAAATTCGTTTTAACATAATTTCCTACTTCCGTATTCCCTTTTCCCTAAAAAAATAAATTATACTTCATCATCCATTATTTCTATTACTCCAACATACTATATCCTTTCACTAACTAACTTATCATTTAATTTTCATAAAACACAGAAACGAACATTTTGCGGTCATCCAGTTATCACAGTTTTCACGCCCATTTTCACGGGTAAAATATTACGTATAAGGTCAAAGGTCTGTAGGGACAAAAGGTTTTTATTAAAATACTATTTATCACGTTACTTGGGACCTTCTATAATATTTGTCGAGATTTTCAGCATTAGGGTCTGTGATTTGCACATTGATAAAACTGTTACTTTTGTTTTGTGACGATAGTTTTGGTTGAAACGTATTTCGTTGACAAATGAAGTTTAGTAATTTATTTTATTGAATTATTTTACAACTTTATATAAATATCAGATTGAAACGTAACTAAGTCTTAAAATACTATACAAAGAAATATATACAGAACAAACAAATATATATATACAGAAAGAAAAGAAAAAAAAAGAAAAAAAAAACAATTAGAGGGCATCATGAAATTCATCCACATCACCGTCAACTGGAAGCGTACCCAGAACGCTGGCAGCATTGCCACGTTGTATGGCGATACTTACCTTCTGGGCCAAATACAACCTAGCCTTCTGGTCACGCGAGGCGTCGACAAGTCTCTTTGCGAGGTCTCTAAAAAGAGATTTCGCACTTGGACCCCATGGCCCTAACGTTTCGACCCCAAACGGCTCAAATACGTAATCCCCTACTAGGTTTACGTATGACAAATTAATGGTTTTAGCCTTGTGATATTTTAGGCATTTTAAAAGAGGATCTTTTCAGTTGTCAGGTCATTGTACCCTTTCTAGTCCACTTACCAGATTTGACACAATATTAGCTTTTCCACAAAGCGACTGTCATCTAAAATCCGTTACCCAAAGGGATGGCGGTATTATTTTATGGTTAATACTAGTGTTAGTTTATTCAAAGGTACTGACTCCGCATAATGACTGTTACAGTTATTCATGACAGCCGGCACCAACGGTTTAACGTGCTCTCCGAGATACGGGCAAGTGATCATTTACAATTCAATACAACTTCGAAACCTCAGTAGTGCGCACCATGCGTAAATATACTGGGGCTCAGATCCTCTACGTGGGCTTCTAAAGAGATAATAATATGTCCATTTTCATTTCTTTATTGTTTTGTTTCATCATTGTTTATCGCAATTTCGACTAACGGCATATTGTGTAGATTACATCAATCATGTGTGCACTATTTATTTACTTTCTATATTTTGATGACTGTTGGAATGTAAACGAATTTATTCGAATACTATCGAGCCCGCATTTAAATACTACAACGAAGGTTCTGTGAGAATAGTTTTGTAAATAGTAGTTGCAAACATTTTTTGTTAGATATATTTTGATAACAATGAAAGGAAAACAAATTGTGTTAATGATGATGATTGACTTTCAAATTCTATTATTTGTTTTACAATGTTTTGCTTCTTGCTGTACACAGTAATTACATAGCTTAATTAAGGAGGCACAATTTAATTTCTAATGGAGGAATAAAAGGGAAGTCGCTTCCATATTTTTCTGTCACCTGTCATTTAATCTTTTACCCCTCTCTCCTTCATATTCATCCTCATAAAGTCCATTCATCCATCTTATATTAGCCTAAGCTCTGTTACAGTCGTTATAGGTAATCAGTACGTACAAATAAACTGTCACTAGACTTAGTCGCTCATTGGAGTTAATATGCAGTCAAATCCGGTTAAACTATGGGCCGGAGCCGGAACTCGTGATGCAACTGGGATAACCTCATCTACCCAAGCTATTCCTAATGTTCATTACTTCGTCATTTATGTGCATATGCATTGCAGTCATTATGTGCAAAATAAATGTTTGCTAATCAGTTATCTGGTTCTTATAGAACAGGCTCTGTCTAGTTTGATTTCTTACGACGGTGTGTTCAAAATACATTTTAGTACACTTATTTTCATTAAACTACAAAACACCAGAAAACATTTATAAACTCCTAAAGTCAACTTCCCGAAGCGGAGCCCTTAAATAACTTTACTGTCCATTTAATATTTTGTGAGGCCACTTCAAACATCTGAATGTTTTGAGTACTTTGCTTCAAAGAAAATTACACCAAAAGGTTTTCTTAATACGTATTATTTTCGAATGTTGCTTGTTTTGAATTCTCAGGGTTTCTGCGGTTTTGTAATGAAGGAAAGTTGTTTGTTTGAGCTACTTACGAGGACAGTCAAAATGTTCGCAGAATAGATAGGAATGAAATTATGTACGAAATTATTTTTTCCTAACAATGTGGTTTCCTAATTTCTTTCATATTATCGAAAAATAAAATGGTTGAGGATCTAAAGAATTGAGTCGCAACTTAGTAGACACGTCGCGAAGTAATCTACAACTACGAAGAAAATAAAATTACATTGAATGTTAATTTAACGAAAGCCCAGTTTTCGAAATTATAGTCTTTTAAAATGCAGTTTCGTCTAGTGTCAGTGTCAAATGGTATTTTGGTACATTAACTAATATTTAACTGCCTTCGTGGTCCGGTCAATAGCGTATGGGCAAAGAGGTCAGATATTTACATAGAGGTGCATTTCTTATGGGCGCTTTGAACACAAATTTTCTGTGACCGAAATTGCCGCTTGGCGGCGTGGCAATCTCGCTGTGACAGCTGTCTCTACGAGAGCAAGAGAGACGGAGAGCGACGCCAGCGTCGCCAACGGCACCAACTACGAACTAAACTGGAGACAGTCCTCACTTGGAATCGGCACACGAAATCCTTAAGAAATGCACTTCTATGTAAATCTGTATTCATAGGTATGGGTCTGATGATCGCTACGCTTTAATTGAACAAAGTATCAAACTACGTGTCGACGTCCACATAATTTGTCAAATTACTATATTTATAGATGATATTGTGTAGCAGAATAGCAACAGTAACTAAATTCAAATACAAATGGCCTGTAAAAATACGAGAAACAGACTTACGATCTAAATTTTTCTATTTCTCTCCAGAGAGAACAATAGCTACATGTAGTTTTATTTTACCAGCATTGTTTCTTTATTAATCTGGTAACTACTTTTCATCAATTGGATTCTTCTGCCACCAACACAGATTCAATATCTTTATCTTCAAATTTAAAGATCAGCAACATTATTAAATGCACAAAACTTCACGTCAACAGAAAATAAAGACGTATAACCGAACTTTAAATAAGGTTAAAATATGGCAACACACGAAACACGAATGACATGACAAAGATTATTTTATACACGTCATATGCACGACGTATCTGATTATCTGTTTTATACAACTTTATTTTGGGATAAGAATTGAAAACATGATGTCTGATGACACTGTGATGTAGGATTTGCCAACGTAAAGTTACTTATATAACTGTGACATTTTTATTAGCCCTGTTTGTCCCTGCTATGCACAAGCCAATGCTCTGTATGACAAGGATTGACAGACTTTACATATATATCTTTCAAGAACATTATGGAGCACTCTCAAATAAGTTTGCTTACGATATTTAATTCGCCATTTCGCGGTAATTAACAATTTAATACACACTTACGGCTTAGCCACGGGGACCGGCGACGCGACCTGCGACGCACCGGCGACGCGTCAATTCGCGCGACGCGAAAAACATGCCAAGGGCATAGTTAGCTGAGATCTTTTTATGAAATTTAGTTCGACATTGTTCGGCCTTTGGTGCCAATATCACTTTTGTTTCAACCCGGCAATCGAACCCGAGACCTCATGATCAGCTTACACTACCGCAAGATCACAGAGGCAGATTTGATATTGTGTACCTAACGACGGTTATGAAATATATATGAAATACTATAATTTTATCTTTATACAAACGGTCGGAACGCGATTTATACCAACGAGAGTCAGGCTCGGTACCCACCTAACCTACTGCATACCAAACTCAAGGCGCTTCGGTATACATTCTGTAAGTACTGAATGCGTACTGAGCCGACGACGCTTGTAGGTATTGTAACTCGAGTTTTGAGTTAAAATACGGAAAAGGTTATGTAGGTAAGTGTGATCTAACTAACTAGGTATATGCACTTCTAAAAACTTACTTAGGTATTTTGAAATCACAGACAGACACTTCAACTTTATTTATACTGTATACATTTATGTAGATATAGATAGATAAACTAAAACATTTTATACTGACTCAGCTCCGGCGCTAGTCGCCTCGACTACCGCTCGACGCCGTGGAGTGTGCCGTACTAATTCATACATTAGTTTTGGTCGCACGACCGGTCGGTCGCGCGACTCGCCGCAGCACCGCTCGGTGCAATTAGCCAGTCGCGTCGCCGGTCGCCGCTGTGCGTGGCATGTTAAGAACATTTCTATACATTTGATTCAGTCGCAAGTCGCGTCGCCGATCGCGTCGCGCGAATTTTCGCTACAGCGAATTGTCCGTGGCCAGGTCGTTAGCTTCGAAAGGTCAATAATGCGCGCCATTGGTTTGAATCCAAGACTCTCTATCTAGCAGTTTGCTGTTCGCTCCACTAGAATATCGCTGCAACTATAAGCAGTTACACACGTCGGAACAACGTTATCAATTGTATTTGTTTCCGTCATTGAATTAGCTCGAATAGGTATGTTCAAATTCCATTTCCCATTGTACGCATTTCTATATGATTTCATTGTATCTAATATAATTTATTTAGTCATCTTTATAAAACTTTCTTGTTTTCTCCATTCCAGCTCAATTTCAATTGGACATCTAACAAATAGGCACTATCATACATAATAAGAAGACATTTTGCAAGAAAACATATTACGCACTTTACCAAAAAGTATCCCAAATAAGAACCCTAAGTCACCAAACAAAAAAACACTTGTACGCTCAAGAAATGTTTTAGCCATTTATATAAAAACTTAAGGCTAGTGAATGATTATTTCACTCTGTGTGACTAACGTAGCGAATCGGGAGAGGTTAGGGAAGGGGGAGATACCCCCCATTCAACCTCGTTGGAGCGCCCGTATGCAAAAAAAAGTAAGTGGAACTTGTCACAGAGGCTTGAAATTCTTTTTACGCCTGTGATAGGTATAAAGAGTTTAATTGGAATTAAAATGGACACAAAAATACAAAAGTATTATTTGTGGCTTTTTTGGGTTGAAGACTGTTAGTTATGATAGGGGTTTCTGTCGGTACTAGCAGAGCTCGCGTTATTTACGGCTACTGCTCCATATCCGTGACTCATAGCGTGATATTATATAGTCTAAATCCATCTCAGATATATGGAGTAACAAACAAAAATAAAAGCAAAGATTTACTCAAATCGAACTAATAGGTCCTGAAATTGGCGCGTTCAAACAAACAAACCCTTCAGCTTTATAATATTAGTGATGTACGTCGCCACTAATGGTACATTTTGGTACGTTACGATTGAAATATACCAGAACATCACTGTGTAATGGAGACAGAATTATAAATAACACTGAAATGGGACGTAGGAGTACATTTGCCTGCCATTGAGAGCGATAAAAAGGCAAAAAAATACATGTGCAAAAGTGGTTCATTTTAATGAGACAATATTGCACTGAAGCACTAAAATGCTGGTGTGTTTTATAGTTTCTCTAAAGTAGGTTGCTGAAATATTTAAAATCTGTGTAGGCTAAGGAATGAAAACATAAATATTTTGGTAACCACCATTACACCTGTACCTCTTAGAAAGTTAAGCGGAGAGCTAAATTATTTTTTGGGTTACTTACTAATCTTAAAAGCCTAAAGCAGTCTCCTTAGCAGTTTCTTAGCTAACTACAGAACCCTTTTAATTTCACCGTGTTAGTTTATTTCGGTAAGTATAAGTGCTTAGGATCTCGCGTGTCATTTCGCCAAGTTACACATTCTCAACATGACAACAAAAATGAAAAACCTCTTGACCAACGTGACCAACCCATACGTAAATAATAATAAAATTTTCTGTTTAGGTATCTGGTTGCGGAATATTTAGCAAAAACCATCAAGCATTATGTCCCGTTTCCTCTACCCTGAAACCGCAGTATATAGGTATGTTTAAGCTATACAATTCAGTTAACACAGTGTAAAATAGCTAACGAGATTAACTCAAATTGATTCAGATTAACCGAGATAAAACGTCTGAAAAGTCTATTTTACGAGATTTTTTTTTCGGTAATTTAGAGGATGTCTTATCTTGTGCGTTCAAATCGTTAAGTCAACATTAATTAATATTTAGTCCTGGCTACGGTTACATCTTCAACCAAAAAGGGTGTTAATTAAGAGATACTTCCTTGTCATAGACAAGCAGAGACATTTTGTATAATTTATGTTGTAGGAAGCAATTATTTTGGGCGTACGTTTACTAACTGTGGAGTGTTAAGTTTCATTTGTTTAAAAGTGGCGAAGTGTGGGTGTGCAATACACCTCTGCCTACCCTTTCGGGGATAAAAGGCGTGAAGTTATGTTATGTTATACTAATGATTATGTAACGGGTCTGAATCGTGTTAACTAAACGAAAAGAAAGATGAAATACCTTTCTATTTGCCCCGACGTTTCGGCATGGGTTACACCAGCCGTGGTAGTTTAAAAGTATGTTATGTTATGTTATGTTATGTTATGTTATTAAAAACTTAGATTACACCAGCAACTCTGTCAGCATAGGTACTAGCATCAAAAGGTAGCCTATGTTTTTTTCTAATATTTAAACTGAATTTATGGATAATTTCATGAAAATCCGTTCAGTAGTTATAGCGCGAAAGAAGAATAAACATAGACTTTCGCATCTATAATATTAGTATGGATTGGTCAAGTGTTATGTGTATTCAGTAATTGCTCTTAGAAGTCATGCTTAAATAAATTCAATATTAATATATTCATTTGCAAAATTACGTCGTGAACTTGTAAAAATATATAATTTTTGTGATATGTGCGCGTGGGATTGGGAGGTCTCGGGTTCAATTCCCGGGTCGGACAAAGTGTTATTGGGTTTTTCCGTTAGGAAATTCTCAGTCGCAGCAGGGATTCTAATAATGTGCCCGGTACGGCAATAGGCTCGCCCCCTATTACTTGGGACTAAAATAAATCTGGCGAAAAGTGGGTGTAGCAATATACCTCTGCCTACCTCTTCGGTGATATAGGCGTGAGACTATGTATATATGTAGGTATTTTAATAAATTCTTGCGTTACTGACTGACTGACAGACAATGTACCTATAGCCAAAAAACTGGATACAGGAAGCTGAAATTTGGCATGTACGAGATGTCCTATGGGAAGCGTAGGGGTTCACGAACAAGGAATTTCCCGCAATTCCCACGGGAGAGGGAGGAAATGCTTAAACTTAGAAGAACTATATTTGCAGGCATAGCTGCGGGCATCCTCTTGTTTGATGGTATAATTAAAGTATTATTCATTGATATATAGTATTCTGTCTCACGAAATAACAATTGTTTTCCACTGTTCGCAAGCTATATTCAATTATGACATATGTCATGGCTTAGGCTACTTTAATACTTGCTACTCGACCTTGGAATACTCACCTTAATAGTCCATAGCACACACATTCCTTCCAACCTAGATTATAGAGCCGTCCGAAAGCCTCCTATTAATCAAGCTTGAGTGACATAGTTCAAGTATTTAGATTTATAGCCAGCTCAACGTGTCAACGAAAAAATGGCGACACAACACGTAAATACACGTCACAATGGGTCGACGGTAATGCCATCTATACGAAATTTATGGTAACTATTCTTATTGAGGTGTCTTCATTCGGACAATATATTTTTCATTGGTGTTGGTGACTGACAAGACAGTAAATCACCTGATGGTAAGCGATAGCCAGTGGCCGTAAGTAGGGCTATGCTAGTGGAGGCCAGGCACAGAAGGCAGATCTTGGGAAGGCAGATGTGGCACCAAAACGTACATCTAAAATATTTTAAGGGTACGGATATTGAAGGTCACACAAACATTGGGTGCATCAACAGACTACCGCAAGGGCGAATGATAGAAAATACAGAGAAAGGATTGAAGAGAAGGAGGCGATTCAGTCTCTTACTGTTTCACTTTTCGCACAGTACACAAAATTATTGGAATGATCTGTATAAAATCATACGAGTACAAAACTAGAGGATGCCGGCAGCTACGAACGCATTTTTTTTTTTAAATGAACTGTTTCTGCCTGATTCCGTGGCAATTTTGGGAAATCCGGTCTTAGTGCACCCCTACGTGTGCCCTTGAATGTGTAGGTGTAGCTACGTCATTGTCTAGTGTAATTTAAAACAACTGCAGCTGTCTGCCTGCAAAGAGTGCTAGAGTATTTCGGTTACATCACTTGAAAAGCAGGGCGTCATCTTTAATATCTTATCTTTACCAGTAGTTTTGACAGCAAAAACCAAGGCCGTGGTTCTAATGGACGGTTGGAGCAGATTTGAGTGATTGGAAGACAGAAATAAGTGGTGCAAAACAGTCTTTTAAAACATAATTAACAGGCAGAAGACGCACCCAGGGAATCATGACCCTCAGCAATGTAGAAACTTCACTAGGGGAAAGAACACGATGGACCAAATACAATGCTACATAAATACATTTCAAGTTATTGACTTCAACAATTTTTGTATCTTGATGAAAAGTCTTACTGGGTTGAAGCTGTTTTTATCTCTCAAATATTTGAAGTAAAGCCACAAAAATGCCAATGAGCCACTTGCCATCCAATGTTTCACTGTATTTCTATTCAAGAATAACGGATAAACAAACTAAATCAAAAAAGTTGTGCGTCGCCAGCAATAACCATTTGCTATTCATCAAATTTTACGATTTGTTTATTCGCCACTGCGTTCATATTTCAGAGCTCGAGGATTGTTACTTCACTTAGGAGTGGAGTAGACGAGAGACTTTTAGTATTTGCAATTATAATTATGTTTATGGAAATATTTTTCATTGAAATATCTAAAAATCGTGTTTTTTTAATTCTGCGCCATAAAATGAGCCGCATAACGGCATAACTGACTAAGCAAACACGCAGTCGCAAAATAGCCCTTCTGTAAAGCGTTCTGTCTATTACAACCTTTCTAAGTATTGACGAAACTGTGTCAATGGTTTCTTTGTTTTCTATTGCTGGGGTGACCGTGAGTTATGAGTAACCGTCAATATAACTGACCGTTTCACTCCGTAATGTTAGTATTTTACTTTGTGAGGGAATGACTTGATGCTTTAATGGCGAGACTTGCAAGCAACTGCGTATCAACTTCTGGTATTAAAATACTGGTATACTTTTTTGCTGATGAAAAAAAAAATCTATTATTTCCAACAATGAGGCCTAAATTTTTGTACCCTATCTAACTCCGTGACTTTCCTAAGAGGCCACTAAGGAAAATTCATAAAGTAAATGGTATCTTTGGAGAGGGACGAAAATTTGAAATAAACCTCTACATACGAACCCATCTGGCTAGCGTGATATATTAAGCCAAAATCGGCCAAATCCACAGTAACCCAAAATGCTATCGTAACACAACTCAGGAGAGGCCTATGCCCAGCAGTGGAACGCAAATGTCTTTATGATGAACACTTACAATCATTTCATGTTCCAATATGGTATGTATCAACCTGTATTATTTGGCTCGGCTTTACCGATTATTTTCTTAGCGATTCAAGAAGTGGATTGTCTGCCAGGTTCTTTCCATAGCCCTTGTGCCTGTCCGAATTTGGTAGAAAATTTGCTTAACGCTTAATTAAAAAGCAACTTTGAGTTGAATTTTTAATAAAATTAAGTATAATAGCGTTGAAAACAGAAGTAAAAATAAGTTCGTAATCAAAAATTATATCTTACAAATGGTTTCTGAAATATTTCATTAAACCGCTCGACATTCAAATTAAATATTTAATTAGTTTTCTATACGTGTTTAGTTGTATTCAAGATCAGCTCAAAACTTTTCATAATATGTAGTTACCTAATTTAATAAATTGGGACTCCGGGTATTCCAAAATTTGGCGAAGATTATTGATTTTGTATTTATACATACATACATAGTCTCACGCCTATAACCCCGAAGAGGCAGGCAGAGGTGTATTTCTACACCCACTTTTCGCCAGATATATACTTTAGTCCCACGTGAGACCAACGAGGCAGTCGTATAGGGTTTGATGTCGAGTTTTCCGTCTCTACGCAAAGATGGTATTTGCATCGTGTTATCCCTTAGTCGCCTCTTACGACACCCACGGGAAGATAGAGGATGGTGACACTTGTATTCTATGCCGTCAACCACACGGCTAATTTTGTATTTATAGCTGATCTTAACTGTAATATAATATAAAATAAACTCTTTATCGACAAATGTTTAGGCCTTCTGAAGCATAGGTAATACTATAGTAGGAATACTATGATATAAACGCCACAACATGCAGGATGGTTATCCTAAGGGCATCCTCTGCATGTTTTACTTTATCTTATCGATCCATCACGAATGGCATGTTAATTCGCAACAGAAGCAATACTTTTGCTTTGAAAAATTTAAAGAAGGGTTTTAAGTATTTTTTTCCTAAACGAATTATTTGTTTTTGATTTGAAACACCTAAATACACTTTGAAATATGAAAGTCTTCTTTTAAGGTTTTTTCAAATATAAAGTATTAATTAATTTAAAGTCAGAGAGTCATTATTTTTAAAATTTATAAACAAAGACGCTCTCAACAGTCAACGAGCTCAAATCATACTGAAGTGCAATAATTAAAAATTCGTATGAACGGGTCTGTGAGTTTCGAGGCTCAACCCATGTCATGTGAACCTCAATCGAGTGCTGACAACACACCCTTTGTGATAATGATCTGTGCGCGATATGAGGGCTATGCTGGTGTTTTTAATAAAATTAAATGTGAATGGAGGTTGGTGTCTGTGAATTGTAACATGCGGTTCGCAGTTGATAATATAGACTTATTTTTTTCAAAATCGGTGTCAATACATGACACACACTATTAGAAAATAAGTACCAAATGTATAAAGCCCGCACGAGAAGATTTTAATTTTATAAGCACACCTTCAACCTTTAGGTGAACTAAAATAAATACAGTTTTAAAATTATTTCATATTTTGCTGTTATTATGTTGAGAAGTTTAGAAAAGGTAAAAGAACGACGCCTTCAATGGTATGGACATGTGTGCCGCCGTCCTGAAGATCACATGGTTCGAGTGGCCCTAAATCTACCGACAACGACGCGACGCCGCGCAAGACCTCCTGCGACCTGGCTCTCATCAGTTCAAAAAGATCTTAAAGACATGAGGGTAGATGCTACGATCGCTCAAGACAGAGCAAAATGGAGGCGAAGAAAAGAAGAATATATTTTGCTGTTATTGTATCAATACAAAAGTTTGTGAGTATAGATGCGATTACCAAAACACCAGCGACTTTGCCCGTGTGGGTTGGTTAAATTACTAAAAAGTACCATTAGAATCAGCTCAGCAGTTTTTGCGCAATAGGGTCACAAACATACCAACATCTATCTTCTCAGTCTTTTGCGTTTATAATAGTAGTATGTTCGGATATAGGCTAGGTATATCTATGCCATGTCAGCGTAAAAAGTGCACTATTAATGAACAATTATTGCATATTATGAGTAATATGCATATGATAAGCCACCGCGCAATAAAGCTGTTTAACAACAGATCTATTCATTCATTTCAATAAATTGATAAGCGGTAACACTCATAATCTAAGCATTTGACGACATTTTCTACACCATTGCCCCGCCGTCGTCAGCCAAATGATTAGCTAGCCTGCTAAGTACCTCAACTGTGCGTTCATTTAACCGTACTACCAATGTAATTAAGAAATTTGTTAACGTTTGTGATTGGATTGTGAGTTTATTGGTTAATGGATACCATGGTAGAGGTAGTGTATTCGATTTCTGCGTGCTGAACCTTTATACTAACGGTGGGATGGTTTGTTCGAAAAAAATGTATATCGCATGATAATGCGATATTGTTATGTCATTAAGCTGATCTGATGATGGAGCTGAAAAGTAGTCATAGGTACAACGCGAACCACACAACCCTATTGAGTTTGGGCTCGTTTGATAAGTAGCGCACAAAAAAGCTTGGTTAAAAAAAAGTTTCCTGGTTTATTTTTAATTTAGGTAGTAACATACTGTAACGATTTTGTACAATATTTGTTTCTGAATTTGATGTGTGTTGTATATTATATGGATGAGATCGTGAGAGCAACGAATGAAATTTAAATTAAGCTATAATCAATTAAATGTTTTAATCATGATTCATTCACATAAGTGTAATAATATCGCCCACATTCACAATTTTAGTGCTATCCCGATATTGTTTTATTGTATTAATATTTTTATTTACATACGCAAATTTTAAAGCGACAGTGATACGGTAATCCATGCTCAATATTATAAATACAAAAGCAAGTTTGTTTGTTTATTTGTTCATCTTTTATGTCGCAACAAACCGATGTTACAGTATTAGTTTTGTATGTGGAGATAGATAGGATACTAGAGAGTGACATAGGTATATTTTACCAAAATCCATCGGTTACCAATTGATAACCGACGGCGAAGTCGAGTGAAACGATAAATATCTAAACCCGAACATTCATTGCAGGTTTCATAACATCCCCGGGACTTCACGAGTGTCAAAACTTGTTGACGTCAATGGTCACTGCTGTTGAACCTGGCTTCACAGGTGAGTAATGAGAATGTGGGTGGGACTAGTCCAATAGATAACAAACAATGGGCATAAATAGAGAGTGTAGAGTTGTAAATAAAACATAACATTACCGCAACCGAAGTTATTACAAACGAAAATTTTCAGCGCCTTATATCTTAAAAAGAACAGCACGCAAGACAACATTTTTCTCCTGAACAATTTCTTCAATGCTTACTGATTTGCGGTTCATTGTACCGATGTTCTATGAACAATATAGATTGATTATTTGAACACGGTTCAACTGAACCTCATTACTTGGCGAAAGAAACGATTGTGTCATTCACAATAATCGTTATTGATTACGTCTTAAATTGGCTGCAATTATTGTATTGGGCAGAAGAATTTTATTTTGTATTTATATAGCCAAATTTAAAGTGAGTGGAATTCAGAAATACTTTATTTAACCTTCGATATTCAGAAATATCGACAGTTGTTTTGCATTGCGAACTTCGTAGCGGAATAACATTGTTTTCCGAATGCCTCCTGCGTAAGCTATCTCGAAGCGAACGCGAAGCGTGGTGCTCGAATAGAATCGAATGCCATCAGTAAGCTTGATATTTTCGCGCCGGCCAGCAATGTACCGGCGTGAGCCCCTATCAGCCGGAATCAAATGAAACTACACTGCTAACTTTCACAACATTTCTTATCAAAAGTAACCATTATTATTTATATAAACGAGATTGTCTCGCCTATACAAAGTGAATAGATTTAAAACTTCATCAAATGCATCACGCATATACATTGCTCGCATCGATTTCGTTGATAGCAATCGAAATATGAAACTCATACTAACGACTTTCATCCCAAATCACTCTCACATCTCACCAAACTCTCTCTCAATCAACTTTACCACTTTGTCCGTCCATATCTCTAAAAGCCAAGCAAAGCACTATATTGCTAGTGGGAAATACATTGATGACGTCATAGTCGTTACGTCACTCATTGGAGAAACTGATTCATAGGTTAATACTAGTTTTTGCCACTTTCATAGGCAAAGCTGCCTATGAAAGTGGCAAACAATCAAAAATCTTTCAACTCCTTTTTAGGGTAGGAATTAAAAAATTCTGCCTTTGTTGGTTTCGGTGATTTAAAACAACAGTGCTAAAATTTTATTTTCATAAAATCATTTATTTTTCTAGTTTCAATAGGTTAGACTCTACGATCATAATATGTATAATGATAAAAATGATAATTGAAGTTTGAATTAAAGCCCAGGAACATTGTGCAAGATTAAGTCCTATGAAAATATGTCAGGACAAGTATTGTTATATACCTACATGATGATGATAGTAGGAGCTTTACATTAAGCAATTTTAGTTTTTTTTTTTCAGATGCATATCTTCCACGAAACAAACCACATAGCATTGTGGTTTCTTTCGTTGTTTCTTTCCATTCCATCTGCACACGGTTTAGCACTTAATTTATTCCGTGAATTGTTGTCTCGAAACAAACCACATAGCATTATGGTTTCTTTCATTGTTTCTTTCCATTCCATCAGAACACGGTATAGCACTTAATTTATTCCGTGAATTGTTGTCTCGATTCTGTGTGTTCTTTTTGTCCGCGAATTGAATGTAAGTCGACAGTATTACGTATAATAATTCAATGTTTTAATGTGTGCCATAACATTTATGTCAACAAATATGTCTAGTTACATAATTATCTATATGAATAAAAGTAATCACCGAAATGTTTGTCCAAATGACTACACCAAATTGGATAAATATTCTTTTTAAAAAATAGCAAAAATAATTATAGTATGGCTGTACGAAATTCGTTGGATCAGCTAATACTTATATAATATAATCTGTACTATATGCTTTTTCAAAAATATCTATATACTTACGATACATAAATAAGGTAACCTCAAGTTATATAATCTAAATAAGTCTCCAGATAGCAATGAACCCATGAAACGTAAGGCAATATTATGAACAAACGGATGAAACAATCAAATTTAATGATTGTTCCCCAAACATCCATTGCAACGATACATAATACAGTAACACTGGAAATTATTACGATTCCGTTTACATTGAGAGGTTCTTTGATTTTATTTAAGGTTGTTTTAATAGTTATGTTATATTTACATTGAATACTAAAGTCTTTACGACCTTAGGGAGTTGGAAAACTATTCTGAGTTTATGCCTTTATTACTGAGCCATTTTAATCAAATTATAAGAACATAATTATAGAATAATATATAAAACTTTTTCGTACTTCTATCATGTTATATAATGTCATATGCGACACAGAATTTAGTCCTAGTGCGGGCGTAACACGTACAAAAGTTGCTCAACAAATTCTAACCGCACTGTGGATGAACTATAAATCAAAACGATGATTTGTCCTTACGAACTAGTGGGAACACGTTTTTACCTGACTCCGTACTTACTATTACTTCAACAAATTGATCTATTTAAATTTTATATAAAACATTTATAAGACTAATAAACTCAACAGTAAATTCGTTTACTCTGATCCCAACATAAAATAAACCAAAACTTCTAGGCTTCGAATAAATAATTTTACGTCGAATGAATATCGCAAACAAAAATTTTATTACGTTGCCTTTACAAATCCTTTAGAAATATTTTTACAGTACTTCAATACACTTGATAAATAATGGTTTGACAAAAGATAAGCTCACACTGAAAAATAAATATTACTATATTGATATAAATTGTTGACATTTAAATATAATTGTACCTATATACTTTTTAACATGAAATGAAGTCGTTTTTGCCGATATTCTGAAACCACTACTTTGGGGAGGCCTATGTCTAGCAATGTACGTCTCTTGACTGAAATGATGAATCACCATGATCAGCCTTTTATATAAACTGTCCTACTGGTTGCCACACGCCTCTTTCTCTAAGAAGCGTTAGGCTATTGTTCACCACGCTGGCCAAGAGTGATCTCACGAAGTTTTTTCCGCTATGAGAAGAACTAGTTTAGGTTCTGATGATAAAGTATAATTGTTCTAGAATATTATTATTATGTTGTATTTGAATGTCAGGGTTTTCACTGTCTTACGTTCGAATCCTACATACCGAAAACTCGACATCAAATACTATACGAACTCACTGGTATAGCAGACCAAACCCTCCTAACGATCCACAATGCTACTCTGACACTATTTAGAAAAGGCCTATTTCAAGCAAAGGTCTGTAAAAGGCTGCATAATATCCTACACTATTTCCGCAGCATATTGGTGTTCCAAATATTTCATAGAATAGAGCTGTACAAACTAGCACCGACGTAAACCAACTGCGGAACTGCCACGGATGTAGGTCGCACAAATATTTGTTCTAAGCGGACATCGAACTCGGTATTCGCAAACATTAGCGACGGTTTCTTAAACGACTTCAAAATATTACTTTGTATGACTGTTTGTTTGAAAAAAACGTTGATGTTGTTCTCAGGATTCTAAATAATGGCAAAATAGCCTTGCCACTCCAATAATAAAATTTTTGTATCAATGTACTTTTAACAGAGTCACATCTGAAATCAGATTTACTCAAGAACTTATGTATATTTGTCACGAAGTTTTCATCATCATCGAATATTTAAAACGATTTGTCTTTAATTATCATCGCAAAGCCTATTTTACTGAAACTATAAACCTAAACTTTGGATAATTAAAAAAAAACCTAATTATACGACTCTGAAAAGCAGGGCCGGTACGTTAGTTTGACAATCTGCCGATTTTGAAGCTGACATATCATGCCGACCTTTCATCTTGTAAACAGAATAATATGTATACTCAGTACTTCAGTCTGAACTATGCCTAACTAAAAACCGGCCAACGTTTGCAAGGCAGGGTCTTTGTGCTTTTAAAACCCTAATAAATTTGATTTAAACGTAAACTTTGGGAACAAAATGAAATTAGTATGCAAAATAATATATAAAGAATCCGTCGCCTCCGAAATTGGACTTAATAATGACTGACTTATCAAACATTATTTGGACTGGCGTATTTTGGTAACTGCCAATATTTTTGGGCCTCGACATAAATTCGAGAAAAAGTGTAAAATACAGAAAGGAGAAAAATCAGAACATACACGTCCTTTGTTGAAGTACCTTGTAGTGCTTGCTTTCATTAGACAACTTCGAATACAGAATGCCTGGCAATTCGACCTAATCCTTAAAGAATATTGGGTTTCAGATCATTTTCAACAAAGTACCATCAAGTTGAAATAGAAAATGAGTGGTTAGTGCGAAGCGCGCTTTGAAGATTTTTTTTTGGGATTTTCATAGCGCCTCATTTAAAATAATAAGGAACAATTATTACTCTACTATGTTGTAAAGCATACGGGCATTCCACAAATTACGTCACGCTCTAGAAGAGAGCGATGAAGTGTGACATTATATCAAGAATGAAATGACATCCTCTCTCATCTCCTCTAAGACTAGCTGTGACAAGCACGGGAAATCCTGTGCCGCTTTCTTCATGGAAGTAATCATATTCGTTCCTATTTAAAATTAAATAAGGTTTTATCCTTCGGTAAAAATAAATAGCTCGAACGGGCACTTCAATAAAATACGGTCAACATTGCCAATATTCAACAATGCATAATGTAAAATGCCATGGAAATTACGTTCATATTGCCATTTCTTGAGGAATATTTGTTTTCCAATTTCCTCCGTTGTCTTTCAAGTCGGCTTGGAGAATAGGTAGTAAATTTTCTATTGTAAACCATATGGAGTCCTCTACTGCGAGTTTTGAATTGCACGCAAGCTGTTGAAGTTCATTTTTGTGATGGTGACATTTTCTGTAAGTTATTTGTATGGGATTTATAATAGAAGTGTGTGTTTCTTCTTATCAACTATTATAGATAGACTTTTGGTATTTCAAACGATTGAACACAATTTTGATATGAAATTAATTGTTGCCCTATTGCCTTGATTATTTTATGGTTTCTTAGCCAGTTTTAAAGCAAATAGTAGAAAAACTAATAAATCATCTTTGAAAGCGATTTAAAGACAATTTGTTTTCAAAAATACTTTACTAAGGTTTTAAACTTCTTTGATATTTACAAAAGGTTACCCGCAGCTACACACAAAATTTGCCGTACCTAGTTTTTTTTTATAAAACGTAAAAATTTTGTTACTTCTCCCCAGTAGTTTTGGCTGTGCGAATTGTGCGATGTCTGTCAGTCAGTCAGTAACAGAAGAATTCTGTAAATATGTCTGATTGATAAATAACATGTCACTTTGCTAAGTAACACAGTCATGAAATAGTACCATCGTTTACCATTTTGGCCGACGGCTGAAAAAATGAACTATTGGCAGTCAGTCAATACAATATTATGTGCATTACGATCTGATGAAACTTGTTGACTCTGGGCAAAACGCCAGCAGCTGCGAGATATCATGTGATTCATATTTTATGAAGTTTGAATCACATTCTTTTAGTAACCTTTAACCCGTTGATGCCACTTGTCAAAGTAGGTTTTATTTTAATTGAACTAGAACATGCTCGGCTTTGGTACCTATCGCACATAATAGCACCACCTATAAGATAAATTGCCATTTTTAATTATGGAAAAGATAAAAATATTTTACCTCTTCTCTTAATTTTTCAAATTATTAAACAAAAAGAAAATAATTATCTGATTTGGCATATTTGTCCTGAAGTTAATTGCATAATTATATAGATTTTGGCGCTTTGTTTATAACCAATAATAATATTGTACTATATACAGTATAAACACAAACAACACCACCTAGTCCCAAAGCAGAGCTTGTACTATGGATACTAGACAATCAAATCGATAAAATTTATTTATACTTTCTTTTAGTAAATATTTACTACCTATACATACATAGAAACGCCCAGACAAACCTCCATGTTCACGTATACAAATGTGTGACTTGAGAGGGAATCGTATCCGCGACCATCGGCGTGGCAGCCGTTTGCACTCCCCCTACGCTACCGGGTCGTCAATATAAAGATGTGAAAAATAGAACACACCCCGTTGTCATAATTACTCAGTTCAATTCGTAATCAAATGACTGAATGAATGTTTCAGTTCATATTATTACCTTACAATATCACCTGAACCAACTCCCGTAACACCGTAAAACACAAACAAGTACGGGTGTACCCATCCCTTAATGCTTAATGTGCTTCCGGTTACATAAGCGACCTAATTGGATCGGTGTATTCCACATGTCTGTGGTGTATTCCGTTTATTCAGGACAAATGGGCACGGTAGCAGTTGGCTTATAAATAGACGGCTCCTTTCCCGTTTGTGATACAAATAACTTTATTTTGTCTGTGGACAACATCTGGGATGTATAAGATAAATAGGATGTAATCATTGAGTTATTCTGTGAAATGATCAGAGATAATATGGATAGAAAATATAAATTATGAATTTAACAAATCATCATCAGCTTTGTTTTATATTTGTCCCACTGTTGGGCACATATCTCATTGTGAGCAAAGTTATGCCATACTCTAACTTGCTGACCACCGCGCAAGATTTGAATCCGATAAGGGTATCGAGTTAGAATGTGGCCTATCTTATGCAGATATCAACAGACGACGTGCAGAGAGCTGCAACGTAGTCTGCATTAGACTATCGCTGACTTTAGGATGATACAAAGTATCACAAACTACAAATCGATATTCCGTAGTAGTTACTTCTTCAAGGCTAAAAAAGTTGATGCCAAAACTTGCTCTAAGTACTTAAAGCTACCCAGACCTATAATTGCATTATCAAGTAGAAAAGTATTCGGTATCCTAGTTAACTTTCGCGATGGCTCGGGAGACACATAGTTGGCTCATTTATATTCTATGGACGCATAGGCTTGTTGTGTTGGCGGAGATGGCTAACACCCAATTTAATTTAGTATTCTGAAAGCTAGTTAGATATTTTAATCAGATTTGTTTAAGTGCTGTAATAAGTACGGCATTACGAAAGCAAAATGGATATGACATTTTTATTTGAACCGCTTTGTCTGTGCCTACTTAAGTACAGTATGTGTTCACGTTTCCTGTCCTATTTATAAGCCGTCCTACTGCAGGCACGGGCCTCATCCTACCATGATAAAGTCCACCATGTTGGCCAAATGCCGGCTGGCAGACGTGACAATATATCCCTTGACTCCCTTTGAGAACTTTACCTTTTACCAACATACAACCAACGGACACTAAGCACCTGGAAACAACAATATCTGTATCACTCAATGTGTTGTCGCGTGTAGGGATCGAACCCACAACACTCAGCGCAGCGTCAAGCGCTAACCGTGCAGTCATAATAATTTTATTGTTGTACTGAATTCCAAAATATAAAGTTCGTTAGGTCGCATCGAAATTCGATGCCAAAATAAGAAAAAGAAAATAAGATATTTCGAGTAACTTGCATAATAATCACTTTAAGCCATGAGCTTTATAGTAGTAACAATGTTCATTACTTTCTTTCTTCTCTCTCTAATTTACTCTATACTAGCTGGCAATAAGAAAACCAATAGTAAACTTAGTCATCAAGAAAGTAACATTGCTTTAAGAGATCCATTTTATCTCATTCCCGATCCAATCCTTTCTATCAAATACTTAAACCCAGCACTTCAGCAAAGCTAAAATGATAAAAACTTACAACAAAAACAACCCTGTTTTATTGCTCGAGATCGTAAAACACTGAAATTACTGAACGAAGGTTTTAGTACCACACATTGAAATTCTAACAAAACATCCCAGTTTCACCCTTTTACGGAGAAAAGGATACATATTTGTGGTCGGCATTGAATTATTATGCGCCTAAAGAACGTTGTAGTTGTCCGTACGTTCGGCATTATTCGTGAATGTTCGATTACACAAAAGGTCTTTTCATTGACTTAGAGTTCAAGCTAGATAATTCTAACAATACCTAATTCTTAAATTGCAACGTAAGAAATGTAAGGTTTCTTTTTTTTTCTGTAGGATGAGGTGGCAGAATTACTCGTATCTGTAAGATATAAAGTATAATTATGGTTTTGATGACTTTGCAAGTTTAAGCTATCTGTTGAACAAAAAAGAAAACAGAAAGGTCGCTGAGGATTAGAAGGATACTGGACCACCGTTTTCAATAATTTGACTGCACAAACAAGATGAACGGTAATATTTTGGCAATGACAACATGTTTTTTTTAAAGGACAGTAAGCCGTTTGCCCTGCAGTTTGTTTTCGATTAAAGATTCAGGAAATAGTATTTGTTACATGTAAGCAGAACGTCTCGCATTGCTATCAGACGACCTCAACGCTCTATACTATGCTCGAGCTAATATTTTTGAACATCAGAACTTTCTTTTTATCCTTACGTTGCCTGGTTACATCCAAGACTTTCGTCTTGAACCCCATGGTTCATTTACTAATCTTACAAGATTTGACAAAATATTAGCTTTTTGACAAAATTACTGTCGTCTGACCTCCACAAGCCAAAGGGATAGCAATATGTGTGGTTCAACCTGCACTTGGCTAGCGTGGTGGACTATAGCCTCCCCTTCTCATATTGAGAAAAGGCCTGTGCCCAGCAGTGGGGCAGTTTATATACAGGGCTGATGATGATGAAGTTAGTGAGAACGGGCTCTTACTTGAAAGCTTTCTTATAGTTTCACACTTCAATATAATACATAATATGTGTATCTTACATAAACCTATGATTTATCACTCCATCTACGCGTATACCAAAACAATAGAGAAACAATACAGATGGCGTTATTATATCTTCTGTCAGATATTGTTCCCGATTTGTCGCATTGAGAGCAGAGGTGGATTCTCCGGAAAATATGTATACGCGACGGGAAATTGTATCCTAATGTAGACGATAAATGAGCCTGGATACCAATGTGCTTACTGAAAACAATGGAGAAAATCTCCTTATTTTGTTGGAAGAATATGTTTCGTTTGATATACTTAGTAACCTAGTTTCTTTTTCGTGTGAGTGTGTGGGCAACTCTAGTGTTAGAGTTTTCAGACCGCCCAAAGGCCTCCGACATGGTCTAATGAATCTTGTCCTACGACCAGAACCGTTACTGAACTGACAGCTTTAGTTGCCTTCCAAAGTACCTAAGGTAGCTCTTTATGATGTAAGTGCAACACGCGGTCACCCATCCAAATAGCGAACTGTGCAAGCGTTGCTTAACTTTGCTAACTTATTACAAGCCAAGTCATACTATGAGCTCTCACCTAGTAAACAATCTGTTTAAACTCCATCTTACTCTGGAAGAATATAACTACTTTATCTAAATATAGTATAATTAAGTTTGTAGAATAATTTCTTGAAATGTAATAACGGGATATTAAATTAGACCTGTAGTAGGTCAACACACCCGAGATCTACCTTGCTAATATTGTACCCTTTTAACTACCAAAGGCCCGAGGTTAGTTCTAAACTAATTATATTATTATACGTTGTGGTACATAACTATGTACCTCTAATTTGGAAGGGTTGAAAGACAAAAAATTAGTGTATAATATTTTTACTCATTATTTGAATCGCAAAATATTATCTTTGTTATATTTGCGACCAAAGAACAATGCCCATTTTTCTTAGAGAGCCCAGATGTGGACAGTCAAAAATTGTGGTAGTTGTTATTGCATTAGATAAAAAAGTGTTAAGCTAGAATTTTGAGAATGATTAGAGATCCACCACATTTATAATTTCATTTCAATAAGTACTTCTATATGCTCAAAACACATTAGGTATGTACATACTTTTGTTAGGATGGTAAAAGCATTTCGTTCTTTTGAGTAGAAAGGAATGAGTAAATAGTTTGGTAAGGGTAGAAGTACGAAAAAAAATGCAAAATGTCGTAAAATCAATCCAAAAACATAAAAAAGCATTCACAATGCGCACGAGCAAATAACAAACAAAACAAATTGAATATGACATTATTGACATTTACTAAGAGTAAAAAAGTGTTGCTATATTGCAGTTTTTAAATTATATTGATTAATCGATATAGACTTCGGACATAGGTTATCAATCTATTATTTGGTTCATAATTGAACTTATTTGTAGTAAATCGCGAATTTACCTTAAAAATACACACATCAAAAATGTTTAAGGACCAAGTTAAGATTTGCTAGTCACTAAAATCATTTTACGTAGAGAAAAAGTGAAATCGATTAAAAAGAAGTGATCATCGATTTAATATGATGATTTCTTTACTGGCAACTTCTGATCTAAGGTCAATGAGGGCTAATCCGTCATATTTTTTAGTTAAATGACTTCAGTCGAGTATAATGAGTTTGCTAAGTACTTTTATACATATTTGATCATTGCAAAAAATTAAGCATTTTGTCGTCTTTACAACTCTTTTATATAAAATAGTGAAAGTGCAGTGGGTATTTAATAAAAAATGTTTTTTTAAACATTGTCCGTAGACGGATTTTCCCTACAAATTCGGGTTAATCCGTCTGACAAAAAGATTTCCTTCATTCAGACGGTTATATAGAATGTACGCCATCCGTAAATAAAAGGACGTAGTTGCCAATCAAATATGTTCGGTAAATATTCCAATATGAGGTCTAAATTCTATTTTATTGCCAAAAATGTTTTAGAGGGGCTATTCCGGCATATTTGTACAGGCAGAAGTTTTGAACCTTTTGACGGGGCTTAAACAAATCTATTGATTTTATTTCATGTTAACGGAAGACTATAGCAAAATATAAAACTTGTATTTAAAGTGCAATAAAAAAGCGTTTTAGAAAATCAATAGTTTAATGTTTTTATGGTTCACTTATTCTAATCAAACATGAAAATAAAATGTAATGTAATATAATATAATGTAAGTTTTCATTGTTATAAGATCCTTTTGTAGTTTTTCTTTTATAGTTTCTCACCATGGTATGGATTTGAAAATAACCACGAGGAACCTGCAATGAAGAATAACTGTATTTAAATAACAAGGTTTCGTTCTAAACATTGTTGAGTAGAAATGTATGAAAATTAAATTAAATTATGAATTTAATTTCTTTCGTCACGTAATGACGCATTGGTATTTAACAATATGTAACGTAATGTATTAGAACACTTAAACAACAACTAAGAAAGAAATTGGGCAAGAAAATGTAAATATTCAGTGACATTTTACAAATAGACGCATCATACACAAACATTATTACACTGCTAAATGGTGGCAAGTTGATTATAGCCAAATACATGAAATGTAACATTTTCTTGATAATTTAATCTTTACATCATCTAAAAACACAGGAAGGCATGATTTTCGGCAAGTTTAATAAAATTTACATGATGTACGGCGGCTAGCTGTGACATTGATTAGAGCGGCACTAAGTGACTTGGACAATTATGCACCATTTATCTCACCAAAATAGAGCGCGAGCAACATATCTATGCTATAAAAACTTCTTAGTAAATATCTAAGTATTTTTCTATAAAAATGTAAGAAGAAAAAGGTTGACTACTTATGCAATGGGGCTATACCGTCATATGACGATTTTGACCCATAAAAAATAGACGGAATATCCCAATTGACAATTCTATGATCATACATTTTAAAAGTTCAATAATTTTATATTGTCTCTGTTTTATTTAATGAAAACTAGACAAAACAGTAACCCACATCTTAAACTTCGTATATACAAACTAACAAAGGTGAGAATTAAATAGTTTTATATTTACCTTGAAAATTTCGGCGACACACTACACTTCACTTTCGAGTTCAAAGTAAAACTAAATTTCAAACGCAGTTATTTTCTCTCGTGTACAACTAACTCCATCTTTTGTAACAGAGTTACAACTAAAAATGTGTGCTGTTTTATCGACCGAGTTTGCAACAGCTTCCTATGGGTAGAAAGGCTATACGCGTATATGTACGGTTTTTCCCGCCAGACGGATTTGGCCACATTGACCTTATTTCGTTTTGGATCTATTTAGACGTTAACAGATATTTTTAAACATATTTTTTTAATAAGTTTCACGGCACACTTCTAGTAATGCCTATAAATTAAGTTATAAATAAAAAGGATTATTCAACAACTAATTGAAACTCTATTGTGCTGTTCAAGAGTTCCAAACTGGGCCAGAAATGGGCATTGTTCTTTCACTAAAATGCCAATAAGTTCGTATATACCAAACCACGACTTGCATGGTATTGCTGTCGTTAATTGTGGGTTGATTATGAAATTGAAACATACAACAACACCTACATAGCTAACAGAACAATGTAACTAAGGAAATAATTTGTAAGCTTCTAACAATCACTTTCATAATTATGTCTATGCTTCAAAATTATTTTAATAATGATTACTATAAATAATCAGTCTTAATATAATACCATAATACGACTTTTACTGACTAGCTATCAAGGAAAGTGAGAAAATGAGAAACTTACTTTTTAAGTGGACAGTTGGAAATTGAAACCAATCTATAAAAATATTACTTGCTTTCTTCACAAATGTATTTCATTTCTATGAAAAAGGTAAAGGAAATCGCTCTATTTCTAAACTGCAGTCAGCGAGTCTACATAATATTGCTTGCATTTAAAGAAGAAAACCTTTTCTCCATAAAATTGTCTCCAACATTCTTAAGCACAATTTCATATAACTGAATCTACCACAATGCAAAGTCAGTCCTTCCATGAATTTCCGTTTCCTACCTGACAGATATTGAAGTTTCTTATTTGATATATCATTTTTCAAGATGGCAGAACAGTGGAATGAGTTTTTATTAAACTTTAAAGGAAACAGCTGTTGAGTTGATATTGGTTGCGCTATTATGACTACTAATAGTATAATAGCGGCGATAGCCCAGTCATATACGTAACGGACTGTCGAGACGATGGTCTCGGGTTCAATCGCAGGTACCCCGGGCACACAACTTTGCCTCTTCGAAGTTATGTGTGCATTAAAAAATTTAACTATCGCTCGCCATTTATTTAATTGGAATCGAAACATAGCTGGCAAAGTGTGGGTGTTTAATACACCTCTTCCTACCCCTTCGGGCATAAAGGCGTCAAGTTGATATTGGTTGCACTACTAATAACATTTTGTTTTATAGGCACCTTTTATGGAGCGTTTTAAGAGCGATTCATATCAGTTAATGGATTGGCTTTTGATAAATTACTTTTAAATTGAAAGGGTTACTAACCCCTTAAATTTAAACAACGCTGATATTGTCCATACATGGGTTATTTACCAAAGTTTGCCATAGTATACGTGCTCAAAAGCAGGTTGTATTGGTCTATATCTAGCTTATTTCTTTTTTTGCGTGGAATGAAGGTCCCATTCTGGAAACTCAGACGTCAGAGCTGGCTACGTACTCGCATGGAGAAAAAGTTTTAATACAGTATGAAAACTTTTTAAATTCTTTTATATGACCCTCTAAAGTACAGCTTGTCAGAATAAGGGTAGGTACTGACGCAAAAGATGTATTAGAGTTAAGACAGAAATAAAGCTAGCTTTAAAATAAAATAAATCTGGACTATTTAATCTTATAGAGACAGACGTTTAATCTGTCTTCACAATAGAAACGACACTTAGTTTAGAACAAGAAGAATATTCAGGCGATTACATACAGACAATGAAACAAAGACTTAATAAATCTCCGAAGTCAAAGAGGATATATCGTTCATTGTCTATGCATGTGGCTAAAAGATGTTGTCGAACGGTGGAGGTTCATGAATAAGCTAGTCGCAATTCGAATTGGAGTAAATTTGTTCAGTTAAGTTAGCTCATGGAATGGACAAATTTGTATGCCACACAACTGATGGTCAAAAATCTACTTTGACCATGATGTCAGGGGTTCAACCTTTACTCATCTGATTGTTATTTCAGACAGTAATGAACATCAAAAACAATTTAGTTGATAAGGAGATTTTTTTCTAACATCCCAAAATAAAAATAGTCTTAAACCTAAGAAACATGCTTTATAACAATACAAAAAAAAATATCGTAAAAAGCCGTGGGTTGTCCAGCCCCTGGAAAACCACCCACGCTGTTTTACTATAAAAATATTGTACAAGGAACTCTTATAGTTTTGCCATGTCCGTCCGTACGTCTATGCGTCCGCTTTTACGCCGATAGTTTAAGCACTAGAAAGCTGAAATTTGGCATAGTTATACATTGTAACCACGCGGACAATCTAAACCATAAAATTGCAGACTAAGCCACCGATTCCGGTTGTCATAAAAATCGTTGACGGTCATTATGGGGAGACCCCATGAAAATATACTGGCCTATGTTATGAAATATAGCTGTTTATCCCTCATGATTACGGAGATTGGACGGCAGTCGCTCTGTAGAAAAGAATTCTCACATCTTATTAGACTAGAGGGCGGAATCCAGGATCTAAGTCTTGTTTGCAAAGTATTAGAGTCCCGGGATTAAATTGTAATAAGCACAACTTCCTATACCCTTCAGAAATTTACAACCAAAAATGTATACCGCAAACATTTTCAAATTCCGTAAAGCAACACCAATAATAATTATTTCCACTAATTTATTTTCAATACAGCAACAAAAACTTTGAAACAAGCCCTCAACCGCAACACTGAACGGAAAATTTAATACTCCCTATATGAGATTTTACCATCGCACGGCGACATATTAAAATACTTCGATATTTAACGAGAAATTGGCTTTCATTGAACAACATATTGTTATAAAAGCTTTTGTACGATATAATGGTTGGTATTTTTATACAGTCAATTTGGGTATTTTTCAGACTTTCGCGGTTTGCTGGCCACGTCATGATGTAGGCAGAAATGTTTATCAAAGGTATAGTGGCATAAGCAGCATTTAACGTGCGGTCCTCCTGATTAGTTCTTAGGAATGTGCACCAGCCATTATTCGTGCGATGCCAATTATATGGAATTTTGAGAAAAAGACAATGACATCCACAACCTCTTCTCCCAGACTACTTTGAAGTTTTCATTATTTGTCTCCTTTACTTATAAGAAATGATGAAAGTCTAAAGGAAGATAAAGGAGCAGGATGGCAGCAGCTGGGAAAGGTAAGACGAACAGGCTTCCGTGATCTGACCAAACCTGAATATTTCCTAAGATAACATTATCAAGTAAAACATTTATATATTAAAAATATCATTACAAGGAATTAAAATTCCAAAAACCAACACGCATAACTTTCATTCCCATGGAACCAAAACCGCGACCCCTCTGTACGGTGACAACATCAGCGATATATCATTTAACTCGTTAACTGTTATACTTTGGCAAGTCATTTTTCATATCAGATGGAATCCAGCTTATAAGGGCGGTTTCAGATTAGCGTATTTTTCTGCGCGTATACGGTCGTTTCAGCATACGCGCTTACGCGCGCGCTACATTACGCGCTTCACAAAACCAGACCGCATAAACGGGCATGCTTCGGCGTATTTGCTCGAAACGGTAGTGAAATTTTGTCAGTGTCAACATGTATTCTGACGGCTCAGTGCGTCAACGATCGTACGAGTTACGCGCGTGTGCCAAAAAGCGCACCTACACGCGCCTACATGCGCTTCCAAAAACGAGCTTATACGCGCGTATAAAACGCTAATCTGAAACCGCCCTAATAAACCATAAAAAGTGCATTTTAATAAAAAACTTGATTATTATGAACGTTGAAGTTTTGCAGAGAGATTAAGTATTATTCAAATTGCAGATAACTTTACATAACACAATTAGTTGAGCATGCAAAGTTTGTGAAGTTCTAGATCGAAATAATTATATTTATACTAATATATAAAGCTGAAGAGTTTGTTTGTTTGGTTAAACGCGCTAATCTCAGGAACTACTGGACCGATTTGAAGAAATCTTTCAGTGTTAGATAGCCCATTTATCGAGGAAGGCAATAGGCTATATAACATCACGATATGAGCGACGGGAGCGGAGCAGTAGCCCTAAATAACGTGGGTGTAACCGCGGGCATCTTCTAGTATGTAAATAAATACCCGTTGACTCTGATATTTTTTATTAAATACTCACGCCTATATCCTCGAAGGGGTAAGCACAGGTTTAATATTATACCCACATTTCGCTATTTTATGAATCTTAGGTCCTACGTAATAGGGGACGAGCCTATTTCCGTTACCAGGCACATTGCTTAACTCCGTGCTGTTATTGAGAATTTGGCAAAACTCAGTAACACTTTTGCCTGCTGACCCGGGAATCGAACCATTCGCTATCCACGGGACCACGAAGGCAATCTTATTCGAAATAATAACATGAAGTATTTTCTTGTAATAAAGAATATGTAGATAAATTAACGTCTACTCTCATATTCCTATTTGATCTGGCGTCATTTAGTCTTTAGCAATTACGCCCCCGAGTATGACTACACCATTATTTTTTACGGTTTCAACGCCAAGAATATCTTGAGAATTTTGTTCAAAGATGTTTCTAAAAGATCATATCTTGAAGCCAGCTTGGCTTTTTAGTGATCAATCTTGAGATACTAAAATTTTTATGTTAATTCGTTTTTAAGAGTGCAATTTAAAATGATTAAAATATAATTGGGTGGAATGGTGACGAATGGCAAATGCAGAAACGTTTCAAGAAAGCAATTTACGTTGATTACTGATTTGGTAATGTGAAGTAGAGGCGACAGAGAGATCGTTGTTAGAAGGGAAAACGTTGAGAGTTTTTTAAACTGTATGTGTAGTGATGTTCTTACTAGATATTTTTTATTTTCTATGATAGTCAAACAATTTGTGGTAAACCTAACAATAAGTGGTAGTAACGTGTTACATTTATTACGGGCTTGGGACCCTGGTGTAGTGGTGAACGAATCTAGCAATTTGTGAGATCATTGCCATTTGGTTTATAGACGGATGGCCGTTTACAAAAAGGGGTAATCAATCGCGTGTCTGAGATTACATCAAACTTTCATTCTCGGCTATCAAGATGATTTGTCACAAATTATCCGTCTGTTACTATGGCTCAGTACTCCAAAATATCCTGACTCTCGTATAAAAAATTAAGCAAATATTCTGTCAAATCAGGTTAAATTGTCTATGATTAAAGTTTGAATGCAACCACTATAAAAAAAGGATAATATAACTGTATTTCTACTTTTATTTGATTGTATTATGACAGTATTTTGTAGCATAACCATACAATAATTAAACATCAGCATGTCTAAATGAACATGATACAAACTTGATTAATTGAACAGAAAACATTAACGAATCAAGTCTAAGAGTTCTTACAATAAAATTACCTGAGAAATCTTCACCAACTGTTTATCCAACATTAATTTACTAATATAGCTCGTCGCAGATCACACCTGAGTTCTAATAATCCCGAAGGACTCTTTATCGTAAGCGGAACGATCTTCGCTAAAACAATAAGACATTTGTCTTTGTACGGTTATGCTCGAGACGAATGCTACTTGTAATGACTAGTAACTGTCTTTCAGGTATTTAATGGAATGGTTTTATTATTTGAGGCTCATTTTTGTACAAACATGTATGACTATGTTCATCCTATCAATAAAAAGCAGCGATAGCCGAGTAGAGAGACCGACGGACTGCTACGCAGCGGGTCTCGGGTTCGAATCCACGGCACGCACCAATGACTTTCGGAGTTAAGTGCGTATTAAATTGTTAACTATCGCTTGCTTATCGGTAAAGGAAAACATCGTGAGGAAACCTGCATGTCTGAGAGTTCTCCATAATGTTTTCGAAAGACATGTGACGTCTGCCAACCCGCCAGCGCCCTTGGCCAGCGTAGTGGACTATGGCCTCACCCTTCTCATAGTGAGAAGAGGCCCATGCTCAGCAGTGGGACAGTACATAGGGCTGTTGATGATGATGTTCATTCTATCAGTTATCTAGTTGCTAAAGTTCAAGCTTGATGGAATTTGTTTATTCTTGATAATAACACTTATAGTATTATTTTGCAAGAGGGCCTTGTCCTGCAAAATGTGATTCGTTCAACAAATAATTATTAAACCACAGTGAAACTGCATTAATTGGCTTGAAATACCAGCGTATGGACTCTACCATCAGTTTGATTTGACCAAATTGCGTATTGTAAGTTTGGAAGTCGTATAAATAATATTTATATTTATTTATAGACTCACGCCTGTATCCCCAAAGGGGTAGGCAGTGGTGTAATATTACACCCACATTTCACCTTTCACATATCGCTGAGGCTATTGCCGTTACCGGGCACATCACCAGACAGACCAGTATAAATAATAGTAGTAAAAATTAGTAATACATCCGAAAGGAAATCACCACTGGTATGCCTATAGGATATTTCCACAACTTCTGCGGAATCTTCTCATCAATTCCTGATCCGGAAGCATGTGATTACCGGGAAAAGCTGGATACTGGCATCTTCAAGTAATCAGGAAACATACATAGAAATATATCGATAACTTAAGAGCAAGGTTCTCTTTTTAAATTCGATAAAAAGTTTATAAAAAGCAATGGCATACAAACTACAAAGTAAATAGAAATAAAATCGGTGGCCACATTAAAACTTTCCAACAACAGAATGCTCTAAAAACAAAAACTATAACTTTATACCGTGGACTTTTTCCGAATATTCATGGCTTAATATGCAAGTTTTAAAGACGCAACTAGGACAACGGGTTTCCGTGGCAGGTTAGACGTACAGTCACAAATTGCTTGGGAAACTTTTAATGTGCATGAATATATAATAAACGGTTCGCTAAGTACGCCGTAGTTGAGTAGTGTAATTAGTTGGACGTACAGGGTCCTCTTAGCATAGAAGGTATTTTAGAAATGTCTCTGGGTTTCGTACTTAAGGCGAGGCCTGGCGAGGTTGCAGTACTTTTTAAGATTTTTGAACGTCTAAAAGTCCCATGAACTATGATATTTTTAATGAATAAAATTAAAGTATAAAAGATGAACATATCTTCTAGTAAATCGTAAAGATAGAAACACGATTTGGAATGATTGGTTCGATAAAAAAAATTGTCAAACATGGCACTAAATCACAATTTTAAACGTGTACTGCTTAGAGATTCCATAATGAATTTTTATGAAAGTATTATCAATAGAAACAGCTCTTTATTTTAAAATAAATGGTAAAAACAGATTTCGTAATTTCGTTATCATTTTTCTCCAAGAAAAAAAATAGTCAAAATGTTGGCATTATATCGCTCGCCGGCCGTTCATCAGTGCCTGTCTAGGCGTGATTGAGGGCGGACGTACGTCGTTGCTCCGCAAAATCCCCCTCCACCCCCGCATGTACGTTTTCGCAAAAGTACAAAGTAATTCGTATTCCAAACTCAATCGTTCAAACCATAAACATACTAGTAAGAAACCGTAGACAGGTTACTGACAAGGTAACATGACGGAGCTTACGAGTGGCACGCAACGCAAAAAGCGTACGCACACTTATATAAATATGTCAAGACGACACACTAAGAATTAGATAAGAAGTGTAAGTGAGATAGCACATCTAATCGCAAGCGCGAAATAGAGATAAACATATTATACTCTCTGGACCGAAGCGCATTGTGACATCATGCTGACCGTTTCACAAACAATAGTTTGACTCAGATGCGACATGATCACTTTTTAGGCTCAGTCGTTGCCCATCGCTCCTGAGGATGCCTCGTGCAGAGGCGAAACACGTGTCGAGGAATAGTCGGCGCATACAGCGGGATACTGCAAGTCAGGTATCTTCCTGGAACCCATACCATTCCTATATCCCTTATCCTTTTAGAGGAGTTCGGTATTGTCAACCTTTTTCTATTGCAATAGTTGGGGTGGTCAATCCGAGGGTGCGTGGTGGGTTCCTCTTTCCTTCCATTATGATCACTTTGTCTGTCTTGAGTAAATTCAATTCGCCTCAAAGTAAATTTGATTAATTCATTTAAGGTAGGGAAATAAAAAGTCGATGTGATTTATTTATAAAATTTATTAAAAAAGTACATTTCATTCAATGGAAACCTAAAACAGTACGTTAATATAAAAACTGAGTGCTGCGGACCCACCGTAGCCCTGGCAATACCCTGGGGGTATGGTGGGTCTTTTAAAGCTTAACCGTACTCCTGGCTGAAATGCTGGTAGTGTTATACCAACGTGCTACGTGGACATTAAACTGAACAGTGTTATCTCTCGTATGATAATGACTTACTACTTACGTTTTTGCATTTTTAGACAAGCGAAGACAAGCGCTAGTACGATGATATAGTGCAACAAGGAGATAAATTAGAGAATAAAACGTTTAGGTATTACTGCTAATGGTTATAATGCTTTATATATTATAGGTAGGTATAATCTGTGGTACTGTTGAAGACCCGTCATCATCATCATCCTTGCGCTGTCGAATCATTCCTACTAGTTCTATTGAACAGTTCTATGATAGAACTAGTGATACTTTTTTCCCACTAGTTCTATTAGCACAACTTGATGAGAAGAATAGAACTAATGGGAAACAGTTATAGGAAATTTACCACTAGTTCTATGTATGTTTTACAAGGGTAGTGTCACAACATCGCGCTCACAAATCCGAATAAATATGTATTTATAAAAATGTGTTAAACGAATGAACGTCTATAAAACAATTGAACGTCTACAAAACAAATGAACGTCTACAATACAAATGAACGTCTACAAAACAAATGACTACCAGAAAGTGATCAGCTATCGATAGTGATTGCAAAAAACAGGTGCATGCGATTTTCGACCTTATTGACAATTCATGACAAACTTTTTTTTTGTTTTTTCTCGCTTTCTGGCAATATTAGGGTAATAAAATTATAAATTCTGACTAATGTCAATTAGGTTGAAAATCGCATGCACCTGTTTTCTGCAATCACTATCGATAACTGATCACTTTCTGTAAGTCATTTGTTTTGTAGACGTTCATTTGTTTTGTAGGCGTTCATTTGTTTTGTAGACGTTCATTTGTTTTACACATTAAACAAATGAACGTCTACAAAACATATTTATTCGGATATATGAGCGCGATGTCATGACACTACGGATCATTCCCAGTAGTTCTATTGAATACCCTTGTAAAAACATACATAGAACTAGACTGGGACATTTCCTATTACTTATCCCATTAGTTCTGTTCTCCTCATCAAGTTGTGCTAATAGAATTAGGCCAGTTCTATCATAGAATTGTTCAATACTACTACTATACTGGGAATAATCCCACAAAATAGTAGAACTTGAAATTAACGAACTAAAATTAATAAACTAATTACACAACAATATTATCTGGGAGTACGGTTAAGCTTTGAAAGACCCACCATACCCCCAGGGGTACTGCCAAGGGTACGGTGGGTCGGCAGCGAAAACTGTGCAGTACAATCTACTTAGTTGTTTAATACTAAAAGGAGAAAAACAAGAACAAGTGAATGGACTTTGATCATCCGTCAATGTTTGTAACTTACGTATGATTTTGTATTTCTATAATATATTATATATTGTGTTGATTCAGCCTCAAATCTATTTTACCTTTATCTTTGTTTTTAAGTCTTTGAACACGCACAATACTGCTTCTCTTTTACACTCGCTAAATGCCAATTTTTTATTCACTCTATTATTTGTGATACTGAATTTTTTATAAATTGAAAATAAAACGTTGTAATATTGTAATACTCATGAATGAGAAGTGATTCCATAACTTTTAGTCATTTTCCTACTATAGTTTAACTACTTTAGCAAAATCTCATTACACACGACGGCATTTTCAAATGTAACGTACACACACGCGAGTAAAAGAGCGAGCGCTTCCGACCGCAGCACGTAAGCGACTAAAGCCAAATGAGACATTTAAAAAAAAAAGTTTGTCATGAATTTGTCAGTTTTTAATGTGCCACTTTTGAAGTTCGCATAACTCATCTACGGTTTTTTTATGCTGCGCTGTGGCACACGCACACACGAAACCCCCCCCCCCTCCCCTCCCCCCGCTCACTCGCTGACGCCACCGCCGTGTTTTTGTTTTTGCGGGGGGTGAGGTCGAGCTACGCACTGTACTGCAACCTCGCCTTAAAAGGTAGCGTGAATAAGCGATGATAGCCCAGTGATGTACGTAACGGACTGCCGAGACGATGATCTCGGGTTCGATCCCCAGGTATCCCGGGCACACACCTCCGACTTTTCGACGTTTTGTGTGTATTAAAATGTTAATAAAATTATCGCTCGCTCAATGATGGGCCCGGTAGATGGCAATATGCTCGCCCCCTATAACGTTGGGACCGACACATAACTGGCGAAGTGTGGGTGTGTAATAGGTACACCTCTCCCTACCCTTTCGGGGATAAAGGCGTGAAGTTATGTTATGTTATGGTAGCGTGACATTGTTATTAAGACTCAGTTGTCCGTCTGTCTATCTGTCTGTTTGAAGACATGTAAGTGTGTGGCCAACGCTAGTTGTTGGCGTTCTTTTACTGCGTGAAAGCTCCTAACCTAACGATTCTTGTCCTAAGAAAAAAACTAGGACCGATAGTTTTACGTGTCGTTTTGGAGGACACATGAATAACCGCGTGTACGGTAATCCATCCAAGTTGTGATCTGTGCAAAAGTTGCTTGTCTTATTAATGGAATGTGGACTTTTGTGTCAAAATTATTTCCATTTTATTTATTGCAACGGTATGCAAAACTGAAAAAACATCGAATGCTATCACATATTAATCTTGAGAAATAGCCTAATCCAAGTAAATATCACGTGATCAGTGTCAGCCAGTACTACTAAATATTGTACAAAACATCTCAAACCAGTAAACGATATGCACAAAAACATTACGACGACAACAGATTATAATTATACTCTAAACAACAAATTATATACTCTAAACATACAAATCATATAGTACAAAATAGCCTGTCGTATTTCTAGTCAAAGCTAGCTCGGCTCGTCTATAAAGCTAAGGAAATTATCTCTTATTTCCTGTCGTGTTGATAGCGGGCACTTCGGTCCTGAAATATGGGACGGGCGAGGTGGGAATATTTTAAATCTCAAACATTTTCAAGAAGGGTTATGATTCAGCAACTACATATGTAGGGCCGCTATTTACGTATGTATGTACATATTTATGTATGTTGATCTGTTACCCGCGTTACTTCTGTGCTTACTCTCATATTTTTCTAGATAAAGTATCGTTAAAAGCGTTTTAATAGCAATATTTATGATTATTTTAGGTGTCGATACACTAAAGTACTGATAGCCATTTTAACCACACTCTAATAAATTCCGTTTAAATTATTTGACAGATAAAGTCGTTCAAATAAAGTTTTTATTTTCAATGACTCTAGCTGATAATGTCCATCTAGGGATAGTAAAACTAGCCGATGCAGTATTTATCTTAATTTTAGCCGTAAAATTATATTGACTACTATAAATGTAACAATGTTTAAAAACACTTCTTGCGGAAAGTCCGCGAGAACGAGCGACTTGCTGCAACTATTTCGAAATTATAAAATGTTTAGTCTCATAATTATGGAGTCGAAATTACACTAAGCATACCAGTAGTTAAGTAAGGCAACCTATAAATCACTGAGCCACTTTTAGTCAACCACAACTTCCATGCACACGCATACAAATAACCTCCTTCACCTCCAAGTGTAACGTATGTTTAATAAAACAAGTTATTGGCATCAGCTTGTTATCTCCATATTTTATACAACATCATCTTGAACGCAAGACATGAATGCCTGAGTTATGATTGTAGTATGTGTAAATTTGTGAAGGTAGAATATTCATAGAGATGTTTATGTGAGGGATTGTAATTAATACTTGGGAGTCTTGGGTTCTGATGTTTCTATGCTGAAATGCGCAGGTAGCTTTGCGGGTCTGTTTACATTATAGGATATTTTGATGTCCACCAATGACCAAGCTGGTCGACAGCTTACATCAACCCGAACTTCGAGGCAAAAAGAAGTCACTGTTTATTCGTGTGTTATGTCTGTAATATCTGTCTTTACTTTTTCAAAATAATGTCCCCTTATTTTCAATCCATCTTTAAGAACGCGATAATTCAATTCACTTCAAATTCATTTATTCTTATAGGTTACAAACCAACACTTTTGAACGTCAATTCTTTTTTTATTATCCAGGTTTGGGATGGGCTAAGAGGATGGCGTGGCAGATACTTATTTTATATATTTCTATTTTAATTTAATTATAATTTATGACACTCTTTTAAAATTAGAATCTTTAATAATAATTATAATCAATTTGTGGTACCATGATTACTGACACAGTCAAAACACTTCGCATGACTAATAAGTCAACTAAAAAATACAGATGTAATAATGGTTTTCAACCATACGAGTAGATAGAGTGATACCTGGGGATTAGGAGGTTTAGTTGTAGAATTCACTCGGCCGGAGCAGCTGATGAAATATAATATGAATTTTATAACACTTCACATGCATAAAACAAACACCATTAGCATTACATAATATAACTTCACGCCCTTTATCCCCGAAGGGATCGGCAGAGGTGTATTACCACTCACATTTCGCTAGATATGTTTAGGTCCTAATGTAATAGGGTGCGGGCCTATTGCCATTTACCGGGCACATTATTTTAGCGAGCTATAATTAACATTTTTTAATACTCACATAACTTCGAAAAGTCAAAGGTGTGAGCCTGGGGTACCTGGAGATCGAACCCGAGACCATCGTTTCGGCAGTCCGTTCCGTACACCACTGGGCTATCGCCGCTTCATTAGGTTCAGATATGACTCCTAAATTATAACTTTCGAAGTGATAATATCTAAAACTGAAAATTTTGTAGTAAATATTAATGACAAACAAATTACTGCCACTGTGTTCACGTTTTATCACAATAATTATTTGGTAGCAATTTAATAATCTGTTGATTAACGGGTGGCCTTACCCTTCTCATAGTGACAAGAGGCCCGTGCCCAGCTGTGGGACAGTTTATATACAGGATTGATGATTAAAACAACAGAATTACGTATAAGTCTATACAGCTACGAGTATTATACATGCAAAAGTTTGTGAGGACACAAGGTTATATAAAATAAGGCATGTTTGTTAATATTTCACTCAAAACCTACATAATGAACTTTGCAACAATGGCAATGACAATGGTATGGTACTTTTTATCTCGATAACTGACCCGAACGCAGGCAAAGCCGCAGGAAAATCCTTGTACCTAGATAGCACATAGAAAAATATTTTCATTTACATACTTTGCTCATAAAATTCTCGATATTTAATCCAATAAATATTTTCTCTGTACTAAATAGTAGTATAATTTTATATATTTGTCCTTAAAATATATTACAACATTTTCTTTATGATAAGCATATTTTTTTAATAAAACCTCCGTGATATATTAAAAAACGAAATGCTACGTATTTTTATTTTTTAATATAAATTCTTGTTCAAGAATTTCAGTTTAATATGTTTTAGCAACTGTACTTTATATAACACAGCCATTGTTTTTGTGCAGTCGGTTAATTAAGGCTTGCCATTTTAATTTAATTGTGTGTTTGATACGACTAGGCAAGTTTACTTCTATAAATTACTTATTTCGATGAAAAAGGAAGTTACTTTTAGCACCATGACTGCGCGTGTGGCATACCGCTACATTCTATATCCAATATATCCATGGCTTTAGAGATTTGAGATAAATTTTTGAAATTTTTTTTTAGACTCACGCCTGTATCCCCGAAGGGTTAGGCAGAGGTGTAATATTACACTCACATATTTTATATGTGGCGCTTATGTCAATAATTCATAGATAGTTCCAATATAACACAAAAATGGCCAATAGTGGCTTAAGTGTGTGAATTTAGAACTGCACCGAGTGTCGTGGGTTCGATTCTTACCCAAAGAAAAATACCTACTTTGTGTGATCCACAAACTTTTGTTTAGAGTCAGAGTGTACTTTTTGTTTAGAGTCAGAGTGTGTTTGTTGACTGAATGTTTGTAAGCTCAGTGTACACAAAGAACATCCAGAATCTACAACTACACGGTGTTATCGCGACAAGGATAGCATATTATGTTTTATTCTGATATAGAAGCTCCTAAATCAGGCAAATTAAGACTTAAATGTTGATAAAACTAAGCAGTCTAAGTTAGTTACATGATTGTTCAGTTTTATCAACATTTAATTAAAAGTTTTTGCGTGAAACAGTACCAAACATACATACATGACATACACCTATCTTCACAAACTGTCATATTGGTAATAATAGTAAGATATTCAATTATATTTTTTATTGAATATGTAGATATCCTCTAAGGCAGCGATAGCCTAGTGGAGATACCAACAGACTGCCATGCAGAGGGTATGAGGTTCGAATCCACGGCGCGCACCAATGACTTTCGGAGTTATGTGCGTATTGAATTATAAATTATCGCTTGTCCCGTGCCTCGGAGAGCACCTTAAGCTGGTTGTCATGAAGATCTTTAACAGTCGTTATAGGGCGTCAGTACCTTCTAAATAAACTGACACTAGTCTAAACCATGGAATATGGCTATCCCTTCGGGTTGCGGAGGTTAGACAGGCAGTCACTCTGTGGAAAAGCTAATATTCAGCCAAATCCGGTTAGACTAGTAAGCGGACCCCAGATTGATACTGGGATAACGCTAGGAGAATGATGATGATGTTGATATTCTCTATACTTCTTAAGTAGTTTAATGAGAGAGAGCTAAAAGCAAAATCAGCAAGTTCGCAGATTCAAATGAGGTTAGTTTGTAACAAGGAACAATGGGATCCGAATCGAACTTCAACCAATTACGTCACCAAAGTTCTGCTATTGTAACATGTGAATTCGTATGTATGTGCTCTACATTGATATGTAGAGATGTATTTGAATTTATATGGTTTTCAGTAATACTGCCTCCACCGTCAGGCAAAAGGCGTGAGATATGTATGCATAAGTTACATTATTCTCCAAAAGACATGTGAAGTCCGCCAACCTGCACTTTGCCAGCGTGGTGGACTATGGCCGTATCCTTCTGGTAGTTAGAAGAGGCCCGTACCTACCATTGTGACAGATATACACGGCTGAGATATTGAGTAACATTACATTCAATCCGTGTGGTGACGGATAAAGAATATACTGTCTTACTACCCGATTATGTTCCACGAGCGTCGTTAGAAGAGACTAGGGAAAGACACGAAGAAAAGAAGATCTTTTTGAAACGACGGCAAAGTCAACGTTAATACCTATGCAACCCCATCTGGCCAAAGTGGTCCTTTTTTCTTTTTCGTGTAAGTCTCTGGCCAACGCTAGTGTCAGATTTTTCACACCGCCCTATGGTTAACCGACATGGTATAGTAAGCCAAACACAATCCTATAGACACAATGTTATTGTAACGCAAATTAAAAAGTATCAATATATCCAGCAGCTGCGAAAAGCTGTATACGATTGCGTCACATTGTTATAGATGACTAAACGGTTTTAGTTTTCTTGCATTAGATTGCAGAGGCAAACAATGCCAATAAAAAAACTAGAAATCAATACATTCAGTAGTTCTTCGATTAATCAAACTCAAAAGCTATAGCACAGATTCTGATAATACCTGTGATTTATTCTACGGAACACAAGAGACAATCTTATAAACCAAATAACAATCCGATACACTAAAGATACCTCGAAACGTCGATGGTTCTCGACGCCAAATTTATACCAATACCTACTGTGGTTAACAGTTTATATTTGGTTTAAAGCTAGCCTTTTCCCTTACAAAGCTTATATAGCAATGGATAGTGCATTATGAAAGCTAAAATGACAGCAAATGTTTTGGGATTTGACATATTTAACGACCGGTTTCAATATAATAATATGATAAATGTTTGACATAATTATTATGTATGAAGCTTTTGTCAAGTATATAATTTGTGTATATCTCAAATTTCCAAATCCTGGATGGATCCAATGGATAGATCGAATATAAAACCGGCCGATAAAGAATATGACATTTTGTTTTTCTCGGGCTGGTCTATTGTTCTCATGGTTGGTGGCTCTGACTGCTAGCCCGAGGATCTTGGATTTCTTTTCCTCTCAAGACCTAATCCTAATCCTAATCCTAATCTTTGTGTAGTAATGATGACCGTTTGCTCTGTGTATATTATCTATAATAATATATGTTTGTCATCATCCTTGCGTTATCTCAGTTTCAAGCTGAGGTTCACTGACTAGGCTAACCGGATTTGGCTGAATATTAGCTTTGCCGCAGAGCAACTGCCTGTATCTATCCATCCGCCTTATTCCATTGTTTAGACAAGTGTCAGTTTATTCAGAGCTACTGAGTCCCTAATATACAACTGTCAAAGATCTTCATGACAGCCGGGACCGACAGCCTAACGTGCCGAGGCAGGCAAGCGATAATTAACAGTTCAGTGAACACACAACTCCGAAAAGGCAGTGGTGCACGCCGTGCATTCGAACCCGATACCCTCAGCATGACAGTATGTTGGTAAAACCACCAGCTGTGTTGTGGTTTCTGGATATTAGTAACATAATCTTCACGCTTACCCTACAACTTTTATAACAAGCTCCCTCTTAATATAAGAAATTTAACAATAAATAAATTTAAGATAATTGTTAAAACTAAGTTGTGTTTAAAAGCATATTATAAAATTTCCGATTATATAGACGACAAAAATGCTTGGGATTGAGCTGCTCTAATTCAACATAAAAATATAAACTTGTACAACTGATAAATTTAAAATTGACGTTTCGTAAGCACTTTATACAAAGTTTACACGAAATAAAGAATAATTTCATTTCATTTCATTTCATTTCATTTCATTTCATTTCATTTCACCCCTGAACCTTCAAAATAACAAACACAACGCCACGCCAGCAAAATCAAGCCTCCTTAAAAAATATAAAAGCCAGACTTTAAACATTAAACTTTGAACATGGCCAGACAAGTCCCAAAACGAAGGCCGTGGCTTTTAACGCCAGGAATTTTCTTTTGAACCACCGTTTTATCGGTTGTAAAACCAACATTTTCGTTTACGATCTCGTTTGGCTTTAGGTCTGGCCGAGATTTATTGTTTAATCTAGTGCATATTTTATAAGTAGGTATTGCATAGGGCTATTTGGATATACTGGTTTTTTATACGGTTGCGTTTTCAGGAAATCTCTTCTTAGTTGCACCCTTACGGTCCACAGGAAACATACATGTCAAAGTTTAGCTTCTCTTGCCCAATAGTTTTGGCTGTGGATTTTTATTTTTCAGGTTCTTCAATATACTGCCAATTAAATTCGTAGCGGGCTCTAGTAAACATTTCTTTCTCTGTTACTTTTCGACGATCAATTTTGCTCTCTTTTTTGGTCACTGCTGTTGAATCTACACAGGGGACAAACTAGTGAGAATGTAAAAAAATAAAGTACTCGTTTGCCTTCAATATCGTAACATAAATAAGTAAATAAAATAAACAAGAAAGAAAAAGAGGGAGAGAAAGATAATTGAGGCTCACCACATATACATACATGCTTATATGAGAAAACAGGTTGTAGCAATTGCGATCACACATCATTCCACACTCCGTTTACACAATTAAATATTTTAAGTTTTGTGCAAATTTCTTTCGAGTTTCCTTAGTACCTCTCTCCTTTAGCTATTCGAGACTATGGTACTACTCGTTAGCTTAGAGTGAATTTGCTCTGCGATTCCTACGTGAAGGTAGGATTGTATGCGGAAAGGCATCCGAACGCCAAATAGATAGCATACTTAGTGTACGTTGCAGAGACTTCGTGACGTAACTACGGCGCTCGCCCAGTTTTAACTGCGGTGACGAATTCTGTGACTTTTCTTTTAAGGAATTTTCTATTTAAATAAAAAGATATTTTTTGTTTCCGATGTAGCTAGAAACTTAGGCTGTCTGTTAAATAGAGTATAGTAACGACCGGTCGCAATATATGATATATGCATGGCTTGTAGATTAGAGATGCATTTGCCTAAGAGATAATTTTTGGAAATTGTCACCCTTTTTGTCCAAAAACGTCACAAGAGGGATCGGAAGAACGGATTTAGACGCACTAAGCAAACAAACTGCTTTACTAGCTTAGTTTGAGGCTTTGTACAAATACATAAAACCAACAGTTCGCAATTCAGAGAGCATTTCTGCCGTCATAACGAAAAAGGGCACAACTAACATTTTTTTCGAAATTGAGTTATATACATATTTGGAATCAGGAGAAAAAGGCCTATCTGCTAATATTTTTATATAATTTTATAACCACAACAAACAAAAGTACCATAACCTGAAAGCACAACTGAGCAATTATTTTTGTGATAAATAGAAAGGTCATATCTAGTTTAGATTACATGAAGAGGTCACAAGTGGATAGATGTGTTTTAAATAATATGGCTTTTCATTTTAATATTTAACCTTTTTCCCCCAAAATGTTAGAATGGAAAGTCACATTTGGTTAATTATGCCTTTTATACGTAATATTGATGATTTTTCAAATGGCAAATATAGATTATTGAATAAATACTAGATTTGCTCTCCGAATTGTGGCCGAAAACATAAACAAAAAAATGTGGCCTAATTATTCTATTCTGTCGTTATTAATTATTTACCAACGCAAATACAAATATGGGTTCAATAAATAAGCCTAATGCCTTCCAAAATTGCATAAAATTAGCGACTAAATTCGATTGTGATACGATAATATTATTAATAAAACATCACATGCATGTTGCCATTGTATTTAAATACTAAGTATAGTTAATATTCAAATATGAAATCGCATATTGAAAATTTACATAATTTTGCATTTATTATATCTATCACACTCAACAGAATTATCATAGTGGCTATTTGATGAATCCAATGTGGAGTATAAGATGTGGAGGATTAAGTCGTGGTATGATGGTGAGCCTAAAGACTGAAAGACTGCTACGCTGAAGATCTCAGGTTCAATGAAGTCGTTCGTTCGAATGACTTTTCGATGTTAAGTGCGTAATAAATTGTTTATTATCGCTTGCTAAACGGCGAAGGAAACCATCGTGAGGAAACCTGCATATTTGAGAGTTCTCCGTAATTTTCCCGAAAGATATGTAAAATCGGACTTGGCTAGCGAGGTGGACTATGACCTTACTCTTCTCACAGTGAGAAGAGGCCCGTGCCCAGCAGTGGGACAATATATACAGGGCTGATGATGATGAAATCGTGGTGTGAAAACTTGAATGATAATCCTCTGACCAGGTTATGTAAATGTGCCTGGTTGACTGCGACTCAACTGATATTGTTCAGTACCTGGGTATGAGTCTGTTTTATATTGATCTATTGGTTACTCGAATAATATGAATATTTTCCCAAATTAACCCTAGAGCACTTACCTTATTTTTCGAGTCTTATTACTAACCTTCGTACTTTCGACTACGGTATTAATAAAGGGGATAATGGGTTTTATTTGAATTAAACATGCATATTTTTTTTTTATTATAAATTTATTATATTCTTCTTATTAATTAATAAATTTACATAAACCAAAATTTTGGTAAAAATCTATCAAGTTATACATTTGTGACAAACGTCAAGTTTGTGCTCCCCGCACAACGATTTCTTGCTCTGGGTGCAACTACTTTTAGTCATCCGTCGCTTTGCGTAGGGACACAAGGCTTATATTTTCCTTTTTTAGGTAGGAGGTACATCAGTCGCATTATTTTCGCAAAAAAATAAATAAACAAAACAAAAAAACCCAAGAGTTCACCAACTAAATAAGATAAAATGTTACGTTAATACTAACCTTCGTCAATCCGACGACCCATGGTTGCCGGAACGGCGCTCACGGTGCTCCTCCACTCAAAACACTACCGTCAGTCAGGGGGGCAACGGGTCGACTGAGATTAGCTAAAGTGTGGAAGCAGTGCGATCGCGCGCGCAAAAGTTAGCACGATTTAAACAAACCCGCGTAGTCGAATTGACGAAGGTTAGTAATCTAGGGTTAATAAATAGAATAGTAGCGATCTGTTGTGTAACTATTATAACGGTGCCGTGACGTTTAGTGTGGCATCTACGACACAGTTCGAATGTAGCAACGCGATAAACTAGGTTTTTAAATTTAATGTCAGATTTATATTCAAGGCGAATTGAACCCGAACGTGAAACGTGCCTGCATGATAAATGATGGGTACAGCTTTGAATATAATCATGATTTTGAAATATGAAATCTGGGCAAATCAAGTAATATTTTTCGCGGTCATCTTCCTAATGCTTTAGGTTCGCATGTGAAAATTTTGATAGATTTCTCTACAATGAGATTTTGAAATGAAAATATTACGAATCCCGAATATTCACAAAAATATATTTTAATTTTCACTTTCATTGGCAATCTATTGCAAGTCGTCTCTTTCGACCTACGATTTATCCTTGGAATTATCAAATACACAAAAAAATAAACTCAGTCTATCTGTTTCAGTGGAAAGTATGTACGAAAATAAGTCTAACTGTTTTTGGGGACTTCAATAACAAACACTGTGACATGTGATTTTTATATGTTAGTGAAGTAAAACATTTGTCCTCACAAGATTTTGTTTACGCTAAGAGACTTGACTAGCACACAAGCAATTAATTTCGCTCAGATAATTCTCGAATGTTCTAGGTAAGATTTATCGCCATGTGCTCTGACCTGAAGATCATTTAGACAATGTTTTATGTTTTTATCAGAGGTCTCTGAATAAGAGCACAATTAAACCTTGTTTGTGGAACCTCTGGAACGCGGGCGGGACATACGTATGTCCCAGGAAAATTTGTTCCGTCCAGCGCTTGCGGGAAACACGTATGTCCCGCAACGACTTCAAGGATGCAAAAACCGTCATTACTTTTGTGATACGTTTAAAACTCACTGAGATATAGGTAAAATAATGACGCTGGTCAGCTGTTGCTCGATCAAGAGGTAAAGCGGCCTGCACTACTGGCCATTTTTTATTTCTTACGCCCGGCGCGGGAGGGGTTAATTATATCGAAGTTGTAATATAATTTGGCTCATTGTCTGCTATGAATTAATTAGGAAGATGTGTTCTGCGGAATTTTTAATTAGGTTAGCTGTATTTTTATAAGGTTGGTAAACATGCATACACAATAATATATTTTTTTTCAAATCACGCGTGCACGTGCTCGCGGATAAGTATGCTAACCGTAATTTGTAGGAACTATTGTATTTGTATTACAATGAAGATGAACGTACAGCGCGGTGGTACAAAATATTCAAAATCACGTCGCATCATATTCTCTACGCCGACAGAAATGACATGATGACACGATCCAAACTATTATTATGCAACAAAAACACCAAGCCATGTGAAGCCAAAATAGTCCTTTAAAACATCCATTCTTGAAATTCAGGCACCGGCACTTCCATCCGTTGTATTGGCGTAACCAAACTATTATTATGCAACAAAAACACCAAGCCATGTGAAGCCAAAATAGTCATTTAAAACATCCATTATTGTAATTCAGGCACCGGCACTTCCATCCGTTGTATTGGCGTAACTCGCCGTGGCGTGTGCTAAATATTATTTATTCAGAAATCGTTTTGACATTGATAAGTCGCTCAAGTTTAGAATGTGAATAATATATTTTTGCTGGGACGTGACTTTCCTGCCGGTGCTTGTAATATTAAGTTCGCTAAGTGTCGTTTATTTTTTATCATCTCCTTTTCGAGCAATAGCTAGTGTTTTGGTATTGGTTTGCGAGAGATTGATGGAGATTTAATGGTGAAGACTGCAGTGATGGTGTATTGGCGCTGTAAGGCCATGGTTTAGTTTATGTCTAAGGTTTGGTTTCCAGGTAAAAAACAAATTAGTACTCATGACATACACTCCTTTTCATAATAAAAACGGTAGAGACATTGTACACTACGCAGATAAGTGCGGGTTGGCAGACTAGCGAGCGTGTTTAATTTTACAAAACTATCAATATTGAAAGAATTGTGTATTAAGAGAGTGTTGTGGGGTAAAAGAAGATGTAGTGACTAGCATCGAGAAAGGTATGCTAAGGTGGTTTGGACACGTGGAGAGGATGGATGACGAAAGACTGACCAAGCAGATATATAAGGCAAGTGTGAATGGGACAGGACGAAGGGGAAGACCTAGGCGGACGTTTTCTGGTCAGATTGGAGACATCCTAAAGGCAGGATAGGTTAGAGGTGCCCTGAACAGAAGAGCATGCATGAGGAATCTGATGGGAGTGAATGAAGCAAGAAAGATATGTCAGGATCGTTGCAAATGGCGTTCCGTAGTCTCTGCCTACCCCTCCAAGAGAGTGAGTTTATGTATGTATGTACCAATATTGCTAGAACCATTATTTTTTTCTTCCATGCTTCGGAAGTCATGAAAAACTGTCGGGCCCCAAATTTTTCTCAGGACATAAATCATTAGGTAATGTCGGAGGCCTTCGGGCGGACTGAAAACTCTTACGCCAGAGTGACCACACACTAACACGAAAAAAAACTTGGACAACGAAATGTTTATTATGATAATGAATAGTTAAAAACACTTCTTAAGCATTCACAATTTATTTAGATCACCCGAAAATTGTATCACCCTACTTCGACGTTAGTTTTAATCAAGCTTGCAGTGACAAACTTTGCTCAGTTAATACTGAACAGTCCTAGTTCCAGATTTATTGACAAACTCCAGCCTTTCAGCCAAAATTTAATGATCGTTGGAAGTTTGTAGTTTCCTACTTTAAATTATGTTCTTAGTTTACGAGCATTTATTGAAATTTAAATGGAGCGCGCTGAAAGGAATTGACGATTTGATTCAACACAGTCTGAACAGTGTAGAGGTTTTATTAATTTGTTCAAGAACGCGAAAATGATTATGATAATTTTGCACTATCTAAACTCATTACAAAATGAAATCCTCGCCGCGTCCTGTCTGTCTGTATGAACAGGATAAACCCAATAACTACCGAACGGATTTCTGTTTGGTTTTCACTAATAGATAGTATGAATGTTTACAGCGAGATGACGTAGACACTCGTCATCGTAACACTCTGTGAAGTATTTATCCCGTCCGAAAAAGTTTTTAATAAATCCGTCTCGACAAAATCAACTCCAAATCACAGATAGTTGAAACAAAGCTCACTTGTTTGCCCTTAAAGCCTAACCTAGCCATTTCAGAAACATGGCGCCGAATGTAAAAGTAAAAATGTTCCTAAAATTCATTGCTGAACCGTCAGAAAATTTTCCCTCTCTCTTTCGACAAAAATTGCGGTATTTTCGCAATTCGCACCGTCGCGCATCGTCTCCCGCTTCTATATAAACTGGAAATAGGTCAAATAGAATAGAATTACTTGAAGACTATAATAAATGCTTTTATTTTCTTGGTTTATATTCTGACTGTGCCAATTGTTCAATTGTAGAGGTTTATTTTTGGGTGATGCGTTGTCAGAGATTTTGGGACGTATCTGACCTCCGCAACCCGAAGGGATAGCAATATTCCATAGTTTAGACTAGTGTCAGTTTATTTAGAAGGTACTGACGCCCTATCAAAGATGACGACTGTCAATAATCTTCATGACAACCGGGATCAACGGCTTAACGTGCTCACCAAGGCACGGGACAAGCGATGATTGACAATTTAATACGCACATAACTCCGAAAAGTCATTGGTGCGCGCCGTAGATTCGACCCCGATACTCCCTGCTTGGCAGTCTGTTGGTATCTCCACTAGGCTATCGCTGCCTGCTCTATCACCTAGCTGTTCATATTTCCGTTAACACTATAAGCTTTCATTCGATCCAAAGATCATTTTAACATAACCACATACTCCAATTTTACGATCCCATACTTCCCATTCCTCCATTCAATCTCCTCAACCATTCAGATCAACGCTCCGGTTCGCTTCCCGGGCCGTTAATATGGTGCTCAAAACCGAGTATTTCCTGTGAACCTGATCTTTCATTTCGGAAGGCATCGTCGTAAATCAAAGCGAATCGAATTTCATGCTCCGGTATCCGCAATAACCGGGGATAGGGTTGCCATGTGTGCAGAAATTGAACTTGCAACAATAATTGCCTTCTTTGCAAAAACAACGGGGTTATATAGTTTTGCATTATCAGGTCTTTTAATTTTTCAGTATTTGCCAGTTTTGCAAAAACGACGAGAGAATATACATAGTTATTACATCAGGTTTTGGTTACACAGCAAGAGTGTTGGAGAGAATATTCGTCTTCATGTGTCGCCTACCTCATCATGTCCATGTAAATAGAAAGCCATTTGATACTTTAGAAAGTAAGGGGCTTTAGTACGAGAATGGACTTATTTCTGCTGACAGCTTTATATTTGGGGTGCATAGGGTTCCCACCAAGAACTTAGGGTCCCAAGCCAACCTCACCTGCAAGTGGTGCACCTGCCGATCAACGGACGAGGCTTTAGCAAACAAAATATCCCGATAAGCGGCAATAGGCTCGCCACCTATTACGTGGGATCAAAACACTTGCCAAAAGTGGGCGTTTAATATGCCTCTGCCTACCCCTTCGGGAAAACAGGCGTGAGTCTATGTATGTATGTACAGCTTTATATATGTAATATGTAAAAGGTCTCCAACCTACCTGACTCAAATACATAGACGTATTGAACTCATCATCATTATGCCTTAATAAAAGTTACCGTTAACCTTCAGTGGCATTATCTACCACTTTTATGGTAAAAAAACTGTTCACTTTATCAGCTGCAGATCCGAACATTAAAAATAAGCATCCCGTTAGCTCCCCATAACCCGATACTATCGGCGTTTAGACCCGGAACTCGCAATAGACGTGAGCCATCCCTTTATCGTTCGAGTATCGGAAGGGATGCATTCTGGCGCTGGCCTAAACAGATGGACAAATATTGGTGTTAATACAATACTGGGTTAAATGCACGTTATGTTCGGCGACCGAGTTTCAGCCGGTATATAGGCAGCAATGTATTTTGTGATAACGATGTTTCACGTTTAGTAATCAAATACTTTTGGTTCAATATATGCATTAAGTATGATGTTGATTACATACCATTATGAATGTTAATGAGTGTATGACGTTCTGATTTGACGTCAGGATAGTTGAACCAAATGTCAAGAATTTTAGCTTAGAAATAAACTGGACCCTGGAAAAGGACATAGAACTTGAAAGAGTTGTGTTAAAGAATAGAAATTAAAATAAGGCATACAAAGAGGATTGAATTTGGTTGTTAAACGCATACTGTAACATTTTAAATAAAATAAATCAATTGTCAAAAGCTAGTTTATTTCGTGACCACGGTTCCTGTAAAGTAGTCAAACCGTCGGATAATAATAAATAAAATTAGAGATCTAGATTTTTCAATTTAAATGTAATATTAGTAAAAACAATAATTATATTGCGATAAAATCCGTAAACAGTATTATAATTTAAATTTGTAACATTCGAGTAAAAGCAGGTAAAATCTGCAACATAGTATATTATTATAGTATCCTGTTTTTTGTGTTATTTTTGCGGCTCGTCAAATCCAGTGTACCAAGAATAAAATTTTATCACTAATTTCATAACCAAATTCTGAGAAACAACGTGGGTCTATTTCAGGTAGGTTACAATAGAACTCGGAATCTATTTTGTTTTGTTTGTGTATATAATATAGCAAAGAATGCACCCTGAAAAACTAATCACACTAGTTCAATAGGTAAGTTTCAAAACTATATTTGCACACCAAAATAATCAGGAAATTATCATAACTAAAAATGACTATAAACACACTAGTTTAGGCGCCAGCTAATTAATATGGAACCAATAGACTTGGTCAATATAATCATGTATAATTCGACCAACTTTCTTTGCTAATCAATCTCATAATAGATAACAATTTTTTTTCTAGATTGCACCCATAAAAATGGAACAAAATATCTGAAAGTATAGATCTCATAAAAGCATGACCATTCTCATAGAAGCTAACAAAGATTTTCTTTATTCTGTGAAAATAGGTCAAAATATGAAACAGAAAATAATCGAGCTGACTACAATCATTCTAGCGTTAGGCTATCGTGCGCAATCTAATAAAACGTACAATAAATCCGTTTCAAAATCTGTCTTTGTGTCTGACACGCCATTGTGTAGTCTTGATGTAGGTGGCGCCAATGGCGAGTTCCCTCAAAAATATACCAACAGTATTATATGCCCAATTTTATTTAACCTTTTCACAGTGTTAGAACATCAGGCGTTATTTAAAACCCCACAATACATGTCAAAGCTTTTGTGAGAAGTATTGACGGTTTATACGACATTTTGTTAATAAACTCAGCGGAAAAATGTCGCTGAATTTTTTTTGGGGTGTCGCGTACGGGTGGTATTTTTTTGTTTTAGTACGTTCATTGATGATGGAACTTTTCAGCGTAGAATGGAAACTGAATTCTAGTTAAATTTTAACGGAACTGGGTTAATAAATTGCACAGGTATTTACAGAAGAGCACAATCACAAATTAATGCATTCACAGTAATTATTAATTTATAGGCGATCTTCCCATAGATGAACTAAAAATAAGATACATGACTCACTGTAACAGTTTATTAAAATAACTAGAGGACGCACGCAGTTAATTATTTCTACCCGAACCCGAGGGAAGTTCAGGAAATCCCTTCTTAGTGCACCCTTATGGTTTAGCTTCCTGTACCTAATAGTTTTAGTATGATATTATGTCAAGTGTATGGACTCCCAGTACTACTGTCTTCGGTTGCAGAAAGGTCTTCATGGTTAGCAGTACTGAAGCGCATAACTACGAAAATCATTGGTAGAAGTCGTGGGCTTGAACTAGTTACCAGTCTGTTGGTATCGCCACTACTGGGCTATCTTTGCCTTATTTGTTACCATACGGTATTTAGTTGTACATATGTATATCTTTGACACTAATTAGAGTTTTATAAAAGCCGTCACTAGTAGTTAATCTCACAAAATCTCAAGTTTTAAAAACCATATCAAGTAAAGTAAAAAAAACTGTACATTTTTCATTTTCAGCGCAAAGCAAACGTCAGTAACTGGAGTGGTTAGCGTTTTCGATCCACTTTTAGTGGTATACGTAAAATTTTATGACGTGAATGGTGTTTTTTAAAGTTTATTAGCAATTTGATTATAAATTATATTTGTATTAGCTTTAGTTACAGGCACTTTTATAAATATATATTTGCCATAGCATAATGGACAGACCAAAACATTGCTACACAGTTGGTGGCCGATCTGGTTAGCTGTTATTTGCCCCGGATTTGAGGCATTAGGTGGATTTTCAGTCAATTTTCGCAATGTAGACCAAGCTTTTTTGCTGTTATGAGTCATATCCATGGATGTGATTGTGTTCAAATTACTAATATATTTTTATCCTGCACTAAATTCGCTTTCACGATATTGCTTTCGCTTCATATAAAGGCAAAAGCAATTTCGTGCAGTTAATAAATTCTCATTAACGAAAATGAAGTATAGAGCCGAAAATACTTAACACACCACAAAGAAAAGCTTTCAGAAAACAAGTAGAGCCTCTATGCTATATCATAAACAATACCCTTATAATTTATTTATTTATTTATATATCAACATACAATTGCCTTTACAGGTATCTACCCAATACGACAATGTAGCTACATAAGTGACAAATACATTAAAGTTACTCTTAAGAATTCTGCCAATGTACAACTCCCGCATTAGGACTAAATCCTGTGTCGCGGGGGAATTTACAAACATACAACTAACGGACATAATGAACACCCAGACTCGAAACAACAACTTATGAGTCACGCAAAGTGTTGTCTCGTGTGTGGATCGAACCCACAACACTTCGGCGCAGTGTCAAGCGGTGAGGCGGCCGCTTAAACCACTACGCCAACCGTGCAGTTCATTAAAAAATATGAAGGATTCTTTGGTTTTTCTGAAAAGTATGTTCAACTTTGTCACCATCGTTTGTCCAACGGTAAAGCATTCTAGGTATTTTGAAATCACACTATTTTATTGCAGAGGTCCGGTGTATAGCCGAACGTCATGAAGACTTACAGACCTAAATCGGAAGGTAAAGAAGTCTGTCCATAGTTTACGCGCTAAAGTGAAGCCACGACTTCTCTTAGTTGTAGCGTATGGCAATCAACCAGGACATAGTATACGACACGGATAATTAACAATTTAACACATGCCTATCCTCGAAAAGTCAGTGGTGTGTGTCTTGTGTTTGAATCTTAGACTCTGCATAGTATGTTGATCTCCTCATTAGACAAACGCTTAGTTACCAATAGATATTCTATCGCCTATTCTCTTCCAACCTACCTGACTCAAATAAATAGATGTTTCGGTACTCAGCAATCTGGCTTATACTTGCGCTAAACTTATATCACCTAGCTGTTCATATTTCCATAAACACTATAAGCTTTCAATCGGTCCAAAGATCACTTTAACATAACCACATACTCCAATTTTACGTTCCTATACTTCCCATTCCTCCATTCAATCTCCTCAACCATTCAGATTAACGCTCCGGTTGACTTCGCATCCGTTAATATGGTGCTCAAAACCGAGTATTTCCTGTGAACCTGATTTTTCATTTTGGAAGGCATCGTCGTAAATCGAAGCGAATCGAATTTCATGCTCCAGTATCCGCAATAACCGGGGATAGGGTTGCCATGTGTGCAGAAATTGAACTTGCAACAATAATTGCCTTCTTTGCAAAAACGACGGGGTAATATAGTTTTGCATTACGTCAGGTCTTTTAATTTTTCAGTATTTGCCAGTTTTGCAATAACGACGAGAGAATGTACATAGTTATTACATCAGGTTTTGGTTAGTTAGCAAGAGTGTTAGAGAGAGAATATTCGTCTTCATCTGTCTTCTACCTCATCATGTCCATGTAAATAGAAAAGCCACAGACTTCAGAAAATTAAGGGGCTTTAGTAAGAGGATGGACTTATTTCTGCTGACAGCTGTAATAGGTGTAATATGTAAAAGATCTCCAACCTACCTGACCCAAATACGTAGACGTATTGAACTCATCATCATTATGCCTTAATAAAAGTTACCTTTAACCTTCAGTAGCCTTATCTGCCACTTTCATGGTTAAAAAAACTGTTCACCTTATCAGCAAATGACTGGAGATCCGAACATTAAAAATAAGTATCCCGTTAGCTCCCCATAACCCGATACCATCGGCGTTTAAGCCCGGAATTCGCAATTGACGTGTGCCATCCCTATATCGTTCGAGTATCGGAAAGGATGCATTCCGGCGCCGGCCTAAACAGGTGGACAAATATTGGTGTTAATACAATACTGAGTATATGCACGTTATGTTCGGCGACCGAGTTTCAGCCGTATATAGGCAGCAATGTACTTGATAACGATGTTTGATGTCGTAAGTGCTGTTGGTTCATTGTATGTGTTATGATGTGGATTAAAGTAATATTTGCAGTTACTAGTACATATTGTAATCCTCAGTTACATTATAAATGTAAATGTGTGTATGACGTTCTATTTTGACATCAAGATAAATGAACTGAATATGAAAATTTTCCGCATAGAACTTGAAACAACTATTATAGAATAAAATTTACAACGAAAAAAAGGATTCTTTATTAAGTAGCTAAAGCTATATTATTTGGTTGCGGAACATACTGTTACTTTCTATCGACATGCGAATCCTAACTACAAAAGCTAGTTTATTTTGTGATCACGGTTCCTGTAAAGAAGTTAAACCGTCTGATAATAATAAATAATCTAGTTACTAGATCTTTCGGTTTAAATCTAATCTCAGTAAAAATAATTATTATATCGCGTTAAATGCGTAAAAAGTAAAGTTTCAATGTGTAACATTCTAGTAAACCCAAATAATACTATTACTTTAGTATCTTGTTTTCTTGTTATGTATGCGGCCCTTGAAATCCAGTGTAACCAAGAAGAAAAGTGTTATAACTGGATAAGATTTCTGAGCCCTGAATTGGAATGTCCATCACGAAATTCTGAGAAGAAACTTGTGTATATTTCAGGTAGGTTACAATTGAACTCGGGATCTATTTTACTTTGCTTGTAATATAGCGGTGTGATATACAACACAGATAAATCGATAAATTTAATAACTTTATTGCTAACCAACATAATATTGTAGAGTACATAATCATAAAGCCTAAATCTAAAAACAAATTAGTTAAGGCGTCAGAGAATTAATATTGAACCTATAAGAAAATATTTTTTTTCAATGTCATTAAAATAAACATCATTGTAGGTAGCTTTCTTTAGCTGTTGACCATTCTGAAGTGAAGAGGCTAAGAGCGGTGGAATCAATAAAAGATTTTATTGATTCCACTTTTATAAAAGGCCAAAGTATCTAACAGAACCATGTCAGACCCACTGCAATAATTCCAGCTTTAGGCTATCGTGCAAAGTCTAATAAAACGTACAATAAATCCGTTTCAAAATCTGTCTCTGTGACTGACACGCCATTGTATAGCCTTGATGTAGGTGCCCCAAAGGCGAGTTCCCTCAAAAATATACCAACAATGTTATATGCCCAACTTTATTAAACAATTTACTGCCTTTTCACAGTGTTAGAAAATCTGACGGTATTTAAAACCTCACAATAGATGTCAAAGCTTTTGTAAGAAATATTGACGGTTTGGACGATATTTTGTTAATAAACTCAGCGGAAAAATGTTGCCGAAGTTTTTTTTGGTTATCGCGTACGGGCGGGTTTTTATTTTGGTACGTTCATAGATAATGGTACTTTTCAGCGTAGAATGGAAACTGAATTCGAGTTAAATTTTAACGGAACTGGGGCAATAAATCGCACAGGTATTCACAGAAGAGCACAATCACAAATTAATGCAATCACAGTAATTATTTATTTATAGTTAAGCGATCTTCCCATAGATCAACTAAAAATAAGGTACATGACTTACTGTAACAATTTATTAAAATAACTAGAGGACGCCCGCAGTTAACTATTTCTTCCCGAACCCGAGGGAATTTCAGAAAATCCCTTCTTAGTGCACTCTTACGGTTTAGCTTCCTGTACTTAATAGTTTTAGTATAATATTATGTCAAGTGTATTGACTCCCAGTACTACTGTCTTCGGTTGCAGAAAGGTCTTCATGATAACCAGGACTGAGGCGCATAACTACGAAAATCATTGGTAGATGTCGTGGGCTTGAACTCTTTAGCAGTCTGTCGGTATCTCCACTAGGCTATCTTTGCCTTCTTTGTTAGTATACGGTATTAGTTGTGTATCTTTGACACTATTTACAGTTATATAGTAGCCGTAACTAATTTCGTCGAGTATTAAACACTTTTTCAAGGATAAATTTAAATAAACTGAGAAAGTTTCAGCAAGCATAACCGTTATTTCACTAAACAGTTATGCTTCAAAGTATTATTCTTATAGCTGTTGTATTTTTAACATTCTATGCAGTTTTACGTTAAGCTATTAGCTATTTCATTTTCTGCGCAAAGCCAACGTCAGTAACTGGAGTGGTTTGCGTTTTCAATCCACTTTTAGTGATATATGTAAAATTTAATAACGACAATGGTTTTAAAAAAGTTTATAAGCAATTTGATTCCAAGTTATATTTTTGTTGGCTTTAGTTACATATACTTTTGTAAGTACATGTATTGGCGATAGCGTAATGGAAAGACCAACACACTCCTACGCATAACATTTTGAGTTCAAACCCATGTCACGCACCTTTTAGAAGCTATCATCACTATAACCTACCTGGTTTAAAATTTGTCTCACTGCTGGGAATAGGTCTCTTCTTTAAAAAAAGGCATAGGCAATAGTCCACTACGCTAGCTAATTGCGGGTTGGCAGACTTTATGATTATGTTTTTTTAAGAATATTATGGAGAATTCTCAAACATGAGACATGTAGGCTTTTTTACTGTTTCAAACATTTTGGAAACAATGTCTAACAGTATCTTATATCAGTCGACTGTTTAAACTGAGGAGCGTTGCGTCCGATTAAACGATTTGTTAGCTTACCTAGACTAGCCTTGAAGAATACTGGATTCTACGTAAATTCGAGCGTATATTTCCCCTGGCGGTGTATAGCATCAAGAAACTACACAATATGAGATTCAATAAGCAGCGATAGGCTGCGATAGCCTAGTGGCAACAGACTGCCTAGACGAGGGTCAGTTTCAAATCCACCGTATATTCAACCAACATTTTGAAGTTACGTGCGTTTTGTATTGTTTGTTACATTACTTCGATACAGAAGTAGCACGAAGTCTGGCATAGTGCTCGGTAACGGCAATAGACTCGCCCCCGATTACGTGAGACCTACATAACATGGTGAAATGTGGGTGTAATGGTACACCTCTGCCTACTCCTTTGGGATGGAGATTGGGGATGTGAGTCTATAAAAAACAATACTTCTAAATTTCAGTGGGTTTGGGATTATTTGATCACCTGGTTGAATAAAGTAGACTTTTTTTAACATCCTTTATGCAAGTGATAAAAGTCCACACCATTGATAATATGAAATTAATAAAACAAAAAGATATTAGCAAGGTGAGAGCATTCCAATGTGCAATGAGCTCACTAAGAAGTGTACTTTGTTCACTCAGGTGATATCACCCAGGTGAACACAGAGGAATAAACCTGAGCTAGGGCACTCTTTACGTAGTAGTCTGTTAGTTAGTCTTCACAATAAGCTTTCGAGGCTTGGTATTAAATAACATTAACTATAATGATTAACACAAAACCATACTCAAATCGAAAACACCACTTTCTTAGATGAAAATATAAATTTTTCTATATGAAAACCATAAATATTAAAGTAAATAACGTAAAGGTGGGACATGTCTGTCTTTTTCCTCAATAAAAGGAAAAAGGCTGTTCGAATTTCGCATAACAAAGGCGTTTTTATCAGATGTAGGAAGCCCCTTGGGATGCAAAAATAAGAAAATGTTTTAACTTACGATAAGAAATCTAATCTCAAAATCTTTTAATGGAATCTTAATAGTGATTTTTTATGTTAATAGGCGGCAAAAGAGCAGACGGATTGCCTGATGGTAAGCAATTACCGCCGCCCATGGACACAAGCACCACCACAGGAGTCACAAGTGCGTTGCCGCCCCTTGGGGTTGGGAAAAGGGATAAGATGAGGAGTGGGATGAGGGAGAAGGAATAGGGTCTCCGGCACTCTCACTCACCGAACGAAACGCAACAGTTTAGGTACTGTTACTTTACGTCGATTTTCTGTGAGAGGGTAGTACTACCCCGGTCGAGCCGGCCCATTCATGCTGAAGTCAGCAGATTACTGTCTTATATACTGTGATTTCTATGACATTAAGTTTTAGCCGGATAGCGTAGGATAAAATGTCTGCTGTTTTTATTTGGAAGATATCTGTAACAATAAAGAGTTTTGCCAGGAGGATATATATATTATTGGTTAATTTCAGCCCGTAGCTTCGACTGCACATTTTTTATTGTATGTGTTTCTGCCCAGTCTTGTAGGAATTATGGGAAATTCTTTTATAGCGCCACTGCGGTTCTTAAGGAACATACTTGCCATATATCAGTATTTTGAGGCCAATAGTTACAGCTGCGCGTTGTCTGTTAGTCAGTCAGTAACGCAAGAATTTTATATATACAGATATCAGCTACCTAGTTGCCATAGTACAGAACATGCATCAATTGGAATCAAATGACCGTGTGCGAGGTGTCAGGATAAATGTAAGTTCTGTAAACACAAACGCCACGTAGAAATAGTAGTTCACAGTCAGATTGCTCCAGTTACGAGCACGATACAAAAGCTACGTTCCAAGTTGTAAACTTCACTAACAAGTTCTTTGTGAGTACAGAACCGTGCAATGTACGGTTTAAATAAAGTACGATGTACATTGAGGCTCAAGAAGACTAACAACAATAAAATTAAGTATTCAGTACCTAGTCGCATCATTAGTACATCAAACGGGAAAATAATTTGAGTGGTGCTAAATATCTTTCAGTGCGTGTTTTTTACACTGGGTTGCCGGCAATCGGAATAACTGTAAAAAATAACAGGGGATGCAGAATTTTAACCCTGGTGAAGTTCAAATTTAGCAAGAGAAACATAAAAAGTCCTTTCTTACGAGGGTCAAACTGAAAGTTCTTAGAACTGACCACTTATAAACAATATAATAAAAAAAATATTCTAAAATTTGAAAATAGAACTCTTTGCCAATATTACTGAGTATATATTTCATTCATTTGTCATTTGTTTTACGATTTGGCGGCAAATTGAAAATTGTCTGTGTCACGTCAACATGAATTTAACACGAGAAAATTTTCGTGCAATGATTTTTTATGACTTTCGATGTCATTTAAGTCAACAAGAAAGTTATGATAGACTACGATTGGCCTTTCACGATGAAGCCCCATCTCGTGCGACTGTTTACAACTGGTTTAATGAGTTTAAACGTGGTCGCACTAATCTCACTGATGATGTACGTGAGGGACGGCCTTCTACGGCGACGACTGAAAATAACATCTGTGTTGTGCGGCGTATGATAGAGACTGACAAAAGAGTGACCTATCAGCAGATTTGGACAAGCTTAGGCATTGGTATGAGTCAAGTGCACAAAATCCTCCACGAACATTTAGCGGTCAGGAAGCTTTGCGCCCGGTGGATACCTCATAATTTGACTAAGGCTCAAAAACTCCATCGTGTGGATTGGTGCCGTAAAATGATTGAAAGATTTAACGGAGGTGACTCAAATGCTGTGTTCGACATACTAACAGGTGACGAAAGCTGGATTTACTGTTATGATCCTGAAACCAAAAGACAATCTGCTCAGTGGGTGTTTCCTTTCGAGGAGTTGCCAACTAAAGTGAAGAGAGATCGAAGTGCGGGAAAAAAAATGGTGGCCTCGTTCTTTGGAAGGATAGGTCATTTCGCAACAATTGTGTTAGAGGATCAAAAAACAGTTTCTGCAGAATGGTACACTACCAATTGTTTGCCACTTGTCTTGGAAAAAGTTCGAGAGAAACGACCTCGCAGTAGGATCCTCCTTCACCACGACAACGCCTCGTCGCACACCGCCAAGCGAACGATCGACTATTTGGCGACATCAAACGTTGAATTACTGGGTCACCCGCCGTATAGCCCCGACCTCGCGCCTTGTGATTTTTATTTATTTCCAAAAATTAAAGAAAAACTTAAAGGAAAGCGGTTTATGAATGCTGAAGAAGCGGTGGCTGCGTATCGCGATGCCATTGAAGAGACCCCTAAGGACGAGTGGGCAAAGTGCTTTTCCCAGTGGTTCCATCGCATGCAGCGGTGTATTGACGTCAATGGACAATATTTTGAAAAGATATAATAAAACTAATAACTGGCTAATGTAATCAGTTTTTGATTTTCTAAGAACTTTTAGTTTGACCCTCGTATGTGAGTCCTGAGGCCTTAGCCTCCCTGGATTCTTCCCTGTGGGATTCCATGAACATAATTAATTAATTAATTCTTCCTCAGTCCCATCAGTCTTTCACAGTCCACTGCTAAAATGAAACAGTGAGTTATATTTTTTTTATAGACTCACGCCTGTATCCTCAAAAGGGCAGGCAGAGGCGTAAAAGGTATTACACCCACATTTCGCAATGAATTTTTAGGTCCCACGTAGTAGCGAGCCTACTGCCGTTACCGGATACATCACCAGACTCCGTGCTGCTACTGAAAATTCGGAAAAACCCAGTAGTACTTTTGCCCGACCCGGGAATCGAACCCGGGACCTCCGATCAGCAGTCGCATACGCTATTTACTGGACTACGGAGCCAGTCAAGTTCAATTTTGGTTTACAGTGAGTCAACAGGAGGATTTGGTCTACTATATCACGCTGGTCAGACGGATTATTATCGGGTTTGATGTCGAGTTGTATACCTCTTCGCAAAGATATCAGTTACTGCGTGTATTTTCTCAGTCACCTCTTTCAACGTCTACGGAATGAATTTGGGTAGTAACAGAATACAAGAGGTAGTAACATCTTGTATTTTTATTCCATTACTACGGGAGGAGCAAACGGATAATTATATAGTAGTTAAAATCATAACCAATCCAATTGGATTTGATGACGGTATACTAAATACTATATAGCAATAGAAATTGTTTAATATTAAACCGCCTATTCTATCCAAAGTACGCATTCACACAAAGATATGACGAGCTTAGTGAATGTCCAAACACAGCCGATCGTTTCAGATTATATTTGTATAAAATAGTATCCTTGGTAAATCTACTGCTCGAGTTAGATTCAGTCATTCCTTTTGATCAACCGATATTGGTTAGTGGTCTTACAGTTTACAAATTGGCGACTGACAATTTTTATTGCATTGCCATTTGAATAAATGTATAGGTTTCAAAGTGGAAGTGGTAGTGGAAGTGGTATTTTGGCAATATATGCAGTATTTTGTTATTATTATTTTCGTTTGCTGTAACTTTACTGATTCACTATGAAACATTAAATAAAATATAGAGTTCACGATCATCTCTGTCCAATTGAATTGGTAACTAGACGACGCTCGCAGCTAGGCCCATCCATTTTATATTCATTTAACGATTTCTGCCCGATCCCGTGGGAATATCGGGCAATTCTCGCTTACTGCAGGAGAAATTCTCTCTTTCTCTAATTCTCTCTCAGAAATGCAAGAATTTTATTTCTCCTATTGATGTTTCTCAATAGTGTCTTACTCAATAGAAGTTTTTCACAAAACGCTACTCGCTTATCGCTGTCTCTATAACAAAATCCTTACCTAGCTGTTTACTGTGGCAGGTGACCGTTTTGATCTGGCCTTCAGAACAGTTGTCTATTTCTGGGGAAATATTGAATATTCAGAAACCGAAATAGAAATATCCTTCCCACTGGACAATATTGTTCAATAGCGTGTTTCGATGCAAACAATTGTGTTTTCATTTAGTCATATTAAAATAAATGGGTTTTGTACCAAGTTTCAATTGGAATTGCCGTGCATAGTAAGTATATATACATGCAAATTTCCAATTAACATAGACCTTAGAAGTTGTCATAAAGATCTTTGAGAGTGGTTATTTGGTAGTAAGTACCCTTGAACTTACGTATGCCTCTCATCTAAGTCTCATCTCTCTGACGGTAGTTGCTCCATAGATTAACTCATATTTCTGTCTGAGCAGGATAGACTACCAAGCGATCCTCGGGCTCAAAGTTAACAGGATGCAATCGAAATACAATAAGTGTGTTAATGATGATTAAATAAGTAACAGAATATAACCTAAAACCTTCACCTAAAAATAAGCGCTGCCACATTGCCGCACCTACAGTATTTTTTAGCTTAAATTGAGCCTAGCAAAACTTATGTTTGTTTTTTGCATATCTACGTATTCCTGTAAATATAGTTATGCTTGTGTAAGAAATAAATAAATAAAAGTCTTTCCTAATTTTATTTATTTCGTTATAAGAAACACAGCCACATCACGCCAATCAGTCAGTTATACTCATGCAGGGACGAGCAGATTTTTTTTTCACATTTCCGATCTCTCCATAGGACCGAGTTTTCAACCTTCATGCATTGGAAGTTATCGTTTTCTACTATTGCCAATTGTACCAGCTCGAAAACATCAATTTAAACTAAAACCGTTACCAGCTCAACAATTCAATTTGACCTAAAAATCTGCTTCAAAACCAAAGTGCAATACATCTATATTTTATAATTTATTTTGTTATGCAACCTATTTCCTAACGACCTCGTTCCTGTGTAACGTTTAGGAGCAATTGCTCCTTGATAAGGAGAGAAAAACAAAGTCATTCTCGCATCTATGGCAACTGGTTGGAAGATTAGGTTCGTATAACTAGAAGATTGATTGTGTTTACTTTTGCTGACGCGGCAGAAAAACATGGTGTTGTTTTAGATAACCTCATTGAGGTTCATGGTCACAGAAAACTGGGTATAACATTTTAAGATAACGCACATTTGCACAACTTCTGATGTCACTTTATGGGTATTTTCGTGGTCTGGCTAGAGCAAGTTGTTAGACCAGGGGATTTGTAAAGGATTTTTTATGTGGTCTCATTATCGTTACAGTCATAATCAACCTTGTTTATAATCTGTCCCACTGCTGGAAAGAGGGTTCTTTTAATTTTACGAACAGTTAGGCTGTAGTCCACGCTAAGTAACTGAGTATGGATTGACAGATATATCATATCTATCGAGAAAATTATCGGATACCCTCATACCTACATGGAAAATATCTTTTGAACTCTAACTAATGTTTTCTAACAAAATTGTCTGCTCTGTTTAAGCGACATAAAATGTATAGATTTTGACGATTTGACAACGAAATCCCATAAACTTTTCTGCTAACCCCTCTAAAAAGCCACCATGAAACCGCTATCTTCTTCAATAAAAACAAGCTAGTTTTATGACTTTTAAAGCAGTGGACCACCGTCCAATAAACTAGGGAACCGTCAAGGAATAACTGTCCGCACTCCTCCGTTGATGGCCATCAATAAAATTTATATCTGCCGATCGATCGTAAAGTTGGTACTAAAGTACTATTGGTCATATTAGTCCTTTTGCATAGGAAGCAGCATCATTGGATTTGAAGGATGGATACGTCTTTCAAGAGCGGGTACGGCTGCGGTTGCCTAGTGGTGAGAATTTAGACTGCTACGCAAAGGGTCTCGAGTTCAAGCTCAAAGCGTGCACCACTGACCTTTCGGTAGCTGCATATTAAATCGTTTATTATCGCTTACTAAACGATGTCAGAAAACATCGTAAAGAACCTGCACTTCCGACACTTCTCCAAAATGTTCTCGGAAGAACGTGTCTGCCAATTCACACTTGGCAACTATGGCCTAACTACTCTCTTATAGAAAAGAAGCTTGCACTAAGCAGTGAGACAGATGATAAATAAGGCTGATGATGATGACGTACTTTTTTTACAAAAACTGCCTGCAATGGTTTAAAAACGTGTCCTTCATGCTAGAGTTTAAGGCCGACCTCACATTGGACGTGCGCGTTTGTCAAACAGCCGCACAGCTTGTGTGTGGCGTGGCTTGGAACAAAGATAATGTACTGCTATCAAAGGATAGAAAGATAATGAACAGAGAAGGACTAAAATGTAGTGACGAATTAGTCTATCTTGCTCTATCTAATACGTAAGGCGAAAAGAAAAGGAAATAGATACACATTTATTCTGTTCAACTATTCTAGTTACTAAAGATAAAGCAAGTAAACTGTCAGTAAAACAAGTTAAACTTTAACTACACCTGCTAGAGCATTACGCGCTGGTACAAAACCAAATCTATTATGCATGCGAGTTGAAAGTTGAGACTGTTTTTGAATCTGCCGCTAATGTAGAGCTTATGTAACGTCTTTATGTCTTAGGGTGGGTTCACGGTAGGCTTAAGCTCAGCGCTCTTACAGGTAATGAGTACTTACATAATTATAAAGATTAGCTGTTGGCGGCATTTTCTGCGGAATTTCAAACAAACTTTATTTTACCTCGGTAGAGGTAATATTCTATTATAAAGCAGTCCTTAGTAAGGGCCTACGTTATAAATATAAACTTGCTGTCCCAATATCATTTCACCAACTTCAGAAGTTCGGGTTCTGCGAATAGCACCTACGGGCATCAGTTCTGCGAGTTATGTGCCATGCACAATTCAGCTTGCCTATTCGACGAACATACTTCAACAGCAGTAACTTCTTTTCATTTTAGCCTTAAGCCTTACTTGCGGTTTCATGTTTTTTATTTTTAATCTGAATCATGCGGAGTAAAATACCTTCAGTAGAGTCGCTTGTATTGAAATCTTCATGCTACAAACCAACACGGTTGTAAGCCATGCGGCATAAGATTAAATGCGACCCTTGACTAATACAGATTTCTGTGACGAACCTAACACCTCATGTGGTCGTATCCTACAACTCTAAAGTTCTCTGACTCAACGTTTCCGTCACAAGTTACTTAACAAAGCGTTCTTCTGCCATTATCTCTATGAGTAGTCTCTACGTAGAGTCAGTATTTGCTATGTGTGGGTGGCTGTAGTGCGAGGAACGAAAAGTTTGGAGTTTGTTAACAAATGATTCCCACCTGAAATGTTTAGAGGGCAAATGTAGAGAATTTCCAAAGCAAGTTAGAATATTTAACTAGAAGCATGATTGTACTATATTAAAGATGAACGTATACTATGGTACGAGCATAATATTATACTAATATCTATACAATACATATTATAAAATGCAGTATCCTTCCCATCCTGTAGATACGTAGATATCTGTATAAAATGCGATAAACTCAGAAATTTACTAAATAATGGATTTTTATACTGTTTTCACCCTATGTATATTACAATTATACTAATTAACGAAGAAGCCTGAGGGTGGAGCCGCGGATCAAGTCTAGTATATTATAACATACTATGCTGTGATAATACGATACTTAAATTACTTTCCTAGGTATTTCTTATTATAATGTTTAGCACGCCCGCTACGCCGAGCGACAAGCCCTCACTGGGAATTCATTATCATCGAAAGAAATTACATTATAAACAACATTTTCAATCAAACTCACACTTTTTTCGTATTTAATGGGATTTCACCTGTGTGAAATATTTATTGTGGTTCATGGATTATTAGTCTATTTGTATCTTTTTCGGTCATGTTATCGTGTAGCGATGAATTAAGAATACAATAAATATATTTGTTGGAGCAGACAGACCCGTTGTACGTAGCCAGTGATCTTATTAAGATCGCGGGGAACAGATGGATACGTGAGGCTCGAGTCCTCGAGAACCATAACCTAGAAGCCTATGTCCAGCAGTGGTCGTCTATCGGCTGATGATGAATTATACGTACCAGAAAGCATTTTAAAACGAGTGTTGACGTATTCTATGATTTGAAGCCATTTCTGGTAGTGGCGACAATTCATACCCATCATACAAATAAAATTAAATATTGTCGTTGGTACTGGATTGTTTTAAAAATCTCAAATTTGATGATTATTATAACGTGATTTCAATACGACCAGCAATATTTGACTAAAAGAATATATTGACAAACATGACAAGTCTTAATTTCTTAAATAATGGTCATAAAATAGACTCTGGGAACAGGTTGGAATGGAAGTCTAAAATTATAAGAATATAATTTGGTACCAAGAAAAACGTCAAAACAAAAGTTAAAAAACAGCAAAATCTGTTGACGATCCAATTTATGATTCTCTACTAATAGATGACAAAAATAAATGTGTTTTCAGTAATGTTAATGTTCGCTCAGGGAGTAGAGTCACGTCGCTAATCAAAACGGCATTTGTATTAAAAAATATGAGTTTTTAATGTTTACCCAAGGGTGAATGGAAGTCAAAACAGCTGGGAATATTGGTAAGATGTAAATGTTGTATTTTTGTATTGTACTATCGTTTTGATAGATATTTATCACATGAATATGCAGAGTATGACAGGTGCGCCAAAGTTCACCTAAATTTTCAACCCCGATATTTGGAAACCCGAAAATGTTCTTCCTAACATTTTTCATCCTAACAATCACAATTCCTAACTACTCTGTCTCTAATGTTCATAACTAAGAAGCATTCAACTTCATAATGTCAATAGCAATAAACCTCTATTATACTTTTATTTGTTTTCCTATATTTTCTCAACATAACCATCTTTTACACTATTATTCAAAGTCATATCTTTTTTGATTAGATTTCTTTTTATTCATAATAATCAGTATGTTATATGTACATTCATTTTGCGTAACTTTATTTTCGCATAACATGTATAACATATAAGAATAATAGTACCATGGTAAAAATACACAATAATACAATGGTCAAGTTCCAGAAACGAATCAGTCGTATTAATAATTATTGGTTTAGGTTAGGTTAGAACTGTGACCACAACGCACGAGCTGAGCGAGCGAAGCGAGCGTGCCGCGGCAGCGGCCGGCGAAGTGCCAGAACCGAATCGGTCCTATAGTTAATGGTTTAGGTACTAGGTATAAACTCCCAGGCCATAAACATTACCGTAAATGAGTCGTGTTTTATGAATGTCGGTTGGAGGCGCTACGGCGCGAGGACTTAGAATTTTTTTGCCAAAAAGTGTTATTTTTGCAAATCGTTTATTTTCTCAATTCAATCGTATAAAATATCTACATATAAGGCTAAAAATGTCTTGGTAAAAGTGTCATATATTTTTTATTACACTTGGTAAAATATTATGGTAATTATGTTTAGGTATAAAAGCGTTATGATAAAAAACAGTAGGAGTTTAAATATATTTACATTAATGATATTATTAATTACAATTTTCGGAAACATGAGTGTTATGAACATCGCCGGTTGCACTACAAATAGTATGAATGAAAACTTTAGGATAAAAAAAATTAGGAAGAGTGATCATTCGGATTACAAATCGTTAGGAAGAACAATTTCGGGTAAAGAACTTTAGGTGAGCCAATATGGACCCGAGTATGACATGTATTAGTGTACTAATAACAATGAAATGAGCATGTGATGTATAAGAGACTATTGAAAGACTGAAACGCTAGATAAACTCCACCATCCACGATGAGTTGATGTTTATAGAGGTGGCTTTGAAAATCGCTTACTAGCCTAAACGGTTTTGACTGAATATTAGGTTTTCCACAGATTGATTGCGTTTTGATCTCCGCAACCCAAAGGGATAGCATTCGTGACTCAGAATAGTGACAGTTTATTGATAGGTACTGATTTTTCATGACGGCTGTAAATGGTTTTCATGACAGCCTGAACGAACGAGATATGAGGCAAGCGATATTTATTTTAACAATAAAAATGAATACGCACGTCAGTGGCGCGCCGTGGATTCGTACCCGATACTCTCTACATTTTTGACTGCACGGTTGGCGGTTAGTGGTTTAAGCGGCCGCTTCGCCGCTTGACTCTGCGCCGAGTGTTGTGGGTTCGATTCCCACACGAGACAACACTTTGTGTAATTCACAAATTGTTGTTTCGAGTCTGGGTGTTCATTGTGGCTGTTAGTTGTATATTTATAAAGTCCCCTGTCTGTCCCCTAAAGCTTTAATCCTAATGGGGGAGTTGTCTTTAAAAACAAAAACATAACAGTATGTTGGTATCTCCACTAAGCTATCGCTGATGATTGGCTTTGACAACATATTCTAACAAATGAGAGAGTTCTCTTGTCCTTGTAGCATAATCTTATATAACAATAAATTATTTTCCATGTATATATATATTTATTTAAAGAAAAGACCGAATAATTCAACCATATCATGGAAGATTTTGACAACATCCGGAACCTCTACATCAACAACTCGACCACGAAAGATGGTTACTTCATGGAGAAACTGGTAAACAAAATAAAACTTGTATAACTGCCATCCAACAACGATCGTCAATAACCAAGTGACACCTTGTGATAAGGGAAAACCTACCTATTTATCACTGGACGTTACAACACAAACAGTTTTGGGATGTAAAACTCCATTTTCAGTTTGTTTCGTTTTGGTTGGACAATTTTTATTTAAGATTTATTTTTGCGTGCGGTTTTTCCTCGGGTTGGTTATCGGGACATAAAGTGAGCTGTGCTATTCTGATGACAACGACATTATTGCAAAATTTCATCAAAAACCCTTTTTGATTAAAGAGTAACAAACATGGGGTTACAGCAAAGTATGCTTAACGTGATTCGTGTGATTCCGTTAGTAACGGGACGTTGAGGGGACATTGCGCTGGTTTTAGTTGGTAGGCCCAAACGCCTTTAAGGTAGAGTCTCACATACCTCCTCCATCAGTAACAATTCGGTCGATCACACTTTTATGATCAAGCGTGGTCATTCGTGTGGTTGTGTGGCCATCTAGTGTCGAAAACAGATCGCCCGAAGGCCTATAACAAGACTTAATGAATCTGGTCTAGCAAGAAAACAGAGCGAGGTATAGCAAGAAGCGACCGTTTTACGTGCCCTTTATAACACGCTCTGATGTAAATGCCACAACAAGCATAGCATCCAAGTAGCAACCTGTGTAAACGTTGCCGATCTATGAAAATAGGAATTTCAAGTCACGCTTTGAGCGCTATAAATTAATTAAAATGGGTACGGTCCGTTTGGTGACGGATTAAGTATACGGATTGTCACCACCCCATATCATCCCATGGGTGTCGTAATAGCCGACAGAGGGAGCATTTTATGCAGAGAACAGCACTGTAATAGAAGGAAAACTTGATACAAACCATATGCCAACCCGTTTGGCCAGCGTGGTATAGTAGGCCAAATTCCGCCTTTCAAAGGAGAGGCCTAGTCCAGCTGTGGACTGTTAAAGGCTGATGATGATGATGTACGGTACTTCATAAAATATAACCTATTACATGAATCGATTTATAAATACTTTATCAAATTGCCTTGCTCGAAACTTTTATTTTTATTTTCAACATGATTGCGTCTACTAAGCAAAACCAAGTTGCCACGTAAAAAGTTCTGCTCTACGTAGAGCGCTTAAGGAAACTTAGAGAGCTCTACCCAACGTTCGATACTCTACAAGAATATCTCGAGTACTACTCGAGTCGTCTGGCCTTTGTACTCGATCCGACTCAAGAGTGTTATCGTAAATATTGAGACATTTAAGGCTCTTTAAGGGTTAATGGATGGTAGAGTCGTAGTTTTATTTTAGTTCGGATTATCACTAGATTTAGGTAAGCTGTGGAAATGTCGAAAAGGAAAACTTAGATATTTTTTATAGATCAGTAGTGCTGCGAGTATTCAGAAGGTTACAATAATAAGTTATCTGTATATTATAAAATCCTTGCTATATGTGACTGCCAAAACTATTGAGCGCAAGAATCTAAAATTTGGTATGTATGTGTCTTGGGGACCGTAGAGGAGGACTAAGAAGGAAATTTTCTTGAAATTTCCATGGAATCGGGCAGAAACACATGAATTTTAAAAAAGAGCGAGCGTAGCTGTATCCACTAGTTTTGTATAATTTTCCCAAGCTGTACTTAAATTTTTTTTGGCTTGCTTTCATAATTTTAGATTATAATATTCTGTCTATCTATCGACACGCCTGTCTCCCATTGGGGTAATCAGAGATTATGGAACTCCAAATGCTCCGGCTCAAACACACCTCGTTCGCTTCCTCGATATTCATTAACCTCATCATACATGCTCGCCGGTTATGGGTACTTCTAATTTGGCCCTTTTTGGTACGTCACCTATTTGGTCGGCGTACATCCATCTTGGGCGTCCCCTACCAACATCTCTAATCATTCTTACGCGATTCACTTCTTTCGTATTTCTTCTTTCATCCATTTATTATAATTATAATATGTATGTAATACCCATATTTGCGAAATAAATGATCTATTATCTTTTATCTTTATCTATCATATTCCAAGATTTTTGCTTTTAAATGATGATGACTGCTACGTTTTGTATCTATAAGAAACTATTCTTGTATGGTGAGGGTACCATAGATACGCAATAAGTAATTAATATTTCTTGATATATTGTGCACTGTGCTCAAAGGAAGCTTTGAGAAATACATCCAACGTTTGATAATCTATCGTCTAGTGTAACTTAATAGAACTTGTAACGTTTGGAAGCCGGCAGGCTTTGAGGGTAGTCGGCTAAGCTAGTGTAGGTATGTGTATCTGTAGCTATCATAAGTATTACATTTGAGGGCCTTATAAGTGAGGATGGATGGTAGCGCCTTGGGTTTTCTTATTTTAGTCCGCATAATAATATGGTAAGTGATAACTTACTAGACTTTCTTTCTTTATAAAAATCAGCTTAAGCGTTAAAGATGTCTTCTGTGTCGGGGGAGACTTTGCAAACATAGAACCAACGGGCTCCAAGTACACTTAGACTTTAAACAACAGTTTGTGTTCCACATAAATAAGTGGTGTATCGTCAGTGGATCGAATCCACAACACTCGATTCAGTTCTAAACGGTGAGACGATCACTATATTGTGCCACTAAACTAGTGGTACAATCTACTCAAGAGCCTTCCGCAGTCCTCTGCTTGACTGAAGCCTCTCCTTATTGGCTCTACAGTAGCATGTGAGTCAATAGGATTTGATCTTTATATTTCGATGGCCATACAGGTTGGTATGGGGTTTGATGTTGATTTTTCCGTTTCATAGCAAAGATACTATTTTCTTAGTGTATTTTCCTAAGTCACCTGTTATACCACTGCATAAATGGGCAAATAACATTTTGTTTTCTTAACCCATAACCACACAGGTATCCTCCATACATACTGAGTTACATACGAATATTGTCGTTCAAGTGCCTTATAAAAATAAATTAACTTTCCTGTAACAAACGTCTACATAGCAACAAATATTTACAACCCAAGTATACTCTCTTTAACGCTTGTTTGTAGAGTATTTTCAGTCTACATTGGACTTTATGCGACTGTTGGCAGGGCATTAATTTTCATTACCGCGCCGAATACCTTGCTCCGGTTCCGTTCTATCTTACACACGATAACCGTGTATTGCATGGGAGTAAACCTTAATACAAATTCAGGTCATTTAGTCGATATAAAAAGGATAACATCCAACATTTTGCAATATTATTATCATAGCAAGTTACTGAATTTGTTTTTTATATTTTATTTCATCGTCCTCTTAGCGTTATCCCAGTTGCAACCTGGGATCCGCTTTCTAGTCTAACCGGATTTGACTGAACTGCTCTTCAGCAGAGCCAACGCTTGTCTGACCTTAGACTAGTGTCACTTTATTAAGAGATACTAACTCCCTACAACGACTGTCAAAGATCTCCATGACAGGCACGGTATAAACACAGTGAACCATTTAATATTCACATAAGTCCGAAAAGTTAGTGGTGCGCACCGTGGACTCGAACGAGGTTTCGCTGCCTTTCTTATATATTTTTTTTGCATTGTATTTATTTATTATAGTCATTAGCTGATATCCTGATGATAAGCTGATGATTATAGGAGCAGCGACAGCCGAGTGGATATACCAACAGACTGCTATGCAGAGGGTATCGGGTTCGAATCCACGGCGCGCACCACTAGCTTTTCGCAGTTAAGTGCGTATTAAAATGGTTAATTATCGCCTGCCCCTTGCCTTGGAGAGCAGGTTAAACCGTTGGTCTCGGCTGTCACGAAGATCGTTGACAGTCGTTACGGGGAGTCAGTACCCTCAAAAAAAGACGACAGTCGCTCCGTAGAAAAGTCGATATTCAGTCAAATCCGGTTAGACTAGTAAGCGGACCCTGGGCTCCAAGGCGATAAGTCTTGGATGAAACTGGGATAACGCTGGGACGATGATGATGAGTCATAATCAGATATCGATGTGTTTATTCTATAAAATAAAATCGTTTGCCCTGGAAAAAATATCGAAAAATGTAACATCCACTAGTTTTCTAAAAAGTCTTCAGTAAAGGCTCTTGCAGTCACATTGAATTTGACAAAACATCTCGCTTGTACAGTTTATCTCTAGGTAGTGTTCCATCAGATTGTATTACCTTAACCCTCGTTGTATGGCGCCACTCGATCTTGACGTTTTGTACAGCTACAATTTACTTTTTTGAGCGTGGTTTTGGTGTCACCGTCCCCTCTAATAAAAATATTGAGAAATATTCTTATGATATTTGTATTATTAACTTAAAAATATATTTTATTTCTATTTAGGCCAAATTTAAAATAAAGCTACGCAAGGTAACATAAAAATAATAACATATAACTTTTCATGTATTTTATATTGCCTTCCTTGACTATAAAGTAATTTTCCATTTTAACGCTCAATACTTTTATACGGAACTAGTCGACGCCAGCGGCTTCGCACGCACATATATTCGAATTTCCCGTTTTGCCCGATCCCGTGGGCATTTCGGGAAATCCCGTTTTAGTGCATCCCTACGGTCCCCAAGGAACATACATGCTCAATTTCAGCTACTTGCGCCGAGTAGTTTCGGCTGTAGCTTGTCTGTCAGTCAGTCAGTAACGCAAGGATTTTATATATTAAGATATAAGAAATACCTCTTCTACCGAAATTCTTTAACTTCTTCGATTTTAAGAACGACGTGATTTTGCTGTAACACTTACCTGAAACAAAGAAAATACATTATTAGAACAATGAACACGATGACTATGAGTTTTCGTCACATTAATATCACATGTATGGTGTGGGTATCGCGGACGTACTAGATTTAATAGATGCCTCTTTAACCTCTAAGAACAATTTCTGGTTCACTTTATTTGACCAACTCAAAACCTCAATAAAGGAATACGGCAAAAGGTTAAAGTCAAGGGTTCTAAGAGACGAATCATTATAAATTATGTCATTTACAACTGTAATAAGCAAATGGTATATGCAAAACAACTTAAAAATGATATAATAAAGGTCATAGATTTTAGAACGGTTATAAGAAAAGAAGAAAAACTTTATTGATTCTACCGTAAAGGTTCGTGTATTATACATTAAACGTTAATTTTTGTTAATTCCTGCAGTTCACCCCAAGGATGCCTGGCAGAGATCGCCCCTGGCGATAAAGCCGCCGTTTGTTCATGAACCACAGCTATAAGTCACTTTACAAAATGTACTGTACTTTGGTGTGACAAAAAAGAATATAAATCTATCTATGTAAAATATGTGGAAAACGCTGTGGGTTTCACATATGTCAAATATTAGTAATGTTTTTTTTTCTTATAAATATATGTGTGTAACTGTTTGTTTTTACCGAAATAAATAAATAAATAGACCTATTACATAAAGAATAATATGTTTATAGCAGAAGTAAGAACGCTTTTCAGACAATTATTACTACATATTCAAGGATAATGATAACGCACTACGATATAGTCTCGCGTAACTCTTTTACAGCCATATTTATAACTGGCTTCGACTTGGTATCATGATGATCACTTCCTCACTTTGCATGTAGAGCCGACATGTGTAAGGAGTGTGATGTAGTAACAGTGTACATTAAACTATAAACCATTGATAGTTTCTAAGTAATGTAGTTGGGAGCGTGTTGTTACTCTGTACCAATCCGACTTGCCAGCGTGTACGGAACGTATAATCCTGTTATTGACTCACAATGTGTCTGAGAAAGAAATTAGAAGATGCTACAAAAATGGACATTCATATAGGAAACTCTGTCGAGTCTTTTCGTCATCCCTACCGCAAAGCCTTAAGACAAAAGTCTTCAATGAGTGCGTCCTACCCATTATGACTTACGGTGCCGAGACGTGGACACTGACGGTGCGACTAATCCACCAATTTAAGGTCGCTCAACGAGTTATGGAGAGGGCTATGCTCGGAGTTTCTCTGAAGGATCGAATTCGTAATGAAGTGATCCGACAGAGAACCAAGGTAATCGACATAGCTCAGAGAATTAGCACGTTGAAGTGGCAGTGGGCTGGTCACATCTGTCGCAGAACCGATAACCGATGGAGTAGCCGTGTTCTAGAGTGGAGACCGCGCCTTGGCAAACGTAGTGTAGGACGCCCTCCGGCTAGGTGGAGTGACGATATACGCAAAGTGGCTGGCAGCGGCTGGACACGAAGAGCCGAAAATCGGGCTCAGTGGCGTGCCATTGGAGAGGCCTATATCCAGCAGTGGACTACGGCAGGTTGATGATGATGATGATATTGACAAAAATGGACTATAGAAGTCCAAAAAAATTGTAAGTAGTAGTCCACAGCTAGCGAATTCAAGCCTTTGTCGCTATTAAAATCCATAACACATTGGAGGCCTGAGAAGACTCTATAATAATACCAACTATTAGCAGTTTACTATTAACTTACTCCTAAAATACTCTTCAAAAATCTCTACGAGCTTTTAAACACGGTATAAACATAAATATTTCATTCAAAACCATTCCACTGCGAAGGACATAAAACAACAACCCTGCTCCACCATAAACTGTTAATCAGAAAACGCTCAAAAAGATAAGCCACCCAAACTCCTTTGGTAAGCTATCAAAAGAGATGCTAAGCGAAAATCTATAGCTTTAAGAGGATGATGGGCATAACGTTATCAGCCCGGTTCGACGATAGTGCTTCGTATCAAAAGCTGCTTTTAAAGCATTTTTATGACGTACCGTATATTTCGATAAGTAGTAACGGTAAAGATGTATTTTTGATGTTAAGAAGACGTGCTTCACATATAATATACTTAAAAAAAAGAACTACTTAATGTAGGAATGTCTGCCTCCGTGGTCCAGTGGATAGCGTATGCTGATTGGAAGGTCCCGGGTTCGATACCCGAGTCTCATTAGCAGCACGGGTTCCGGCAATGTGCCCGGTAACGGCAATAGGCTAGGCCCTACGACGTGGGACTTAAAATGTTCATGCCAAAATGTGGGTGTCATATTACTACACCTGCCTACCCCTTGGGGACACAGGCGTGAGTCCATAAAAAAGTAATGTCAGATTACGCCTGCACCTTAGTCGGTGCAAAATATTCACCTAAATCTTCCACGGGGATTATCACACTGTATGACAATCTATCTCTTGGTGAAAACGTAGAAAATCCATTGGGTAGTTTTTGACTTTGACTTTTAATTTGACCGTGATTGACTGCACGGTTGGCGTAGTGGTTTAAGAGGCCGCCTCGCCGCTCTGCAACACTGCGCGGTTGTGGGTTCGATCCCCGCACGAGACAACACTTTGTGTGATTCATAAATTGTTGTTTCGAGTCTGGGTGTCCATTGTGTCCGTTAGTTGTATGTTTGTAAAGTCCCCCGCGATACAGGATTTAGTCCTGGTGCGGGACTTGCCTTAAAAAAAAAGTTTATCGCGTTAGTACAGGCAAACAATAGTTATTTGTGCAACAAGAGAGCAAAGTTGTTTTTTTGTTTCGAGTGCTGATTTTGAGTCCCGAGCAAGCGAAGGGTTCTATGATTGATTCACGAGCGTAGCGAGTGAATCAAAGTTAGAATCCTGAGCGTGGTGAGGGACTCAACAGCACGAGATACAAAAATCTTTGCTCTCGTGTAGCACACATAACTTTTCACCACAGCAGTGAGAACACATATTACTTAGGAGACATAGAAATGAACAGGAATAGATTGAATTCTGCATAATCACTTGTTGATTTAACTCTTCTGGTGTTAAAGTACAGTCATCATCGCTAGTTTCACTCATCTTTTTAGATTATTTTATATATTAATATAATTTAACACGTTACGCTATACCTACTGTATCAGCATCAGCGAAATTTTTATTCCCGCTACTTTTTTTAAATCACGTTTTAATACCGCGTCCCTGATGTTTATTTTTCAAAAGTATCATTGTTGTAATTCTAAATAAAAATGTATTGGTTAAATACTAATTTTATACTGTTAATTAGACTTATTTTTATTAAAATCCAATAATAAATTAAACATGTAGGTAAACAATAATATATAAAAAAAGTAATTTGTTTATTACAAATATCTTTCTTTTTTTGCGTTGCCGTAGGTCTTTTTTTTGAGGTCGAATTCCAAAATCGAATTTCGAATTCGAAGGGGTTTGTTTTATCACACACTTTGTATATGCATGTGAAAGAGACAGAGCACAGTAAAATTCGAATGTTTCAAATGTATGGCTGAACAATGTCAATTCGTTACACTGAAGATTGAAAAATTAAAAAGCTACTTTTACTCACGCTCGAATCAAAATCGGGTTTTGTTCACTGTTGTCTCGCAGCAAAAGCGGCATGTTTGAGCTGCAGTGGTGAAAAATAGTTTTATAGTTCCTCAAAACTTTTTTAAGGACACAGTTTAGTCAAAAGTATCGCTTATCGTTCAGTTCGTTTATTGTAGTGTTTAAGGGCATAGTTTAATTGAAAGTATTGATTAGTTTTTCTTTACCTTAGCAAGATACACGGTTGCGTAAGCGGCCGCCTCACCACTAGATACTGTGCTGAGTGTTGTAGGTCCATTCCCACACAGGACATTACTTTGTGTGATTTATAAAATGTTGTTTCGAGTCTGGGTGTGCTTATTGTCAATTGATTGAATTATTGTTAAGGCCGCCGCGGTACAGGATTCATTTTATGTTCATTTTATAAAATTTATTTAATTTATTTATAGACTCACGCCTGTATCCCCGAAGGGGTAGGTAGAGGTGTAATATTACACCCACATAAATAATAATTTGATTTTATAAAATAATATAAATAATTAACGTTGCGTAAGTACCGTGAGTTTAAACAGAAAACCTCTTACACGGCCGATTAAAAAAAAGCTAAAAAAATATCTCTCCATTAGTCGATCTTTGCGATTCCTCAAAGTTACCACCGCCATCTAGGCACGTAAATACTTATAAATAAAGAAAACATGAAACTGTTTAACCTTTTCCAAAACGTTCACACATGTTACAAAATTAAATAAAAATAAATAATAAAAAGGCCAACGTTTTCTCAACGGGCGGTAGTCGACTAGTCGATAATTCGGTTACGTAGTTCCGGTTTCACGTAGCAGTCGCAGCCATCTTGTTTCTGGTCCGGCGGCCATATCCTGTGAGACGGGATGTGACGTACTAACCAAAGATCTTGTGCCTTTCATATGTAAATAAAATAATAATAGTATTTTTTTACACTTCGGTGCAAGGTTTGTTTTGATTATAAAGTTGCTGTGTGTATGCAAGCTTATATAAATACATTCCAACAGTGTTTTTTAAGTGTGTGCTTCCCCGAAGAGTTTTTACTAGGAGCTTCTGGTATTTATTGTACAAAATATAATGTTTTATTTTCCATTTTAGCTTTTGAAACTGGCTAATCCGTCGTACACGTCACTTTTTAGAGCTGTGAAATGTTACATAGACTCACGCCTGTTTCCCCGAAGGGGTAGGTAGAGGCATATTAAACGCCCACTTTTCGCCAGTGTTTTGATCCCACGTAATAGGTGGCGAGCCTATTGCCGCTTATCGCAATATTTTGTTTTTGCCAGAGCCTCGTCCGTTGATCGGTAGGTGCACCACTTGCAGGTGAGGTTGGCTTGGGATCCTAAGTTCTTGGTGGGAACCCTATGCACCTATGAAATGTTAGATTTGACGAAAATACTTAATTGAAAAAAATGTTAAAAAAAATCTAGGGAGTAAATGATAATACACTCAAATAACGCCACGGTGTGAGAAAGTACTATTCTAATAGCAATGTAACTGTATATTAAGTGTGATGATTCTGTAAAAAATCTGACCATCTCTTCAATATCATCGAAGTTAAAGTATCATGACTTATTCATTACTACCAAACCCTCTTTGTAGGTATTCTGTTACAGCGAAAATTAATGTGCATTTTTTATGAAAATTTATTGTCGAGTCGTCGAATTTTTATTGAGATTAAAGTACTTTTCACCAATTTTAAAGCGTTTTATATATTTATTTTTTTATATAAACACAAGTCTTGCACAAGCAATATTACTGAGAACTACTACTTAAAGTAATCATTCAATTAGTTTATAAAATGAACATCCATACTCGAAAGTACATTTTGTAGATGACTTTTTTTAATGCTATAGGCGGCAAACGAGCAGAAGGTTCGCCTGATGGTAAGCAATTACCGCCGCCCATGGACACAAGCAACACCACAGGAGTCACAAGTGCATTGCCATCCCTTGGGGTTGGTAAAAGGAATAGGATGAGGGAGAAGGAATAGGGGATAGGGCCTCCGACTTAAAATGTTGTCTCGTATAAGGTCGAACCCACGCTCACCGCAGTGTCAAAGGGTGAAGCGACCGCTTAAACCACTCATCTTTGGTGTGCATCTGAGATTGAAACCTGAGATCCTCTGTGTAGTGTACTCTCCACTAGGCTATCGCTGCCTTCGCTATCGCTGCAAATTAAGTAGCTACCTAAATATGAATAAACTACCTTACCTTCAGGCCTGCAGAACACTAAACACACAACTCCATTTTTGCTAACTTAAGTAAAGCGCACTCGACACTGTCTTTTGAAATTGTTGACATTCAAGTAGAATGTCAACAATTTAATCGCAAGACGAAACATCCCAACTTGGGACAAACTTAACATAATTATACACAGTAGATTGTTGAAACTTGAGCTAAACAACTTGTAACTTGGTAAGATATTTCGTAATAGAAGTTTTTTTAGGGTTCTTTAAGTTTATAATATTTATACTAGAAGATACCTGCAGCTACGCTCGCACTTATTTGATTTCAACCGTTTAATTCTACCGTTTCTGCCTGATCCCGTAAAATCCATCTTAGTGTTAGTTCGTAGTTTATCGTAGTCTCCGGTTCTCAGGGAAAATTAATGTCAAATTCGGCTGCACGTTGTCTGCCAAAAAGGCAGCCAAATGGATATATCAATTATCCAGAGTGTATCGGGTTTGAATCCACGGCGCGCACCAATGTCACTTCGTTCCTCGAAGAGCACGTTAAGCCGTCGGCTGTCATGAAGATTTTTGACTGTCGTTATAGGGAGTAGATCTCCCGGACTTCTGACCATAATAAAATTGGTGCAAATAATCCCGAAACCTCGGGACTAAAGGAAAATATTTTTCCTTTCATTTAAACTTGCTTTATTTATTTTATTCGGCTATCAGGTACAAAAAAGATTTTCTAAATTCAATCAGTAGTTCCTGATATAAGCGCCCCTAAACGAACGAACTCAGCAGTTTTAATATACAGATACAATACTGCAGCTCTTCTGAATGCAAACTATATTTTTCTTTCTTAAGTTATCGTGACTGTAATTTCCCAAGCGATTTAAGTTGCATGCAAGCAATTTAGTAAGGTTTACTTTTAATGGGAATAAACAATATTCTGTAAGTATGTAAGTTAGGCAGATTATGAATAACCATTTTCGAATTTTGGTTTCCATTGTAGAATGGGTATTTTGTATTTGCTTATTCAATATACATAAAATAGACTGACAATGACACGTGCAGAAACTTAAAATTTTCAGAAACGGTGTAATTTAAATTATAAAATCTGAGGGCGTCCTCCAGTTCGGTATAAAATATAAATTCATTAAACAAATGTTACTTTTAAAATAGTATAAATTATTTCATGACCGTGGTTGGTAAAACCTCATGTGGTAAAACTCTCCTCTAAATATCAGGTAAAATAAAAAACAATTGAATTACGTTTTCAATTTTAAAAATTAAGTACGCGATATAGACCCGTAACTTTCATTTTATTAACAAATAATGAAGAATATCTATCTGTCAATGTCAATAGAAAGTTATCTTTCCTATATTTTCAAATTATGCGATATAGAACCGTTACATACTCGTAGATGTTACTAATTATAGAAACTAGTCCGTCTTAAGTTTTACCAAAATGATACGAGTAAGTACTGCAGAGTACTTACCATTTTGGTTCGTAGTAGTCTTGCCCATAATGAGAAAATCACGGCTGACTTAGTTGCACTGTGCACATTTACGTCATAGCTTTGAGTCACGTACACAGCCATGTTTAACGCATTGAATGAATTTAATCGGGACTAGTTTTGTAGTACACAAAGGTAGCAAAATGCATACCTTTCGTCTGTTAGTGAGAATCATGGTATGATGACGCATTGAGAATACAAAGTTTCAGTACCAGATTTCATTCCATGTGTACCATAAGACGCGTCTTAGGCAAATACATGAAGCCAAGAGATCAACCGCACTGGACCAGCAGCGTGGTAAATTAAGCTATATCCTCCTATTGCTTCACAATGTCATTGTAACGCTTATCAGAAGAGGCATTTTTCCAGCAGTGGATTGCGTAAGATGATCATGATAAAGGAAATACCTTTTTTTCTAAATCACTGGCTGAGGTCTGACTAAGAAAAAAGTTCATCATACATGCATACATAGACTCACGCCAGTTTCCCGGATGGGTAGGCTGAGACTACGGAACGCCATTTGCAAGGATCCTCATTATATTAGAGTTTTTTTTTCCTCATTATATTAAGTTCATCATTGTCACAATATAATCTTAGCACTGTCACTGGCTGTGATCCAAGATCAGTTAGTTCCTAGCACCAAGTCCGCTTAATATGAATATAGTTTTAACTAGGAAAATACTCACAATATCCTAATTAACGTATACTAAGTAACCGAAACAGTATGCTGATGATGTCCATGATATATTTATTTTATTGTTGCCAATCAAAACGATTCCATGCCGCCTGACCAAGCAGCCATGGAGTCCCATAGTCATCATAACAATAATAATGGCACGATAGCCCTCACTTTGATCGTTTATCTACTAATGTGCCTTGATGGCCTAGAGAACAGCTTTTTCACGCCCCGCTTAATTTTTTTTATGTAATATATTATTTTGACCTCATTTTTAGTCGAATGATTGATAATTTTAGCTTGTAGCAAACACAATAATATTTCGTCCTTACTGTTTACTTTTCACTCAAAAGATCTATAGCTTTTCAACGTGACTGAGTTCAGCGAAACCGCCGTTTGATGGACTGATTTTTACCTTTTGTATTGAGGTTTCCATTCGTTTGTTTTGGCTTTCGACATCACTGCCTTCTGGATTGAAACATCCGGTAATACTATTCAATGAATATTCAATACCGATCAAATAATTCACAATTCTGCTATTTGATTTTATTAAGATGGACGTTTTTTGTAACGTATCTTTTCCGGGAAGAATTATTCCGTTAACGTTTAATTAATAAATATTTTGAGAACAAAATTGCCGCTTTGCAATCGCATTAAAGTATCTCTAAGTAACGAGACTCAATTTGTTTTTCAGTACCTTTTATAGATTGAGGAAAATTGACGGACGAATATCTTAGAGGCTACGTTGTCATCTGGCTTTAAGTGGAGTTATTTTTCTAAAAGTAAACTTTGCATTAGGAGGCACTGATAGCTTAGCGGCGAGACCAACAGACTGCTAGGCTGCTAGATCTTGGCTTCAAACCTTCGGTGCGGAACACTAGCTTTTCAAAGTTATGTGCATATTACTAACTATCGCTTGCGAGAACTGAAGTTGTCATATAAACATTCAAGTGAAATAGATAGGTAAAGACACAGTACAATAGAAGAACAGACCCTGCTTAATCTGGAACCGAATGACCGTAAAGGATGACTGTGTTGCTGGATATTATATTAAAAACAAAGTAATCTATATCTAGCCTTATCCCAGTTATAAGCACGAGCCATACACCTCACAATTACCATATTCAACCAACATAAGTCATACTGCGGGTTCACAAAGCCAACGACTACACCTCTGACTGCACGGTTGGCGTAGTGGTTTAAGCGGCCGCCTCGCCGCTTGACACTGCGCCGAGTGTTGTGGGTTCGATTCCCACACGAGACAACACATTGTGTGATTCATAAATTGTTGTTTCGAGTCTGGGTGTTCATTGTGTCCGTTGGTTGTATGTTTGTAAAGTCCCCCGCGACATAGGATTAATTCCTAGTACGGGAGTTGTCTTTAAAAAAAAAACTCTTTTCCAAAATAAAGAGCTCTGTTACATATTACCATATTTACTGTGAATTATGTAGATGTGAGCGGTATACGTCCATTCGCTTAAGCTCGCTTTTGGCAGATCGTTGACGAGGCACGTGATATACAAGCAAGAAATGGCACCTAAAACACTGAAACGGTTTTAGTAAATATATTTTTTTCGTGCTGGATTAGTTTTTATTGGGTGATGGATCACGGCTTAGTCCTAGTTATTATAAATGAAAAAAACTAGTGAGGTTAAAAAAATAGCGAGCCAATTTTGATTCAACATGACAAGCTTATTTTTATATCGTCACACCTGTATCCCTGAAGGGGCAAGCAGGGTGTAATATTACACCCACGTTTCGCCTTTTCAATATCAGGTCCTTTATAATAGAGGGCGAGCCTATTGCCCACATCGGGCACATTTCCAGACTCCGTTTTTCTACTGAGAATTCGGAAAAACTCAGTAACACATTTGGCCGACCCAGGAATCGAAGCCGGGGCGTCCCGATCAGCAGACGCATACGCAATCCACTGCACCACGGAGGCAGTCGTGTTTTATATACATACTACAAAATTATACCTAGGGTACCTTGTGTCGAGCTGGATGCGATAAAACGCGTTCGGTGCCTGTTCGGCCGTCCGTTGCAAGGGAGTGGCGTTGGCTGTCAGTCTTGACATAGTCAACGCCTTCAACTCCCTTCCATGGCAGAGCATTGGGTAAGCACTGTTATATCATAAGGTGCCTCCCTATTTGTGTAATATCATCAGGGCGTATCTTAGCGACAGGTCCATTATATATATGGGTCGGGATGGCTTAGAACATCGGAGGGACGTTACATGTGGTGTTCCCCAGGGGTCAGTGCTAGGACCGCTGCTATGGAACCTCGCTTACGATGCTGTTTTAAGGACCAGCCTACCCACTGGCGTGAGTGTCGTCTGCTATGCGGACGACAATCTGGTGTTAGCGACGGGGCACGGCTTTCAAGAAGTTATTCGGCTCGCCGAATTGGCAGTATCTTGCGTTATCGGACAGATACGCAGGCTGGGACTACAGGTAACACCCCATAAGACAGAGGCGTTGTGGTGCCATAGGAAAAGACAGAGTACGGTTCTATCAAACTCACTTATTAGAGTGGGTGGTGTGGAGGTCCGAGTAGGTCGGTATATTAAATACCTCGGGCTCACCCTGGACAGTCGCTGGAGCTTCGAGGAGCATTTTGAGCGGATGATCCCCCGAGTTAGCGGGGCAGCGAGGGCACTTCAAAGACTGCTGCCGAACCAAGGAGGACCCAGGGAAGAAGTTCGCCGCCTTTATTGTGCGGTCGTGCGATCCATGGCCCTCTACGGTGCGCCTATATGGGCCACACGTCTAGCGGCCTCCTCACGCTGCAGAGCTAAGCTCAATAGCGTGCAGCGAGTAGCGGCCATTCGGATCGTATGAGGGTACCACACAATTTCATCAGAGGCGGCGACAGTTCTGGCACGCTTCCCGTCCTTTGATATTCTGGCGAACATGGACGAGAAGGTCTATGACCACACACGCGCAGCTCGTCAGGAAGGGAACGGGGACATCCAGGACGAGCTCGAAATGCGGCGCAACGCTCACCGAGAGGCTCTGCAGCAATGGCGCGCGCGGCTGGAACTACCGCAGAATGTGCGCCAACGCGCTGTCGGTGCCATTCTGTCAAGCCTATATGCATGGGTTGGGAGGCAACACGGACGCGTCACCTACCGATTGACTCAGATACTCACCGGACACGGATGCTTCGGTGAGTATCTGAATAGAATCGGACGCGAACGGACGGCACAATGCTATCACTGTGCAGGCGACTTGGACTCCGCCCAGCATACGTTGGAGGATTGCCCAGCATGGGTGTCCGAGCGTGAAGTCCTAGTCGACCAGATCGGACGGGATCTGTCCCCTCCAGCAGTTATTGCTGCCATGCTGGCACGCGAAGAGGCCTGGGACGCAGTAGCCTCCTTTTGCTAAGCTGTTATGCTCCAAAAAGAGGCTGCGGAGCGGGATTGGGAGAGGGCTAATCCTGCCCGAAAACAAGAGCGACGTCGCCGAGATCCGCCAACAGGGCCGCGGGCAGCCAGAGCATGGGGAGCTCTAGTTGCCGTTTAGGATTAGGTCGGTCCGGGAAGCTGCCAATAGGGGCCGGTGAGGGCTTGAAGCCTTCCCTGGGAATGGGTTGAGTTGAACATGGCGCCATGGGAGGAAGACTGGACAGCACCTGTACCCTGTCTTCTTCCCGTAGGGCGTCTTCGGTCGGCAGTCGAGGTGGTTTTTAGTGGAAACACCACATACTCTGGCTCACATTTCCCTCAAATGATTTTCCACATCAAAAAAAAAAAAGGTACCTTGTGTCGAAATACTTGCCAGATTTGATATCGTCATTTGACATCGCATCGCATTTGTCATTCAAATGCCAGACTGGCTCTCTCGAATAATCCTTGTGTCACATACTCGCTTGTTTTAATCCTCTTGATCATTATAAAGCACCCCATTTACATTTGGCTTACTGATGTAATACTGATGATAAACACAATGTTTTTAGCTGTAAGTTTTCTATGTACGAAATACATAAATAAATATACCGTAATACACCAATCAAAAGATTACCTTGGTATTTTTAAAATTAATATTTTGATACTTTCGAATTAACAAAATATATAAACATATTATATTACTGTATTTGAAAATATATATACCTAATCTGTTTAGGTAGCTAGATACGAGTACATTGCTTATTTCTACACACAATGGCAGTATAAAATATATTTAACTTTAAGTAATGATGGAATTAGGACCGGTCGGACCTATGTCCAGCAGTGGAATAGGCTGATTGTATTCAATGTTGCGGCATAAATGTGCACGTGGGATTCAGGTCTCGGGTTCGATTCCCGGGTTGGGCAATGTGTCATTGGGTTATTCCGTTAGGAAATTCTCAGTAGCAGCACAGAGTCTGGTAATGTGCTCGGTACGGCAATAGGCTCGCCTCCTATCACGTGGGACCTAAAAATTCATGGCGAAATGTGCGTGTAATATTACATCTCTGCCTACCCCTTCGGGGATACAGGCGTGAGTCCAAGCTAATATTTTGGTCATATCTGGTTAGACTAGTAAACGGACCCTGGGCTCCAATGCGTTAGTCTTGAGGGCAACCAGGATAGCGGTAGGACCATGATGGTGATAACGATCTGATGGTCAAGTTAGGCCGAGCGCATACATACAACTGTGACATCGACTAAACTGTTTCGTCGAGTTATATACTTTTCGTGATTTCTTCTCAACCAAACAGTTTAGTTGATGGAAGTGCGCATACAATCGATTTTTTTATTCCTCAAATCGACCAGTCTTTATTCAGCAACGCTCGAGTCAAGGTGTTTACAAAGATAGAGACGTGGCGCCGCTTCAAATCCTTATACGAGATTGGTAGTCGTGGTCAGTCGCGGATCGACTGTTTAGTCGATGGTCTGCGCACATCAATACAATTCAATACAAATTGAGCGCTTGATCGATAGTTGTTCAACTTTAGCAAATCGATAAGCATTTTTGACTTTTTGTCGAGCAACTATCGAGTTGATAGTATGTGCGCTTCAATATATTCTTTTAGACATATGGTACACAACAAAATAGTTGTTCAATGAAAAATTGTATGTATGCGCTAGCCCTTACCTTTAGGTATAAGTTCTTATAATTTGTTTGCAATCATGACAACATATTATATTTCACTGAATTACAAACCAGGTTGCGTATTAACCACTCTTCAATGTGACCCACATGTTGGTACCAACTGTATGAAGATTCACGGAACATACTGTATATATGTAGAAAGCAGAACAGTACGAGTGTATTCAAAAATACTTGAATAAAAAGCACTTCACACAGAAACACATTTTAAAAAGTATTTTGTAATTTTTTCATTTATCCTAAAAGGTATATTATATTTTTAGTCTTAAAAATACATGTTTTCCTTAACACCATATTGAAACTAATGTATGTATGTGAAACAAATGAGTGCATCTGAACTCAAAACATTTATTTGTTTTCTTTGTCTTCATAATTTTCGTCTCGGCGCATACCTTTATGTATTTTTTGTCTCAGCGTTTGTTTTAGTAACATTTATAAATTTGAAGTTAGTTTCCACTTGCTAGTTCAAACAGATCTATCAGAATATTTAGCTTTTGAAACTTTACATTAATATAGGTAGTATACCAGAATATTACTAGGCTATTAATGAATTTTTATTTGCGTCTCTTATATCTCGTATCTGTTTGTTTAAGCAGGTTTGACCTTAAAGTCAATGAGTGGCTGTGGATTAAAGCTCTTAAGTTGCCAAGAAGATACTGGTACTTTTTCGAGATAGAACTTTAAACAGCTTGATTTTATATTGAATTTCTATGCATCTTCAAGCGAAATGGACAAAATGATGCAAGACGCGGGCAAAGGAAACTTAAGTTTTTGATAAGAGTTTTTTGCATTGTAATCTCTCTCTAAAGATGAGGTTTTCCAATTTCACATTCTTCTACTCGTGTCGATGGCAACACCTGTCATAGGGTTTTAGCACGGTACTCAGCAACTCGCATTATGGCTTGTCAAAAGTCAAAAGTCAAAATCATTTATTCATCTAGGTCACAAGGTGACGCTTATGAACGTCAAATTTTAAAGTAAATTACTTAATGCTTCTACATTTACATTTACTGCCTCGTTCGCAAAGCCATAGGTAGAACCACAAGAAAGAACGGGCAATAAAACTCGTGGCCACTCTTTTTAATTTTTGCTTGAGACCTACATATCTTGGTGCACGGCAGCATATTCCACATTGAAGCGAATGGTATATTTAACGAATTCAAAACAGTGCAAATTATAAGTAATTTTTACTTTTTTGGACTGCCGCAAGGTCGTATTAGGAGCCGAGCATTTTCCTAAACAACATTTACTAAAAAACTATGTTTAAACAGTAAATTTATCGCTGATTTCGGTGCCCCATCACAACAAATAAACGATCCTAACGAGGAGAACAATACGGGAGAAGTACGTTCAGCGTCGATTGACGAAATACGACTCGCACCTGACCGTTCCATGCAAATATCGCTAATGAACTACGATTACATTATTTTGTTTGCTCTGACATATGTAAAGAATTTGATGCGAATATTATGTATATGTACATAATTATTATACATCAAAAATGTGCCGGAGAGCTTGAAATTCTCCCCGAGGCAACCCGATACGCTCTGCATGGCAGTCTGTTGGTATCTCCACTAGGCTATCGCTGCCTCCAAACAAGACAGTACCGATTACAATACAGAATGGAAAGTCAGAGATTTCCTTATTCTTTATTTTATGTAAGGCTTTATTTTCTTAGTTCATATTATGTAGGTATGGTAAAAATTCTAACAAGGAACTACAGGGCCAGTATCGTCAACACAGGACTGATACCTAGTGCAGGAATAATCTACTTTTTTGTGAAAATGTTTTCTTCTGTTTTGTTCTTTTTTAAGGATTACTCCTTATCTTTGTAAGTAAGTAAGTAAGTAATTCTTTATTGTACACCACAAAAATGCAAATACAAGAAAAAGAAAATAATAATAATTTTAACAATAGATGCACAATTGGCGGCCTTATCGCAAACAGCAATTTCTTCCAGGCAACCAGACTATAATGGACATAACCTTAGAAGAAGAAAACGTGATTTGATGGTGTAGTGACAGATGAAACATAACATTTGTTTTAACATATACATATATACAAATAAATACAAAAAATATATATACTTATATTTGTCTACGTCTTGTCGCTATGGACTTAACAAAATGTAATTAACGTACACAAAGAACAGCATAAATTGTTGTTTCGAGACTACCCAGTTTTGAAACAATTTTTTGATACACATAGTGTTTGTATAGTGTTGGAATCGAAGTCATAACCCTCGTCGTAGTATCAAACGGTACTGCGGCGACATAAACTACTATGCCATACGAGCAGCTCTGCAAGGTAAATATAAGTATCTTTCATTTTCATCAATCAGACTCTACCCGACCTCACCAAACGCAACTTGATGATCCCGTATTAATCATTACAAACACACTTCTCATTACCATACGGACATAAACATTCTCGTCACACGAACAACAAATATGACAAAGCAGCGAGCTATCTGAACCGGAATGGGAGGGGCAAGAGTGGGGCAAAAAGGGCCAAAAGAGGCGCAAAAAGGGGGAAAGGGGAGAGGGTGATTGTTGTCATCCGGTAACAAGCTGCAATTTCTGATTAAACCAACTCAGTGGCGTTCAGGAGGCATTTGTAAAAAGATATGCGCTTATTTTGGGGTGACAATATTTTACGTACGTTTTAGGGGCGACGCAGCGTCAAATTTATGCAGAGATAATTGAAGGGTTGGTTCGATGGAATTGTATCGTTATTGGATTGCTGAATACTTTCAGGGTAATATTGCTTGGATAGATACTTAGGTAATGTTTAGATGTATCCTGGACTTTCAAAAACTGTCTATATTGTCCATATTTGAAGTCAATCTGACAATACGCGCGCAGTACTCGGTACGAAAGCTACTACTATGGGAACAATTAGCTCACTTTTCCCAATGAGGCACCGTTTTCGTGCGCCATGTGCGTATCGGAATCTAATCATTTAAATCTCTGATTACTGCTGTAATTGAGTGCTCTCATGGCGCAGCGCACTGAGCTGAATTTTGATATACAAACAAATCTAACTTTTGTGGCGAATATGCTTCCATCAGTTTTGGAAATGAAACTTGAGCAGGCTAAAATAGAGGATAAAAATACTCCCGTGTTTTATTTTTGGTTCTTTCGTATAATTTCTCGGGATAACAGTAGATAGCAGGCTATAGTGGGGTCCCCACATAACCTGCCTTGCAGGCAAACTCAGCGCTGCTGCTCATGCAGTCCGTAAAATTAGACAGTTCACTGATGTGGAAACAGCTCGTCTGGTTTACTTTGGTTACTTCCACAGCGTGATGTCCTACGGTATTTTGCTGTGGGCAATGCTGCTGATATAAATAACATTTTTGTATTACAGAAACGGGCTGTTAGAGCAATATACCAGCTGGGAGCGAGAGTGTCTCTAAGAGAACGGTTTGGGGATATTGGTATTCTCACTGTCGCGTCACAATTTATTTTTGCTAACATAATGAATGTTAGGAAAAATATCCACCTTTTTAATAAGCATAGTGATGTTCACAATATTAGCACTCGGAATAGACACAGGCTGCATGTTCCTTTCCACCGACTGTATAAAGTACATGACTCATTTGTGGGGCTTGGTATCCGTATATATAATAAACTACCCATTGAATTACTACAATTACCTTCAAATATATTTGAAACGAAAGTTAAAGCTATTTTGCTAAAGAAAGCGTTCTATACAGTTAATGATTATTTTAATGATAAGACAAGTTGGTCGCTTAGTTGAACGCGGAATGATATCTGCAAATATGTACACAAATTATATTATTTTATTCTACTGTAATTTTCTTTTTTTTGTTGTTGTTTTATTGAGAATATTTGTAATATTGTAATATTTAGTTAATTTGTTAATGTAATTTATTATTTTTATACCTACAATGTTTTTTTAATGTAATTATTATTTATGTAATGACGTTCAAAAGTGCCAGGCAATGGTCTATTTGAAATAAGAACTTAGATTTGATTTGATTTGTTGACTTTAATTCGTGTACAAAGCCACAAGCAACAACTAGTATTTTTTCTTTTTGTGAGCCCATAGTGTCCTACTGCGGGGCAAATGCCTCTGCCCTGAATTTTCGTTAGTCTCCGTTCTTTGCAATCTCTGGGCAGTGGTTTTCAAAAGGATCTATGTCATCGCACTATCTCTGGGTCGTTCTCGTCACCGCCAACCGACGACGGTGCATAAACCCACCTTTCTGGGTGCATGCGGCAGACCTATCCGACTCATTCACACCAGAGAGCATAACGAAGTTAAATTATATAGGTAGCTACCTCACTTTTCCATTTTCTTACGGGATACTACAAATAATGGGTACTCCAAACAAAGGTAAGAGATAAACTTCTATGTTTAGAGTACCCTTTTACTTATACAGCTACCAACTGCAAAAATGACCCTCTATAGATAAATACAATCGACCCAACGTTTTTAGACTTCCTTTAGTAACTGTAAACAGAATAGATCTTTATATTTTGCAGATTCTAGATGGACTATTGATATTCTCTGCGACATTTAAAGTAGAGCTCAATATATTTTGTTATTAATGGATTTAGTTTTAGCTTTATTTTTGGTCTTGTGACATTTAGCGCTTGCTTTGACGCCTGTTATGACCTTCCCCTTGAGTTAAATTCTATGTAAAATAGTTCTTCTGCAATAAATTCTTTGCTTTGCGGACGATATGAAGGTTTTCGCATCGGTCTCAACGCCCGACGATTGCCTGGCTCTCCAAGCAGACTTAACGCGCTTAACAAATTACTGCATCCTGAATAAATTAGATTTAAATTCTACCAAATGCGTAGTAGTCACTTATAGCAGGAAACCTGTCACATTATCATCAGAATATTATTTTAATGGTCACAAACTAATAAAACACCATAATGTTCGCGATCTCGGCATTATACATGACCCTAAGTTGCTTTTTGATGACCATGTCGACAGTATAGTTAGTAAGGCTTTACGGGCGTTGGGGTTTGTGATGCGAGCATCTAACGGTTTTAGGGAGGCAAAAACTTTCAAAGTCTTGTACTGTACTTTTGTGCGTAGTATATTGGAATACGGAAGTCAAGTCTGGAATCCGCGATATGAAATACATGCAGGTAGGATCGAAAATATACAACGCAAATTTATGAGATTCCTATGTTACAAGCTAAATATAAAATACAAGTCTGAACATTATCTTAATCTATGTGCTAAGTTTCATATTTTGCCTTTAAAGCAACGTCTTATGATAGCAGATGTTGTATACTTAATGAATTTAATATCCGGCATTATTGATTGCCCAGACCTTCTTTCCAAAGTACACTTTAACGTACCAAGGATAGGCACGAGACGTCAAAAGCCCTTTCACCTGCCTTTAGTATCCACAAATTACAGACAGAACGCGTTCCTCTGGCGAGCGCGTGATTGTTTAAACGAACAAGTAATGAAGTTCGACATTGACGTGTTTAACACTAAACAGGACACGTTGAGGCGCATGCTGAGACTTGACTTTTTTGCAGGTATTCTTTGTTTTGTTTTTTATACTGAAACTTATAATAACTGTCTACATCTTGTAATCTAGAGTTAGTCGTGGAGACCTATCATTGGCTCTCTGATGTTTATTATTGTTGCCACTATGTATTTTCAGCTGTTGGTTGTAACGTAATACTACACGTATTGCGTTATAATATCTCGCAGGCGCTTAACGCCAGCTTAGCCAGACATCGTTCGCAATATTACCAAATATGGTCATATTCACTAGCCAAAGGCAGTTGTGAGTCATAGGCTACATCTATATAAGATGGGTGCGCGTTGTAGAATGGTCACTTTCCCTAGACATCGGAACGCTGCCGCTACACCTCGCGATTATTCTACATTCTACTTCCTATCTACTGTCCCGCTGGGGGTAAGCATATTCTAGTTGTCTGTGTGCCTATATGTTCTGTCTGTAGTATCTGTGTCTCCTAAGCATAACAGCCGATCTAGGGACCGCCTGTTCCTGACCGGTTGTTGTGTATTCTCTATGCTGTTTCCAGTTCACCCTACGAGCTCACTGCACCTGATGTTCTTCCTACGGGCTGACGTTCTTCCTACGGGCTGACGTTCTTCCTACGGGCTACAAGCCACGAGCTGCTGGCGCCGTGCCGCTACTAGCCAGCTGCCACCCAAGCCTCCGTGCCTGCCTACGAGCTCCTACAGCCAGGCCACGGACGCCTGAGCCTGACCGCTCGACCCACATCGGCTGCACCGCCTGAGAGCCGCTCAGCCTGAACATCGACCACAGAGCTGCCTGCGCAGCGCACCTTGGCCAGCTCATCGACGACCCTTCGAGCAGCTACCCTACGAGCGTCGGAGAGCAGCAGGAGTCTACACTCCAGCCAGCTCAGGCCAGTGCTTACCTAGTTCGGTCATACTGTATGTAAGCGGTAGTGAGACATAATAAAGAACCTGTTCAGCCTAGCAGTGTTTCTCTCGAACACCGACATCCTACCTGAGATCCTCCGTCTCAGTGGCGCCCAACTCTATTTGTCTCACTTCCAATTACTGCAGTTGTTCTTGTTTAGGAGGTCAGTCTTTGTAAACGAGGAGGTGCAGACATCAGCGAACCGGTACGTACTATTTAACTTGTGTGTATCTGTGTATTGCTGTCTATCTTTAATTTCTATTCTTGTATACCTATTATGTGTTATCTTACTATTGTTTAATTCAAATTTCAACTACCGATTCCCTACGTAACTGTTCGCAATTTGAAATAACCGTTTTTTATTTTTGCAAGTCACTATCTATTGTCTACATTTTTACACCGAATCGTCGTAGTTTCTTTGTAAAGCAGAACTATTGCACACGGAGGGCTGTAATATACTTACGTTCTTTTCTATCATACTTATTTTATATCATCATGAGCACTAACCCTATCAAGTACTTTCTACTTAATAAAAATGAATTGGCCTACGAGGTCGCTATTCGCGGAGAGGAGCCGGCTACCTCTGTTTTAGGTTTACGGAAGCAGCTACCTAAATTACTCGAGCTGATTCCGAATGACGAAATCATAGAGTCAGGCCTAGACATAGCAGACGACTTCAAGGGAGCTAGCCTGTCAGTTACCGACTTAGATTCGCGAATCTCTTCCCTTAAGGAGCTATACGACCACAACTTGGCTAAGCGAACTACGGCTTTGCACAACCAGGTCTACCACAGATTGGGCAGATTAGACAAATCCGAACCTAAATACGGCAAGAAAATATCCGACCTGACTGAACGCTTTCGGATGCTGTCGGCAGAGCTATCTAAGATAGAACACTCGAATGTTCCGTCGGCGGAAGTCGGAGCCACGATGACTTGCACGGATTCAACCCCTGCACAGGCAGCGTCGACTCCGGTAACTGTCCACTGTGAGCATTTGAGGGTTGGCGAACTATCGAAACTCAAATTCGACGGAACAGGCTGCGTTCGTGAATTTCTACAACGCGTGACGGAATTTAGGACGGTTAGAAATCTACCTGCCAATAGATTATTCGATTACGCGTCCGAAATTTTTACTGGTAATGCGTTACACTGGTTTCGCGGTGTTAAAAATTCCATTTCTACATGGGACGAACTAGCTAGTAAACTCACAGCTGATTTTACACCGTACGACTATGATTATAAACTTTTAGCCGAGATTCGTAATCGTACTCAAGGGCAAACTGAGGGTATAATCATCTACTTATCAATTATGTTCCAACTTTTTGCGCGATTGTCACCGAACACGGTACTAACCGAACATGAAAAATTAAATATATTGCTTCACAATATTAGACCGTGTTATTCTACAGTACTAGCTTCATGTACTACGGCTATAGACACTATAGATACTCTAAAAACACTATGTCTAAACTATGAGAGGTTCCAGTGTTTAAGTGCACAATTTCACGAACCTAGTTACCCTACGTCTAACACAGTAGCACCTGATTTAGCTTACATAAATAAAAAGGACACGCACGGTCACTATAATAATTCACAGTACTATAAACCGTCTAAACTAAAAAACTACGCTTCTGTCGCATCTATAAATGTCGAACCGAACGATACACCTGTGCCTAACCCGCAACACTATAATGTCAACATGATATCTAAATCAGCTGTTCCTACAAAAATAACTAATAAGAGGTGTGTGTTTTGTCCGCGATGTCGTTCAACTGATCACTCACTAGGGACGTGCAAGCGAGAACGTTATCCGATATGTTTTAAGTGTGGCCTTAGGGATGTCACGTTCGTAAATTGTCCCAACTGTAAAAATAAATCTTTTTCAAAAAACTAATTTACTCGGATCGTAGTTCGTCAAATAAGATGACAAACCCTACCGTTTGTACATCTTCTAAACCTAAATATTTTGACAAAGAAGACTGGAAAAATTGGCTGAACACTCTAAAAGTGTATTTTTCCAGTTATTCTGTGGCTGCGATCCGTGATCAAAAACCTAATACTGATTTTCGACCCTATGTTAATGTAACCATTAAGAATCTACCCCTTACTGGTTTACTTGACTCAGGTTCTGCCGTGACTATATTGGGCAATAATTCTCATATAAAAATTATTTCTCAAACTAATCTCCCTTTGAATAAGTGCGACAACCCTACTATATTTTTTCGATCGGCGGGTGGTCATCGTTTGACACCGATCGGCTATATCAACCTACCCACCACTTTTGAAAATAAAACTTATAACTTAAAAGCGTACGTAATTCCAGAAGTCACTAGTTCGTTAATTTTAGGTATTGACTTCTGGAAAAGATTTAAATTGTTACCAAATTATATTTACTCTGTCTCTTTAGCTAATAATGACCCTTGTAGTCATTCCTTACCTAATAAACCTAATGCTGCCTTACAATCCTACAATGAGCTTAATGACTACCAAAAACGTTTAGCGGATAAGATGATTAAGCAATTCGAATGTATATCTTCCGAGAAGAAAGGCCTTGGATGTACCCATTTAGTCGAGCATCGTATTGATACAGGTGACTCACCGCCAATACGTCAGCGATACTATCGTCTGCCGCCAGAAAAATTGCGTGTTATTATTGAGGAACTAGACGAGATGCTTAAACTCGGAGTCGTAGAACCGTGTGAAAGCCCATGGTCTTCGCCTATCCTATTAACGCCTAAGAAAGATGGTAAACTAAGGTTTTGTTTAGACACCCGAAAACTAAACTCGGTTACACGTAAGGATGCGTACAAACTACCGTATGTTTCCGAAATCCTAGATAACCTAAAAAATGCTAGATTTCTAAGTAGTATTGATCTATCTAAATCTTTTTGGCAGACGCCTATTCGGAGTAGCGATCGGGACAAGACCGCGTTCTACGTACCTACCCGCGGAACATTCCGATTTGTTACTATGCCGTTCGGCTTAACTAATGCGCCGGCTACGCAACAAAGATTGGTCGATCAATTATTTACAAATAGTCCAGAGTTCGAAAACGCGGTGTTCGTATTCTTAGACGATATTTGTATTATAGGAAAAGATTTTGATCATCACATTCAGCTGTTATCTAAAGTATACGCGAAACTAAAATCAGCTAACTTAACTATTAATTTAGAAAAGTCACATTTCTTTAGAAACGAATTAAAATACTTGGGTTACGTAGTCAATTCTAAAGGACTTCACGTAGATCCTAGTAAGGTGGAAGCAATAATGAACTATCCTGTACCTACAAATAAAAAGGAGGTAAAACGGTTTTTGGGTACCGCGTCTTGGTACCGTAGATTTATACCTAATTTTAGTTCAATTGCAGGGCCTCTAAATAAACTTACTTCTACCAGTAAAAAGGCTGCTCCTTTTGTGTGGTCGGAGGAAGCTAACAACTCATTTATTAAACTCAAACACCTGTTATCTACCGCGCCTATTCTATCTTGTCCGGACTATAACAAACCGTTCGAAGTGCACACTGATGCTAGCGACTATGGCGTAGGGGCTTTACTCACACAAACTACTGACGGTGTGGAGTATCCTATAGCTTATATGAGCAAATCCTTGTCTACACAGGAACGTAATTATAGTATTACGGAACGGGAGGCGCTAGCTGTTTTAGTCGCGGTAGAACATTGGCGATGTTACTTAGATAACGGTTTGAAATCCACTGTCTACACAGATCACTCAGCCTTAAAATGGTTTTTAAATTTAAGTAACCCTACGGGTCGCTTAGCGAGATGGGGGGTGCGCCTGTCTTCTTTTAATTTTGATGTGAAACATCGCCGCGGCGCGGATAACGTCATACCCGACGCACTATCGCGGGCAAGTGCCGTGTCGGCTATTGATACTAACACTGATAATGATACTACCGTAACCCCGGATCAGTGGTATAGTACTATCTACAATGGCTGTAAAAACTCACCTACATCTTTTCCTAACTATTCCATCAAAAATGATAAGTTATATCGATATATGGTATCGAAATGTGCACTGCGGAAAGAATTCGAATGGAAAGAGGTTCTACCTACCTCGGATAGATCTACAGCTATTAAAGAAAACCATTCGGAACTCGCTGCGGGTCACTTAGGTATTTTTAAAACGTATAAACGTTTAGCACAGCGTTATTATTGGCCCGGTATGCACGCCGACGTTGTTAAATTTATATCTTCATGTGATACTTGTGTCGCACATAAACACCAAAACCACGCTACTTTAGGTGTTATGGGACGACCAAAGGTGTGCTCTCGTCCCTTCCAAACAATTAGTATCGACCTTGTTGGACCCCTTCCCTCAACTAGAAAACAAAATAGCTATATTTTTGTTGTTACTTGTTGCTTCAGTAAATATTGTCTTCTCTTTCCCATCAAGCGGGCTACCGCCGAGATTATAACTAACATTCTCGAGGAAAAAGTTTTCTTAATACATGGCATACCTTCAACCGTTATTCTAGACAATGGTAAACAATTTGTAAGTGCAACTCTAAAGTCTATGATTAGAAAATATAAAATACCTAACTTGCACTTTACACCGAAATACACTCCGCACGTAAATTCTGTTGAGAGATACAACAAAACCATCGTGACTACTATATCTTCGTTTATCGAAAACGACCATAGAATATGGGATACTTTAATTCCCAAAATTCAATTCGCGCTAAATACTGCGGTTAATGAGGTAACTGGTTATACTCCGAGTTTTTTAGTGTACGGCAGAGAACTAGTAACTTGCGGTTCACACTATATTGATGCCGAGTCAGATGATGTTATTTATATACCTAGGGATTCTTATGCTGAAAATATAGGCTGTCTATCAAGTATTTTCGATAAGGTCCAGTCTCTTTTAATCCAAGCTCACGCTAGAAACTCACACACATACAACTTACGTCGTAAACCGGCTGAGTTTAACATAGGTGATACCGTATGGAAAAGAACCTACTATCTAAGCGATAAGGACAAATCATTTAGCAAAAAACTTGCTCCCAAGTTTACCAAGTGTACTATTATTGCTAAAAAGTCACCACTAGTATACGAATTAGCGGATTCGTCGGGTAAATCTATTGGCAGTTGGCACATTAAAGATTTAAAACTAATTAACTACACTGATTCCTAACCTAACTAGATTCTTTCATTGTACCTACCTGCAGTTTGAGTTTCATAGTCACTATCTACTTAGCACTGTCTACAGAAGTTCGGAGGACTTAGTTAGACGGATTTTTCTTGTCTAGACACGAAAAATCCTGCTGTACAGAGCGGGGTATTGTAACGTAATACTACACGTATTGCGTTATAATATCTCGCAGGCGCTTAACGCCAGCTTAGCCAGACATCGTTCGCAATATTACCAAATATGGTCATATTCACTAGCCAAAGGCAGTTGTGAGTCATAGGCTACATCTATATAAGATGGGTGCGCGTTGTAGAATGGTCACTTTCCCTAGACATCGGAACGCTGCCGCTACACCTCGCGATTATTCTACATTCTACTTCCTATCTACTGTCCCGCTGGGGGTAAGCATATTCTAGTTGTCTGTGTGCCTATATGTTCTGTCTGTAGTATCTGTGTCTCCTAAGCATAACAGCCGATCTAGGGACCGCCTGTTCCTGACCGGTTGTTGTGTATTCTCTATGCTGTTTCCAGTTCACCCTACGAGCTCACTGCACCTGACGTTCTTCCTACGGGCTGACGTTCTTCCTACGGGCTGACGTTCTTCCTACGGGCTACAAGCCACGAGCTGCTGGCGCCGTGCCGCTACTAGCCAGCTGCCACCCAAGCCTCCGTGCCTGCCTACGAGCTCCTACAGCCAGGCCACGGACGCCTGAGCCTGACCGCTCGACCCACATCGGCTGCACCGCCTGAGATCCGCTCAGCCTGAACATCGACCACAGAGCTGCCTGCGCAGCGCACCTTGGCCAGCTCATCGGCGACCCTTCGAGCAGCTACCCTACGAGCGTCGGAGAGCAGCAGGAGTCTACACTCCAGCCAGCTCAGGCCAGTGCTTACCTAGTTCGGTCATACTGTATGTAAGCGGTAGTGAGACATAATAAAGAACCTGTTCAGCCTAGCAGTGTTTCTCTCGAACCCCGACATCCTACCTGAGATCCTCCGTCTCATGGTCTTCCAAATAATTAAAAAAAAAAACATCTTAGTTGTGATATATATTGGATGGGGAAGAACGAGCATTGTTAGTGAGACACTAAAACATTAGGCACAAAGGTTCTGGAGTGTCGGTCTCATCACGGACGACACAGCACAAGTAGGCTCTGCAAAGTAGATCGTCGTTACGATCCAGGATACGGTTGGATGCGGGCGGCTTAAGGTCTGACTGTGTGTAGATTATTGCACCTACTAGCTGAACATAGGCTGCTACCGATGGAGAAGGCTATGTTCAGCAGTGGACGTCTTTGAGCCAAGATGATGAACATGTTTCGCATTTATATTTTGACCAGAGTTGACAGAATCTTAACTTTGCCTCACGACTGCCATCTGATCACCAACACTCAAAGATCACACTACGGTTTTAGACCAATGTCAGGGTACTTGAAAGTAAAGGCAGTCAGGATCGATGTGCATAGTTCCTCCATTTTCACCTAGCAACCCAAATACATTTTCAAGTACCCATATTCAACAGACTATTAAATTTTCACTAAGCGGTTGACGTCATATCTTCACCAAAAAAATCAATATAAAACCAAAATCGAAATTAAATATTTAATCGTAATTCTAGTCATCAGTCATCAAATAATATATTCAGCAGCAATAAAATTAATCACCAATTATATCCCAAATTGCTATCAACGATATCCCAGCAATACCCCATCTACACCACAATTTAAAATAAATCAGATATGATACGGAGTAAATAAAATTGTCCTGTACCTTTGTAACTAGCATCTGTGGATAGAATTAATTCAGTATTTATTACCCATTTAGGCTGGAGGTTTCGGCTATTTTGCCATTTCAACGGAGAATTAAAACTAGCCTTTTTCGAATTTGGTCGAAGATGCTTTGAATCCTTTTTGCCTCTAAAGGTTTGGGATTAAAATGATTGTGAGCGCATAGGTCAAAAGATGTAACATTGTGGCTCTTTGGGGAACATATTGTGGGACTAGTGATGGGCGACTCGGAAAGTTTCCATCATTCCACCCGGAATATTCCTGGAAATATTCCCAAAATGGGTATTTATCGGGGAAAGTTTCCAAATGGCGGGTAAATTAATTTCTATGATTATTAAATTGGTAAGTACAGAATAAAAACAAAAACATCAACTCTAAAATCGTTTAATTAACAACAGGTTGGTGTAGATATTAAAATGATGGTTTGAAATTTGAAATACAAGGATTTGGGTAACAAAAGATATAGTTAGCACATTAAGTTAAAATACTCTTCTATGGTAACATGTTATCGAGACTAATTTAGTCACTGTCTAAGTCACTATTATCGGAGAATGATTTTGTAATATCGCAAAACTCTATTTGTCTTGTATTTCTTCCAGAAGTTGATGGTTGAGGTTCAATATTTCTTTTGGTTAATGGGCTCATCATAAAAGGACTTGAAATGGGTTCATCTTCTTCTTCGTCTACTTCTTCGTCTTTTTGATTAAATGTCTTTTTGATAAAATGCACCAATCAAAAAACACCCCGCACCGCCACCCGCCGGCGCATACGTTCAAAAAAAGCTTCAACGCTGGCGCCAAATTCAAATTTTCTTTGTTTATTGTTTTGCAAAATACGGCGCTGTTGTGATGTGAACAATTTTTTATCAAAATACATCTTTAAAAGATGTATTTTGATAAAAAAATTGTTCTTTGATCATGAAAATATAAATACCCGAATAAATACCCATTGGGTGGGTTCAATGGGAATATTGCCGGGAATTTTCCCATTTTGGGAATTTACCCAGCGTAGAATCCCATCACTATGTGGGACCGATGAATAGGGTAAGTAAACAAAATCATTGCATGATTCTTTGTGTTTTAATGGGATAAGATTTTTCCTATTGACAATTTTCAATAGGAAAAATCGTTTCGTGTTCTTTTAGTTTAACTATTTTTCCATTCACGGTTGTCTGGAAGAAATCACAACTTGTGATTAGACCGCCATTGTTCACTAGTTTTAAGAATGTTTCTGTATACTGTTATTCCGTTTCTTTCTGATGTACAATAAAGTATTCATTCATTCATTCATTCAATTGTTTATTTACCGAAAGTGTCGAAATTATTTAACCTAGTTCGAAAAATTACTTAAAAAATATAGCTTTATGGATTATAGCAAGATGTTTGCCACAAAAACGAATCTGTGTAGTAAGACAAACAAGGAGCCTCTAAGAAATTGCATATCCCAAGTACCAAGTCGTTAAAGTATGTATGAATAATTTATTTTTATTGCGATCAAAGAAATGGAAATAGTTTCAATGTTGACTTATCTACAAATTCTACAGCGATAACATTTTTTCTTCATCTCATTGCTTCACGTATTGTTTACGCCTCAATATTAGTTTACCATATATGTAAACAAGTTTATTTGATATATCTCGTTGGAAATACTAGCTATACTAAGTTGTTTGGATAAAACATCACAAAGTCTCTAAGCTGTCGTGACTAATACACATAGTAATATTTATGTAACAGGTATATGTCCAGTCATCTCGTGACCACGGCAGGTGCAACCTACACCGAAACGTCGTTGGAAATATAAAGTATTTTATCTTTATTTTCAAATAATTGCACGACAAAGGCTCGTTCTGGTGCTGATAGATATATATAGAGTCTTAAGCTGTAATGAGCATATAGAGTCTTAAGCTGTAATGAGCATTCTCGAATGTTACAAAATAGAGAAACAAACAGGTGTGTTTTATCGAGCATTCTTACGAACGTTCTGGCAAGCAATCTAGTGAATTGACAATAAATTTGCTTTTACGATTTTGTTGATAAGACCGTTCATTAGAAAAATCGTGAAAATGTTCGTAGCAATGTTTAACACTGTTCGTTGTTTAGTTCGACAAAAGAAAAACAGCGAATGCTCGTTTGTTCTGTTACAAGTGAATACTCAAGTGTATCAGCACCATTAGATAACCGTATAAGTATAGGTAAATTCACGAAAGATGACCACTGCGCAGAAGTCATTTTTTAGGACCCCGTGGAGGTGCGGGGTGAGGCGCGGGTGGAGTGCCAATGGCATGGCTCCGTCCTGACGCATTCCCTAAATGCGTCAAGAATGGAGCAACGCCATTGGTGCACGAATGTACACATGCGCGAAGGCTGCCATTTGTGGTCAACTTTCGTGAATTTACCTATAAACAACTATATGCGATACATTTTGGTGGAAATACTAGCTATACTGAATTATTTGGTTGAAACATCACAAATATGTTTACCTTTCATAGTACTTGGTACTCAACGAGAGCTATAAGCGGCCATTTTCTCGTAAAGCCACTAAACTACCACTAGCTGTCTACTTTAGTACAACGATGCTTAGTCCAAAAGTGACCGCATTGCTTACGTTGGCTCGCGGCCAAAACTATTAGCGTTTCGGCTTTCAGTTTAGGTTAGGAGAAAACTGCTCTAAGAAACTCTGCAAAGAAGCGATACGGCCTTGAATTCCAAAGAAATATCTTGAACTTTGTTTTTATCTTCTTGTTGTTGTGTGGCGTTTAACCATAGCGTTCTTTGTTGAGTCATCAAGTCATACTTTGATTTTTGACGAAAAAAATTATCTGCCTGCGCAAAGTCTTCTCAGCTATCCTATTACATAACTTGAATCATTCTGGCTGGACTATACTGCGTTACCAGAAGGCTGACTAAGAAAAATGTTTGATATGTCTATTTCCTATGAGCTAGAACCATGCAGCGGTAGCCTTATGAAGAGACCGATAGACTGCTACGCAGAGGGACCGGGTTCAAATCCATGGCGCGCACCGATGACTTTTCGGAGTTATGTGCGTATTAAATTGTTAAAATTATCGCTTGCTAAACGGTGAAGGAAAACATCAAGAGGAAACCTGAATGTCTGAGAGTTCTCCATAATGTTCTCGAAAGACATGTTAAGTGTGCCAACTCGCACTCGGCCAGCATGGGGGACTATGGCCTTACCCTTCTCATAATGGGAAGAGACTCGTGCCCAGCAGTGGGACAGTATAAAGGGCTGATGATTGATTGAACCATGCTGGTGAATGCAGAGCTGCATGACGGTCGGCTCTCTCACAGAAAAATGGTGAGGAATATCAGTATTTGTACTATCGCATTTCACTTGGTATTGACCAAGCGAAATGCGAGAGCACGAGCAAGCCCCAACCATCCTATAGATTTCATATCTTATTTTGAAAATCAAAATTATTGCAATCCTTTTTATTTATCAATAGGTAAAATTTTTGCGTTACTGACTAACTGACAGACAAGACACATCCTAAATTCCTAGGTGCAATCAGCTGAAATTTGGCATGACTGTGTGTCCTAACGGATTTTTCTATGATTGTCACCCATATAGATGGATAGCGACTTCTGAAGAAGGTTCAGTTGTATATTTTACGAGGTTTGGGTTGCAGTTCTAGTCGAGTTTTTATCATAAATTACAAAGACATTTAGTAATATTTTCTACCCTACTTTGATAAAAAACCATGTGCAAAACTCCAACTTACGTAGTCCTAAAACTATTAACAAACATCATTAGCACAGAATACCTTTGTAACTTTAACACCTCGTCGCAAGCACTTACACCTCAAACGACGAAATAAACGCTTAGTGCAATTTGTACCTCCCACACCGTTGGACCGACGACATTTCGAAATTTGTACGAGAGTCACTAAGTTGAATATTTTGTTATTTTATTTAGTTAACTAATTAGTATGTTCTTTACTTGTGATGGAATAATATATAAAGTGTCACTACCCGATTACATGCCGAGGGTGTCATAAAAGACGATTAAGGAAATACACGAAAAAGATATTATTTTTATGAAGAGACAGGAAACAAGACATCAAACCCTGTACCAACCCGTCTTGCTAGCGTGGTTATAGTAATAGCGAAATCCTCTTATTGATTTAAACGTATATTTATTGTTCCAGACTAATTTTTGACGGCCTCCGTGATCCGGTGAATACTATATTATTATGCTTCTGCTGACAGTGCGGTCTAGGGTTCTATTCCCGGGTCTGGCAAAAAAGTGTCGCTGAGTTTTACCGAATTCTCAGATCAAGTAAAAGGTCCAGTGGATAGCGCATGCGTCTGCTGATCGGAGGTCCAGGGTTCCATTCCCGGGTCGGGCAAAGTGTTACTGGGTTTTTCTGAATTTTCAGTAGCAGCACGGAATCTGGCAACGTAACTGAAATAGGCTCGCCCCTTATTACGTGGGACCTAAAATTCATAAAGGGAAATGTGGGTGTAATATTACACATCTGCCTACCCCTTCGGAGATTCAGGCGTGACGTTATAAAAAAGAAAGTAATTTTCTGTGATTCACTTATTTATACTTACTGCATCTATCTGTTCGTTTCAGCAAAACGTACAAAAAACTCAATCGATTTCGAAAGAACAAATTAATTGGCAATATCTTGCACCAGTTCCCTAAACAAAACTAGTTACGTAAAACCTTCTTATTTTCATCACTAAGCACAAATTTATGAAGCCACATAGAAATGAAAGATGGTTTTCAAGCAGGACCTAACCTTACCGCGGTGTTTTTACCGTTACACTTTTCGTAATGAGGTCCAGTTTCCTTTGTATTAAGCTCGTTTTCTGATGAAATACGGTACCGTGGCTTTGAAAAGTTGTTCCATACTTTAAGCACGGATTTTTTTGTTATTTTTAGCTTCCGTTATGGTATTTTGTTTTTCTCGATTCATGGAACAACATTAAAACTGGCTGGTGCATTTTAGATGAGGGCATTAACGGCTTTTAGGTAATAAGTATGAAGAGGGCAAGGAGAACGTACGAATACATGTGTTTATTTTTTATTTCAAAGAATTATTCAAAAGTTTCTGCGTTCCGCTTTCGACGAGCTGATGCTTTTGTGGCAACAGTAATTAATATTCTATTGCTGAGTATCCGTTGATCCGATAGGTTCTGTATCTTTCTGTTCAAATAATGAGTTACAAACAGTTTTTTCTTATTTCTTTCTCACGATAGGCACTCTTCATGACAAACTAGATAATTATGTCGCGCTTACCAAGTATGGGTATACATGTTTACGAAGAGTAAGATTTTTCACTTAACTTTGCAATAACAAAGGATTTACTATTTCATTTTAAGAGCGTAGACTTTTTTCGTAAGGATATATTGCCCGTTTGGCAAGGATATATTGTATCTATGATACAGGAATACATTTTCTAGGATAACTATTTTTTTTAAATAAATCTTTAATTCAAAAGCTCCTCTCCTGCACGTTTTTGGATAAAATTATACGACAGTTTTCAAGGAAATTCTCAATTCATGTTTCTATCTCTGATATGGTCAACGAAAATAAAAATGACATCTGCATTAAAATAGCGCAGCAGAGCGTTGTGAAAAGCTTTATTACTTTCCAGAAATGCACAGCAAAATTATAAGCCACGGCAATCGCTTTAAACCCGAACACTGGCTAAAACGTTGGCAGTACTTAGGCTCAAGCCTGCATATTCAACAATGATGAGCTAGGTAGCTGAACGGAGTATGAAAGGCTAATAAGTTTATTTTATTTTATTTTTCATGCCGTTTGACGGAGTAGATATACTATTAAATGCTTTTCTTGCACAGCACTTAGCTCGTTTTCGGAAGGCATCTTGAGTGGGCCAGATTTACCCATTTGCTGTTCGACGTCAAACAGCAGAATTCCATTTGTTGTTATTCAATTGGTCAGTGATAGTGACCTGCTCTACTTCTTTAATTGACGTAAGCTTCATCATACTACTCGTTTATGCATATCAGGGAAATGGACAGAAAATATAAAAAAAATGTGTTTAGCAGACGATTTTAGGAAGACTCACTTTTCGCTCAGTAACTCGTGACTATAGTGTGACTTGGTTAATATATAACGAATGTTAGTTGTTGACTACTTATTGACATGTCGTACCACGATTGCTGTCCCTGAGGAAAAAATAGTTTTAGTAGAACTGTCAAGCAGTCTCGCACATCTTTGCAGAATACATATCCTAAGCTTCAGTATATAACGCAGAGTAATAATAGTTTCAGAGGCTGGGGATTGCGGTTGTGATAGAGGCATCTGTGCTGAATATTAATCCACGTAGCTAGGTGTTTTGTGGTTTCAATGCGTTTAGTGGAATTTGATGGAAATTGTATATAGATGTCGAGTTGATGAGAGTAACAGCTACTTCTGCATCAGTGCGTGATTTAATAGTATTTGGTTTAAATGTACTTACAAAATATTTAGTTTTTAGGCATTTGCCAAGTTTTATGTACGGGGAGCCTAAGAAATATGCAAAATGACGTAACGATAGATCTTTACAGCTTTTTGCTTTTTATAATTTGAGAACACTATGTCTCAAATTAAATTTTATTAGATAAAGATACTCAAATAATTTTGATATCGAAAATTGCTAGAGTAGTGGCAAAAATTGTCAAGCAGTTATGAAATTCATGACCAAGTAAGTTCCAATATTTTTAGATCAGTTGGAAAATTGCTAAATTAGTACAACTGTATGAGAACATATTCCCACTACCACATGAGGTGGTGGTGGGAATATGTAATATACTCCACAGGGCAGGCAGAACCATGAGGTTCTGCCTGCCTTGCGGCGAACGGACGGTACTTGCGTCTGCTCTTTCCCGCACGCTCTTTCTTGACTCCCTACAAATCTTTAATGTCTCGAGCCATCCTCTCCCCAAAGGCTTCGACAGAATCTACTATCAATGATGCATAGAGCGTTATACACATTTTACACGTAGCATTGAAGAATCATTACTTAGACACCCATTTAAGTCTTCGAAGTAAACTAAAATGTGACACTCTTAAAAAAATAGGAGTAGAACACATAGATATAATATACTAAAAATAAAACATCTGGACAAATATGGTTTATAGTATAGCAGACAGTCCAACCCCTGAATATATTTTTGCAGCTGATATTGAATATTTAGCCTTTAGCCCTCCAAGATCTAGAAACAATATTAACTCCAATTAATATCTTGATAAAACAATTCCTAAGGTTAGAACAATAAGAAGGATTCAAAGCAATTAACTGTCGAATGAAGCACCGGAAATTAGTGTTTACCATACGTTATTCTAAAATCATGACTACTCATAAACCATATCAAATTAATGCAAAACCACAGATTATAGACGTATTGCTAAAACCCGATAACCTCATTTAAATTAGCACATAGTTGACCTGAATCGTATTAAATATTGAATATATTGCTGCGTTCACACTATTTAGGATTTTATGGATAATGAAATGAAATGCAATAATAATTATTCATTTTGAAGAGGGCTTTTATTCATTTCTATTTCTGCATTGAACTTGTTTTTTAATGGTTATGTAATAAAGTTAATAAGTTTCTCTTACACAAAAGTATGGTTTACAATTTTAATAAACATAAGGTAAATAATTGTAAATCTGTTTTAATTATTATATAAAAAATATTAATAATTATAAGTTTATCTTACATAAAAGTATTGTTTAAAATTTAAATAAACATAAGGAAAGTATAAGCGCTTCGAAAAGGATAAAAAATATACAGTTTATCTAAAAACTGTCCGCTCAGTAGTTTTCTAAAACACTTTTGATAACACGTTAAATTAAACGGATTTTGGTAACGGGCAGAAACTAGTAGTAGTTTTTTAATATTTTCTTACTAAGTACCTATTTTATTTAATATTCTGTGTAGCTTTACTTATTAATACCGGGATCACTTTATAGCCGTTACCACGTAATAATAAGTTTAGTGCTAGCGGCTAACCTATTATGGTCTTAGTGGCTAACCATTGCGATATAAATTATTACGGAATTAGGTTTAATGTTGGGGGAATAAGTTTTACTGCGAAAGCGAGCTTTAACGTTTAACTACCGTGGTGTTAATTTTGTTTCTCAAATACCGTAGTGGCGTCTAGCAGACGCTGATATTGGAAAGTTGGAAGATTCTTGTTATAAAAGTGTTTTTTTTTTATGTTTTCTTCATTTCAAAGCTTTTCGTAATTAAGTATTATATGAATAAAATAATTGAATATATTGTACTTAACTTCAATTTTAAACAACTTACATTGAGTGAGATCAGAATGTGTATTTTTATGAGTACTTTAGTAAAGTCGTAATTAACCATAGGCAGCAAGTATTAACCATTTAAAACTTTAGAGAACTTAAAATAAAAACTCTAAATCATAATATTAAATAGTAATTAGCTAAAATAAATCTACTATTAATAAAATCACAAGTGAAAATTATTTATAACAATTATTGCATACATACTTAACATGGTTTTTTTTCTGTACACGTCATAGATTTTTCAGTATGATCAGTCTTAAGTATAAGAAACACTATTCTAATTTTATAGAACAAAACATAAAAAATAAATAAAACTAAATGAAAATAAAAATCCTTACTTGCAGTCATTGCAAATCTGACTACAGCATATAAGGTACATTGGCTTGGCACAGATACAGAAGAAATATTATAGAGGGGAGAAATTTGACTGTACTCAAGCACTCATGTCAGGAATCTCTAGAGTTTCTAACTCCAACTGCTGTAAATTTATATCGTCCCCTTGTTCTATCAAACTGAAATTACACCTGCCTCTTTGATGGAAGAGGCAGGTGCAATATCAACATGATAGGAACCTTTAATCGATAGGGACATCTTAATAACCTATTCAATATGATTATATTGAATAGGTTATTAAGATGTCCCTATCAATTGTAGGTTCCTATCATGTTGATATTTCCTTTGTTGACGTTGATCCTTCAGAAATCTAAATACATGACAAAAATATTTTAGTGTATGCACCGCTGTAATGACAACGAGACGTTAAGTAAAAAAATGTATAAACCCTGTGCTGGCGTCATTCAAACGTACGTAGAAAATAACATAATTACCGACCGATGGAAGAGTAATATAATTAATGTACTCCAACTGGACTCTGAGTCGAGAACTTGGGGTCTCGCCGTAATATAAACTTCAAGTCGTACGTGCAAGTCATCTGCCCGAAGGATTTCGGGCATTTACATGGGAGGTTACGAGATAACACTCAGTCTAACTTGAAAACAGTGTTAAGAACAACACGTGTCTTAGTTTATTATTATAAAATTATTTTATTTATTATTTTAGTCGTAAAGGTATGTACTTATGGGTTAGTTTTGACCTGACAATAAATGATTTATTATTGTGATTAATAATGACAGGTGTTTGAAATAGAAATATTGTCTATGATAGTTAAATCGAGAATATTAGTTGGTATCATTTTTTTGTCTATTGTAATTTTTTGACTCTGGTCACACTGTAAGATGACAAAATTTTCTTTGTGCTTGCCTTGAAAAATTAATACGTTTTGTGGTCTCGTAAAATCATCGCCTGTTGAAAAGCACATGGTTAAACCAGCTTCGCGAATTGTAATGTGTAATAGTCTTGCCGCTATTTGATTTGTCCGGCACCGATCAGTCCGCCGTATTGTAAATTGTGATATGTATATATTGAACATTGTGTGATTTCTACTCCCACGTGCATCGTGTCCTGAAGACGCCGCTTGGAGGCTGGTAACTATAGAAATTTCACCACCATTTTGGCCAAATTAGTGAGTGTAACTTTATAAGTCGCCTCCAGGCCACCAGCGAAGATCACCAGGTAATTAATATGTTAAATAAAAAGCGCTGAGAAACTCAGTTTCATATGTCAGACTTTTTGCTTGCTGTAGTCAGGTGGATGTAATACAAACTTCCACTGCGCCTGCAACAATTTCCCACCTGCCTAGGACAAACTCTGAACAAGAGATGTTACTTTAAGGTAGCCTTACGAGGAGTTAATTTAAGTGAAATCTTAACAATGTTATCTTTCGAGCACATAATGGCAGTAACAACTTAGTAGCGAGACTATCGCAGATGGTCTCGTATTCAAACCCAAAATTGTAAATATCATTTGCTAAACCGCAAGGAAAATATCGTGACGAAACGTGTATGCCAGAGAGTTTTCCAAAATGTTCTCGAAATACATGTGAAGTCTAGCTACCCACCATTGACTAGCGTGGTGCACTATGGCCCCGTAGGGAAAAGAAACCTATTCTTACCAGAAGAACAGATTATACGTTTATTTTACAATACTTTTTATTTACTTGCTGAAATCTTAAGAAAGCTATCTAAATTTCAATACACTTATAGCCTTATTAACCATATTTAAACCAAAGCTTGACGGCACAAATCTATTTACAGAACGAATCCTTCTGATCCGGAACGGCTTACAAAGATCCAACTCGGATATTTCAGTTAATCCGCTAAAACATCCGTTTCCAATATGCGCAAGTAACAATACTATGGAACGAACTACTTCGCGAATATCGTGTAAATTATTTAGGTAACATTTAAAATGCATTCCAAGATGTCAAAGTCAAAATAAAAAATCATTTGGGTCACAATGTGACGCTTATGAACGTCAAAATAATAAATTTATAATTTACTGCCACGTTCGCAAAGCAATGGCGTAGAACCATGAGAAAAAACGTGCAATAAAACTCACGGTCACTCTTTTTCATCGCCAGGTTTTGCTTAATACACATAATTTACATTTTGTAAAGCCGTATACAGACTTTGCGAGGCATGCGCTGTGCGCCGTGCGCAGCGCAAGGTGTGTACCGCGTACAATAACCACGTACGTCGCGACTGCGAAAATGAAACTGCGTTTGTTCGGGCCAAACAGCGCGCAGCGCATGCTCGGGCTTTGCATCGCGTGCGCGTATCCGCTGCTGCTTTTATAATTATTAATTCAATTATTGAAAAAAAGTGCAGAAAAAAGTCGTCGTCGTTGGTGGGTTAAAAAGTTCTTCCGCTTGCTTTATGAATACGGAAATAAGCTGTAATAAAATTTCTTTGTCGTCCGTAATGCGTGCGAACATCACAGCGACGCGGACACAACCGTCCAAACGCAACGCACTGCTCGCAATGAGCCGGCGTACACGCGCGGCTAGCACGCGCGCGTCGTGCGTAGCACATGCCTCGCAACAAACATGAAGACAGACAAACGAGGCGTTTGCTTCGTACGCGATGGCTCGACCCGAGCATATGTTGGTATAGTTATTCAACACGCACGCCTCAAACAGAGGCATTCGTTGTGTGCCGTTCGTAGCGCATGCCTCGCAAAGTCTGTATCCACCTTAAGGTGTTGCAACTGTTACACCTTCTATATCACTTGTATATATTTACTGTACATAATAAAATTCAATATAATGCTTAATTTCTTTTTTAGTATTAGATGTTTTAGTATACAGCTGATATATTTATGAATTAATTTATTGAACTGGCCCATGCACAGTAGAGGGGTCAGTTACTTTACAGGGCGTAAAGAAACTGACCCACTACTGGGCATGGGCCTTTTATTACTAATTAAGAAAGCCTGAAACCAAAATCCACCATGCTGGATAATGGGATCTGGCAGTCTGCTCATATCTTTCGAGAACATTTTGGAGAACTCTAAGACGTGCGGGTTACCTCATGATGTTTATTTTTCCATTAATAACGCAAGCGATAAATAAATAAATAAAAAATTAAGCACACAACTTCGAAAAGTCATCGGTGCGTGGTGTGGGTATAACTCGAGTTTAGCAGTCCTATTAATTTCTTTATTAGATTATTTTTTTTATTTATAGACTCACGCCTGTATCCCCGAAGGGTTAGGTGGTAGGAGGTGTGATATAACACCCACATTTCGCCATGAATTTTTAGGTCCCACGTAATAGGGGGCGAGCCTATTGCCGTACCGGGCACATTACCAGACTCCAGATAATATTATAACTATTATCTTTATATATATATATATTTCTAGTGTGCGTGTGTATGTCACTGAACTCCTCCTAAACGAGTGGACCGATCTTGATTTATTTTTTTGTGTGTGTTCAAGGGGACTTGAGAATGGTTTAGATTCACAATTTAGTCCACTGGAAAATGTTTTTTTCACTTCATTTTTAATTTGTAAGTAGTTGTGGATTTTGGAATGTTTCACCGGAATGGAACCGACGGACTGCGCTGCTATCCCAGTGTCAAATGTTATATAAATAATTTCGTCAAGGAGTACATCGAAACCTTACCTGAATAATAAAACATTAAAAAATAAAGATTTCGAGTCGACAACATATATCCGCAAAATTCGGATTGTCGAGTAAGTATTTTGTTAAATTCTAATGGTTCTGACAGACAAATCGCAGTCGCCATATTGGCCACTGTAGCGAAACGTCACCGGATAACATTTTGACATAAAGCATTTTGAGTGCCTACTACTATGTCTTAGTACTAAGTAGTTTGTATGTGTAAATACTTTTTGCAGTTATATTTCTTAACCCTTCGTCTGTGGCGCAGCCGCTACGCTGCCTTTATAATTTGGCGCCATCTGTGACGGAGCAGCTCAGCGGTCGCCTCACCGACAGAGTTACAGAGCTTACTTTTGCGCCTATTTCGGCATCTATTAAGTGCGTATTCGTTCGCACTTATGACGAATCGTATTAGGATGAATTTGCTCTCCCTCTCGCATATAAACAATAAAATGTATGGAACGAAAACAGCAAATATTCGATGTTTTAAATCTGTCATTAGGTTCATTCAGTTCCGTGATTTGTTGGCTCTCTTTGTACCGTGTGTTTGAGTGTATAATTCAAGATTATTCATCTTATTCATATCAAAAACTGGAAGATATGTTCATTTGGTTTTTATTTTATCATATATATATTATTGTATAAAAAGAATAACCGAAAAGTTGTTTCATTTTTCATAAATCGGAAATTACACAAAATGTTCTAGGTAACCTATATTAATTCTTTTGGTACATTTGCAATACACTTCAAAGTCCATTATGAGTAATATAGAAATCTACATAATGTATTTGTAATCATAAATCTTATTGGCAACATGCAAAATTCCAATTAGATTTAAAGAAAATCAGGTTTTACTGAACCGTGGGCAAGTTCAAACCCCTATCTGTGGCAAGGCAGCTCAGCTGCTTCACAGATAACCATAAGCTGTCATTATGACACTCACAGACGAAGGGTTATACAGTTAAAACGACATCTATACTAATATAATAAACCGGAAGTGTTTGTTTGTTTGTTTGAACGCGCTAATCTCAGGAACTACTATCAGATCTGAAAAATTCTTTTTGTATACGATAGCCCAGGTATACCGAAAGGCTATAGGCTAAAATAACTTAACGCTTCGACCCTTTGGGGCCGGGCAAAAGGCTCAAAAGGCTAAAAGATAATGTCGGCTAATCTCAGGAACTAGCAGTCGGATTTTAAAAAATATTATTGCCCATGACAGCCCAATTATTCCGCCACAACTTTTAGGGGCCAGACAAAAATAATAAAATGGTCAAACGAGAAGGGGGACGGTTGGGTCAAAGGCAAAAAAAGGCTAAACTAATAGTATACAATCTATATGGGTATCGTTTTCGAGATTTTCGAGATTCTGATTAATAATATGAAATTTATTTAGTGATCCAAAATGGCGGACGGGAAATCAAAGATGGCGGATTAGAAAATTTTAAAAATCAATATGGGTATCGCCTTCGATATTTTAAGGGGTGGGGAATCGAAATACAACATCTATTTCGTGATCAAAGATGGCGGATGGGAAATCAAGGATGGCGGATTGGAAAATTTTAATTAATCAATATTGGTATCGTCTGCGATTTTAAAAGGGATGTGGAATCCAAATACAACATCTGTTTCGTGATTCATGATGGTGGATGGGAAATCATAGATGTCGAATGGGAAAAAATTAAAAAATCAATATGGGTATCGTCTCTGATGATTTAAGGGATGGAGAATCCAAATACAACATCTATTTCGTGATCAAAGATGGCGGATAGGAAATCAAAGATGACGGACGGGATTTTTTTTAAAGTCTATATGGGTATCGTCTCCGATATTTTAAGGAATGGGGAATTCAAAAACACCATCTATTTCGTGATCTAAGATGGCGGATGGATTTTTTTTTTAAATCAATATGGGTAGGTATGGTCTCCGATGTTTGAAGGGATGGAGAATCCAAATACAACATCAATTTCGTGATTCAAGATGGTGGATGGGAAATCAAAGATGGCGGATGGGAACAATTTAAAAAATCAATATGGGTATCGTCTCTGATAATTTAAGGGATGGTGAATCCAAATACAACATCTATTTCGTGATCAAAAATGGCGGATAGGAAATCAAAGATGGTGGACAGGATATTTTTTTAAAGTCGATATGGGCATCGTCTCCGATATTTTAAGGAATGGGGAATTCAATATTATATAAAAATCTATGTTTGTTTGTTCATCATTTATAGACTCTGAAATGATAAGAGATTAAGCGCTAAGTCAATGGTAACTTTGGAAAAGGGGCATGGAAAAAAGGGAATTAAATAAAAACTCTTAAAAAGGCAATACGGAGTTCGCTGGGTCAGCTAGTTATGGTTATAATATTATCTGGCCTCTTTATTGTGATATATTATAGCTGCCATATATTTATAATAAATCGGTTATAATTATATCTCCCCCTGTAAGAATTTGGACGAATGGACTATTCACTACTCTTTCATCCATTTACTACAATATATGGCTACGATTTGTATTTGTGGTTACCTGCAGCTGCTGTGTGTTCTTAGTCAGTCATTTGTACATTTATTTCATTTTATTTATTAATTAAAAAGCATTTGTGAAATCTTTCAAAATGCTTATTATAGGCTAGGATGTGTCCTAATTACGTGGCACGCTCAATCCCACTTTAGATTGGCAGTCTGAATTCTACGTTTAAAATAATACTCACGCTAAAAGTTAGTTAGTTTTATTCAATATTTGATTCCAAACTTCCGACAACCTTAGTATACTCGTATTTCACGTTCGTCAACAAGATAACGACATCACGGCTACTATTCATTGTGGCTATAAACGTCCGAAATATGATTTGTGCTCGACTATTTTCGGTTATCAATACAAAATGTAGGAATGCTATCTAGTGATTTATTTTATAGTGAAACAAGTTAGAACCACGGTTTTACACATCGGTCTTTCTCTTACACAGTTTCTTTTCTTGTAGCGCGATGGCAATGAAAGTATTGAGTATTGATGTGATAAAGCCCCTTTTTTACAAATTAAATTGCTAATCACTGCAGAAAGCTGTTTATGAATCTAATCTAAACATTTCGGTTGTTTTATTAGAACAGTGGTCACGGGTGGACACAGCCACTTATTCTTATAATTGTGATTTATACTTAGAATTGTATAATTATCACAGCACAAAAATACGAAATCGAATCTTTATCAATATATTTGTTTTACGACCAGACCATTTAAACCAAATGATCTATAAAGTACATTATTTTATAATATTCGACGTTTAGGCTCCTACTAAATTAATTACTAATTTAAAAGTGTAGCATCCGCGTAAACCCAAGATAATACAATATTCAAACCTTAATTATGTGCATTATCGCAAAGACAAACAGTAAAATACGCGAACCTCAAAATTGAAACACCATATTAATAAAAGCTAATAAAAGAATAAACATTACCTGCCCTAACCGAGTTAATTTCCCAACCGGAACAAAAAGGTTTTATTTATTTAAAATCTGGTTGAATATCAGATAAGCCTTTGACTCCAACAGGTTTCACGGGAAAGTTCTTTTTTCAAGCTGGCAAACTTTTAGCGTGTGGTTTTCCGGGTACATTTTTTTATCCCACTGTGTGTTGTAAACAGCGTGGAATGTTCTGGAGTTTTGAGTATACGGGGCCGAATGTTGTCGGCCGTCTTTCAAGGGGTCTCAAGTGAGATAAGACCCTTTATTCTCGCTATCCTGAGGTGGTCATATGGTAATGTTACGTCAGAGCGTGTATAACATTTTATTATACTGAGGCATATGACATGATCCTGTAATGCCAAACTGTGTAAGAAATGAACAACCAAAAAGTTAATTCCATTGGTCAGGAGCATAAAAATACTTACAGCTCTCAGCCTCCAGTTGATATAGTTAAAAATTGATTTATATCCTTATCATCAACTGTAAACTTATTTATTCGGGGGCAATTGATGAATAAACCTGGATTTGAATATTTGGACCCGACGGCTTAACGTGCTCATTGAGGTATGTGGCAAAGCAATATTACCAATTTATACATAACTTCGCACAGTCGGTGCATTCCGTGGGTTTCAACCAGACAGCTTTTGAATGACAGTGTCTAATAGGTTATCGCTGCCTATGAAAATCCACGTACACCTTACGAAGTTAACAGTAGATTCTCACTGCTGTATATAACTTTAGATGTCCGAACTATGAAGAACTGACCACTATATTTCAACACCCTAAATAATTACCTTCCATTTCATTAAAACACTTTACTTTCACACAAACAAAATTTCACGGTAACCAAACCACACGACAAAAAAATATGTCCGTCAAAAGTTCGCCTGTCCTGACTGAAACCATTTTTAATTCGCTCAACAAAAATGTGAATTTGTTTTTTTCCAAATACACCGGAGCTGAGGAGGGTTGGGAACAAATCATTTGAACGAGTTTTGCGAAAGCGATGATTATTTTTATATCTTCGACAATCATTAATTATATTTGAGAGTATTTCGTATGAAGTGGGTAGTAAATTACAGGATATGTGAGGTGAATTGACGAAGTTGCAGGCTTCTTTTTGGGGACATTTTAAGTTTTGTGGCCGGTATAGACAAAATTTTCATACTGCTTACGAAAGGCGTCAATATAAAAATGGGAGATTTTTTTTGTGAAAGAGGTCAATAGTTATTATTTTTTTATTTATTTATTAAACTTCCTGCACAATATTGTACATAGGCGGACTTAATGCCTTAGTCATTGTCTAACAGTCTACCTTAGGGTGATGCAGAGATAGTTAAGGCAGGTATTCGGTGGAAGTACTTTATAATTGAATTTATATATAACTAGATACTTTAGTAAATAATATACATAACACACTTATACAATACACATATAAATTTAATAATTAATATACTTAATATACTATATATAATATAATATATATTAATATATTGTAACATATATATTTATATATATATATATATATATACATATATATTCAATAAAATATTATAAATACAAACATAATCCAGTGATGATTACGATGATTCAGCCAATGACCCACGTTGAATCCATTGACGAGCTTTGTTTTTAAATGTCCCACGACTGTCTGCCGTCCTGACTTCTAGAGGGAGCGCGTTCCATAGGAGTATAGCTTGAACGTAGAAGGAAGAATGTACAAGGCCAGAGCTATGTTGAGGACATAGAAGTAAAAGGTTGTGGGAAGAACGAAGACCTTTATCATGCGAAGAGCATAAGTATTGAAAGTGGGATGTTAGATAGGCTGGAGGAGTGGGTGAGTGAAGTAGGGAGTAGAGAGTAGTGAGAGCACGCAAGCTACGGCGTTGACGAATGGGAAGCCATCTCAGTTGAGAACGTAGACACATGGTCATACTTGCGAAGATTGAAAACGAATCGAATGCAGTTATTGAGAAGCCGGTCGAGTTTGTTGAGAAGGTCTGCATTCAGGTCATAATAACACACATCACCATAATCGATGACAGGGAACACTAAAGATTGCACTAGCATAGTCATTGTTTTGGAGGGGAGGAAATTCTTCAGACGATAGAGACATCGCAGGGTCCCAGTGACACTTTGACACACGTTAGTGACTTGATGTGTCCTACTTTTTTGCGCACCTACCCGCGAAATTTATTTATTCCTGTGCAACGTTCAATGAAGTTCTGGGTAAATCTATTTTTAATTATTAATGACGAGACATCGCCCCGCGGCGAGCAACTCGATGGGAAAATGTTTCCTTATTTGCCGTCAAAAGCAATAAAATATAAAAATCTATTAAATTCGTTGGATGAAAGCCATTTTTACGCATTACAGTAACTATTTATAATACAGTTGGGTTTTAAATTTTATTTTCAATACATTTTCAGTATTCAGGTTTGAAAACAATGTTCACTTACACTTAGTTTTTTCTCGTATTTGAGGCAAAGCGTTACAAGTATCGCTATGCTGAAGTTTATAACTTACCTAAAACAAGAAAACATGTTATTAGTATAAAATACTTACAAATATTAAACGGTAAGCATACATTCAAAATATATTATTTTGTAGTACACAAATTAATATTCTACATCATATGTAATAGAGAGCAAATCAGTGTAATTATCACAACCCTTGCTAAAACTTCAGGGAAGATAGAACATATTTTTTCACAATTTGTTAAATAAATATTCAACTGAGACCCGTTTCATTACCATAAGGGCCTCTTTCACCACCCTCGACTAAAGTGTCGAATAGGCTGTACACTGATTATACTACCAAGTAACATCATGTGTCAATTTCACGACGTCCGAGTAGCACTAGTCGTACGATTAAACTTACTTGCCACTACGACTACCGATTAGCGTGCATACTTACGATAAAAAGTTGACCGTTGGCATTTTGTGTAAGTCGGTGCATTTTTAACTCATATTTTTTCAAAATTTAACATCAACAATTAATTTATTTGACTTAATTGATCATCAGTCAATTAGAACATTATACGCGTTATCAGGTACCTACCTTGAAAACGTTTATTTAAAATTCGTGTTGATTATTTTACGGACCTACATGAAACTGATTTTCTAGCCAGATTTCGTCTATCTAAGTAGGTATGGAGTAAACCAAGTTCTTAACTTGATAAAACATAAAATAATCTCTAAATCGCAAAGGTGAGTGGTATTTTGTTGACTTCAAGTGATATTTAACCTACCTATAAAAATATAAGTACCTACATATAACATGTACCTACCGAGCTTCTAAACGCTGATTAATAGTTTTTACTCCGTAAAATACTTAGATGCCCATTACCTTTCTAACTAATAAAAATGTTTATTACAGAAATCATCAATTACAGTAACTAAATAAAATTACACGCTCTCCAAACCAGACCAGACGCAAAAACACCACATATGACAATGAACAAACAACTGTCAATGACGTTTGACGATTGACTTGACGTTTTATTGAACGAATGTAACGTACGATTTGTCGCATAGTTCACTTAACCAGTGAATTGTTACTTGAAGCTTGATTTTCGTTTGTGAAATTGACAAAATATACTCGTAACTTTTACTCGTCAGTTCACGTTAATTGCGAATTAGTTGAACGATACTTTACTCGGAGATGGTGAAAGAGGCCCTAAGTAAAAGATAGACTTATACATAAATATTAAACTTAACAATTCATCAATCAACATCATTCTGAGCAGTCTAGTAGAGATTTCATCATAACGCTATAGATATTGAAGCATTAAGTGCTCTTAAGAGTAGTGATTACTCATTTTAGTTAAAAGCATAACTTTGAAGAAATGACATGGCGAAATATATTTATTCAACAAGAACAATTATGTAGCATTTATGTTGAATATAACGATAAAGTGAAGAAAACAGAGATTTTCGTTGATTGTTTGATTATTATTTACGTTGATATTTCACGTTTATTTTTTGTAATGGCATACGAGAATCGATCATTTAGATTTTAGACTGTACCATAAAGGAATGTAATCAATAGTATTTGTTAACGCCTCCTAAACGGCTTTTTTTTGTATATTTTCTAAGATCTTATGAACAAAATCATTGTAGCTGACTCTACAAAAGTAGTTCTATCAGAATACCCTAATGCCTAACATAGCCTACTACCTATTCTCGGTCGTACGATACTACTAGTATATGGATATCCTCTACTAGCCAATATGGATGTATTTTCGTCCGACATGCCCTTTCTGCCGCCCTCCGCATGCAGTCTGAACGTAAATTAGCGAGTCAAACGGAGTGTATGCCTCGAATTTTGCATGCAGCGGGGCGGTGTCCGTGGCGGTGCGGGCAACGCCGGCCGACCCGTTCTCGAAACCCGCTGGTTTCCTGTGTCGCCGCTATAGCGCCGCGCGATCTGCCAGTGGGCAGACCGCCCACTGGCAGATCGCGCGGCACTATAGCGGGGTAGTGCTGTGTTCGTGGTTGTGTCGTTGAGATATTTGTGTTTATTCGCGAACGAAATGTCTGAACAACGACGACAACCTCTTTTTGATTCAATAATATTTTTTGTCACAAAAATAAATTGCACAACACTATAATGCAGACGCGGGTGGTCATCGCTTGAGTGGAGTGCACCACTCTTTGCCCGCCGCCACGCCGCTGACGCGGCTGTTTTCGAGGGCCGGTCCATTTGATTATACGCATTAGATCCTGCCGCTCCCGTGCCGCCGCCGCCACCCCGCTGCATGCAAAATTCAAGGCAGAGGCCTTAGTGCTAGGCACGCGCTAATTGCAGCCTCTACTTTTGCAAGCACAATATTACAATTTTGTGTTTCTTTATATTCCTTTCAACTACCGGACTAGGTATGGATCATGAACATATTTCGGGCGACAATTTACGAACACTCCAACAATGAACAAAAACACCCAGACATGAAACCATTATTTATTTTGTGAATCAGTCTTTGCCGGTTTATTTTAAACCTACAACACTTAGCACTATACTCATTAATAAGGCACAACTAAAATCATTTCGCCATCTGAACTGTCATGGTTATCAAACAGTAATCATTTATACGGTTACGCAGGCTGAAACTACAACCTTTTATCAGATGAACGCGTATTACTTCATCTAAACTAAGAAAACTTTACTTTATTACGTAGCAGGAGGCAAACGAGTAGATAGAGATCGCCGCTGCCGATGGACACAAGCAACACCAGAGGAATCACAAGTGATTTGCCGGACTTTGCGATGCGAAAAGGAATAGTAGGAGGAGCGGGAGGAGGGAAAAGGTGTAGGGACTTCCGGCATTCTATCTGAAGAGTACCTACCTCCCTGGTGGAGTCAGCCCTTTAAATCTGAAATAAGCAAGGGTCTTGTACACTTATTATAATATACTGGAGGATGCCTTCCTTGCCTATGATTTTTTTAAATCATCCGTTTCTGTCCGATCTCCTGGGAATTTCAGCTTCTTGCGGGTAATAGTTTTGGCTGTGGCTTGTTTGTCAGTCAGTCAGTAACGCAAGAATTTCATATATACAGATTCATCAAGCAATTTTGAATTCATCAGAACCTGCTACTACGGATTTTACAACCTGAAAAGTTTATGCTAAATAAATCCAGCTTAATAGGATTATTCAGAATGAGGAATTACATCCTAGCTACACCATCGCGTTTCAGATTAAGTCTAGTTGCCTAGGATTAAGACGCAGTGCCAAGTGATATACTATGTATCTAGAATAATCTAGATGCTACAAGATGCAAAGTAGGATCCTTGGTTGATAGATAACACAGCAGTATTTCTACCAATATGTTTCTAAGGTGTCTTAACGTGATAAAGGTTTTATCCATACTATTATCTTCTATAATATAAAAATGAATCGCTGAATGTATTGCTAAGCGCAAATCTTGAAGGCAGCTGAACCGATTTCGCTAATTGTTTTTTATAATATTTCTTGAAGCACGAGGATGGTTCTTACGGAGAAAAGTTTTAAAAAAATAATTAAGAATCGACTGTTAGGTGGTACGAAGTTCGCCGGGTCAACTAGTTATAAATACAATTGTATATTTATAACTAACATACCCTCGCGCCATATCATCTTCCTGGTACAGCGGGTTGTGCGGGCGCTACTGCTGCTACAGCGGAGACTTTCAAACGGCGCAAATACGCAAACCTAGTAGGGGATTACGTATTTGAGCCGTTTGGGGTCGAAGCGTTGGGGCCATGGGAACCAAGTGCAAGAACTCTCTTTAGAGATCTCGAAAAGAGACTGGTCAACGCCTCGTGTGACCAGAAGGCTGGGGTGTACTTAGCCCAAAAATTAAGCATTGCCATACAACGTGGCAATGCTGCCAGCGTTCTGGGCACGCTTCCAGTCGACGGCGATGTGGAGGACTTTTATGACGCCCTCTAAATTATTTTATTTTGCCGTTTTGTTTGTTTTATATATATTTCGTAGGATAGTATTTTAAAATTTAAGTTAAGTTTAGTTAAATACCTAAATAATATTATGTGGATTGTTATGAAATAAAAAAATATATTGTATATTTGTTTCTTTGTCCTACTTGCATAACATGCACGATAAAACTATTTAACCGATATTTATGAAACATTGCAGTAATGATAAAACTTACACATCAGAATGAACATTCCGCGCGGGTGGAGCTGTAGGCAGAATCAAGTATAAATAAAATAGTTATATTTTATATTATGAACTGCAGAAATTTATGAAATTCGTAGGATTTACTTTTACATTTATATTCAAACATACTCTAAGATGACTTCTGCTTTTAGTTTTTTATGTGTCTTGTGACAGTGTATAAAATACATCTATGGACACAAATAATAGTTAGACTACGAGCAATAAATCTTAGATCACACAAAGCCTTGTCTGCGAGAATCAAACCCACAACACGACGCCGCGACGCACGCTATCTTCCAAGATTAATGGCTTATATCAGCTCACAGATAGTCTAATTTCAGTAGAAATACCCTGTATAGCTTTCAATGAAGGTTCATCTTAGCTTTTAGTATTTAGTTTCCCACCGCAATATTGTCAGTAAGATCTAAGTTCGTATTATCGATATTGGATGCGAACGTCGAGAGGAATTCCGATGCAGACGCAAACAGAAAACACTTTTGGATAGTTAAATTGTATAACGTGTTTATTTCGTATCGTTTGTGGAGAAGACGTACGAGTTTGAGATATCGTGCCATTGCAAGTCTCACCTAAAGTAGAACAAGGTAGACAGGAGCCACGCAATATTACGGGCGAAGCCAAAAAGACAAGACTAGGAGAAAATCCTGATTTGATGTCAAATGAAACACCTTTTTTTTTCTGGTGGTAAAAGTTCCTCGCGAGGCGTCTCGATACTCAATCGAGGTAAAGGTATTGTCAACCAAGTTAAGGCTGGTTTAGGAGGTGGGTTTATGCCTCCCCTGATGGTATCAATACCAGCACGATGTCTTCAATGTCATGCGAAGCATATATCGGCATACTTTACTGCAACCACGTCGAGAAAAATATGATTTCACTAACATTTTTATTGTAATAAAAATTTAATGTAAATTATGTGTAAATTTTGTGAATCATTTTCTCGTCGTGTTTTTGCTTCTATACATTAATATTGGTTGTAGCTGTAAGACTTAATTAACGTTGTACCGGCAAATACTGGGAATTTCCGATCAAGTATAATAACCCAAAAACATGTATGCTAAATAAAAACCAAACTGTTTTCCATATCAAACCCAAAACTAGGCCCACGAACCAAGACAGCGAAGCTCCTAACTGTATATCAAATTTTACAAACAATGCAGCGTTTCGAAGTAAAAAAAGTTTAGATTGCAGACGTGACCCTTCAGACATTTCATGGCTTTTTTTTTGCCTGTTTCCAAGCAATACGGCCTTTTGTTTCATAAAAAATAGCACCCCTGTGACGTACCTAATACTTTTCTAAAAAAAACCACTATGAGAGCCAGAATGTTGTCTTTTAAAGTTCTACATAACTTTGAAGAGGTTTTTGGAAACGAATATCTAACTTGTATTTTTCGTGATGCTTGTGGAGAAGTGATGAAACTTTAAATGGATTTTATTCATTATAGAATATTATTTAGCGGGTCTTAGTCGTGATAATTGACTTATTTGACTCTCGTCCGTTTTACCGGCTTGCAACGGTCGTGGTCGCGGAGGGATTTATTCAAATAAAATAACCGCAAGATGGCAGAAACATACTCAAATATACAAAAACACACCACACCTATAAACCTTGTCATTTTGCGTTGGACACTAAAAAGCAGTGAAATAAAAGATAGATTCTAATATTTATAGTACCGTCCGCAAAGTCAAGCTCTTCAACGTTTTGAGGTCAAAGTCTCGGACGAAAATATCTGTGTTATTCCAGACATTGGATGGCAAACCTATTCATAGAGCCACCCAGATATCTTTTAAATAAAGCAAATAACATTTAGGCAACGTTTTCGGTAAGCTAATGATTCGTGGCTAAACTGTCTGGAGCCAAAAAGCAAATGCTTAAAATTGGATTGCTTGAAAAAAGACATTAATGTTTTTAAGTGCACGTTTTAACCTCAATGCAAAGACATAGCTGTATTTTTCTACGTCTAACTGATGCAAAAAAGGGACGGAGATACGCAATAGTTTCCAGCCCCTTGGTATTCCTCGCAAAATAAGTCTAACTTGTTCATTGTGGGATACCAGAGCGTGGCCGACATTCATACTTTGAGATGTTTAATATCAAAACCCAAGCTTATATTTATCATATTTAATCCATACTTATACCAAAAAGGGTAGATGTAGAGACCAAAATCGGAGTTGCGCTCAGTGAATTTTCCCTAATGTTGTCGAACTTTTTCTGAATTTTGCTGCATTAACTTGTTAGCGTGGTGAGCTGTGGCATAAGACTTCTGATATAGAGAAGAGGGCTGTGTCCAGCTATTAGACAGCGTATTAATAGAAGTGATACGTATAATAATGATTATTATTATACATGCCAAGTTCAGGCTGTCCACTGAAGAAATTTAGTGAGGAGGAAGCTCTGAGATCATGAGCTTTTATGTTGATTTAATATTTATACAAAAGTACTCTAAGAACGAAGGTTAAACTGAACTCCACTCAAGTAGACCCTTGGACATTTAGTACTTAGCAAAAAGTCGCCTATCACAAACTTTCCGTTACGCATACTATTAATCACAATCAATTTGCCTTCTTCATACATCTTTATCTTTAACTAATAAAGGAGTGAATCAATCCACTCCATAAGCCATCATATATAAGTTTAGGTTGTAACTCCAAGCTTTGTTGGGTCATGAATATCCTCAAAAGCCTGCGAGGTATGACTATCGGAAATTGTTCTTGTTGGACCCTAGGGATTAGGAGAGTGGTTTGCTATTTGAAACTTAGAGGTGTAGTTGGCGCTGGTCAGAACCATGGAATATTGCCATCAGATTGCCTTGAGGAGGTCAGACGGCCGTCGCTCTGTGTACAAGTTAATATGCTATCGAAACCCTGCAGTTTTGGATGCAACTGGGATAACGCTAAGACGATGATGATGACTTAAAAGTGTCAGACTTTTACAGTATCTAGACTGGTAAAGACTACAGCAAGACTATGAAGGACCGATTGGAATTCAGTCTGCAAAAACGGATCAAGTTGTTTTATATTATTCCAGTCAATTTTTTATTTTTTTTTACATTTTCCTAATACCACGTACGTCTGTTTTGAGTAACCGATATTTCGGAAATGTTGCGAGCGCCATGATCACCGATGTACTAAAGTATTGCGGGTGGATGAATGTTACAAACAAGTATATTTTTAGTCCTAACTACAGAATATTACCGTGCCTTTGACATTGTGCAGGTCACATGCCACATTTTCATAGAGACATACTTTCTGGGAAGCTAATATTCTGTCCAATTTATTTACCAAAATGCGAACCACGACCTCCAAATCATAAGTCTTGAACGTGCAATTAAGGCCATGATGATAATGTAGTAAAATTATTAATTTGCTATTCATGCTTATATTTTTTCACGGCAAAAAAAAGTAAAACCAAGTCCATGGATACTTACTTTTATTTCTTAGAAGCAAATCGTTGTTATCATTAGATCTTTTGAACTACATAATATAATAACTAATATTTTGCTGTTTGCTTGGAAGGTTTCTTGGAAGTACGCCGAGAGGTGACGGTTTAAAAATATTAAGTGTCACTACGCCATTTTATGTAGTCAGTGGCGTAAGAGGAGAAAGTAAATAAATTAATTTATTTGTATCTTTAAGAAGAGACGCATAACTTGACATATACCCTATACAACCCTTGAGGATAATCGGTATTATCATAATAATCTTTTGGTTTTATTGCCCGTTCTTTCTCATGGTTCTACGCCCTCGCTTTGCGAACGTGGCAGTAAATATAAATGTAGAAGCTTAAAGTATTAATGTTTTAAATTAGACGTTCATAAGTGCCACTTTGTGATCTAAATGAATAAAGACTTTTGACTTGGACTTTGGTACAAAGGTGCTGTACCTACCAACGTAGGTACGGTACCTTTGTACCAAAGTCCAAACAGTAGAGACCAACGTACTCATAATGACTTGACGCTAATGAAAATACCTTGGGGATGTCCAAGGTGCTACTATATGTGCAAAACTAGTTTGTTCTAAAAGACATAGGGTAATCCAAGTGGGGTCTCCATTTGACAAATACCATTTTGTAAAATTGCCGACAAGAAGCGTATGTTACTTTGATTAGTACAGAAAATGATATTATTTAGGTATAGATGCGTTCATTTTTGTACTAGAAAATTGTGAAAGTAGACTATACAGGGTGTCACAAGACCCATCACCAAGCCGAAGTCTACTCGTTGTGGACATCATGCCAAGTCATACTAACCAAAAATAATAACTGGGAAACGATTTTTTTTAAGTTCTCACATTTTTTTAACCGCAATTAAAAGCGCGCGCGTACAATGCTCGAAATACCTACTTATCCATGGGGTCAAAGGGCATCTATAGAACATATTGGTGGGGTAAATTCCATACTAACTTTGAGCCTCAATATCTCCTGAACAAGTAATTTCCCAGATATGGTGCAGAAGTAAAAAATGTTTGTAGTGATTGGTACAACATGGGATTTCAGTTTTCGTTAAGGGTCTTTTTAGACCCTGTATAAAATTCCTACCTAAATAATATATTTTATTAACTTGACAAATAATGCATCAGAATCACCACTCTTCTCAATTTTCAAGCAAAGATAAAAACAGTTACGCCTATTGCTAAAATAAATGCTCGAGATATTGAAAGAAAATACCGACCCAATTCCATATTATTAAAGTGACAATAAAAATATATAACTAAGTTTTAGGTAGCTATTATGCTAGCTTAACTTAATATCATCAGACAGAATTTTGCAGACCAGTGCTGGACGAAGGTTTTCTCTAATTTTCGGCACAATAACATTGGTAACAGGAAAATTTTGCTTACTATCTACCACGGCGACCAGACATCACTTTATACAACACACATTAAATATGACTTCCCAAATATTTTATTAGCATACAAGTAAACCGTATCAGATAAAAATAAAGAATAATATTGTGAAAGGCACTTAAGACGGGATGACACTTTTCCTACACTCTCGTAAATATTACCTATCTATAAAACGACAACAAATCTCTGTCCAAACAATAAACATTCCCCCGCATACAGCGTCCAACGTCACTTCAGAAAGTCTACAACTTACGGGCTTACGACGATATTTATATAGGTATTGATTTTGTTTCGGCTAACCTCGGAAACGCTCGGGTATATTCGAGTATACACTCCGGGTAATGTCGTTGGATTCGATACTTTATTATTATGTAATTGAAGGTGTTTTCGTGCCAGTTTACAGAATTTGAGTGTAAGCTCCTTATATATATTTTTGATTAAACTTTTCACTGTTGTTCTTGTTTTGTTCTAGTTTGGAAAATTGGTTTTCGAAGGTGTTATTATATTATTATGCTAATGGTAGATAAATATTTGTTGGATTTCTGTTCATATGATTTTCATGTTATTGGTGAATTGTTTTCTTTATACTGTTATACTATTTGCGCTGTAACATGGTGCGGGTGGCAGTTTCAGTAACGTTTCATTTCACTCTTAAAAGTTGCCGCAATTCACAAATTATGACTTGTATTTCAGCAGTACCACATTCGTAACAAATTAAATCATTAATTACTGTAGTAAATTAAATTAAACCCAACCAGAATGTTCTAGTCTACAAATAAAGTCTAATGGAAAAAATAAGCAAAGTGCTATGCGTATAACGTAACGCCATAGACGTATTTAGTGATGGGATTTACTGCTACGATGCATAGTCGATGTTTTTTTATAATAAAAAACGTATATTGGGCGCAGTTCAATTATTATTGTAAAACGTCTATAATATAGCTATAGTAATGAAACAATAGAACATATATAAAAAATATTTTAGTCGTCTAAACTCATATCAGAATCAGGAACAAACATGATGTCCCTTTTTGTTTTGTTTATAACCTTCGACCAGTCTTCAGGTTGAACATTGTTGATGGCCTCCTGTAATAGGGCCAACCTCTTATTTACCGTAAATGGTGGCGAAGTATTATTTCTTGTGGCGTGACCTTTTATTTAGGCCTAAATCAGCTTAATAGCGATATACTGGTAATGGTTGAGTGGCAGTCGAAGGACCTGGGGGCCAATTCTGCTAATTTTATATGATATTGATATTATATTTTGAATGGATTTAAAAGCGGTATTATGATAACCTTATGTCATTATCGTATAATTTAAAATAAACAGTTCGTCATTGACACATACGATCTCGTTACAATTTCATTCAAGTATCAGATAATTTAGAAGCATACGCTTTTTGTGCCGTAATTATGACACTGACATCATATCGAAACTATATTTATTTAGTAGAATTGGGCCCCTGGTGGCCTTTTTCTTTTGCCATTTCGTCCAAAGCATGGGTAGGTGTTGGTGACTTATGACGCCGTACTAAGGCAATAAGCTTTGCCTTTAACATTTTTGTATCTGCTGTAACTTCGTTTTCATTCAGCCACTTCACCAAAGAGAACTAGATGCTTTTTTCACACTACTAATGTGAACTAGATTTATGCTGCGAGTATCGTTAGATCGATAAATATGAATTGCATAACGTCCCATCCCTAGTCATCTGGTACTGACGGATGTCAAGGCAACTACTATCCGCACCATGCTACAGCACACATAGTATAGTGCAAAAGACCAATATATATTTTTTTGTTGTTGGTGATAGACAGACGAGCTAGTGGCCAATCTGATGGTAAGTGGTAATCCCAGCTCATGTACAATTGTACATGGATTTGTGTGAAAACAAAACCAAGTCCACCAAGCTGCCTATCGCGAGAATGGGAAAAGAAATAGTAGGAGAAGCAAGATGAGAATAAAGGAAAGAGAATGGGACCTCCGAGACTTTAAGTCACCGAACGAGACGCAAGAGTATAGATAGTTACCTACATATGATGACATAGATACTCTGTGAGAGACTAGTACTTCCTCGGTCAAGCCAGCCCATTCGTGCTGAAATCAACAAGTCTCTGCTGCATATTTATTTTATTTTACGAGGCTCTATTTACTATTTTCTATTTTTGGAGAGTATTGTATGGTGGTACTGTAAAACCTTACAATACCACCATACAATATATTTTATGTATAGCATCACGGATAGCACTCTATCATAATTAATCGCTATGTTTAATCCACATGGGGTGCATAGGGTTCCCACCAAGACACGCACACAGACAAACAGACGCAAGAGGCTTAAAAATGTTTCTGTTCACATTCTAAACGCCAAATCCAACAATGTTAAGGAACCCAGCCATGTGTTCGCCCTCATATTCCATTTATATGGAACAATAAAATAAATCATACAATTAAGTTCACATTTTATCTCTTTTACAAGCAGGCTTTATAGATTCTTGCTCGTTAAGCCATAACTCTAGATTGTTCTGAGTATACTATCGGGTTCGCCTATGTTTATGCGAAGATTATACTAGTTTACACATTTTATCTGTTATTTGACACACTTCTGGGAGAAAATTTACTCGTTGTAAGAGATAAGTTACTGCAAATTTTAGTTTACTAACTATTTTAATAAATACACTCAAACGTTTGCGATTTCTACTCATAACAATATTCATACAAACGATTTCATTCATTTGCATGCCTTAAAATAATTTACTATTTATGACTACGACTGGTGTAATCCATGCAAAAACAGACAGGAGTCTTAAAAAACGCATATTTTAAATTTGTCGTCGATTGTAATAGCGGTGCATGCGGTGGCTTTCGCATAATAAACATAAACAAAAACATACAGCAGTGAGTAAAGATATCATAGTTTTGGGTTGATGAGCCAATATCATAATTTTATTTATGTAAAAGGACCACCGTTTAGTTACTACGCCGTGTAGGTTCGTATTTCTTTGTGTAAACCACAAACTGTTCTTATGAGTCTCACTGCTGTTTGTGCCCGCTGTATGAATGTCATATTATAGGAATAAAACCTATTGTGATAATTGAATTAAAAGTCGGAAATTAAAAAGAATTTGCTACCTCAGCACACATCATCATCGGCCTTTACTTGTCCTCTGCTGGACTAGGCCTCTCCTTTGAAAGGAGGCATCGGCCTTCTATACCACGTTGCCCAAATGGGTTGGTATAAAGTTTCTATCAAGTATTCCTTCTCTTGCAGTCCTGTTCTCTACATAATATGCTCCTGTCAACTCGTATGACACCTTTGGGACAATACAGTGGTATTTCATTTCATTTCGTATTATTAATCCGTCTCCATACAGGCTAGACAAAAAATCAACACACACGATTTTATAATTATTTTTGATAACTTGAAATAAAATATCGAAACAGCGTCTAATCATACGCCATTAACGGAAATGCTCCACGGTGTTTCAATGGCGTTACGTCACGATTTGAACTGAAAAGTTACTGAATGAGTCCACGCCTACATCGTGAAAACAACTAAAAAACATCACTTTATTATGGCATACCTTCTTTATTTATTTAGGGACAAAAACAGTTATAATTATGTTTAAGTGTTATAAATATTAACTTCTTATTCTTAGTTATTCAACATGTAACCCACACTATTATTGTCCACGAATTGATAATTTAAAAAGGTAGAAAGAAGAATGAAACGGACTTTTTTAAGCATCGCAATTATTTTCTTCTTCTTTTAAGTAAGTCGGTGGCCAACTCTGGTATCGGAGTTTTCAGACCGCTCGAAGGCCTCCGATATGGCCTAAGGATCGTTGTCCTAAGACTAAAACCGGGACTGACAGTGTGCTCTCCGAAGCAACGGGTCTACTTTACGTGCTCTCCAAAGCACGGTAGCGCTCTCATGTAAACGCCACACGCGGTCATCCATCCAAGTGGCGACATGTGCAAGCGTTGCTTAATTTTTTCTTTCTCGTTATGAGCACTACAAATGGCACAATTTTTGTTTGGATATAGATTTTTATAGCTTAGTTAGGGCGCAGAACTTATACGTTCTTGCGAGTTGGTATTACATTAATAACTTTAATAGGATTGTGTTTTGAGATGCTAGCTGTATTCTTTTGGTGTTATGGTAATTTAAATAAATATATGAGAGTACAAACAATAAAAAATAATGTTACTTTTTGTCCTTAAGATATGCTACAAATGATTTCTATTATTTTATCGGCACAGCTGGTATAATATACTAAACTCCTATACACAGATTGAAAAAAACATATTTTATTTAGCAGTTCATTGAGTTCGATAGTAGAATAGAGCCGTAGACCGAAGGACAAACCGAAGGGCTACGGCTTACCGCGATAAATTCCTAAACGTCAAGTCCAGATGTAAAAAAAAACACTCCCGACTCGCTGCTTAGGTGGAACAACGACGAAAGCAATTAGAGATGGACTGTAGAGAGAATGGATCGGTATTAACCGATCCATTCTCTTAGGGCATTAGCCCTTTACGAATAATCTAATAATTACGCGAAAATGAGATTAACCATGCATCTTTTACTAGGTTAGAGATTTATTAATTTATACAAAATGTATACGAAACAAAACATACAAATAAATACATTACATAAAAAACATTACTCACGCTAAAATAAATATTCAACTGTACAGTCATGTAAATAAACATAGTGTAGCAACATTATTTTATAATAAAATGTGTACCTACATTATTAGAGTTACTATTAATAGAATCTCAATCTATGCAAAAGCAATTAATATTGAACAGTGGACAGCCTCGAATATCTTCCTTCGTAAAATATTTTATACATATTTGATATATTTTTTATGGAGCTTATGTCATATTTGCATGTTTAATCTCCAAATCATTAATATCGGATCCGGCGGTAAGAAAAGCCTAACCAGAACGGAAAAAATAAACTTTTCGTTTAACATTGCACGTATGAGTTTTAATACGAACCAAAAGTAGCCTTCGACGTAAGTAAATGCTGGGTTGTCTTTTTTTTCCTGCTGACTACGGAAGATTATTTAAGATGCAAAATTTAATATGAAATACTTTTCAACCATTACACAGATGGGTACAGATCGCTCTACTACGGATCTCTTACTATTATGTGCAATCTCTCAAAATACATATTAAACAGGTTTCCTATATGAAGATTTAACACAATGAATCCATGGCCTGTCTATCTCTCGTCGATGAATGTCAAGCAGACAGTTGAATGACGCCTAAAGCTCACACAATTTGTCAACGTCAGTCTGTTGCTAATGTCTGCGGAAGCGACGCATCCTGGTATCAATACCTATGTATAGATCGATACCTATCTATATTGGATGAAGAATTGATGCGTTTGTGAATATTTTTTGAGATTAAGAGTAAGGGCAAACGGAAGTGTAACGTGAGTCCTGTATTTTGTGCTTGGCACGAGCCTCTTCTCACTATGAGAAGGGTAAGGCCATAGTCCACCAAGCAGACCAAGTGCGGGTCGGCAGAGTTCACATGTATTTCGAGAACATTATGAAGAACTCTCAGACAAGCAGGTTTCCTCACGATGTTTTCCTTCACTGATAAGTAAGTGATAATTAACTATTTAATACGTACTTAATTTCGAGAAGCCATTGGTGCGTGCCGTGTATTCGAACCCGAGACCCTCTGCGAGTCTGTCGGTCTCTCCACTCGGCAATTTAAACTGAACTGAAATTCAATTCCTCCTCACTCGAAAGCATAAAATTTCAGATAATGAGCGCTATTCGACAGTAAACTCATTTTGGGTCGCTGTGTTTCACAAACAGTAACTACTTTAGAGTAAACGGAATGCAGTTGAAAGTTTTGCAATCAAGCTTATTTTAAGATGGTTTATATTTTTTATTGTAATTGGAACGAATGCAGTAGGTTTATTTGTATTACAATGCGATCCTCAAATGTGATAAAAATAATAACATGGCCTCAATGTCTTTTCTGCACCCCTTTTTGTAAAGTCAGTAGAAACCGTCGTAATCTAGGAATTATTTCTAAAGTTGTTTAAAGCAGTATTTGTCTCATTTCAAGATAAAGAAATGGAGGTAGCAACTGACTATTTATATTAATTAATTTTATCAATAATAATTGTTTAAGTTTTAAGAACTGAAGAAAAAAACTATTTCAAATGCAATAATAAACATGGAAACAAGTAGTTTGAATTAAAATGTGTAATATGCGCGTAAACCCAAAAAATACAATGAAAGCATAGTTAGAAAAGCACTGCCAGGTGCAAAGTGAGCTCCTTATCTGAGCTCGTGTTGAAATATATAAATGACTTTCTTCACGACAGTAATGAGATACCATTTTGTTTTTCTACTGAATTCTTAGGAGTAATATTCTTAATTAATATGTAATAGCAATAATAGGTCCGAGACATTCCGGCGTTCATTACATTCATATCGTAAGCTCTTATTATGCTCGAGAGGAAAAGAAAAGGCTCCGATTTTCTAGGATTAATGAACAAGGACTAAGTATACTCGAGTTGCTTTATTGTTTGTACGTTTAATACTTTTTTGTGTATTTATTTTTGTGTGTGTGGAATACAGACTGTGGTGTTCGAGTTTTCCTTTTAAGACCTCTCGACGACCTTCGATATGGTGAAACGATTTGCTGTGTGAGAGTGTGAGGCAAGAACCGGGGTCGATAGTTGTATGTGCATTCTGTTTGCATGCATGTTACAGCTTTTTATGTAAAAACATTTATAAAGAAAGAAAAAACGCTGATACATTTATTCGGCAGCAGACACACAGAGTAAATATAATGCTATAGAAAAAAGTAAGAAAGATATATAGGCATAGTGTATATTGATACTGCAATACAACCGGTCAATTATCCAAGTGTTGACCTGAGCAAGCGTTACTTAACTTTTCCCTTTAAGGGCCTCTTATTAACATTTTAAAAGAAAATATTCCTGTAATCTTAATATATAAAATCCTTGCGTTACTGAATGACTGACAGACACGTTACAGCCGAAACTATTGGGCGCAGGAAGCTGAAATTTGGCATTTATGTTCCTTGGGGACCGTAGGGGTGCACTAAGAAGGGATTTCCCGAAATTCCCACGGGATCGGCCAAAACGGGCAAATTTTAAAAAATTGCAGGCGTAGCTGCTGGCGTCCTCTAGTCTACCATAAGCGTAATGGAAATTTCATTCCATCTGGCAGTATGACTATTTTTATTATTTTCTGACAATCTTATCCCGGTGTGGTAAACTTACCCGTCAGCTATGTATCTTGCCCCACCGAGCCGTATTATCCAACATTTGTTTATTCACCAAACTTACTCCACAAATTTCTATAGTATATAACAATTTCCTAATAGAAATACTGCCTCTTTGGTCCAGTAGATAACGTATGCGTCTGCTGATAGGAGGTCCCGGGTTCGATTCCCGATCGGGCAAAAGTGTTACTGGGTTTTCTAAATTCTCAGTAGCAGCACGGAGTCTTGTGATGTGCCCGGTAACGGCAATAGGCTCGCCCTTTATAACGTGGGACTTAAAAATTGATGGTGAAAGGTACCCACATTTTGCCATGAATTTAGGGTAAAGACAAGGGGTAAGCAGAGGTGTAATATTACACCTCTGCCTAACCCTTCGAGAATACAGGCGTCGGTCTATAAAAAAACAATAAATTAAGTCCATGTTTCTGCTGAGCGTTTGAGTTCTATTTAACTGTATAAACTGTTACAGTACGGTAACAAATAACGCGACGAAGCAGCGCTTGTACCTCATTGTGGCTAATGTTGAGCAAGCACTTTAGAAAGATACATTTCAATTTTGTATACATGATGACATATTCAAGGTGTGATGGAAACGGTGAGGCAAAAGGGGTCATATTGCAACATTAAATTTTAAATTACAAAAGAAAAATAAATTTCACGGATGGCGTAGTGGTTTAGGCGGCCGCTTTATAGCTTGATACTGCTTTGGATGTTGATGCCTACACAAGAAAACACTTTATGTGATCCATAAATTTAATTGTTCCTGAGATTCGAGAATCGAAGCAACAATTAAATTGCTTGAACAATGAACACCCTCATTGCGTTCTTTGTAAAGACCCCCGCGACACAGAATTTATTAAAAGTGCCGAGTCCTAATTACTTCAGACTATGTCTTTCAAGAACATTATGAAAAAGTAAGGGATATGCAGGTTTCCTTAGGCTGTTCAGCTAAACCTCTCTTGTTAATAATTTAGTATGCACTTCATTTTCCTAGCGTTACCACAGTTGCGACCCGGGGTCTGCTTATTAGTCGAACCAGATTTGATTTAATATTACCTTTTCCTTTTTTTACTGTCTGTCTGACCTCAGCAACCCAAAGGGATAGTTGATATTTCTTAGTTAAAGTAGTATCAGTTTATTCTGAGGCACCCAGTTCCTATAACGATTAAAAGATCCTCATAACAGTCGGAACCAACGATTTAACGTGCTAACCGAGGCACGGTGTAAGCGATAATTAACAATTCAATACGCGCTTATCTCCTAACGCTGAGTGGTGATTGCCGTGGATTCGAACCTGATACCGTTTGCATAGCAGTCTTTTGGTATCTCCACTAGGCTTATACACACTATATTATTCAATTTATGGGCGCTGCGGGTTTAAACTGAGGACTTCTGCGTAACAGTCTGTTATTCTCTACACGCAAAATACAAGCCAGGACGTGGAGTTGTGGAAACAGCCCTTGCTGGGCTAGCGATGCCTCAAAACTAGTGGAGGTAGGTAGAGGTACCTATTGTTTTGAGATTCACCTGAAACGAATTTATTAATTCACAAATAGTAATATAATACGTTAACTATCTCTGAAGATATAGTTTTCAGGATGCCTCAGAGTTACGAAATTTGCCGCAGTGCTCCGCAGTAAGCGCTTTCTGTTACAAATTTAAATTTTCCAAATTTAAATTTACTCGCAATGATGGTAGTAAAAGTTTTTAGTAATATAGTACAAAGAGAGCTTTTGCAATATACAATACTAGAGGAGGCCCGCAACTACGCCTGCATTTTATTTTATTTTACCCGTTTTGCCCGATTCCGTGGGAATTTCTGGAAATCCCTTCTTAGTGCACGCCTACGGTCCCCAAAGAACATACATGCCAAATTTCAGCTTCCTGCGCCCAATAGTTTCGACTGTAGCGTGTCTGTCAATCAGTCAGTAACGCAAGGATTTTATATATTAAGATGAGAGTTGAGAGACATAAAACAAGAGGGAGACCAACCTAAAGATGGATGGACTTTGTAAAGGATGGTGTGAAAGCAAAGGGAGTGAATCTTTAAATGAGGTCTGCTCCGACAGAATGGAAAGGAAAGACATTCTGCCCCGACCCCAAGTAACATGGGAACAAGGCAGGCAGAAGAAGAATAAATGAGCTTTTGCAGGCAAATGGTTGCATCACGGAGTATATATAATAGAGTTGAGAGGATTTAACAGGCTTATACCGGCCCGATATTAATAATCAGCCATCCATGCGGCCAGAAGTGTGAGCGAACTGGCAACTAAGAATAAAATAAAACTTAACCTATGCAAATCTCTATACAGAACATCTAACAAGCTTGAAACCAGTATTGATCAGCCCCATCCGAAGGCATTCACATTAAACCTGTACGATTTATTAGCCGTTTTACTGCTAAGAGGCGATAAACTATGTATGTTAGCAAACCTTTGCATGCATGAACAACAGTAGGTACACCACATGTGCTGGTAATGTAGAAAATAGTTGAACATTTTGACGACTACGGAGATTTATTATGATTAAGAACTATCGCACGAACATTTTGAAAGGGTTCGCGAATTATATTTAATCAGGTAACTATATTACACGCAAATCATGAGAATGTATTCAGCCGTTTATGAGGAATTCTGTAGCACACACACGTCCAAGGACAAGCTGTTTACAGCGATTTCGCCCATTTAATTTCAAGCCTATACCAGACCTGCAATCACGTCCATGCCAAAAATCACACCGATTCGTTGCTTCGTTTTGACGTTACAGAAAACAAACCAACTAATCTAAGTATTTTAAACTTTTGTTATTTGTGTAAAGCTAAAGGTATAAATACCGCTGTTATTCTTTCACGTTTCGTTCCGCAACCAACAGTAGCAAGCGCGATGGTTAAAATATCAGAGAGGACCAGCTAAATAATTTGTATGACAAACCAACTAACAAAACTAAACTCACCTTCGCATTTCTAATAGTGTATATTATTTTTACGTAAAGACATGCTAGCCTTTACATCACTTTCTCTACTTTATGCAAAAATCATTACCAACCCAGCCACGAAAATCAGCGACGGGCGGCAGCGGCAGCGTTTTCGATGTCCATGATCGCATTTTGCTGACGCGGCGTCGGCCGCGGCGGAGTAGAGCCCGACATGTACGTCGAAATCGCTGCCGTTTCCACCAGCCGCCGCTTTTCATGATTGAGCCTTTACAGAGAGTAAATCTATCGTATTTAATTGATTCCGCTTACACACGGCTGTGAAACGATATTGTCTGTTATATAATACGGTTAATTTCACTTAATTGGTTTTCACGTATGCGAAATTCAATTATAGTTTATAATGCCTGATTCATGAGCATTTTGATTGGAATGGGGTTTATGTGTGGTGTGGGGGAATAACATAATTTGGCTGTGGTAAGGTGATTGGCGCGTTGATTGTTAATATAAGAGCCAGATTTATATCCATTTCCTTTGTAGTTAGGAATTATCCCGGGGTGACGATAATTATTACAGCTCTCAAAGATTATGGCAGTATATTCTTGTCATTACTAAAATAATAAAAATAAAAAACACAAAAAACACGACAAAGAGGTGATGCTATATCACACCAAAATTATTTTCATCAAAATACCGACAGACATAGGCATACAATGAAAACCGTTAGCTGCCAAAATTCTGACCTCACGAAGACGGCATTGAGACGCTGCTGCTCTTTGACCATAGCTGCTGGGTAAATCTGAAAAAAATGCACTTATCCAAGTCGGGAATCTCAATATACGATGTATACAAATCGCCATAAAATGATTTACCCACAGCTTCCACGCGAATGAAACTCTGGAAAAAGTTAGAAGCAAATAAAACCAAAATGAAAGTAGCAAAAGGTTGTACTCAATAAAAAGCACGTGTCGCTTCTATGTTCACAAAACGATACTATTGAGGAACAGAACGAACCAGTTTCGGACACAACGGGTATTGACTTTCGGCTGGTGTAAATATGGACTGTCTCGAGTGTTGTTTTAGTAAAGCACCGTTGTTGCTACAATATTCTGCATATAGCTAGTTAAACTCGACTCATACCTACTCTATAGAGGTGCTAGGTAAATTTGGTCCATATTTGAGCTGCTGCAGAGATGACATAAATGTTGGAAACTTCATGAAATTCACACACGTCATATTATGCAAACATTGTGCAATCAGCAAATTGCTGTTACGAGTCTGGGTGTCATTTGAGTCTGTTCATTGAATGTTTGTATAGTCGCCCGCGATTTATTCCTATTGCGAGAGTTGTTTTAAAAACAACTTCTTTTAAAAACAACGTCAAAAAGTTACTTTGCACATCTTTGGTTGGACCTCGCGATGAGTAGTCTTAAAAATACCACCTCTGTTTTCTTCATGTTCTATAACAAAAAGTTTCCTCGCACATCTTGGGTTAGGTTATATCTAAGCGATATATCACCGGTTCATAAGGGCCGGGCTAAATTATCCACCGTGACCTACATTCTTCATGCAGACATGCGTTCACCCGGTTATACTGAAGCGGATATAGTAAGGTATGCGGAAGACGCTTGTATGACAAATGTGTTATGGAGTTACTTTAGACGGAAGAATTTAAAATGGAGTAAGGCTGAGGAATGTGGGGCCAATATGGCATCACTGGAATTGTTTGTTTTATTAATCTTCCTACAAATACTTGCGTAAATATTTGATTAACTGTCTAGCCCGTTGTTCGCGTTGACCGTAGTTCTGCCGTATAAAATATTTTTGGATCTTATCACTTAGAGCTATAAAAATAGTGTACGGCCTATTAACAAACCTACCAAATATTCACATAAAGATTTTCAAGCTGTTTTGGAGGAGTTCGATTACAAACACCGTTACACGAGATTTTATAAAACAATATTATTCGCCAAGGAAAAAGGAAGCTGATTTAATAATATGATGTCAGCTACTTAAAATGTAGTCATGAAAAGGAATGCCGAGTGCAAAATAACCTCGTATAATAATTACGGTAAACATAACGATTTATATTTTCCCGTATAGAACATTCAATATTAGATACAACGCCCTGCAAATTACCTTCCCACTACTCAATTTTTTACACATAGCAGAACTTTTTTAATTAAAAAGGCAATTCCTGCACTAGGAATAAATCCTGTATCACGGGAACTTTACAAACATTCAATTGACGGACACAAAGAACATTCAGATTCGAAATAAATATTCGCATGATTTTTATTTTGTTTGTAGACTCACGTCTATATACCCGTAGGTGTAGGCAGATGTGTAACATTACATCCACATTTTGCTATGAATTTTTAGGTCCCACGTAATAGGGGGCGAGCCTATTGCCGTTACCGGGCACATCACCAGACTCCGTGCTGCTACTGAGAATTCGGCAAAACCCAGTAACACTTTTACCCGACCCGGAAATCGAATCTGAGACCTCCGATCAGCAGTTGCATACTCTATCCACTGGACCACGGAGGCAGTCGCACAATGTGTTGTCTCATTTGTGGGAATCGAACTCACGACACTCAACACCATGCCAAACAGCGAAACGATTGCTTAAACTACTTCGCTATACGTACAGACAAAATTCAGAACAAGGTAATCGTATGCGGAGTATTGCTGTCCAAGAAAATTCTCAGCTTCACAAATTGTATTTTGCACTGTCTCCCCAATATGGCACCCGGTGCCCGCGTTTTGCTATCTGTAGCTTGTCGACGGAATATAATGGAAGTGTCTAAAATAGCTTGCAATTGCTTGCAATATTGCGTATCACACGTTTGGTCAATGTTTAACGTTTTTGGTTAATGTGTTTACAGAGGACAATTTGCAATGGTGTGTCTCTTATATCTTAAGCAATGATTACAGCCTGCGATTAAGCACACTTGCCAATAAGTTACCTATTCACTTACAACTTGAAATATCCCTAATTATCCTCATCATCTTACTGCTTCCTTGGTCCAGCGGATAGCGTATGCGTCTGTTGATCGGGCGGCCCCGGGTTCGATTCCCGGGGCGGGAAAAACTGGCGAGTGAGCCCAGAGAATTCGGATAACTCAGTATAGTTATCCGAATTCTCTCGGCTCGCTCCCTATAAGGTGGAACCAACAATTTATAAGGCGAAATGTGCATGTAATATTACACCTCTTCAATACCACCACTTCGGGGACAAAGGCGCGACGAAATAAAAATAAAAACCGCCACAGAAAACTCAGGCAAAGAGTCAACTAGATTAATTTCAACAGGAAACACAGACTTAGGCAAATAACTTCGCATATTGGCAGTAAACGTGAGAACAGTGGAAGAAAAGCGTTTTCTACGTAGAGAGTGCAAAACGGTGACGTTGACCCGTTTGTCGGGTTGTAAGTTAGTATAATGTAAGCTTAGATTACGCAGCTTCTCTGGTCACTCCCCGAAATGTATCCTTTAAAATCTTAACTTTACAAACTTACGTCCTCGGAATTATCACTTTTTAGTACTTGAGAAACGAGGCACTCGGGCAATGCCAAGTAAAACATTTAAAAGCGTTTTGAGCAGTTTGTTTGGGTTGTATGTTACTACTTTTATTGCTCATACAGAATAGTTTAAAGTATACACACGCGCATTTGATCTACGCCCGTGCTACGTGCTACGACGTAGCACGTCTACAGTCTTGCACGCGTGATGTAATAAATCTTGGTTTATTCCACTTTGTTCACCTGGGTGAACTAACTCAAGTAATTAGGTTATGTTAGGTTCTCTTGTGACTCTTAATCCAAAAATAGGAGCCCTGCGTAGCAGGGCTCCGTCAACTTAGTGTTTTTTTATTAAAAAATTCGGACAGTCAAAAAGTGTTCAGTTCAACTCCACACTATTTTGTCAAACCTTCCCTTGCGCCACTTGATCACAAAGGCGTGCTCAGTTGACGCGAATTGAACACGTGCTCGTAGAATTCCTAAGTAATACAAAAACGTGTGGATTTGCCGAGACCGCTGTCGCCACTTGGACACGGAAAGGGAAATACGCTATATTAACAATTTACTATTTCATACATACATACATAGACTCAGGCAGAGACTACGGAACGAAAGTTAATATTTGGCTTATTCGATTTTGCGCAAATACTGTTATTCCAACTGAAATATTTGACTAAATAAAAAATGTTACAATTACTAGTTGGTAAACAAGTTATAGTTTAAACGTTCATTTCCCAAACATTAGGTTTGCGTTATAATTTTTTGTGCTTAGATTTTTTGCTAAGTAATAATTTGGCAAATGAAATTATGCGAAAAAATTTTTGGGAAGTAAAAATTTGTCAAATTCCTTTCGGTCAAACAAGGGAGACCCGATATTAATACTTAGGATATTAAACAAAGGATAATGATGAAAAGGCCTCTCACTTATTAAAGAGAAAAGCGTTTTGCGTAGTACAAAAGAAAAAAATAAAACAAACATATTTTTCTGACATGTACTCAACATATTGTCTCTGCAAAAAAAGTTGGTCATTTTATGACAGCTAGTGTTGCTGAATTAACGTGTCCTCCAAAGCACGAATAAGCAATTAGTAATTTATCACAACTACAGCCTAGTAGAAAGACGCAACAGACTGCTACGTACAGGGTGATGGGTTCAAACCCATGTCACGCATCAGTGACTTTTCGAAGTTATGTGTGGATTGATATGTGGTGATTATCGTTTGCTCAATGGTAGCAGAGGAGAGTCAGCGACAGCCTAGTGGAGATACTAACGCGTCTAAACTCAGCTAGTTCTTAAGTGCTGTTTTTTTGCTAACTACCTATGTACCTTGTGGTAAATAATGTCTGAACACATTATTTTCCATGTCAGAAAGTATACGTCAGTAAACGGTTACTATACCCATGAATAAACTCATAAATATATTCGTAAATAAATATTATTAAGTGAACAGAATAATCCGCTTTCGCGTCAACAAAGTTGTAGCCTTATTGTTATTACAGTACAAGACTTTCCGTTAATTGCCGTTTCGTATTAAGCAATAATTAAATCCTTAAATTTATGACTACAGCAGAAATTATTGATAAGTTTAAGAGAACTTACTCTACGTATGTTTTTAATTGTCTTTTACGATAAATATGCTACGCTCAAGATGATTTGATTGCACGAATGGTTTAGTGGTTTAAGCGGTCTTCTTATTTATTTATTTATTTTACACTTTATTGTACACAATAAAAAAACATTATTAGAGATCTTATAACTAACTATAGTACAAAGGGCGGCCTTATCGCTGAAAGCGATTTCTACCAGGCAACCTTTGGATGGAAATATTATTGGTAGGAGAAAATCGGTAGTTGCATGTGTAAACAAAGTAAACAAAGCTATAAAATATATGCATACTTAATATACCTATATTCATTCCTGTAATATGATAATAAATGATAGACATAATTATATACATATACATAAACATACATACATACTTATACATACATATACATACACATATTTAATACTTACATGTATTTTGTAGAACTAGAAGAAGTTATAGTGATAGATAGTGAGCCTTTACTGAAGCTTTAAATGTAGTTATCGTTTGAGCCTGTCTTATATGTAATGGTAAAACATTCCAAAGGCGAACAGCGGTAACACAAAAAGATTTGTCATACAGTGCTGTGGAATGTACCGGCATTTTTAGTTTCAAATTTTCTGATGACCTTAAATAACGGTTATGCGTATCATGAAGGAACTCGAATCGTCCTTTAAGATAGGAAGGAGTTGAAGGGTTAAACAATATGTTGTACAGCAAAGAGAGAATATGAGCATTCCGGCGATGTCGTATAGGTAACCACTTGAGCTGTGCTCGAAATTGTGAAATATGATCATATTTGCGTAGTCCAAATATGAATCGTATACAGAGATTTTGAAGGCGCTCAAGTTTATCTAGCTGGTTTTCGGCGAGATCTGAATAGCTGACATCTGCATAATCGATAATGGGCAAAAGGAGGGAGTTTGCTAGTGCAATTTTGGTGGCAGTAGGAAGAAAATTCCTAAGCCTTCTCAGTGACCCTGCTGAAGCAAATAACTTTCAACTCACCTCTTGGATCTGCGATCGCCAATTGAGATTAGAGTCCATAATGAGACCCAAGTTCTTAACTTTGTCTTGTATGGAAATAAAGGTACCATCAAATATGACGCGAGGGAGTTGAGACCAGTCAATTTTTGATGTCATTCTTGAAGTACCAATAACAATGGCCTGAGTTTTTGAGGGATTCACTTTTAGTCCAAAGGATTTGCTCCAGTTGCTAATCAGTGCCAAATCACTGTTAATGGTACTTACAGAAAGTGACATATCTGCTAGTGACGACTGTGTATAAATTTGAAGATCATCTGCATAAAGGTGATAGGAACAGCGAAGATTATTTGATATAGAATTAATAAAAATTGCGAAGAGTAAAGGAGATAGCACGCCACCCTGGGGCACACCAACAGTTGTGTTACACGAAGAAGAAAGTGAGTTTTCAATGCGTATACGCTGTCGGCGGCCACACAGGTAAGTACGAAACCAATCAATCACCGTAGGAGATATGTTAAGAGTACAAAGTCGACTGAGTAGAATATCAAAATCGACTGTATTGAAGGCGTTACTAAAATCTAGTAGAGCGAGAATTGTGAGTTTTCCGCCTTCCATACCAGCCCTGATGTCATCCGTAATATTGACCAGGGATGTAACGGTACTATGTCTCGAACGGAACCCGGACTGAAATGGATTAAGGAGACAATTTTTGCAGAGAAAAGAGTTTATTTGGTTATAAACGAGGCGTTCAAAGACTTTTGAAAGGAATGGCAGGATGGAAATGGGCCGATAATCAGAGAAGGATGAAGGATGGAAGGTTTTTGGAATTGGTGTAATAAGAGCGTCTTTCCACATCGATGGGAATACGCCGCTAGACAGAGAATAATTGAGGATATGGGAAATTATGGGTAGGATTATATCGAGGATAGGAAGGATCATATTACGGCTGACACAGTCACTACCTACAGCGTTGGACGTGATTGACCTTATGCACTTCTTAACATCACTATCGGTGAAGTGATTAAAGACAAAGGGTGAATAACTAGGGGTTGGCAGAGATGAAAGATAATTTATAGTGCTTGCTTTAGTAGTCCCATCAATATTGGACGAAGCAGAGAAATGTTGATTGAGCAAGTCAATATTGAAGTCGTTAGAAGTAGCGTGTTGGCGCGCTTTGCCAACTCCCAGGGTTTTAAGAAATTTCCAGACCTTCGCTGGATCTCCGTTTTTCACAGAACTATGAATATGTTGGCGTTGTGCTTCCCTACACACCCTATTGCAGTGATTTCTTATCGCGACATATTTTTGTAGGTTAGAGGCATCGGGCTTAATTTTATATGTAAACTTAGCTGCCGCTTTTTTGTGTATCAGTTGTTTAATGTTTTCAGTGAGCCAAGGTGAGGGACGGTGTTTTAGTTTTACAGGTCGCATTGGTGCATGCTTGTCATAGAGCAGTATAATTTGGTTTGTGAAAATGTCGACCTTTTCATCTACAGATTCTGAGTTGATCAGATGAGACCAGTCGATATCTCTGGTATCTCTACAAAGCTCATCGGTGTTAATGCCACCAAAATTGCGCTGCAATAGAACTTTAGACTTAATCTTAGGAGTACGGATTTTGTAGGAGATGAAAAGCAAGTCATGGTAAGAGAACATGTCTGCAGGGTATTGCCCGTGCATGGTGACATGTTCTCTTGAAGAAACCATAATTAAATCAAGAAGAGAAGGCGAAGAATTTGGGAAATGATGAGTCGCGCTTGTAGGAAGAATTGACATATTACAAGCTATAGAAGTGGAAAGAAGAGAAGAAGAGCGGGAATCATTTTTAAGGAGACAGGTATTAAAATCGCCCATTATGATTGTGTGACTGTAAGAGGGCACAAGATTAACCAGTAGGGTTTCGAAACTAGAAAAATAATCTATACGTAATGAAGGACAGTAATAAACGCCGAGTAGGACTTTGGTGTGGTTTAATAATACTTCTAGAAATAGATGTTCGCCGGCATTAGGAGGCGGTGGCTGTGCAGACATGCCTACAATAGTGTAAGGAATATATGAGCGTAGATATATGGCATGGATTCTTATCGCAATACATTGTGCCGAGTGTTGTGTGTTTAATCCCGTCCTGTGATCCACACGCGGGTTGGTATAGAGTTTGATGTCCAGTTTTCCGTCTCGTCACAAAGATTCTATTTGAGTCGTGTTTTTTTTAGTGGCTTCTTACGACACCTCTTACTTACCTTTATATTTTTAATCGCGACCACACCTCAGCTGGATATCTTATATAATAGTTTCTAATAATATAATATTTCGAAACGAAATTCCAATCCCCATCTAACCACATATGGTCTACTTATACCCAAAACCAACTACTTATAGATAATATACCTAAATATATTTCGTGCGGCGGATCAATGTTGACCTAATAACACAATTTACCAGATAGGTTGAGAACCCCATTGTAATATTAACTCGTTCCCGACCCTTCCTAGTTGCGGATCACTTTACTATTTAAAATAACATTTTCGTTTCTCAGTGCTTTCTTTGCCGGTTTCATTCTTTCTCATCATTTCTCTGCAAAATAATTTCATCATTTTGGGTTTAAGACGATTCTTGCGGTTTGCATTGTAGCTGTGTTGATTAATAATTGTTTGCTGCAGTTAATTATTACAGGAACAGCGATTTTTGGAACAATTATTTAATGATTGTAAAAGCACTAGCGTAGCGTAACTCCCTTTGATTACAAAGTGGAGAATGGAGATACCAAGAGGCTTCTTTGCAAATGATATCGGGCTCAAATTCACGGGCGTCGCGCACTTTTCAAAGTTATGTGCATATTAATTTGCTAAATATTAAAGCTTGCTCTTGTGTACAAAGTACGATCTGAAAAGTACACCCTTTGAACAAAATCAAGTCGGATTTAGGGGTATTTGAGTAATTCGGGACGTATATAAAAATATTCTGATGAATTGCGAACCTTTTTTGTTTTTTTTCACAATTAACGATACAGGAATTAATACCAAGGCAAGAGCCACCTAAAAAGTGCCCACTTATACCGATAGCTACATTACTCCCTATCATATTACAGTAATATATTGTAAGTGTTTTCATAATGCGCCTACTAAATTCACTACAGCACAAATTAACACTATACCACCCTTTCAAACTCTTTCTTTTTTCAATTGATTTCCGGCCATTGGCAATATTGAGGACCCTTTTAGCCACCTCTGTCCACAGAGACTACAAAAGCATTTTTGTCCAAACAGATTTTGCACCTCTGAGAGATGGTCTGAAAACGGTAATAATCACTCACTTTGGGACTCGATTTTAACCTCTCTTAATAGATCTAAGTGCCCAGTAATCAAGTTAAAAGGTCACAACTCAATATTATGTCAAAAGCATTCTGTAAAATTAATTACTCCACGTTCATTTTTATCGGCAATCGCTTTTTTAATTAACTCGACTTCGATTTGATAAACTATAGTACCTGTTACTACTTTGTCCTTTTGTGAGCGAGCAACGACGAAATATATTTTACTTTTAACAAAATTGGACAGTAAGAAAAGCTACTAGTCGCAAGAAGCTGAAATTTGGCATATATTTTCCTTGGGACTGTAAGGGTGCATTAATAAAGGATTACTTGAAATCCTCATGGAGTTGGGCAGAAACGTTTAAATTTAAAACAAATGTGCAGACGTTGCTACGAGCATTCTCTAGTTTAAAAAATCTACAGCATACTTCCTTACCTGCCTGACTGCCTCCGTGGTCCAGTGGATAGCGTATGCGACTGTTGATCGGAGGTCCCGGGTTCGATTCTCGGGTCGGGCAAAAGTGTTACTGGGTTTTTCCAAAGTCTCAGTAGCAGCACGGAGTCTGGTGATGTGCCCGGTAACGGCAATAGGCTCGCCCCCAATTACGTGGGACTTAAAAAAAAAACATGGCGAAATGTGGGTGTAATATTGCACCTCTGCCTACCCTCTCGGGGATATAGGCGTGAGTCTATCAAAATAAGAAATCCTTACCTAAGACCCTTATTAAACTACAGTACAGAACATTTTCTAGAGCACTCTCTTCAACAACTTTTACGCCGTATTTGTCTGAACAACTAAACTATATGGGTCTGCGTAAACATTATTATTTAATTAAGCAGCTCTGACTTGAACCTGCGGTGAGACAGGTGCGATAAATAAACGGATAATCTGTTACTGTAATTATGTTATACTAGCTGTTGTCCGCAGCTTCGCACGCGGATTACAGACAAAACTAAATGTTAGAACTCAGATTTCTATTAAAATTAAACTACAGTTTTAGGAGTTTATCGCGATGTATTCGTTTAATTCAGATTACATTTCATACAAGGCAAATGATCTAGAAACTACATTTCATTTTACTATCTGACATTTCGATTACTTAATAGGAATCGTGGTCACGGAAGACTGAGATGACATTTGTCTTAGTCTTGAGTGTAAAAGTTATCTCAAGCCACTCAAGCACTGTTATTTAATTTCAATGTGTAACATTCGCGTATACTCAATAAAATACTCAGATTTGTATAAATAGCTTCAGAAATTATGTTTTCTCTAACCTAGTGAAGTGACAGACTGCTATGTAGAGAGTCTCGGGTTGAAACAGTTGACTTTAAGTACAGTTTTTTCGTATTTAAATTAAATTGTTTATTGTTAAACGGCAAAGAAAACTCGTGAAAATTTAATGTACAGGATTAATATCCTTATACAACTCATAACCATCTATATCAACCTCATAAAGTTTTACTTGTTAATAACCTACTAGAATATGCCTGCGCCTCCATCCGCCTAAATTATCCGCTAAGACCTTCCTCAGGAATCACACTATTTATTGGTTAAAGCCGTACAAAAATCAGTTCATTCGTTTCTGAGTTTATCGCGTTTATACAAATAGTCAGGTAGAAAACGAGACTGCATATTTTTATTATATGAATAGATTTAAAGATTCAAGGCAAAATCGTAATAAAAAGGTAAAACGTTCAATAAACATACACATACACATCATATAAAACAACCATCCTTTATCATTAGAATTTCAACTATCAACCAAAATATTCCAAAATCAACCGCAGGCAATACAATATATAAATTCTCCACAAAATGTTCCGAATGCCTTATCTGAAGCAAAAATACTTGGAAACGTTACTAAAGAAAAGTTACTTTGGGAGTTCTTTGAGTATTTTGTATAAGTTAAATTGAAATAAGTTACAAATAAGGCATCGGAGATACAAGTGAAGTTTGTGTGTTCTCTGATATGATATTTGTGATGTACATTTGTAGCGGGGGAAAGAGATGGAAAGCTCTTTCTTATTGTTTGAGCAGGAGGCTAATAGTTTACCTGATAGCAAAATGTATAAAAGGGTCGAGTCGCTAGCATATTAACTAAGCCACATTCCTAGTCATCATTTATTCATTTATTTATTTATTTGGAGGTCCAACAGCTTATTACAATTTGAGTTACAGTTTCAGTAAGTACCAGATAGCCAATTACAGGTCCCCGCGTTTAAAGTTACATAAAAGATACACACATATTCTAATACAATATAGGTAAAGCAATCACATTAGCACAATTTAATTAGCAATCACATTATTACAATTTCTATACAATCAGCAAGCTAAGCTCAGCTAGCAATATAGCAGTCTAAGTAAAGAATTGTTTACTCATTCGTCGTCTCGCCATTGGAATACTAGTGTAAAATAAGGATGAAGGATGGAAGGTTTTTGGAATTGGTGTAATAAGAGCGTCTTTCCACATCGATGGGAATACGCCGCTAGACAGAGAATAATTGAGGATATGGGAAATTATGGGTAGGATTATATCGAGGATAGGAAGGATCATATTACGGCTGACACAGTCACTACCTACAGCGTTGGACGTGATTGACCTTATGCACTTCTTAACATCACTATCGGTGAAGTGATTAAAGACAAAGGGTGAATAACTAGGGGTTGGCAGAGATGAAAGATAATTTATAGTGCTTGCTTTAGTAGTCCCATCAATATTGGACGAAGCAGAGAAATGTTGATTGAGCAAGTCAATATTGAAGTCGTTAGAAGTAGCGTGTTGGCGCGCTTTGCCAACTCCCAGGGTTTTAAGAAATTTCCAGACCTTCGCTGGATCTCCGTTTTTCACAGAACTATGAATATGTTGGCGTTGTGCTTCCCTACACACCCTATTGCAGTGATTTCTTATCGCGACATATTTTTGTAGGTTAGAGGCATCGGGCTTAATTTTATATGTAAACTTAGCTGCCGCTTTTTTGTGTATCAGTTGTTTAATGTTTTCAGTGAGCCAAGGTGAGGGACGGTGTTTTAGTTTTACAGGTCGCATTGGTGCATGCTTGTCATAGAGCAGTATAATTTGGTTTGTGAAAATGTCGACCTTTTCATCTACAGATTCTGAGTTGATCAGATGAGACCAGTCGATATCTCTGGTATCTCTACAAAGCTCATCGGTGTTAATGCCACCAAAATTGCGCTGCAATAGAACTTTAGACTTAATCTTAGGAGTACGGATTTTGTAGGAGATGAAAAGCAAGTCATGGTAAGAGAACATGTCTGCAGGGTATTGCCCGTGCATGGTGACATGTTCTCTTGAAGAAACCATAATTAAATCAAGAAGAGAAGGCGAAGAATTTGGGAAATGATGAGTCGCGCTTGTAGGAAGAATTGACATATTACAAGCTATAGAAGTGGAAAGAAGAGAAGAAGAGCGGGAATCATTTTTAAGGAGACAGGTATTAAAATCGCCCATTATGATTGTGTGACTGTAAGAGGGCACAAGATTAACCAGTAGGGTTTCGAAACTAGAAAAATAATCTATACGTAATGAAGGACAGTAATAAACGCCGAGTAGGACTTTGGTGTGGTTTAATAATACTTCTAGAAATAGATGTTCGCCGGCATTAGGAGGCGGTGGCTGTGCAGACATGCCTACAATAGTGTAAGGAATATATGAGCGTAGATATATGGCATGGATTCTTATCGCAATACATTGTGCCGAGTGTTGTGTGTTTAATCCCGTCCTGTGATCCACACGCGGGTTGGTATAGAGTTTGATGTCCAGTTTTCCGTCTCGTCACAAAGATTCTATTTGAGTCGTGTTTTTTTTAGTGGCTTCTTACGACACCTCTTACTTACCTTTATATTTTTAATCGCGACCACACCTCAGCTGGATATCTTATATAATAGTTTCTAATAATATAATATTTCGAAACGAAATTCCAATCCCCATCTAACCACATATGGTCTACTTATACCCAAAACCAACTACTTATAGATAATATACCTAAATATATTTCGTGCGGCGGATCAATGTTGACCTAATAACACAATTTACCAGATAGGTTGAGAACCCCATTGTAATATTAACTCGTTCCCGACCCTTCCTAGTTGCGGATCACTTTACTATTTAAAATAACATTTTCGTTTCTCAGTGCTTTCTTTGCCGGTTTCATTCTTTCTCATCATTTCTCTGCAAAATAATTTCATCATTTTGGGTTTAAGACGATTCTTGCGGTTTGCATTGTAGCTGTGTTGATTAATAATTGTTTGCTGCAGTTAATTATTACAGGAACAGCGATTTTTGGAACAATTATTTAATGATTGTAAAAGCACTAGCGTAGCGTAACTCCCTTTGATTACAAAGTGGAGAATGGAGATACCAAGAGGCTTCTTTGCAAATGATATCGGGCTCAAATTCACGGGCGTCGCGCACTTTTCAAAGTTATGTGCATATTAATTTGCTAAATATTAAAGCTTGCTCTTGTGTACAAAGTACGATCTGAAAAGTACACCCTTTGAACAAAATCAAGTCGGATTTAGGGGTATTTGAGTAATTCGGGACGTATATAAAAATATTCTGATGAATTGCGAACCTTTTTTGTTTTTTTTCACAATTAACGATACAGGAATTAATACCAAGGCAAGAGCCACCTAAAAAGTGCCCACTTATACCGATAGCTACATTACTCCCTATCATATTACAGTAATATATTGTAAGTGTTTTCATAATGCGCCTACTAAATTCACTACAGCACAAATTAACACTATACCACCCTTTCAAACTCTTTCTTTTTTCAATTGATTTCCGGCCATTGGCAATATTGAGGACCCTTTTAGCCACCTCTGTCCACAGAGACTACAAAAGCATTTTTGTCCAAACAGATTTTGCACCTCTGAGAGATGGTCTGAAAACGGTAATAATCACTCACTTTGGGACTCGATTTTAACCTCTCTTAATAGATCTAAGTGCCCAGTAATCAAGTTAAAAGGTCACAACTCAATATTATGTCAAAAGCATTCTGTAAAATTAATTACTCCACGTTCATTTTTATCGGCAATCGCTTTTTTAATTAACTCGACTTCGATTTGATAAACTATAGTACCTGTTACTACTTTGTCCTTTTGTGAGCGAGCAACGACGAAATATATTTTACTTTTAACAAAATTGGACAGTAAGAAAAGCTACTAGTCGCAAGAAGCTGAAATTTGGCATATATTTTCCTTGGGACTGTAAGGGTGCATTAATAAAGGATTACTTGAAATCCTCATGGAGTTGGGCAGAAACGTTTAAATTTAAAACAAATGTGCAGACGTTGCTACGAGCATTCTCTAGTTTAAAAAATCTACAGCATACTTCCTTACCTGCCTGACTGCCTCCGTGGTCCAGTGGATAGCGTATGCGACTGTTGATCGGAGGTCCCGGGTTCGATTCTCGGGTCGGGCAAAAGTGTTACTGGGTTTTTCCAAAGTCTCAGTAGCAGCACGGAGTCTGGTGATGTGCCCGGTAACGGCAATAGGCTCGCCCCCAATTACGTGGGACTTAAAAAAAAAACATGGCGAAATGTGGGTGTAATATTGCACCTCTGCCTACCCTCTCGGGGATATAGGCGTGAGTCTATCAAAATAAGAAATCCTTACCTAAGACCCTTATTAAACTACAGTACAGAACATTTTCTAGAGCACTCTCTTCAACAACTTTTACGCCGTATTTGTCTGAACAACTAAACTATATGGGTCTGCGTAAACATTATTATTTAATTAAGCAGCTCTGACTTGAACCTGCGGTGAGACAGGTGCGATAAATAAACGGATAATCTGTTACTGTAATTATGTTATACTAGCTGTTGTCCGCAGCTTCGCACGCGGATTACAGACAAAACTAAATGTTAGAACTCAGATTTCTATTAAAATTAAACTACAGTTTTAGGAGTTTATCGCGATGTATTCGTTTAATTCAGATTACATTTCATACAAGGCAAATGATCTAGAAACTACATTTCATTTTACTATCTGACATTTCGATTACTTAATAGGAATCGTGGTCACGGAAGACTGAGATGACATTTGTCTTAGTCTTGAGTGTAAAAGTTATCTCAAGCCACTCAAGCACTGTTATTTAATTTCAATGTGTAACATTCGCGTATACTCAATAAAATACTCAGATTTGTATAAATAGCTTCAGAAATTATGTTTTCTCTAACCTAGTGAAGTGACAGACTGCTATGTAGAGAGTCTCGGGTTGAAACAGTTGACTTTAAGTACAGTTTTTTCGTATTTAAATTAAATTGTTTATTGTTAAACGGCAAAGAAAACTCGTGAAAATTTAATGTACAGGATTAATATCCTTATACAACTCATAACCATCTATATCAACCTCATAAAGTTTTACTTGTTAATAACCTACTAGAATATGCCTGCGCCTCCATCCGCCTAAATTATCCGCTAAGACCTTCCTCAGGAATCACACTATTTATTGGTTAAAGCCGTACAAAAATCAGTTCATTCGTTTCTGAGTTTATCGCGTTTATACAAATAGTCAGGTAGAAAACGGGACTGCATATTTTTATTATATGAATAGATTTAAAGATTCAAGGCAAAATCGTAATAAAAAGGTAAAACGTTCAATAAACATACACATACACATCATATAAAACAACCATCCTTTATCATTAGAATTTCAACTATCAACCAAAATATTCCAAAATCAACCGCAGGCAATACAATATATAAATTCTCCACAAAATGTTCCGAATGCCTTATCTGAAGCAAAAATACTTGGAAACGTTACTAAAGAAAAGTTACTTTGGGAGTTCTTTGAGTATTTTGTATAAGTTAAATTGAAATAAGTTACAAATAAGGCATCGGAGATACAAGTGAAGTTTGTGTGTTCTCTGATATGATATTTGTGATGTACATTTGTAGCGGGGGAAAGAGATGGAAAGCTCTTTCTTATTGTTTGAGCAGGAGGCTAATAGTTTACCTGATAGCAAAATGTATAAAAGTGTCGAGTCGCTAGCATATTAACTAAGCCACATTCCTAGTCATCATTTATTCATTTATTTATTTATTTGGAGGTCCAACAGCTTATTACAATTTGAGTTACAGTTTCAGTAAGTACCAGATAGCCAATTACAGGTCCCCGCGTTTAAAGTTACATAAAAGATACACACATATTCTAATACAATATAGGTAAAGCAATCACATTAGCACAATTTAATTAGCAATCACATTATTACAATTTCTATACAATCAGCAAGCTAAGCTCAGCTAGCAATATAGCAGTCTAAGTAAAGAATTGTTTACTCATTCGTCGTCTCGCCATTGGAATACTAGTGTAAAATAAGTCCAAATCCAGATCTTTAGCAATTGAGTTAAAGCTATTGCTCGCTCGATTAAGGAAAGAGTTTTGTCGATAATTAGAAGAAGATGTAGGCACATATAAGGGTTTTGCAGATCTTAGCAGCTTGGGTGGTACATTAAGGTTTAGTTTCTGCAATAATTCCGGACACTTAATATTGTTTGAGGCAATCTTGAGAATATAACAGACGTCAGCAATATTTCGTCTATTAGAAAGGGTCAACAGGTGAAACTTCTTACATATATTCAGATATTGACTCGTTTTGAATGGTATTTGTAGCCGATAGTATATGTACTTAATAAATTTAACTTGTATTCTCTCAATTCTCATAACGTACGTGTCGTAACGCGGATTCCATATCTGCGAAGCATATTCTAATATGCTTCTGACAAAAGTGCAGTAGAGAATCTTCCAAGTTTTAGCATTCTTAAAATAAAAAGATGATCGCATAATAAAACCAAGAGCCTTGGATGCCTTAGCGACTATGTCATCTATATGCTTGTCATAGAGTAGTTTTGAATCATGAATAACACCCAAGTCGCGAACAGATTCATTTCTAGGTAAATAGTGGCCTTTTATCATGTATTGGAATGCTAAGTTATCCTTTTTTCGACTATACGTTACTATGGAGCACTTAGAGGGGTTGAGGTCGAGTTTGTTAATGTAGCAGTAATGATCGAGGCGTGAGAGTGATCATCGTCATCATTATCAGCCATGTATACAATCTCTCCCACTGCCATAGTCCATCAGCCTAGCCAAGTGCGAGTTGGCAGACTTCACGTGACTTTAGAGAACAATATGGAGAACTCTCAGACATGCAGGTTTCCTCATGATGTTTTCCTTCACCGTTTAGCAAGCGATTGTCAACAATTTAATATGCACATAACTACTAAAAGTCATTGGTGCGCGCCGCGGATTCGAACCCGTGACCCTCTGCGTAGCAATCCGTCGGTCTCTCCACTAGACCATCGCTTCCGTTCTATTTCTACATTCCCAGTAATATTTAAATGATAATCAAATGTTTTAAACTGCACCGCCTTAAACATTGTAGTAAGTTTACATATGGTCTAGCAAATAATCCTTTCATCCTATTCATACAAAACATCATACAAACTCACTTCACCGAAATCTATTGAGAACCATTCAAACAAAAGTAATACTGATGTATTAAACAAACGCGTTGGGTTTGTTATGTGAATAAATAAAGACGATTCCCTAGTGTTGAGTAACTGGTAAATCATACCTACCTACTTAGATTATAATAATACTTTACCACATACACACAAAACCATATAGTCGTTAAATAAACAAATCTTGTACTATGGGTACTAGACAATGGATAGACATACATAAGTACATACTTTTTGTAAATACTTACATATTATACATAGGAAGGAAAAGTAGTCAAAAACCACGATTCGGCGAAGACCTTATTTAGAGAGGCCTTACAGTATTTCAATAACTGACTGCACGATTGGCGTAGTGGTTTAAGCGGCCGCCTCGCTGCTTGACACTGTACCGAGTGTTGTGGGTTCGATCCCCACACGAGACTACCCTTTGTGTGATCCACAAATTGTTGTTTCGAGTCTGGGTGTTCATTGTGTCCGTTAGTTGTATTTTTGTTAAGTCCCCCGCGACACAGGATTTGGTCCTAGTGCGGGAGTTGTCTTTTTAAAAAGAAAAAAGAAAAGACATAATTATTATGTGTTATTAGAAAATATAACAGCCAAATGGAGAGACCGACAGACTGCTACGCATAAGATCTCGGGTTCGAATCCACGGCATGCACCAATGACTTTTTGAAGTTAAATGCGTTTTAAATTGTTAATTATATATCGTTTGCTTCACGGTGAAGGAAAACATCGTGAGGAAAGCTGCACGTCTGAGAGTTCTCCACAAAGTTCTTGAAAAACATGTGAAGTCTGCCAACCCGCACGTGACCGCCGTGGTGAGCTATGGCCTTACCCTTCTTATAGTGAGAAGAGGCCCGAGCGTAGTGTATATACAGGGCCGATGATGATGATGACCACTTGCTTTGCTTGCTTTGTTTTTTATATTTTTCTTAGTTGCTTCTTATCACACCCATGGCATAAAATACGTTGCTCTCATATTGTATTTTTAATCCCTCACCACACGGATAATCAGTTTAGTAATTTAGTACTAAAATGGTAATATCAAACAAATTCTCATTCACATGATTAATACTAGTAAGAATTCGGAAAACTTCGGTTAATTTCGGTTTATTTCGTTGAAGTTACATCAAAGGAGACTGTATTTTCATTGTCTTTGAGCGGAGACAAGAGGAATCAGATTTATTAGCTTCGTAAGTCCATCAATTTGGGCTGAAGTAACTTTGTTACGAGTTACCGGACTATTTCGTTGTAGGCTCTCTTACTACCTTTTCGGTGGCGGCGCATAACTTTACGTTAAGTGGGGTCTTGGATTACTAGATTGGTAAGGTTTCTGTAAATAGTGTTAGAACTTCTTGCTTGAGAATGGATAGATTATTTTTATTAATTTTTATTAAAAAGACAACACCCAACTATAGTTAAATCCTGCGTTGTGTGGGACTTTACAAACATGCAACCAAAAAGATACAACTAACACACACCCAGACACGAACCAACAATTTACGGATGTCACGAAGTGTTGTCTCTAGAGGCAATCGAATCCACAACACTTAGCGCAGAGTGAGCCGGGGAGGCGACCGCATGAACCACTTCGCCAAATAGTGCAGTCAGGAAATTAAGTTCAGCAATGTGCTTCGAAATGTTGTATGATGTAGTACTTAAAAAAGTAGGTGAACGGAATGAACAATGAATCGATATCCATAAAGAATATTATATCGTACAACCACTGTTAGAAACAAACCAAGTATTCAATTCATGTACTCAAGTTGATGAACTATGGAAAAAGCGTTTTATCTACCAAAATATGCCTTTATACTCTGGCGGTAACTGCCAGTGAACTCTTTTATTAAAGGCCACTATCCCAATTCATTGTGGTGGTCATGAGAAAAATTCAATTCAAACGTGTGAAATTCAAGTAATCATAACATCACATGAATGTGTATTTTCGTCCAACGATTCTTATTCTATACCAAATACAGATCACAATGATATTAAAAGAGGAGAATGCTCCGTACAATGCATTAAGATTATTCGCAAGCATTTACTTTACGCGTTTCCTCCGAAAAAGAATTTAATTTGACCAGTACAGTGACAATGATGAATGGTAGAAACGAGAATAATCGAAAGTAGAATATAGTAATTTATTAGTAGAAACGTCTTGATTTTGGAAGATAAATAGAGTGTTATTAAGTTATCTTGAATAGTTGTAACATTCGCCTGGATGTGATTGTAGGGTGCCAGATTATATTGTTATTCTAATGGTTTACGATGATGGAGATTTACTTAAAAAAGACACATATAATGAATTAATGAAAAAGATCAAAACGTTTACAATTTAAATTTAGTCTGTAATAAATGTATATAAGCTTCAATAATTTCGGTAAAAATAGTATACAAACCAAAAGATGATAAGACAGTACACGAGTCAACAACAGTCTGATAAGTAGGCGACTGGTAATTTATCTTAATATATAAAATCCTTGCGTTACTGACTGACTGACAGACACGCTACAGCCGAAACTATTGGGCGCAGGCAGCTGAAATTTGGCATGTGTGTTCCTTGGGGACCGTAGGGGTGCACTAAGAAGGGATTGCTCGAAATTCCCACGGGATCGGCCAAAACGGATAAATTTTAAAAAAATGCAGGCGTAGCTGCTGGCGTCCTCTAGTCTATCAATATGAATACCAGAGAAAACACATCACATCACATCACATAGACTCACGCCTGTTTCCCCGAAGGGGTAGGCAGAGGCATATTAAACGCCCACTTTTCGCCAGTGTTTTGATCCCACGTAATAGGTGGCGAGCCTATTGCCGCTTATCGGGATATTTTGTTTGCCAGAGCCTCGTCCGTTGATCGGCAGGTGCACCACTTGCAGGTGAGGTTGGCTTGGGACCCTAAGTTCTTGGCGGGAACCCTGTGCACCCTGTATGTTACCAAATAAAACAGTAAAATATGTAAATTTTTAGGTGATGCTAAATTCCAGAGACACATATATCCGTAATACTGTGACCATGAACGTGGCTGGTGTGCAATTAGAGGTATGCATACAAGTGTATAAATGATCTTTAAAGTTTTGTAGGTAATTTCATTACACATAACAACATTTTCATTCCATTTCAAACACCAGCTAATAAATAATCAACTTTTTAATACCACGGCATACCATAGTGGAAAAATTCCGGTTACCATATTCATACAAGACTTCGGCAAGCTAGTTAAAATATGAAACTTGAAAACTCCCATCATAAAAGTTTAAATTTCAATTTAGGAATTCAACATGGCTACTCTATCCGTTTGAAAGCCACCAAAGAGTTTTAACGAGTACATGTTAAAAATAGCTCTTTGGTCGCTTCAAGTTATTTTAATCTGTTATTGCACTTTGCTTTACATTGTGTCTGTAATGTTATGCCTTTCGGTACTAATGGTACCAGTTGAAAATTGAGTGGCTTTTACTATTTGGGTAAAGCAACTATTTTAAAATGTTTTTGTAGAATGTTTTTTTTCACAATAAAGTGTTCTGGAAAACGAAAATCACGAAAATGGCTGAACCGATCGCAATAATTGTTTTTCGTGTTGCTCGCCATAATATTGGGGTGATTTAGGGAAAAATAAAAGGAGGAAACCCCAAAAGAGCGGCAGAAAACTCAAAAAGGCGAAATGGGTAATTTAATAAGATGGGTATTACTCTGTATGAAAATTGTCATTATCTTCATTTGATAGGACGATGGCTATTTGTTAAGCTTGTCTTTCATAACATACATATAAAATTCTTGTGTTATTTACTGACTTACAGACACAGCCAAAACTACTGGACGTAATAAGCTGTTTGGCATTTATGTTCCTTGGAGTGTAGGGGAGCTCTAAGAGAGGCTTTTTGGACATTTCCACTGTAAAGGGGTAAAATAGTCCTACATTGGTGGAGCCCTGGGCGAAGAATTGTACTTTATATTTCCAATTCTCGCTCAATTTAAAAAAGATATCCCCAAAAAGTTTTTACTCGCGTAACTTCCAAACGACTACACCAAAGTGGATAAATATTTCTTTTATGTGTTCGTTATTGGCAGGCGAAAGTTTTTATGAAAATTATAAGAAAAATTATATGGCGGTACGAAGTTTGCCGGGTCAGCTAGTATGTAATAAAAGCCAAATTCTACGCGTCAATAGCATTTTTAACCTTTTCATTAATCACCGAAATATTCGTATGAATGAACTCAAAATGAAAAGACTGTCTTTTCAAACGTTTCTGAGTGTAATTAGGTCGGCAAATAAACCAGGCGATTCGTTTAAAAAAACCGAGGTCAGCCCAATTATAAACGCAATAAAAGGAAAATTAAGAGTTTGCCAAATTAGGAGAAAAAAAATTGGGATTTTTATTAGATCATTTGTTTTACTGAATTGTGTGTACGTTGGTTTAATCTAGCATAAGCGTTGGTGGAATTATTCGTAACGGATTTTAGACGCTGCGTAGCTTTTGTGTGAATCTACAAAAGAGTATTGTTATATTAATTTTATTAACAGTATTTATCTTTTTCATAAAATATGTCAGTCTTGGATTTCGTATTATCCGTGTTCAGTCCGTTTTATTTCGTGGGTGTCGTAACAGGCGATTAATGAAAATGAAAAATGAAGTAAATAGTTTATTTGCGGAGAAACGAATATCTCACAATCCTAAGCCAAACCTGAAAACGTGGCATAAAACAGAAAAGAATGGCGCAACATGTTGAAGGCTAAGATACACTTCAGTTCGCTGAGCCAGTGAGGTAAGTAAGTATACCAACCCTGGCTAGCGTGGTATAGTAGGCCAAATCATCCTGTTAAATCACAATGCTATAGTAACGCATGTCAGGAGAGACCTATGTCCAGCAATGGACTGAAGGCAGTAAAAAGTGATTACAAAGCTAACTTCTGAAGAAAATATATTACCACTGCCGTTGTTGTAATACACATTAAAAAATAGTACTACAGCCCGACCACAGGGAGCTAGTACAAGGAGATTTCACGCTCTAATTAAAACTAGACTCCAACGTGTTTTATAACTACGTGACTGGTGAGAGGCCGGGAATCGGCCGCGTCAAAAAAGTGCCTGACTGGCGAGAGGCCGGAAATCGGTCGATCGTTATAATCGCATTTTTTATTTCCTTATTTATTTTCAGCAGTTTTATGATTAAAGTGTATAATTACGTAAGGATATTTATATACCAATCTGTAGGAAACTTTATGAAGAATCTAAATATATATATATATATATGTTAGCAGAAATTCATAAAAATCAACGAGTAATCAACAACAGAATGGAGGCCCCCCGTGCGGGTTACCCCGCGCGCAGGGCCCGCCAGACGCGGGGGGCGGCAGTATGCAAGTAGCGCCACGTGACTGGATAAGCGTTCAAAATAAGAGAAAGGGTACTGATACCGCAGAAGGGACAACTGGGCTCTCATACTCGGGTTAAAATGTTACAGATAACAATCAAAATAACCCATTGACCTTAAAACGGACGACGGCCTTTCACTTTGAACTTGTGTGACAAGTTTTAAAGTCAGATGATACGGAATCTTGTTTTAAAGAAACATTTGAATTCATATGAGTATAATGTTAATATTATGCTGAAATTCGAATCAAAACGATCTGCAATAAACACTTACTCACGCTGCATTTGTTGCGGTTCGATTACAAAACACCTATTTGTGCCTTTTAATCGTTTCATTCGGGGTGCATAGGGTTCCCACCAAAAACTTAGGGTCCCAAGCCAACCTCACCTGCAAGTGGTGCACCTGCCGATCAACTGACGAGGCTCTGGCAAACAAAATATCCCGATAAGCGGCAATAGGCTCGCCACATATTAAGTGGGATCAAAACACTGGCGAAAAGTGGGCGTTTAATATGCCTCTGCCTACCCCTTCGGAGAAACAGGCGTGAGTCTATGTATGTATGTAATCGTTTCATTTTGTTCCAGTACATTGCTTCGAGTTGGACATTGAATTCAATGGCGCTTTCAACGGTTTCATTGAATGCATTTGGAATTACGCTGGCGAAACACAGTAAACACATGTTTATTTCCTGGACGAAGTAATTTTAATAGGAAAACTGGATTTGAGCAGAAAAATATTTGGTAAAGACAAATATTTGTTTTTTACACAATGTTTGTATAATTGTAGCAATCTTGGTAAATATCATCAGTAAACTATGGAGTAAACTGTGTGTAATTTTTCTGTGTTTCGTCGTAACTTACGACGCTGGATCATGAAGATGTTCATAGACGAGCATATGACGACTTACCTGCAACAAAGAAATACATAGAATTAGTAAAAAAGTTAAATTAGTATCTAATGCGTATCCTAGAAACTACGTCGTTGATTCTGCGTCGTTTTGAGGTTTTGCGTTACCTAGTACTTATAAAAGTAACATTGAGAACGTTGTCAGTCAATGATTCTCTTTAAATTATTATATACTAACTGTTCCCACAGCACCATCCTCGTTTTTTTCAGCATCACGGCAACAGTACCACCTACTGAGTCAAACTATATATAGACCTACCAAGTCCTCCATCTTTCAGTTGAAGTCCCATTCAAACCAGTTCAGCCATTCCAGAGATTACCAAAAAACAAACTAAAATAAAGACAAACAATTAAAGAAATAATATGTTTATGACTTGATATCGTAAACTTAATCTATGCACTTGATAAAACAGTAGTTTTCAAATCACAGACATGCATTTTAATTTAATTTATACTTATGTATTGATAATAATAGGATATAAATAGGATCTGTAAGGATTAATATTACTTAATTTATAACTAAAACACCTTCAATCTTCTTTTTATATAAACGAAAATTCATAAGTGGAATAGACAAACATTACCATCGCTCCCCCACCTATACATAGATATAGCTACCTTTTTCTAAGAATATTTGTAGAAAACCCTTTCCTCTTATTTCCGAACATACAATTCGAGTGATATTGTAACCTTTTTCAACAGAAGCCCGCTTACAACATGAAAGCGAGACCACAAAATTAGATAATAGAAAAACTTCCCCTATCCAAGAATCCGTAAAGAATTCTGTCCCATTTTCTGTCTTACATATTTATTTATTTTACACTTTATTGTACACAATTAAAATACATCTTAAGAAATCTTATGACTAAATAGAGTACAAAGGGCGGCCTTATCGCTGAAAGCGGTTTCTACCAGACAACCTGTGGATGGATATATTATTGGTCCATAATACATAATGTCTTGAATAATATTATTACATTTATATTATATTGAAAAAAATTTTTTTATTCAGTAGGTACCTACTAGCTGATGCCCGCGTTAATTTCTCTATTTTGACGTTATCTATCAGTTTAAATGAAAATTGTGTAGTTTTGTTGACACGTTGGATCGCTAAATGTTTCTAAGATAATTTTACAGTTTATGAATCAAACAAAGTGTTGTCTCGTATGGCGGTGGAACCCACAACATTCGGCGCAATGTCAAGTCGCGAGGCTACTGTTTAAACTACTACGCCAACAGAGCAGATGATCCCAATTTGGATTCCTTCCTACAACATCATTGAATGTATCTAAAAGGAATGTTTCCAAATTCTAAGCTACAATTCTTGGCAACCTGTGCTTTTGGCAAATCATTCATTTCAGTAACGAAGTGTACATGGTTCTATCGTGTGAAAACGTGCTAGCAGACTAGACGTGCTGGCAGCAAGCCAAACTCTTAATAATAGCACGTATGTACAACCTAATTGTGCATTATATTTTGGTGGTTATGAGATTTAATATCTTCGTGACAAACGATGAAGAATTTTATGAGAAAATACGTTGGGTGACATCAAAAAGAGAAATCAGTTCCGGCAGTCATGAAGATCTTTGACAGTTGCTTTACTCAGTCCTTTGAATGTATTGATACTGTTCCAAGCGATGGAATATCGCTTTCCGTTTGGATCGTGGAGTTAAGCGCTGTGGAAAGTTACTATTTTATCAAACCGGGTTAGACTAGTCATAAACGGACCTCGGGCTCTAAGATGAAAAGTCTTGGATAGAACTGGCACAATACTAGGACGAAGATGAATATGATGTATCTTATTGCCATAGTTGGCAGGCGATTGGCGATCCCAGTGGTGTATGGCTTTGATGCTAGGCGCTGCTGCCCATCTAGCATCTTTCGGTTTGCTTCCAACCAGTTCTGGATAGTTTGACAACTTCTTTCGGTTGTTTGTATCTTTTCCAGTTGATAGTATGGTCATCACGTTATTATTGTATCAAAACAAGCTCAGTAATTTTGAACAAACGTGTAATAAACATCCAATGAAATTCCTCACAAATTTAAATAATTTTCAATATTCGTATGACTCTTGGTACATCACAGTATCACAACTTTACACAGCCAAAAATCCTTGAAATAAAATTTCTGAGAGCTAAAAGTGATCCTCTAATTTCAAGGTCAAAAGTTCCACAAAGTTTTTACTTTCAGTTTCATCCCTCAGATAGTTATAACGGTTGAGCGTTTGATCGATTTATCGAATCTGGCATCACATTATTGCCTTTTTAGTATCGGGTTTCTGTACTTTCTCGTATTTAGGGTATTGATAGCGGACGGGTTTTTATGCAAATTCTCTTATTTGTTGTTTGAATATAATGTACGAAAAGATTTTAATAGGTTCTTTTATTGTTGTTGTACTTTTAAAATAAATTTCACATACATATATAAATTCTAAGTCTATAAAAATAAACTATAGGTTTCTCTAATAACATATTATGTAAGATTCATAGAGCTGAGCACGGGCCTCTCATCACTATGAGGACGGTTAGATTATATTATGCCAACGTGCTGGCCAAGTACTGGTAAGCAGAATAAACATGTCTTTCTAGAACATTATTATATAGGGAGCTCTCAAATGACAGTTTCCTCGAGATGTTTTCCTTCACCGTTAAGCAAGCGATAATTAACAATTTTTTGACAGGCTCCAGGTGATTTTTAATAACTCACGTGTTTCATCGAATGACGCAACCCGTTCCTTTACTGATCGTTTCGTTACTAAAACTGAAGCTACTGAGCAGCTCAGGTATGGGGAGTAAGGGGAAGTTTACAAAACTTAAAAACTAACATTCGTCCGGAGCCTGTGCGGCTACACGTTCACGGTAATGTTATAAAAATGTAACGTCCATACTTAAAGGTTAACACACATTTCGTAAGCCCGTAGTACGCACCTTGAGCTTGACTCTCTGCGTAGCAGTATTTTAAGCTCTCGTCTAGCCTAGTAGCTGCCTACTACTAAATACCAAACTACTACTGAACATTCATGATTTCAGAAAATTCGACTGTCAAGGGCTATGTACTGAATCACTGGTATCGGTTTTCGATACGCTGTTCCTTACATCATCATCGGCCCTGTATATATACTGTCCCACTGCTGGGCACGGGCCTCCTCTCACTATGGAAGGGTAAGGCCATAGTCCACCACGCTGGTCAAGTGCGGATTGGCAGACTTCACATGTCTTTCGAAAACATTATGGAGAAATCTCAGACATGCAGGCAACCTCACAAGGTTTTCCTTCACCGTTCAGCAAGCGATAATTAATAACATAATACGCACATAACTTCGAAAAGTCATTCGTGCGCGCCAAGGATTCGAACCCGAGAGCCTCTGCGTAGCAGTCCATCGGTCTATCCACTAGGCTATAGTCTGCCTACACGTCCCCCGTTCCTAAAAACCCAGTATATAATTTTAGAAGTAATAGGAGTATAGGTAGAACTCCGAAATTACATAGATAGTGCTTATATACTTCGTTCTTAGCTCGACATCAGAATATCTGTGGATTTCCTCTTTTATCGAAACTACACTTCTATTAGGGAGTTTAAAAATACAGGTGTATTTTCAAACTCTTTATCTACACATTTTGTTAATCCTAGCTGTAATGTTGTCGTACAAGTGCTACAAACGTGATACCAGTAAAGCTCAACTTTATCACAAAAGAACGAATCCGAGTGCATTCAGGAAATTGAGCACCATTTGAATTCGAACTACTTTGTAGAACGTTACTGAATGGTCCTTGAAACGTTATATAAATGGAGTTTTCTTGTTGTAGGATGGGCAGTGTTCACGGTATTGTAATGTTCGTGATATCTTGATGTATTAATCCAGTGTTCCTTACGAAAGGTGCAGAAAAGTAGTATTAAAAGTATTTAAATTATTAGAGACTAGTTCATCCACATTGCCAGTATCGTTATCTCCTGTGTAACCAGGCTCAGCAGCAGTGACCATTGAAGAAAAATCAAACTATCTTTGAACCCGTAACGAATTTAATCAAAAGTATTTTGAAGCACCACTGACATGCACATTAATGCCAGAGTAAGGCATTAAATGGATTTAACTGATTATATTCTGCTTCATATCAAATTATTTAGTTGAAGGTGATTAGAAGGAAGACGATTTGCGGGGCTAGTTCATGGCAAATTGAAGGCAATATTCTTTTAATACATACAAGAAAATAACATCAAATTCAGTTCAGTTGTATAGCAGTAAAATATAAATAAAACACTCAAAATATCCATAATAACTTGAAATAACTTTGATATACTAAAGTAAGCAAGTATCGTTACTTGTTATTAAACTTACGGCTTAGCTCGGATTATAGTAACTTACTTACTTTGTGTTTTATTTCAGTAAAGTAGATTAACTTAAGTTCTTTCTGAACTTTCTTTGGAGCGCTGAAGTAATAGCTTTTTTTAATCATCATAGATGTACTTGTATAAAATCGGGTGTCCTGACTAACGCGTCATCGCAGACCCTTAAATACTAAAGCTAGAACCATGAAATTTAGACGATGACTTTAAACATATTATTTTATAATCTCCCACTAAGGAACAATTTGTCATATTCCTCTCCGAAGTGGGTAAAATAGGAGGCTTAAATTGGTTTGAAAATCCTCAAATGGCTTCCTTCCTTTAATGTTATTGAAATATATATCTTAAGTCATATCCGTTTTGTACAATAATCGTGCTGAGTTAATTTGTAGTAATCAAGAAGAACTAATACCAAGTAAATGAGGCCACGTAATAGCTATTAAACAATATCGGTAAGTAACGAGTACTTTGCTGTGAAATAATCTGTATTACGAGTGATATAATCTTACTTTTTACACCCATTCATCAATGTCAGATAAAGTGTAACTTATCGAAAATGGAGCCTGTTAATGCATTCCCGTTGTGTAACTGTGTAACCGGTATTAACGGTGTGTTAACTTGCGACAATATCACGTTAGAGATTATCTAGACAGACATATCGAATATATAATATACTGATTTTACCCACGACTTCGACTTCGACAAAAGTCGTTACGGTAAGTCAGTATCCTCAAATAAACTGATACTGGTCTAAGCCATGGCTTATCGCTAACCCTTTGGGTTACGGAGGTCTGACGGCAGTCACTCTATGGAAAAGCTGATATTCTGTCGTATCTGAAGATCTTTAACAGTCGTTAAAGGGAGTCAGTACCTATAATCAAACTGACACTAAACTAAACCATGGAATGTAGTTATTTACGTCAGTTTGTAAAGTCCTCCTCGATTCAACATTTATTCCTAATATTAGAGCTGTTTTATGACCATAAAAATAAATTTATTTTTCATTTTCCTACGGGATATATACCACGTACCTTTTTTTCGATTAATCGATATTTCGGCATTGTTACAAGCGCCATGTCATGGAAGTCTTAAATAATAATGCAACCGTAGAAAAATCTAGTATTTTTATAAGCCTTCAAAAACTTTTTCAGTCCGGAACAAAATTGTCAACTCAAATAATTATAAAGTTGCAGTACACAATTTCAGTGAGGAACTGTTAAAGTAGTTCGTTATAATTGGATTTTTTAATTATTTTTAGGTTGTGTTTTAAACTACGAAAATGACAATCAAGCTACGCTTGAGGCAGCGATAGCCTTGTGTACACCAACATGCTGCCGTTCTGAGTTATCAATTTCTGTGTGTTGTGCAATGAATTACACATCAGGCGGTCATATTTCTACGTGGTGCTCTTTGCAATCATTGCTAAAGTTGTCGATCTATTATGGAACAAAAATTGTCGCATTTCCAATAAGTACCATATTTTATTCAGAATTTGATTTTCCAGTAAAATAGTGTTCGTTTTACCTCTAATATTTCAAAACAAGAGACATATTAAACATACAAAATGTAATTCTAAACAAAACAACTTATGAATATGAAATAAGTTCTGAAACTGAATTAAAGGTAACATACAAAACGGTATTGTTTAACGTTGAAAGACGAAACGTTAATGTAACAATACATTGTAAGCTTGTGAATGCGTATGTTGTTAGATAAAAAGTTAATGTGAAAAAGTAGGTGTGAGTTTTATTGCTTACACATAACTCTTTTATCATTATAATTTATACCCTTTCTTTTTATTTGAAAAAGACAACTTCTACACTAGGATATCCTGAATCCCGGGGGAATTTACAAAAATGTAATTAATGGACACAATGAACACCCAGACTCGAAACATCAATTTATTTAAGGATCACGCATAGTGTTGTCTCGTGTGCGAATCGAACCCGCAACACTCTGCGCAGTTTAAGCAGCGAGGCGGCTGCTTAAATCACTACGCCAACCGTGCAGTCAAAGTCATATTGCTTGTCTATGCTAGACATTTTATCTTATACTGTATATACAAAGGGCTATTTGGCACAAAAGATAAGCATTACTATTAAACGAGGCAATGCTGCCAGTCTTTTGGGCACACTTCCGATTGACTGCGACGCGAATGATTCTCATGATGCCTTCTAAATTTTATTTTAAGAAACAAGTTGCTTTCCTTATGTAAGTTAATAGATAATTACTTTGATTCTCAGTAAGCATCGACAATAGCTAGGGATCAATATAATTTACATGTGCATACGTCAAACGGCCCAGAACTTGGAATAAACAAACATGACGGACAACGGTATTGTATCTGCGATTGCGTTTGACTGTCGACTATTGTGTTTGTCACAAGATCACAAGATGTATTAAAAGACGTATTAAATGCGCACCTATGTGGGAATTCGTCGAAAGCCGTCTTTGACACAAATATACTTTGTTTATTTGCTGAAGACTGGAACATAGACGATATTACATGTTTAGATCGGAATTTGATTTGATTTTGCAGTATGTATGTATATGTATGTATAATATGAATATCTAGGTAAATGTTCTATGGTACTCAGGTTATATACTCAGACCAACCTCATACCCAAAGAACATAGTGTTAAAATGCGGTAGAAACTGATCATTCCGACAAATAAAGCCAAACTAAGTCAGCCAGTCAGCAAAAAGATATTCGAAATTGTTGCAGCACCCTGCTGAATCTTTGGAGAAACCTGTTTGCTGCTGTAGATACTACTAAGCAGGCCACCGGTCAGCTAAGCGTAGATCCTCCTGATTATTTTATTATACAAAATACATACTGTACCAAGAATAAGTCCTGTATGTCCTGGGACTGTAAAAACTTACAATCAGTGTACGCAATGTTCATCCAAATTCGAATTAACAATTTGCGCATTGCACACATTTTCGTCCCATGTGGGGATCGAACCCATGACTCCAGAGCTACTATGGCGTCTCAGTTATGATTTTTGACTCGGAAACCTCTAATCAGTCGGTTACAGAACTGAGTTATACAAAATATCCTATTTTCTTATTCAAACAATCACGAACCTCTTCAGATAAAATTTCTTATTAAAACTCGTACCAATTCAAAGTACCGCACGAAATTTGATGTCTCTCGTATAATAAATGCTATGCTGGGATATAACTTTTCTTATCAAGATGAGTCAGAACGATTTTCATAGTCATTTAGGGTCGATCGATGGAAACCAAGATGAGGCGCGGCATTCGCCAAAACGGAGCTAAGCTAAGTATAGAACTCTATGACATGGGTGTGTTTTCATCAATATCTGTTTTATAAAGCTGAAGAGTTTGTTTGTTTTTTTTTTTTGGTTAAACGCGCTAATTTCAGGGGTTCGATGCAAAATTCTTTTTTGTGTTGAACAGCCCTTTTTGTTGTTGAAGATAATTATGAATAGAATCGGAAATAGGGTTCTCTTTGCTCTTTACGAGTTATAGCGAATCGCTCCTACAGGAAACAGCTGATAAAGTGAAGAGTAATATGTAGAATTCATAATATTCTATGGAGTTTATATGTATATCGAACCATTGTTTTTAGCGTAGCTAAGTAGTGGTCCAATATTTTCTTTACGCATACAAAAAAGGTGGAAGATGGTTATCGTCTTTTAAGAATATGGGTAGGTACATAAACATGCATACTGTAATATAATAATAATAATAATAATAATATTCTACCACGTACACACATCACCATCTAGTCCCAAGCTAAGCAGAGCTTGTGTTATGGGTACTAGATAATGGATAAACATACATATATACATATTTTTTTTTGTAAATACAAATATAAAACATTCTTGCGCTACTGACTGATTGTCCGACAATGTATAGCCAAAACTATAGGACGAAGGTTAAAATTTGCCATGTGTATGTTCCTGCAAGGCCGTGGAGGATGAAATTTACAATAAAATATCAAAGACAGCGAACGCTTGAAATGTTGGCTTTCAGGCGCCATAATACACAACTAAACACGTACAGATGTAAGCCGTCACGATTTACACGTATTTCAAATAACGTCACGTGCGAAACGATTCTCTAGTTACTATGTGCCTTTAAAAATTAAATACCCATTGGTAAAATATGTGTATTTCTCTTTTTTCAAATGAAAGCATTTCAAAGATCGCGTAAAGTATACAATTATATTTTTAATAGGTCATAATCATCCGACTGCTTTCCCGGAGATGATCCAGACACTCGCTACGCTAGTGGAGATACCAACGGACTGCCATTCAGAGGATATCGGGTTCAAATTCAAGACGCGCCCCGTTGACTTTTCGCAGTTATGTACATGTTGAATTGATAGTTATCACTTTCCTCGTGGCTCAGAGAGTCGTCGGCCCAACTGTCATAAAAATCTTTGTCATTCGTTACAGGCTGTCATTACCGCTGCATACTGTCTAAACCATGGAATATCGCCATTTTTTTGGGTCGCGGAGGTAAGACAGGCAGTCGCTCTGGGGAAAAGCTAATATGAAGTCAAACAGTAGACGGATCCTAGGTGAAAACCGTAATAACGCTAGAAAGATGATGTCCTAGATTTATTACTGAACATAGTAGTTCTACTCCACCTATCTCCGCTTTAAAATCGACCTTAGACGAACTAGAAGCCATTTTTCGGTGCGAATGAACGAAAAATGTTGTTAGTCTTGACCCAGTTTGATAGGTGTGGAGCTAACATTTACGATGTGACAATTTATCTTAGGTATTTTCTATCGACAGTTTTTAGTACAAGGTCGGTATTGATGCAATTTCAGGTAGTAAAAGATTACTTTTATTTGGAACTAGATGAGATCGTGGTTACCCCCGCGTTGTTTAAGGCTACTACTCCGTAGCCGTGATTCATAGAGTGATGTCATATAAAATAGCCTTCCTCAATAAATGGGCTATCAAACATAAAATAAAAATCCAAATCAGATCAATTACTGAAATTAGCGCGTTCAACCAAACAAGCAAACAAACTCTTCAGCTTTAATTAGTAATTATAGTATACATAAATTGATAATTATTATCGTTAGCTAAACAGTGAAGCCGTGTGGTGACGCATTAAAAAACAAAGTGTCGCTACGCCTTGTTATTCTGTGGTTATTGTAAGAGGTGTATAAAAAGCTATTAGTCTAACAATATTTATGGGTAGTAAAAAGAAAATTGCATACAACTTTTAAATATAACTTATGTATATTATTTCCTTAGGCCTTTAAATATTTCACGTAGGCAATCTCACAAAAAGTGACTCTCGACATATCTATAAAAAAGCACAATATATTTCCCTCATAAAATATCATCCCTAATAATAAGTGGGTACAGTTTCGCGATAAAAGTCTGACATTGGATTATGAAGTTGGTGTGAACGAAGTGGAACAGTCGTTCAGTCGAGATCGATAGTTGATAGCGAAGCGGCGATAGCCCAGTGTTATGTGTGTATTATACAATTTAATTATCGCTCGTCTAGCAATGTAGTCGGTAGATGGCAATAGGCTTGCCCCCTATTAAATTGGGACCGAAACATAACTGGCGAAGTGTGGGTGAGCAATACACCTCTGCCTACCCCTTCGGGGATATAGGTGTGAGACTATGTTGGATTACGAAGTTGGTGCGAACGAAGTCGAACAGTCTTTCAGTCGAGATCGATAGTCGATCGAGTAGCGAAACTTTTTGATGTCCGACCGAATTTAGATGGAATCCATCAAAGAATTATTGGAAACGATATAGGCCGGTTTTAAATAATAAGTAAGGTCTGTATTCAAAGGTTATTGAAGATTGGTTTATATAAAACATGAAGCAATATTTTATCATATTTAAATGAAAATGTGGAAATGTGATAGTTACATGGTGATATTTTATTGTTTACCAGACTTTGCCTGCGGCTTCGCACGCGTGAATCTAATACTAATATAAACTGCCGGACTCATAAACTGCATCAAAGTTCAGGATTACTTTGTAATGATTTATTTTTAATAAGTATGCAAACTTTTTAGATTAAATTATATAAATATGGAGAGACTGGCTCTTAATCTTAAAAAAAAGCAAAATTTTAAAATAGAACTGCAGTAAAACAAATGAATATAGCCGGGAAATAGTTATTTGTGCAACAAGAGAGCAAAGTTGTTTTTTGTTTCGAGTGCTGATTTTGAGTCCCTAATAAGCGAAGGATTCTATGATTGATTTACGAGCGTAGCGAGTGAATCAAAGTTAGAATCCTGAGCGTAGTGAGGGACTCAACAGCACGAGATGCAAAAATCCCGGATCCCAGGCTGCAAATGGGTTAACGCTAGAAAGATGATGAATACTTTGTATGGAGCTTATGTACAGTCTGTTTTTCTAGTAACCAAATCCTTGGATAGATTCAATATGATGACCAGCCGTAACGAAATCAAAACCCGGTGACCTAATAAGTCATCATCGGTAACAAAGCTTCAAAACATTCCCCTCAAAAGCGAACGCACTCAGGCACACCCATATATTTCATCATCTGCGTCCCACCGATATCAATTACCTTGCTCTCAGCAATAAAATATCAATTTGGCGGTATTTATTGTTCGTACGAGAGTAAGATATGAATAGATACTGACTTATAAAGGTAGTAATTTGTAATTTGTTTCTTACGCCAAATAGATTGTATTTATAGTACAAAGTAATAAATAGGCTCGCATAATAACATATTAGCATAGTTTCGGCTTAGATAGCTTTTAATATTTTTTTTGGCAACTATTTTATTTCTGAACAACTTTGTTGCAGAGCTTATAGACCACTCTCGCCTTCAACATGGCTCGAAGATAGATTCTGATATCGGATTAAAAACCCGCACCGATGGTTTTATAAAACATACCGTGATTATATAATTCCCGATTGAAAATTTTATTTTTTCCATATTGACTTCAGGAAATGTATACAGGTTGTGCGCTGCCCAAATAATTACTTCAACTATCAGCCTACTTAAATACAAAAAAACTTTTCTACTGTATATTTTTTGAGGATGATATAAAAATATACGAGTACGTGCTTTCTTTTCCGAAAAGTTGTTCATTTACAAAGTAGATAAAAATAAAACTTTTCCGCGGCAAACAAAGCTTGTAACGGCCCATCCTTGTTTTAAATCTTTCGTATGTTCCGTAGAGACCGTATTTCAAACAAATTGACTGGCTTAAAAGATGATGTTACACTGTTAGATAAGCAGTAAATAAATACTTGACCACTTCCTTAATTGTCACTATCTACTTTTTATTTTCAATGTGTATTTTAATGTAAATAAGAAAACTGCTCATTAGTCTAGTGAAAATAACAGCCTTCCACGAAGAGCGTTACGAGTTCTAATATAGCTTGCTAAACGGAAAAGAAAACTTTGCCAGGAAACTTGCACGTACGTATTTCTGCATGTTCTCGAAAAACGTGAGAAGTCTGCCATCCTGCACTTGGTCAGCATTATGGACTATGGCCTTAGCCTTCTCATAGTGAGAAGAGGCCCGTGCCCAGCAAAGGGACAGTTTATGTACAGGGCCGATGATGATAATGAAATAGCTTGCTCCGTATTACATACATATTGACATGGAAATTAGGCTAGTGAAGTTATCATTGTATATATATGTATAAATAGTCTCCAAAACTATAGCGACGCTGCTGCTAATTTTCGCAACAGCAGTGTTCATCTAGCCTAATCTAAAGTGCTATATACAATATATTTCAGCTTCCAATGGTGGTAATTAATTTTAAATTATGTTTTATGCACTGATTGTTATTACAATTAATGGAGAAATCATTATTTTGGGTTAAATGGAATATTGAAGAACGTTTATTAGAAAATAAATAAATTATTGTCGTAGTAACTGGAATTTTGGGCTTTTGTTAGATGTTTATTAGAATGATGTTACAGCGCTCATGCATTTGTATGGTCTTTAAAAAGAACTGACGCACTCAGGAATGATTTTTAGGGTTCCGTACCAAAAAGGTAAAAAAACGGAACCCTATTACTAAGCCTCCGCTGTCTGTCTGTCTGTCTGTCTGTCCGTCTGTCTGTCACCAGGCTGTATCTAATAAACCGTGATAGCTAGAGAGCTGAAATTTTCACAAATTATGTATTTCAGTTGCCGCTATAACAACAAATACTAAAAATAAAATATTAAGAAGGGGTCCCATACAATAAACGTGTTTTTTTTCGTATTTTTTGTTCAAAATTACTAACGGTAACAGGTAGATGCTTAAAATTATCACAGAATATGTAGTTGTACATTACCTTCCAAAAATTTAAAAAAAGTAAATAATAAATGGGGGCTCCCATACAATAAACATAAGTTTTAAGCAATTTGTTACTCGATCTTAATAAATAGGTGGAAACTTAAAAAATATTTACGTATACATACAACAAACGTGTTTTTTTTTTATAGATGATAGTACGGAACCCTTCATGTGCGAGTCCGACTCGCACTTGCCCAATTTTTGTGCTTATGAAGTAATGAAATAAAATAGTATAACATAAAAAAGATATGATTTTTACAATGCTCATTCTAGAGTAGTAGATAGATTTATTGCCTTCAGTATTTAATGTAGATGAACTTTGTCTTTACAGTAAGTAGTTTGGACGAATAGTTTAAAAGTTATCACGATATAATTGGCCTAAGCGCAGCGTCATTAAAAGCGCTTTCTATGAGTTGGAGCGCTTAAGCGCGCTTATGATGATCTGATATGTACTTTGTGGTAATGCTTTCAGTTTTTATTTTAGCTCCCGTTATATTCAGTAGGTACCTATATAAGCTCTTCATAACTTCAATAATATACCTACTAACTAATCTTTACCTGAAGTTCAACGGTTATGAAAACAAAAGTAATTTTTAAGTAGGTATTATCTGTTAATACATATGTATGTTACACCGTACACGGCTAATCTGCAGAGCCGTTTCTGATGAAATTTGACATTGATAGACTGAAACCCGGGGAAGTCCATAGGCTACTCTTTACTAAAATTCATGCTGGCGAAGCCGCGGGCGAAAGCTAGTCGTTTAATAAATTACAGAATTCTGAGGTTACAAACATAACAAAATGATACAACCGTTTTGAGAAGCCCCTTCTTTTTTAAGCCGGATGAAAATGGGTTCACCTTTAAAATTATGAAAGAAAATAAGTATAACCTTAATTCACTTAAACGTTGTACAGAGCTGGCGATCATGGGTGAAAATTACTTTTACTCATCCCTTGAGAGAAATCTACACGTGAATAACTCCACGTGTCCAAACCATCTCAGCATTCCTTTCTCAATTCTCGTCACACCATCTTCTTTCAGGCCGGCGAGCATGCATGAAAAGAGTAATGAATGTAGAGGTAGCGCGTGAGTTTTGTAAGGATAGAAGCAAGTGGCGTTCTGTTGTCTCTATCTGCCCCGTTGAAAAAAAGGCGTGAGTATATGTATGTATGTGAATAACTGATATACGTATCTATGTAAAAGAAAATACTTGGATTACTTGAAAGGGATGAGATCAGCATCAAATAACCAGCTTATCTACTCAACTAAATGTTTCTATTGTGAAAGCACCATTGAATTGAATTTTCTTTTGCGTTGTTTTAAAATACAAATGGAAAAGGTGCAGAGAATTCCGAGCTCATTGCTTGTAACACTTTTGTCGAGATAGTGATGGCATCGCTGTGAGAAAGAGATGGAATTACTCTGATCAAATGTGGATGTTAGAGAAGGCAATATTATTTTTGTTACGCCAGTCTTACAAAGGATGTCATGGCAGTAATAGATTAGTTTAGTTTCAAAAAAAAGGAATACAGATTATACAACATGTTGACATTATATGATATTCAGTATCTACATTACAATATGCTTACTGTTACCCCATAGTCTCCAAGGAACATATTTGTTAAATTGCAGCTTCGTCCGCCTCATTATTTTGGCTGTAGATAGCTTGTCTGTCAGTTAGTCACGCTAAAATGTTATATATACAGAGTTTATGTTATGTAATCTAATGCTAGTTTTTACACGAGCCAAAAGTTTGCCAGGAAGAAGAACCAATGAATATAATGGCCTCGTGATAAGGCAATCGTAGGTTCGAATCCGAGCCATTGTATTATTGCAGGTAAGTCCCTTTACAATAATTATGTTATTAGTATGATTTGGTAGTAAAGGGTAGGACAGTTTTTTACCAGCGTAGGATTTAGTAGTGTATATAGCCTAGTGCGTGTATCGGCTTTTATTGCAATTAGATAATTCCACATCATCATCCTCCTAGCGTATTTCCATTAACAACCCAGGGTCTGCTTACTTCTAATAATTCTAAGTTTGTTTTGTTTTTCGTGTGAGTCTGTGGCCAACTCTAGTGTCGGAATTTTCAGGCCGCCCGAAGGCCTCCGACATGGCCTAACGATTCTTATCCTGAGACAAGAACCGGGACCGAAAGCTTTTCGTGCCCTTCGAAGCACGGTAGCGCTCAGATGTAAATGTCACACGCGGTCACCCATCCAAATGGCAACATGTGCAAGCGTTGCTTGACTTTGTCGATCTGTTACGAACGACAAGCCAAGTCTCGCTATGAGCGCTACGATAAGTAATTCCATTAAATGTAATAAACGTAAACACGTAGAAATTTAACGGCTGCCATCAAACCTTTCATAATTTAATCTAATAGCAAATACGAAAGCTAGTTCCAATAACGAGCGCAACATAAACTCTCTAAATGTACCTTAAACTGTAAACAGTTTTATTTCACAAGGTTCAGCCATAAAATATACTGCGAAACTCTTGTTTTAATGTTTGTAACCCTCTCCTAGTATAATTTAATGAATGTTGTAACACACTGCCGATATAGGTTTAATTTCAAATTACTAGAAAGTTCCTAACCCTTAATTGTGTAATAAAATTACGTGTTTTTCGACTTTATGTACCAGTACCGACAGTAAGCTTATTAAATTAACTTAAAATGACTATGTATGCGTGTGTGGTAGTATAAGCAGCGATAGCCTAGCGGAAATATCAACAGACTGCCCTGCAGAGGGATCGCGTTCGAATCCACGGCGCGCACAACCGTCTTTTCGGACTTGTATGCGTAAGCAAGTTAAGCCTTCGGTCCCAGCTGTCATGAAAGTCTTTGACAGATATGGGATTCAGAACCTCTGTATAAAATGACGCTAGTCAAACCATGGACCATACTTAGGGTTGCGGAGGTCAGACAGACAGTCGCTCTCTGGAAAAGCCAATATTCAGTCAAATCTGGTTATACTAGTAGGCGGAACCCGGGTTGCAATTGGGATAGTTTGGTAACGCTAGGATATTAAATTTAGGAAGATGATGAGATTAGTTGGAATTACATTATTTATTTTAATTAAAATTTGTTATGTATGTATATTTAAATTATAAGTATGTATTATGTTGCGTATTTTCTTTAATATTTCTCTTCATGTGTAGTACACACCTGCCATGATCATCTCTGCATCACCCAAAGCTTGACTGAGAGAAAATGCCTATAGGCATAATTGCGCCTTGTGCAATGTATTTTGCAGGAAGTTTATCAAAAAAAAAAAACCAACACACATTTCTTTCTTTTCTTTTCTTTCTGGCAAAACCATATCATAACTTCAAGGATTGTCTTCCGGTCCTGTGGCAAAACAAGTTTATTGTGAATGACTATACACCCTTTTTCACTTTATTTAAAAGTCATGATTATCTTATTTTTAATTTACACTATTCTTTACAATTACTTACCATTTACTTATGTATTTATTTTTAATTTTAACAATCTGGGCGCAAGCGCATAGGCATGCCCGGCATGCCACAGCAAGCGCGCCAAGCGCGAAGAATCTTAAACCAAGGCGGCATAGGTTGGTACTTATAGCACACTGACGCTTGCTCTAAAATTACATTAGTACACGCAAGGTTCTGCACCTGACACCACATATTCGACACTATTTTGCTTTGATATGTTTAACACATCGTATCTACTCACACATACTATACAGCAAAGTGTATTTTATTTTGTACTTTAAAGTTATAAACAGACACTGGCGCCGACGCCACTAAAATGGATTGCGCAGAATACCAGTGTTGCGGCATAACAACCGCAACGTATACTGAGCGTAGTCCAATTTTTGGCACTAATGAGACACACACTTCCACTTATGTTTTTTAACTTAATTTATAAATAACTTTAAAAATTTTCAGATTATTATCGCTGTTCACTGACACTATCTTTATTTTGTTTGTATTTTATTTGGCCAATGGCGGCAGACGGCTTCCAATTGGTCAGCCGGGAAGCGTTGGGTTGCCAGTGAGCAGACGTAACGATCTGCCATTTATATAAATTATTTGTTTTAGTGTTTCATTTTAATATGTTTTGTTTTTTATTTTATTTTATTATTAAGGCTACGGTTTTTTTAATATTTTGTTTTGTACCTATTTTTTTGTCAAATAATTTTAGTGTGTGCCATTTGTGGCAAAATAAATATTTCATTTCATTTCATATATATTTTTATATTTCCATACAGAAGCAGGTAAAATGACTAGTCCTGACTGAGATATAATTGCAGAATCTAATCTACTCAAGCTCGACAGACGACATTTGAAATCAAGATCCTTTTACGACGTAAGCAGCTACACCAACCCAGGGAAAGATATTGTGGTATGCCACCACTAAGCCAAGCCGCGGGCGACTGATAGTAGGCAATAAAAACAAACAGAAAAACAAAGCCATCGGAACAAAAATAACTCAAAACCCATTGTGTCTTAAAATTAATCTATCCACCATATCTAACTTGTTGATATTGGGCGCAGTGCCAAATCTATTGCATCGTTGATATGCCAAGATTCGCTGCTCTCTGATTCGATTTGGGATTATTTTTTTGTTGGATGAGGAATGGAAATGATATCGGAAGATATTTAAGTGTTGGATTCATGGAATGTAAGGGCGTTACAACCTTTTATGTTTGGTATGCCAGACCGAAACCGAAGATCATGCATCAAAAGTTTGTTGAGAGTGAACGAAGCTATAGAGATAATTTATGTCAGGATCGTTGCAAATGTTGGTGCGTAGTCTCTGCCTACCTCTTCGAGAAGCAGGCTACATGGAGCTGCAAAAACTCACTAGGGAAATGAAAAATCGGTGGTGGCAAGAGAAAGCTCAGTACATGCAGTGGCTAGCCGATAGTAACCAGCTCGGTGAGTTTTATGGTGAGGTTCGAAAACTGATTGGTACAAAGTATTCATTGAAGGTTCCTTTAAAGTCACTAGACGGCAAGGAGCTTCTAGAATCCAAAGACGCTATGTTAAAGCGAATGGTAGAGCACTTCAGCTTATTACTTAATGTAGATCGATCCGCTAATTTGCAACACATCAGATCGATGCCTCAGTTGCCTGTAGCAAACCATCTGGATGACCCACTATCAGGTGATGAGATTGTTCTTGCACTAAACAACAGCAAAACAAGCGTGCGGCTAGCATGGACTCTATACCAGGCGAACTGGTCAAATATGGTGGTGATGAGTTGCATTCGGCCATTTGGGAACTCTTTGTTCATCTATGGGAAATGGAACGTGTGCCAACAGATTTTAAACTGTCGCGCATTTGCGCTTTATATTGCAAGGCAAAGGGCAAGGATGACCGTTCTGACTGCAACTCGTACCGCGGTATTTCACTTTTATCAGTCCCTGGTAAAATATTTGCTAGAGTTTCACTGAACCGCCTAAGAAAACTCTCTGAAAATATTTTACCAGAAACCCAGTTCAGCTTCCGACCTGACCGAGGTACCTGTGAGGCAATTTTTTCATTGCGACAATTACAGGAAAAGAGCAGAGAACAGGAACGTCAGCTATATTTCTGCTTCGTTGACCTTGAGAAGGATTTTGACAGTGTGTCTCGAGAAGCCTGGATTGTACTGGGAAAGTTGGGTTGCACGGAAAAAATTGTAAGGCTTTTGAGACTCCTGCATGATGATATGGAATGCTGTGTCGCTGTCGATGGCGATCAGTCAGATTTCTTCTCCGTTACCTGTGGAGTGAAGCAAGGCTGCGTTTTAGCACCTACGCTGTTCGCATTGTACTATGCAGTCGTAGTGCGGGAGACCTTCCAAATATCATCCGACGGAATTGTTATCCGATTTTGACTTCCGATTTTGTTTTACTACGGCAATCTTTTCAACCTAGCCAGCCACTAAAGTATCGTATGCACTGATTACTCAAATCATGTATGCTGACGACCTATGTTTCGTCGCGGAGTCCTTGGGTAGCCTGCAACAGCTAATGTCTGATTTTCAACAGGTATGCCAAATATTTGGCCTAAAGATCAGTGTCAAGAAGACGGAAGTAATTTCCTTAGATCTTAGTGGTCCTGAGACACTGACCATAAATCTCGGCGAGGACACACTGAAGCAGGTAGATAAATCCCGTACTTGGGGAGCACGATTACATCAAAGTGCGACCTTGATGCCGAGATCAATGGCAGAATCAGTGCCGCCGCTGCAGCGTTTGGCAAGCTGGATGCCAAGGTATTCCGTTGTCATGACCTTAAACTGGCTACGAAAATTTCGGTCTACATGGCAATAGTACTGCCTAACATCTTGTACTCCGCGGAGACGTGGACTGTGTATCGCCGGCATATCCGCGCACTAGACAAGTTCCACCTGAAATGCTTACGCAAAATACTTAACATCCGATGGTATGACCGTGTGCGGAACACCGAAGTGCTGCGACGAGCCAATGTGGGTGGAATTGAGGCTTATCTTATGCGAAGGCAGCTTCGATGTTGTGGTCATGTGTCACGTATGGCGGAGGACCGAGTGGCTAAGCGCATCTTTTGTTCCGAACTAAAGGAGGGAAAACGGAAACAAGGTGGTCAATTCCTCCGATATAAAGATGTGCTTAAACGTCACATGAAAAAATGTAACATTGAGCCCTCGCAATGGGAAAGGTTAGCGGCTTCACGTTCCGATTGGAGAGCTCTAGTCCAAAACCAAGTTTCTGATTTCGAGGAACATCGTCGCTCGGAGCTTGATTCTAGGCGCGACGAACTGAGAGCCCGATCTCCTGTGGCAATCAATTATAATTACAACAACGGTGTGCTCACATGCCCGCAATGTTTGCGTATCTTCGCAAATAAGTGTGGCTATTGCAGTCATATGAGAGCACATCAGCGACAACTATCTACACGGAGTTGAAGTAGTCGCCGTGACCGAAGTCGGTCTGGAGAGAGTAGTAGTAGTACATAGACACCCATGTATATGATATGTATGTACGAGTAGGTACGTATAGGACATAAAGGTGCCATGAGACTATCTATCTAATAAACTAGAGATGAGACTATCTAATAAAAATGTTTATTAAGTAATTTTTTTTTAGCTTTTCTTAAAGCATTTCCGCCGAATTGTCGCTCTCTCGTACCCTTTCGGTTTGGATGTTAGCTACCGATTTTATTGTATGTACAAAATAAGTATATTGATCGGGAGTTGGTCCCGGTAGTTATGAAGATCTTTGACACTCGTTATGGAACTCTTCACTACCCTAGAATATACCGACACTGGTCTAAGCCATAGAATATCACTGCCGAGGTATAGTACATTTAATACACTGTTTCACACAGGATAAACAACCCTATGACAATCAGGGACTGTTTTGATTAGCTGAGTATGTTGACGCAAAATTAATTAACATAAACAAGCTTGATTATTATGCAGATCATAATAATTATGTAGCACACAGTGGCAGTGCAGAATTCATTACATTATCCTTTGTCTAAAAATTCCTTGGGGTTTTTATTTTATTTTATCCCTAACTAGCTTTTGCCCGTAGATTCGCCTACGTGGGAGTTGGTTATCGGAAAAATGTGTGATAATACGCTGCAAATATAAATAAATTACTGCAAAAGTTATCAAAATCTGTTGGTCATTTTTTGCGAGAAAGAGTAGCAATGGAAAGGAATTAGTAACATCCATACATCCATCTATCCTCAAAAACTGACACGTTTTAGTATTGTAGTAAGACAAGAACACATTACGACCACGTACCGGACGACGCAGCAGAGGTACACTTCCCGCAAGGTGAACCGACGATCTGGCAGCGGTTGGATGCGGGCAGCTCAAGATCGATCTGTGTGTAGAACTTTGGGGGAGGCCTATGTCCAGCAGTGGACTTCTCTACGAGTAGGCTGTCATGATGTAGAACATATTCTATATTTTCTTTCATTAGTAGTTAATTCAAGTATACTCGATATGTACGTTAAGTATTATATAGTCTTTGGTTAAGTATACAAAAATATGTATACAAATAGTAAGCCCGTCTTATATTTCTATCAACATAATTGCGATGTGAAACTTCCTTCGCTCCGTAAATCGCTTAATTTTGTCGAGAGGACGGCTAATGTTTTTAATATACGACAGGCTATTAAATCATTTGTCAGCTGTGGCATCCGTTATTAATGATTTTAGTTTTAATCACTCCGTTCGCGAAGAGTAACACGACATCTGTATATTTATGTAAAGTTTCGTGTGTTGAGTAACATTATAAGCAGGAGATAGTATTTTGACCAGGTGGATGATAAGAAGGTTTAGAGGCATCTAAAGGTTGGATGATTCGGTACATATTATATGGATAAAAAAATTGCTGAATTAAGAATTATTTTAGTGTGAGCAAGGCTAACTCTGTTGTCAGAATTTATAGCCTCACGATTTTTGTCCTTAGACAATAACCGGTGCCGACAGCTTTATGTGACCCTCGGTGTAAATGTTACAAGCGGTAATCCATACAAGCGCTGTCCTTTGCCAATGTTGATTTACTTTGCGTATCTGTTCCAAAGTCAATACTCCCCTTACCGTTTTAAGAGAACAAGACTTATACTTATTTACGGAACCGTTTCATTTCATCAATTCAACGATTTGGCAAAAATATTTATCTACGAAACTTGTCATGTGGAAAGCAATCGGGGCTGCAACAATTCAATACAAAATACTGCCGGTGCAGTAAAATGATTTAAAATAGTTCAGTTTCAATAAATGCCAATGTATGGGTATGCGAAAAGCTGACATCAGCTTAGGGCCAGTGCACATATAGTTCAAATTCAATTATCACAAACAAAAATCCGTCAGAGCTTGTGTTTCCAATATGAAGCGGCTGAGATTGGACCTAATATGACATTTATAGATTTGATACGTTTTTTCGCAAAAGCTGGCAATAGTTAAGATATGACATAGACAATGGTCGATAGCTGGTACGTCTATAGCTATCTTGTTCCTCTTATAAAACGAGAAAGAGATAGATGGCAATAAAATTATGTATAGCTCAAAACAGTGCTTAGTTTTAGTGCTACGTCGAGATATATCAACTTAATTGAAATTAGTTACAAACATTAGACAAAAACAATACAAAAAATACTTTTAGGGACCCTGTATAGTGCATACTGCATGCGCAGCCGAATTGGCCACATTCGTACTAAAACCAGCAAACCCACAGAACATAGCTATGTTCTGTGAGCAAAGCTCATACTGAAAAACTAGCTAGAACTTTTGCGACACTATGAGAATTTTAACTGAATGAGCCCGGGTTACGTAAACTGGAGTGGTTTTTGAAAGTTGAGCCGAGATTAAGCTCTCGAGTTTGGGGTCCGAGCTCGTAGCCTAATTCTAATAATACTTTAGCTGGCTGTTTTTTTTTGAGTTTTTTATGTGGGGATTTGAGGTAACACAAAGTGCTGTACACGGCACAATCATTGCTGAATGATATATCGCAATGCTAGTATTCGTTTTCGCTCGCATTTCGGCGTTTATTGGTAAAAATACAGACTGTAATGAAACATTCCATGTACAGATATTTTCGTTTAGCGTTTCTGCACATTGGTCATGTCTGCACCAATTTAAATACAGCAATGGTCGAATGCAGATTTGATGAATGCCTTGTGCCTGAAATATTCTCCGAAAACAAAACTTTTGTTCAAATGTTCATCAATTGCTTTTGTGGTTCGTATAGTAATTTTTAGTTATTTGCGTCAGTGGAATATACTGAAACTAGTCATGGAGTATTGCTATCCCTTTATAAATGCTACGCATATATATATATATATATATATATATATATATATATATATATATATATATATATAATCGCACTAGTTTATTTTTCTGGTTTGAACAACAAGAATACTCATTACAGATGAATGCTCAAAGTATCACCAACATTAAATTAAATAGCCTAAGTGATTTTCTTGTTTAACATGAAAAAACAAAATGTCCGACTTCTATTGTATTCCTCGCACCGAGAATGGGTTTTTTGAGTTTGTGATTAAACTTAACGGCCATTCATTTACGTACTAAATACGTAATCATGTTCGTTATATATTAAGTGAAGATTGAATAGGGATACATTATACGGCTTGCTCCTGCAGTAGCAACATCAACTGGACAAATGTGAGTAGCTAGCAGACATTTTCTAATTATTACTTTTTACGATTAGGTTTACCTTCAAACATATATTTGATAATTCAGTTTTATCTGTTTTCAAAATGGATGTAAGAGTGGGGCTCGTGGTACTAAAGAGCTCCTTCTGATAGACATGGCCATTAGCCAACAGGTGCGCCGTAGCCGGCAAAATCTATCGACATGCTGGATAGATTACAAAAAGGCATACGACTCCGTGCCTCATACGTGGCTTTGGAGGGTGCTAGAGTTGTACAAAGCAGATACAACTCTACGCACCTTTTTAAGGGCGTGTATGGGGCAATGGAGGACGGTATTGCGCTATCCAGGGTGTCGATCGACCTTGGGTTGCGGCGCTCCCATAATGATCGAGCGAGGTATATTCCAGGGCGACAGCTTGAGTACTTTGTGGTTTTGCCTGGCCCTGAACCCCCTAAGTACCTTCAGGGCTAGATTATCAGTTGAGGAGAGGAGGTCATATTTCATCTCACCTCCTTTGCATGGATGACCAGAAATTATTTGCCCCCAACAAATTCCAACTGACTGCATTACTTAAGGTAACTGAAACCTTTAGTAATTCTATCAAGATGGAATTTGGTGTGGATAAATGTGCGGTCATGCATGTGAAGAGAGGCAGGATTATGGAATCTGCAGGGATATAACTCTCAGATACCATATAACTTAGATCCCTCTCCCCAACTGAGACCTACAAATATCTGGGTATGACGCAGTCTTTGAATATTTCTGAGACTGACATGAAACAGACGTTGCAGGCTCGGTTCTTTGGCCACCTGAGAAAAGTACTTTACAGTCTTTTATCAGGTGGCAACAAGGTGCGGGCCTGCAACGGGTGGGCCATGCCAGTCCTTATGTATTCCTTCGGCATACTCAGGTGGACCCAGACTGCACTAGATGCCCTGGATAGAAAAGTCGTTCAATGCTGACTGCATCTCGTATGCATCATCCACACTCATCGGTAATGAGGCTGTACATCCCGCGTAAATGTGGGGGTCGAGGCTTTTTATGTGCCAAGACCCTCCACAACCGCGAGGTGTGCAACCTCAGAGATTATTTTCTGCAGATGAGTGTGGATGTGCATCGCGATGTAGTCACTATTGATACCGGACTTACCCTGCTCGCTCTGGCTAAAGAGAACTGGCACAAACCTGCAGTACTTAGTACTGAGGACCGACGGGAAGTATGGAGGGGCAAGGCGTAAGGCCCGGTAGAAACGTCCATGCAGCTCATGGACGTTTCTACCGGGCCTTACGTGGGCCCTATGTAAATTTTAAAGATTCTATCTCCTGGCTGCGATTCGGTGATCTCTTTGGAGAAACCGAAGGTTTTGTCTTTGCAATTATGGACGAAGTTGTCATGACAAACAACTACCGGAAGTATATTCTGAGGGATTGGACGGTTAACTATGTCGGGCGTGTCACCAACCCGCGGAATCCCTCAGGCATGTAGTGTCCGGTTGTTCTGAGTCTTGTCAACGGTCAGTATTTGCACAGACACAACCAAGTGGCCAGGATAATCCATCAGCAACTAGCCCTTAAATATAATCTCGTTGGTTCAGAGGTACCGTACTACAGATATGTGCCCGACCCAGTTCTCGAGAATGGTCGTGCATTGTTGTACTGGGATCGGTCTATCATTACAGACGGGACTATTGTAGCCAATAAGCCTGATATTGTAGTGAAAGACCGAGCAGAGTGACTCGCAATGATAATCGATATCACCATAGAGAGTATCGGTGACCACATGACCTAGGTATTTAAATTGTGAGATCAACTGTAAGGTTGTTCCCATTAACTTAATAGGTGGAATATTATAGGGTGTTTTATTGTGAGCTTTAAAAACTATAATTTCGCTTTTAGTTGTATTATATTTTAAGCCATGGGCCTCCGCATATTTCTCACAGATGTCCAGCAATTTTCTTAAGGCGCAGTTAGATGGTGCCACTAGTACTAAATCATCAGTATAACTGATATTATTAATCATCTTGCCATCGATTGAACAACCAGCTATAGGGCTGCTCAGCTCACAAATCAGCTGATCTACATATAAATTAAACAAAATGGTTGACGTTAACCCTCCCTGTCTTACTCCACATTTTAGCCCATACTGCATACTCTGCGTATCTGCCCACTTTACACAATTTTCCTGGTTATAATACCAGTATTTTAAGATATAAATAAGCTCAATGGGCAAATCTGTTCTATCTGACAATTTTTGCCATAATATATCATAATTGACAAGGTCAAAAGCACGTGAAAGATCAAAGAAGCAACCATAAACTGGTGTCTTCTAGTCTGTGTAGTACTTTAGAGTCTGCTTGAGGCACAGGATTGCACTCTCAGTAGACAAACCGGTTCTAAAACCAAACTGCGCATCGTTTGATTTAATGTGCAATTTTAGCTGTCTCTCAAGCAAACTGTCCAGTACCTTGCCAATGACCGTCGCTAAGGAACTAGGTCTATAATTATTTTTGTCAGATGGATCCCCTGTCTTATTTTTGACAACGGGAACAACAATGGTATTAATAAGTCCCTGGGGCAGGTAAGAGTGACCTATACACAAATTAAATAACATGGTGAGTATTCTAGGTACATGCACACCAGCATATCTTAAGTGCTCGACACTCAGACCGTCATGACCTGGTGACTTACCTCGCTTCATGTTATCTAATACTAATTTCACTTCCTTGATGAAAAAACTTACATGCGAATCGCCCTCATGTAGGGTCCGAGTGTCGCACACAGTGGAGTTTGTAACAAGCGGTGAGACCTTGAAATTGTTCATGAACATGTTGGCTGTATCATTATTCGAATTCTCTTTGTGAAGTAAAGAAATTTTGTCCATTTTTATTTGGTTTTCATTATTTTGACACCATTTGAGCTTGTTTTTAAATGGTTGCCTCGATGTTTTCATTTCTGTGTAAATATCACCTGCATTAGGTTTTCCATGTAAAACCCACCTTTGAAAATTCAGCCGAGCCGAAGCGTGAGCCTCCTTTACATATTTGATCCACCCAGGTATATGTCGATTCTTTTTCTTAACATATGTGTTATGACTGGCAGTGGCAGCCGCTTGCAGTACAAAAACAATCTGCTTATACATATTGTCAATCAATAGCCTATGATGGTGATTATTACACAATTTATCACTACATTCAATTAACTCACTAGGAAAATCAATATCACAGAGTGCCTTGTGACAAAGTTCAGAGTAGTGTTGTATTTGTTCAGAATTCTTAGTTCCCGAAATGACTTTATTTATTGCTTTAATTATATTATTAAATTTTGGCACTAATACTTTAAAATTACAAATTATTTCTAAGGGAAAATGGTCTGACCATGATACATCGTTAATTACATTAATTCGTACGATAGAACATTTAGATATACTAGTCACTAAACAATGGTCCAACCAACGAACGCACCCGTGTGAGTCACTCAGGTACGTGTAGTTGTCAGAATTTATACCAAGTAATTCAATGTCTGCACAAATGAATTGATAATCGGAACAAAACTGTATTAATTCAGTACAAAATAACTCACCCGGATGCGCGTTGTAGTCTCCAAGCACATAAACATTCTCGATACTATTACATACCACAATCGCATTTATTTCGGCCAAACATTCCGTAAATTCACTTAGATTACCACTGTGACACACTGGCATATACACTGAAAAGATAAGAATATTTCGATTTCCAATAGAAACACTAATGGCTGCGAGCCGCGCATTACTACACTTTATTACCGAAACACTGTCAAACGCACTATACCTCCATATCAAGGCGACGCCGCCGTGCGGTATGCCGCGTAATCCCTCAGACGATTCCACAGCCGACACGCCCGTAGCACCAAACCTGGGACTTATACTGTTTAGGTATGCTAAATCATGTGAGAGTAGCCATGTTTCCTGCAGAGCAACCGCATCTGCCGTTAGGCATAACTGTCTTACGCAATCCACATATCTCTTAATAGATTTACAATAAAAGCTTACAAGCTTGCAATCTCGTATCATATCTGTATCTTGAATCATTTTTGCGCCGTAAGATTATCCGTGCCTCCCATATTTCTTGTTTTAAACACAAAGTACCGCCTAAAATACACCCCTTCCGGCCACATATTATCGTTTCCGAATAAGTCAATTTTATGTTTCGGAATCATTTTGTTATAGGAATCATATTCTTTAGAATGTCTCATTTGAATCCTTTCGGGCGTTACAACTACCTGCGTTTTATCCAACACATACTCTGCAATATCTTTTATCTATTAAAGTGGTAATTATTATTTTGTTAAACATGGCGATGAAACTCAAAAACAAGACCTCATTATGACTACAGAGAATACTCCAATATTTTGGACATGTAACTAGAAAATCCAGTAACAATATACAGAAACTGATGGTCACCGGGAAGGTGGAATGCAAGAGGTCAAGGATTCGCAGCCCGAAAAGATGGACAGACCAGGTGTCCGAACAACTCAATGTCGCACTGAGCGAGGCCATATACTGTGCGTCTGATCGCGGCAAATGGCAACAGCTTGTACGGGAAAGGACGAATGAAGAGCGGGAACATAACGGTGCTCAGCAGCGACCGCACAATTGAAAGAGGATACTTAAAAGAAGTCGCATAATGCATTAACTATGTATATAATACCTACTTATTGTTACAGAATCTGTCTTCAATCACATCAAACATGAAATCTGCAATCTTCATCCTCGTGTTGGCCATCCTCACGGGCTCTTTCATCCCATCTATGGGAGCCTGCCCACCTTCCAAGCTCTTCAAAGGCACGTGTAACGCTCAAATACAGAACTGTCATGACCACTGCATTAAGCTAGAGGAAGCTAAGAGGGGAGAGTGTATCTACAAGTCCCCATCATTTATGTGTACTTGTTGTCACTGACACCAAAATATCCTTAATAATAAAAAGTGTCTAAGTAACTCTGCATTTTATTTATCAACTAGAGGATGCCCGTGGTTACACCCCTTATTTAAGGCTACGGCTCCGCTCCCGTCACTCATAGCGCGATGTTATATAGCCTATAGCCTTCCTCGATAAATGGGCTATCTAACACTAAAAGAATTTTTCAAAGCGGACCAGTTCCTGAGATTACTATGTTAGCGCGTTCAACCAAACAAAAGACAAACTCTTCAGCTTTATATATTATTATAAGATTTGTTAAATCAAATATGTCATACCAAAGGGTCGTTAAATTAAAATAAATATGTTATATCAAGACCCTAAAACAATTTATTTTTATCTTCCTAGCTTTATCCTAGTCTAACCAGATTTGGCTGAATATAAGCATTTCCAGAGAGCGACTGCACGTCCGATCTCCGCAGCCCGAAGTCATAGCGATATTCCATGGTTAGGTTTGGTGTCAGTTCATTCAGAGGTACTAACGCCCTATAACGACAGTCCAAACACGATCGATGACTCATCGATCGTGTTTGGACCGCGGGCTATGGCTGGATGTGTATGGTGCTGCGCTGTTGAGAGCATTGGTATATGCGGCTTAAGATTGATCTGTGTAGAGAGCCTTGGAGTACGATTTTTGAAGTTCATAGCGAGGGATCAATTTTCTAGAAGCACTGGTTTCATGTCTGCATTGTCACTTACCAATGGGAAGCCTATTGCCTATTCCCAAAAAAACCAATAAAAAAATTGCCTACTATACTGCCAAAATGGATTATCCAAGCTGTGGCGCAGATTACCAGACTTAGGATACCTCTATAAAAGGGCTTAGTATTTTTGTTTAACACATCATACTAGAATTAAACTGTGTCAAGTTAAACTGGAAACCGACCCGAAAGCACTAAGCTAGCCTATAAGTTTTCTACATAAGCAGTTGGGTAACACTATCAAGCTGGGTTCGTTTATTTCAAAACTAAAAGTTGTTTGCAGATTGGAAGCTCATTTTTAGTACTAATTTTGCTTTTGTCTCGATTGAACCTCGTGTAGGCCCACACTCTAAGCTAATTAATAGGAAACAAGACATTTCAATCAGAGCCAAACAGTATTCAACTTCATAAACACGTCACCACGTCAAAGTTAGCAATTAATTTCAGATGTTGCGCGAATTCTGCTTATGTTGGCTGAATGCCAAGCTTGCTAAGTTACCCCGCAAATTCTCAACGTCTGGGACGGCCGGTTCAGCATGCATATTACTGCATGCTTCTAAACAAGGATTGGGGAAAGAATTTCTATGGCATAACATTTTGTTGGGAAGTTGATTTATTGTCTAGGTAATAGTGTCAGCTTTACTTAAAAACAATTGGCTGTATAATCTTGCAGGGTAGTCAAGAGTGTATTTTATAATAGGGAAAACAAAGTGCTCAATGTGATCTGCGAAACTTAAATCTTTAATCCATTACTCATCTCAGCCCACTCATTTTGATTAAGAGTTAAGTGGCAAAGTTGTTTTTTTACTCCAATATTTTTTTCTTTCTATACTTTGATCAAAGTTGTGGCAGGTTCTTAGACAGAAAAAAATTCCCGGGATATCATGAGTATTAAAACCCTCTGTCTTTAATAGTCACTGCTGCTTAACCTTGATGCAGAATTATGTAGGTAATACAGTTATAGGAAGCTTTCACAGTTACAGTTATAGGCAGTTATAGGGAGTCCTGCCAGCAAAGAAGAACATTACTTAATAGTAAGAAAGTAGTAATATCAATAGTAATGCGGGATGCACTAGGACCAACACTCAGCGCAGTGTCAAGCGGCGAGGCGGCCGCTTAAACCACTACGCCAACCGTGCAGTCAAACTTCAAATTTGTCCTCTGCAGAAAAGGTTTCGAAATTGCGTCGGCATCGACTACGATGTCACGTGTCACGGCAGTTTTAATCTTATTGTCAAACTTTTAAAATATATTGCTGGCTGTAGTATAAATATTTCATGTCATAGCGATATCGAGCGCACTTTCTGCAGCAGAACCGATATAATTTCAAAAGAATTTTGTTGCAACTTCCAACAAATTCTTATAGGCTTCATGTTCATTTCTTTAGACCATAGCAGTTACTTCGATGTTTCTTGCCCTGTACAATACACTTGTCTTAGAAATAATACATATTATTCAATCAATTTCTAAGAGATATATTTTCCCCACTCGAACCCCAATGTCAAAAAGTTACTAGCATTCTCGACGTTCAACAAGGGCTGTCTCATACGCTAGGTAACTGTTTCTGGAAAAAAATCTTACTGCTTGCATAGGGTTCATAGGGTGCATAGGGTTCCCACCAAGAACTTAGGGTCCCAAGCCAACCTCACCTGCAAGTGGTGCACCTGCCGATCAACGGACGAGGCTCTGGCAAACAAAATGTCCCAATAAGCGGCAATAGGCTCGCCACCTATTACGTGGGATCAAAACACTGGCGAAAAGTGGGCGTTTAATATGCCTCTGCCTACCTCTTCGGGGAAACAGGCGTGAGTCTATGTATGTATGTGTAATCTTACTGCTACAAATGAATAGGCCGACTTTTCAGTATTTAATGTTCTGAATCGTTCGGTGAGGTAGGTCGGTGCTTAAAATAAGCACAGTGAGATTGTAAACAATATATGAATCCGAAAAAAATCCTCCTGATATTATAATGCTTAAAGATAGTAATTATGAAAGAGAAAGTTAAGTATCTTGATAAAGTTCTTAAGAAACTGAAGTAATCGGTCGCTGAGAAAGCGAAAGCTGCTTTCAAAACTATTTTCTTTGCATATTTTTATAAAAAGTACATGAACAGTTCACGAGAAGTTTTTATTGAAATGGGATAATTTGCATTTATTTGTAAAAAAATTTCAGAAATTTTGTTCTGAGAAATCTCGGGAATAAAAATATTGGATATTTTAAAAACGCTTCAGTAAATTTTAAGACGGATGTTCTAAAATATCGCTTTGGTGGTTTGATCAACTTAAATATGAGAAATAAAAAAGTCAAAAAAAGTAAAGTTTAAATTGACTGCATTAGTGAAGAGAAAATTGCTACGCAGAGGGTTTTAGGTTCAAATCCAAGGCATTTGACGTCGGATCAATGTCTTTTAGAAGCTATAAATACGTATTGAACGTTAGGGAGCGATAGTCTATTGGAAATACCAACGGACTGCTATGCAGAGAGTATCGGGTTCGAATCCACGGCAAGCACCACTGACTTTTCCAAGTTATGTGCGGATGAAATAGTAAATTATCGCTTGCCCCGTGCCTCGGAGAGCACGTTAAGCCGTCGGTCCTGGGTGTCAGGAAGATCTTTGACAGTCGTTACGGGAAGTCAGTACCCTCTAATAAACGAATACTGGTGTAAACCATGGAATATTGATAGCCCTTTGGGTTGCGGAGGTCAGACGGCAGTCGCTCTGTGGAAAAGCTATTATTCTATCAAATCTGGTTACACCAGAAAGCGGACCATAGTCTCCTAGGCGTGTCAGTCTCGGGAACAACCGGGATAACTAGGACGATGATGATACTTATTGAACGGTTGACTGTCACTAGCTAAACGGTAAAAGAAATCATAATGTTCTCGAATAACATGTGATATCTTCCAACCCGCAGTGGGCCAGCTTAGTAGAATATGATCTTACACTTCTCATAGTGAGTAAGGCTCATGCTCAGTAGTGGAACAGTTTTAATACTTGTATAAGAACTGTCTGCTTATGATTGAATGATTTTGATATTTTTTTTATCAATTGTTATAATTGGGAATTTGTCTTTAAAGAAATTTCAATCCCATTATGACCTTCCTACAAGCTAAACTCCGATAAAGGTCACTGCGGTAACACTGAAGCGGCTAAACATAACTGTATGGTTGCATAATTTATTGGTGGTGAAAAAATGATGAATAACACAGCAGTTACGTTTGCTTACTTTGCAATGAACCGTATCAAATGCCGTGGATTTGATTCCCAATTTAGCAGTTCAGTGACTTTTTGTGAATTACTCAAACCAGGATATACGAGAGCCTCGGATGTAATATCCGAGATAATAATAGCGACATAATTTATATGCACATATTATTTAAGAAGCGTTTCCTAAAAAAAAGAAACTGACTAATTGTCCCCCAATATTCCTGAACCGTTGTCATCGCAAATGTTTCCAATCTAGACCTTATAAAGCGCCATCTATCATTCGGAATAAAAAACAGTTATTTTGTTTTAAATAAATAATCTAGGCTTGTCGACAAAATTCTGTTAAAGAATAGTACTTCCCCACTTGAGACCATTAATGTTGGATCCAAGGTCCTATACCTCCAAATTATACTATTTCTTTGAACAATTTTCACAAAAGGAAAGTTTTTAGTATTTACATGATTTATGATATCCAATGAAAGCCCATGACCTCAAGATGTATATCATTTCTGATATAAAGTAAATACACGGGCTACTGAATTTGTAAGCATGAGTAAATTTTTAGTTGTATTAAAATGTTCTTTGCATATTGGTAAGATTCATAGCACATTTGTAGGATTTAAATTTCATATAAGTGTCCTGGATGACCGAGTTTTGCTCGGTATTATTTTTTGGTAAATCGTGTTTTCTAAAAAAATCCCAGCTTGATGATGGACTTGGCGCCTCCAAAACTCCCTGCATAATAAATGACATGAAAATCGTTGGAGTTGTTTCGTGTATATATACACATATATAGATAAATCGCTCGTTTAAAGGTATTAGATACGATTATAGCTTTACTTACACAAGACGACACAAGTGACACTGATACATACTTAAAGAAAAAGACATTTTATCACAAAAACTTAGATCAAACATCGTGTCCAAATTGCTTCAGGAAAACACATTACATATTTAAAGGCTTACAAGAAAGGAAAACCGATGCCGAACCATTCTCAAAGGTATGGCCCGATTTGCCGGGACATGTTGGAAGCTGGAGCAAATCAACTCAGTCAGCCTGTAATACGGACGATAGGGGATAATTTGATAACGATTGTACGGGATTTTGGCGTTTTTTTAGCATGAGTTGGAATTATTTAGTCGGTTGTATCTGAGTATTCCCATTCTGATATACTTCATATTACATACATGATTCCTCATGAGAGAATGATCTTTATTATTAAGAGAATAAGGTCGATATCACAAGCAGGTTTTTCCGTTGCGTGAAAAGGATTTGAATATAGCCTTTATTAGTTGTTACATTTTAAAGATTAAATTACTTCATCGAAACTACTTTAGAATACTGTTATGAAGATCTTTGGACGTCGCGGCGGCGTTTCAATGACGTAATTATTCTGTCTCTAGTCTAAACCACAGGACCTAGCTATTGTTTTGGGTTGCAGTAGGTCTGGAGGAAGTTGCTCGGTGCAGTTAATATTACATAAATAATTTTAGGAGCAGGCAGCGGTTCAAAGGCGAATATGTAGCCGAGATAGCGCTAGGAAGATTAGGAATATGTTTGAGAATTATTTTTTGCTGGATAAAATAAAGATTTTTGTTCAACGTTTAAATTAAGATATGGCAATTTTACATTAAAACTATTTTTTTTATTTCCTACTGGCTTTGGAAGAAACTAAGGAGGATTGTCAAGTGTTCACCATATGACAATCCTTTTAGCATCAAGTCCACCATTTCAGAATATAATATAATATGTCAATGGCTATTATTAATTTTGTATATATCAGCGTCGAACTACAAAAGAAATTATTTTACAAACAAAAGTGAAATGGTTTGTATACGTGTTGATAGCCTAATTATTTTTAAGCGTTGTATTACCCAACAACACCTAAAAGTAATTACGCTATTAAGATAATAGACGAAAAGCTTTAACGTTGTAACGTGGCCTACGTTTTGTAGTTTATGGTGAAATTCTAAAGGTTGTCTTACTTCTGTAGTATATTCGTAGTCTTTGCTCTTCAAACGTTCTGTGTTGTCTGCTTTTAGAGAAGTGCCTCAACCAAAATAAGCCTGAATGGTAACCTCATTTTCATATTATGCCTCTTGGCTTATTTATTCATCATCATCATCATCATCATCAGCCTTTAACAGTCCACTGCTGGACTAGGCCTCTCCTTTGAAAGGAGTAAATTGGCCTACTATACCACGCTGGCCTAACGGGTTGGTATAGGGTTTGTATCAAGTTTTCCTTCTCTTATAGTGCTGTTCTCTGCATAATATGCTCCCTCTGTCGGCTCTTACGACACCCATGGGATGATATGGGGTGGTGACAATCTGTATTCTCAATCCGTCACCACACGGACAGCTTATTTATTATGTGTCGCAAATTGTTTATTTTTTATACTGTTGTGTGTATATTCTAAAAATAAATGATTTAATTTCATTTCATTTTATCAAGTTATGTAGATCACATGGTTTTTTTTTCTAAGTACAATGACAGACAGTAGTCTTTTAAATTGCACAAGGATGCTCTAGACCGATATGTTGGTCATGGTGACCAGTTTTTATTTTTTTACTTGCATATTCCGATGCTGAGCAGCTATAGCCGAGTGGAGAGACCGAGAGACTGCTACGTAGAGGGTCTCGGGTTCGAATCCACGGCGCGCACCAATGACTTTCCAAAGTTAAGTGCGTATTAAATTGTTAATCATCGCTTGCTAAACGGTGAAGGAAAACATCGTGGGGAAACCTGTATATCTGAGAGTTCTCCATAATGATCTCGAAAGACGTGAAGTCTGCCAACCCGCGCTTGACTAGCGTGGTGGACTATGGCCTTACCCTTCTCAAAAGTGAGAAGAGGCCCGTGCCCAGCAGAGGGACAGTATAAAGGGCTGATGATGATGATACTCTGAAGGGACGGAAAAAAAATACAACACGGTCTTGGTGAGTACGTTCGCCCGAATATAATTATGCCCTACAAAATTAATATCCAATTTAAACGACTGAAGATTGTATAACTTGATCTTTGCAAGGCCTCAAAGTCACCTGGGATACTGAAATTATATATGAGAAAAATGTCCGTGTGCTGACGGATTAAGAATACGGAATGTCACCACCCCATATGTCGTAAGAGTCGACAGAGAGACCATACTATGCAGAGAACGGCACTGTAAGAGAAGGAAAACTTGAAACAAACCCTATACCAACCCGTTTGGCCAGCGTGGTATAGTAGGCCAAATTCCTCCTTTCAAAAGAGAGGCCTAGACCAGCAGTGGACTGTAAGGGGCTAATGATGATGATGAGAAACAAATTTAAGCAACAGAAGTACACTGCTCAAAAATCTATACTCAAAACAACAAGAACCTTATTTTTAAGTCGGTTTAAAAAAAAGATAATGGTAAAGTAGAAACACAAGTCAATACCAACATTGTCATTTTATCAAAGAGAACCGACATCAGTATATTATATACTCGTAGATAGTGGAGAGGCAACTAATGTCACAATATCATTACTAACCCATCACATCCAAATTGCGCAATAAATGAATAGATTAGCCACGTTATTGGCTTCACAGAGCATGAAATATGGCTAACATGATTCCTCGCCGTTGGCAGCTTGCCTAGAGTCAACAAGTTTTACCAGATCATGCATATTGTCTCCACGGATGCCGCGATTGCTATGAATTGCGCCATCATTTTCAGTTCATCAGTTGTCAAGATCATTAGCGAAAATGATTGATCAGCAGTAACTTATTTTTTTCTTTTAGTGCTTTCTTTGAGATTGTTAATTATGCTGGCAAAATGGTGAAGGAAAATATCGTACGGCAACCTGCATATCTATGAGTTCTCCATTCAAGTGTGTGTGTGTTCTTAAGTCAAGTCTGGCAATCCGCATTGCACCAGCGTTGTTGTCTATGGCCTAGCCCTTCTTATAGTAAGAAGAGGCTAGTGTCCAGCACTAATACAGTTTATATCATTTATATAACTGATGATGATGAGTTCCAGAATGTAGCTACATTTATTTATTATTATTTATTTAAACAGGATTTTATTAGAGTAGCCCGGTTAACTAGTAATAATTGTAATGCTTTTTCTGCTGTAAAAAATAATAAAAAATACGCTTTTTAAAAAAATGAGCTTAATATGTTCACTAGATTAAAGACATAAAGACATATTTATTTCTGCATTTTGGTTGTTTACAACACTTATACATGTCAAAACCCTATTCTAGATGAAGCCGGCTTTTCCTAGCTAAATGACTTCTTGAGAAGAAAGGCCGAAACAAACTCAGAGTCATTGCTTTTTTTGTCATTTCATCTCTTCGTTTATATTCTTTTGAAGTCCAGACATAATAGGTTTAGATGCGAGTACAATATCATCTGACGCTTATAACTGACTCAGCCCGCTGATGGCCCGCATTCAACAGCCATCGTACGGCTCAACCTTGATTGAGGGAGCCAGCACGACCTGAATCATTATGCCTCCACGCCATCAGTAGGTGTATGCATAAGCATGCCAGACTAAGCCACCAGACAGGTTGCCACTAATATTAGTTGAAAAGTTTACTAATTCCCGCATTGTACTTGCTCCTTACATTTTATCATAAGGTTGAGTACATGTTGTAAACAATAATATTAAAATAATAAAAATAATACAATAAAATGTCATCTAATTAAAATGTCACTAAATCTATACATATAAATAAAATTGAAGTGTCTGTCTGTGATTTCAAAATAACTATGGATTTTCAAGTGCATATAGTTAGTTACACGATTCTAAGTCCAAAACAACCCTTTTTAACATTTTTGTCTGTCTGTCTGTCTGTCTGTCTGTCTTTCTGTTTGTCCGGGGTAATCTCTGGAACGGCTGAACCGATTCAAATGAGACTTTCACTACCAGGTAGAGGACTTTATAGCGCTACATATAGGCTACAATTTGACCCGGTAGTTGGCGCTGTTATCGCGATAACAAGTCTTTACTTATTCAACTCATCTATACATCTATACATATAAATAAAATTGAAGTGTCTGTCTGTGATTTCAAAATAACTATGGATTTTCAAGTGCATATAGTTAGTTACACGATTCTAAGTCCAAAACAACCCTTTTTAACATTTTTGTCTCTCTGTCTGTCTGTCTGTCTGTCTTTCTGTTTGTCCGGGGTAATCTCTGGAACGGCTGAACCGATTCAAATGAGACTTTCACTACCAGGTAGAGGACTTTATAGCGCTACATATAGGCTACAATTTGACCCGGTAGTTGGCACTGTTATCGCGATTACAAGTCTTTACTTATTCAACTCATCTATACATACATATAAATAAAATTGAAGTGTCTGTCTGTGATTTCCAAACAACTATGGATTTTCAAGTGCATATAGTTAGTTACACGATTCTAAGTCCAAAATAACCCTTTTTTACATTTTTGTCTGTCTGTCTGTCTGTCTGTCTGTCTGTCTGTCTGTCTTTCTGTTTGTCCGGGGTAATCTCTGGAACGGCTGAACCGATTCAAATGAGACTTTCACTACCAGGTAGAGGACTTTATAGCGCTACATATAGGCTTCAATATGACCCGGTAGTTGGCGCTGTTATCGCGATAACAAGTCTTTACTTATTCAACTCATCTATACATCTATACATATAAATAAAATTGAAGTGTCTGTCTGTGATTTCAAAATAACTATGGATTTTCAAGTGCATATAGTTAGTTACACGATTATAAGTCCAAAACAACCCTTTTTAACATTTTTGTCGGTCTGTCTGCCTGTCTGTCTGTCTGTCTTTCTGTTTGTCCGGGGTAATCTCTGGAACGGCTGAACCGATTCAAATGAGACTTTCACTACCAGGTAGAGGACTTTATAGCGCTGCATATAGGCTTCAATTTGACCCGGTAGTTGGCGCTGTTATCGCGATAACAAGTCTTTAATTATTCAACTCATCTATACATATAAATAAAATTGAAGTGTCTGTCTGTGATTTCAAAATAACTATGGATTTTCAAGTGCATATAGTTAGTTACACGATTCTAAGTCCAAAACAACCCTTTTTAACATTTTTGTCTGTCTGTCTGTCTGTTGGTCCGGGGTAATCTCTGGAATAGCTGAACCGATTCAAATGAGACTTTAACTGGAAGGTAGAGCACTTTATAGCGCTACATATAGGCTCCAATTTGACCCGGTAGGTTGCGCTGTTGTCATGACACTTATTTTTGTATAATTATATATAAAAGCAAAGAGTCATTCATCTTGAAATCTGGAAAGTCACCGGCTGTATAAAGATTAGATTTGGCAGAGAACTTTTTAAAACGAAACTTTTTTCCGCGTGCGAAGCCGCGGGTACCAGCTAGTAAATAATAATAATTAAATGTCAATTTGAAAATGTCAAAAAAAAAGAAATTATAATTATATAAAATTATTAAATGTCACTTAAGTTATTGGAAATGTCAAACATAAATAAAATAATTGAATGTCAATTTGGAAATGTCAAAATCATAATACAGTAATTACTATTAAAGTAAATAAAAATAATCTGATGTCATTTTAGAATGCCAGAATATAAATAATAACAAAATAGATAAATTACAAATGTCAAATATTCATAATTTTATACTATTTACATGACATTTTAGCCTGCTTGTAAATTGGAGAAACTCAACCCCAGGCATTCTTGTCTTCTAAGTAATCTTTTACTGAGTATTACGCTTTGGAACACAAACTCCGCTTAACAAATACTTTGAACTTATTTAAACTTAATGCCTGAATACTGCCTGGAATTTTGTTGTAGAAGCGTATATTTTGACAGTTATACGAGTTACCGATTTTTTGCAGTCTAGTTAAAGGTAGCACTAGTTTATTTTTATTCCGTGTATTTATACTATGCATGTCGCTTATTTTCGAAAACATATTTATATTTTTCCTAACGTATATCAAGTTTTCATAAATATATTGAGATGCGACAGTCATTATTTTAATTTCCTTAAATTTTTCCCTCCGAGAATGCCTTGATCCAAGACTGTAAATTGCACGAATAGCTCGCTTCTGCAGTACAACACTGTTTGAATGTCAGCTGCATTGCCCCATAATAAAATGCCGTATGACATTATACTGTGAAAATAACTGAAATATACTATTCTGGCTGTATCTATATCAGCTAACTGACGAAACTTATAAACCGCGTACGCTGCAGAGCTAAGTCTATTCGACAACTTACTTATATGTGGGCCCCACTGTAACTTAGAATCTAAAGTTATGCCTAAGAAAACGGTGTTATCTATAAGATCCAACTCTTCTCCATTCTTCCGTATATTGGTTTCAACTTGTTTTACGTTAGGTCTGGAAAATCTAATACATTTTGTTTTTCTTTCGTTTAAAAGTAAATTATTAGCACTAAACCAATTAACTACTTCAGAGAGAGCGTCATTTACATCGTCATTAGTTGATTGCTGTCATCTTAGCTTAAATATAAGTGATGTATCATCAGCAAATAACACTATCTCTTCATTGTTTTTCATAATATATGGCAGATCATTAATATATATAAGAAAAAGGAATGGACCAAGAATTGAACCTTGCGGCACTCCCATTGTGAACGTTTTCCATTAACATCTACTCTCTGTATCCTGTTACTTAAATACGAAATTAAAAGATATAAAGCAGTGTTCTTAACTCCATAGTGATGTAATTTCCTAATCAATGTTTCATGAAAAACACAATCAAATGCCTTAGATAAGTCGCAAAAAACTCCTAGAGCATCATGCGACTCCTCCCAAGCATCGAAAATACTATTTAAAAGCTCAACACCAGCATCGGTTGTTGAGCGACCCCTAGTAAAACCAAATTGTTTACTGTGAAGCAGTTTATTATTATTAAAATGAATTTGGAGCTGGTCTAGAATTAACTTTTCAAAAATTTTACTAAAAGTGGGTAGCACAGATATTGGCCGATAATTAGTGGGGTCAGATGTGCTACCTGATTTAAATAATGGAATTATTTTACTAATTTTCATTAGATCAGGAAACACACCACAGTCAATGCATCTATTGAAAATTATTGCAAGTTCAGGTGCTACTGAATTGATTATGGATTTCGTAATCACAACAGAGTTACCCCAAAAATCTCTTGTTTTCTTCAAATTAAGTGTATTAAAAGTTTTAACAATATCTCTTTCGGTAATATAAGTAAAACTAAATCCTATGGTACACATTTTGACATTTTGTTTTAATAGAAGTTCGGCATCATTAGGAGACGAGTTCAGGGACTTTGTAATTGAGACTGGAATGTCTGTAAAGAAATTTTCGAATGCTGTGGCAACCTCAAAATCTGATTTGAATACTTTGTTATCAAAGTGAAGAATGTAGTCCTTATTTTTATTCTTGACTCTTCCAGTCTCATTGTTAATAATGTCCCATGTTGCTTTTATTTTATTTTCACTATTTTTAATTTTAGATTTTAAATAAAGAGTCTTAGCTTCTCGACAAATCTTTTTGAATAATTTAGAATAATTACTTACATATTTACAAAATCGTTCATCATTTTTCTTAATAACTTTCTGTTCATACAACTCATAAAGCCTATTTCTACTTTTATAAATTCCAGTGGTTGCCCATTCACTGAAGGTTGTAGTACCAACAACTGAGATCTTCTTAGGGATAAAGATAGAGTTGAAAATAGTAGATTTCCAAGAACACGTTCATTAGCTTCAACCCAAGCTTTAAATGGGACCACATCTGTTTATTTAATTCAGTAAACTTCGGACAACTCAATTCAACAATCAACGCACGAGGTAGACCCATGCCAAAACAGTGACCACCTTACATAACATAGTCTAAAACAAAGTTTCTTCACAGTTCAGATTATACGGTAATCTCTGCGAAAGTTGACAAAGTTACACTAAGTGGCATAGCTATTACTTTCAACCATTAACCAACTTTCCCTGTCCCATCTTTATGGTGATAAATTTGGTGTATTTTTAAGTTGAATTGTGATGTTATTTGGATTGCAGCGTACATTGAGCATTGGTGATCTTGGTCGAAATTGACACACAGTTTAAGCAAACAACATTGTCAGTTCTAGAGGACTTTAAAACTTTCCTAGAAGCGTTCGGACTAACTTACTAAAACCACCACAGGATGCTTCGGGCCGCGGGAACTATGCTGGTAATTTATTTTCGAGACATTATCACAACAAAACAACATATCTTAATTTTTTTGCCGTTTTAATATAAAACAGGTACAAAATATAGTTTTACTTTAATCTAAGTGTTATCTGTGTACAATTTACTAAACGTAGGCTAAACCTATATTTCGTGAAACTTCTATCCCAAAACTTTGTTGGTAGAAAATGTCCAATTAAAATAAATAACTAGGTATTTTGTCCAAAAAGTATTTTTGTAAATTTTAATATCAAGGGCAACACCTTTTATGATACCTATTATGTTTAGTCCACGGTTTTATAATGAAGCTTCACAAGCTCGCAGTCCAAAACTTTTGGAGTATTCCCTAATGTCCTTGCAAATTTTATGCATTGAAATTATATACACAAAACATATCTAAGGGCTGGCACACATATAACTAGGAGCTGGGCAGCGCATTTATCACTGTCAAACTATTATCGATATTTTTCTTGTTTTAAGGATTATCCAAAAGTCAAATAATAAAACCATGTTTCCACACAAGTACACATACAAACATTAATATTTGATAGTAGATTTTGGACTATTCAAAACGAATACGCTAGTCCTTAAATCAGGGCGGTGCCCACGGCTCAGTGTCATAAGCAGCAGTGAAATCACGTGAACGTTATGTGCCTGGACGTTCTTTGTATCGATTGATATTTTTTTGTTATGTACTTGCCGATACAAAATTAATCTCTAGTGTAAGAGTTGTCTTATAAGGACAGCTTGCAGAATGTAATGGTTTTATCTCTAAACATGACTTTAGATGATCGTAGTTTGAATACAATATAATTTTTTTACTTACTGAATCATTTCATTCAAATTTTCTTTAAACCAAGTCACTAACTTTTGAACACTAAATCTAAATTAGTTGCCAGGACGTCACAGCAATTAAAGCTAAATTATGTCGTGGAACTAAAATGACAGGCTCAAAATCTACAAGAGATTTAATTTGATATATTTCTTTGAACACAATTATTTATTTTGCTAATTAATGAGTCATTTCTCATTAAAACTTCACAAAAAAATTGCAAAACTGCTGGCTTTACCAGCTAAAATATCATGACAGTCTGTTCAAGATACGAAAAAATAAAATGTAAACAAACCATAAAAATGGTTCTTGTAATATCGCCTACCTACCAAAAAAGTAGATTTTAGTTAAATATTCCTAGCGAAAGACTCAATAAAGTAGTTTTTTAAAAAACCTCTGTCCCTTACATTTATAAATTGCACAGCATAATATTTATATTTTTTTCTGTATTATTCATAATAATTATAATAATGATTTTTTATTATTGATTATGCTAATAAAGTATTTTACATGATAAAGAACCTAAAATGCCAATGATTCAAAAAAGGTTGATGTATTTATTATCCTGGCAACTTAAGTATTACACCTAAAGTAACCATTTCACATGACAGGGAGTCATTTTTGATTAGGTCAAGTATCCCGATCGGTTATCCTGCTATCTGAGTTTGTGAATCATTGGTTTCTTTGTTTACCTTTAATTTTTTCGTAATGTGAATAGAGTATAGTATAGATCTGGCGACATATTCAGATCATTTCAATTCAATAAAATATAAAAATCTATTTAAGTAATAATTATGTCACAGTTTTTCGTGTGGTGAAGGATTAGGTATGCAAAATTTCACTACCCAATTTTATTCCGTGGGTGTTGTTAGAGGTACTAAGGAAAATACACAAAGCAAATAGTATTTTATTTTAGGAAGAGATGGAAAACTCGACATCAAACACTTGGCCTAATCCTCTTACAGGGTAACAATGCTATTGTAACGCAAACTAGGTGTGGTCTATTATATCTAGGAGTGGACTACAAAGGGCTAATCACGAATTCTTTTATAAAACCATACTGTGAAACATAAACATTTCGGAATTGATTTTGTATAGGTCTATATTTAAAGTAGAAAAAAAAAGGCTGTTCCTCAATATGTATACCAAATTGACGTGTATGGTACCTATGTATGTCCATTAATATGCAACGACTCAGAATCAGCAGCATCATTTAGGCATTCGTGGTTAATTCAATTTCAATTTTAATTGAAATTAAAATTGAAATTAAATTTGTGGTTATGATCATGTAATTTTTTAAAATTACTCATCCTGACTGAAATATCAGCAGAACAGATGAACTGCAGAACCCAAAGCACTGAAGCCAGAATCATTAAATTTGGGCAGCGGCTTCTATGACCTAAGCACATCTAAAGGGATAAAATAAATATTTAAAGTTAAGTGCAGGCAAAACCGCGAACATCTGCTAGTTTTTAATTATTTAAGAAAACTTCAAAATACCGATGCCAGATGGTGATGCAGATGGTAAATTGAACAGCCTACTTACACCCTTACAAAATTGCAACAGATAAACATCCACAATTAAAACCTTCTCAGTGGCTAGTGCTCCACCCATTCGCTACATTTAATGATAATTTACGTCGCGCAATATCGGGCCCAATGTGTTCTGTTATCTACGGCTGTGGCTCGGCCCTTTCGTGCCGCCGCCGCGCCGCAAATTGTGCTCCACTACATGTAACTACGTAGGAAATGAATGAAGGGAATATTTAAAAAAAGAGTTTGCCAATACACTACGTAACAAACTCCCAATGAGATGTTAAGTGTCTGAATTCTATTTTAAGCCTTAATATGCAGTGGTTGATTTGAACTTTTTTGTACAGAATAAATATCTATTTTTTTATTACATTCCAAAGCTGGAAGCCTCTCTTAAGAAACTTATTTTTTATAGTAATAGACGGCAAACAAGCCGATGGATCGCCTGATGGTAAGCAATAACCGCCTCCCATGGACACAAGTAACACCATAGGTGTCACAAGTGCGTTGCCGCTCCTTGGGTTGGGAAAAGGGATAAGATAAGGAGTGGGATGAGGGAGAAGGAATAGGGGATTGGGCCTCCGGCACGCTCACTCACCGAACGAAACGCAACAGTTTAGGTACTATTACCTTACGTCGATTTTCTGAAATCAGCTAGGCTCTACTCTAGGTCCCCGTGGTATCTCCACCCTGTCGTGGTGGAGGCGCTCAGTAACCTTGGCTTGGACACCCGCGTTGAAGGTAAGAGAGATCTTGGGAGTTGACGCTCCGCGTGGGCTAGAGGGGCCTGCACAGGACGCGTCCAAAAGTGGGGTGCGGGGGACACTTCGTCTGTCCCTTGCAGTCGGGCGCGGTCGCGGGACGAGAGGCCTGTTGGTGTTGCGTTGCCAATGGGGGCGCACCATTGTTGCGTCGCGGTGGGGCCGCAGAGGAAGAGGAGATGCGGTGTTGCCAGGTTGCTGTCCTCCTTATCCTCTGCGGCCGCTGGGTGTTTTGGCGGCAGAGCCCAACACTTGCATCCGCCGCCAAGGGGGTTTTGTACGGGGCCCGCCTGACCAACTGGCAGGTAAATACCCGTCGGGGGGTAGCTACGAATGCTTCGGCGATACCCGACCCTCCGACACACGGGTACATGAGGAACACTGGTTGGTTTTTATTCAGTAAGAGTCTAACAGTCCCTTTCACCCTTCGCCCTTCGCCAGGGCGGAGGGACTCCATGAGGATTTTCCAACCCGACACCAAAAAAGTTTCATGTTTCTCGCTTCTGTAGTTTGGGTTCTGCGATTATATAAGTCAGGGCAAGTTTTTAATAAAAATAACTACTATAAGATGCCTGCTTCCGCCCGATCCCATGAATTTTGGGAAATCCCTTCTTAGTGCACCCCTACACGCCCCAAGGGAAATTTCATGCCAAAGGACAATGGCAGATCTCCATACATCAAAATGTCTGAATTTAAATTAAAGCGTACAGTAATAAAAAATATATCAAAAAATTTGGCGTAAGTAACAGAGCCTATAAATGATTCTATTTTCACTCAGGAAAGGTGGAAAAAGAAGATATCGGGTTTTGAATTTTTAGTTAAGAATTAACAATGTAGGTAAAAGGATAGTTACAGTATGAAAGTTAAACAATGTAGGTAGGTACGTTTGAATTATCAAATGACATATGTCAGATTGACATCGAAACGCGGAAGTATTTTGTAGCATCTAACTGTCACAGCCAAAGACAAAAGCAGAGCTGCACATTTTAAATCGATTTTATGTGAAATCGATACAAGATTAAAACGATGCTTTGATGTTTTTATTTGATTTAAACGTTGTTTTGCTTCAAAAATATTAGCTTATTGATATAATGTTGATTAAATATTAAAATAACTGCATTTTAAACCAAACCAACTCTATAAAGGTCGATCGTATCGATTACTTATTTAATAATCGATACGGATATAGCACTCACGTCTATTCCTGTCACACCATTGTCTATGGCGACAATCAAATAATAAAGTATACGTAATCCATTGGAATGCTTTTTATCGTCATAAAATACTCCAGCTTTAACGAGACAAAGTGAAAATAATAAAAATCGTAGAAAAAAAATTGGTTGCCTGTAAAGTCGGTATACGGGCGAAAGTTTTACGTGACAACGACTTTGAGTGGTAAAATAATTTTAATGTGAATATTCATTCGTATAGTAGGAAGAAGGATGAAAGACACGTGCCTTTCACTTTTTATGTCTGTCTCTCTCGCTCTTAGGCGGGACGCGTGCCTCTCACTCGCTCTCATTGTGAGCGCGTAACGTGAGCGGAGCGTAACGCAGTTTCTTGAAGTGTCACCCGGCAAACCAATTTATAAGACGTTGTCACGTCAAAAAAAAAAACAATTTGTTTTGTTCATATGAAGTTTAAGGTCGCCACAACAAACCCAGACCAAATTCTTCCATTGTTCTTTCAGCTTCTTACACCTAATATTTTTGACTGTAGCTTATCTGTCAGTCATTCAGTAATCCAAGAATTTAATAAAGATGTACTTATAGAAGATTGATGATAAGAATCCTTATGCTAATGTACCAAAGATATAGTTTAATCACAATGCCTAATTTCGCAATTAATTCCAATGTGCCAATACCAGTTCATCTGTAAATCAGTTAACACTCCATTATGTCAAGACGGTTTAACGCAGTTAATATGATGGACAGTCGAAATTGAATGTCATTGGCCTATAACGCTTATTATCGATTTGCATAAGCAGTTATGAAAGTACTCTTAGGCCGACCTCATATTGGGTGTGCGCGTTCTTCGAGCGTGCGCTCGGCGTTTGCCCGGCGTGTGCTTGGTTTCCCTATGGAGTACAAAGTGAACGCCGGGCGTACGCCGAACGAACGCTGAGCGCATGCTGATCGGACGCCGAGCGCACGCCAAGCCCACGCTCGATCGCTCAACAATCCTAGGACTGGTATGGTGTGCCAATATACGCTAAAGTTCCATTTCACCAGTCGAACTGTACAATTGATTCTGACACCAGGAGATATATTATTACTCCTAAATCTAAAAGACAATTTAATTATAATGCGATATTACGCCACTAATATACATCCGTCGGATCCTTTCATCTGTAAATCAATTTCAATCTTCATATTGTCAAAATAGCCGTTAATACGGTGACGCAAATGATTGAATATAGCTGAATCTCGCTGTCGACTTTGGATATACACCACTATTTTTTAATTAGTACAAAAAAATTAACCGGGCACTAAGTATCTTTAACTGATCATATTTATGTAGTTAAAAAATAAAAACACTAAGTCCCAAAACTATCTCAAAACTGTCCTCAAAAATACGCAATAATTGGTAAATGCATAATTACGTACTTGTAACAGTAGTAAATGCTCCATTGATAAATTCCCCCCTGTCCCTCTGCGCCCGCGCCGCGCCCCGATCGATGCGACAAACAGTGCTAAATTGCTAGCGGAACTGAGCGCATCCATTTAATTGTTTGTCTACGTTTACCCGACGCGAGGCGATGATTGATGCGGGCGGCTCAAAATAGGTCTGTGTGGAGAACCTTGAGGAAGGCCTATGTCCAGTAGTGGACGTCTCTAGGCTGACATGATGATGATAAAATAATATTTGTAAATAGCAGATGATTCTAACTTCATAAATACGCCAAAATTACTCTTTTCTTTTATTACAGAATACCTTCTTTTATTTTGATATGTGTTTGCTTTCTAATTACATACCTCCGTATTTAATTACTTGTAAAACGGTAAATTTTGCCGGTACTGAGCCCGGATGAAGTGAGAAAGAGAGAGTAGAGTTTAGAAAATTAAAAAGTAACTACCTACACTTATTATTTTGCTTCATTTTATTGTCTAAGGCTACCTACATTATAAGTGCGACGGAAAGAATGCGTAAGAGTAGGACGGAAAGTAAGTACTATCAATGAAGTAGTGAATGGATTGTAAAATATGTCTATGATTTAGGTGAGATTTTCTACAAAAAAACAAAAGATTATAACTTTGTTATTTATAGATATAATGATATCACATTACGTATCATGATTATCTACAAAAACTATCTAGCCACACTATTTATAGACCACCAAACTTGTGGAGTTTTTAGAAATACAGGCAATGACTACAAGATCACATCTAAAAATTAAACTTTTCGAAATTATAACAACCAGGCCTTCAACTACATGAAAAACTGCTAACATTTGCAAAGACAGCAGTCAATTTAGTAAAAGTGAAGCTGGAATTAGAAACGATTTCAAATAATAGAAAAATTGATTTAAATGAATTGTGAACCCGTCTCAAGGGTACGATTTGTTGAATGACTTGTCATTAGATGCATCCGTGGAGCTGTTTCATATCAGACTTTGGAAAAAGTTGGCTTAAGGGAAAAGGGAAAAATAATGCCTATATTATAGTGAATTGTACTTGACAATTCTGTACCATCGCTAAAATATATAGGCACGTCAGAATAACTGTGCAATATAAGGACAACAATTATTTTTAGACAATAATTTGACTGACCATAGTGATTTGCTTGTTCGTCTTTGTTAAATTATCTGATCTTGGCTGTTTAAAGATATATAAGACAAAGAAGATAATTATGTGATTTAAAGTAAAATAAACTGGACACTGTTTATAAACGCAATTATGTTGGTGTATGACGCTTCTATTTGTTAAGCATCTTTGCGGGGACAGATTAAGCTTCATTAAACAATCCAAAACTTTCTTAGTATGGAATTTTTGCTGAAGCTATGCATTATCAGAAAAACATACCTGAATGGTTGCATTCAAGACTTATTATACCTTGGAGCCCTTGATCCACTTTCTAGTCTAACTTGATTTTACAAAATATTAGCTTCACTATTAGCTAGACATTGCTCTGTCGAAAACCACAGAGCGATATTCACTGTTTCCATGTCGATTCCGAAACGAAAACAAAGTTTACCAGTCTTATATCAATCAAAACTTCTGAATGATTTTCTTTGAATCCTAATCCGACGGCTGAAACATTTCAACCCAAAAGTTTTTTGCCTCTAGTTATAAAGTAACGGAAGCATTACCAAAGGAACCAATATATTTTGCTCATAGCAACAAAGCCTACTGAAATCAGAACCCGTAGTATAATATCTAGGTCACAATTTCCTCCAGTCCAATATTTCTATTTCAAATGACCTATAAGAAAAATGCTTTTGTCATCCGAGCTTGGACTTTGTTAGAAATCTGCGAATATAAGGCGAAGTCTTGAACAAAATCCGACATTTCCAGTTTCTTTAAATGTAAGATACATTGTATTCGTGGCTTTCTGAACGACGTGTAGCTTTTTTTGTTGCTGAAAGTGGCAAGCGAGAATAAAACACGTAGTTGGAAGCGGTTGATATGATTGTATTCGCGGTAAGATTTGATATAGTTGTGTTTTCTATCATCATTGCTCTTTCACGGCACAAAACTACGGCAACAAGTTTGATGAATGTAGATCTTCTAGCGATTCCGAAGATTCTGTGAAGGAGATTTAATGACGCTGTATTCGATCGCCATCAAAGCTAATATTTTGTCAAATCTGTTTAGACTAAAGTAAGTAAAATGAACCTTGGGCTCCGAGGTGAAAAGTCTGAGATGCAACTGGGATACCACTGGGATTGCGCTGATTTAGTCGTCATCATGAGATCAAAAAGCCTTATATTCGCCAGCGAGTTTCAAAAGAAGTTACTAACAATCAAAAGTAGTTACCTTATACCACATTCAGATGACCACCATCTCCACTACTATAATATTGGACTTCCTTAACTTCATGAATAATTAATCGATTGGCCTCAACTAAGTGTAAACAACGCTGGACAATACCAACACTGATTGTTGATTTGATAATCCAATTTAATCTTACGTATTTGTGCGTGATTGGACAACTTCCTACCAACATTATAAAATTTTATTTTTCTCATGTTAGTGGATGTTTCATATTTTCATGAAAACCTGAGAAAAATTTGCATTGCAGATATAAAATTGACAAGCAATATGGATAAATGTCCCAACCTTTTTCTTTCCAGTGTGTGTAAATCTTCACATCTCAGCTTAGTAAAGCAATACCTTAAAGATGTGCACTAAAAATCTATGCTATGTGCTACCAACGTCGACTTATACTGTGACCCTTTTTGTTCCAATGTATGTACATCCAATAACATCCCAGCTTAGCTCTCCAGTGCATAGAAAATGAGGATTGAAATAAAAATCTATGCCAAGTGTGACGTAGGGTAGCGTTAATTATCACGACCTTAATAATGAAAGAGATATGCTCGGCTCATTGGGACCATATTCCTTTTGACGTGACGTCAGTTGCCTCTGTGATGCACGTTTGAAATATTTTACTGGAGAAATGTTTGCTTTTTAGTTTGAGCTACCTTAGTGAGAGGTTGTAGTGCCCGTTATGGGTGGAAACTTGGTTTCAATTTCAACGTAGAAATATCATTCACGAATTGCGTCTCTCATTTGACAGTGACAAGGAAACCTTAAATATGTGTGAAACACTGTAACACCAGCAACCTGCATTTTGACCATATTTAAGGAATTGACTTGTTTATTGAGTTTTGTACCTGTTTCTTACAATAAATTTTTGTCAAATTTAGGGAGGATTTTAATTTGTGCATATTTAAGTCCTTGAGGAATAATATTGATACCAATTTTTCAGTAGCCCTTCACTAAAGAATTTTCTTCTTTATCGGGTTCTTTATACAACTTAATCGAAAGAGTTACTTCCATAAAACATATAATTAGAGCTAAAATACTTACAGAGACTGCGAGAGGTACTTGGACAGTCCAAGTTTGGATATCTTGCTCCCCTTGATACCCTCATTGACAATGTTGCTCACGGTCAGAAAGTTCTTCGTCATTGTCGACTCCTGGGACGACACTATTGTCACACAAAAACCACAAAAAATAATTAAACCACTGGCAACACAAGCAACAAAAAACTAAATCACTTTTCAAACACTAAATTGGTAACACTCAAACTTAACAGTAGTAACACTTACTTTTTAAATTGACAACCCAACATCGAATTCTATTTTCAAAATTTAACCGCAACAAGTAACACGCGTAATCTTATTTTTTATGTTAATTAGTCAACAGAACAAAAATTCTCTCTTTGTATTAATTTGTATCTTTTAAAGTATTTTCTCTCTCTATTTATCACAGACGCAGTTTTTCGATGTTTTGTTTTTCGCTCTCTACTTCACGAAACCTGAAAAGGAAGGTCTTTTTGTTTATTCTGAATATTTCTTGGACTACTCGAAAGCACTTTGCATGAAAAGTAAATTCCCTGAGATGCTTGCTAGTTAATGAATCGTTTTGATTCTAAAATGGGTGCATGAGGTTCCCAAGAACTTAGGGTCCCAAGCCAACCTCACCTGCATGTGGTGCACCTGCCGATCAACGGACAAGGCTCTGGTAAAGAAAATATCCTGAAAAGCGGCAATAGGCTCGCCACCTATTACGTGGGATCAAAACACTGGCGAAAAGTGGGCGTTTAATATGCCTCTGCCTACCCCTTCGGGGAAACAGGCGTGAGTCTATGTATGTATCTATGATTCTAAAATGGTTTAACATTTCTTGTTTAAAATGCTCAGTAAAAATTAAATTAAACATCAAAGCTTTCTTGGTCAAAGCTTCTTCTTTAGTAAGTGGTGCAGTCTTAGAAGCAAAGCTGAATTATTTTATTTCACTGTCTGTTTCTTTAAATTGGTAAATGTACTGTGATTCGCGATAAGGCAGACTTAAATAAAATGCGAAAATAGCTGTGAGTTTGACCTTTCTTTTTATTATGAGAAAGGGACAAAGTGACGGATTTTGGGAAATAAGCAGAGACGGAATATGCCTACGCAACAGCCCATATATTTGTTTAACCTACAGTTTAACTGCCTTCTTGGTACCACCGCCTTGGTAACGCAGGATTTGTGATTATATTCACGACATTTCCTGTACTGACTTTATATTTGTTTTGGTTCGGTTTCAGACCACATTAAAGACATTTCTTAGTATGTAGATGTTTTTATTTGTTTATCTTCTGTATAGCCATAAGTGTTTATGTAAATTCATACGTATTTTAAAGGCGTAACGCTTGGTTTAACATTGCCATCTTCATAAGCTAGTCCATATCATCATCATCAGCCGTTAACAGTCCACTGCTGGACTAGGCCTCTCCTTTGAAAGGAGGAATTGGCCTACTATACCACGCTGGCCAAACGGGTTGGTATAGGGTTTGTATCAAGTTTTCCTTCTCTTGCAGTGTTGTTCTCTGCATAATATGCTCCCTCTGTCGGCTCTTACGACTCCCATGGGATGATATGGGGTGGTGACATTTCGTATTCTTAATCCGTCACCACACGGACATAGATCTCTGATAAAATCGCCCCAACGAACTAAATAGTTACATATCCCAATTCCAAACTGAGTTGAGTCGTAACAATGTTCTCCAAAATTTCATCTGAACCAACAAATCGCATAACAACGAAAACTTGCTAAAAAGGCCTAACTTCTACACCTAGTCAGCTGCCTAGAGACACATTAATTAGGCATAGAGGTATAGGCCAAATTGTCGACTCAGCAACCGACCTAGTTGAAGTAAATGTGAAGTTACGAACTTTGCTATTCCTTCACTTCAAATGCATAGTGGTTTCGTCAAGGTTGGCAACTTAGAGAACATTTATATTAATTACACTTGAGAGCGTTATATATGAAACTCTGAGGTTGCCTCATAATTGATGTCTTCATTTTGGAGCAGTGAAAGGCTAATGCTTGTCTTTTGCGTGTTTCATATTATGGTTGGAATGGAATGGTTACCGGAAAATGAGTTTCTGAATGAGTTATGCTGCTTTAAATTATTGCTGGAATTATTAAAATGTTTGTCCAGACCAAAAATAACAATGAAAGATAAAACTAAACAAAAACAATACAAGTAGAATTCGTGGATTCGAATATCGCATTTAACAGTAATTACATTTCAACCAAAATATTTAGGAATACATAAAGGTTCAGTCATAATCATCTGGTTAAAGTAGTGAGCGTACACCGGGCTCCAAGACGTATATATTATACTAGATGAGCACGCGGTTACACCCGCGTTATTTAAGGCTACTACTCCACTCTCGTGAATCATAGCGTGATGTTATATAGCCTATAGCCTTCCTCGATAAATGGACTATCTAAAACTGAACGATTTTTTCAAATCGGACCTGTAGTTCCTGAGATTAGTGCGTTCAACCAAACAAACAAACAAACTCTTCACCATAGAACTTCACTATAAACACATTTACCAATATTGCCTTTTAGCTAAGTTCAATGTTTGTCTCGTATGAATTTTGTCTTCTGTCAATGGTCTGCTCATTATTTGCGGTTGTTCCTTACTTCGATTCATATTTAATCGCTTCCCACCGAAATTAGTTCATAACCATCTGAAAGATGCTCCATTTTTATTCTCATATCATAAAAGCATAAATCTCATTTTTATATCACGTATAAATTTAAATTTCTGCGATATATGGAAAACTAAACTGTCAGTAGCAACCCACACATAACCATTTCGGTATCTTGTGATAGCCCTCTGTCAAAATCTAATCGTTTAAATGCAAAGCCAAACATAAGGTTCCCGTTTGATCTGAAATCAAAAGGATTTGTATAGAACGATAGACAGTAAAGTAAATAGCATATATAAGAAACGGGTACCTACTTCAATTTAAAGTAACAATTTCACTTAGATTAGCTACCTGCCTGCACTAATTAGAAGTGCTTCGTTTTATATAAGACTAGTTTCTGGCCAGGGTTTCACCCTCGGTGGGATTGTTTAGTGGCACAAAAAGTAGCCCACTTACTACACTTATGTTAACTATATTACTGCTTAGTTTCGTCAAAATCTGTTCTATAGTTTTTTGGGTGTAAGAGTAACAAACATCTGTTTATCCATTCCTCCACACAAACTAGTACTTCTCTTTCTATTAAGACGTTTGCGATTGAGTCATCTCGTGACTCTGGTGTACATTGGGACCGACACATAACTGGCGAAGTGTGAGTATATAATACATCTCCGCCTACCCCTTCGGGGATAACAGGCGTGAAGTTATGTTATGTTATGTGACTACGGCTGGTGTCGAAATATTATAGAAAGTAAAAAGTGTAACACCTTAATTTTTCATTTATGATTTAATATTAATACCTGTTTAATTACAATTAAAAGTATCATTTTAACGTTGCATAATTATAAAATGTCTTGCCCCGTTCAAATAAAATTAACGTAGCGCTTTAAAAAACTCGACCATAAAAAGAACAGCTTAAATATGCGAAATCACGTTTGACTTTAAGTATTCACATACTTAATTAAAATTTACACGTTGTGACGGTGAAAGGTGGTGAAAAAACTTATTTCATTATGTTACAACGGCACAATCAGTGAACATGTGATTTGTTTTTAGTAATAACTAAACGTTACCAGTGGCTCTGAACGCGTAAATTATACATACATAGTCTCACGCCTATATCCCCGAAGAGGTAGGCAGAGGTATATTGCTACACCCATTTTTTGCCAGATTTATTTTAGTCCCATGTAATTGGGGGCGAGCCTATTGCCGTTCCGGGCACATTACCAGACTCCAAGATGCTACTGAGAATATCCTAACGGAAAACTCAATAACACTTTGCCCGACGCGGGGATTGAACCCTTGAGACCTCCCAATCCCATGCGCACATTTATACCGCGAGACCAACGAGGCAGAGAGCGTAAATTATATAAGTATCTACTAAAACCTTCCTCAGGAGTCACACTACATATGTACATACATACATAGACTCACGCCTGTTTCCCGGAGGGGTAGGCAGAGACTACGGAACGCCATTTGCAACGATCCTGACATACCTCACTTGCTTCACTCACTCCCATCAAGTTTCTCATGCATGCTCTTCTGTTAAGGGTACATCTGACTTGTCCTTTTTTCAGGATGTCTCCAATCTGGTCAGAGAACGTTCTCCTAGGTCTTCCCCTTTGTCCTGTTCCATTCACACTAGCCTGATATATCTTCTTTGTCAGTCTATCGTCATCCATCCTCTCCATGTGCCCAAACCATCTTAACATGCCTTTCTCAATGCTTGTCACTACATCTTCTTTTACCCCACACCACTCTCGTATCACACAATTCTTTACTCTGTCGGTCAAAGACACACCACACATACTTCTCAGTGCTCTCATTTCTACAGCATTTATTCTACTTTCAAATCTCTTCTGCCATACCCAACTTTCACTACCATACATAAGGGTAGGCACTAACACACCTCTATGTACAGCCAAACGTGCCTTTTTGGACACGTTTTGACTGTTCATAAACGCCTTCAGAGCTCCATTCACACAATTACCTGCATTAACTCTCCTTTCAATATCTGCTTCATTCTTACCATCTCTTGTAAACAACGTACCTAAGTAAACAAACTCATTCACTTGTTCCACTCGCTGTCCATCGATCAAAACATTACAAGCCGTAACGCATTCCTCCTTTTCAAAAACCATAACTTTCGTTTTACTTACATTCACTTTCATTCCTTTCCTTTCTAACGCACGATGCATGATTGTTACCATCTCCTGCAACTCCTCCGTTGAAGATGCAAGTATAACCTGATCATCAGCATAAAGGAGGCATTTGACGAGTAACCCATTCATCCTTAATCCGCAGTCACTATGTTTTAAATCTTGCAAACAACTGTCCATGAAGAGGTTAAACAGCCACGGCGACGCTACACATCCCTGTTTAACACCTTTATCGATGGTAAACCAGTCAGTGTATGCCCCGTTTATCCTCACACAAGCTCTAGAATCCTCATAAAGGGATTTCAGAGCTTGAATGAGGCTGCTGTCCACCCCATTCATTGACAGCACCGACCACATTTCATTCCTCACCACTTTATCGTAAGCCTTTTCCAAATCCACGAATGCGCAATAGACCTTTTGACCTTTGGCCAAAAATTTTCCGGCTATGCTTCGCAAGGAAAAAACCTGATCCGTGCATACCATACCCTTTCGGAATCCCGCTTGTACATCCCATATTTTCTTGTCGGTTACTTCCATAACTCTTTCAATAAGTACCTTTGCATACAATTTGCCAACAATGCTGAGAAGGCTAATGCCTCTATAGTTTTTGCAGTCTTGTTGCGAGCCTTTTCCTTTATAAAGAGGCACAACTACAGCTGTGGTCCAGTCATTAGGTACTCGGCCGGTGTTCCAACACAAGTTATATAACCGCTGCAACTGACCGACTATGATGCCCTGTCCAGCCTTCAGCATTTCGACTGTAATCCTATCATATCCTGCAGCCTTACCTACTTTCATACTTCCCAGTGCCTTCACGATCTCATCCACGCCAATAACGCTTTCATCATTGCTATCATTACAATTCACTTCAGCTATCGGTGTCTCTATCGCCGTTCTTTCGAATAAACTTTCAATATACTCTTTCCATCTCTTCAGCACGCACAATTCACCATTTACTATACTTCCATTCTCGTCTCTGATGGATGTGTGTTCTGAGGATTGAGGATTGAGCACAAATACAAACGGACAATTAGGAACTTTCTTTTACAAAGGGGTTATTACACTATTAAGGAATTTTTAAATGATAAGACACCGTGGGGATAGGCTTGTTTAACTCACGATTATTTTATTTACATGTTAAGTGGAGGTGCCTCGTGAACACATGATTTTTGCAGGATTTGGATATTTTTATGATTTGTTGAATGTAGTTTAACATTATTTATCTCTGATCATATCATTGTTCACTTGTCACCTTCACAAAATTCTTTCTACATTTGCATTCCTTCACGTGTTCCACTAACTTATGTTAATAATAACGATCTGGAAAATGGAGGTAATTGGCGGTCATGGTCAGTATACCAATAGATTGTTTCTTACTTCTGGTTCGTATACCGTTGTTGTCATGCTCACTAAAATGTCATTTCTTGTGGTGGCGTCATGTGTCGGGTCATCCCTTTCCCTCTAATATGGCGAGAGGGATGATGGCTGGCACATGCGTCATACTCGTGAACGGGTGCTACTTGCGATGACTGGTCGATGACGGTCTTGCGGGCTGGTATTAGATTTTAATATTTAACTGCATCATTTCCATCATGGTTCTGATCACTTTCGCGGATTGCCTGCATTATTAGGTATATATAATGTAAGTGGATGCTCCTGTTTCACCATGTCTATTCTGAGAAGGCTAACCAAAAGTATTATGCTTGAGTATTATGATGTACAGTAAATATATACAAGTGATATAGAAGGTGTAACAGTTGCAGCACCTTACAAAATGTAAATTGTGTATTATGCAAAACCTGGCGATGAAAAAGAGTGACCGTGAGTTTTATTGCCCGTTCTTTCTCATGGTTCTACCTATTGCTTTGCGAACGTGGCAGTAAATGTAAATGTAGAAGCATACAGTAATAATGTTTTAAATTTGAGTATAAGTAATTATTTTATAAATTTATTATTTTGACGTTCATAAGCGTCACATTGTGACCCAAATGAATAAAGGATTTTGAATTTGAATTTGAATTTGAATTTGAATTTGAGTTCTTCCTCGAACTGTACGAACGGATTTCCAGAAAAACTTAATGTACCTCTGAAAATCGTCAGATAATCTGCTATCAAACTCATCTTTCTTTTCCTCTTTTTTCCTTTTAACCATTTCTTTCACTATTCTTTTTGACCTAACAAACTCCTTTTTTGCTTCATCTATGTCTACACTCGTTGCTTTTCCCATTCTTTCATTTGCTCTGGCAGCCAACCAATCTGACCAAGCTTTCTTCTTCTCTGACACTGCTGATTGTACATCCTTGTCCCACCATGTATTCTTAACCTTTCGTATTTTCCTTCTCTTGATCATACCACATACTTCTGACGCTACACATACTACCTCTTCTTTAAAGGCCTGCCATAATTCTTCCATATCATTTATGCCATCGAATCTCTCAAATCTTGCTATCAATCTTCGTTTATACTCATCTTTCACATCTTTCTCTTGTAGATTTTCAACTTTTATTCTTTCCAAGACCCTATTTTCATTATGCTCTCGGTGTCGCCATCCTTTAAAGAGTCCACTTATCCGGCTCAACACCAAGAAGTGGTCTGTGTGGATGCCGATCCCTCGATATACTCTTGTATCCAACACATTCTTTCTCAATCGTTCATCTACTATCACAAAATCAATCATACTTCTTCTAACATTTTTCGCCTCTCGCGTATACATATGTATCCTTTTATGATCAAACATGGTGTTTGTCACACAAAGGCTCCACTCCAAACAAATCTCAAGCAGTGCTTTTCCATTTTCGTTCACACTCTCATCACCAAATGCACCTAACACCCTTTCAAATCCATCTCGCTTTACTCCCACCCATCCATTGAAATCCCCTAACAAGATCAATCTTTCATTATCCTTGCAGTTCCTCAAAATCTCTCTTAAACTCTCCCAAAACTCCTGCCTTTCGTCTTGCTCATGTTGTGACATACCCGTAACTATATTGACCGGGGCGTACACCCCCACAATAAAGAGACGAGTAAGTCCTACTTTCATTCTCATCCACAGTAGCCTAGCATTTACACATTCAAACTCTTTTACGCACTTATTCATTCGCGCAGACAGTACTACACCAACTCCCTTACAGGCTCTGGTGGTACTATCTACCCCAGACCAATACGCCGTATATGCACCATGCTTGGTGGTGTCACACCCTTTTCTTTTTGTTTCATTCACACAAAGAACATCAATCTTTCTATCATCCATCATCTGACATACTTCATCCAATTTGCCGTTCATTCCTCCACCAACATTCAATGTCGCAAACCTGCTTTCCGTAAGCCGCTTTTCGCCCTCGCGGGAAACGAGACGTGACGGGTTGCGAACCGCGTCGCCGCCGTATGGAGAAGAATAAGTTTTTGTTCCCATAGCGTTCCCACGAGATTTAGGGATCTAGACGGTCCAGCCCCGCAGAGCCCTTTACGGGGGTAAGGCGGAATATCAGCTGTGCCCTGTGACCACCAACACAGGCACCCTCCGTTTACGACCAGCTTGCCCTCTGGCCACGAATCCCTCGGCACGGGTCGGTTCACACCTTAGATCGGGGTTTTGTTTCGGGTATGCTCCCTGAAAGTTGGTTTAAATTCGGAGTTTTCCTTCTCCTGACAGGAGACAGGTTGCCAACCAAGGCTAACGAGGCCCATCTCCCCGAACGTTTGGTTTAATTTCGGAGTTTTCCTTCTCCTAGACAGGTTGCCAACCAAGGCTAAATCAGTTCGATAGTTTTTCAGTTGATCCGTTCATACAGACAACAAGATGAAAAAGAGAATGAATTTTCTTATTATTGAGAATTGACAATTCTGTCCATTTCATTGATTACATTCTATTCATAACTTATGTTTACAGAAATTTAAGTTAAAAAAACGATATCATAAAGCCATCAGTTCCATCCCCGCTCAAATAATCGTTTCGAGCTTGCGTGTCAATTGTGTAATATGTTGTTTGACTTTTTATACGAAGCAAATTATCTATTGTTTAGAAAATGAGGCATTCTATAAGAAGTAAGTAGTGATGTCAAAAAAAATAAAGAATGTTTAGTTGGTAAGTAAGCACATTTCTTACTTATTTGAAGGTGATGGTTTCTGTTTTAACTAAAGGTGATCCTGCACCTGTATTGTAACAGCTGACACTATTATGTAGTTCTATGCAATAGCTTGAAAAGCTCTTTCAAGAAAGATTGGTTCCAAGAGGTAAATGATACGAATATATAGAAGTAGAGTGGGGAGGCATTTGCCCTGCAGTGGGACGTCATACGCTCAAAAATAACTAGTTGTATGCTAAAAATTATTCACGGTATGATTTTAGTTCATGGCTGTCTCAATAGGTTATCCATTCTAACTTTATTGAATTTCTTACTAATTCAGTGTTGCTAAAAACTTAATTCTCAGCGATAAGAGGGTTCTCTATCAAACATTAAAAAGCTTTCAGACGCTACAATTCTACATTTTTATCTGTCTTGTAATTTTATTTTGCTAACAGTCTCATGGAAGCGTCTTTGCTAAATGCAACCTCTTTTTTAAAAGCAATCTTTTACTACTAATTACGTACTTATAATTTTTTTTTAATCCTTAACTTTTTTTCATATGGAGAAAATCTGTAGAAATAGTGACCATTTGGAGTGCCTGACTGTGAGAGTTACATTCACAATACTTTGATGGTTCGCTGCGTTACTAGATCATAACAACAGCATATAAAGCACATCGTAAACGAAAGAATTCATATTTTTACGACAGCAAAACGTGTCACCATTTGAAACAAGAGAATATCCTTTCTCCTCAAAAAGCAATAGCTACATTAGGATGATGGAATAAGCACTCAACTTTATTGGTAATGGCCTGGAATAGGCCTGCGGTGTAAGGGTGTTTTGGTTGGGGCTTCAAAGGCCATTAGAACAGCGGGCCACGACTCAATTCATGTGGAAAGGGCTGTGGTAAATAGCTTTATTGTCAAGCAATTTTAAACCTTATCTATATGGTCAAAATATCTTATATCTCTCCATCAGCTTTACATATCAGCTTGGTGACGCTCAACGTCTTTGCATCTCTTAAGCGATTATAATCCTTTTGTTGATAAGTTTAAGCTCTAAAATCCTGTGAACTAAACTGCTCCCAACCAGCCATTGTTTTCTATATGAATCGAGCCTTAGAATCATGAGACCAAACTATGGCAGTTTTGGCTTCATTGTAATTCGAGTCACGTGATGCCGAGTTTGTGTATACTTTTTGATTGTCCAAATACTGCTTACGATGGGATTTAGACATTCTTTTTCCTAGTTAGTGGGAATTATTTTGACTGTTTCTAGGCATTTGGGCTAAGGGCTGTCGTATAAAATGCCAAAAAGTGTTAAAGACTATATTTTTTTTCGGAATGTATTCATGGGTATCTTGTTGGCTCGATAAAACACTGATATAAGATGAACGTCACATAATATAATAAAACACATACTTGTCCGTTCCGTCAAAATATACAAAATGAATAATTGGACAAGACTTTTTCTTATAGTGTAATATCTATAATTTTCAGAATTCTAGAAAGAGAAAACCGCAACAACTCAAAGCTTTGTCGCACTCCTGTGTCGGCCATTAATAAACAGCTTTCTATAAAATCTTTTGTCTTTGCCTTTACGTCTATAAGTGATATATGCTTCAAGGCATTCAACATTTTATCAAAAATCACCTTACTTTAACAGTCAGAATATATGTACTCTCAAAAACGCATAAAATAACCTTTTATAACCTATTCAAATAAAGCCTTTACTAGTTTCGAAACAAAAACGCCCAAATTAACGGAAATTCTGTCTCCTAAACTTTTACTTAATGGCCACACTTTATAGCAATAAAATGGCTGAAATCCTTTTACTTGGTACAACATTTCCGGATAAAATGGATACATTAAGACTATGTTTCCACTACAGTTACTGAAATGGGAAGTGGTTCAGTGATTTATGAAGGAAACATTCAATAATATCAATTAATAAGAAAATAAAGTAATACTAGTTTTTTTTTTATTTTGGTGCTAACTCCCACATAAAAAATCACTGCTCACATTACTAGGCAGATTTCCGGGTAGCTGGGCACACAGATAATCTAATACTAGCTATTGCTTGCAGCTAGATTAATTCTTCATGGCAGTGGAATTAAAAAAAAACTCCTTGTTATAAAAGAACTTGCCTACGTCATAAAAGGAACTGAAACTCCAAAGGTTTATTAACTAAGGCCCTGTTTCACCAACTCTAAGTACCTAAGCGTTAACTGCCAGGTAAATTCAAAATTAGAACGAAATTTGTATGAATTGATTTGCCAAGTAGTTTAACCAGAACTTATTGAACAATGGTGAAACAGGCCCTTAGGCTTTGCGATGACAATTCTGTCGGGTCGGATATGAGAAGTAGTTTTATAATATAATGTCCTAGAGGATGCCACCAGACCCGGCGTGTCTGCACATATATTTTCAAATATAACCATTTCTGCCCAATCCTGTGGGAATTTTAGATAATCCTAATGTCCCCAAAGAACACACATACCACATTTCAGCTTCTTGCACTCAATAGATTCAGCTGTACATGGTCTGTCAGTGATTCAGTAAAACAAGTATTAATTATAAATAGATGATATCGTTAGACTCCGGCTGACCAGGCATAGTCACCTAGCTTAGTCATAAGATTCTCCATCACATTAGAGAAACATCTCAGCTCATTCCTCCAGAAAACCAACAAGCCCTTTCTATCCAAATAATCTTTCAGAAATTTTGTATTCACTAGACATTCTGCTGATTTAGAAACCGACGTTAACCTTTCTCGCACGTTACAGACTTTCACATATGCGTCATAAAATAACTAAATAATATTTTCACCACAGCAGCTCAAACATGCCGCTTTTGCTGCGAGACAACAGTGAACAAAACGCGATTTTGATTCGAGCGTGAGGCAAAGTAGCTTTTTAATTTTTCTATCTTCAATGCCACGAATTGACATTGTTCAGCCATAAATTTGAAACATTCGAATTTTACTGTGCTCTGTCTCTTTCACATGCATATAAAAAGTGAGTGAAAAAACAAACCCCTTCGAATTCGAAATTCGATTTTGGAATTCGACCTCAAAGAAAACACCTACGGCAACGCAAAAAAAAAAGATATTTGTAATAAAGAAATTACTTCTTTTATATGTTATTGTTTATATGTTTAATTTATTATTGGATTTTAATAAAAATAAGTCTAATTAATAGTATAAAATTAGTATTTAACCAATACATTTTTATTTAGAATTACAACAATGATACATTTGAAAAATAAACATATTAAAACGCGATTTAAAAAAGTAGCGGGAATAAAAAATTCGCTGATGCTGGTATCAGCATCAGCGAATTTTTTATTCCCCCTCCATACCTACTGTATAGTAGGTATAGCGTAACGTGTTAAATTATATTAATATATAAAATAATCTAAAAAGATGAGTGAAACTAGCGATGATGACTGTACTTTAACACCAGAAGAGTTAAATCAACAAGTGATTATGCAGAATTCAATATATTCCTGTTCATTTCTATGTCTCCTAAGTAATATGTGTTCTCACTGCTGTGGTGAAAAGTTATGTGTGCTACACGAGAGCAAAGTTTTTTGTATCTCGTGCTGTTGAGTCCCTCACCACGCTCAGGATTCTAACTTTGATTCACTCGCTACGCTCGTGAATCAATCATAGAATCCTTCGCTTGCTCGGGACTCAAAATCAGCACTCGAAACAAAAAACAACTTTGCTCTCTTGTTGCACAAATAACTATTATATATTCGGCGCAAAATAACATATTTTAGTGAAATCACGTACGCAGAAAAAATTTAACGTCGTGTATCCTGAAAGTATGAGATTTGTCTTGAAAATGTCTTCATATGTTCCAGTTGGATATGCCAGTCGCTATATTGAACTATATTTCAGATATACTAAATTGGTAAAATAAGCATTAAATTCTGCCGACAATAGCTTTTATATATTTCTTTAGGAAACAAACGAATACGGCGCAAAAAAATAATTACTTTTTTTTACCAACGGCTTTCTTAAAATAACCTAGAAACGTTCGCAAACTAGCAAAAAAATGAATAGAGAAATTAAAATATACAATAAACCAATATTAGAAAATAAATTGAAGTTTAGCTCGTAAATCATTCTTACATTATTATTAATTTGTGTAAAGAAACATTTTTGATGATTAAATTTATAACCATGTGCCTCTAGTGCTTTAAGTCTTGAATATCGAACAGACGGACCGACAGACTCACTGTACTACAGCAAAAATAAGTGGCAAAAACATAATATACCAAATTTTGAAGATCTCAAAATTGCAAGCATTCTCTACCGGTCAACCCAGACTGATCTTGTAGTGTTGCATTGCTAAAAATAAAAAATATTTTATCAAATTCGTTTTAACATAATTTCATACTTCCGTATTCCCTTTTCCTTAAAAAAATTAAATTATACTTCATCATCCATTATTTCCGTTACTTTAACATGCTATATCCTTTCACTAATTAATTTATCATATTATTTTTATAAAACACACAAACGAACATTTTGCGGTCTTCCGGTTATCACAGTGTGAAGCTACCCATTTTTCGGGTAAAATATTACGTATAAGGTCAAAGGTCTGGAGGGACAAAAGGTTTTTATTAATATACTCTTTATCCCGTTACTTGGGACCTCCTATAATATTTGTCGAGATTTTGAGCACTAGGGTCTGTGATTTGCATATTGATAAAACTGTTGCTTTTGTTTTGTGACGATAGTTTTGATTGAAACGTATTTCGTTGACAAATGAATGGTTTTAGTCTTGTGATATTTTGGGCAATTTAAAAGAGGATCTTTTCAGTTGTCAGGTCATCGTCCCCTTTCTAGTCCACTGACCAGATTTGACGCAATATAAGCTTTTCCACAAAGCGACTGTCATCTAAAATCTGCTACCCACAGGGATGGCGGTATTATTCTATGGTTAATACTAGTGTTAGTTTATTCAAAGGTACTGACTCCCCATGATTACTGTTAAAGGTATTCATGACAGCCGGTACCAACCGTTTAACGTGCTCTCCGAGATACGGGCAAGTGATCATTAACAATTTAATACAACTTCGAAACCTCAGTGGTGCGCACTATGCGTAAATATACTGAGGCTAAGATACTCTACTTGGGCTTCTAAAGAGATAAAATGTCCATTTTAATTGCGTCAAATCAATTTCGACTTACGGCATATAGTGTAGATTACATCAAACATGTGTGCATGATTATTTTACTTTCTATATTTTGATGACTGTTGGAATGTAAACGAATTTATTCGAATACTATCGAGCCCGCATTTAAATACTACAACGAAGGTTCTGTGAGAATAGTTTTGTAAATAGTGATTGCGAACATTTTTGTTACATATATTTTGATTACAATGAAAGGAATAATAATAATATAATATTACGTATAAGGTCAAAGGTCTGGAGGGACAAAAGGTTTTTATTAATATACTCTTTATCGCGTTACTTGGGACCTCCTATAATATTTGTCGAGATTTTGAGCACTAGGGTCTGTGATTTGCATATTGATAAAACTGTTGCTTTTGTTTTGTGACGATAGTTTTGATTGAAACGTATTTCGTTGACAAATTAATGGTTTTAGTCTTGTGATATTTTGGGCAATTTAAAAGAGGATCTTTTCAGTTGTCAGGTCATCGTCCCCTTTCTAGTCCACTGACCAGATTTGACACAATATAAGCTTTTCCACAAAGCGACTGTCATCTAAAATCTGCTACCCACAGGGATGGCGGTATTATTCTATGGTTAATACTAGTGTTAGTTTATTCAAAGGTACTGACTCCCCATGATTACTGTTAAAGGTATTCATGACAGCCGGTACCAACCGTTTAACGTGCTCTCCGAGATACGGGCAAGTGATCATTAACAATTTAATACAACTTCGAAACCTCAGTGGTGCGCACTATGCGTAAATATACTGAGGCTAAGATACTCTACTTGGGCTTCTAAAGAGATAAAATGTCCATTTTAATTGCGTCAAATCAATTTCGACTTACGGCATATAGTGTAGATTACATCAAACATGTGTGCATGATTTTTTTACTTTCTATATTTTGATGACTGTTGGAATGTAAACGAATTTATTCAAATACAATCGAGCCCGCATTTAAATACTACAACGAAGGTTCTGTGAGAATAGTTTTGTAAATAGTGATTGCGAACATTTTTTTTACATATATTTTGATTACAATGGAAGGAAAACAAATTGTGTTAATTATGATGATTGACTTTCAAATTGAGTTGTCCTAATTTTTTATTGCTTCTTGCTGTGATAGTAATTACATCGGTTAATTAAGGAGACATCATTGAATTTCTATCCATTGCTAACCAATAAAAGGGTTGCTTCTATACTTTTCTGTCACCCGTCATTTAATCTTTTACCCCTCTCTCCTTCATACTCATCCACATACAGTCCATTCATCCATCTTATCTTAGCCTAGGCTCTTTGACAGTCGTTATAGGTAGTCAGTACGTCCAAATAAACTGTCACTAGACTCAGTCGTTCATTGGAGTTAATATGCAGTCAAATCCGGTTAAACTATGGGCCGGGGTCGGACCTCGTGATGCAATTAGGATAACCTCATTTACCCAAGTTATTTCTAATGTTCATTACTTCGTCATATATGTGCATATAAAATAAATGTTTGCTAATTGGTTGTCTGGTTCTTATAGAACAGGCTCTGCCTAGTTTGATTTCTTACGACCGTGTGTTCAAAATACATTTCAGTACACTTATTTTCATTGACCTTCATAACCCCAGAAAATATTTATAAACTCCTAAAGTCCACTTCCCGAAGTGGAGACCTCAAATAACTTTATTGTCCATTTAATATTTTGTGAGGCAACTTCAAACATTTGAATGTTTTAAGTACTTTGCTTCAAACAAAATTACACCAAAAGTATTACTGAATACGTATTGTTTTCGAATGTTGCTTGTTTTGGATTCTTAGGGTTTCTGCGGTTTCGTTATGAAGGAAAGAAGGCTTGTTTTAGCTACTTACGAGGGTGGTCAAAATGTTTGCGGAATATAAATTATTTTCCCTAACAATATAGTCTTTTTATGTCTTTCATATTAGCGAGAATTAAAAAAACTTGATGGCTAAAGACTTGAGACACAACTTAGTAGTAACGTCTCGAAGTAATCTACAACTACGTAGAAAATAAAATAAGTTTAAATCTTAAGCTAACGGAACTTTCTTCCATTTCTTTCCAATACTATCAAAGAGAACAAGAGAACAATAGCTATATTTAGTTTTTATTTTCATTTTACCAGCATTACTGCATTAATAATCTGGGAACTAATTTCCATCAAGTGGATTATTCTGCCACCAACACAGATTCAATGTCATTAATTTCTAGCAAAATATATGCAACTTCAAAATAAAATATTAAACGTGAAAATATGTCAAACGGAATTTAAAGATCAGCTACATTAAATACACAAAACTTCACGTCAAATAAAATGAAAGGCGTAAAACCAATGGTAAAACCGAACTTTAAATAAGATTAAAATATGGCAACAGACGAAACACGAATAACTTTACAAATATTATTTTATACACGTCAAATGCACGACGTATCTGATTATCTGTTTTATACAACTTTATTTTGGAATGAAAATTCAAAACATGGTGTCTGATTTACTCCGCGACCACGACCGTTGCAAGCCGGTAGAAACGTAGGAGAATAACAGAGGTATTAATGCCTTGAAATAAGTAAATTATCGCGGCTAAGACCCGCTGAATAATATTGTATGATGTATACAAATCGCGAAAGTTTAAAGTCGATTATGATGTCTGATGATACTGTGGTGTAGGATTTGCCAACTTAAAGTAACTTTTATAACTGTGACATTATTATCAGCCCTGTATGTCCCTGCTATGCACAAGCCACTTTTCTCCATGAGAAGACTGGCAGACTTTACGTGTATTTCAAGAACATTATGGAGCACTCTCAAACGAGCTTCCTCAGCATATTTTTATTCGTCATTTCGAGGTAATTAACAATTTAATACACACTTAGCTTCGAAAAGTCAGTAATGCGCGACATTGGTTTGAATCCAAGACTCTCTATCTAGCAGTTTGCTGTTCTCTCCACTAGGCCATCGCTGCAACTACGAGTATAAGCAGTTAGACACGTCGGAACAACGGTATCAATAGTATTTGTATTCGTCATTGTATAAGCTCGAATAGGTATGTTTAAATTCCAATTCCCATTGTTCTCACTGTTCGTTCCTTAGACGCATTTCTATATGATTTCATCGTATCTAATATAATTTATTTAGTCATCTTTATAAAACTATCTTGTTTTCTTTATTTCAGCTCAATTTTCCATCGGACATCTCACAAATAGGCACTATCATACAAAACATATTACGTACTTTAGCAAAAAGCATCCTAAATAAGAACACTAAGTTACCAAAGTTGTACGTTTAAGAAATGTTTCAGACATTTATATAAAAAACCTAAGGCTAGTGAATGATTATTTCACTCTGTGTGACTAACGTAGCGATACGGGAGAGGGTAGGGAAGGGGAGAGTCCCCCCCATTCAACCTCGTTGGAGCGCCCATATGCAAAAAAAAGTAAGTGGAACTTGTCACAGAGGCTTGAAATTCTTTTTACGCCTGCGATAGGTATAAAGGGTATAATTGGAATTAATGTGGACACGAAAATACGAAAGTATTGTTTCTGGATTTTTTTGGTTAGATAGAGTTTTAGTTATGATGGGGAATGGTTTTCTATCGGTACTAAATGAGCCCGCGGGTACACCTGTTTTATTTAAGGCTACTGCTATCCATGCTTGGCTCGTACCATGATTTTATATAGCCTAAAGCCTTTCTAGGTATATGGACTATACAACACAAAACAAGTATAATTCAAACTACACCAGTAGTTCCTGTGATTAGCGCTCAAGGAAACAAACTCTAAGCTTTATAATATTAGTTTAGAATATGTACATCTTAACCATTAGGGGCACAATGGTCATTGAAATACACCAGAACATAATGTGGGACAGAGACAGAATTATAAATTATCCTAAAGTGACAAATTTAATGGGACGTATATTTTCCTACCATTGAGAGCGATAAAAAGCAAAAAAATACATGTGCAAAAGTGGTTCATTTTAATGAGAAAATTTTGCATAGAAGCACTAAAATACACGAGTGTTTTTATAGTTTCTCTAAAGTCGGCTGCTATAATATTTATAATCTGTGTTAAGGTAGGCTAAGGAATGAAAGCATAAATATTTTGGTAACCACCATTATATATGTAGCTCTTAGAAAGTTAAGCGGAGAGCTAAATTATTTTTTGGGTTACTTACTAATCTTAAGAGCCTAAGGAGTTCTCCTTAGCAGTTTCTTATCTAACTACAGAACCCTTTTAATTTCACCGTGTTAGTTTATTTCGGTAAGTATAAGTGCTAAGGAACTTGCGTGTCATTTTGCTAGGTTACACATTCTTAACATGACAAAAAAAAATCTCAAGACCAACGTGACCAACCCATACGTAACTAATGATAAAGTTTTCTGTTTAGGTATCCGGTTGCGGAATATTTAGCATAAACCATCAATCATTATGTCCCGTTTCCTCTATCCTGAAACCGCAGTATATAGGTATATTTAAGCTATACAATTTAGTTAACACAGTGTAAAATAGCTTACGAGATTAACTCAAATTTATTCAGATTAACCGAGATAAAACGTCTGAAAAGTCTATTTTACGAGATATTTTTTCGGAAATTTAGAGGACGTCTTATCTTGTGCGTTCAAATCGTTAAGTCAACATTAATTAATATTAAGTCCTGGCTTCAGTTACATCTTCAGCCAAAAAGGGTGTTAATTAAGAGATACTTCCTTGTCATAGACAAGCAGAGACATTTTGTGTAATTTATGTTTTAGGAAGCAATTATTTTGGGCGTACGTTTACTAACTGTGGAGTATTAAGTTTCATTTATTTAAAAGTGGCGAAGTGTGGGTGTGTAATACACCTCCCCTACTTCAATTATGTTCAGTTATGTTATGTTATTTAAAACTTAGATTTCTCCAGCGACTCTGTCAGCATAGGAACTAGCACCAAAAGGTAGTCTATGTTTTTTTCTAATATATAAACTGAATTAATGGATTTCATGAAATCCGTTCAGTAGTTTTAGCGTGAAAGAAGAATAAACATACACACTTTCGCATCTATAAAATTAGTATGGATTGGTCAAGTATTATGTGTATTCAGTAATTGCTCTAAGAAGTCATGCTTAAGTAAATTCAATATTAATTTAATCATTTGCAAAATTACGTTAAACTTAGTCGTGAACTTGTAAAAATATTTTTTTTGTGATATGTGCGCGTGGGATTGGGAGCTCTCGGGTTCGATTCCCGGGTCGGGCAAAGTGTTATTCGGTTTTTCCGTTAGGAAATTCTCAGTCGCAGCACGGAGTCTGGTAATGTGCCCGGTACGGCAATAGGCTCGCCACCTATTGCTTGGGACAAAAATAAATAAAAAATAAAATTAAGGCATACGACATGGCTTAGGCTATTTTCAAATAATACTTCCTACTCGATCTTGGAATATATACCTTAATACTACATAGCACACACATCCCCTTCTAGCCTAGATTATAAAGCCGTCCGAAAGCCACCCATTAATCAAGCTTGAGTGACATAGTTCAAGTATTTAGATTTGTAGCCAGCTTAAAGTGTCAACGAAAAATGGCAACACAACACGTAAATATACACGTCTCGACGCGGGGCGACAGTAACGCCATCTATGCGAAATTTATGAGAACTATTCTTATGGAGGTGTCTTTTTTCGGACTATACATTTTTCATTGCTGTTGGCTGACAACCTAGTAAATCACCCGATAGTAAGAGATAGCCAGTGCCTTAACTAAGGCTGTGCTAGCGGTGCCCATGCACAAAAGACAGATAGATTCAGTGAGGGCAGACGTGTCCCAAATACAGTATGTGTGTCTCAAAAGTTTCAAGGGTGCAAATATAGAAGTTCATACAAACACACACACCGGGCGCATCAACAGTCTATTGGAAAAGACAGGGAAAGAATAGGAGAGAAGGAGACGTGTCAGTCTTTCGCTATGTCAGTTTGTATCAAGCTATCAAATTTTAATGCAGCTGTCTGTCTGCGAAAAGTGCTAGAGTATTTCAGTTACATTAATTAAAGAAGGACATAACCATGAAGAACTTATGGTTATGAGTAAATTTGACGGCAAATAACCAAAGCCGTGGTTCTAATCGACGGTTGAACCAGATCTGTGCAATCGCGATCCATTCTGCTAAAGACAGGTGTAAGATAAGTGGTGCAAAATACTCCCAGAGAAAACAGCAGGCAGAAGGCGACATCACAACTACAACCCGAGAAGACAGTTTAAACATCACGTACAGAATACGATTCTACATAAATAAACTTCAAGTAATTGACTTCATTAGATATACTTGATATTCCGTGTGGAGACGGAATAAGAATACGGATTGTCAACACCCCATATCATCCCATGGGTTTCGTAAGAGCCGACAGAAGGAACATATTATGCAGAGAACAGCTCTGTAAGAGAAGGAAAACTTGATACAAACCCTATACCAACCCGTTTGGCCAGCGTGGTATAGTAGGCCAATTCCTCCTTTCAAAGGAGAGGCCTAGTCCAGCAGTGGACTATTAAAGGCTGACAATGATGATGAATTGACTTCAACAATTCTTGTACCAACTTGATGTAAAGTCTTACTGGATTGAAACAGTTTTATCTCTCAAATATTTGAACTAAAGCTACAAAAAATGCCACTTGCCGTCCAAAGTTTCACTGTATTTCTACGAAATATAATGGATAAACAAACTAAGTCCAAAAAGTTACGCGACGCCAGCAATAACCATTTGCTATTCATCAAATTTTATGATTTGTTTATTCGCCTCTGCGTTCGTATTTCAGTGCTCGAGGATTTGTTACTTCACTCAGGAGTGGAGTAGACGAGAGACTTTTAGTGTTCGCAATTATAATTATGTTTATGCAAATATTTTTCATTGAAAAATCTATTTTTATAGTATTAAGTTGTCATAATTTAAGAATAAAGGATAATAATAATAATAATCATTTATTGCGAACATAGGTATTACAAAGATGTTACAGAGGTGTTACAGAATGTTCAGTGCTTCTATATTCTGCCAGTCAGCATGCAATGTTTTATAGGGTAGAGTATTTTATAAATTTAAAGTTACACACTATATAATCACCCAAAAATAATAGGTAATGGTAATAATTTTAGTTTGGAACATTAATCATAATTATATCTCAATGTCAGAACAAACTCATAAATCTCCATCATAAATTAGCATAGAAAATGTCAAGTAAAATTATTATCAGTCAGAAAATTAATTAATCAGAATTATGTCAATTGTAAAAAATGAAATCATGTCAATTAATTAGATAATTTACTGTGAGTTATGTTTTGTCATTTAGATATTCAGTTACAGTATAATATGCCTTCTTAAGAAGAAATTGTTTAAGTGAATGCTTTAGTGTATCTACATTACTACATTTCAATATTGCTTTGGGTAGATGGTTATGAATTCGAGGAGCCATACAAAAAACACTCGTATCGAACTGTGCAGTTCTGTTTGCCGGAAAACATATTTTATTCTTATGGCGTTCACTCGTAGGTGATTTAAACAAAGACTTATTTAAGGCAACAAATATAGCAGTCTCATAAATATAGATACAGGGCAGGGTTAATAGTTTTAGTTCAATAAACGTAGGTTTACAACTATCAGTAGATTTAAGTTTACAAATTGCTCTCACGCACCTCTTCTGTGCCTTAAACACCGTATCCTTTTCAACCGAGTTGCCCCAAAATATTACCCCATACCTTAACAAGGACTCAACATGACCACGATATGCAGTTATAACAGCCGACTGGTGGACTACCTTTCTAAGCATGTACAGTGCATATGAAAATTGGCTTAATTTAGAACATATGACTTCAACATGATGTCTTCAATTCAAACTGCAATCAAGATGCAAGCCCAAAAATTTTGCAGTTTCCACTTCATTTATTTGTTGTCCGCTATATTTTACAACAATATCTTTTGTCTAAGGACTTTATACATTTAGCTAATGTTGACTAGGAATAGTCGAACCTTTATAGAAACAACATTCTTATTATCACTGGTCTTTTAAGTTATAAAAAAAATGAGTTTCATCATGTTAGCCTAGAGACGTCCACTGCTGGACATAGGCCTACCCCAAGGTTCTCCACACAGACCGATTTTGAGCCGCCCGCATCCAACCGCTTCCCGCGATCTTAACCATAATATCGTCGGTCATCCTTGCGGGAGGCCTACCCCTGCATCGTCGTCCGGTACGTGGTCGCCACTCTAGAACTCGCCTGCCCCAACGGCCATCGGTTCTTTGAGCTATGTGCCCTGCCCATTGCCACTTCAGCCTGGCTATTCAGAGAGCCATGTCGGTGACTTTGGTTCTCCTGCGGATCTCCTCATTTCTGATTCGATCTCGCAGGGAAACTCCGAGCATAGCTCTCTCCATCGCCCTCTGAGTGATCCCGAGCTTTAAAAAACACGTATAGGTGCGTGCAAATTCTGTAACACAACATTTTACACATAAAATATTGCTATGTAACTTATTACGTTAATGTGGTGACTGTCTTGTTCTGAGTCTGAGTATTTATGACAGTATTTGATTAATTCTTTAAGAACCCCTTTAGAATTTTGCCCGAAACGAGTTGTTTTTTACAGAACATTCTTATTTCTTTTTCTAAAAATCGTGCCTTTTAATTCTGCGCCATAAAATGAGCCGCATAACCGACTAAGCAAAAACGCAGTCGCAAAATCGTCTTTCTACAAAGCGTTCTGTCTATTACAACCTTTCCAAGTAGTTAAGAAACTGTGTCAATGGTTTCTTTGTTTTCTATTGCTAGGGTGACCGTGAGTTATGAGTAACCGTCTATATTACTGACCGTTTCACTCCGATATGGCAGTATTTTCTATTGTGGGAATGACTTTATGTTTAAATGGCGAGTCTTGCAAGCAATTGCACACATAAATATTCTAATACCTTTAATATTGAATATTTGTTTTGCTGAAGAAAGAAATTTCTTATATGATTTCCAACAATGAGATCAAAAATTTTGTTCCCTTAAAAACATAAAGTGTCACTACTTTATTGAATGCTGTAATTATCGTAAGAGGAGACTGAGGAATACACATGAAGCAAAGAGTATCTATGGGAAGGGATGATAATTCGATATGAAGCCTCTATAAGTTTATACCAACCCTTGGTCAGGGTATTCTAGAAGGTTAATTCCTTTTGCTGATTACAATACTATCATAATGCAAATTAGGAAACTCCTACGGTCGTTCAGCAGTGGAATCTGATGAAATCGTATGATGAAAATAATAAGAGGAAGGGACGCTTCCAATATAACCAGATTTCAGAAATATTTTACTAGCCACGCGACGCTCAAGTTAAAGATTAGTTTTCGATACAAGTATTTATTGGTATTCAAGAACAGTTCAAAACTGTACATAGTTTCTTAATAAATTGAGATGCCGGCTATTCAAAAACTTGGCAAAGATAATTGATTTTTGTTATATCACTAGTTGATCTTAACTTACTGAAGCACAATAGCGCTCTGATATTAATGTCACAACATGTAGCCACCCATCCTAACGACGACCTCTGCAAACTTTACTTTACCTTATCAATCTATTATGAACCTCAAGTAAACTTGCAATAGTGGCCCTAATTTAGGTTTTAGAGGCATTCAATGAAATGTTTCAAGTAGAGCTACAATTTTATAAGAAAATAAATATATAAACGTTGAAATATTTACTTTGCGCAAGTAATTCGTGTGCAATTTGTCACATAACCCAAGGCGGGGGTGTATTGGACCCACATTTAGCCAGTTATGTTTCGGCCCCAATGTAATAGGGAGCAAGCCTATTGCCATCTACCGGGCACATTATTAAGAGAGCGATAATTATCATTATCAATGAACACAAAACTTCAAAAAGTCAGAGGTGTGTGCCCGGGGTACCTGGGGATCGAACCCAAGACCATCGTCTCTGCAGTCAACGGACATGATGATGTCTGCAGCAGACATCATCATGGGCTATCGACGATAGCCGATGATGTTTAATTTTGTCCTAGTATTCATGAAAATAAAGTCAGCATACACTTCGTAAACACTCATCGTCTATGTTTTCAAAAGTTACAAACAAAAACGCTCTCAGCAGTCAACGAGCTCAAATTATACTTAACTCATACTGAAGTGCAATAATTAAAAATTCTATTCTGGAACGGGGTCTGTGAGTGACGAGGCTCAACCCATGTCATGTGAACCTCAATCGAGTGCTGACGACACTCCCCTTGTGATAATGATCTGTGCGCGATATGGGGGTTATGCTGGTGTTTTTAATAAAATTAAATGTGAATGGAGGTTGGTGTCTGTGAATTGTAACATACGGTTCGCATTTGATAATATAGACCTATTATTTTCAAAATCTGTTTCAATACATGACATAAACTATTAGAAAATAAATACCAAATAAATTTAATAAAGCCCGCACGAGAATATTTTAATTTTAAAAGCACACATTAAAACTTCAGGTGAACTAAAATAAATACGGTTTTATAATTATTTCTTATTTTGCTGTTATTGTATCAATACAAAAGTTTGTGAGTATAGATGCGATAACCAAAACACCGGCGACTTTGCCCGTGTGGGTTGGTTAAATTACTAAAAAGTACCATTAGAATCAGTTCAGTAGTGTTGGCGCAACAGTCTTTCGCGCTTATAATAGTAGTATGTTCGGATATGGACTATATTTGAGACTGGCAGAAAATGCCTAAGGCATTAAGTCCACCTTTATACGCTATGTGTGTATATAAAGTTAATAAATAAATATCTATGCCATGTCAGCGTAAAAAATGCACTATTAATGAACAATTATGGCATATGACCCCTATTAGCCACCGCGCAATAAAGCTGTTTAACAACAGATCTATTCATTCATTTCAATAAATTGATAAGCGGTAACACTCATAATCTAAGCATTTGACGACATTTTCTACACCATTGCCCCGCCGTCGTTAGCCAAACGATTAGCTAGCCAGCTAACTACCTCAACTGTGCGTTCATTTAACCGTACTACCAACGTAATTAAGAAATCTGTTAACGTTTGTGATTGGATTGTGAGTTTATTGGTTAATGGATGCCATGGTAGAGGTAGGGTATTCGATTTCTGCGTGGTGAACCTTTATACTAATGGTGGGATGGTTTGTTTAAAAAATTGTATATCGCATGACAATGTGATATTGTTATGTCATTAAGCTGATCTGATGATTGAGCTGAAAGGTGGTCATAGGTACAATGCGAACGAAACAACCCTAGCTTTTTTGTACATCAATGAGTAGCGCACATAAAAGCTTGGTTCAAAAAAAGTTTCCTGGTTTATTTTTTATTTACTCACGTACTGTAACGATTTTGTACAATATTTGTTTCTAAATTTGATCTTTGTTGTAAATCATATGGATGAGATCGTAAGAGCAGCTAATGAAACTTAAATTAAGCTTAATATAATCAATCAAATGTTTTAATCATGTTGCATTCATATAAGTGTAATAATATCGCCCTCATTCACAATTTCAGTGCTATCCCAAAATTGTTTCAATGGCAATTAACTGATGTAAATAAAATTAATTGTCTTTATATTTTCATTTACACACGCAAATTGTAAAGCGACAGTGATACGGTAATCCATGCTCAATATTATAAATACGATAACATGTTTGTTTCTTTATTTGTCCATCTTTTATGTCGGAACAAACTGATGTTGATACTTGATACTTGATGGCACGGGCTGTTTCCGCAACTCCACGTCTTGGCGTGTATTTTGCGTGCGGGTGGGAATGGTGTCTTCATTCGAGCCACCCCAGCTCTTCGAGGAAGGCCAGCAGACTCTTGATGTGGCCCACGGCCTCCCTCAGGGTGCTGTATCTGGTCAGGTACTGCTGCCTGTACTGTGCGACCACAGGGCAGTCGAGGAGCAGGTGGGCTGCCGTCTCGTCTGCTGCCATACAGGCCCTGCACAGCGGGCTGTCGGTGATACCTATAGTAAATAGGTGTTTATTAAAGAATCCGTGTCCTGTGTAGGCGGCCGTGACTGTCCGTAGTTGTTGTTTGGACAGCCGGAGGATTTGTTTGGCTATCTTACCGTCTACTGCGGGAAGAGCCTCCTTGGCCTGCCTACATGTTTCAATACCAATCCAGGACTGGTTGTGTTTGGTCCTGGTCCTATTTCTTACCAGGTTGCGATAAAAACCAGAAGGGAGGGGAATTATGGGCTCGGGTCCCACCACCTCTAAAGTGGCCCCTCTTCTGGCGAGTACGTCGGCTGCGTCATTCCCTCTTGAGCCACTGTGGCCCTTGATCCATTGCAGTGTTAATTTGTTTAGTTTACCTACCTCTGTTAGTTTCTGGTGGCATTCAAGCGTGAGTGCCGAGGTGATAGTATGGCTTTTGAGGGCTGAGAGGACAGCCTTACTATCTGAGAGGATCCTAATGGATCGTTCCCTTACCTCACGTGCCATGATTGCTGTGGCAGCTAGGATTATGCCAAAACATTCGGCCTGGTAGACCGTGTTGTAGGCTCCCAGCGGTGCTGCGATGTTGATGTTTAGGTCCTCGGAGAATACTCCTGAACCCGTACCTGTATCCGTTTTGGACCCATCTGTGAAGATCGTGAGCTCGTTGTGATTAACTGCTCCTCCGTGTAGATCCTCGTACAGTTGGATTTTGTATTTCTTGTCGAAAACAAATTGTTTCGGTATGCAAACTGATGTATATACAAACTGATGTTACAGTATTAGTTTTGTATGTGGAGATAGATAGGATACTAGAGAGTGACATAGGTATCATCATCATCAGCCTTTAACAGTCCACTGCTGGACTAGGCCTCTCTTTTGAAAGGAGGAATTGACCTACTATACCACGCTGGCCAAACGGGTTGGTATGGGGTTTGTATCAAGTTTTCCTTCTCTTACAGCATAATATGCTCCCTCTATCGGCTCTCACGACACCCATGGGATGATATGGGATGGTGACATTCCGTATTCTTAATCCGTCACCACACGGACATAGGTATATTTTACCAAAATCTTATAGATAACCGACGGCAAAGTCGAGTGAAACGATAAATATCTAAAACCAAACATTCATTGCAGGTTTCAAGACATCCCCGGGACTTCACGAGTGTCGAAACTTTTGTCATCAATGGTCACTGCTGTTGAACCTGGCTTCACAGGTGAGTAATGAGAATGTGGGTGGGACTAGTCAAGTAGTAAACAAGCAATGGACATAAATAGAGAGTGTAGAGTTGTACATAAGACATAACATTACATCAACCGACTGCCTCTTTAATCTCGCGGCATAAATGTGCACGTGGGATTGGGATGTCTCGGGTTCGATTCCCGGGTTCGAGCAAAGTTTTATTGGGTTTTTTCGTTAGGAAATTCTCTGTAACAGCACGGAGTCTGGTAATGTGCCCGGTACGGCAGTAGGCTCGCCCCCTATTACGTGGGATCTAAAATTCATGGCGAAATGTGGGTGTAATATTACACCTCTGTCTACCCCTTCGGGGATACAGGCGTGAGTCTATAAAAAAACACCAACCGAAGTTATCATGAACGAAAATATCAGCGCCTTATATTTTAAAAAGAACAGCACACAAATTAACATTTTTCTCCTTAACAATTTCTTTAATGCCCACTGATTTGCGGTTCATTGTACCGACATACTATGAACAATATTGATTGATTATGAACACGGTTCAACTGAACCTCATTACTTGGCGAACGAAACGATTGTGTCATTCACACTAATCGTTGTTGATTACGTCTTAAATTGGCTGCAATTATTGTATTCGGTAGAAGAATTTTATTTTGTATTTATATAGCCAAATTTTATGTTTGTGAAGTCAATTTATCAGAAGTGTGAGTAGAATTCAGAAATACAAATTGATGGTGTAATTGTTAAAATTGTAGTCTCAACAATGTCCAAAATAACAAATAAACACTTGTCTAACGGTTTGTTAATGCCTTCTCTTGTTGTAGCGTGGGGGGGCCGGGGGGGCCATGGCTCCGGGCGGCACATTTAAGGGGGCGGCAAAAGACGCCGCGAAAAAAAAACTAATTTTTAATTACTTGGCGCGCGCACTGACACGATTTCAGTAGGACCGCGCGGCTGCGCGGGCGCAGTACAAAGAACAACAACCGAAAACAAAATCATCATTATTTTCATTACGTGAAGACTTGCTTGTGTTCGTTTATTAATTCCTGAATAGGTTGCAATATCCCGGTGATCTGCGAGCCTGTTATGCGTAATTAATAAATCCATATATCAGGGCCGAGCTGACCCTGTGTGCGATGTGTGCCGCCCCTATTTCTATGGCGCAACTGGCGCACACAGTCGCCAGGGCAATAGGGGCGACGCGTGCCAGATAAAATAATACAACATAATCTTTATAGTTGAATAGGGAAGAAAGCAGGTACAGGTCTCCTAAGACAATAGTCACACCTGCGGTTTAACTAAGTAGGTATACGCTATTTGAACTTTGACTCCAATATTTATGATATTTGCTTTAAAATCAAAGCCGATTATTTCGCACTCAATTACCGGCAGCTTCGTTATTCCCGGCCAAGGACGTGGTGGCGGGTACGGCGGTGCATGTGTTCTGTAAGACTTTTGGGCTACGGCAGGCTACCATAATCAATTATACAGTATACCTTGCAACGAACATAATCTACGGCAAAAGAACACTTCGTCGAGCTCAAGCTAGAACATAACCTTGCACATACTGGGGTTATCAGAAGTCCAATGACAAGGGAACATAAAAGCTTGGTTCAAAAAAAGTTTCCTGGTTTATTTTTTATTTACTCACGTACTGTAACGATTTTGTACAATATTTGTTTCTAAATTTGATCTGTGTTGTAAATCATATGGATGAGATCGTAAGAGCAGCTAATGAAACTTAAATTAAGCTTAATATAATCAATCAAATGTTTTAATCATGTTGCATTCATATAAGTGTAATAATATCGCCCTCATTCACAATTTCAGTGCTATCCCAAAATTGTTTCAATGGCAATTAACTGATGTAAATAAAATTAATTGTCTTTATATTTTCATTTACACACGCAAATTGTAAAGCGACAGTGATACGGTAATCCATGCTCAATATTATAAATACGATAACATGTTTGTTTCTTTATTTGTCCATCTTTTATGTCGGAACAAACTGATGTTACAGTATTAGTTTTGTATGTGGAGATAGATAGGATACTAGAGAGTGACATAGGTATCATCATCATCAGCCTTTAACAGTCCACTGCTGGACTAGGCCTCTCTTTTGAAAGGAGGAATTGGCCTACTATACCACGCTGGCCAAACGGGTTGGTATGGGGTTTGTATCAAGTTTTCCTTCTCTTACAGCATAATATGCTCCCTCTATCGGCTCTCACGACACCCATGGGATGATATGGGATGGTGACATTCCGTATTCTTAATCCGTCACCACACGGACATAGGTATATTTTACCAAAATCTTATAGATAACCGACGGCAAAGTCGAGTGAAACGATAAATATCTAAAACCAAACATTCATTGCAGGTTTCAAGACATCCCCGGGACTTCACGAGTGTCGAAACTTTTGTCATCAATGGTCACTGCTGTTGAACCTGGCTTCACAGGTGAGTAATGAGAATGTGGGTGGGACTAGTCAAGTAGTAAACAAGCAATGGACATAAATAGAGAGTGTAGAGTTGTACATAAGACATAACATTACATCAACCGACTGCCTCTTTAATCTCGCGGCATAAATGTGCACGTGGGATTGGGATGTCTCGGGTTCGATTCCCGGGTTCGAGCAAAGTTTTATTGGGTTTTTTCGTTAGGAAATTCTCTGTAACAGCACGGAGTCTGGTAATGTGCCCGGTACGGCAGTAGGCTCGCCCCCTATTACGTGGGATCTAAAATTCATGGCGAAATGTGGGTGTAATATTACACCTCTGTCTACCCCTTCGGGGATACAGGCGTGAGTCTATAAAAAAACACCAACCGAAGTTATCATGAACGAAAATATCAGCGCCTTATATTTTAAAAAGAACAGCACACAAATTAACATTTTTCTCCTTAACAATTTCTTTAATGCCCACTGATTTGCGGTTCATTGTACCGACATACTATGAACAATATTGATTGATTATGAACACGGTTCAACTGAACCTCATTACTTGGCGAACGAAACGATTGTGTCATTCACACTAATCGTTGTTGATTACGTCTTAAATTGGCTGCAATTATTGTATTCGGTAGAAGAATTTTATTTTGTATTTATATAGCCAAATTTTATGTTTGTGAAGTCAATTTATCAGAAGTGTGAGTAGAATTCAGAAATACAAATTGATGGTGTAATTGTTAAAATTGTAGTCTCAACAATGTCCAAAATAACAAATAAACACTTGTCTAACGGTTTGTTAATGCCTTCTCTTGTTGTAGCGTGGGGGGGGCCGGGGGGGCCATGGCTCCGGGCGGCACATTTAAGGGGGCGGCAAAAGACGCCGCGAAAAAAAAACTAATTTTTAATTACTTGGCGCGCGCACTGACACGATTTCAGTAGGACCGCGCGGCTGCGCGGGCCCAGTACAAAGAACAACAACCGAAAACAAAATCATCATTATTTTCATTACGTGAAGACTTGCTTGTGTTCGTTTATTAATTCCTGAATAGGTTGCAATATCCCGGTGATCTGCGAGCCTGTTATGCGTAATTAATAAATCCATATATCAGGGCCGAGCTGACCCTGTGTGCGATGTGTGCCGCCCCTATTTCTATGGCGCAACTGGCGCACACAGTCGCCAGGGCAATAGGGGCGACGCGTGCCAGATAAAATAATACAACATAATCTTTATAGTTGAATAGGGAAGAAAGCAGGTACAGGTCTCCTAAGACAATAGTCACACCTGCGGTTTAACTAAGTAGGTATACGCTATTTGAACTTTGACTCCAATATTTATGATATTTGCTTTAAAATCAAAGCCGATTATTTCGCACTCAATTACCGGCAGCTTCGTTATTCCCGGCCAAGGACGTGGTGGCGGGTACGGCGGTGCATGTGTTCTGTAAGACTTTTGGGCTACGGCAGGCTACCATAATCAATTATACAGTATACCTTGCAACGAACATAATCTACGGCAAAAGAACACTTCGTCGAGCTCAAGCTAGAACATAACCTTGCACATACTGGGGTTATCAGAAGTCCAATGACAAGGGAGGACATGATAACTCTAGATTAAGGTGACTTTTGCTACCATCGAGAAGGCGACCTACTCTTGGGGTGGCGTCGGTTTCCTGGTCAGGAGTAACAGTTTGTGGAAGTCGGTAGTATTATGATACTACCGACTTCCAGAAACTGATCGACATAATGTGTCGACTCGAGTAGCGTATACCTACCCAGCAACGTACCTACTTAAACTCACCAATAGGGGCGGCTTATAGGTGATGATTCAAGTACATATATGCGCGTAACTCAACTCACCCTTACGAGATGGCTGAGGCCATGTACCAGGACACTGTTAAGGCAATACCTAGTAAAACCAAAGCTCAGTACTTCAACGCGAAAGTGGAAGTACAAGAACGCGGCAAAACGAAAATCGGAGGCCACGGCGATTGGCACGAGAATCATATGGCCGAATGCTAGTTAACTACCTCGTAGCAGAGGGCCTTTTCCTAATGAACTGCTTTTGTAAGAAGAAGCCTCAGGCAGTGGACGTCATGACGCCAGTGGTGGCCAAACCGCGATAATGTGACAAGCAAGATGAAAATCTCTCAGACTTATATTGCTCCTCCCACCGACAGCATTAAGCAGAAGACGACCACAGTGGTCACGATACTAGGAGATTCGTCTCGAAAGATCTGCTCCGCATGGAGAAAAAAACAAGTAGTTTAAACTGCCAGTCGAGACTCTCGAACTGATGAGGGAAAGACGCGAGATGCCATCCTGTCGGCTGTCTTCGCCGGAAGGACAGGCCGTAAAACGACAAATATGAAATCTTACGCAACGAGACCTACGATGCATTAAAAACAACAAAGCATCTACCGATGACGGAAAGTCACCGACATTTAACTTATTAAAATCCTTTAAGCCGTCTAAGCCTAGGCTAAACTATACATATATTACAATCGGGGAGATGGGCCTCGTTAGCCTTGGTTGGCAACCTGTCTAGGAGAAGGAAAACTCCGAAATTAAACCAAACGTTCGGGGAGATGGGCCTCGTTAGCCTTGGTTGGCAACCTGTCTAGGAGAAGGAAAACTCCGAAATTAAACCAAACGTTCGGGGAGATGGGCCTCCTTAGCCTTGGTTGGCAACCTGTCTAGGAGAAGGAAAACTCCGAAATTAAACCAACTTTCAGGGAGCATACCCGACACAAAACCCCGATCTAAGGTGTAAACCGACCCGTGCCGAGAGATTCGTGGCCAGAGGGTAAGCTGGTCGCAATCGGAGGGTGCCTGTGTTGGTGGTCACAGGGCACACGTGATATTCCGCCTTACCCCCGTAAAAGGCTCTATGGGGATGGACATTTAAAAATCCTAAATCTCGTGAGAACGTAATGGGAACAATTAATAATATTTCCTCACACGGCGGCGACGCGGTTCGCAACCCATCACGTCTCGCTTCCCGCGAGGGCGAAAAGCGGCCTACGGAGATCAGGTTTGCAACATTGAATGTTGGAGGAGGAATGAACGGCAAATTGGATGAAGTATGTCAGATGATGGATGATAGAAAGATTGATGTTCTTTGTGTGAATGAAACAAAAAGAAAAGGGTGTGAAACCACCAAGCATGGCGCATATACGGCGTATTGGTCTGGGGTAGATAGTACCACCAGAGCCTGTAAGGGAGTTGGTGTAATACTGTCTGCGCGAATGAATGAGTGTGTAAAAGAGTTTGAATGTGTAAATGCTAGGCTACTGTGGATGAGAATGAAAGTAGGACTTACTTGTCTCTTTATTGTGGGGGTGTACGCCCCGGTCAATATAGTTACGGGTATGGCACAACATGAGCAAGACGAAAGGCAGGAGTTTTGGGAGAGTTTAAGAGAGATTTTGAGGAACTGCAAGGATAATGAAAGATTGATCTTGTTAGGGGATTTCAATGAATGGGTGGGAGTAAAGCGAGATGGATTTGAAAGGGTGTTAGGTGCATTTGGTGATGAGAGTGTGAACGAAAATGGAAAAGTACTGCTTGAAATTTGTTTGGAGTGGAGCCTTTGTGTGACAAACACCATGTTTGATCATAAAAGGATACATATGTATACGCGAGAGGCGAAAAATGTTAGAAGAAGTATGATTGATTTTGTGATAGTAGATGAACGATTGAGAAAGAATGTGTTGGATACAAGAGCATATCGAGGGATCGGCATCCACACAGACCACTTCTTGGTGTTGAGCCGGATAAGTGGGCTCTTTAAAGGATGGCGACACCGAGAGCGTAATGAAAATAGGGTCTTGGAAAGAATTAAGGTAGAAAATCTACAAGAGAAAGATGTGAAAGATGAGTATAAACGAAGATTGATAGCAAATTTGAGAGGTTCGATTGCATAAATGATATGGAAGAATTATGGCAGGCCTTTAAAGAAGAGGTAGTATGTGTAGCGTCTGAAGTATGTGGTGTGATCAAGAGAAGGAAAATACGAAAGGTTAAGAATACATGGTGGGACAAGGATGTACAATCAGCAGTGTCAGAGAAGAAGAAAGCTTGGTCAGATTGGTTGGCTGCCAGAGCAAATGAAATGGGAAAGCAACGAGTGCAGACATAGATGAAGCAAGAAAGGAGTTTGTTAGGTCAAAAAGAATAGTGAAAGAAATGGTTAAAAGGAAAAAAGAGGAAAAGAAAGATGAGTTTGATAGCAGATTATCTAACGATTTCCGGAGAAACATTAAGTTTTTCTGGAAATCCGTTCGTGCAGTTCGAGGAAGAACTCAATCCTCAGAACACACATCCATCAGAGACGAGAATGGAAAGATAGTAAATGATGAATCTTGCGTGCTGAAGAGATGGAAAGAGTATTTTGAAAGTTTATTTGAAAGGTCGGCGATAGAGACACCGATAGCTGAAATGAATGGTAACGATAGCAATGATGAAAGCGTTATTGGCGTGGATGAGGTCGTGAAGGCACTGGAAAGTATGAAAGTAGGTGAGGCTGCAGGATATGATAGGATTACAGTCGAAATGCTGAAGGCTGGACAGGGCGTCATAGTTGGTCAGTTGCAGCGGTTATATAACTTGTGCTGGACCACCGGCCGAGTACCTAATGACTGGGCCACAGCTGTAGTTGTGCCTCTTTATAAAGGAAAAGGCTCGCAACAAGATTGAAAAAACTATAGAGGCATTAGCCTTCTCAGCATTGTTGGCAAATTGTATGCAAAGGTACTTATTGAAAGAGTTATGGAAGTAACCGACAAGAAAATATGGGATGTACAAGCGGGATTCCGAAAGGGTATGGGATGCACGGATCAGGTTTTTTCCTTGCGAAGCATAGCCGAAAAGTTTCTGGCCACAGGTCAAAAGGTCTATTGCGCATTCGTGGATTTGGAAAAGGCTTACGATAAAGTGGTGAGGAATGAAATGAGGTCGGTGCTGTCAATGAATGGGGTGGACAGCAGCCTCATTCGAGCTCTGAAATCCCTTTATGAGGATTCTAGAGCTTGTGTGAGGATAAACGGGGCATACACTGACTGGTTTACCATCGAGAAAGGTGTTAGACAGGGATGTGTAGCGTCGTCGTGGCTGTTTAACCTCTTCATAGACAGTTGTTTGCAAGATTTAAAACAGTGTGACTGCGGATTAAGGATGAATGGGTTACTCGTCAAATGCCTCCTTTATGCTGATGATCAGGTAATACTTGCATCTTCAGCGGAGGAGTTGCAGGAGATGGTAGCAATCATGCATGGTGCGTTAGAGAGGAAAGGAATGAAAGTGAATGTAAGTAAAACGAAAGTTATGGTTTTTGAAAAGGAGGAATGCGTTACGGCTTGTAATGTTTTGATCGATGGACAGCGAGTGGAACAAGTGAATGAGTTTGTTTACTTAGGTACGTTGTTTACAAGATACGGTAAGAATGAAGAAGATATTGAAAGGAGAGTTAATGCAGGTAATAGTGTGAATGGAGCTCTGAAAGAGTTTATGAACAGTCAAAACGTGTCCAAAAAGGCACGTTTGGCTGTACATAGAGGCGTGTTAGTGCCTACCCTTATGTATGGTAGTGAAAGTTGGGTATGGCAGAAGAGATTTGAAAGTAAAATAAATGCTGTAGAAATGAGAGCACTGAGAAGTATGTGTGGTGTGTCTTTGACCGACAGAGTAAAGAATTGTGTGATACGAGGGTGGTGTGGGGTAAAAGAAGATGTAGTGACAAGCATTGAGAAAGGCATGTTAAGATGGTTTGGGCACATGGAGAGGATGGATGACGATAGACTGACAAAGAAGATATATAAGGCAAGTGTGAATGGAACAGGACAAAGGGGAAGACCTAGGCGGACGTTCTCTGACCAGCAGGGCGATTCAGAATGTCACGACAAGTAATCGTACGATATGTCAAATTATTGTCCTCGTTCAGCCGCCTATCAGAGATATTTTGAACAAATATTCATTGAATTCGGTTTATTTATTAATTTACTTCATACTGAATGCATAACATTGATAGGAAATGCGATAGTTTTGACAAAAAATGAGGTAGCTCGTTCGACAATTAACGGAATCGAATGTCAAATGAGATATCGAACGATTCTGAATCGCGCCCCTGATTGGAGACATCCTGAAAAAAGGACAAGTCAGAAGTACCCTTAACAGAAGAGCATGCATGAGAAACTTGATGGGAGTGAGTGAAGCAAGTGAGGTATGTCAGGATCGTTGCAAATGGCGTTCCGTAGTCTCTGCCTACCCCTCCGGGAAACAGGCGTGAGTCTATGTATGTATGTATGTATGTATATTGCAGCAGAGAAACGGCCACTGCCGTGCGCGACCCATTAACACCACTGAGAGCTGCTACGTTTTGCCGTAAAATTATTATACCCTCTATGATATTCGTACAATTGAGACGAATCAAATGACATTTCTTTTTTAATCCCTTAAGCCGTTCAGCGTGTAAAGCCAAACTAAAGGTCATACTAATAAACATACAAACATACCAAAACCCGAAAAACCTTACACTTTTGCAGAAACATTGCGTCAAAAAGGGGGCGGCGAATTGCCGAACGGCCCCGGGCGGCAGAAACCCACGCTACGCCACTGTCTTGTTGTTGTGCATTTGAACTTCGTAGCGGAATAACACTGTTTTCCAAATGTCTCCTGCGTAAGCTATCTCGAATCGAACGCGAAGCGTGGTGCGCGAATAGAATCGAATGCAATCAGTAAGCTTGATATTTTCACGCCGGCCAGCGATGTACCGGCGTGAGACCCTATCAGCCGGAGTCAAATGAAACTACACTGCTAACTTTCACAAAATTTCAAATCAAAAGTAACCATTATTTTATTTAAACGAGATGGTCTCGCATATACAAAGTGAATAGATCTAAATCTTCATCCATTGCATCACGCATACATTGCTCGCATCGATTACGCTGATAGCAATCGAAATACGATACTCGTACTAACGACTTTCATCCCACATCACTCTTACATCTCACCACTCTCTCACTCAATCAAATTCACCACTTTGTCCGTCTATATCTCTAAAAGCCAAGCAATTATCGCTCCATTGCACTCTCACTACAGAGAAATAAAAACTCGAGCCAAATTGATACAGCGTTAGTTAAGTAAGCAATGGTGTTTCGCATTTAGGGCAAGCGCTTATTGCTGGTGGGAAATAAATTGATGACGTAATAGTCGTTACGTCACTGATTGGAGAAACTGATTTATAGGTTGATAATGTTGATACTAGTTTTTGCGGCTGGACACGAAGAGGCGGGCTCAGTGGCATGCCATTGGAGAGACCTATTTCCAGCAGTGAACTATGCCAGGCTCATGATGACGAGCATTATGATGATGGCTAGTTAATACCACATTCATAGACCTAGCTTAAAAAAACAGCGACTCTCTAAACAATCTTGCAACTCCTTTTTAGGTTAAGAATAGAGAAAGAAAATCCTGCCTTTGGTGGAGTCGGCTTCATACAAAAACCCCTTGCAAAAATTTTATATTTCTAGTTTCAGTAGTTAAAGTTTCACGATAATATTTTTGTCAGTATACAATATTCAAATTGGAAGGCTAACTAAAGGACTTAATTTAGTAACTCTGTCTTTATTTAGTAACAATGTCTGTTGCTACATACTATTTACAAGTAATTAAATACTATGTGAAGCAGTTGCAGCTCCTGACAAAAATAAAATATGTACCATAATAATGGCGATTAAAAAGAGTGACCACGAGATTTACACTAAGGCGGTTTACATTAAGCTATTTTTTTTACAGATTCTTCGTGTTGTTGCCTTTGTAATTTTTTTCTTTCCATTCCATCTGCACACGATTTAGCACTTATCCATGAATTGTTGTTTCAATTCTGTGCGTTCTTTTTGTCCGAGAATTAAATGTGAGTCGACAGTATTACAGCATAAAACTTCATTTATGTGCTGTTTAACTTATGTCAACAAATATGTGTATTTACATGATTATTTATTTTTATTTAAAGACTAATATTACACCTACATTTCGCCATGATTTTTTTAGGTCCCACGTAATAGGGGGCGAGCCTATTGCCGTATCGGGCACATTACCAGACTCCGTGCTGCTCCTGAGAATTTCCTAACAGAAAAAACTAATAACACGTTACCCGGGAATCGAACCCAAGACCTCCGTATCCCACGCGCACATTTATGCCGCGAGACCAACGATAATTATCTATAAAATTAATCACCGAAATGCTTGCACGCGCATAACTTCCAAATGACTGCACCAAATTGGATCAATCTTTCTTTAATTTGTACGTTATTATCAGGAGGTACGTATGACAAAAGATATGGCGGTACAAAATTCGTCGGGTCAGCTATTACTTATATAATATAATCTGTTTTATATGCTTTTATAAAAACATCTATATACTTACGATACTTTAATAAGGTAAACTTAAATAATATAATCTACATAAGTCTCCAGATAGCAATGAACCCATAAACGTAAAGCAATAACATGAACAAACGGATGAAAAAATAAAATTTTATGATTGTTCCCCAAACATTCATTGTAACGATACATAATACAGTAATACTGGAAATTATTACGATTCCGTTTACATTGAGAGATTCTTAGATTATATTTAAGGATGTTTTTAAGTTTTGTTCTTGCAGTCTTGTTACGAGCCTTTTCCCTTATAGAGAGGCACAACTACAGCTGTGGCCCAGTTATTTGTTACTCGGCTGGTGCTCCAGCACAAGTTATATAACCGCTGCAACTGACCAACTATGATGCCCTGTCCAGTCTTCAGCATTTCGAATGTAATCCTATCATATCCTGCAGCTTTACCTACTTTTATACTTCCCAGTGCTTTCATGATCTCATCCACGCTAATAACGCTTCCATCATTGCTATCACTACCATTCATTTCATCGATGGGTGTCTCTACCGCCGTTCTTTCAAATAAACCTTCAAAATACTCTTTCCATCTCTTCAGCACGCACGATTCATCATTCACTATCCTTCCATTCTTGTCTCTGATCGATGTGTATTCTGAAGATTGAGTTCTTCCTCGAACTGCACGAACGGATTTCCAGAAAAACTTAATGTTTCTCCGGAAATCGTCAGATAGTCTGCTATCAAATTCATCTTTCCCTTCCTCTTTTTTCCTTTTAACCATTTCTTTCACTATTCTTTTTGACCTAACTAACTCCTTTCTTGCTTCATCTATGTCCACACTCGTTGCTTTTCCCATTCTTTCATTTGCTCTGGCAGCCAACCAATCTAACCAAGCTTTCTTCTTCTCTGACCCTGCTGATTGTACATCCTTGTCCCACCATGTATTCTTAACCTTTCGTATTTTCCTTCTCTTGATCACACCACGTACTTCAGACGCCACACGTACTACCCCTTCTTTAAAGGACTGCCATAATTCATCCATATCGTTTATGCCATCGCACCTCTCAAATCTTGCTATCAATCTTCGTTTATATTCATCTTTCACATCTTTCTCTTGCAGATTTTCTCCTGTTATTCTTTCCAAGACTCAATTTTCATTATGCTCTTGGTGTCGCCATCCTTTAAAGAGCCCACTTATCCGGCTCAACACTAAGAAGTGGTTTGTGTGGATGCCGATCCCTCGATACACTCTTGTATCCATCACATTCTTTCTCAGTCGTTCATCTACTATTACAAAATCAATCTTACTTCTTCTAACATTTTTCGCCTCACGCGTATACATATGTATCCTTTTGTGAGAGAATAATTATTACGTAGATTTCTCAAATATGAAGTTGGTTTGCTCACGAAGTTTTTTTTTCGCCATGCGAAGTACTAGTTTAGGTTCTGATGATAAAGTGTTAATAATTGTTCTAGAATATTATTATTATGTTGTACTTTAATGTCAAGGTTTTCACTATCTTACGGTCGAATCCTACATACAGAAAACTCGACATCAAATACTATACGAACTCTTTGGTATAGCAGACCAAACCCTCCTAACGATCCACAATACTACTCTGACACTATTTAGAAGTGGCGTATTTCCAGTAGTGGTCTGTAAAAGGCTACATAATATCCTACACTACTGCCGCAGCATATTGGTGTTCCAAATATTTCATAGAAAAGAGCTTCACAAACTAGCAACTAGCACCGACATAAATCAACTTCGAAACTGCCACGGATGGATGTAGGTCACACTAATATTTGTTCTAAACGGACATCGAACTCACTATTCGCAAACATTAGCGACTATTTCATAATATACGACATCAAAATATTACTTTGCATGACTGTTTGTTTGAAAAATACGTTGATGTTGTTTTTAGGATTCTAAATAATGGCAAAATGGCCTTGCCACTCCAATAGTAAAATTATTGTATCAATGTACTTTTAAAAGAGTCACATCTGAAATCAGATTTAGTTCAAGCATTTATGTATATTTGTCACGAAGATTTCATCATCATCGAATATATAAAACGATTTGTCTGTAATTATCATCGCAAAGCCTATATAACTGAAACTATAAACCTAAGCTTGGGATAATGGGTTAATTAAAAAAAAACCTAATTATACGACTCTGAAAAGCAGGACTGGAACGTTAGTTTGAAAATCTGGCGATTTTGAAGCTGACATATCATGCTGACCTTTCATCTTGTAAACAGAATAATATGTATACTCAGTACTTCAGTCTGAACTATGCCTAACTAAAAATCAGCCAACGTTTGCAAGGCAGGTTCTTTGTGCTTTTAAAACCCTATTAAATTTGATTTAAACGAAAACTTTGGGAACAAAATGAAATTAGTATGCAAAATAATATTTAAAGAACCTCAAACCTCAAAGAAGCCTCCAAGATTGGACTTAATAATGACTGACTTATCAAACATTATTTGGACTGGCGTATTTTGGTAACTGCCAATATTTTCGGACTTCGACATAAATTCAAGAAAAAGTGTATAATACAGAAAGGAGAAAAATAAGAAAATACACGTCCTTTGTTGAAGTACCTTCTAGTGATTGCTTTCATTAGAAAACTTCGAACACAGAATGCCTGGCAATTCGACCTAATCCTTAAAGGATATTGGGTTTCAGATCATTTTCAACAAAGTACCATCAAGTTGACATAGAAAATTAGTGGTTAGTGCGAAGCGCGCTTTGAAGATTTTTTTAGGATTTCGAACAATTCTTACTCTACAATGATGTAAAGGCTACAGGTCTTCCACAAACTACGTCACGCTCTAGATGAGGGCGATGAAGTGTGACATTATATCAATAATGAAATGACATCCTCTCTCATCTCCTCTAAGACTAGCTGTGACAAGCACGGGAAATCCTGTGCCGCTTTCTTTATGGAAGTAATCATATTCTTTCCTATTTAAAATTAAATAAGGTTTTATCTTTCAGTTAAAAATAAATAGCTCAAACGAAAACTTCAATAAAATACGATCAAAATTTCCAATATTCAACAAGGCATAATATAAAATGCCATGGAAATTACGTCCAAATGCCATTTCTTGAGGAATATTTGTTTTCCAATTTCCTCCGTTGTCTTTCCAGTCTTGGTTTGGAGAATAGGGAATAAATTTTCTATTGTAAATTATATGGAGTCTCCTACTACGAATTTTTGAATTGAATGCTAGCTGTTAAAGTAACACTTTTGTGATGGTGACATTTTCTTTAAGTAATTTGTATAAAGGGTTTATAATCGAAATGTTTGTTTTTTATTATCAGCTAGATTGACTTTTGGTCTTTTCAAACGATTGAAGTAATTTTTCAACATAACATAACATCGCGCCTTTATCCCGGAAGTGGTATGCACTGGTGTACGTAACAGACTGCCGAGACGATGGTAATTTTTCATACAAAATTAAATGTTCCAATAATAGTTGTTGAGCCCTATTATTTTTTTTTTGTGAAATCCTTTCTAGTTTTCAAGCAAAAATAAGAATTATTTGTTTTTCGGAAAGCCATTTGAAGACAATTTCGTAAAAAATATACCTTTCTAAGTAATGTTTGTCATCATCAGCCTTCCATAGTCCATTGCTGTATATAGGCCTCTCCAATCATGGCAAGCTAATGTTTTTAATACTTCTGTATTTTTTACTAGAGAATGGCGGGCAATTCCTCCTTAGTGCATGTCTACAATTCCAGGAAACATTCATGCAAAATGTCAACTTCTTGCACTCAGTAGTTTCAGCTGTATGTTGTCTGTCAGTCAGTCAGTAACGGGAGAGATTTAGATTCAGCAATCATGAAGTAGTACCATCGCTTACCATTTTGGCTGACGGCTGGTCTTTTATCCACAGTAATAAAAATGAATTATTGGCAGTCAGTCAATACAATTTAATGTGCATTACTATCTGCTGAAACTTGTTGACTCTGGGCAAAACGCCAGCAGCCGCAAGATGTCATGTCATTTATATTTTATGATGTCTGATTCATGTTTATTTCACTTGCGTTGTATAATGATTAAGCCGGCCCGCCCTGGCTTAGCACCGATGTTGTACAGCTAGCAGGCCTCCCTCACATTGGTCATGAGCGTTCCTCGAACGCACGTTAGGCGTGCGCTCGAGGAATTGCCCAATGTGAAGTCGGCCTTAAAATGGCACCACCTATAAGTATAATGCCAATAAAAAATTTGGAAAAGACATTTTTCAACATACATACATAGACTCACGCCTGTTTCCTCGAAGGGGTAGGCAGAGGCATATTAAACGCCCACTTTTCGCCAGTGTTTTGATCCCACGTAATAGGTGGCGAGCCTATTGCCGCTTATCGGGATATTTTGTTTGCCAGAGCCTCGTCCGTTGATCGGCAGGTGCACCACTTGCAGGTGAGGTTGGCTTGGGACCCTTAGTTCTTGACATTTTTCAAAGACAGTCCAAAGCAGAGTTTGTAATGCCGAGGAGGTTTCCAAAGAGGTTTTTGGCTCCACCATTTAATGTGATCGGATACAGGCACGCAGTGGTTGTTTTAGTGAGGAATCTCGACGTTTCTCGTAAGGGAATATCACAGTTCCCTACGTCGAGGCCTTAATTCTGGTCCAGAGTACTTCGTTAACTGAGGTTTCCGCCTTACATCAGACAACCAAAAAAACTCCCAGACAAACATTCATATCCACACACACAAAACCGTGTCCTTCGGCATGGCAGTCGTTTTCACTCCCGCTACTCCACCGGGTCGTCAATATAAAGATATGAAAAACATCACATTATTATTTATCCTGTTGCCATAATTACTCTGCCTACTCCGTAATCAAATGACTAAATAAATGTGTGAGTCCTACTACTACTACTCTACAATAACACCTGAACCAACTTTCATAACACCACAAAACACAAACAAATACACAAAGGTGTACCCATCCCTTAATGCTTAACGTGCTACCGGTTACATAAGCGACCTAATTGGATCGGTGTATTCCATTTATTCAGGACAAATGCCCGCCGTAGCCCTTGGCTTACAAATAGACGTTTCCCCGTCCTGTTTGTTATACAAATAACTTTATTTTCTCTTGGACGACAGGGATGTAGATAAATAGAATGCAATCATTGTGTCGTTCTGTCAATCAGAACTGAAATGAGATGCAATTATTGAGTTGTTCTAGCAATCAGAGCTTAAATGCATAGAGAATATGAATTATGAATTTAAAAATCTTCATCAGCTTTGATTTATATTTGTACCGCTCCTGGGCACATATCTCACTATGAGAAAAGTTATGCCGTAGTCTACCTGGCTGACCACCGCGCAGGATTCGAATCCGATAAGGGTAAGGGAATCCGGTCCAATACCAACAGACTACCTTGCAGAGGGCTGCATGTTAGTCTGTTGGTATCTGCATTAGACTATCGCTGCCTTGTAGATAATACAAAGTATCACTAACTTCAAATCGATATACCGTAGTAGTTACTTTCTCAAAGCTAAAAAAGTTCAACCCAAAACCTTAAGTACTTAAAGCTACCCAGTCCTATTATCGCATTATCAATTATAAAAGTATTCGGCATTCCAGTTAACTTTCACGATGGCCCGGGAGGCACATAGTTGGCTCATTGATATTCTATGGACGCACATCGCGCCATCTCCACCAATACAACAAGCCGGGTCGGCTTGTTGTATTGGTGGAGATGGCTAACTTCCAATTTAGTTTAGCTTTCTGAATGCTTGTTGGATATTTTAATCAGATTTGTTTGTGTGCTGTTGAGTAGTGCAGTACGAAAGGAAAATGGATATGACGTTGTTTTGTGTTATTTGACCTGTTTTGTCTGTTCCTACTTAAGTAAAGTTTGTATTCACGTTTTCAGTCCTATTTATAAGCCGTCGTACTGCAGGGCACGGGCCTCAACCTACCATGATAAAGTCCACCAGGTTGGCCAAATGCCGGTTGGCAGACGTGACAATATATCCCTTGCCTCCCTTTGAGAACTTTACCTTTTACCAACATACAACCAACGGACACAAAGCACCTGGAAACAACAATATCTGTATCACTCAATGTGTTGTCGCGTGTAGGGATCGAACCCACAACACTCAGCGCAGCGTCAAGCGCTAACCGTGCAGTCATAATAATTTTATTGTTGTACTGAATTCCAAAATATAAAGTTCGTTAGGTCGCATCGAAATTCGATGCCAAAATAAGAAAAAAAAAATAAGATATTTCGAGTAACTTGCATAATAATCACTTTAAGCCATGAGCTTTATAGTAGTAACAATGTTCATTACTTTCTTTCTTCTCTCTCTAATTTACTCTATACTAGCTGGCAATAAGAAAACCAATAGTAAACTTAGTCATCAAGAAAGTAACATTGCTTTAAGAGATCTATTTTATCTCATTCCCGATCCAATCATTTCTATCAAATACTTAAACCCAGCACTTCAGCAAAGCTAAAATGATAAAAACTTACAACAAAAACAACCCTGTTTTATTGCTCGAGATCGTAAAACACTGAAATGACTGAACGAAGGTTTTAGTACCACACATTGAAATTCTAACAAAACATCCCAGTTTCACCCTTTTACGGAGAAAAGGATACATATTTGTGGTCGGCATTTAATTATTATGCGCCTAAAGAACGTTGTAGTTGTTCGTACGTTCGGCATTATTCGTGAATGTTCGATTACACAAAAGGTCTTTTCATTGACTTAGAGTTCAAGCTAGATAATTCTAACAATACCTAATTCTTAAATTGCAACGTAATAAATGTAAGGTTTCTTAATTTTTTTTCTGTAGGATGAGGTGGCAGAATAACTCGTATCTATAAGACATAAAGTATAATTATGGTTTTGATGACTTTGCAAGTCTAAGCTATCTGTTGAACTAAAAAGAAAAAAGAAAAGGTCGCTGAGGATTAGAAATATACTGGACCACCGTTTTCAATCATTTGACTGCACAAACAAGACGAACGGTAATCTTTTGGCAATGATGACATGTTTTTTTGCAGGACAGCAAGCCGTTTGCCCTGCAGTTTGTTTTCGATTAAAGATTCAGGAAATAGTATTTGTTACATGTAAGCAGAACCTCTCGCATTGCTATCAGACGACCTCAACGCTCTATACTATGCTCGAGTATAAGAATACTAGAATACTTTTGAACATCAGAACTTTCTTTTTATCCTTACGTTGCCTGGTTACATCCAAGACTTTCGTCTTGAACCCCATGGTTCATTTACTAATCTTACAAGATTTAACAAAATATTAGCTTTTTGACAAAATTACTGTCGTCTGACCTCCGCAAGCCAAAGAGATAGCAATATGTGTGTTTCAACCCGCACTTGGTCAGCGTGGTGGACTATAGCCACACCTTCTTATAGTGAGAAGAGGCCTGTGCCCAGCAGTGGGACAGTTTATAAACAGGGCTAATGATGATGAAGTCAGTGAGAACGGGCTCTTACTTGAAAGCGTTCTTATAGTTTCACACTTCAATATAATACATAATATGTGTATCTTACATAATATGTCTACCTATGATTTATCACTCCATCTACGCGTATACCAAAACAAGAGAGAAACAATACAGCCAATAGATGGCGTTATTATATCTTCTATCAGATATTGTTCCCGATATACGAAACGAAATTTGTCACATTGTGAGCAGAGGTGGATTCTCCGGAAAATATGTATACGCGGCGGTAAATTGTATCCTAATATAGACGATAAATGAGCCTGGATACCAATGCGCTTACTGAAAACAATGGAGAAAATCTCCTTATTTTGTTTGAAGAATATGTTTCGTTTGATATACTTAGTAACCTAGTTTCTTTTTCGTGTGAGTGTGGGGCAAACTCTGGTGTCGGAGTATTCAGACCGCCCGAAGGCCTCCGACATGGTCTAATGAATCTTGTCCTGAGACCAGAACCGTTACTGCACTGACAGCTTTAGTTGCCTTCCGAAGTACCTACGGTAGCTCTTTATAATGTAAATGACACACACGGTCACCCATCCAAATAGCGAACTGAGCAAGCGTTGCTTAACTTTGCCAACTTTTTACAAGTCAAGTCACACTATGAGCGCTCACCAAGTAAACAGTCTGTTTAAACTCTGTCTAGCTCTGGAAGAACATAACTACATTATCTAAATCTTAATATAAAATCCTTGTGTTGCTTACTGACTGACAGACATGCTACAGCCGAAACTATTGGGTATTTCTTCTGGACCGTAGGGGTGCACTAAGAAGGGATTTCCCGAAATTCCCACGGGATAGGCTAAAACCGGTAAATTAAAAAAAATGCAGGCGTAGCTGCTGGCGTCCTCTAGTATAGTATATGAAGTTTGTAGAATAATTTCCGTGTAATAACGGCATATTAAATTAGACCTGTAGTAGGTCAACACACCCGACATCTACCTTGCTAATATTGTACCCTTCTAGCTACCAAAGGTAAGAGGTTAGTTCTAAACTAATTATATTATTATACGTTGTGGTACATAACTATGTACCTCTAATTTGGAAGGGTTGAAAGCCAAAAAATTAATGTATAATATTCTTACTAATTATTTGAATCGCAAAATATTTTCTTTGTTATATTTGCGACCAAATTCCACTAAAATGCCAATAAGTTCGTGTATACAAAATCACGCCTTGCATGGTACTGCTGTCGTTAATTGTGGGTTGATATGTATTTTTTGTCCAAATTTAAACATACAACAACACCTACATAGCTAACAGAACAATGTAACTAAGGAAATAATTTGTAAGCTTCTAACAATAACTTTCATAATTATGTCTATGCTTCAAAAGTATTTCAATAATGATCATCCAAACGTTACTAGTTATTTTTCGAATATTTACTATAAATAATCAGTCTTAGTATAATAACATAATACGACTTTTACTGACTAGCTATCAAGGAACGTGAGAAAATGAGAAACTTACTTTTCAAGTGGACAGTTGGAAATTGAAACCAGTCCATAAAAACATTACTTGCTTTCTTCACAAATGTATTTCACTTCTGTGAAAAAGGAAATCGTTCCTTTTCTAAACTGCAGTCAGTGAGTCTTCATAATATTGCTTGCATTCAAAGGAGAAAACCTTTTTCTCCATAAAATAGTCTCCAACATTCTTAAGCACAATTTCAAATAACTTAATCTATCACAATGCAAAGTCAGTCCTTCCATTCATTTCCGCTTCCTGCCTGACAGATATTGAAGTTTCATATTTGATATATCATTTTTCAAGATGGCAGAACAGTGGAATGAGTTTTTATTAAACTTTAAAGGAAACAGATGTTGAGTTGATATTGGTTGCACTACTAAGACTACCAATAGTATAATAGCGGCGATAGCCCAGTGATATACGTAACGGAATACCGAGACGATGGTCTCGGGTTCAATCGCAGGTACCCCGGGCACACACTTCTGCCTCATCGAAGTTATGTGTGCCTTAAAAAATGTTATTATCGCTCGCTAAATAATGTGCCCGGTAGATGGGAATAGGTTCGCCCTTTATTTAATTGGAACCGAAACATAGCTGGCGAAGTGTGGGTGTTTAATACACCTCTGCCTACCCCTTCGGGCGTAAAGGCGTGAAGTTGATATTGGTTGCACTACTAATAACATTTTGTTAGATAGGCATCTTTTATGGAGCGTTTTAAGAGCGATTTATATCAGTTAATGGATTGGCTTTTGATAAATTACTTTTAAATTGTAAGGGTTATTAACCCCTTAAATTTAAACGACGCTGGTATTGTCCATACATGGGTTATTTACCAAAGCTTGCCGTAGTATACCTACGTGCTAAAAAGCAGGTTATGTTTGTCTGTATCTAGCTTTTTAATTTTTTGGCGTGGAATGACGGTCCCATTCTGAAAACTCTGACGTCAGAGCTGGCCATATACTCGTACGGAGAAATTCTTTTTTAATACAGTATGAAAACTTTTTAAATTCTTTTATAAAAAGTACAGCTTTTCAGAATAAGGGTAGATACTGTCGCAAAGATGTATTAGAGTTAAGACAGAAATAAAGCCAGCTTTAAAATAAAATAAATCTGAACTATTTAATCTTATAGAGACAGACGTTTAATCTGTCTTCACAATAGAAACGGTGACACTGAGCTTAGAACAAGAAGCATATTCAGGCGATTACATACAGACAATGAAACAAAGACTTAATAAATCTTTGAGGTCAAAGAGGTTATGTCGTTCATCGTCAATGCATGTGGCTAAAAGATGTGGTCAAACGATGAAGGTTCATGAATTAAGTAGCAGAAAATTGAATTGGTGTGAATTGGTTTTGAAATAAGAGAAAATATTTATTGCGAAATAGCAGACCGAATTAGCTAATTGAATGGGAAAATTTATATAGCACACAACTTTTAGTGGTGATGGTCAAAAATCTACTTTTATCATGTAGTCAGGGGTTCAACCTTCACTCATCTGATTGTTATTTCAGACATCAATAACAATTGAGTTGATAAGGAGATCTTCTTCCTAGCCTCCCAAAATAAAAATAGTCTAAAATCTTAAAAAGACATGCTTTGGAACAATATAAAAAAAATACTTTATCGTAAAAAGGCGTGGGAGCTTCAGCCCCTGGAAAACCACCCCACGCTGTTTTACTATAAAAATATTGTACAAGGAACTCTTATAGTTTTGCCATGTCCGTCCGTACGTCTATGCGTCCGCTTTTACGCCGAAAATTTAAGCACTAGAAAGCGGAAATTTGGCATAGTTATATATTGTAACCACGCGGACAATCTAAACCACAAAATCGCACACTAAGCCGCCGATCCTAGTTGTCATAAAAATCTTTGACGGTCATTATGGGTAGACCCCATGAAAATATACTGGCCTATGTTATGAAATATAGCTGTTTATCCCTCATGATTACGGAGGTTGGACGGCAGTCGCTCTGTAGAAAAGCATTCTCACATCTTATTAGACTAGAGAGCGGACTCCAGGATCTAAGTCGTGTACGCAAAGTATTAGAGTCCCGGGATTAAAATGTAATAACAACTTCCTATACCCTTCAGAAATTTACAACCATGAATGTATACCGCAAACATTTCCAAATTCCGTAAAGCAACACCAATAATAATAATTTCCACTAATTTACTTTCAATACAACAACAAAAACTTCGAAACAAGCCCTCAACCGCAACACCGAACGGAAAATTTAATACTCCCTATATGAGATTTTACCATCGCACGGCGACATATTAAAATACTTCGATATTTAACGAGAAATTGGCTTTCATTGAACAACATATTGTTATAAGAGCTTTTGTACGATATAATGGTTAGTATTTTTATACAGTCAATTTGGTTATTTTTCAGGCTTTCGCGGTTAGCTGGCCACGTCATGATGTAGGCAGAAATGTTTATCAAAGGTATGTTGGCATAAGCAGCATTTAACGTGTGGTCCTCCTGATTAGTTCTTAGGAATGTGCACCAGCCATTATTCGTGCGATGCCAATTATATGGAATTTTGAGAAAAAGACAATGACATCCACAACCTATTCTCCCAGACTACTTTGAACTTTTCATTATTTGTCTCCTTACCTTATAAGAAATGATGAAAGTCTAAAGGAAGATAAAGGAGCAGGACGGCAGCAGCTGGGAAAGGTAAGTCGAACGGGCTTCCGTGATCTGAACAAACCTGAATATTTCCTAACACAACATTTTATAAGTAATTATAATGTATAAGTAAACATTTTTCTTATTAAAAATATAAATAAAGGATACAACATACACGCAAAACTTTTATTCCCATGGAACCACAACCGTGACCCCTCTGTGCGGTGACAATATCAGCGATATATCATTTAACTCGTTAACTGTTATACTTTGGCGAGTCATTTTTCATGTCGGATGGAATCCAGCTTATAATAAACCATAAAAAGTGCATTTTAATCAAACACTTGATTATTATGAACCTTGAAATTTTGCAGAGGGATTTAGTATTACTCAAATTCCAGATAAGTTTACATAACACAATTAGTTGAGAAGGCGAAGTTTGTGAAGTTCTAGTTCGAAATAATAATGTTATACTAATATATAAAGCTGAAGAGTTTGTTTGTTTGGTTAAACGCGCTAATCTCTGGAACTACTGGTATAATTTGAAAAAATCTTTCAGTGTTAGATAGCCCATTTATCGAGGAAGGCAATAGGCTATATAACATCACGCTATAAGCGACAGGAGCGGAGCAGTAGCCTTAAAAAACGCGGGTGTAACCGCGGGCATCTTCTAGTATGTAAATAAATGCCTGTTGACTCTGATATTTTTTATTAAATACTCACGCCTATAACCTCGAAGGGGTAGGCACAGGTTTAATATTATACCCACATTTCGCTATTTTATGAATCTTAGGTCCTACGAAATAGGGCGCGAGCCTATTTCCGTTACCAGGCACATTGCTAAACTCCGTGCTGCTATTGAGAATTTGGCAAAACTCAGTAACACTGCCTGCCGACCCGGGAATCGAACCATTCGCTATCCACGGGACCACGAAGGCAATCTTATTCGAAACAATAACATGAAGTATTTTCTTGTAATAAAGAATATGTAGCATAAATTAACGTAGTATAAATAAATGTCTACCACAGAAATAGATAGTAATAGAACGGTGAATGTCACGTCATCGCGTACATTTCGCGCGTGCCACATTTTAGCAAGCCCCGCCCACAGTGACGTATAGATAGTGAGGGGACACTAAGGAATTATTATCGATGTGAGAGCTATGGAAAATGAAATTATGTTATTGTTTATATAAAATGTTTTATTATGAATAGTTTGGTTATAGTATACTGTTATAAAAATAAAACGTATTTATTTAGTTAAAAATCTGTATTGAAATCTTACAAAACTTTTGACTATATTATAAAATATCTATACTAATGTAATAAAGCGGAAGAGTTTGTTTGTTTGAACGCGCGAATCTCAGGAACTACCGGTCGGATCTGAAAAAATCTTTTTGTATACGGTAGCCTAGTTATTCCGGAAGGCTATAGGCTATATAACATAACGTTTCGACCCTTCGTGGCCGGGCAAAAGGCTAAAAAGGCTAAAAGATAATGTCGGCTAATCTCAGGAACTAGCAATCGGCTTTTAAAAATTGATATTGCCTATGATAGCCCAATTAATCCGAAAGGATATATAAAATTACGCCACAACTTTTAGGGGCCAGACAAAAATAATAAATTTGTTCAAACGAGAAGGGGGAGGGTTGGGTCAAAGGCAAAAAAAAGGCTTAACGAATAGGATACAATCTATATGGGTATCGTTTTCGTGATTTTCGGGATGCTGATTAAATAATTTGAAATTTATTTAGTGATTCAAGATGGCGGACGGAATATCAAAGATGGCGGATGACAAAATTTTAAAAAAACCTTCTATATTTTAAGGGTTGGGGAATCGAAATACAACATCTATTTCGTGATCGAAGATGGCGGATGGGAAATCAAAGATGGCGGATGGGAAAATAAAAAAAATCTATATTGGTATCGTCTGCGATGTTAAAAGGGATGGAAAATTCAAATACAACATCTTTTTCGTGATTCAAGGTGGTGGATAGGAAATTAAAGATGGCTGACGGGATTTTTTTAAAGTCTGGGTCTTTGGGTATCGTCTCCGATATTTCAAAAACACCATCTATTTCGTGATCAAAGTTGGTGGAAGGGATTTTTTTTAAAAATCAATATGGGTATCGTCTCCGTTGATATACGGGATGGAGAATCCAAATACAACATCTATTTCGTGATCAAAGATGACGGATAGGAAATTAAAGATGGCGGACGGGATTTTTTTAAAAGTCGATATGGGTATCGTCTCCGATATTTTAAGGAATGGGAAATTCAAAAACACCATCTATTTCGTGATCAAAGATGGTGGATGGGATTTAAAAAAAAAACAATATGGGTATCGTCTCCGATGTTTAAAAGGATGGGTAATCCAACATCACCATCTATTTCGTGATCAAAGATGTCCCGTCCGCCAACTTGGATTCCCAAATGGATGTCATTTTCGTGATCAGAAAGCATGAAAACCCCAAAAATTATACCCAGATTAATTTTATAAAAAATGTCCTGTCCGCCATCTTGGATTCCCAAATAGATGTCATTTTCGTGACCAGAATCCATAAAAACCCCGAAAATGATACCCATACTAATTTTATTAAAAATGACCCGTCCGCCATCTTGGATTCCCAAATAGATGTCATTTTCGTGACAAGAATCCATAAAAACCCCGAAAATGATATCCATATTAATTTTATTAAAAATGACCCGTCCGCCATCTTGGATTCCCAAATAGATGTCATTTTCGTGACCAGAATCCATGAAAACCCCGAAAATGATACCCATATTAATTTTATAAAAAATGTCCCGTCCGCCATCTTGGATTCCCAAATAGATGTCATTTTCGTGACCAGAATCCATGAAAACCCCGAAAATGATACCCATACTAATTTTATTAAAAATGTCCCGTCCGCCTTCTTGGATTCCCAAATAGATGTCATTTTCGGGACCAGAATCCATAAAAACCTCGAAAATGATACCCATATTAATTTTATTAAAAATGTCCCGTCCGCCATCTTGGATTCCCAAATAGATGTCATTTTCGTGACTAGAATCCATAAAAACCCATAAAATGATACCCATATTAATTTTATTAAAAATGTTTCGTTCGCCATCTTGGATTCCCAAATAGATGTCATTTTCGTGATCTGAAAGCATGAACATGATGCTTGCTTTCTTTATGAGAGAGAGAGAGACAGCCCGAGACATAATAATTAATTCGAATTAATATTCCTTTTATTTATCGATAAATTTAAAACGTAACCATAAACCGAACGTCAATCCCTAGCGGGCGCTGACCAATCACAGCTATTTATTTGACCCGTGGCCCCTGATTTGTTATTGTTTTTGGCATCTTGTGAATATCGCGTATCTCGCCGTACATTGCGTGTTTATTTCATAAATATGTCAACAAGTATCGTATAATTCAAGCAATGGAAATTTAACATAACGAAGAAATGAACGATGATGTTCTTATTAGACAAACCTGGTAAAAGTAGCCCACTTGTTTTAAATCTCAATAATCTTAAGTTTTACTCAATTTAAATACTTACTGGTGATATGAAATGCCTCCCTTTTCCATATTTTTGCATCACTTTTAATTTTTACAATTGGAAACTGCACAATATGGCATATTCGTAACGAATTTAATGTTTTTTTACCTCCTGAGCGCGCGAAAGGCAGACGCGATGCGTAATGCGAATGCGTTCGAAAACACATGCACTATAGTGCAATAGTTTGGCACGCGCGCCACGCCCGTGTCACCGTTCTATTACTATATATTTCTGTGATGTCTACTCTGATATTCCTATTTGTTCTGGCGTCATTTAGTCTTTAGCAATTACGTCCCCGAGTATGACTACACCATTATTTTTTACGGTTTCAACGCCAAGAATATCTTGAGAATTTTGTTCAAAGATGATTCTGAAAGATCATATCTTGACGCCAGCATGGCTTTTTAGTGATCAATCTTGAGATACTAAAAATTTTATGTTAATTCGTTTTTAAGAGTGCAATTTAAAATGATTAAATAAAAAATATAATTAGGTGGAATGGTGACGAATGGCAAATGCAGAAATGTTTCAAGAAAGCAATTTACGTTGATTACTGATTTGGTAAAGTGAAGTAGAGGTGACAGAGAGATCGTTGTTAGAAGGGAAAACGTTGAGAGTTTTTAAAAGTGTATGTAGTGATGTTTTTACTAGATATTTTTTATAACATACATACATACATAGACTCACGCCTGTTTCCCCGAAGGGGTAGGCAGAGGCATATTAAACGCCCACTTTTCGCCAGTGTTGTGATCCCACGTAATAGGTGGCGAGCCTATTGCCGCTTATCGGGATATTTTGTTTGCCAGAGCCTCGTCCGTTGATCGGCAGGTGCACCACTTGCAGGTGAGGTTGGCTTGGGACCCTAAGTTCTTGGTGGGAACCCTATGCACCCTATTTTTTATTTTCTATGATAGTCAAACAATTTGTGGTAAACCTAACAATAAGTGGTAATAATGCGTTACATTTATTACGGGCTTGGGGCCCCTGGTGAAGTGGTGAACGAATCTAGCAATTTGTGAGATCATTGCCATTTGGTTTATAGATGGATGGCCGTTTACAAAAACGGTTATCGATCGCGTGTCAGAGAGTACATCAAACTTTAATTCTCGGCTATCAAGATGATTTGTCACAAATTATCCGTCTGTTACGATGGCTCAGAACTCCAAAATATCCTGACTCTCGTATAAAAAAAAGCAAATAGGTAAGATTGTATGTGATTAAAATTTGAATACAACCAATATAAAAAAAGACAATATGACTGTATTGCTACTTTTATTTGATTGTATTATGACAGTATTTCGTAGCATAACCATATAATAGTTAAAGATGAGCATGTCTAAATGGACACGATACAAATATGAATCAAGTATAATAGTTCTTACACTAAAACTAACTGTGAAATCTTATTTATTTATTATTTCTTCATGCACAATACACATAGTACATAAGGTGGTCTTAATGCCGTAAGGCAACCAGTCGGACCTTTTGGTGGTGCAGATACAAGCAAGGTAGGTGCATATTATATGTAGGGATAATTATAACAAATATATCAAATGTAATATAAATAAATTGAATATTATACTACAAATAAAATTATAAATTGATTATATTAAAAATAAATGAGTATATTACTATATACATACATAATAATACATATTACATAAACTACACACATATAATAAAATAAATACATACAAAAAATATAATTATATAATATATTATATAACTAGAACTGATGAAAATCTTCACCAACTTTTTATCCAACATCACTTTCTAATAGCTCGTCGCAGATCACACCTGAGTTCTAATATTCCCGAAGGACGCTTTCTCGTAAGCGGAACGATCTTCGCAAAAACAATAAGACATTTGTCTTTGTACGGTCATGCTCAAGAACGAATGCTACTTGTTATGACTAGTATCTGTCTTTCAGGTATTTAATGGAATGGTTTTATTATTTGAAGCTCATTTTTGTACAAAAAATTTATAACTATGTTCATCCTATCAGTTATCTAGTTACCAAAGTTCAAGCTTGATGGAATTTGTTTATTCTTGATAATAACACTTATAGTATTATTTTGCAAGAGGGGCTTGTCCTGCAAAATGTGAATTGTTCAACAAATAATAATTAAAACACAGTGAAACTGTATTAATTGGCTTCAAATACCAGCGTATGGACTCTACCATCAGTTTGATTTGACCAAATTGCGTATTGCAAGTTTGGAAGTCGTATAAATAATATTGATATTTATTTATAGACTCACGCCTGTATCCCCGAAGCGGTAGGCAGTGGTGTAATATTACACCCACATTTCGTCTATCACATATCGCCGAGCCTATTGCCGTTACCGGGCACATCACCAGACAGACCAGTATAGATAATAGTAGTACAAATTAGTAATACATCCGAAAGGAAATCACTACTGGTATGCCTATAGGATATTTCTTCAATGTCTGCAGAATCCTCTCATCAATTCCTGATTCGGTAAGCATGTAATTACAGGGAAAATCTTCGAGTAATCAGGAAACATACATAGAAATATATCGATAACTTAAGAGCAAGCTTCTCTTTTTAAATTCGATAAAAAGTTTATAAAAAGCAATGGCATACAAACGACAAAGTAAATAGAAATAAAATCGGTGACCGCATTAAAACTATCCAACAATAGGATGCTCTAAGAACAAAAACTATAACTTTATGCCGTGGACTTGTTCCGAAGATACGTCGCTTAATATGCAAGTTTTAAAGACGCAACTAGGACAACGAATGTCCGTGGCAGGTTAGACGTACAGTCACAAATTGCTTGGGAAACTTTTAATGTGCATGAATATAAACGGTTCGCTAAGTACGCCGCAGTTGAGTAGTGTAATTAGTTGGATGAACAGGGTGTAGCTTAACATGTTGTGTTTTAGAAATGTCACTGAGTTTCGAACTTAAGGTAGCGTGACTTTATTAATAAAACTGAGTTAAGGCTGAGTCTGTCTATCTGACTGTTTGAAGTCATGTAAGTTTGTGGCCAACGCTGGTTTCTGGCGTTCTTTTACTGCGTAAAAGCAATTCTTTTAGCTCTTCGCAATTTTTATAAATTCTATCTCAAACAACCTTCGCTCCTCATACCACCTTTATGCAGATGATCTCCAAATATATACGCGGTCTTCATTAGCATGTTTATCGCAAGCTTTAGCGAACATTAACCGTGATCTGGCACTGATCAACAGTTGGAGCAATTCCTTTGGACTCAAAGTAAACCCCATGAAAACCCAAGTCACTGTTATTGGTAGTTCCAGAATGAAATCTAAAATTGACTGGTCTTTACTACCTCCAGTTATATTTGATGGCACTACTATTCCGATACAGGATAAAGTTAAAAACTTAGGTCTCACTATAGACTCCACTCTGTCCTGGGATCCGCAGATCCAAGAAGTGAGTCGTAAAGTGTTTGCCTCAGTAGGTTCACTAAGAAGATTAAGGAACTTTCTTCCCACTACCACCAAAATTGCGCTAGCAAAATCTCTTTTGCTGCCTATTATTGATTATGCAGACGTCAGCTATCTAGATCTCGCCGAAAACCAGCTTGATAAACTTGAGCGACTTCAAAATTTCTGCATACGATTCATATTTGGATTACGCAAGTATGATCATGTTTCACAATTTCGAGCCCAACTCAAGTGGTTACCTATTCGACATCGTCGGAATGCTCAAGTTTTAACATTACTATACAATATATTGTTTAACCCTTCAACACCCTCCTATCTTAAAGGACGATTCGAGTTCCTTCATGATACACATAACCGATATTTAAGGTCATCAGAAAATTTACGACTGAAAATGCCGGCACATTCCACTGCGTTCTATGATAAATCCTTTTCTGTAACGGCTGTTCGCTTGTGGAATGCATTACCTCTAAACATAAGGCAGGCACAGACGGTTACTTCATTCAAAGCTTTAGTTAAGGCACATTACTTGGCCGTTTAATTTATTTATTTCCTATTCTTAAAATATGTATTTAGTATTATGCACCAATTTATTTACCTATGTAAATTTTATATATGTATTATATATATATATATATATATATATATATGTATTATATGTATTATATGAATGTATGTGTTTATAATATAAATATTAAAACTGGTACACCTACAACTCCCACTTCTTTTCCTACCAATATTTCCATCCAAAGGTTGCCTGGTAGAGATCGCTTTAAGCGATAAGGCCGCCAAAATAAATAAATAATAAATAAATAAAAGCTCCCAATTCTTGTCCTAAGATAAAAACCGGGACCGATAGTTTTACGTGTTATTTTGGAGGACACGTGAATAACGGCGTGTACGGTAATCCATCCACGTTGTAATCTGTGCAAAAGTTGCTTGTCTTGGGATGTGGACTTTTGTGTCAAAATTATTTCCATTTTATTTATTGTAACGGTATGCAAAACTGAAAAAACATCGAATGATATCACATATTAATCTTGAGGATGAGCCTAATCTAAGTAAATATCACTTGATCAATGTCAGCCAGAACTACTAAATATTGTACAAAACATCTCAAAACAGTAAACGATGTGCACTAAAACATTACGACGACAATAGATTATAATTATACTCTAAACAACAAATTATATACTCTAAACATACAAATCATATAGTACAAAATAGCCTGTCTTATTTCTAGTCATAGCTAACGCGGCTCGCCTATAAAGCTAAGGAAATTATCTCTTAGTTCCTGTCGTGTTGATAGCGGGCACTTCGGTCCTGAAATATGGGACGGGCGAGGCGGGAATATTTTAAATCTCAAACATCTTCAAGAAGGATTATGATTTTAGCCGCTACGTTTGTATTTATGTATGTTTATCTGTTTTCCGCATTAATCCTGTGCTAACTCTCATATTTTGCCACATAAAGTATCGTTAAAACCGTTTTAATAGCAAGGTTTATGATTAATTTAGGTGTCGAAACACTACAGTATGATAGCCAGTTTAACCACACTCTAATCAATTCCGTTTAAATTATTTGACAGATAAAGTCGTTCAAATAACATTTTTATTTTCAATGTATCTAACTGATAATGTCCATCTAGCGATAGTAAAACTAGCCGATACAGTATTTATCTTAATTTTAGCCGTAAAATTCAAGTTATTGAGATAATTATATTGACTATTATAAATGTAACAATGTTTAAAAACACTTCTTGCGGACTTTGAAAGTCTTTCTAAAAAAGATATAACTATACGTAAAATATATTAATATCGATTGACACCAATTCCAAAATAGGAATTCCAACTCTACAACTTAGATAAATGCTTGAATAAGAACATCAATGATCCAATGAATATTTGAACTCACTGTCGTTGAATCGTAATTGCTATCCATACATTGCACTACAATCGTTTCTGGTTTAGTTAGTACGTTAAAATTAATGTATCCCAGTAAGTAATCAAACGATATAACTGATCTTGCTCTAGAATTAAATCACATTAATTTTACTGTTTGTGAGTATGTTATGTGAGAGTGAAATATATAAGAAATATAATAAAAGCAATCAGGAAAAAATCTACAGAAAACACTTAAATATATGAACTAATTTTCTTTATATAATTTTTTATACTTGTTGCGATATATTTATTTAGATGGGTTGATAGAAGTTAGTGCAGAAAATTTGTTTTTGTTTATCGGTAAAGATTATATATAATAATAAATAAGTAATCTAGGCATAAGTGTGTTATAAGCTTATATAATTGTATAAAAATATAAAAAGCATGTTAATATCGTAAATAAACCATTTTTATTATTAATATTCCTCTTCAAATAATTATTTGCGTGCATAAACCATACACCAAATTATATATATTTGCAAATACCCAACTGTTTCGTTTAGAAATAAAAGTGCCATTTTCTTTGTATTCCGAATTCTCCGAGGCCGCGGCGTCGCGCGAAACCAAAATACATTGAAAATAAGTAAACGGAAAAAGATAGTATAATTATTTTCCACTTTCATAACTTAGTATACGAATATCTAATATTTATTTTCATATATGCTTTAGTGTCAGATTCATTTTACCGCAAGCATCCAAGAGACGTATAAAATAGACCCCTAAAATTAAAACAAAGTGCTTCCGAGTAAATATAAATAGTACACAAACAGTTCACAAAGGACTGCAAACACATCATATATATTAAACACATTTAAGTTATAAATACATACACAAAGTTATATACAAACCTATTACATAACTGGCGAAGCAAGATCCGTTGGATTATAAATAAAAACTAAAAATATCACTACAAGCACTGAACTGAGAACTTTTTTTGTTTTAAGACGAGTAGAGAAAGATATTTTTTCACAAGAAAGAGTTAGAAATGCGAGAGAAAGTTGCGGACAGCCGATCTCCACCGCTTTCGGAGAATCACTGAGGTTCGGATGCGCGTAGCTGTAGCTACGGGATGGCTACGAATCTCGTAGAGGTGCTACGACGCTCGTACACTGTAATTGATATTACGCGTATTATAATGTCAGTAATGCGATAATTGCGTACATTAATTTTATATTAAGTATTGAATGTATTAAATTTAATATTCAAATTTAATTATAAATGAATAATTGTACTTAGTGACGTTTTACTTTCATATAATTATTATGAACATACAAAGGAAGCGAGAGTTATTTTTGGAAGTAAACTAATATTTTAGGCTGAAAGCTGTGTGACTCTTTTACAGAAATATTTTACCATACGCACATTAGTGGTTTGAATGTTATTTTTGCGTTATTATGACAAATGTTGCAGTTTGCATCTATGTGGCGGTAATAAAAGTATCAAAATTTACCAGTGGGTTGAAACCTTTGGTGTCACTGTAGGCTGCGCGTTATTTTTAATGAAAATGTCGTGTATAATTATTATGAATTATGATTAAGCTCGCTTTGTTAAGCTCGTACAAAGTTAGGGAGAGAGACAGTATATAATTTTTGTGATAACTTTGTTTTTAAGTATGTTGTACTTAAGTAATGACTGCATGTATGGCGTAGTGGTTATAGCGAACGCCTCACTGTTTTTACAGTACCGAGTGTTGTTGGTTCAGTCCTTATACGAAACGATGCATTGTGTGATACACAATTTGTTGATTTGAGTCATTGAACTCTTTGTGTCCATTCATTGAATGTGTGTTAAGTACCTTACGTAAAAGATTTATTCTGAATTTTAATTACTCGTACATTTTTTTCTCGCTATTACGTCATGAAATATTTCAGACTCTAAATTTTTAATCTAAAAATCTCTCTAAAAATTTAGTTTTTTTATGCTGCAATATAATGGTATTAATAATCAGCTTGCAACTGATTCACCTGCGTATCACTTTGGCGAGTTATGATAAACCTGGATATAATATTTTTTTTTTATAGATTCACGCTTGTCTCCCCGAAGGGGTAGGCAGAAGTGTAATATTACACCCACATTTCACCATGATTTTTTAGTTCCCACGTAATAGGGTTAGGGAGAATTTCCTTACGGAAAAACCCAATGACACTTTGCCCGATCCGGGAATCAAACCCGAAACCTCCCAATCCCACGCGCACTATTATGCCGCGAGACCAACGAGGCAGTCAAAATGTTATATGATAATGTTAATAAAAGTATCTTTTAAATATAAATGAATTGTTAAGATTAAGTTGACGCGTTAAAATAAAAATAAATGAGCTCCATCAGAATTATCTAAACAAATGATTTGAAGAAGACGTATGCTTGGTGTAAATATGTAGGCATGAGATTGACTAGCAATTATTTTTGTTGCGTAATGCAAGTATTTTTTCAGTACTACAGCAAAGCTCAATATTTCTGTTAGAGATTAGTTCAAAAACATCTGAAATACCAGAGGTTGACACCGAATGAATGGCTGCTCTACCGCCATACTGACTACATTTTCTATTGAGTTGCGAACGACTCTATAATTTAGTTTCCTTTCAAACTTTCGTTCTTGAAGTCAAGGATAATTCGAAATTAACTCTTGAAAGAACACGTGTACAGACAACAATAGGAAAAACTAATAGGAGCCAAATTAGACTCTTTAAAAGCTACACATAGTCCTGTAACAATGTGACACATTGTATATAGATATGTTTTCTGTATCTCTTTTTTTAGAATTACCATGTGACAAAGCAACCCAGACTTTTATAATGCTAAAGTCACACAAGCTAATTGCTAGGAGTTTTCCATAATGCTCTCAAATGATATTTAAAGTTTACCAACCCACATTCTACCAGCATGAATGAAATAAGCGGCTCTCCATATTGGGTTCAAGATTTTTTTATGGTATATGAGGCAAACGAGCTATGCAGAGAGCTATGCTCGGAGTTTCTCTGAAGGATCGAATTCGTAATGAAGTGATCCGACAGAGAACTAAGGTAATCGACATAGCTCAAAGAATTAGCAAGCTGAAGTGGCAGTGGGCCGGCCACATTTGTAGAAGAACCGATAACCGTTGGATTAGTCGTGTTCTAGAGTGGAGACCGCGCCTTGGCAAACGTAGCGTAGGACGCCCTCCGGCTAGATGGAGTGACGATATATGCAAAGTGGCTGACAGCAGCTGGACACAAAAAGCCGAAAATCGGGCTCTGTGGCGTGCCACTGGGGAGGCCTATAACCAGCAGTGGACTCTTGCAGGCTGATGATGATGATGAGGCAAACGAACAGACTGATCGCCCAATTGTCCAACGTGTTTTCTCCTAGTAAAATAAATCTCCGATTTTATATTATTTCTGTTATATAATCTAATAAACACACTTAAGTCAAAAGCGTTGTATATTTCTTAACGTAAAACTTGCGTAAACGTGAAAATACTAAGGGTTGATATTATTCGTTAAGTTTACAAAGCTTTTTGCGACGGTCTTATTAAAGCAGGTAAATTAAATATACTGTATTATTCTCAGTCTATTTTCTTGTTTACCGAATTAAAAATATAATGCTGACCCGGTTTTTCTTTGGAATGAAGAGGAAAGGTAATACCTAACATTTTTGTAACGAAATTCTTTATATTTTATCGTGAATATACATGTATTTTGGTGGGTTGTCCGTCGATAATATTAAGATAGTTATAGCCTGATAGAGAGACTAACAGACTGCTATACCGAGTGTCTCGAAGTTGAAACCCATGGCGGGTACCGCAATATTCAAAAATATATTATGTGCTGTGACTGCCTCCGTGGTCCAGTGGATAGCGTATGCGACTGCTGATCAGAGGTCCCGGGTTCGATTCCCGGGTCGGGAAAAAGTGTTTCTGGGTGTTTCCGAATTATCAGTAGCAGCACGGAGTCTGGTGATGTGCCCGGTAACGGCAATAGGCTCGCCCCCTATTACGTGGGACTTAAAAAATTCATGGCGAAATGTGGGTGTAATATTACACCTCTGCCTACCCCTTCGGGGATACAAGCGTGAGCCTATAAAAAAATATAATGTGCGTTCTTTAATTTTTATTTTCAAAAGGTTAATGACAATTTCAGGATGAAACCTATATGGCTGAGTGTTCTTTATAATATCTCGGAAGACAGGTGTAGTCTGCTAACCTGCAATGGACCATTAATTAACACTTCTCATAATGTGAATATGCCCAGTAGTGGCACGGTTTATATAAAGATTTATAGGTCATACTGTAATTTACTCATTTTAACTTAATTTGAAAAAATAATAAATAAGCTATTTATGAATATGTAAAAGTTTACATATTCGTATTATTACTTAAACTTTTAATTGTATAATGTATTATCGTTTTTAAACAATTATGACATAAAGATCCTTCTATACCTATGTATTAGGGTGTATTATGGCCCCTACCTCATGTTTTACCTTGAAATATTCTGGCTTTCACTCTTCTTTTCCAATTCTTCGAACTCTCACTTACATAAGTGCTAAACTTACCTGTAACAAAGAAATAAAATCATTATTATTATATGCACAGGATAAATCACCATATTCCTCACACAAAGTTATATCGAAGAATCAAGATCAAACGTCCGCCTGCACAAGAATCAATATTATTAACTACTAGACCAGCAAACCAGTTAGATTGGTTTTACATCTCTCTCAGAATCAGTTTTCTTTATCTTTAATAATGTAATGTAGCTGAATAGTTTGTTTTACTAACGATTTGAATAATTAATTTTGTGTCTATATAACATCACGCTATGAGCCATGGGTGCCCAGTAGTAGCCCTAAATAATGCAAGTGTAATCGTAGTCATCATTTAATTATACTAGATGAGCCCGCGGTTAGAGGTCGAAAGTTCAATTGAAAATCTATTTGAAGCTAACCCCCACAACATGCGACGCCTAGTTTTTTATAATATCTTTGTATTTCTGTATTGTGACTCTTCGCAATCTTGTCAAGCAACTCATAAATCTAGGCCAACATAACACGAATATCAAAAAGGGCAAACAAAAAATACACACAGCTCTTAACGCGTGTGATCTGTCGCGAGATTAGAGCATATCTACACCCGAGGGAGTCGTAACGACGGTAATGCCTCATATCAAAGAGATTAACAACAATATCTATGGCTACGGCCTGACTTCTTACGCTCTCAGAGGGAAACGATAATTAGGTTATATGTTAATGGTGCTGATACATTTGGGCATTAACCTATAATAAGCATTTTTGCGAATGTTACAAAACAGAAAAACAAACGAGTGTGTTTTAGCAAGCATTCTTGCGAAAGTTCTGGCGAGCATTATAGCGAATCGATAGTAAGCTTTGACTTTTTTGTTAATTAGAGCGTTTGCTAGAAAGATCTTATCGTTGTTCAGTTCGACAAAACAAAAAACGACGAATGCTCGTTGTTCTTTTAAAAGTGAATGCTCATATGTATTACCACCCGAACCAATAATCAAGTTATATGTTATCAGACTTATAAGGCTTTTAAATCCACGTAGCGGAAAATATAAAAATGATCAGATTGTAGGATGATTTTGGAATTATTTTTGTACGTATTATTATATATTATGTGTTAGCTCTAATAAGAGAAGTCCAATAGCTTCACTGCTTGTAAATGATTATTGTCTTTCGTTAATTTGGTTAGATATATGCGTTATGGTAATGGATTCTTTGAATAAACATTACATGAATAACTATAGTAGTTCTACTGCCACGTGTGCATATTAATATTTAGGGTGCTTCTACAAGGCGCATGTAGCTTGAGCATGTTGAGGCACTTGCGCGGGTTATATGCACGGTAAACATATCGTTTAAACAAATGTGCGGGTCCAGCGACTCGAGCATGTATCAAAGCGGGCCACCCGCGCAACTAACTCGCGTACTCTGCGGCGCGCGCGGGTCACTCGCGCATGTTACTTGTTAAAATTACATTTTTAACATATGATTTTAAAAGATTTTTCGTTCGTTGAGATATTTTGACGCGATTCAAGCCGTAAAGCTACCGCGCGAATAGCATGCACATGTAGCTCTTGACCACGAACAAATAACATGTACATACAGCTTGCGCAAGTAGCCCGCGTCTTTACTTGCTCCAGTTATTTGCACCATGTACAAGAACAAGCGGGTAACTTGAACAAGTAGCTTGCGCATATTACTCACGCATGTAACCCGCACCTTTACTTGCTCTAGCTACATGCACCGTGTACAAGCACCCATATGTAATGGGTTCATGTCAAGTAATCATTGAAATAGATACACCTCTCATTATTATAAACGTCACTATAATATTTACTCTAATATATTGTAAATATTAGAATTGTAATGAGAATAAAAAAAAACCAGTAGGGCAGATATTGGTCGGATTTCTTTTTGAATAGATTTTGTGTTTTGGAGGGTTGTCTTTAGAGACGAAATATGTAAATATAGCATCTTAGATTATCTGGAGATAATAAATATCAGGCTTACATGGCAGAATAAAATGTTGTAAAAGACTGTCTTATTCATACATCCTGCAAAGTTGAAAAATATCGCTGATAGATGAAAGAAGATTTTATCGGACAATGACAGTAACTCGTCACCTAGAACGTGCATCAAACCTGTTCAGGCCAGAACCTAACATCAAAAACATAAACTCGAAACAACTGAGCTATTTGTGTAAAATAGAAATACAACCTCAATAAAACATCGCAAAGCAATGCCCCACCCCGTCTTGACCTCCATAAATATTAAGATATCGCCTCAGCCTGTTATCGCTTCACAAATGGATTTATTTAATTCATCTGATTCGCTGATCGGTTAAGTAAAGAGCAGAGATCATTTATTTAAGCTAACTAGCCGAAACGATCGTTTTTTTGTCAACAGTATAGAATATAATTATTATGTTTCTTTAGTATTTTCTGGCTACATTGGATAAGTAATGATAAGAAGGTACGCTGTAAAGTGCTATTTTCGGCAGTGTTACCGCCGGCTTTCTTCAATAATGCTATAAACGTGAAGTGGTTTTGAGCTACTATATCCAATAGGTTATGGCAACAAAAGTGCAGATAGTAGAGTATATAATAAGCCTATCGACAACACACTGAAGTTAGGTATGTAGCTTAAATTTGTTTTGCACAATAATATTGCTACCATTAAATTTATAGTATATAGAAAAATTACTTAATATTATTATTATTAGTTCGATTCCTGGGTCGGGCAAAAGTGTTACTGTTTTTTTTTTTAATTCTCAGTAGCAGCACGGAGGCTGGTGATGTGCCCGGTAACGGCAATAGGCTTGCCCCCTATTACGTAGGACCTAAAAATTAATGGCGAAATGTGGGTGTAATATCACACCTCTGCCTACCACTTCGGGGAAACATGCGTGAGTCTATAGATAGGTAGATAAATTACTAAACGTAGAAAGATAAGTTGAGAGTACTGATTAATTGTCTAGATTCACTTAGTTTAGAACTTTTTATCCGCAGATCTTATTGGCGCTGATACACCTGAACATTCACTTGTAACAGAACAGCGAGCATTCGCCGTTTTTTGACTAGTCGCACAGAACATTTTCACGATCATTCTAGCGAACACTCTAAATTCAAATAGTCCGTAGCATATAGAAAAAAATATAGAAATCGCGCTACAACAGCAGTTTTACGCAATATATTTACTTCAGTTTCACTTATGAATTATTTCTATAGTAAGAGTAAGATACATGAACAAATGACGTTTCTAAATAATGAAATGCAGATTTTAATTTGAACAAGTTTAATCAATCACACAAGTGTCTGTTCCTATGTTCAAATTTATTTATCGATATCGAGGGTTTATCAACATTCTATTAAAATTAATTCTTAGTAAACCAAATCTAAGCATCTGTTGTAAACATTATCGATATTTTATCGATATTTATTCTGAGTATGCATATCACTAGTCAAGTTAAAATTATTGACCAAACTACGAAGATTCTTCCCTAGATTAAAATCATAAGTCAAAGTGAAGTAAATATATTGGGCTTAACCGCCATTGTAGCGCGAATTCTATATATTATCTATATTCTAAGGCCCGCCCAAATGTTCGTGAGAATGCTCGCTAAAACACACTCATTTGTTTTGTAACATTCGCGAGAATGCTCATTACAGATGAATGCTCAAGTGTATCAGCGCCTTATTATGATAACAACGATTTGTAATTTAAGAAGATTTGATCATTAACAACGAGTAATTATCTACCCTCGAGGGCTTAATTATTCATACAAAATAAATCTATACTTGTAAATCATCACTACATAGTATAAAATAAAGTCTATCTTCTGTCTGTGCCTATGTATGCTTAAATCTTAAAAAGTACGCAACGGATGATATGCGATTTTTTTAATAGATAGAACGAATCAAGAGGAAGGTTTATATGTATAATTAACGCGGGCGAAGCCGCTTTCGACGTCTAGTAAATAATACACGCAATGTGCCACAGCTTTTCTTAACGGATAGGCTAATTTTGGCGTATGAAACCGAAATGATTTAACATATTCTAATATTAATATATTCTACCACATACACACATCACCAGTCACCACCTAGTCCCAAACTAAGCTGAGCTTGTATTATGGGTACTAGATAATCGATAAACATACATATATACTTTTTTTGTAAATTCATACATAGAAATATAGTCATAATAGAAACATCCAGACCAAGACAAACATCCATGTTCATGCACACAAATGTTTGACTTGAGCGGGAATCGAACCCGCGACCTTCGGCGTAGTAGTCGCTTACACTCTCGCTGCGTCAACCGGTCATCAAACACATTTTGATATATGTATCTTCAATATAAATAAGTAGCGACGTCACTAATCCAATAAGGTTGGTTTGGCAATAAATATTTATTCCTCTATCCAACTTTTTAGTATACAACAATAAAGACAGCGAAAGCCTAGTGGAGTTACGAACCGGCTTCCATGCAGAAGGTATCGGATTCGAATCCACGGCGCGCACCACTGATGTTTCGATGTTATGTGCGAATTCAATAGTTAATTATCGTTGGATCCGTGCCTCTGAGAGCACGTTAATCAGTCGTCTTTGTGAAAATCGGGCGCTTTGACAATGATCTTTGAAAGTTTTTACGGAAAGTACCCTCAAATAAACTGATACTGGTCTAAGCCATGGAACATTGCTATACCTTTGGATTACGGAGATCAGATCAGTCGCTCTGTGTTAAAGTTTATGTCTGGTTGGGCTAGTAAGCAGACCCCGGACTCCAACCGGAAGAACGCTTGGACGATTTGTATGTAGGTATATAGAGTAGAATTTATGAATATATATTTATGTGTTTAGAGATATCTATTTATTATAACTGTTACACCTACAACTACCACTATTTTCCGACCATTAATATTTCCATCCAAAGGTTGCCTGGTAGAGATCGCTATAAGCGATAAGGCCGCCCTTTGTACATCGCTTATAATGTATGATCTCCTAAGTAATGATTATGGTGTACAATGAAACATCAAATAAATAAATAAAAACAAATGATGACAAATATTTAGGTGGTAATATAAAACGTAGAAAAGCTCATATATGTTTACCTGAACCCAAACTAAGCAGAGCCTGTACTATAGCAACCAAATGACTGATCAACATTCCTAAATTATATTCTTAAATAAATATTTTTATTTGACCATAAACGTAACATAATTTATAAGTAGCATATAAGTGAAGCTTAATCTTAACTAATCTAATACAAAAACCATAAAAACAAATTTAGAAAGTGAAAATATTTACATGGTTTAAGCGTCGTAAAATGCCTCCGCATCAATGCCATCGGATAACGTGCCCAGAAGGCTGGCAGCATTGCCACGCTGGATGGCAATGCTGATTCCCTGAGAAAAGAATAAACCAGCCTTCTGGTCACGTGAGACGTCGATCAAACGTTTAGAAAATTCCCGGAATAGAGAACCTATAAGCCTAGTGTTTCCACCCCAAACGGCTCAAACACGTAATTACTTACTAAATTACTGTATTTGCGCCGTTTGAGGGTTTCCGCTGTTGCAGCAGCAGCGCCAGCATCGCCTCCCGTGCTTGAAACGTGTGATGGCGCGAGAGTGTCTAGGCAGGTTACGTCCCACACTAAAGGCCTACCCATTTTCCAAGGCAACAATAACATACCATCAGGTCTCTTACCATCGTCGCGTACCAAACCATTTGGTTCAAGTACAGCTGGTACGCCAGACGCGACAAGAGCACGATGGATTATATCATTCAGATGGGCATGGCGAGGAATTCTACCAGCGCTTCTGCTGCAAGATAGCCCATGGTGGCCGAGGCTACCGAGGCGCGTCCCACAGTCTTTGGGAGAATAGGTTGGTAGGCAAATCAGTGCTTGGACAAGCCATTTTCCAGGCGTTTATGGCTTCGGTTTTGCACAACACTTCTGAGTTGACTAGTGTAGGTGATAAAATAAATAATTCCTAGTTAACTCTTCCGTGCTGTGAACCGAAGACAGAAACGCCGGGAAACTGACACTGGACATTTTGCGAACGCCGAGCCCACCCAAACGTATGGGCAAAGACGCTTGTAGCCAGGCTCGGTCGTCCAAGTCCACATTTAAAATTCTCTTTAAAGTAATTAGGATAATTTAGTAGATTTGTTCTAAAAGTGATATTTTTTTTCGAAGTAGGGAAGATCTTAAGGCATGTGTGAATTTTGGGACGAAAAGACAATAACGAATAATAGTATATGCCGAATGAATATTAATTTTGAATAGGCGATCTGAAATTTCACAAAAATTTTGTATCTTTTCGTCTAAGAAAGAACCGAAAGATTCTTCAAATACTGGAGAAGCTAGGAGGCGAAGAGAAGTCTTATTAATAATTTTGATGTTTGATGCCAAATTATTAAATTTTGATAATATTAAATGTTTTTTTGTGGAGTCAGTTCTGTGTATTTATAAACAATTCACACTTACTAGAATTTAGTTCCAAGCCAATAGATGCGAATTTATTTTTATTAAAAGCTAAATCTTATAATACAATGTCTGCAGCACCTCGTAGGGTACCGTCGTTTAAAAACCATGCATTAAATTTAGAATTTATTTGCCGAATAATGGGTTGTATAGCTAAGATAAAAATTACTGGTCCAAGAGGGTCACCTTGTTGGCATCCACTGCAGATTCCAAAATATTGTCCTGATATAGTAATTTTGTGGAATACTTGTAACATTGCCAAAGAAATTTAAAAATGTTGGGGGTTTCTAATTTTGCTTGTGTCAACAAAGTGCCCCTATTCACTGAATTGAAGGCGTTTTTCAAGTCAACCTTCAAAATGACCTCGCCATCATCACTTCCAAGGTACGCGGAAAGGGCATGTATAGCAGACTCACAACCCCTTTGGAACCAAAACCTAGTTGTAGGGGTTGGAATTTTTCTGATAGCTGTAAAATTTACAGCATATCTTGGCTGCTATACGCCAATATGTGCAACCCTCGGCAATGGGACGAATGCCACCATCCCTCTTGTTAAGGGCACATAGATTCGCCCCATACAAGATGTCAATGATGGCATCGTTCATTACCGGAGAGCATCATATTTACTAGGGCAGTCAACTCCTTCAGAAGTGTATCGCCAGCCACCCCAGCACTTGCACACACAAGATCTTTTAGATGCTGTGGTGTCAAGGCATCGAGGCCACCTGCCGAGCCACTCCGGAAGGAGCAAACTGCTGCTAACACGTCCTTGGCCATGGTGATCAGATGTTCTGATTCACTGTCGGGAGCTTCAGGAAAGGAGAGATCATTAATGGGCGCTGGATACTTGCTCTTCAGACCCGCAAGTGTCTCTGGAGAGCAAGGCGCCACCACATCACTACTGAATAATAGTCTAGATGCATCCCGTATGTCGCCATCCCTTAATTTGGATCCTACATATTGATAGAGCGATTTATGCTTGTATGACGTGAATTCAGGGTCTAAAGTGTTGGCCGAAATTTGACAATTATACTTAATTTGGGATGTTAATGAATTTTGGGCTGCCTGATTTTTAACAACATGTAAAATCCTATAAGGGAATGTTAATAATTGCTCCCAGGCCGTTGTTGAGTTCTCCCTTACGGCAAGACCTATGCATTCAGCCAATTTTTTTGACACTGATGGTCTTGCCCCACGGGGAACTCTTTTAATAATCGGAACCGAATGTTTTAATTTAGATAAAGTTTGCCAAAAAGGAATTTGGTGTGTGTCTCCTCAACCAGATTGTGAAGATATTGATGGGCCTGGAAAAACATTTTGGGATTTATGTACTTTACCAAAATGCGCTTTAAAACCCCGCTAACCTTTGAAAAAACAGTCCTGGGAACAATCAATTATATTCTTACTTAAATAATAATAGATATTCAACACTCAAACTTGGGACACTTAAACAAGACATCGAGCTCTTAAAAAAAAATACCTAAGTTGGAATCGAACTCACTACTTCTCACAACAACATTAATGATATTTTTATTTTTAACAATAAAATTAATGTATAAAAGAAAATATCCTCCCAAGATGGTATCGAATCCACAATACTCGGCGTAATTGTAAACGATGAGGTGACCATAACGTCATACATAAATAGGATTTAAATTGTAAAAATGTAAACTAAGCTAAGCATGGCTCTCAGCACGTGTTAGGTTACTACCTGTAAGTGTTGTGAGTAACTGTAATATGAATAAATAAATAAATAAATAAATACGTGCAGTCACTGTAGATGATATACTTGGTTCAGAATTTCGTCATGGGGCTGTTGGCTATTCATTGGAACTTTAAATTAAACAGTTGGTGTAGGATGGCTATCGCTCGAAAGCTGGACGGGTATTATTCGATTTCAGTTGCAATCCGACACCAACCGTGTAATTTGAAAGCCCTGTTACGGATATTACGGCAACAAAACGATTTATGGACATGAAATGGATTGAGTAGGTTGGTGCGTTTCACAGTGCGATATCTATACTCACCAGCGGGCCATCTCGTATTAACAGTTAACATGATACGAAACTGTGCCCTGTGTGAAGTGGCGTACTATATAATACTTCGCCGAATGTTATGGGTTCGATCCCCAGACGGGACAACTTTGTGTCATCCATAAATAATAGGCTAGTTGACAAAAAAAATTATAAGTCCGTCCTTTAGATTATTCAAAAATAACCGATACGTATTTTTTATTTGTAAATTAAACCAAAAATAACCAAGATATAGCTCATTAAAGTTACGTATAACGTCACACCGTGCTACATTTTTTCGCACTAGATGACGTCACACGTAACTTTAATGGGCTATATCTTTGTTATTTTTTATTTAATCGAAAAAAGAAAAAATATGTGTCCAATATTTTTTTATAATCTAAAATACGGACTAAATAAAATGTAATTATTTTGACCCTGGAAACTACCCTATTGTTATTTCAAGTCTGGGTGTTCATTTTATTCGTTGTTTGATTGTTTCTAAGGTACTCGACACAGGATGTATTTGTAGCGTGGGCCTTGTCTCTTAAAATAATCAATACTAGTATACTATAAATACTGTAATGTAATAAAACTGAAAAAATAGTAGCTTATTTGGTTAAACGCGCTAATCTCCTCGTCCGATTTGGATAATTTTTTTGTGTTAGATAGCCGATTTATCGAGAAAGGCTATCATTTTTTTTATTTTTTTATAGTCGTGCGCCTGTATCCCCGATAGGGTAGGCAGAGGTGTAAATATTACACTCACATTTCGCCATGAATTTTTAGGTCCCACGTGATAGAGGGCAAGCCAATTGCCGTTATCGGGCACATCACCAGACTCCGTGCTGTCACTGAGAATTCGGAAAACCCAGTAACACTTTTGCCCGACCCGGGAATTGAACTCGGGGCCTCCGATCAGCAGTCGCATATTCTATCCACTGGACCACGGAGGCAGTTGGATAATGCTTTTTGTATTAGATAGCAGATTGAGAAAGGCTATATAGGCTATAACTGCATGCTAAAGGCCAAGGGTGCGGAGCAGAAGGCCTAAATAACCCATGTTTAACACGAGCACATCTAGTATAATATTATATTGGTGAACTGTCTATTGGTGACTGTTATAAAAAATATGATGGACATATACCTGGTAAGTGGGTAATTACTTAAAGTACAAAGACATTCAGTTTAATTGAATTGCAAGCACGTTATCAGTTAAGGAAAACGTCGGCAGATAGATTAAAGGGACACTCCCTTAACGATACTACCAATTTGCTTAATAGTTGCTTGTTATCATACTCGCGTATGTATACATACGCAAGTATAATGAAATGAGAAAAGAGAACGATGGTAATTGGGTAGTTGACTTAAATAGAAAATATTGTAACAGCTATATTGGGTACTAGATGATGCCCGCAGCTATGTCCGCATATATATTTTTGACTAGATGACTCCGCGGTTACACCGGCGTTATTTAAGGCTACTGCTCCGCACTCGTGGCTCATAGCGTGATGTTATAATTATAGCCTATAACCTTCCTCGATAAATGGGTTATCTAACACTGAAATATTTTTTTTAAATCGGTTCATTAATTCCTGAGATTAGCGCGTTCAACCAAACAAACAAACAAACTCTTCAGCTTTACATATTAGTATAAGATTTAAATGTTTTTGCCTGAGCCCTTGAGAATAACCTGTAATCCCTGCGGTGTTGGACGGAACTGGTATTCTTAGTGCAACCGTAAAATACCCAACGTACATTTCAGCTTCTTGCGTCCTGTGGTTTCGGCTGTGCACTGTCTGCCACTCAGTTAATAACGGAAGAGTTGTATGTTAAATGATCATCATTAATTGATTTAATCTTATTAAGCTACAAACATTCCTAATTAGACAAAAAACCAATTTAGTCTGTTAATTTGCGGTAGCCTCAAACAAATCAACGATTTTCGAGGAACCGACAGAACATAATAATATTTGTAGAGTAACATCCAAAAATACACGAAATGGATACACTTAAATATATGTATACTTATTGTGTAAACATAGTCAAAACCATTGAATATTTCTTTGGGTTACGTGGATTAGACGACAGTCGCTATGTGGAAAAGCTTCTTTATTTTTTTTTATGGTAATAGGCGGCAAACGAGCAGACGGGTCGCCTGATGGTAAGCAATCACCGCCGCCCATGGACACAAGCAACACCACAGGACTCACAAGTGCGTTGCCGCCCCTTTGGGTTGGGAAAAGAGATAGGATGAGGAGTGGGATGAGGGAGAAGGAATAGGGGATAGGGCCTCCGGCACTCCCACTCACCAAACGAAACGCAACAGTTTAGGTTCTGATACTTTACGTTGATTTTCTGTGAGAGGGTAGTACTTCCCCGGTCCAGCCAGCCCAAATCAGCAAGACTCTACTACCTTGGCTGATTTGACTTTTGAAAAAGAAACAGAACGTATGCTCCAAGGCGTGTAAGTCTTGGATGCAATCTGGACGCTACGACAATGAAGACTACACATACTATTTTGTTTTAAATTGTAACCCAAAAATACTCGTAAGTAACCATAAAACGAATTTATTTAGCACCTATGTTACTCAAACAAATATATTTCCGCAAACAAACAAATCTTTTGCCAAAGAAATATTACTACGATAAATTAAAATAGAAGCCTTGTTATCCATCTCATGAAATCATGATGATTTATACATGTATGAAGAGTTTTTGTAGTATTTTCCTTATATTTTTGTTAGGAACAAACAACCCACAGTGTCTGTAATCTAAGATCCGTAGAACAAGGACCTTCACCTAAGTATTTACTGAATGAAAAGTAGATATTTTGTAGCAAAAAATTAGTACCATAAACATTACTCGGGAGTAGTTTGCCTATCAAATTTCAAGGTCGAGGTTGCTTTTCCATTGATCCTGTACTATAACAAGATCTCATAATAAAATAAAGGCGTAGCCAGAGTTCAGTTGAAAGTCAATATCTGAAGTCTAAATGTTGTTATGAACGTCAATTTTATTTGAGTGACGATTTTATTACGTCCATTATTTTACGCCCGCGTCCAAACACTTTAGTTTGTAAGCTTAATTTCATTAATTATCAGAGTTTATTGTAAGGTTTAAATACAATTGCACTAAAACTAACTATAACTAAGTGGCTATTTACACATAAAACAATAATTACTATACTTAAATAACTAACAAATAAAAGGCAATACATAAAAAAGTAAAAGCAAAATTTAAAGAGCGTCATGGAAATCCTCCACATCGCCATCAATTGGAAGCGTGCCGAGAATGCTGGCAGCATTGCCACGTTGTATGGCAATGCTGATCTTTTGTGCCAAATACAGGCCAGCCTTCTGGTCACGCGAGGCGTCAACAAGTGTCTTTGAAAGATCTCTAAAAAGAGATCTCGCACTTGGACCCCATGGTCCCAACGTTTCAACTCCAAACGGCTCAAATTCATAATTCCCTACTAGATTTATGTATTTGCGCCTTTTAAGAGTCTCCGCTGAAGCAGCAGCAGCGCCCGCACAACGCGCTGTGCTAGGAAGATGAGATGGCGCAAGGGTGTCGACACATGTTGCGTCCCACACCAAAGGCCTACCCAGCTTCCATGGCAGTAAATACATACCGTCTGGTCTCTTACCATCGTCGCGTGCCAAGCCCTGAGGTTCAAGTTGGGCTGGAACGCCAGCGGTGACAAGAGCCCGGCGAAGTACATATGTCGTTGAGGTTGGCGTGTCGTGAAATTCGACCTGCGCTTCTGCTGCATGACAAACCATGGTGACCAAGGCTGTCGACAGCCTCTCCAAAGTGACAGCGATGTGGAGAAACACATGGCGCACCTAATTAATTGTAAGCTTAATTATTTTGAAATGCGAGCACTTGTTCACGATTATGACGCATGAGCCAGACATCGCCCCCTCGCTATATGAGAGGAAAGAGATGTCCTAACCCGAATTCAGAAAGAAGCTGTTTCTTTTCTTTTTAATGTGAGTCTATGGCCAAATCTGATGTCGGAGCTTTCAAACTGCCCAAAGACCTCCGACATGGCTTAATGACCTTGAATAAATTTTCTTTGAAAACGCCCTCCGGCTAGGTGAACTGACTGATGATTTACGCAGGGTGACTGGCAGCGGTTGTAAACCAGAGCCAATAAAGCCAGAGAAAATAATCGAGCTATGTAGTATGTCATTGAAAAGGCCTATGTCCAGTTGGACAGTTCGGAAGTTTGACAGTGGAGCGGATACTGGCAAACAAAACATTGAATTATCTGATGATGATAATGATCAAAGCAATATCGCAATAAAAATGCTACAATCGTATACAATACATACATACATACATAGACTCACGCCTGTTTCCCCGAAGGGGTAGGCAGAGGCATATTAAACGCCCACTTTTCGCCAGTGTTTTGATCCCACGTAATAGGTGGCGAGCCTATTGCCGCTTATCAGGATATTTTGTTTGCCAGAGCCTCGTCCGTTGATCGGCAGGTGCACCACTTGCAGGTGAGGTTGGCTTGGGAGCCTAAGTTCTTGGTGGAAACCCTATGCACCCTCTTGGTGGGAACCCTATTGGATAATTCCTAACAGAAAAACCCAATACCACTTTTTGTTCGACCCGGGAATCGAACCCGAGACCTCATGACCCGCAGTCGCTTACACTACCGCAGGACCACAGAGGCACGCTACTGTAAAGCAACTGTCGGATTCCATTAAGTAGAAGTAAATGAATGCACTAAGCATTGCAATTAAGATCGTGAGATTGGTCGATCCATATCTGCGAAACCATTAAATTGTAATTACTATCATTCGTACCATCGATCTTCAAACGTTGGTAGCCGCAGTTTAGTTTTTTGTATGATATGTTCAGTTCTTTTTAGGAAACTTAGATTCTTTTAATTTCGGTGCACATGCCGTGATTTTATAAATGATTGAACTGGCCGTACTTTCTTTTCATAATATTTTAAGTAAAGAATGAGATAACATTTTATTCTGCGCTCACACTTTTGACAAGCTAAAAAATTACTTACTACTGAAATGGCACACAACTTAAAAAAGTATCTTATTAAATAACGTGGTGCTAATATTCTGTAGAAGGCTGTATGTAACTACTATAAGTCCATGTCGTGAAGTATTAAGGCCGATTCACACATATCAGTGAAGTCACAGTTCCGTCACAGTACCGGCACCGTGATAATTATTCTTTCATACATTTTCTATGAGGGTACTGAGAGTACTGTGTCATCACTGACACTGACAGGTGTGGATATGTTCATAGAAAATGTATGAAAGAATAATTATCACGGTGCCGGTACTGTGACGGAACTGTGACTTCACTGATAAGTGTGAATCGGCCTTTAAGAATACAAAGTGTCATAACCAATTTCGTTCCGTGAATGTCATAAGAGGCTTTTCATTTTGCGAAGAGACTGGCAAATCGACATCAAACCTTATAGTAATAGTCAATTGGTGTAGGCCAAGTCTTTTTTTTTATAGACTCACGCCCGTAATCCATCTCCAATCCACACCCACATTTCGCCATGAATTTTTACTTCCCACGTAATAGGGTCGAGCCTATTGCCGTTACCGGGCACATTACCAGACTCCGTGCTGCTACTGAGAATTCGGAAAAACCCAGTAATACTTTTGCCCGACCCGAGAATCGAACCCAGGACCTCCAATCAGCAGTCGCATACGCTATCCACTGGACCACGGAGGCAATCTTAGGCCAAATCTTATTAACTTACTATGTCATTGTGACTCAAATTTTGGAAAGGCTCACGTTCGCAGTGGACTGCAAGAAGCTGTATGATGAATGAACAAAAACTTGTATTGTACCAGAAAGACATGACAATTAAGACGATTTTCCAAACATGGTAAATCTTTCTTGTCCCATTCTCTATCACATTTTTCTTGCACGCTCGATGGTTTAAGATACTCTTATCCTGACCTTTCTCCATAATGTCGTGTTTAAATACCCACCCTGTATTTTCTCCCGCGCTATCTAAGTTAGCATCGGAAGCCATTAATCCTATCTAACGTTTCGAAACGGCTTAGATCGTATGTCTATTGTGAGTACTTCATATACAAGTGTTGTACTTATCTCAACTTCTTGAATAAAGTGGAGAGACGAATAAATGAACGTGGGATAGAGTTTATAAGTGACGTTTTTTGCTTCTAAAATATGTCAACGGTAATGCAGTGGCAAAGACAATCTATACTGGTGACATCTAACGGTCACCAAATGAACTAGATCCTGAATCATGCTATTAATGTTCTTTTTTACTATGATAATATATAAAATAAATATAACTTGTTTCAGTCAAGCTGCAGTCTACCAGAAACGATCACCCTGCACTGCTAGAAGATCTTCTTTCTAGTTTAAGGTATACAACATCTTTTTCCTCAAAAATAACCTTTAAATATTTTATCTCCTTTATCCGGGCGCTATAACGCGTGAACATATAAAACAAGTTACCGTAATCTTAATTTAAGTTGACTGTAATCTTAAACTATCCCTACTTAACTCTTCAATCTGGATTTCAAAATTATTTCCACTTTTTCAGAGTTTTACGTAATAAACTGAAATTTCAACGATTTCAACATCTGCTTGAACTAATGCGCGCTGAAATTGATGTTGCCGCTTAAGATGAATAATATTTTAGCGCCAGTTCACTTTTCTACTTTCTGTAATTTATATACGGACAGTTTAAGTTATATTCTCTTGATTACTTTTAAGCTCTTCCGTCAAATTTATGTATCACAAGTTTACATGGTATAAATCAGTTCTTTTATGAGACAAAGCTAACTAGCTAATTTCTATCCCCGGTTTCAGACGTGCAAAGAAGATAATTTTGTATTAATCGAATTCACTACCCTATTTCATACCGTGTCTTAAGAATTGACTAAGAAAAGAGAAGGAAAACTCGATATCAAACCTTATACAAACCCGTCTGGACAGAGAGATACATCATCAGACTTTAACAGTCCACCGCTGGACTAGGCATCTCCTTTGAAAGAAGGAATTGGCCTACTATACCACGATCGCTAAACGGGTTGGTATAGGGTTTGTATCAAGTTTTCCTTCTCTTACAGTGCTGTTCTCTGCCTAATATGCTCCCTCTGTCGGCTCTTACGACGCCCATGGGATGATATGGGGTGGTGACATTCCGTATTCTTAATCCGTCACCACACGGACAGATTGATACAGTAAGCCAAATCCTTCTATTGCCTCATAGTGCTACTCTGAAGCAACTAAGAAGAGGCTTAGGTCCAGCAGTGTAGTGTTAAAGGCTGTAAATTATCTTGAGACACGCGATCATCTGATCCCAAATAAACCACTACTCAGTAATAAAAACAGTTCAGCCAACCAAACCTAACCTGACGTTGAGGTTAACGGCTACGGTTACTTTAAAACTTTCGCAACTTTCACACATATTTATGTAACGGGTCTATAACGCGTGATTTTTGAAAATAAAAGGTAAAAACGTCATATATTTCTCGACGTATTGGCATGGATTACACGAACCGTGATTATGAGATGACTATGATTCTCGGTATAATTTAATTCTTAACTATTTTATTTTCTTCAAAATACTCTGTACGAATGAAGCAAACCTGTTCCCAAACTGATGCCATACTTCAAAATCTCAGTTGAGCTAAATCCCGCCCTTACCGTCCAACTTCTGTTGGAAATTGTCAAACTGAGGACAAATGCGGTCGAAACTGCAACGCTTTTGAGTAATTTTGTAAAAAGGTTTGCCTTTTTATAGCATCGGGAGTTTAAACCCGTCTTTGGGACTGAGATTTCTTGTTAATAGTAAGAAATGTTTTTGAGTAAGATTTACGAGAAACGTTTTGCTGTGTTTCTTCGATGTTTTAGTTCTGAATCATGCCGTTCTGCAGCGATATTATTCACAATTTTTTTCTCATTCCTGAATTCATGAAATTATACAATTTTATTATCAGCGATATTACCTATTCATAAGTATTTTATGTTTATTGGAGTGACGCAATAAAATAATTTAATTATCAAAAAGTCACAATGATTACGGCATTTATGGACGACTGCATCAACGAGTATTGTAGTATGTGGCTTGCCAGCGCAAAACGAACGACTTTTTTAAGCAATAACAACAATAAGATTTTTTTTCTTTATATGTGCCGTTGAGCAATTGAATCCATTGTGCTATTGTTATAATTTTATTATATTAACAAGCGGTTATGTTATGCACTGATATTATAGTACAGTGATTATTTATTTGTTTCGATGAGATTTCCAAGAAATAAGCAGTCGAGTTTGGACTACATGAGTACTTTGGGCCTTTGTAGGTCCAAGGCCCGAAGTATTGATGTGCAATGACAGTATCCGATGATGGTGGTAGAAACATACATTTTTCTTTACCGCCTAGGACGCAAACGAGCATACGGTTTGCCTGGTAGTAAGCGATTACGCAAATTACATGCCAAGACGTGGGTTTGCGAAAACAGCCCGTGCTACCGTACTATAGACAACTTACTGATGTCGACACGGCTCGTTTAGTGTATTTTAGCTATTTTCATAGTGTCATGTCCTATGGCATTTTGTTATGGGGCAAAGCTGCGGATATTCAGAATATTTTCGTTCTACAGAAACGAGCGGTACGAGCAATATACATGTTAGGTGCAAAATATACTCTTAGGGAACGCTTTAAGTCTATAGGGATTCTTACAGTAGCCTCGCAATTTTTATTTGCTAATATATTGTATATTAGGCAAAATATAGGTTTATTTACTACTTACCAAAAGTGACATACATAACATAAATACTCGAAACAGGCATAAGTTTTATGCCCCTTACCATCGTTTACATAAAGTTAATAATTCTTTTGTTGGGCTAGGTATTCGTATATACAATTAAATACCAATTAGTATTTTAGAATTTAGTACGTTTAAAAGTAAAATAGAAGACTGCCTTATTAGGAAAGGTTATTATACCATTAATGATCATTTCAGTGATAAGGATAGATGGTCACTTACACTAGCCAACTCTTGAGCTTTATACTTATTCAGAATTTATATAGATACCTTGCTTTTCAGTTTTTTTTTATATAATATCTCTAGTTTTTTAAAATAACTATTCATGTATTATTAGGTCATTCAACTTAATACATTTACATTTGTATTGTTGTTCCACTAATTTTATTTTAAAAATTTGCTACTGTGTTAGATGAAGATACCTCGTGATCATGGGCTGTACACTAACATCTTTGTCAATTTTGTGTATTTATATACCTACCGTCACTTCCTGTAACATACATTTCCATCATATTTCTGAACATTATCGCGAGTTGCCTACATTATAAGAGGTAAGTGGATGCTCTTGTTACACAAAATTCACACTGGAAGGCTAATACAGCACTTAAATTGGTCACTGCATTAAGTGTTATGTATGTTCCTAATTACTATTTACAAGTAATTAATTACAATGTGAAACAGTTGCAGCTCCTTACAAAAACAAAATATGTACCATAACACTGGCGATGAAAAAGAGTGGCCAAAAGTTTTATGGCCCGTTCTTACTCGTGGTTCTACCTTTTGCTTTGCGAACGAGGCAGTAAATGTAAATGTAGAAGCATTAAGTAATTTATTTTGAAATTTGACGTTCATTAGCGTCACCTTGTGACCTAGATGAATAAATGACTTTGACTTTGACTTATACCAAGCGATTACCACTGCCTATGGACCGGAACCCCAGAGGAATCAGAAGTGCATTGCCGAGCTGGATGAGGAAAGGAATAGGAAGAGTGGGATGAGGAAGAATTAAAAGGAATGAAACCGCTTCCACTCTCTCTCACGGAACAAAACGGAACAGTATAGATATAGTTCCTGAGGTTAATATATTATTACTAGAGGACGCCAGCAGCTACGCCTGCATTTTTTAAATTAACCCGTTATGGCCGATCCCGAGGGTATTTCGGTAAATCCCTTCTTAGTGCACCCCTACGGTCCCCAAGGAACATACATGCCAAATTTCAGCTTCCTGCGCCCAATAGTTTCGGCTGTAGCGTGTCTGTCAGTCAGTCAGTAACGCAAGGATTTTATATATTAAGATTGCCACAGTCGAGCCAGCCCATTTATGCTGAAAACAGCAAGGCTCTACGAGACATAGAGTCTCAGTTACATTCAGCACAGGCACCGATTAGCATACGTTATCTTGACATGCCTCTATATTGCTAAGGCTGTCGTCTCATGGGCAGCAAAAAAGCGACTTTCTGTCGGCTATATTTCTTTTTGTTCATGAAACGTATAGTGGTGTTCATTTTATTTTTCTTTTGCTCAAGAAACGCATAGTAGTATATAGTTCCTGTAAACAAAAGAAAAACATAATTATATTATATGTCAATCGCGGAATGTTCAGACTACCAACGAAGACTCTCTCTATTAGCTTTCAAAGATCGCTCGCTTATTGAAACTAGCTCACCAATGCTCGATTGGAACACATGTGAGCTCGCGCAGTAATGCGCAGTACTTATCAAATCACCCCGAGAGAGTGTCGTCTGTCACGATCAGACACCATCATCATCCTCTTAGCGTTATCCCAGTTTCAATCTGGGGTCCGCTTACTAGTCTAACCGGATTTGGCTGAATATTAGCTTTTCCACGGAGCGACTGCCTGTCTGACCTCCGCAACCCGAAGAGATAGCGATATTCCATGGTTTAGACTAGTGTCAGTTTATTTAGAAGGTACTGACGCCCTGTAACGATTGTCAAAGATCTACATGACAACCGGGACCGACGGCTTAACGTGCTCTCCGAGGCACGGGACAAGCGATAATTAACAATTCAATACGCACATAACTCCGAAAAGTCATTGGTGCGCGACGCGGATTCGAACCCGATACCCTCTGCATGGCAGTCTGTTGGTATCTCCACTAGGCTATCGCTGCCTTGTCACGATCAGACACCAGCCCAACCAAAAAATGTACTGAAACCACATACTCGCTTCTCTCTGCTTGGCAACACGTTTGTGGTTGCTAGTTCTACTCGCTAAACTCGCCAGCGGTGGGACACTCGCCTGAGTAGACACAGCTATTTATTATAGCTAGTTATCACTTTCCATCAGGTGGTCCGATGCTTCGTCTGCTTCAAGTAGATTTGGTTTATTCCACTTTGTTCACCAGTATAATATATCCGGATAAAAAGCGTAGAGTGTTTAGGTTGCTAATTTCAGCTTGGAAAAAATCACGGAGGGGATCTACTAGGTGAAGAAATAATTTGACTAGGCAATTAAAATAATATTACTACACTTTACTATTAGTAGCGCTAACAGTTTGACTTGGCGTGCCGTTCGTAATAGGTTGGCATAGTTAGGCAACTCTTGCATAGGACGGCACTTGGATGGGTGACCGCGTGCGGAAATTACATCAAAGTTATATAGTGTTTCGGAGGACACGTAAGACACTCAGTCCCGGTTCTTCTCTCAGAACAATAATAGTTAGACCGTGTCGGAGGCCTTTACGACGCACACCACAGTAATTGGACACTTACTCATAAAAACAAAAAAATAATACACTATACTGTAACCTCTTCGTTACTAAGATCTTAGAATATTGTAGAATTTCAACGCAAATCTAGTATGAAACTGCACAGGTGGGATAGTGGTTTCAGCGGTCGTCTCGAAGCACTGCGCCGAGAATCGGCCCTTACCGTCTAGTGTCTAATTGTGGTTTTGATCGGCACACGTGACAACACTTTACGTACTCCACAAATTATTGCTTTAAATATGGGTATTTTTTTAAGAGCGGCGGTAGCCCAGTGGTGTCCGCAACGGACTGCCGAGACGATGGTCTCGGGTTGGATCCCCAGTTACCCCGGGCACACACCTCTGACTTTTCGAAGTTATGTGTGTATTAAAATGTTAATTATCACTTGCTTAAGATTGTGCCCGGTAGATGGCAATAGGCCCGCCCCCTATTACATTGGGACGAAACATAACTGGCGAAGTGAGGGAGTGTAGTACACCTCTGCCTACCCCTTCGGGGATAAAAGGCGTGAAGTTATGTTATGTTATGTTATCTGGATATTTTTTGTATTTATGCCCGTTCCCAATATATTATTTATCGAAGAATTTAGCTACTAGAGATACATAATGGACATAAGCTCCATACAAATATCATTCTCTTAGCGTTATCCCACTTTCAATCTGGGGTCCGCTTCCTAGTCTAACCGGTTTTGGCTGAATATTAGCTTTTCCACAGAGCGACTGCCTGTCTGACCTCTGCAGCCCGAAGGGATAGTTTAGACTAGTGTCAGTTTATTTAGAAGGTACTGACGCCCTGTAACGACTGTCAAAGATCTTGATGACAACCGGGACCGACGGCTTAACGTGCTCTCCGAGGCACGGGACAAGCGATAATTAACAATTCAATGCGTACATAACTACGAAAAGTCATTGGTGCGCGCCGTGGATTCGAACCCGATACCCTCTGCATGGCAGTCTGTTAGTATCTCCACTAGGCTATCGCTACCTTCTCTCTACTAGGCTATAGCTCCATACAAAATATGTCAAATATTTATGTCTCATGATTACAGGCCTGTAGCGGTTCTGTGTACTCCAGCGAAGGTGTTCGAGGCGGCGATTCATAGCTCCTTATATGCACAGATAAGCAGTCAGCTGTCCGATGCGCAGCATGGATTCCGCCCGGGACGAAGTACGACAGGTAATTTACTGCAGATGATGACATATCTGACGCCGGCAGTGGATGCTGGAGTGCAAGTAGACGTGGCGTATTTCGACTTCAAGAAGGCGTTCGACACCGTTGATAACGATGTCCTGCTGACGAAGCTAGCCTGTGTCGGATGTACCCCGCATACCCTGACATTCTTCGCTAGCTATTTACGGGACAGATGCCAGTACGTGGACTGTAATGGGTATCTCTCTGAACCCTACTTCACGAGATCCGGTGTTGACTCACACCACTACTACTAGTAACACTGGTAGCAACTTGGGACCTCTACTGTTCATTGTGATGGTGAATGACCTAGCTGCGGTCGTCAACAGCTCTACCCCTCTGTTATTCGCCGATGACTTAAAATTGGTAAAGGAGGTGAGGTGCGCCACGGATCACGACACGATGCAGCAAGATATCAACAGAGTTATAAGTTGGAGCTTGGAAAACAAACTCTTCTTCAACGTGGCTAAATGTTCGGTGCTCTCGTTTAGTCGTGCACGTGCCCCGGTTCACCACCAGTACCACATGGAAGGTACACCGATGCAGCGGGTAACTGAGGTGAAAGACCTTGGAGTTCACCGCGGACTTAAACTTCCGCAAGCATGTTGTTGCCGTATGTAAGAGAGCGTACCAAAATCTAGGATTTATTCTAAGGCAGGCAAATGGATTTACGAATATGGGTGCTTTATGCGCATTGTATGAAGCCCTCGTAAAAAGCCACCTGGAAGGTAACGGTGTTGATTGGTCTCCTCATGAGGCCAAATATAAATTAATGCTGGAGCGTATCCAAAATAAATTCATCCGGTTTCTATACCTTAAGCGGTATGGGGTATACCCTGGGTATCCGCTTTTATATCCCACCTTATTTATTCTAGGTATGGTAGGCTACATCAAGCTAGAAATACGTAGAGAAGCCTCTCTAGCCACCTACGTGCTAAAAGTGATTCGAGGGGTTGTGCACAACCCGAGCGTGCTGGCGCAGGTGCGGCTGTGCGCGCCGGACGCGTGCGTGGCGCGGCGCCGGCGCCCAGCGCTGCTGGCGGTGCCGCGCGCGGGCACTAATTTACTACATGAAGCGCCGCTGACGCGGGCGCTGCGTGCGCTCAACACTGTGTCTGAGCATGTCGATTTGTTTACGTGCTCAATGAGCGAGTTCACAAAGGCCATTTACTATATATTAAGTTATAAGATAGTAGTAAGTACCTAATAGTAAGGAAATTTATATTTAGTCTCTTTTGTTTGTTTTAATATTTTGTAAATTGTTTTTGTATATTTAAATTTTTGAGTATGTTAGTACCTTTTTAACCATTATGTCGCATTAGGCTTGAGCCTGTAATGATGTAATAGTTTTGTTGCTAAATAAATAAATAAATAAAAAAAAATAAAAAAAAAATGTCTAGTAACCGAGTTGCTTACAGAGACGTCGCCATTATTACGTTACTATCCCGCCTGCATTCACGACATTTGCCTTGGCATCCGGAGTCTTTCTAGTTTAACCAGAATGGACAGAGTAATAGCTTCAACCTTTTCAAAGACATTCAGGAATAATAAAATAGAAATAATCACAGTTCACATGCAAATCCATTTATCAAAGAGTAAATTGAATCGGTCCGATAACGGGACGATCGTGAAATGAGATTTAAGAAATATTGACCTTAGCGTCCCAAGAATTGATCTCTTTAGATGAGTGGGAATCGTCGAGACCCCACTAATAGGAGGGACGCACCCTTGAAATTATATTCGAATGGGAATCTGTTATAACGTCGAATGGAATCCGTAAATGCCATTTTATTTTGGGAATCGGTATTTTATGCTATGACTGAAAAAGACGGATTTGTCAGAATGTAAATAAAGATATAAAAGCTTAATGCGAAATTTAACTGTATAGATGATCAAGTAAATTCGATAACTTGTTTGGATGAAATAAATTAGGTAACTAAACTATTACCAACTGAAATCTCGCGACAAGCTTTTGAAAGTAGTGTAAATATGTTAAATGCAAATAGTAAAAGTTATAAAAGATATTTTAATTTTTTTGTGTTTTATATTCATCATCAGCCTTTATCAGTCCACTGCTGGACTAGGCCTCTCCTTTGAAAGGAGGAATTAGCCTACTATACCACGCTGGCCAAACGGGTTGGTATAGGGTTTGTATCAAGTTTTCCTTCTCTTACAGTGCTGTTTTCTGCATCATATGCTCCCTCTGTCGGCTCTTACGACACCCATGGGATGATATGGGGTGGTGACAATCCGTATTCTTAATCCGTCACCACACGGATAGTGTTTTATATAACCTTTAAATAACCTATAGAAATAATATTTTTCACTTTTCATTTACTTACTGCACAATGTCACATACAAGTAGTCACAACCGCTTAACGTGCCTTATGAGGCAGGTGTTTTAAACACCGCTAATTGCGCAATTTTAAGCTTTTAAAATCCAATGTCCCTTTTTGTGCTAAAAATTGAACACAAGATCTTACGATCTTGCTTCACTAACGCTGTACCGTTAAAGCAAAACAAAAATGATTTCGTCAATATTTTACAAAAAATAGAAAACGTAAATATATCTCTTGATAAAATAATAGATTCTCATTATCTTAAAGAAATACTTCCCTAAGGTAACGTGAAAGTCTTGTAACTAAATAGCATAGTCTTGAGGAAATAAATATTCTTTATCTATACTAGTATTATAATACAAAGTGCCTTAGGTAGTACTTAATTATTACTGTATTCATGAAAAGACGGTGTATATTTTATCTATCGTTATAAGCACCGCAGTAGGTGTTCTATATTTTTATGACGTAAGCATATGAATACCTTCCCGCTGAATTCAATATCCGATCTATTCATGGATTTGGAGATTTGAGATAAATATCATCATCATGAGCCCTGTATATATACTGTCCCACTGCTGGGCACGGGCCTCTTCTCTCTGTGAGAAGGTTTTGACCATAGTTCACCACGCTGGCCAAATGCGGGTTGGTAGACTCCACATGTCTTTCGAGAACATTATGGAGAACTCTCAGACATACAGGTTTCCTCACGATGTTTTATTTCAACGATAAACAAGCGATAATAAACAATTTAATACACACTTAACTTCGAAAAGTAATTGGTGCGTGCCGTGGATTTGAATCCGAGACACTCCGCGTAGCAGTCCGTCGGTCTCTTCACTCACCTATCGCTGCTAGCTAGATATAATATGTTCGACATAATTTTGTATCGAGCTAGTATAGTATAGTATCAAGTATGTAGCTCAAATGTCGAAATTCATGGATAGATTGAATAAAGTAACCTTGGTTCCTGAGAATAGACACGGTTTGTTGCAGATTGCGAATTTATGTTTCAATTCCTGCTTCAAAGATGAATCATAATTTTATAACCGACTTACAAAATGAGAAGGTTCAATTTGTTTTTATTATTATATGTTTACAAGGACAAGTTAGAAGTACCCTGAACAGAAGAGCATGCATGAGGAATCTGATGGGAGTAAATGAAGCAAGAGAGATATGTCAGGATCGTTGCAAATGGCGTTCCGTGGTCTCTGCCTACCCCTCCGGAAACGAGCGTGAGTCTATGTATGTATGTATTCTATTTTTTCAGATCTCAGAAGTATTCTTTCGTGCTTGGATCGAATTTAGACGTTACAAAGAAGTATTAAATTAGGGTTGCACTAAGAAGGAATTTTCCAAGGGATCGAACGACTTATACTAAAACCTTTCATAAAACACGTAAAACCTTTCTAAATTTCTAAAATCAACATGTCCCAAAGAGTTTGAAATATTTAGAAATATAAATCGTTTCAACTTTATCACAAAGTAAATATGCCATTGTTCTTAAAATATAAATTTTAAAGAAGCGTAGGTGTTGGATATTGTTAGAAAAGTAGAGTTATACGACTTGGAAATGTAAATATAACTTACCCACGCTTTTTAAGATATTTTACCACGTTACGGTTTTACCTTTAAACGGTGAATTAGAGAAAATAATGCTAATAAAATATTTTAACATTCATCCGCATTTTTACTATGAATGGAGTTCAAAATAAACTTACATGGTCTGTTTTACATTTACAAAGCCAAAATATTTTAATTTATCTTACCTTGGTGGGTTTTATGTCATAAAAAAAAACTGAGATTGACTCAAAATAATAGTATAATTTTTAAAACAGCCAATGTCCAAATAATTTTAATTATGACGACTGTGATAAGAGTATTAAATAAGAAAGTAAATTTGTAAAATCCACTTTTAAGCAAAGTTTTATACCTACATACATCTAATTTCACCGTCAATGCTGAAAATCTCCATTCAGTATATTTTCATCAAAATTTGTTTTCGCCACTCTGCCTTCTAGATTAATGGGACTACCTAAACTAATTACCATAAGATTAATGGTCCCTATAAAAAATGTGACTACTCCATCCGCCATCGCGTTCAGTAAACATCTGATAGAAAAACACGCCGATCTCTCATCTACGAAAGTATTACCAAAAAGTCCTTGATTCACTAGGACCTGTAACCACTGGCTAGATACTACATGAAGAAATAATCTTGTGTATATATAAAATTCTTGCATTACTGACTAGCAGACGACACACAGCCCAAAATATTATACGCACGAAGGTGAAATTTGGCATGTTATGTCATTGGCAGCCCTAAGGTTGCACTAAGAAGGGATTTCTCGTTTCTCGTTTTCTCGTTTTATAAAAGACAACTCCCACATTAGGACTAAATCCTATGCTTCGGGGGACTTTACAAACATACAACTAACGGACAATGAACACCCAGACACGAAACAACAATTTGTGAATGACACAAAGTGTTGCCTCGTTTGGGGATCGAACCCACAACACTCGGCGAAGTGTCAAGCGGCGAGGCGGCCGCTTAAACTACTACGCCAACCGTGCAGTTATTCTCTAAATTCTAGTGGGATCAGGCAAAAACGGTTAAATAATATTAGCTTGGCGTAGCTGCAGGCCTCGTCAAGTACTTTATAAGTTAAGAGCATGGGAGGTAAACTGTTGTATCACAGAAATCATAAAAAGTGCATGATACTGAGGCATGCCGAAACTATCCAGTTGAAAAATATTAGTTTCATCTACTATTTGTGTAACGGATTTCAATACCTATATAGTTCAAAAAAAGGTGACATACATATTCTTTTGTCTCGTCAAATGGTCAAAGTTATGTATAATATTTGTGAATGTGTGTAATCCCAAAATAATTTGAGAATAATGATGAATTTGAATGCTTTATTGTCTCGACAAATTTAATGTTCAAAGCTAATCAAATGAAATGAATTCTTTAAAATCTCAAGAGATTTAACATAATATTCTAACCCAGTAGCACTGGATCTCCTTTCTAGTCTGACCATACTAGGAAGCGGATCTCGGGCTGTCGCGCAAGCGTAATTTCATGTACAATCAAACAAGTCGGCGCTGGACCAGTTTGAGAAAAATTGCCTTGGCTCGCTCATAGAGTTGAGGCACACTAGAAACTGGTTTTGTATACCAGTGTCAATGTGTGTGTAAAGTAGTACTGGAAGCGACGATGTCTTGCTGAGCGATTCTCGCCCTTATGGTGGTCTGGCTCGAAGTTGTTGGACTGTACGTCCAAGACTTTCGCCCAGAAAGCGACTGTAACAACGCTTAGACGACGATGACTTCCTATTGTCTCTACACCACGTCATGGAATGCCTAAGTCATCCTGATGCTGCACGATAAGAATAAGAAATTTTATTTGCTCAGACATGTGTATGACATACAGAATTAGATAATACATGTATGCAAGATCTTAATTACTAAAAGTGGCTCATGACATGTATGTCATTTCTCATGACATTGTATAGTTATTTGACGATGGAAATCATTTTTTTTTATTAAATTATCGATTAAAGCGAAAAAAATAACACGAATATGTGTATTATATAAATCTCAATACTTTGAAAGTATTTATGAGTTTTATTGACATATTCTTCTATGTTGCAAAAAATACTTTAAAAAGCCGTCAGTGGGCGTAAGCCTTTATACGTTAGTCATGTGACAGACAACAGACTTGGCGTCTGTTTCATAACGTTCCGTCGTAATTAATTAAATGATAGAAAATAAACAGCCTTCTACTAAGGTTCTTGTTATTAGTCGGATAATTAAGTTTGTTTACGTTGAAATGACGTAATGGTAGGTAGTAGAGCCTTGCTGATTTCAGCATGAATGGGCCGGCTCGACCGGGTACTACCCTCTCACAGAAAATCGACGTAAAGTAACAGTACCTAAACTGTTGCGTTTTGTTCGGTGAGTGAGAGTGCCGGAGGCCCTATCCCCTATTCCTTCTCCCTCATCCTATTTCTTTTCCCAACCCCAAGGGGCGGCAACACACTTGTGACTCCTGTGATGTTGCTTGTGTCCATGGGCGGCGGTAATTGCTTACCATCAGGCAATCCGTCTCCGTTTACCGCCTATTACCTACACTAGCTGAACCGGTGAACTTCGTGTCGCCATTCTCTTTTTATAATTTGCTATTATTTTTATTTTTTTTATTACAGAAGTATTTTCGTCATTTGATCTCGTTGCGTGGGACATACCTACACATGTGAACAGCCTTACTAGCCAGACCAGACTCGGCCGCGTGGGCTCGTAAGACTACTTGCCTAAGATATTATTATTCTCTTTATTTATACTTGTCCGTGTGGTGACGGATAAAGAATACGGAATGTCACCACCCCATATCATCCCATGGGTGTCGTAAGAGCCGACAGAGGGAGCATATTATGCAGAGAACAGCACTATAAGAGAAGGAAAACTTGATACAAACCCTATACCGACCCGTTTGGCCAGCGTGGTATAGTAGGCCAATTCCTCCTTTCAAAGGAGAGGCCTAGTCCAGCAGTGGACTGTTAAAGGCTGATGATGATGATTATTTATACTATAGCTTCGTAGTCTAAACTACCCCTTGGAGGTCAAATATCAAAACAAAATATAGCCCATGTGCTATTCTAATTAAAAGCTGTATTACTTAGATTTTACATTATTATTTTTAGCAACTACACCACCGCTCCACATTTTTGCTAATATCATTCCTAGGCGATAAGGCCGCCGATTGTACATTATCGTAGTTTTAAGTCTCTTAACAAACTATAAACTGTATAATGCTATCTTAGTGTTGTGCAATAAAGCGTATATATATATATATACAGCAAAGTATCATAAAAATCCGTTCAGTACTTTTCGCGTGAAAAACAACAAACTACCATTCATCCTCAGAAACTTTTGCATCGGTATTGTAACTCCTGCCTGCTTCCATTTTTCATGAAAGAGATACAATTTTGCCGTTTGGCATCGATTTGCCTCGCATAACTGTATTGAAATCAACATCGATAGAGCGAAAGCAGAGGAGGTTGCTGGGACTGGCCGCTTTATCCGTGATTGAAGCGTTTGGTCAGAAAATCGGGAATTCAAAGTCAACTGAATTCGTCGTTTATATTGAAAGTGGCTGGTACGGTTTAAGTCTAAATGGCACATTATGGCAGTAATCTTTTTCTGATATATATTAAACTTGCTGTTTCCCGCGGTTTCACCCACGTCCCGAGGTAACTACTTCGCGTACCCGGTTAATTTATAGCCTACTTACTCCTTGGTACATCAGCTATCCGCCAGTGAAAGTCCCGTCAAAATCGGTTTAGCCGTTGCAGAGATTAGTGAGAACAAACAGACAGACAAAAAAAAAAAAAGAAACATTTCGGTATATGTACCGTGTATACATCCATATGCATGCATTTAGTAAAAAGCGATTATTTTAATATTAAAAACATACACTCCAACTTTATTTGTGTGTATAGATAAAATATTTACTCCTATTTACCATTGATCTGCTCTATTGCAACTTTACTGTTATACATATTTCACCTCTTTGTACGTATGTGTATCGAAAGGCAAGGTTAGCTTACGATGGCTTAGTGTTGATACCAAAAGACTAGGCTATCGGGTTCAAATCCACGACGCGCACTATTGACTTTTAGAAGTTAAGTTTTTTTTATAGCCTCACACGTGTATCCCCGAAGGGGTAGGCAGAGGTGTAGTATTACACCCACATTTCGCCATGAATTTTTAGGTCCCACGTAATAGAGGGCGAGCCTATTGCCGTTACCGGGCACATCACCAGACTCCGTGCTGCTACTGAAAACTCGGCAAAACCCAGTAACACTTTTGCCAGACCCGGGAATCGAACCCGGGATCTCCGATCAGCAGTCGCATACGCTATCCACTGGACCATGGAGGCAGTCGAAGTGCATAATATTTTAGTTATCACTTGCTAAACGGCAAAGGATAAAATCGTGAGGAAACATGTGTGGCTGAGAGTTCTCTATAATATTCTCGAAATACGTGAAGTCTGTCAATCCTTATATGGCCTGTGGACTATGAACTTATCCTTCTATGTATGGCAAAACAGCAAGGGTCTGGCAAGCGGTAATGACTTAGCAGGATTTAGAAAAAAACACTTTCACGCAATCAGTCTACTTCCTCGTTGGCTGTAATGGATCCCTTAGGGCTGAATTAAAAATATAGCGATAATCAAATCATTGAAAATTGCCCTGAATGAAAGGTTTCGTAAGTCGTTTCCACAGTATACGTATGAGCAGCAGGTTAATTTATGGCAAATACCTATTCAAAATAGACAACACCAATGGGAAAATCTCTCAAAAACTCCCTTATAGGTGCAAACATCACCTTCTTGTTTTATTTTTGTGACTATTAATTTGAAATATTTAAAAAATTGCATAAAATAATACGTAACTTATTCTTGATATGAATGCATTTAGGCAATTGTGTATATGGTAAGGTTGCGAAGTAAGATACACGACCGAAGTTCCGCGTCTGATTTTGCGTTCCGATGTATTCGGCTGTTATGACACACCATAAGTGCCGAACTTACGCTTGCGCTACGAATCACGCTTGTACGCTACTACTAGAAAAGTTACCGCTGAACTTATGCCCGACCGAAGTTACGCTGTACGCTATAACGCAACGTAATTTTAGTTTAATGACATATGTCGTCAGTAATTCAAATAGTAATGCAGGCGTAATCATGCCGAACTTCAGTCCCGTAACTTCGGCATAGTGTGTTTAGACACTTAATCGCATATTTATGACGCTGTAAACATATGTGTGTATCCGTATAATTACTTTCTAGAACGCTATAAGGCCTTGATCAATGCAGTTCCATATCGAAACACAATAATCAATAATTGCAATTCCATCAATGTGTTTTCGAATAGTAAATAAATCATCCTCGATACAAAAAGAAAAGCAAGATCCATGTAGCTTGACATACATATTTATTCAACCTTTTGCTTCTAAGTGTCCCCAATTATACACAGGAACGAACATATCTGACAATAGGCACCCGTATCACATTCAAGTTCCGAAGTTCTATTCTCAGTGTATTGTATTGTAATAGACCGATGTTGGGATAACAGAATTGCTTATGAATATCAGTTTGCTACAATATTTTGCCTCAATAACCTCTATTTTCATAAACATTCACATTTGTATTTCCTTGAAGGGATGAATATATGTTTGTAAGTATTTTTTCATTGGTGATGGAGGCGTACAATTTTGCTACAAAAGCTATTGTCTAGTGGTAATAGTTGTGTGTATGACTAAATTATAAACACGATATGAATTTAGCTATACGTTATTTACGTTATTGACAATGCGTTGTATGCAGTTTCATTTTTCACTCAATGTTCCTGTTTTTATATAATCACATCATCCTCCTAGCGTTGTCCCAGTTTTAACCTGGGGTCCGCTTACTAGTCTAACCGAATTTGGCTGAATTCGGGGCGACTGCCTGTCTGACCTCCGCAACCCGAAGGGTACATTCCATGGTTTTAGACTAGTGTCAGTTTATTTAGAAGATACGGTCGCCCTACAACGACCGTCTTAGTTCTAAAATAGTAGTTTAGAGTCGGAGTATCCATTTTATTCGTTACAGTGATTTTAATGTCTATGTGACGTAAGAATTTTTTGGTGTAGAAATTTTCTTACTTTGTAGTCTCACCGACCAAAGTCTCATACGGTTTTTTGAAACAAATGCAAGCTATTGAGAAAATTCAGTCTCAAATTATACTGTTGGTATTGCGAAGTATTATTATGGTAGGTATAAAACAGCTAACTTCTAAAAACCGAGAAAATTAAAAGGTCCAACAAAGAAAGCAATTACTTTTTTAAGTACTATAAGTGTTACTAAATAACTTCATGCGTGACGTTTTTTGTTCTACTTCAATGCTTCTGAATAGAAAGGGAGAGGGCATTAATTAAAACAGCACTGTAAATAACTCATTGAGTAAAATCTGTGAACAAAAACTTGGAAATTGGTTTATTTACGATTGAAATACTTTTTATAGTTTAATATTTTTTGTTTTAAAGTTGATCAATGAGTAGCATTGGACGAAAGTGGGTTGAATTGAATGTTAACAATTTAATAAGCTAGGGAATTGAGTGCTCATAAGGAAACTTGGGTTGCCATTCGGTGTAGATCGGCAAAGTTAAGCAACGCTTGCACAGGTCACCACTTGGATGGGTTACCTCGCGTGGCTTTTACATCAAAGCGTTACCGTGCTTCGGAGGGCATGTAAACCTGTCGGTCCCGGCAGCATAATAACAATTAACAAGTCCAGTCTAAAATAAACTTCCTGTTTGGCTTATACCACGTCTAAAAATAATCCATCTTAACATGTCCCCAAAAATTACGCATCGCTTATTTAACCAACTTCCATATTCACAAAGACGAACGTCTTATGCTACTGAATTTTTTATACTGTGTCTCCTGGACGCAAATTAAGGGCAAGCCGCAGCCGTGAATGCCTGAAAAGAGGCTGTAATTACGGCCTGAAATATTCAGCCGGAATAAACTGAGACACCGGCTGTGGCGTCATAGATGGAAGGTTAGCAAAATGAGCTTTATTTTTTGTTTGGATTTTTTTAGGTATTAAAATCTTTCATGCGATTACTGAGTAGCAAATAGGTTGTGAGAATAATATATTTATGCATAGTCTTTAAAAGGGTCTAATATGTTGTTACCAATGTAAGCATTTATGTATGTAAATTCTTTTGTAAGCAGTGCAACATCTGGGCAATTTTTGAGCTGGTTTCTCCGGAGCGGGTAGTTCATTTAGTTCCACAAATGGCAGCGAGTCTTAAAAGTAACTTGGTAAGCATGAGTTTTATAATTTTGTATCAAATACGAGACCGTCGTTTATAAGATAAATGGATCTTAATAATATTTTAGCAACTTTCTCATCGGTAGTTTTGCCGATTTCGTGTATTTTTTGTATAATACCTATTACCATAAAGTAAAGGTAATATAATAAAATATCAGTTTAGAATAGAATTCCGATACTATTGCATCGAGAAACTAAACTGTAACAACTGTAAATATGTACACTAATACCATTGGTCAAACAAATCAATCAGCTAGAAAGAAAATAAAATACTGCGACAAAACTCTTTGGAGTGTTTGATCCACGAAGAATTGTTGCCCTTTTCAGTCCCTTTGGCCAGCTTGTTTATTTTTAAAAGATTAGTAATGGACTGGAATAGGCTCTTGACCTTTTGAGTTGCTGTTGTATTTATCCGTAAGAGTGTGTGAAGAAATTATTTTTCATTTGATATTTATTTTTTATTTATTTATAGACTCACGCCTGTAAGCCATGAATTTTTAAGTCCCGCGTTATTACGTGCGTGCGGGGCGAGCCTATTACCGTTACCGGGCACATCACCAGACTCCGTGCTGCTACTGAGAATTCGGAAAAACCCTGTAACACTTTTGTCCGACCCGGGAATCGAACCCGGGTCCTCTGATCAGCAGTCGCATACGCTATCCACTGGACCACGGAAGCAGTCGGATTTAATATATGTGAGCTAAATGTTAGAGACTTTAATTCGGCTTAAAAGGATCCATTAAGGACATTAAATCTTGCCACGTAAAAGGTATTAGGTTTAAATCCGCAGAGAGCTTTACTGACTTTTCTTGAATATAGGCACGTAATTAATTGTTAATTATTGCTTACCCCGTGCCTCAAAGAGAAGGTTATACCCAGCTGTTATCTTTGATAGTCATTAAGGGAAAGCAGTACCATAGAATATTTTTACTAACACTTGTCTAAGCCTCGTTTAGGTTGCAGTGGTCAGAATAGCGTCGTTCTGTAGAAAAGCAAGTATTCTGACAACACTCAGCAGTCTACTCTAGGTTCCAATGCATTTGTGATTGCATATATAAAAATTTTACGTTACTTGCTGACTGACATCAAAGCACAGCCAAAACTGTAACTGTAAACTGTGTGTTTCTTGGAGACCTTTTGGTCTCCTGGTTGGGTGCTCTAATTCGTCCTATCTGTGTGTATGGACGCGATAAACTCAAAAACTATTCAACGGATTATTGTCGGACTTTGACCAATAGTTACCTACAATCCATCATCAGCAATGGTATTATCCAAAGGCAAACTCGCCTTGCTATACTGCAGGGAGTTTTGGCGCCAACACTGATGTATGGTAGTGAATCATGGTTATGGCAGAGGAAGCATGAAGGTAGAATCAATGCTGTCGAGATGAGAGCTTTGAGGAGTATGTGCGGAGTAAGGCTGATAGATAAAGTGAAAAACAGTGTGATACGAGAGAAGTGTGGTCTAAAATAAGATGTAGTGACAAAGATTGAAAAAGGAATGTTGCTTTGGTTTGGACATTTAGAACGGATGGATGAAAGAAGAAATACGAAAGGAGTGTATCGTGGAAGAATGAATGGAAATGTCGGTAGGGGATGCCCTATACGGACGTACGCCGACCAATAGGTGACATAATGAAAAAGGGCCAAATTAAAAGTACCCGTAACCGACGCGCATGCATGATGAGATTAATGAATGTCGAGGAAGCGAAAGAGGTATGTTGAACCGAAGCATGTGGCGTTCTTTACTATCTGCCTACCCCAATGGGAGACAGGCGTGACGATATAGATAGATAGATTTGACCAATAGATAGTGGGATTCCTGAGAAAGGTTTAAGGGTACAAATAAGGATGGTAAGATATGGGAAGTATATAAAAAAATATAAAGACTATATTGTTCTAAATGAGTATCAGTTAAAAGGTTCATAACAACTGTAATACTATGATTACAAAAAATAACGACGCAACGGTAGCACCAATAATCCAAAAATGAGTCTTTATCTAAAAAATATTTTAGCATAAACTTAAATTAATACTAAGATATCAAGACGAAGTAAGCCCATGAGAATCGTTTAAGCTTTATCTAAAGAATTTTAGGACATGGATTCTTTTAAATGAACTATTTTTGTATAAAATTCACGTCTCGAGATATTTATAATTAATTTATTTACTATCAATGATTTTACTGTCCTTGGGGATTGGTATATTATGTGCTTGAAGTATAGAAGAAGATATTCTAATATTTATATAACTAGCTTTACCCCGTGGATTCAATCAACTTATTTTTGGAATATCGACAGCAGCGCCAGCTACTGGGTCAATAAGTATTAGTAAATATAGAAGCTTCATAAGTCTTCTTTCTTCCAGGGAAAGGCCAATGGAAACAGACCCTTGGTGAAAAATTGCACCTCTTTGCTCCTCAAGAAATATGGATGGCGAATTGCAGTTTTTTGCACCCGGTAGATTCGGATAAGTCTGTTAGTAACTGAAGAATTTGATATGATACTATCTGTTTCCCGCGGTTTCACCCGCGTCATTGGGGAACTACTTCGCGTACCCGGTTAATTTATATATAGCCTAAGTTACTCCTTGGTACATCAGCTATCCGCCAGTGAAAGTCCCGTCAAAATCGGTCGAACCATTCCAGAGATTAGCGAGAACAAACAGACGGACAGACAAAAATTTTAAAATATGTCATTTCGGTATATGTACCGTGTATACATCCATATGCATTTAGTAAAAAGCGGTTATTTTAATATTACAAACAGACACTCCAATTTTATTTATGTGTATAGATATATTGACTTATTGTTCCTATAGTAAAAATATACTTACCTGGATTATAATTTTCTCTCAGGTTTCTTTAAGTTTTCGACTATGTCTTATTTAACTCTATCAATAAATAGTTTATTATATCACTTTATTAGTCTGTGACCTACTTATAAAACACTCACAGTAAGATTACTCTTCTATAATTTATAATAATTCCACCAAATACAATTAAAACTTGCATCAAATAAAATATTAACGTTACATGAAAACATGGACGCCTCCCAGAAATTCCCCTTTTGTTACAAATACAAAGTCGACAAGGCGCAAAACTTATTTATAAAGCGACGTACACAAAGGATTGAACTGATTCTCTGAATCTGAACTAAATTTGAGAGGAATTTAATCAAAGACTCATTCCAATTATATCCTCAACAACTTTATTTTATGTGATAGGCAATTTAGTTGAAGTTGTTAATATAGGAATTCAATTGCTTAATATTATTATAGAAAGTTTAATTCTATGATAACTGCGTATTACTTTTGCTCCTTAAAAAGACTTTCTAGTATGAATATGAGCAAGCAATTTTATACCGATGATATGGCAATCTAATACTAATATATAAAGCTAAAGAGTTTGTCTGTTTGATTGTTTGGTTGAACGCGCTAATCTCAGGCACTACTGGTCCGATTTGGAAAATTACTTAAGTTTTAGATAGCCTATTTATCGAGGAAGGCTATAGGCTAAATAACATCACGCTATGAGCCACGGGAGTGGAGCACTAGCCTTAAATAACGTGGGTGTAATTATAGATATAGCTATCATTTTGGGTTGAAGAAGACAGACGGCAGTCGCTCTGTAGTAAAGGTAATATTCTGTCATATGTGGTTAGACTAGTTAGCGGACCTAGGGCTCCCAGGCGTGTACGTCTTGAATGGAACCGGGAACAGCAAAAGAAGGAAAAGTAAGTCTGTCTGATCACCTAGCTGGACCCTCTAGTTTATGGGACACCTAAACATAATTCTTCCATATTGTGTGCATCACTTATTCCTGCAAATAGAGGGAGAATCCTCTGCCCAGACTAAGTGATCGTTATCTATTGGACTGCAGTATACGACTAAAGTACTTAATAAGTTGTATATAATAGTAATCGCGAGCGAGAACTTTAATTTGAGCGATGCACGATTTAGTTCCGTTGCGTACGTTAGATGTTACTTATGTTGTCTTAGATGGCCCCAGTTGTACGTAGCAAGCGCCATAATATATATAAAAAAACAGCATAAAATGAGATGCAAGCTCTTGTAGTGTAGTGCACCTCTACCCCATTATAAGTATATATGATAATGTAAAACACTCAATAAACGACAGTCGAACGCAACGCTTGTTTCGATTGGATTCCTGTCGCCTATCGTAACATTGCACTCTTATGCACCAGGTAAAAAAAAATTGCTTTCGCTGAGATAGTACATTTGACCAAATGAAATTGTACCAAATGATCTAGAAACTATAATGGTCACGGCAGACTGAGATGATAGATATATGTCTTTTTATTTAATTACAATGTGTAACATTCGCGTAAACCCAAGAAGATATTAAAAAAGAAAACTTCTTAATTTGCTAACGCTACTTTTTAGTGTTAAGTTTCTGCATTCATATCTCTACCGTGACGTGTGACCTCTCTTTGTTTCATCGTTTCTATTTACATATAACTATATAGCGCCGACTATTTTTATTTGTAGACTGTTCTAGAACACATTAAGTGAAGAAATACGTATAAAGAAGCTTCTGGTTTTGCTATATCTTGACTGGCTTGACCAAGTGACTTGCCCAGAGAAAATATTGACTTAAATTAAAACTATATATCATTAAATCTTAACGCTTCCCTATCCCATGTATCCTATATGATCCATAATAATTGATTGTCTATTTTGCTGCACGCTTTGCAGCAATAGGGCTAATATTCTATCAAATTACTGCAAATATCAAATCCTCTTTGTTAAAAATTGATTACGGATATTTATGTAATTATTTATTTATTTTTATTTATAGACTCACGCCTGTATCCCCGAAGGGGTAGGCAGAGGGGCACTATTACTCTCACATTTCGCCATTCTCACCGGTCCCACTTAATAGGGGACGAGCATTTTGCCGTACCGGGCACATTACTAGACTCCGTGCTGTTACTGAATTTCCTAAGGGTAAAACCCAATAACACTTTGCCCGACCCGGGAATCGAACCCGAAACCTCCCAATCCCACGCGCACATTTATGCCGCGAGACCAACGAGGCACGCGAAAGTCGAAGCGGAGGAGTTGCAGGAGAACAATCATGTATGGTGCTTTAGGGAGGAAAGGAATGAAAGTGAATGTGAGCAAGACGTAAGTTATGGCTTTTGAAATGGAGGAATGTGTTACGGCTTGTAATGTTATGATCGATGGACAAAGAGTGGAACAAGAGAATGATTTTATGTATTTAGGTACGCTGTTTACTAGGAATGGTAAGAATGAAAATGATATTGAAAGAAAAGTTAATGCAGGTAATAGGGTAAATGGAGCTTTGAAGGCTTTTATGAACAGTCAGAACGTGTCCAAACAGGTACGTTTGGCTGTGCATAGAAGGGTGTCAGTACCTACACTTATGTATGGTAGTGAGAGTTGGGTATGGCAGAAGAGTCATGAAAGTAGAATAACATAACATAACTTCAGGCCTTTTATTCCCGAAGGGGTACGCAGAGGTGTATTACACACCCACACTTCGCCAGTTATGTTTCGGTCCCAATGTAATAGGGGGCGAGCTTAATGCCATCTACCGGGCACATTATTAAACGAGCGATAATTAACATTTTTAATACACACATAACTTCGAAAGGTCAGAGGTGTGCCCGGGGTACCTGGGGATTGAAACCGAGACCATCGTTACGCCAGTCCGTTAACTACACCACTGGGCTATCGCCGCTTTTTTAAATGAAAGTAGAATAAATGCTGTAGAAATGAGAGCACTGAGAAGTATGTGTGGTGTGTCTTTGAACGACACAGTAAAAAATTGTGTGTTAAGAGAGTTTTGTGGGGTAAAAGAAGATGTAGTGACAACCATTGATAAAGGTATGCTAAGATAGTTTGGACACATGGAGAGAATAGATGACGAAAGACTGACCAAGAAGTTGTATAAGGAAAGTGTGAATGGGACAGGAGGAAGGGGAAGACCTAGGTGGACGTTCTCTGAGCAGATTAGAGACATCCTAAAAAAAGGCCAGGTTAGAAGTACCCTTAACCGAAGAGCATGCATGAGAAATTTGATGAGAGTGAATGAAGCAAGAAAGATAATATGTCAGGATCATTGCAAATGGCTTTCCGTAGTCTCTGCCTACCCCTCGGGGAAACAGGCGTGAGTCTATATATGTATGTAATTCTTACCATAGCTAAATTAAAAAAATATAATAGTTTACATTCTTTGAGCTGCTTCAATAAATTTTCCCGAACAAGGTATCAAACTATGACTGATCAACTATGATTATGACATACATACCCATCCTAAGACGTAAAATACCGTTAAAGGTGGTCTTATTTCCTTAAGAGTTTTTGACTTACTCATTTATATTACAAGTATACTATAAAATACTAAACTTAAGTAAAATGCAATGTTATTCTAGTCTGATATCTTATAAGTACCTTCCTTTGCAATTAAAACCCGTTATACGTCTAGTAAATGAACAAAACCGTACGACCTACATTTTTATCATCGTCCCCGGTAAGTTTCGGCCCGGTAATCTGCCGGAGACTAATCGTAGCCGTGTTACTTAAGCGTTAATCCCTTCAGACTGGCCCGATTCATTACACGGTCAGGATTTACCGACCTTAGAGGAAGTTAGTTACGCTGGTCAATATTGAGAAAAGAGTTTGATGTATTTTAATTAGAAAAGGCTTGGTATAAAATTCGAAGAGGTAGGTAGAGTTGGTTATAATAGGCTAGTTGACGAAAAAAATTTTATAAGTCTTTTTTATTTGTAAATTAAACCAAAAATGACCAAGATATAGCTCATTAAAGTTACTTATAACGTCACGCCGTGCTGCATTTTTTCGCACTAGATGACGTCACACGTAACTTTAATGGGCTATATCTTTGTTATTTAATCGAAAAAAGAAAAAATACGTGTCCAATATTTTTTTATAATCTAAAATACGGACTAAATAGAATGTAATTATTTTGACCCTGGAAACTACCATATCATAATCAGTTGATAGTAGTGTGTAGTAAGTTTGGAAGCATAAGTATACTAACTTGACCTTGACATAAAGGAGTTTAAAAAAAAAGAGAGACACCATTTTTTTAAATCACGTGCGGCAGAAAATACTGACTAAATAATAAAACACATAGTTTTTAACGTTTACTTTGGTGTGCCCAAAATCTTGTACTGGGATGTTACGAAAATTCAAATAAGACTTAGAATCGAAACAATGTTTGGATCACACAGCGTTGAATCAATATCTATGGGTGTTGTGCTATCGCCTTAGTAACGCCTAAACGAATACACTTCTCATCATCAGCATCTTAGCGTGTCACGATTGCGATTCAGGGCCCTTGCCTTAAAGTATTACGATCGCTTTTCTAAACTATACTATTCGTGCAGTTAAAGGGCAGTATTATTCACTTCATTCTTCTCTTTATGTGGTATCACGCTCTGGTTTGAGTACTTTTCGTTGCATGTAGTCTAGACCGACCTAAATTATGAACTATCTCTTACAACACCAATGACCTATCAGCCAAAAATAACAATAAACAAATGATCTCACACAACCTAGTTAGTATTCTAATTTACACCACCAGCAGAAAAGTGTCCCACTTCTAAAATATCGTAAGCCCGTTAGAAACCCCACTTGTATGGTCCATAAAACAGCACAATAAGCTAGCTCATATATCGTCGCTGAATTTTCAGTTATTTCCCTTGAGGAAAAAGCTCTTAGTGCTTAGTTTTCAAGCTTTTCGAACGTCTGGTTACAACGTTAGTATATTTAGAAAAGCTTTTTAGAATAAATTAAGTTTGTGTTTATACATTGTCTTAAACGAATACTGTTTTAGAAAAGGGCTGTCAGCAAAGAATTTAGCATTCTTTGCTGACAGCCCTCCTCTGAAATTGTATCGGAGCGTATCACACTTATGCTCCCATACCATTTTTATAAATACGCAGCAGGGGTAGACGTCCCTCAAGGTGGACCGACGACCGACGTGTAGCTATATAGCTATAGCTAGTTTACATTGCTTATGAGTTCTTTATGTTGTCTGTTATGGTGTATGCACACTTCATTTTGCTTTTTTTTAATGGCAAGCAATTGAAAACTTGTGTATATTTAAAATTGCATTTGTTGCTTGCAATTTATTCCTACAAACTCAACTAGAAATAATATAATTTAACACAATGGCTTTGGAAAACACAAAGTTTCAAGAAAAATATACTTAGAGAGCTCTCTGTGCTCCAATCCGTTCAGACAAAAAACAGTTGAATTTACCAACGCACTTTTCCACTGGATGGGAACAGTTTCCATTCTGCTGAAGCACTCGGATCTAGGTTAAACGATTGGGAACGTAGCGCGACAGTCATAGTGACAGTTGAGTTGGCCGAATTGAACCTAAACTGGAACAATCAAAACAGATAAGCTTCGTACGCATCGATTATTAGACTAAACGAACGTATTGGTTTAATCAGTCACCTCGCCGCTTAAAGCCTAATAGTGGCTAGCCAGAATACGATGCGCCGCAGCGGCTTGATATAATTAACAATTCAATACGCACATAACTCCGGAGAGAGGTATGCGCTGTGGATACGAACCTGATACCCTCTGGATGGCAGTCGGTTATACTTAAAGGTTACCTACTCAAAGTAAAAAGCAAATTAGACAATTATTTATAAATAATTTTGTCAATTTTAATTGCATTCTAATGTTCTAGCTGATGGCAAGTCCAGTAACAAATTCAACATTAAAACCATGTAGGAACCTATTTTTAAGTTGCTCTTTATACGTTTTTGCTCGATTTTCTCAAAGCAGACAAGATGGACGGCCACCTCAACGACGTTAATTTACAGCCTCCAGTGTCGGTATTGGAAGCTATAAATCTTGCTTTTCAATTTTAGCACTTTTTATTTGTTAAGCAAAGTATAAATTGGCGTAGCTGGGAAAGCGCGAAGATAATGATTAGCAGCTTGATGTGCAATAATTTGTATGTAGACTGACGCTTGTAAATTTTGTTACAGATGGGTAGAAGTATTTATAAGGTTGAAGTGAGCTTATTTAGTACTGCTCATTAATCATAGAGCTGTCATCGCTTTCTCGGGTACTAGGTACAAATAAAATACAAAGGTATGAAAGATGCTCAGAAAGACTTCAGGAAAACAAACAGCAACAATCCACGATTAGTTTTATTGTCTCCAATTTATAAGGCGATTGTCCGTAACCAAAGCACCGTGCTTCACATTTCAAGCTTCGCAATCGTATGGCTGGCGGTAACTTGGCATGTTTGATATTGACCGTTACTTTTTATATCTGTCAGTGTCAAACGTGTCGAGCTTTTATAATTATTATTCTATTGAATTACCCACAAATATATCTCAATCAATTAATGAATGTAACAGGTACAAAGTACAAGGTGTAACAGGTAAAGGTAAAGACGACCGGTTGGCGCCGCGGGAGTGTAAGCGACTGCTACGCCGAAGGTCGCGGGTTCGATTCCCGCTCAAGTCAAACATTTGTGTGCATGAACATGGATGTTTGTCTTGGTCTGGGTGTTTCTATGTATAATATGGATGTATTTACAAAAAAAAAGTATATATTTATGTTTATCCATTATCTGGTACCCATAGTACAAGCTTCTGCTTAGTTTGGGACTAGACATCAAAATAGCTGTTGCCAAAATAGAGTTAAGTACCTATATTTGTGATATATCCTACTAATATTATAAATGTGAAAGTTTGTGAAGATGTATGTATGGATGTTTGTTACTCTTTCACGCAAAAACTACTGAACGGATTTGGATGAAACTTTACAGTAATATAGTTTATACATCAGAATAACACATAGGCTACAATTTATAAAGATGTTGTATAATGTTGCCATACTATAAGGAAAAGTATCAACTAAGTCGGCAAAAATCCTGTATTATCTTTATTTGTTTGCTTGGGTCAAATTTAGTCATTGGAATTTTACCCCCTTCCTGATGATTGATCTGATATTTGGTATACACTCATATTGTCATCGAGATTAAAAGATAATATTTAAATGATTGTAAATCCAAGATGGCCGCCGATACAAAATGGCGAATCACATATTACTTCACAACAACCTCAATATGGGTATCAAATGAAAGGGTTTGATTGGTAGAATGGAGCTCACTATGAAAAATCCAAGATGGCCGCTGCCACAAAATGGCGGATTATTTATTTTCCACAAATAACTCAATATGGGTATCAAATGAAAGAGCTTGATTCGTAGAATAGAGCTCACTATGAAAAATCCAAGATGGCTGTCGCCGCAAAATGGCGGATTACATATTTTCCACAAATAACTCAATATGGGTATCAAATGAAAGGGCTTGATTCATAGAATAGAGCTCACTATGAAAAATCCAAGATGGCTGTCGCCGCAAAATGGCGGATTACATTTTTCCACAAATAACTCAATATGGGTATCAAATGAAAGGGTTTGATTGGTAGAATGGAGCTCACTATGAAAAATCCAAGATGGCCGCCGCCACAAAATGGCGAATTACTTATTTTCCACAAATACCTCAATATGGGTATCAAATGAAAGGCCTTTATTCGTAGAATAGAGCTCACTATGAAAAATCCAAGATGGCTGTCGCCGCAAAATGGCGGATTACATTTTTCCACAAATAATTCAATGTGGGTATTCAATGAAAGGGTTTGATTAGTAGAATGGAGCTCACTATGAAAATCCCAATATGGCCGCTGCCACAAAATGGCGGATTATTTATTTTCCACTAATACCTCAATATGGGTATCAAATAAAAGGGCTTGATTCGTAGAATAGGGCTCACTATGAAAAATCCAAGATGGCTGCCGCCACAAACTAGCGGATTACAAATTTCCACAAATATCTCAATATGGGCATCTAATGAAAGGGTTTGATTGGTAGAATGGAGCTCACTATGAAAAATCCAAGATGGCCGCCGGCACAAAATGGCGAATTACTTATTTTCCACAAATACCTCAATATGGGTATCAAATGAAAGGGCTTGATGCGTAGAATAGAGCTCACTATGAAAAATCCAAGATGGCTGTCGCCGCAAAATGGCGGATTACATTTTTCCGTAAATAACTCAATGTGGGTATCCAATGAAAGGGTTTGATTGGTAGAATGGAGCTCACTATGAAAAATCCAAGATGGCCGCTGCCACAAAATGGCGGATTATTTATTTTCCACTAATACCTCAATATGGGTATCAAATAAAAGGGCTTGATTCGTAGAATAGAGCTCACTATGAAAAATCCAAAATGGCTATCGCCGCAAAATGGCGGATTACATATTTTCCACAAATAACTCAATATGGGTATCGAATGAAAGGACTTGATTAGTAGAATAGGGCTCACTATGAAAAATCCAAGATGGCTGCTGCCACAAAATGGCGGATTATTTATTTTCCACTAATACCTCAATATGGGTATCAAATAAAAGGGCTTGATTCGTAGAATAGAGCTCACTATGAAAAATCTAAAATGGCTGTCGCCGCAAAATGGCGGATTACATATTTTCCACAAATAACTCAATATGGGTATCGAATGAAAGGACTTGATTAGTAGAATAGGGCTCACTTTGAAAAATCCAAGATCGCTGCTGCCACAAACTGGCGGATTACATATTTTCACAAATTCCTCAATATGGGTATTTAATGACAGGGCTTGATTGGTAGAAAAGGGCTCACTTTGAAAAAAGAATGAGAAGTATCAACTAACAAAAAAACTAAAAGCTTGAAAATAATATTAACTAGGTCAACTCATAGTAAGCGCTTTTAATAATAAAAGCGCTTACTATGAGTTGGCGCGCTGAAGCGCATCGGGGTGGAGGGGCGGTCTGATTTTGTACTTTGTGGTAATGCTTTCATCGGTTTTTATTTTTGCTGCAATTCTATTCAGTAGATATATAAGCTCTTCAAGAACTTTAATAATATACACTACATACTAATCTTTACCTGAAGTTTGACGACAATGAAAACAAAAGTAATTTTAAGTATTATCTGTTTATAATATATGTATGCTACACGGCTAATGTGCAGATCCATTTGTTATGAAATTTGATATGGATAGTCTGAAACCTGGGGAAGTACAAAGGCTACTCTTTATTAAAATGTCATGCGGGCGAAGCCGCGGGCGAAAGCTAGTTGATATATAAATAAATAAATTTCTGTAACTTATGTCATAAAATATCGGACGCTGGTGCCGAGGCCTCCTTCCCTTGATGCCCGGATTCCTGAATCGCAATTGAGACAACGCTAAGGTGATGATTATCATGCTGAATCTGTTCTAAGTACAGTAATTCTTAGAACGTATAAAACTTAGTACCGAGTTCTAAATACTAACTTTGCTTGGGGAATCCTATCTCTAGCTGAAGGAATAATACAACCTCATGTTGTTTGAGCCGTGTGGTTGATGACATAGAATACAAGTGTCGCCACCCCCTATCTTCCCGTGGGTGTCGTAAGAGGCGACTAAGGGATAACACGATGCAAATACCATCTTTGAGTAGAGACCGAAAACTCGACATCAAACCCTATACGACTGCCTCGTTGGTCTCGCGGTATGGATGTGCGCGTGGGATCGGGAGGTCCCGGGTTCGATTCCTGGGTCGGGCAGTGTTATTGGGTTTTTCTGTCACGAAATTCTCAGTAGCAGCACGGAGTCTGGAAATGTGCCCGGTACGGCAATAGGCTCGCCACTTATTACGTGGGACTGAAGTATATCTGGCGAAAAGTGGGTGTAGAAATACACCTCTGCCTACCCCTTCGGGTATAAAAGGCGTGACGATATTTATGTATGTATGTTGTTTTTCGTGTCAGTGTGTGGCCAACTCTAGTGTCGGAGTTTTTAGACCGACCGACGGCCTCCGACATGGCCTAACGATTCTTATCTTGATAGAAGAAGCGGGTCCGACAGCTTTACGTGCCCTCCAAAGCACGGTAGCGCTCAGATGTTAATGCCACACTTGGTCACCCATCCAAGTGGCGACCTGTGCAAGCGTTGCTTAACTTTGCCGATCTGTTACGAACAGTAAGCCAAGAACATACAACCTCATTACACTCATCGACAACATCCTAACGTATTGCCGGTTGCATTCGAGACTTTCATAATCATAATCATTATTATTTGTTCAAACATACGTCATACAGTTCTTTCAGGTGGTACTTTCGCATTGGTGTCTTTAGTTTAAGTTTCGTTTTCCCATACAGCAACCTTCACCTGACCTCCGCAATCCAAAAGGATGTCCTCTAGGTGCTCTCTATAAAATGGCTCATACCTGCACATACTTAACAAAGTAGCGGAGTTTTTTTTATATAAACGCCGCTATATTCCATTTTCCGCCGTTCTCGTGGCCCGACCGGTCGTATATCTTGATCTGAACCAGAATATTAATTATTACGGCGATAAAGATAGCCAGAATACTTAATTGAATCACTTTACCGTGTCAGATGATATTTCTTATTCCGTTTAGGACGGAGAGGTGAAAGTATATTCATTTTTCGTTATCCAAGAGAGTAGTAGAGAGTTTTTGCATTATGTATGTACTTTTACGTGGTGACGGATTAAGAATACATAATGTTACTAAGGCTGTGGATTATGTAGGTGTCATAGGGAGGAGTGGAAAATAAGAATCCAGCCCCTATCAAAACCCAGTGGTCCCTACAACAAATGCATTATGCACCCTACTATATAACTACTAGAGATGAATAAGATCTATATGCGGTTTCAAAACCACTGACAGCTGTAAACCATTTTAAGAGTCTTCATATACTGACAGTTCCTTGCCTTTACATATTGGAAGTTGTTTTATTCATAAGAAATAAATTTAGTTTAATTGAAACGCTTAATAGCTTACGTCATAGACATAAAATACGGTTCAGACCACATCAAAAAACGAGATATAACAGGATGTAGCGGCGTCGTTGTGCTGGTTCTCGAAGAAAGATTGTAGTGTGGAATAAAACTGCAGTGGACTGTAATACTTTGCGCTATATTCGTAAGTACTAAATTACTGAGGTTTACAAGTACGATATAGTCGCGTCTACGGAACAAACAAGAAAGGTATTTAGGTTGCGCGAGAGCGGCTGATCGTAATGACGTGTAACAGATGATTGTCGATGACAGCGGCGCACAAGCCGGCGAGCTGTCCACTCGCCCCGCACCGCAGACCCCGCGGCGACGTTTTGTTATAGCTGTTGAGTGCATGTCTCAACAAGGAACTTCTTAGGCATGGCATCCAAAATATATAACAAATTACCAACATCTGTTTTAGAAGGTAACAATATAAAAATATTTAAAAGGCAAGTAAATGATATACATGTAAATGATAACAGGACGAGTAAGTATTTAGATGACAGTAATATTAATGGGTAATTTAATTTTTCTTGACATTTTTGTGAATTCTTCCTAAGCTCAATTTATTTTATTTTTAATTTATGGCACTGTAACATATATGTAATACAAATCTTTGCATGCCTGAAATGGTAGAACATAGTCAACTGTGCATTCACTCTACATCTTGTAATGTAAATTAATTATGTACCTGTGTTCAGCAATAAATATTATTTGAATTTGAAATTTAACTAAATGCTTAATGTACGCGAGCAGAGCCGCGGTCTTCAGACGCTCTAAAATACCATACTTTATTCGAAATAGAGAAGACTTAAAAAAAACTGTCTTTAGTGGATGCTTACGTTATAAACGAACCAACTGTCCAAATTTCATGTTCCTAGTTTCACTAAGTCAGGTTCTTCGATAATTATATTTGACTGACAAGCGGGCAAATGATTTTATGAATATTATTATGATGATGAAAACAATGCTGTATCTATAGACCTGTCTTAGTAAGCAAGCCTAAGCAACGACAGCTCATCATATACTGGACGTCACGTATAGCTTGGTTCAGCACTTGACCAAGTGAAACATTCTCAAAATTACGTAAGAAATACATCAGTTCGCTCCAGCACAATCAATAACGTATTGACAAGGGTTCGTTTCTGCTGACGTCATTCAAATAAAATGGCTGCCGACGATGTTATTGCTACAAATGTGGAGCTGTATATTATTTTAATAGATTTATAGATTGCTCTCGTCTGGGTGGACTGTAGTTCGGGTTGTTTTCTCATTTACCCTTTGTAAAATTTGCCGATTACATAATAATTATTGAAAACTGGAAGATGCCCGCAGCTATGCCCTTGCATTTTTTTTTTAATTTTACCATTTGTGCCCGATCAAGTTAGAATTTATCTTAATGAAGTCCCCTCTTAGTACACTCCTAAGGTCCGCAAGCAACATACATGCTAAATTTCAGCTTCTTACGCCTATTAGTTTTGGTTGTCGCTTAGCTATCAGTTCGTCAGTAAAGCAAAAATTTTATATTTACAGATAATAATTTTAGTTTGGACGTTTGTATTGAGATTGGTTCCACCGACATGCCAAGACTACTTTATAAACATAGAATTACTTTAACTCAGATAAAACCACGATCAAACTAAGAACCATTTAATCAACGTCTATCATTACAAAACAAGGATCTCTAATACCCGATTTGGTGCCAGATTTAGAAGTTTTGAAAGGCTTTGAAGAGGGTTTTGACATTTTCGGCGTTAGTTTATTGGTGAGTCCAACAGACTGTTACCCAGAGTATATGCGTAGGTAACAAATTGTATCTAACTAGAGGACGCCAGCAGCTACGTCTGCAATTTTTTAATTTACCCGTTTTGGCCGATCCCGTGAGAATTTCGGGAAATCCCTTCTTAGTGCACCCCTACTGTCTCCAAGGAACATACATGCCAAATTTTAGCTTCCTGCGCCCAATAGTTTCGACTGTAGGGTGTCTGTCAGTCAGTCAGTAACGCAAGGATTTTATATATTAAGATAGTAAATAAGACCTAGTGACCACTGGTGGGAGTATTGGATTTAATGTTTGTAATGGTTTTTTTATGTACAATATCATTATAACTCGTGTTTGCCTATATATCAGACACTAGAGGACGCCAGCAGCTACGCCTGCATGTTTTTTAAATTTACCCGTTTTGGCCGATCCCGTGGGAATTTCAGGAAATCCCTTCTTAGTGCACCCCTACGGTCCCCAAGGAACATACATGCCAAATTTCAGCTTCCTGCACCCAATAGTTTCGGCTGTAGCGTGTCTGTCAGTCAGTCAGTCAGTAACGCAAGGATTTTATATATTAAGATAATTATATTAAATCAGTCTAAACCACCTCAAAAAACTTATCTTACGCTAGCCTTACTTCACTATCAAAGTTACCATAGTTGCCAAAGTTACATTTCAACACTCGCGTCGAAATTTCAATGACTTGTAGCAACGAGGGAACGAGTAATAAGATTAAAACTAAATTCTGTAACACCTGCATTGCAACACGGGAGTTAGAAATTAGCAAATTTGTGCTGACTGCATACATTAATGAATTGAATGCACATTTGAATTTTCAATTTCCCTTTTGACATGCGTGATAGAAATAATCGGTTTACTAATGATTAGAATAAAATAAATAAGCATAATTTACATTGGCATAACAGAATGCAGCATAGTGATGACTAAGCATATATAAATAATTATTAAGCACTAGAGGATGCCCGCGGTTACATCCACGTTATTTAAGGCTACTGCTCTGCTCCCGTCGCTCATAGCGTGATGTTATATACCCTATAGCCTTCTTCGATAAATGGGCTATCTAACACTGAAAGAATTTTTCAAATCGGACCAGTAGTTCCTGAGATTAGCGCGTTCAACCAAACAAACAAACAAACTCTTCAGCTTTATATATTAGTATAAGATATAAGATAAATAGCTTGCGAAAAAGGTCATTGTCATAAATACTAGTGGCATAATAATATCATTTTCTCATTTTCATATTTTTATTATTTTATGTTATAGTTTATTTTTAAGTTTATTGTACTGGTACTTCCTGTGTTAGTTGTGGTTGCCTATAACAGAATGAGCACAAGGCATGTATTATTGTAACATCTTTTACTGTGTAAGAATTGTGTATCATTTGTTGGCGATCCTTATAAATAAATAAATAAATAAATAAATAAATGAAGCACAATGTCAAATACGCATAATGGTCTTTATAATTTTCTTTGGTATTAAACGCTAATAAGCAATTTTATTACTTTGTTAAAAAGACAATTGATAACCATTCTGAACTTCAGCAAGCATAGTTTATAAGAAAATCGAAATATAACCCATATTGCCTACTGAAGACAAAAATTTTTCAAACCATGTTTAATTTTTATTTATTTATTTATAGACTCATGCCTGTATCCCGAAGGCGTAGGCAGAGGTGTAATAATACACCCACATTTCTTTTTTTTTTTTTGAAGACATCTCCCGCACTAGGACTAAATCCTGTGTAAACATACAACTAACGGACACAATGAACACCCAGACTCGAGACAACAATTTATGAATCACACAAAGTGTTGCCTCGTGTGGGGATCGAACCCACAACACTCGGCGCAGTGTCAAGTGGCGAGGCGGCCGCTTAAACCACTACGCCAACCACGCCAGGAATTTTTAGTTCTCACGTAATAGGGGGCGAGCCTATTTCGGTACCGGGCACATTACCAGACTCCGTGCTGCTACTTAGAATTTCTTAACGGAAAAACCCAATTACACTTTGCCCGACCCGGGAATCGAACCCGAGACCTCCCAATCCCACGCACACATTTATGCCGCGAGACCAATGAGGCATTTAACTTTTTAAATAATTTAAAAATCAATCCCATCTCACACTGATTAAGTAACCCGCCTCATATACTCGTAGCTACGTGCATGGAGACACGAAAACAAAAATTCCATTACTTTAAACTGATGCTTGAATTATTAATTTTCCTAAATCAAAACCAATATTAATGAAGAGCAAAGGAGTTTTACATTTCGCGTCGCTGGCAGGCAATTAATAAACCGATTGTAGGTTTAATAAATAAATAACTGGACAGCCCAGTAGGGTAATAATTTACGAGATGTTCAATAATTATCGCCAATTTTAAGTATGCTTTTTTGGAATGATAAAAATAAATAATAAGTTTAAATACACAGCGGAATGGTTAAGATAGTCATCATCATCGTGGGTTTGAGGTGACAAATGTTATTCAAATTATTTTCATGATTATCTTAATAATTGCTACTTGAAAATAATAATTTTGTGTTATTTTTTACGCTTTTGCGCGTATTCAAGCGGTTCAAAGCCTATAACTTATACGCATATACACATTATCTCATCAATTCATGTAAATGTGACAGCAAAAATTAATAGTTAGATTATTATAAGTGTCTTTTTTCCAAAACAAATGTATATAATAAAACAGTAACTAATTATAATTTATTTATAAAAATAAACGACATAATCTCTACTTTCAGCTGTATGGATTCCAATTTTAAATCCGCTGCTAAAACCCTGTTTTGGTAGGGGTATCAGTATCACTTCCCTATATCACCATCATAATAAAGTAACAGTTTCAAGGAAGCTGTTCTAGCAACGTGGGCTTATGGAGATTTGTGTTTTACATAATTGGAAAACTTCCAAAAAAATGTATAAGGCAATAAAAACTTTCTAGTTTAAACTTATAATAGGAAAAAGATATATTAGGTACGAAGATAATAATGGATTTGCAAGAAAAGATGCAGAAAATATCTCCTGGCAACTCACACGCGGATCTCTTTCAGCAATATTTAGAGACTTAATTCTGTTATAAGAGAGCGTTTAAACATTCTTTTAATTATTACATATTCGTAGACAGATAGATAAAATCACTATGCAATTTACATAATTTTACTGTTTCTTCCTTGTTAGAAGTGGACTAACAATCTCGCCAAATTAATAAGTGAGTAAGTTTTAAGCGGCGTCTATCACGAAAATTTATTTTAGAAATGTTTCTCGATTATAGTGAGAGGATGGGCAACAATGAACAAAATAATATCTTTCAGATCAAATTTCGGCCAAAGCGGTCAGACAGATAAACACTGGGTGACCGTTGAGCCACTGAGCGTGGAATATAATTAGGTATAGTGCACAAAACGCGTGCATGTAAAAGCAAGCGTATTCTCTACATATTTTCTCAATTTCTTAGTCCGATGGTACGGTGATATCAGACAGTTAAAATAGATTGTACGCAGGACCAACAAGAGTGTAACTTCGCAAACTTCCTGTATGATTCCTGATGATCATTCTTAAGTAACAGAAAAATATAATATTACATTTAGCGCCCTGCTATTAATCTAAATATCTCAAAGGTGCAGTCGTTTACACTACTGCTTTACAACCCAGGTAGTTCAAATTTAACGCTAAGAGAGTAAAGTCCTTCTTTGGGTCACATATTGCAAACATTCAGTGCGACGTCAAGAACTTTTGTGGGACAGAAATGCTTGATCGAGGCAAAGTACTTCATCGCCTATTCACCAATTTACGTCTCTTTCCTTTCACTTATACACATGATTGATATACGTAAAGCGGTTATAAAACCAACATAACCACATAGTAGTAGAATGTTGTGTCTTCTTTTGTCATAACAGAGAATATTCTGTAACAATACGTTTCTATAAAATTTAATCACAATGAAATATTTAGCGTACTTGTTTCCACAAAAATGTGTGCTATTTGTACCAATCATAATCATGCGTGAATAAAACGGTGGCTTGGATTATATTGTGTAGCCTAAAAGGAAAATATAGGGGCTGATTTCACGCCGCGCAAAAGAAACTTACAGAATTATTTACTATTACAGTGGTGTAAGTTAGTCTTGCATTCAATTCAACTTGCCTGGAGCGTGTTTGTCCTTACAAACCATCAACGTCTATTAATATAAAAATATGGGAAAGTTGTTAACTGTTAGGTTACATTTAAAATTGCCCTTAAGCAGTTTTACAGCATCGACAAAATTTTTCGACAACAAGGGTACAAAGATTTTAAAATGTAATGACCGATTTATAATTAACTAGAGGACGCCAGCAGCTACGCCTGAATTTAACAAGACATACTACTCAATAAAATAGTACATATTTATTTTAATATTAATGGGTAATTTAATTTTTCTTGACATTTTGGTGAATTCTTCCTAAGCTCAATTAATTTTATTTTTAACTAGAGGACGCCAGCAGCTACGCCTGCATTTTTTTTTAATTTACCCGTTTTGGACGATCCCGTGGGAATTTCGGGAAATCCCTTCTTAGTGCACCCTTACGGTTCCTAAGGAACATACATGCCAAATTTCAGCTTCCTGAGTCCAGTAGTTTCGGCTCTAGCGTGTCTGTCAGTCAGTCAGTAACGCAAGGATTTTATATATTAAGATAAAAACATCAAATTTTATATAGTCTTTACATTTTAGTGTTTTACTTAAGCATTTATATTTAAGACCATTGGATGTCAAGAATATTATCAGAGACTCGGTTTTTTTCTTAAAGTATCGAAACGAAAAATTATTTTAATTACAAACAAAATGTGACGCTTATAAACGAAAAAATTACAATAACAACACATTAATTGATTCTATACGTACATACATACATAGACTCACGCCTGTTTCCCGGAGGGGTAGGCAGAGACTACGGAACGCCATTTGCAACGATCCTGACATATCTCTCTTGCCTCATTCACTCCTATCAGATTCTTCATGCATGCTCTTCTGTTCAGGGTACTTCTCACTTGTCCTGTTTTTAGGATGTCTCCAATCTGTTCAGAGAACATGCGCCTAGGTGTTCCCTTTCGTCCTATCCCTTCCACACTTGCCTTGTATATCTGCTTGGTCAGTCTATCGTCATCCATCATCTCCACGTGCCCAAACCATCTAAGCATACCTTTCTCGATGCTTGTCACTACATCTTCTTTTACACCACAACACTCTCTTATCACACAATTCTTTACTCTGTCAGTCAGAGAGACACCACACATACTTCTCAGTGCTCTCATTTCTACAGCATTTATTCTACTTTCATGACTCTTCTGGCATACCCAACTATCACTACCATACATAAGAGTAGGTACTAACACCCCTCTATGCACAGCCAAACGTGCCTTTTTGGACACGTTTTGGCTATTCATAAACGCCTTCAGAGCTCCATTCACTCTATTACCTGCATTAACTCTTCTTTCAATATCTTCTACATTCTTAGCATCTCTTGTAAACAGCGTACCTAAATATACAAACTCATTCACTTGCTCCACTCGCTGTCCATCGATCATAACATTACAAGCCGTAACACATTCCTCCTTTTCAAAAACCATAACTTTCGTTTTACTTACATTCACTTTCATTCCTTTCCTCTCTAACGCACCATGCATGATTGTTACCATCTCCTGCAACTCCTCCGCTGAAGACGCAAGCATAACCTGATCATCAGCATAAAGGAGGCATTTGACAAGTAACTCATTCATCCTTAATCCACAATCACTATGTTTCAAGTCTTGCAAACAACTGTCCATGAAGAGGTTGAACAGCCACGGCGACGCTACACATCCCTGTCTAACACCTGTGTTGATGGTAAACCAGTCAGTGTATGCCCCGTTTATCCTCACACAAGCTCTAGAATCCTCAAAAAGGGATTTCAGAGCTCGAATGAGGCTGCTGTTCACCCCATAAATCGACAGTACCGACCACATTTCATTCCTCACCACTTTATCGTAAGCATTTTCGAAATCCACGAATGCGCAGTAGACCTTTCGACCTTTGGCCAAAAATTTCTCGGCTATGCATCGCAAGGAAAAGACTTGATCCGTACACCCCATACCCTTTCGGAATCTCGCTTGTACATTCCATATTTTGTTGTCGGCTACTTTCATAACTCTTTCAATCAGTACCTTCGCATACAATTTGCCAACAATGCTGAGAAGGCTAATGCCTCTATAGTTTTTCAGTCTTGTTGCGAGTTTATAAAGAGGCATAACTACTGCTGTGGCCCAGTCATCAGATACTCGGCCGGTGCTCCAGCACAAGTTGAATAAACGCTGCAGCTGACTAACTATGATGCTCTGTCCAGCCTTCAGCATTTTGACTGTAATCCTGTCATACCCTGCAGCCTTACCTAATTTCATACTGGCCAATGCCTTCAAAATCTCATCCACGCCAATATCGCTTTCATCATTTCTATCATTACCATTCATTTCACATGTTGATGTCTCTGTCGTCGTTCTTTCAAATAATCCTTCAAAATACTCTTTCCATCTCTTTAGCACACACGATTCATTGATTGATTCTATACTTACTTTTATTGCTATATTCGCAATGCAAAGGTTTGGAGTCGCTTTACCATACAAACCTTTTTATGCAAACAAATAAATATTTATTTTCTTCGAACATGCTCCACCTTATAGCACCCGTATGTAAGCCAACATAGGTACCTCACTTTAGCGTCTCTACCCAAAAATTCATAAGTAATCGTACGAAGGCCCAAGTTCTATATCACCCACAAAGTAGTATTTCGTGATCAATCTGTGACGGTTTTGTATCCAAGGGTGAAGATCTGATATTGAGATACGTGAACAGTTCTGTTTCGTAGTGGAGGTAGAATTATTCTGTTTTATACGTATAATCTTTTCAAAAAGGTGTTTTGAAAGGCTGAACATATACTTATATATATATATAAAATCCTTACGTTACTGACCGACTGACAGACACGCTACAGCCGAAACTATTGGGCGCAGGAAGCTGAAATTTGGCATGTATGTTCCTTGGGGACCGTAGAGGTGCACTAAGAAGGGATTTCCCGAAATTCCCACGGGATCGGGCAAAACGGGTAAATTTTTAAAAAATGCAAGCGTAGCTACTGGCGTCCTCTAGTATACTTATATTCTTACGGCCTGATAGCATTCATACGTATACCTAATGCTAATAGATCTATGTTTCCTCATATTTATTTACTTAATCTCAGATTTTATTTCGATATTTCATTAGCATCACTTTGTGACCCAAATGAATAACTAAATTTATTCACAGTTATGAACCAGAAATAAATTTTTATTTCAACATTTCTTAGTATCAATATGGGTCCCAAATTAAATAATGAATTTATTCACCGCCAATTTTATTCACCATTCGGTAGGCTGTTTGCGCGTGTGCTAATTGCGTAATATGTAAATGCATGCTCACTGCACAGACGCCGTGAGTTCGAAACACGCCCATTAATCACTTCGAAACATGCCTGCGAATCGTCAGTGATAACGTTCTTAGGGATGGGTGAGGTTAACAGTGGATTACGTAAGCGGTCTTATGGTTGGGCGTTGGAAAGCTAGAGGTATAAGGTAGAGGTTTATGTTATATTTATCATACAGACTTTCCTTTCCATTGTTGGAGAAAGGCCTCTTCTATTTTGCATCACGATAGTATTGCAAGTCAATGGGAGGATTGGGCCTTTTTAGCACGCTGACGAGACCAGTTATTACAGAGTTTGATGTCGATTTTTAGATCTCTTCGTAAGTATTATATACGGCGTATTTGTTTTGTGTTTCTGCCTTGTTCGGCAACCATGGAATGAAATGGCGTAGTGATATTTTGTTTTCTTAATCCGTCACCACACGAGCAAAGTATGTAGCATAGTTATCAATAATCAGTTGCGTAATTATAATTTTCTTGTTGTGAAGAACGTCAATAATATAATTATGTATATAAGGCATCCGTCGCTAAGTGGTGATAGACGACAGTCGAAGTCAATGACGAAGATTGATTATAAAAATATATTTATTTAAACTATAGGACTTTATTTAAGTACGAATAAGCCTTGATTTTGTCTGCATATTTAAAATTGTCACTCTTTTGGCTAGTAAATCACTATGCTGTCCACATTTCACATTTGCACGTAACTGCACGATTGGTGTAGTGGTTTAAGTGGCCGCCTCGCCGCTTGACACTGTGCCGAGTGTTGTGGGTTCGATATCCACATGAGACAACACTTTGTGTGACTCATAAATTGTTGTTTCGAGTCTGGTTGTTCATTGTGTCTCTTAGTTGTAGGTTTGTAAAGTCCCCCGCGACACAGGATTTAGTCCTAGTGCGGGAGTTGTCTTTTATAAAAAACAATTTGTGACTGCAAAGATTTTCAATTTTGTCAAATTGATGCTACAGCCAAAGACAACGTGCTTACCTCTGATTAAAAGCGACTTAATTGAAGTACTATTATTAATTGAGAGCTAAGATTTATGTCTGTATCTTTTCTTTTGCCCATCTTCATGAATCTTTATATAATAATTAACTAAGAATATTCACAATAACCCGGACCGTTGCTTCCTCTTTATGTTTAACTGTTGTTTTTTTATATTTCTATGTTGTTACGTGTAACTTGAAGTCCTTCTACTATTGGCACTACTGGCAGGTGGTGTATTATTGGTAACTTTTGTTTTTATTTACTTTTTCTTTTTATTCTATATATTATTATTTATTGAAATAGTTATATATTTATATATATATATATATATATATATATATATATATATATATATATATAATATATTTTATTTAGATATATATAGACCATTATATATTATAATATTTTATATACGTAGACCTTATATTACATTATTATTACCACCATTGATTTGAACGAAATAAGTGATGATAGTTTCCATTCAATAAGTAGTTCAGATTCTGATAAAAGCTTTTCTAGTGTGCCGTCCCTTGCAGACTGTCTCAATTCGCAGTTTTCTGATGTACCTAATAACTTCAATGCCGTTCATATCAATGCCCAGAACATTCCGGCACATTTCTCTGATATGCTGGCCAATCTAGACTGTAAGAGTATACATGCTATCCTAGTTTCTGAGTCATGGCTTAAGCCCTGTCTGCCCTCTACATTATACTCCCTACCTGGTTTCCAACTTATCAGAAATGATCGGGCGGTAAGAGGCGGTGGGGGTGTTGCTATATATCTTCGTTCTCATATCCCCTATTCCGTTGTAAGTATGTCTGCACAGCCTCCCCCGCTTAATGCCGGTGAACATTTATTTCTGGAAGTTGTCCTAAACCACACAAAAGTCCTTCTCGGCGTTTACTATTCTCCTTCATTACGTATAGATTACTTTTCTAGTTTCGAAACTCTATTGGTTGATCTCGTGCCCTCTTACAGTCACATTATCATAATGGGTGATTTTAATACCTGTCTACTTAAAAATGATTCCCGCTCTTCTTCCCTTCTTTCCAGTATTACAGCCTGTAATATGACAATACTGCCTTCAAGCCCTACTCATCATTTTCCTAATTCTACACCTTCTCTTCTTGACTTAATCATGGTTTCTTCAAGACAACATGTCGCTACGCACGGGCAATACCCAGCAGACATGTTCTCCTATCACGACTAACTCTTTATATCTTATAAAATCCGCCCTCCTAAGACTAAACCTAAAGTTCTATTGCAGCGCAATTTTGGTGGCATGAACACAGAAAATCTTTATAAAGATGCCAGAGCTATCGAGTGGAATCCACTCATGACCTCCGAATCTGTCGATGAAAAAGTCAGCGTCTTTACAGATAAAATCATATAACTTTTTGACAAGCATGCGCCAATTCGACCTGTGAAACTAAAGCACCGTCCTTCGCCTTGGCTCACTGATAACATCAAACGGTTGTTACACAAAAAAGCTGCAGCTAAATTTAAATATAAAATTAAACCGGATGCTTCCAACTTACAAAAATATGAAGCAATTAGGAATCACTGCAATAGGGTGTGTAGGGATGCACAACGCCAACATATCCATAGTTCTGTAAAAAACGGTGATCCGGCAAAAGTCTGGAAATTTCTTAAAACCCTGGGGGTCGGCAAAGCACGTCTAAACACTATTCCTCATGACTTCAATATTGACTTGCTCAATCAACATTTCTCTGCTTCGTCCAATATTGATAGGACTACTAGGACAAGCACTATTAATTATCTTTCATCACTGCCCACCCCTAGTTATTCACCATTCGTCTTTAATCACTTCACCGATAGTGATGTTAAGAAGAGCATTTTATCCATCACGTCCAACGCTGTTGGTAGCGACTGCGTCAACCGTAATATGATCCTTCCAATCCTCGATTTAATCCTACCTATCATTTCCCACATCCTTAATTATTCCATGTCTAGTGGTGTATTCCCATCATTTTGGAAGGACGCCTTAATAACCCCAATCCCAAAAAAATCTCATCCCTCATCCTTTTCTGATTATCGACCAATCTCTATCCTACCATTCCTCTCCAAAGTCCCCGAACGTCTAGTCTACAACCAAATTAACTCCTTCCTCTCCAAAAATAATCTTCTTAATCCCTTCCAGTCCGGCTTCCGTTCGGGTCATAGTACCGTTACTTCCTTAGTCAATATTACGGATGACATCAGGGCTGGTATGGAGGACGGTCAGCTTACGATCCTTGCTCTGCTAGATTTTAGCAACGCTTTCAACACAGTAGATTTTGACATTCTACTTGGCCGTCTATGCTCTTTTAACATATCTCTTACGGTGGTTGATTGGTTTCGTAGTTACCTGTGTGGCCGCCGACAGCGTATATGCATCGAAAATTCACATTCTAGTTGGTGTGACATAACTGTTGGTGTGCCCCAGGGTGGCGTGTTGTCTCCTTTACTCTTCGCAATTTTTATAAATTCTATATCAAATGACCTTCGCTGTTCCTATCACCTTTATGCAGATGATCTCCAAATCTACACGCAGTCACCATTGGCACAAATGTCTTCTTCTATAGGTGCCATTAACAGTGACCTGATGCGTATCAGCAGTTGGAGCAAATCCTTTGGGCTTAAAGTCAATCCCTCTAAAACCCAGGTTATTGTTATTGGGAGCGCTAGAATGATAACGAAAATCGACTGGTTTCAGCTACCTCACGTTACCTTCGATGGCACTGTTATCCCAATACAAGATAATGTAAAGAATCTCGGTATAACAATCGACTCTTCATTAACGTGGCGATCGCAGATACAAGAGGTGAGCCGAAAGGTGTTTGCCTCAGCAGGTTCATTGAGAAGACTACGAAACTTTCTCCCAACTGCCACCAAAATTGCACTTGCAAACTCTCTTCTTTTACCCATTATTGATTATGCAGATGTCAGCTATCTAGATATCGCCGAAAACCAGCTAGACAAACTTGAGCGCCTTCAAAATCTCTGTATACGATTCATATTTGGACTACGCAAATATGATCATGTTTCACAATTTCGAACACAGCTCAAGTGGTTACCTATACGACATCGCCGGAATGCTCACATTCTTTCTTTGCTGTACAATATACTTTTTAACCCTTCAACTCCTTCCTATCTTAAAGGACGATTCGAATTCCTTCATGATACGCATAACCGTTATTTAAGGTCATCAGAAAACATGAAACTAAAGATGCCGGTACATTCCACAAGCTTTTATGATAAATCATTTTCTGTCACAGCTGTTCGTCTATGGAATGCATTACCGTTACATATAAGACAGGCTCAGACGATAACCAGGTTCAAATCCTTAGTTAAGGAGTACTAGAAATATCACAATGATAGACATTGTGATATTTCTAGTTTCTTCCCGTTCCACTAAGTATATAAGTATTAAATGTTATTTATGTATGTATATCTATGTATGTATAAGTATTTATGTATGTGTATGTATATTGTCTTAGTATTATATAACCTTATAATTTTTTAATATAATATATATCTACATGCATCTTTACTGGTACGCTTACAACTACCATTTCTATCCTACCAATAATATCTCCATCCAAAGGTTGCCTGGTAGAAATCGCTTTTAGCGATAAGGCCGCCCGTTGTACTGTATCTTACATATGTAAATTTCTGTAACATATTTGTAAAAGTGTACAATAAAGTGTATAATAATAATAATAATTTATATTATTTTTACCTATCTTCTTCGAAACATACATTGGTAACCAAAATATTCATCCTTTCAATACAATGCTTCGTATGTCCATTTTCTTTCAGCGATCGATCTGGGTACTTTGGGACAAAGCGATTTTATAAACGGAGGTGATGAGGTGTGAAAGACGTTTTGGTCAATTTCGAAGGAAGCTACCATGACGGAGACTGCATGATAAATCCTTCGAAGCGACAGAGTTATTTTTCTATGTTACTTTTTTCTTCTATACTAGAATTTTCCCGGCTTGCGTGGATATTGGCTTTATGGACATAAATAGCGGTGCGTGTACGAGTAGGACGTTTTTCAAAATATTAATATATGCTTCTTATTGTGTAAGTATCCACTTCATATCATATTTGAACATTACCCACCAATAAGCCATTTAGTAAGGGCTGAACAATATTAAATTAAGTTGAGAAGCATGAAATTTCATACACCTAGTTGCTCTTCATTGTAAATTAATGTACATGAATACCCGCCCTTTCCAAAATATATACCAGAAGGGAGTAAACGAAGGGTGCAAATTTGCTTTGGTAAGTTTGTCAGTGTTGAAGCATGAAATTTAATATTAAAGCTTCTTATTTAAAGTTGGTGTTGTGTGCAATTTTTGTCCCGCGTTATTTTTTAGATGTACAGAGCTATGGCAAAACGTATTAATTTATTTATTTCATTTACTTATTATACTTTTATACACATAGCGTATAGGACTTAACGCCTTAGGCATTTTCTGCCAGTCTACCTTAGAGTGGCGCAGAGATTAATGATAGGTGTATTCTAGAAGTAGAGTTTGACTTATATATTTAACTAGCTTTTGCCCACGGCTTCGCGCGCGTTATTTTCGAGGTAACACAAATCTATTTTCAGAATCAAGTTGTGTGAAGACACTCCTGATTATTATAAAGACTTCAGAAACTCTACAGGGTACAAAGTAACTCGGTCGGTATCCATGACATAATCTACCATTATCTACCGAAAGGTACATAATAACATCACCTTGCATACAGACAAATGTCAAAGCGATGTTCGAATATATATCTAAACACACTTCCGCATTTATAATATTAGTAGAGAAAATCGTTTCAGCCGTTACTTATTCGTAAGTATATAATTATAAGTTTATATATGTGAACAATGTAATCACCATGCACAGTATGACATTATGTACGATGTGACAGTACTGACAGATATAGCACATACGCAGCACTCAATTGTTACAGTGCATGCGTTCTTACTTTCAAGAGGTAATATGTGCCACACAAACTTTCTGCCCTCCCTATAATCCATTCAACTTATGGTAGCCTAAATCCATCTCCGTGGTCCAAAATATCTCTATATAAAATTTCAACAAAATCGGTTCAGCCGTTTTAGCGTGTGAATGTATGATAAAACGTAAATTAATCAACATCATCGTCCTAGTTATATCTGAGTTGCATTTCTGTGATATCTCGACTACCGGTTGGCGCAGCGGGAGTGTAAGCGACTGTTACGCCGAAGGCCGCGGGTCCGATTCTCGCTCAAGACAAACATTGGGTGCATGAAATCGGATGTTTACCTTAGTCTGGGTGTTTCTATGTATAGTACGTATGCATTTACAAAAATAGTATATAATATGCATGTTTATCCATTATCTAGTACCCATAATACAAGCTCTGTGTCGTTTGGGACTAGGTGGTGATGTGTGTATGTGGTAGAATACTGTTATACTATTATTTGTCCTTCGTCTCAGAGTCTAGTCATCATGCTGGCATCATCCGCTGTCTAGTCTAATCAGTTTTGACAGAGGCTTGCTTATCCATACATAGTGAGCATGCCGTCTGAGTTCTGGAACAGCGAGTTTCTATGATTTAGACCTGTACATACATACATACATATCGTCACGCCTTTTATCCCCGAAGGGGTAGGCAAAGGTGTATTTATACACCCACTTTTCGCCAGATATACTTTAGTCCCACGTAATAAGAGGCGAGCCTATTGCCGTACCGGGCACATTTCCAGACTCCGTGCTGCTGCTGAGAATTTCGTGAAAGAAAACCCCAATAACACTGCCCGACCCAGGAATCGAACCCGGGACCTCCCGATCCCACACGCACATTTATGCCGCGAGACCAACGAGGCAGTCGTATAGGGTTTGATGTCGAGTTTTCCGTCTCTACGCAAAGATGGTATTTGCATCGTGTTATCCCTTAGTCGCCTCTTACGACACCCACGGGAAGATAGGGGGTGGTGACACTTGTATTCTATGCCGTCAACCACACATTTAGACCTGTGACAGTATATTTATGAGGACTGACTCTCCATAACGACTGACAGCCGGGACCGACAACTTAATGTGTTCTCCGAGGGCATGGGCAAGCAATAATTAACGATTTAATACATACATGACTTTCAAAACGGTGTGCATTCGAAAAGATTGGCTTGAATCTGATGTTTTTTTTAATAGTCTCACGCCCCTCGAAGGTGTAGGCAGAGGTGTAATATTACACCCACATTTTGCCAAGAATTTTTAGGTCCCACGTAATAGGGGGCGAGCCTATAGCCGTTACCGAGCACATCACCAGACTCCGTGCTGCTACTGAAAATTCGTAAAAAACCCAGTAACACTTGCCCGACCCGGGAATCGAACCCGGGACCTCCGATCAGCAGTCGCATACGCTATCCACTGGACCAGGGAGGCAATCCTGAACCTGATGTACTTATATTATTCTATTCTATCTCTACTAGGCTTTCGCTGTCTTAATATAAAGATTAATGTTCGTTATTATGTAAGGTTTTGTATAAAACAATAGAGTTTGTACGAGAGGCAAGTTTATAGGCCACCCATTATATTTCTCCAACGGCAAGAAAATAAGTTTTTAATTAACTGCAGCCAGTGCTGCTGTTGACGGGTAGTTTTTATGCATTATTTCTTTTAAAGTATTATACAATGAGCAAGAAAAAGTCAGAACTTAGGTACTTTATTTTTGAGAATTATAACTTGCAACATAATTAGATCCGAAAAAATATTTTTGACCAACGACAGAGCTAATATAGAAAAACAAAACCCTCAAACTTCACCTCAGCTTACTTAGCGTTACTAACTACTAGGCTTTAGACTTAACACGACAGATTCCATTTATGTGTTACTAGCAGTAGCCTTTGGTTTCGCTTATGGCTACTACACACAGTTCCGGCGGCACGGGCTGCCGGCTTTTGTCGCGCGGCTCATGCCGCCGGCTTTTGGCAGGCGTCGGTGCCGCCGGCATCGGCCGCAGAAAGCCGCCGGGCATCATTCCACTTGTATAGAACGTAGGGTTGCCAACTTTTGTTGCCAAATTTTTCTATCTTTAAATGTTTCATAGCTTGTTTGAAAATAAAAATTCAAAAATAAACAATTAGTTTTTAATTACGTTAATAATTGACGTTCTATTTCTTTCTTCTCGCCACTTTGAATTCATCACTGAACTCTTTAATTCTAAACTTCTGAAGTGGCCTGGACGGAGACGGAGATATGATTTTAAGTATAAATTGCCTCCGTGGTCCAGTGGATAGCGTATGTGATTGCTGATAGGTCCCGGGTTCGATTCCCGGGTTGGGCAAAAGTGTTACTGGGTTTTTCCAAATTCTCAGTAGCAGCACGGAATCTGGTGATATGCCCGGTAACGGCAATAGGCTTGCCCCCTATTACGTGGGACCTAAAAATTCATGGCGAAATGTGGTGTAATATTACACCTCTGCCTACCCCTTCGGGGATACAGGCGTGAATCTATACTATTGCCAATTGCCTTTTTCTGTAAAAATTATTTACCAGTGGTGAATTTCTTTTAGATCTCTTTGAGCCTAAATAGTTCCCATCATCCATTTAACATATGTGTAAAGTTATATGGATAAGTATTTATAATTAGTGTTTGGTTTTACACGTCACGGGTTGGAAGTAAAGTATTTTCATATTATACTTTATTTTTATACAAAAGTATAAAGTATAATTGCCAAAAATAAAGTAGGATACGTTATTATAAAGTATGGTTGACAACCGTAATAGAACGACCACACACAAGTAGCAAGTTGCAACCCGCGGCTGGCCGGCGGCTCATTCGTGCGGCCAGGCCGGCGGCTTTGTGTGCCGCCGGGCGCACGCGGCTCGGCCGCCGGCCATGCCGCCGGCACTGTGTGTAGCAGCCTTTAGATTAAACTTTATATCACCCTATTGGAATTTAAACTATCGTGATCATTAACACTACGAATGTACATCCCTTAACATGGTGCTTGTAACATACATACATACATACATATATAGACTCACGCCTGTTTCCCGGAGGGGTAGGCAGAGACTACGGAACGCCATTTGCAAAGATCCTGACATACCTCTCTTGCTTCATTCACTTCCATCAAGTTTCTCATGCATGCTCTTCTGTTAAGGGTATTTCTGACCTGTCCTTTTTTTAGGATGTCTCCAATCTGGTCAGAGAATGTCCGCCTAAGTCTTCCCCTTTGTCTTGTCCCATTCACACTTGCCTTATACAACGTGTAATTGAAATAATGCACATCCTCAGACACCCCAATTAGAAAACCTTGTTACAATCATAATGCATGCATTGAAATATTTTTTTTATTTGCGTAAATAATGTTTTTTTAAAGAAAGTATTAACTCAATTAAAAGTGAAAATCGTGGTCACTAAATCTGCGCACGCACACAAACGAAACGGTTGCTATGGTAAACAAACAACAGCGATCTGATAGGAACGAAACACGATACGATATAACAAAATGTATGAAATTCAGTCTGTAAACCACAATCTGATAGAGTGGGGTTTACAAAAATGATGTTTGAACATTTGTCGGCCACTGTTGATATTACCAAAGATATTATGAGTATTATTTTCTTTCCATCACACTTTTAGGCTATGGAGTGGACAGTCGAATCATTTATTGTTTGTTATTAATATGCACGATCTATTGTTTCTTAACATCGTAAGTGACTATTGTGACTATCTTAACTTAATCATACCTTGATAGCATTATTGATCGATAAAGTAAAAGAATATCAATGAGAGAAATAAACAAGAACAGCGTGTTTAAAGTTGTCTTGTGAATCTAAATACTTACAATAATAGAATAATAAAATAACTTACAGGCTTAAATATCACATTTCTTTAGTCCACGTAGCAATTCACTACTTATTTCCTCACAAATCACATCTTTTCACTGTTTCAAAAGCAGCTAGTATCTTAATTAATTAACTACTCGGCACTTTTTCTCTCATCACAATAAACTGGTGATTTAATATTTCTCCACAATGAGAAAGTCCAGGGGTGTCAAGTCAACATCTAGATGATGTTGAACATTCCACACCGGCACCGGCTTGTTGATAATTATTAAATTATACACCATTACACATTTTGTAAACAAGTGAACTTTTAAAAAGGTTTTCACAGCACTCACTGATAGAATCAGATAGATATTCCCGGTTGTGTACTTGTCATAACATGTCTAAGCGCATCGCCCGCTGCGCTTGTCATGCGCCAGCACGAGCGAGACATTACGTCTCGCTCTTTCCCGTTGTTTATTACTTACGTTAGTGAAAGATAGATGATAGACATTTTGGTGGTCAATTGTGTGCTATTGTCTTTTGCCGTCTATTGTGTTGTATTAATGTGTGCGTTTGTGTAAGTCAACGTGGAACCATTTAACAAATGCATTTAAAAATAAGCCGTTCTGCTTTGCTTTAAGGTTTATTTTCGAATAGCTAAATTTTTTTTTTTAAATTGTGTTGTATTAATGTGTGCGTTTGTGTAAGTCAACGTGGAACCATTTAACAAATGCATTTAAAAATAAGCCGTTCTGCTGTGATTTAAAGTTTATTTTCGAATAGCTCAATTTTTTTTTAAATGAGTGACTACAATTTACGTTATTTTAATTATTTTAAGACTAAAAATAAACAATATTAAAAATGACGGAAATGGATTCAGTTGCTGATTCTGAACAAAGTACTTTCAAGATGTGCATTTAAACTTGTTACATGTTGTATATCTTCTTTGTATCACTTGTAACAGTGCTGAAATATCGGTTTCTCGAAACAAATGTACGTGGTATATATCTCAAAAGACAATTTATAATTAAAATCCACCTTAGAGGATACCTATGTCATAAAAGAAACCCGCGGTCCAAATTTCATATGTTTAGCTTCAGTATCTTAGGCTTTGCGATGGTATATCACTAAGCCAATCAAAAAGGCTTTACAGGTAGTAGAGCCTTGCTGATTGCAGCATGAAAGGGCCGGCTCGACCGGGGAAGTACTACCCTCTAACAGAAAGTCGACGTAAAGTAACAGTACCTAAGCTGTTGCATTTCGATCGGTGAGTGAGAGTGCCGGAGGCCCTATCGCCTATTCCTTCTCCCATATCCCACTCCTCATCCTATCCCTTTTCCCAACCCCATAGGGCGGCAACGCACTTGTGACTCCTGTGGTGTTGCTTGTGTCCATGTGCGGCGGTAATTGCTTACCATCAGGCGATCCATCTGCTCGTACGCCGCCTATTAAAATAAAAAAGGCAAGATATTTGTAAATAGACTTCGCCGAAGGCGTCGCCCGCATAGCCCGCGTGGGACGTTTCTACCCCTTTTACATTCTTTGAGAAAAATGGTGAAATTCAACTTCTTGCACCCAATCGTTTTCTAGCTATGTTATCTGTTAGAAAGTCAGTAACGAAAGAGTTTTATAAACGTTGATGATGTATTCGGCTGTCGACGAATTTAAAGACCTTGACTTTACGGAGCAATCTATAACGTATTCCTACTTAAAATTGCCGAGCCATACTATCTTAAATTACGGTGTATCACAAAACCACTGACTCTCTAATCGAATATTCATGAATTGTACCTTGAAACAACGTTATAAGATCGAAATTTACATGTCGCTTACAGTCTGGTATCAAAACTGAATTAAATATTATAAATGTCGATAATTTATGTAAAACCTTTGGTTGAGGTATTTCGAATTAAACCGATATGGTTGTTCAAAGATTAAAGGAGGATTTTGTGCCGGAAATAGAAAGCATAATACGGACACAGTTAATATTATAGTAGATACTTAGATATGCAAAATGGTGTAAGCATATGGCAAAAACATTGACTGCCTCTCAGGTCCCGTGAATAGTGTATACGTCTGCTAACTGGGTTTGATTCCCGGGTAGGGCAGTGTTAATGAGTTTTTGCAAGTTTTTAGTAGCAGCGCGGCGTCTGGTAATGTGCCTGATAACGGCAATAGGCTCGCCCCCTATTACAGGGGATCTTAAAATTCATGGTGAAATGTGGGTCTAATATTACCTCTGTAGGGTAGACATTCTTCAGGGATACACGGCGTAAGCCTAAAAAGAATATCCCTTCTTCGAATTCCAAGGATCTGCCACGTAAATTAAGGTAGACGTCTGTCTGGTATTGTTTTTTTTTTAGTAATCGTAGTAAGAGAGCAGACAGATTGCTTGCAATACCATAGGACATTTTTTTACTGTTCCTTATTCTTATGCTTCGAACGTAATCACCAAGCTATATTATCTCTAAAAAGCATATTCGCATCTATTCCAGTTTTGATAATACTATTGTCATACAATAACAAAGTATAAAAGTTACCAAGACCTCTAGATTTAACCTGCTGTATAACATTTATAAGGTCGTACGAAAGTGCCACATATAAATCTTTCAGATTCTCAGATAACTGGTCGTCCTCCTAAGGCGATCCTAAGATCTCGTATAATAGACTCATATTTTATTTATTACCGAAGCTACAATTGCGATATTGAAGACCTGTGTATAAAATCGGATAAAGTGAATTTAGGTTTTGTTTGAAGAAGTACTGCTATAATGGTGATGACTGTGACTATGATGACTCCTTCGGTGGCCACGGCTGGTGTATCTGATGTCAAAACGTCGGGCAGAATATAATTGATATACTTCTTCTTCTTCTTCTTCATGTCGAATCAATGGCGGTTTTAGATGAGAGACGACCAGTATTCTGCTACAGCTATAGCGTTGTTTGTGGCCTTATACAGCTCAGCCAAAGAGCATTTAATTGGACAGGAAGGGCAAGAAAGCAAGTGTGGCATGTCCTGCCTTGTCGCTCCACAGTCGCACCGGACAGAGTCCTCAGCTATACTATACTTGATATATTTATTTCAAATTAATTTTGGAGTAATAACCCGATGCCGTCCGTGTGGTGACCGATTAACAATACGGATTGTCACCACCCCATATAATTCCATGGGTATCGTAAGAGCCGACAGAGGGAGCATATTTTGCAGAGCATATATACAACACTGTAAGAGAACGAAAACTTGATACAAACCCTATACCAACCCGTTTGGCCAGCGTGGTATAGTAGGCCAATTCCTCCTTTCAAAGTCCGTTCTAGTCAAGTAGTGGACTGTTAAAGGCTGATGATGGTGAACCCGATGCTTGAGTCTGTCATCCCGTGACCTTGGATGGTGAAACCCATATCGAAAGCAATGCGGCAATCATATTTTAACTCTATTTTAAAATAATTGTGCGATTGAGAAACTCGTTACAAATGAAATTGAAATTTGAATGTGTTTGAAAACACACACTACTGACCCGACTTAGGTATTAAATGGGGAGCTTGGGTCGGTGACGTCCCTTGAGCATTGGAGCTGAATTTCAGAATCACTTTTGATCCGTTCTATACCAAAATAGAAGCAGAGAGAAGTGATACCGAAAGAACCTTATCAGTATGGACTCCTCCTCGAGTCGTGTTCCTCATTACTGAGGGTCGTGAAGTTCCCGCTAGATTAGCTTCTTATGGATGGTATCTCGCCATCTGTGACGGTTCTTAGCGTCATGAAGTGCGACGTGCAATTGCCCATCTTTTTGGGCTGCGGCCTCTTGGTCGTTTGCCCTCAACCATGCCAGTTACGATGAGCTGTTCAAGGTTGTGGCGATTTTTCCTGGCAATGTGGCCAAAGAACTCCAGTACTCTGCGCATGCAGGTAGTAGACAGTCTGATCTTGATGTTCAGTTCACTCAAGATGGAGAGGTTTGTACGGAAAGCAGTCCAGGGAATTCGGAGCATTTTCCTCCAGCACCACATCTCGAAGGCATCAATGCGGTCGGAGATTACTTTTTTTCGAGGCTATATTATGGGACGGTAATACAGCTGTGGGTTTTAAATGGACAAAAAAACATCCTGAGGGTAAATTTCACTGAGGGGAAATGTACCCTCAGCCATGTGGCTGAAAACTTTATGGAGAACTCGCAGTTCCCCATAATGTTCTCGAAAGAGGTGTAAAGTCTGCATTTCACCAACGTGGTGGACCTAGCCTTTATCATAATGAGAAGAGGTCTGTGCCCAGCAATGGGCCAGATTATAACAATGCCGATTATGATAACTTTTCTATTTCTACCACATAGTTCCATCACCATGAAGTTCCAAAATAAGCAGAGTTTGTACTATGGGTTATAATTATATAGGTACTTGATGACAGCCCAGTGGTGTACGGAACGGACTGCCGAGACAATGGTCTCGGGTTCGATCCCCAGTTACCCCGGGCACACACCTTTGAGTTTTCGAAGCTATGTGTGTATTAAAAATGTTAATTATCGCTCGCTTAACAATGTGCCCAGTAGATGGAAATAGGCTCGCCTCCTATTACATTGGGACCGAAACATAACTGGCGAAGTGTGGGTTTGTTATACACCTATGCCTACCCCTTCGGAGATACAAGGCGTGAAGTTACGTTATGTTAGTTAGTTAGTTGGACAGGTGTTTTCCGCACCTAGCCACTTGTTATGTTATGTTATGTGTTATACAGATAATACGTGTCTACATATATGAAAATATAACACTTATTCATAAGCAGTAAAACCAACAGTACTTCTTCAGTGGCATGAATGTTTTACAAGAAAACTCAAAGGTCATTTCTCTATCACATTACTAAAACATCAGGACACTAGAGTTGTGGGCTCCGGTTAATAGATGGCGTTTGATCCGGTTGCACCGCACTAACGTTATCCGACATGAATTATTGAGCATTCTATGACTTTGTAATGTTCTAGTATTAAATCAGTACGGTGTTATTTTTAGATATCTACTGTTTTCTAAATTAAATCAACTAAATTTATTATGTCATATATGAGCAGTGATAGCCGAGTGGAGAGACCGACGGACTGCTACGCAGAGGGTCTTGGGTACGAATCCACGGTACGCACTAATGAGTTTTCGAAGTTAAGTACGTATTCAATTGTTAATTATCGCTTGCTTATCAGTGAAGGAAAACATCGTGAGGAAACCTGCATGTCTGAGAGTTCTCCATAATGTTCTCGAAAGACATGTGAAGTCTGCCAAACCGCACTTGGCCAGCGTGGTGGACTATTGCCTTACCTTTCTCACAGAGCCCAGCAGAGGGACATATATACAGAGCTGATGATGAAGATAATATATGTGTATAATTGCATATATATATGCCTTATTTTACCCTTGTGCTATGAAAAGTTATTTAATATTATTTTTTTATTTATAGTCTCACGCCTGTATCCCTGAAGGGGTAGGCAGAGGTGTAAATATTACACCCACATTCCCCATGAATTTTTAGGTCCCACGTAATAGGGGGCGAGCCTATTGCCGTACCGGGCACATTACCAGACTCCGTACTGCTACTGAGAATTTCCTAACGGAAAAAACCCAATAACACTTTGCCCGGCCCAGGAATCGAACCCAAGACCTCCCAATCCCACGCGCACATTTATGCCGCGAGACCAACGAGGCAGTCTAAATAATAATAAAACTAGTAATAATAAATAATAATAATAATCTTTATTTGTCAAAAAAATTACAGAAAATAACGTTTTAATGAGACAATATTACTTTGCACCTATGTACGAGTATGTTCATAAAGTGTTTAGGCCAGTTCGCGTCGTTCGAAAACGCGTGTCCTCGAAAACTCTCAAGAGGTTAATGCACAACTAGCTGAGACCGCGGTTACATTCGCCTTATTTACCGCTACTGCTCTGCTTCCATGACTCATAGCGTGATGTTATATAGGTTTCCCCGATAAATTGGCTAACCAACATAAAAATAACAAATCGAACCAGTTATTCCTGAAATTAGTACGTTACGCAAAGAAATAAAGCATGTATGAGAAACTTGATGGCAGTGAATGAAACAAGAGAGATATACCAGGATCGTTGAAAATGACGTTCCGTGTTCTCTGCCTACTCCTTCGGGAAACAGGCATGAGTCTATGTATGTATGTCAAGAAACTCTTCAGTTTTATAATATTACTACAGGTAGTTTGTTTCTGCTTAATATATGCCGATTAAAGAACAATGCAATTAATATTAATAGAAGTCTTTCCGAACTCTGGTAAATGATAATATTGCCTGATAAGCTATATTTTGCTGGATATAATGTATAATAATTATGCGTAGTAGAGTGCGACTTGTTTTTACTACAATAATTTGTTCAATATTAAGCATAATATTAACTATAGGTATATTGTTAAGATTGTAATCTTAATATATAAAATCCTTGCGTTACTGACTGACTGACAGACACGCTACAGCCGAAACTATTGGGCGCAGGAAGCTGAAATTTGGCATGTATGTTCCTTGGGGACCGTAGGGGTGCACTAAGAAGGGATTTCTCGAAATTCCCACGGGATCAGCCAAAACGGGTAAATTTAAAAAAAATGCAGACGTAGCTGCTGGCGTCCTCTAGTAAAGAATATAAATCCCTACTTTGTTCGCTTCAGAATGATTATGACTGTTTTTAAATTCAATAATCGCTATCCGATTGCTAATATTTGCTACATTTTTTTCAATAATTGCTACATATGATACATTCAGAGTAATATGATTATTTTTTGACAAGCCTTTCTGTCGTCAAAATTGATGATGGCCCTTTGTTCAATATGAAGCATGCAGAATTTTCAAAGTATTTTGAATCGAAAATTGCTAGCTAATTGCCACTAAGGTTAAAATGTTGTTAGACTACAAAGTGGACTGCCTCCGTGGTCCAGTGGATAGCGTATGCGACTGCTGATCGGAGGCCCCGGGTTCGATTCCCGGGTCGGGCAAAAGTGTTACTACTGGGTTTTTCCAAATTCTCAGTAGCAGCACGGAGTCTGGTGATGTGCCCCGTATATATAATATACCTAATAGGCTCGCCCCGTATTACGCGGGACCTAAATATTCATGGCAAAATGAGGGTGTAATATTACGCCTCTGCCTACCCCTTCGGGGATAGGTACAGGCGTGAGTGTATATAAAATAAAGGATTTTCAAAATATTTTGAATAAAAAATTGTTAGCTAATTGCCACTAAGGTTCAAACTTTGTTAGACTACAAAGCGGATCCCTAGGTCTAAGGATCCCATGGGTGTAACTGGTATAACACCAGAAGGATAAAGTTTTATAATATCGATTCATGAGCCTCCTAGTGTTATCCCAGTTGGTTGGCGTAATGGCTTAAGCGGTCGCCTCGCCGCTTGGTACTACACCGCGTGTCGTGGGTTCGATTCCCACACTAGACAACACTTTGTGTGATCCACAAATAGTTGTCTCGAGTCTGGGTGTTATTTGTGTCCTTTGATTGAATGTTAGTAAAGCCCCCCACTACACAGGAATTTCTTCCTAGTGCGGGAGTTATCTTTTTTAAGAAGACTGTCAAAGATCTTCATGACTACATGTTAATAAACAATCAATACGCACATAACTCTGAAAAGTCAGTGGTGCGCGCCGTGGATTCGAACCCGATACCCTCTATATGGGCAGTCTGTTGGTCTCTCCACTAGGCTATCACTACCTCATTTATAATATTGATTATTGTTGGTTTTATAATAATTAAATTAATTATTCACGTAGAGTGTGTCATGCACATTTTCCATTGTAATATATTACTAAATAAATTCGCAAAAGCTTCGAAAACACTACTGTGACTATCAGCCTACAAAAACACAGAGAGTGACGTAGCACTTCTAGTTAATTAGCGCGCTCCAACAAGATTAATTTGGGCGAAGGAAAACGACTGGAAAAAAGGAAAATAAGCGACGCAGACTTTGTAACTCTGTTTGTTTTGTAAGATAAATATTATGTAGAAAATATTACATGGAATTTTTCGTTTGTTTAGGCTTGTAAAACGTGAAAAAACTCGATGTCTCTAAATCTTGTAGCGTTTAGTTTATATTTGATCCTAAGTTTAAGACGAGGACGGTCCAACTCGGTTGGGTGGCATTCGGGAGCAAGTATGATGGATGCTGATGGATGGCATGTGAGAGACGGGGCCTGCCTCGGCGGGTCAGCTCAGGCGGGGTCGCGGCAGTAATGCTAACGTAGTTCCCGTTACCCCGCCATTCAATGGGATCGGATAGAGGAACACCATGTTGGTTTTAGTGGGTAGTCCCGGCGCTTCTCGTCGGGAATTGCCACACTCTCCCTAGCCTGAGCCCCTTTAGGGGCCCAGTTTTTATCATGAGTCAAAAAAAAAAAAATGGGTGGCGTTCGGGAAGTTACAGCATGTCTTCACGTCCGATATCCCGCAGTATCTCAAGACGAAAGTCTTTGGCCAATGTATGTTGCCAGTGATGATTTACGGCGCTGAGACGCGGATGCTAACTATGGTCCTTATCAAGAAGCTTAAGGTCACTCAGAGGGCGATGGAGAGAGCTATGCTCGGAGTTTCCCTGCGAGATCAAATCAGAAACTAGGAGATCCGTAGGCGAACCAAAGTCACCGACATAGCTCTCCGCATAGCCAGGCTGAAGTGGCAATGGGTAGGGCACATAGCTCGAAGAACAAATGGCCGTTGGGCTGGCCGGCTCAAAATCGGTCTGTGTGGAGAACCTTGGTAGAGGCCTATGTCCAGCTGTGGACGTCTCTAGGCTGACATGATATTAGGACGAAGTTCGCCTTAAACTTAGCATCGGAGGCGAGGCGGGCCAATTCAGGCGGAGTCACAGATGTTTTATGCTTATGTGACCATGCCATTTACAATGGGTTGGAATAAATATACCGTGTTTGTTTCAGTGAGTAGGCCCAATCGCTTCTGAGGAGCCTTAGGCACACCTTCCTCTACCAGCCCCAATTTAGAGCACTGCAGACGCAATTGTGTCTCCAACGCCGCACCAAAATGTATTTTCCAAGTGCGCTATTACATTAGCTGGTCGGCGCCTGATGGCTATTAAACGACAGCAGCTCACCATCGCGACTAATCACAGCCAGGAAGTCAGCCGCACAAACTCAATTGCACGTGGCTAAGGCGACATTAGAAGCTTGCCCAGGGTTACGACGAACACGCGCTGCTGACGAATCACGAAGGCTGTGCAGTGCACCTCACACAGACCTTGGAAACGGCGCCATACGTTCTCATACCTAGACCATTGTGACATCAATCCCGCACGTCTGGCAGACGAGATCGATCGCAATGCACGGAATTATGCTTCTCACAACGTGTGAATTTATTTCTAGTTGACAACGGCTACCCGCTTATCATTACGTGGCGTTTTTCAAGCATAAATTACAAAACATAAACTCAAAACAGCAAAGTTCCAATACTTATAAAAATAAAACCACTACACCTTAAATGAACATTACACCCAAAGCTCCCAGACACATATAACCAGCATCACATATTCATTTAAGGTCACAATTTGCCGCATATTCGTCTCAAGGCGTCCCGTCAACAAACATACTATGTAGTATGTACAAACATACAGGCTATATAAATATTATATGTGAGGTGAGGTAGACGCGACACGGCGCTTACACTTAACTATTGGTAGAGGTTTTAGTTATAGGATGAAGCGGCAGAATATTTTGCCTAAAGCAAGCAGAAAAAAATGATGAAGAAAAAAATTGTGAGAAAACCGGCATATCGGACCGTTCTCCATACGCACTGAGGTCTTACTTTTGTCACGGTGAGCCTACTCTAACCGATGCCAAACATTAGGAAAGTACTGAATGGCGAAAACAGTATGACGTATGCAAAACATCTTATATCGGGCAACATACGGGTCTCGTTCATCAGGTCGCCTGAGGTACCACTGGAAAGATGAATTTGACAATGATCTAAACGAAAAGGAGGTGTCTAACTCGTCAAATTTGACACAAAACAGGAAAGAATAATGTAACTTAATGTCAAACGCCAAGTTTCACTTCAGGTCGATGAGCCTCGAAGTAACGTGTTCAGGATAAAGCCATGGATTTTTTTCATATTATTTATATGTGAAACAGAAATCTACACCAGAAAATGAACAAAATGAAATTCATCATGAGTACCGCTACCACCTTTAACATAGACCCACCTCTCGAGGCCACAGAAATAAAACCTCCGAATTTATTTTAGACCCTTCCTGTGATTGACAACCAGCCGCACGATGATTCCATTCCACTGTGATTTATAATATCTACGGCAGCAGGAATTCTTTGTGTTTTTATACGAAAAACATATATTTTCTTTGCCTAAGAGTATATTTGTGATTTGGATTGATTTCTACGAGAAGAAGGATTTGTCGGAGTTTCGCGATTGCGACAAATTGAATTATATTGATAGTTGCTCGGGAAGGATGAGAATTGTTTATTCAATTTGATAAAATATGATATGCGGTTTAAAATTGACTTAATTTGATGGTTGTAAATATAAGTGATATATTAAAAAGAGCGGATAAAGAAAATGAATACGTTTCCTTATTTATTTGACAGTTATGGCGACTTTTCTTTTCTGGTTTTCCATCCATTTTTTTGTATTCTTTCTGCAGATATGGTATATTCATTGTATGATAGTAGTTTAAATAGCTGCCCCACCACCTAACACTGCGTCGAGTGAGCTAAACTCCTCCAATTATTTCACACGGGACAACATCTTGTGCGACACTTAGATTTGTAAAATAGTTGAATGTTTATAAATTCACAGGATTTATTCAATGCTATAAAATAGAAAAACATTACAAAATATATTTTATTTTAGTAAGAAAAAGGCTTAAGGAGTAATATCAATTAAAAATTCGATGTCTATGTTGCTTTTGGTATCCTATGGACTGGTTCTGGTTAGTCTTCGTTTTTTTTTTTGTTTGACGCAAAAAATATATCCTACCCCATTTAGCGCTTTATAAATCACCCATGCACTACAATATAACAATATAATTATGTTTATATGGAACACAGTCGTGATTTAATGTGGGTACTGACGCATTTCTTGGTTCGGTTGATTTATGGCGTGATGCGACTCGACAGCTGATGTAGTATGTAACGGGTTATAATGTAGCGTTATGTAAGGCCTTATTTTGTATGTATACAATATTTACATTAGTTAAACATGTAAAACATAAGTTTGTAAATATAATATTTTCTCTACTACTAGTCTCTGCCTGGGGATGACTTACATGGGACACAGGTTGGACGTTTAGATTTGGTTAGAATATTTTACTACTTTGCTTAGAATAACTGCCTCCGTGGTCCAGTGGATAGCGTATGCGACTGCTGATCGGAAGTCCCGGGTCGGGCAAAAGTGTTACTGGGTTTTTCCGAATACTCAGTAGCAGCCAGGAGTCTGGTGATGTGCCCGGTAACGGCAATAGGCTCGCCCCCTATTACGTGGGACCTAAAAAAATCATAACGAAATGTGGGTGTAATATTTACACCTCTGCCTACCCCTTCGGGGATACAGCCGTGACACTATAAATAAATAAATAAGTAATTCGAACTATTTTTCAAGGTGATAATGTCCATTTGACACAAAATCGGCTAAGACCTCAGCAGGCGTGGTTACTTCTATTATCCATATGAATGTTAGACTTCGTCCACGGCTCCCCCTGCGTGAGTTATAAGCTTAGGGTCAGTACATATCTGACGGCAAATGCGTCGCGTATTATCGGTCGCGTAACGCCAAAACAGGCAAGTATATAAAAAATATTCAACCTTTCACACCTAACCGATGATGCGTTAGTGCGTGGAGCGTACAGCATCTGTTCTGACCCTTAGGGTCGGTACATATCTGACGGAAAATGCGTCAAACTTATCTGCATCGGTCGCGTCTATTCCGTCAAATTAAACCTGCCACATGCGTGGCGCGCGCGGCGTAGACCGACAATGCGTTGACTGAAACGGAACAGACGCTGTACGCCCGACGCACTAACGCATCATCAGTTAAGTGTGAAAGGTTTAATGTTTTATTATATGCGACGCATTTTCCATCAGATATGTGCCGAACCTTAAACGTTTCTCAAAATCACATTATCTGTTGGTGAAAACCCATAATATTATACACGTAAGCAGCGATAGCCGAGTAGAGAGACTGACAGATTGCTATGCAGAGGGTGTCGGGTTCGCATCCACAGCACACACCAATGTCTTTTCGAAGTTAAGTGCGTATTGAATTGTTAATTATCGCATACTTATCGGTGAAGGAAAACATTGTGAGGTAACCTGCATGTCTCAGAGTTCTCTATAATGTTCTTGAAACACATGAAGTCTGCCAACCCGCACTTGGCCAGCGAGGTGGACTATGGCCTTACCCTTCATATAATGAGAAGAGGCCCGTGACCAGCAGTGGGACAGCATATAGGGCTGATGATGATGATGGAAAACCATATAAAAATCTGTTAGCGACGGCTGCAACGCACTATCCACAAATAATTATAACAACTGTGTAACCCCGGTTGCAATTAATTGATTTCATAGAATTGTGCATGTACCTATTTCGTCCTTATATATGTATTCATTCCTATTTATCAAAAATAATGTATTTGGGATCCCTCATATAAATATCTGATGAAAAATTTGCTCTACTATCTGTGAAACATTTTGAAAAGTGTGGATGTGGAAGAACGACATTTAGATTTATTTTCAGGATCACAAGATATTATTACGTTTTCTGTACCAATTTCCCGTTTTATTTTAAACGTACCCCGGCTGTGGCAGCTAAATTGGAATATTTGATAGACTACACACATTTTCACATTATTGCCTTTTAAATTATTCCGTAGGCCCTCTACCGGCAACAGCTATGAACCAATTCAAACGCCTTAAATATTGTACAACCATTCACCGTAGCACACGCTACGAGAACTCGTAGACTCGTAGCGAATCGTCTGAAAATGTAAAATATAGTTCAGAGCCATCTGTAAGATAATTCTTGAACAAGATAGCGTGGCATTCGTATTTTAGCTTTACCACGTGGAACTAGATGGCGTGTTGTTAAATTTGTAGATTATTTTATTGTATTTTAGGAGCATTTTATACTAAGCTTACCCCAATGTCTTGGTGCTTATCAGTGGTGTCTTCAAATTGAGGAACCCGTTTAATCTGCTGGTAGCCTTCTCTCTCCCTCCGTCGGATGACTGATCAGCCCTGAAAGAAAATGGATAAACATTAATATTATAATTGGCTCTCTGATACTCAATGCGTGTTTTTTGGTGGAAGTCTGTAGCATTTTAATTATATTATTATTTGAATAAAAAATTAAGTGGTCATTCGATGAAACGTAAAATACTGCCCTCTATGTTTGTCTCTGTCAGTGAATTGCAAGAGCATTACAGTATGAAATGCTAGTTTTATAAGAGTTCTAGTAGATGGCGCTTTGCGAAGCTACAACTTGTTGTCCTGGAATATATTTTTTTATAAATTGTTCATGTATATTTACTACAGGTATATTATGAAAGTCAAGGCCGGTAATCAGTATGTATGAAATACTACAAAAAATAAAAATCATTGCCTTTATTTAACAGATAACTACACTAAAATCTCCCTAATGCGCTAAATAAATCTTATTATTTAGAAATGTTCTGGACAACAACCGCTACAGTAAAGATCACCACAGTATTTTGGATCTCGGCATTATATTCCTGAATTTTTTCAGACCACGTAGTATTTACTGATGAACAACATAATAATAGAATTCAAGCAATACACGTATATTCAAAAACTTAAATACTGTTTTATGAAAATATCACCATCATCAGCCTTAAACAGAGGAGAAGAGGATTTGGCCTACTACCACGCTGGCCAAACGGGTAGGGCTTGTATCAAGTTTTCCTTCTCTTACAGTGCTGTTCTCTGCATAACATGCTCTCTCTGTCGGCTCTTACGACACATGGGATGATATGGGGTGGTGACATTCCGTATTCTTAATCTATCACCACACGGACTAATCGCATTTCGCAAAATGTCGCATTTCATTTTAAGATGTATTTCCATAATCATAATTATGTAGGTCGCATATCCACTTTAGATGTACCTACTAGGTAAATGAAAAGTGTCCAAATAGAAATCTAGCCATAGAAAGAAACCTTTATTACTATGTAGTTGAGAAGTGGGCAGGATATTTTATTTCATTTACAGCCTCTATCAGTCCACTGCTGGGCTTAAGCATGGCGACACATCTGCGTCATCTACCACGCCAAACGTTCAGCTGAATACGCTTGTAGTATTTTCAAATCCCATATGAGACACTAGCCGAAATTACGTCACGTTCAGCGCGGTACCCAACTTTCCGTCAAGAGCATCAGATTGCGCAAAACTTTTCACGATCAAATGTTAGTCTCTGCCGTCACATAATGCTGACTGTTCGCCGCGTTTGGTGTGTCGTACTAACCGATAGTTCAGTCGCTAAATCTTCGGCACCGAACTTCCAGCAGGTGTGTCTCTACGGTAAGCCTCTCTTACTTTGCTTTACAGTAGCACTTCGAGTCAATAGGAGTATTTGGCTTTTATGGACTATGCTACGCTGGCCAGACGGTTGGAGGTTCATGACTTGATGTCCAATTTTCCGTCTCTTCGCAAATATATTTTATTCGTGTAGTTTTAATAGGCTCTTAATATTTATTTATTTGTATTTATTTATTTTTATTTATAGTCTCACGCCTGTATCCCCGAAGGGGTAGGCAGAGGTGTAATATTACACCCACATTTCGCCATGATTTTTTAGGTACCACGTAATACGCGCGCCTATTGCCGTTACCGGGAAAATCACCATACTCCGGGCTGCTACTGAGTATTCGGTAAAACCCAGTAACACTTTTGCCCGACCAACCCGATCCGATGGGGATCCAACCCGAGACCTTCCAAACCCACGTGCACAATTATGCCGCGAGACCAACGAAGCAGTCAAGCAAGCCTCTTAATACAACTATTTTAATTCTTAAAGAAATAGAGTTGTGACTTTTTGTATTTTTAAGCCTTCACTACAATAAAGTAATGTCCGATAATGATGTTTTTCCTACACACCACTCAACTACCTACATACCACATCTTTAGTGGAGCTTAAATCCCAGTATAAAACGTATGTCGGTAGTGGAGAAAACACATTTAATTTTCGTTAATTATAAGAATTTATGCAGCACGGCGTTGTATGCAAATTTTGAGTACATAATGTTGAAAATTAACGTACCATTTTTTATGAAGCTTGGTACTCTTAAGCCATAATTATGCGGTACCGTAGTTTTACGTATAAATTGTGATAAAATGTTTATTATATTTATCATTCGATATATCCGTAAACTAGATACTTGCAACTTGCAAAATATGAAACAATATGAAAAGACAGGAAAAAAACAATGACTGAGTTTTTTTTAGCTTTTCTTCTCAAGTGTTCACTTTACTAGGAAAAGCCAGCTTCATCGTGTATTAGTGCTATAAGCAACCAACATAAAATAATCTATACACATAAATAAAATTTAAGTGTCTGTTTGTGATATTAAAATAACCACTTTTTACTAAATGTATATGGATGTATACACGGAACATATAGCGAAATGACAATTTTTTAATTTTTGTCTGTCTGTCTGTGTGTTCTCGCTAATCTCTGGAACGGCTGGACCGATTTAGACGGGACTTTCACTGGCAGATATCTGATGTCTCAAGGAGTAACTTAGGCTATAAATTAACGGGTACGCGAAATAGCTCCCTCAGGACGCGGGTGAAACCGCGGGAAACAGCTAGTGGGTCATAAAGGAAAGGTAAACCTCCCCGTCCCAATAAAACAATAGAAATTTATAATTTAGCAATGTGCATCACACAGCACATAGAAATTATTGAAAACTTTTTGGGCAACCTGGCAAGGTCCAGCATTCTGAACAAGTATTTTCAGAAAATGGGGCCCAACAAGATTTTTAGAATTAAACTGAAAATTAAAAATGTAACATAATTTTCTCAATACTTCCTCTTGCTGAATTAAGTTTTAATGTTAGACTGCTACTTTAGCGTGCAATAAAGTGTTATTCTATTTAACCTAATCTAATTTGGCTTGACTAGCTGACTCGCAAACCGAATGCAAAAATAAACATAACATAACTTCACGCCTTTTACCCTTTTACCTTTTATTTTTTATCAATTAAAATCTAGCTCGAACCTACGACCTCTAAAGCTTAGTTACCGTAGCGTTCAACTATACTTTACTGTACCTAGTGAAAATAAAGAACTATGAAAGTGCTGATTACCAAATCACTTAACTTTCTTGCAAAACTTTTTCAGCCAAAACTGCTATTTATTTCTTTTGTCTGATAAGTGCTAACGATTGCTCTGCAAATTACGTTGTCAGCGCTCCGGGTGGATTACAACTTAAATCTTTCAGATTTAAGTGGAAAGCCATGTAAATGTATTTACTGCAGCGATGTGGTACCTAACTGTTATAAAATAGATAGAACTTTTGATATAGATTCGTTTTGGAATCTTCGTTATGTTTTTGTAGACAAAAACATAACGAAGATTCCAAAACGAATCAGTAGCAGCACGGAGTCTAGGGATGTGCCCGGTAGCGGCAATAGTCTCACCCCCTATTACGTGGGACCTAAAAATTCATGGCGAAATGTGGGTGTAATATTCGGGGATAAAGGCGTGAGTCTATAAAACAGACATAAAATAATAATAAAATCTATTGCAAGTTTTCGACAAAAGTTACACGTTCTGTATTCCTACATCTTCAGTATTTTTTCTATTAGATATCGTTCTCAGTTCACGCCAGTTGCTTCACGTTTGAGTGGGATTCCTTGTCGAATGTATACGTGATATTGGTCTTACGATAACATGGGTATTTAGTTCGGAGAAGTAGTTATACTATCAAGGCAGCCATAGCCGTGTGGCTATACCAACAGACTGCCATGCAGAGGGTATCGGGTTCGAATCCACAATCTTTGATAGTCGTTATAGGGCGTCAGTATCTTCTAAATAAACTGACACTAGTCTAAACCATGGAATATCGCTATCCCTTCGGGTTGCGGAGGTCAGACAGGCAGTCGCTCCGTGGAAAAGCTAATATTCAGCCAAATCCGGTTAGACTAGAAAGCGGAGCCCAGATTGAAACTGGGATAACGCTAAGAGAAATAAGAAGTAGTTATACTATAAAAATATACGTTTATACTTATGTATGTAGTCTATCGACTGCACGGTTGGCATAGTGGTTTAAGCGGCCGCCTCGCCGCTTGACACTGCGCCGAGTGTCGTGGGTTCGATTCCCACAAAAGACAACACTTTGTGCGATTGATAAATTGTTGTTTCGAGTCTGGGTGTTCATTGCGTCCGTTGGTAAAGTCCCCCGCGATACAGGATTCAATTCTAGTGCGGGAGTTGTCTTCTTAGAAAATATAAAATAAAATAAAGCCAAAATACGCCAGTGGGTTATACCAGCCTTGGTCAAGGTATAACTGATAAACATTCGAACTACACCTACCTATTACGAGCGGCAGGCTAAGTGACGTATGAGCTCTACTATATTTTAGTAAACATTATAAACAAATATTGCTACTCCATTGTATCTATCTTTCATCTACCAGCGATCGCGTTTTCGCTTCGGTTCTTTCGAATATAAGTGAGATTCCGTGTCGAATGTGTACGTGCGGGGACTATTCTAATATATTGAGTTACTGATAGTATTTAGACATAGTTTCAAACGGAATGCTATGCTATTTATTTCTCTATTATACAGTATAATAGAGAAATAAATAGCATAGCATTCCGTAGTCTTTGCCTACCCCTCCGGGAAACAGGCGTGAGTCTACTTATGTATGTATGTAAATAATAGTAATATTATGGATTTGGGAATCAAGACAGTTATTTACAAATATGCAGTCCGTATTTCTTTTTTGGGCTTATCCCATCACCTGATAAGCTAGGTTTAGTAGCCGTGCTCATAGAAGACACCGAGCTTTGACACTCTTGAAGTCCCGAAGAATGATAAACTATCAGGGTAATAGCGATGAATTTAATTATCAGAGTAGTACGAGGCGTTTAGGCGTCGTAGTATTCCTCCGCATCACTGTCATCGAGTAGTTAAAATTTATTAATCCAATTCCCTCCTACAAAAAGAAAATTGATGGAAGAGTGAAGTGAGACTTGTTCTTCAGTAATATGCCTGGCAGAAACGCCTTAGCACACACGGAAATTAATTCTACTTTCTAATATGCAACGCCATAAGTGAATTAAAAAAAAACTATATAGAGTGTGTTATTGCCAAAGTCTAGACTCCCATAAAATGTGATTATCGTTATAGTGGACTTTTAAAAAGTAAAATATTAGTGTAAGAAAGGGATGATAATCATGCCATGATAGGTCATGTACCTAATTCATGCCAAATAGAAGGTTTGCTTTCACAGCTACGAAACTTATAATAATACATCTATGTAGTTTTCACTTTTGTAGATTAATTACTCCAAGACACTACATGCAATAATTTGTCGTGTTTATGACATCGATTTATCCTTGGTGGAAATTAAACTCACGACTTCCAAGATAAGCAGTGGGGGTCACTAACCTATAGACTAACAATCCAGTCAACTTCAGCCAGTTTTACTTAGTTTACACAAAAAAATATCCGGAAATACTAGTATGTGTAGAAATCGCGAAGGTTCGAAAGTATTCACACAATGTTCGAGCAAGAACAGATACCAGGAACAACTATTTGTGAATCGTATAAAGTTTTATGCCGCATTGGAAATTAAACCACAAGCACGCTTTGCATTGAAACAGTAAAGAAACTACCTTAAAATTGCGCTACGTGTTAAATACCTATTTTATTCAATGAAACTATATATGTATACAACACATTGATCTTTTTTATTTTTATCAAACCTTTGATTATGTATTTAAATAGATTGATTTATTATAAAATAAAGTTTCCTTTTCATCCTGCCTGACTGTATGAATGCAGTAAACTCAAAAACTACTGAACAGACTTTTGTACCGTCACCAATAGATAATGTATATCAGAGAATGGGCTATTTTATATTCTTGGATTTTTTTTAGGATTTCCAATTAAAAGTGCCTAATAACTTAAAATACAAATATATGACAAAGACAAAGACATTTATTGCATAGCTGTGTAGTAATGAACATGGATGTTAAATATGTATCATGTATCAACAGTTTACCCGTTACGGGCATTGCAATTGTACAATATTAGATTTTAATAATGCTTACAACTAAAGAATTCATGCATGTTATAAAATTCCTTTTGCAATAACCACTTTTTTAATCTTTTTTGAACAAATTGCCATTTAGCTTTTTTAGTGCCAGAGGTAAATGGTTATATACTCTTATAGCAGTTACATATGTGCTGTTGTAGTAAATTGTTTTATGGATTAATGGCATGCTTAAGTTATATTTGTATTGCGTTCTTACATTAGGTTTTAGATTATATTTAATATCAAAATATTCAGAATTACATTTAACAAAGAGACTTAGTTCCAATATATACACAGAAGTTAGCGACAAGAAACCTTTTTCTTTAAAGACAACTCTTATTGACTTTATAGCTTAACATCGCTCCGTTCAGCTAGTAAGAAATAATAAAGCTGCAGTCGTCATCATTACTATCCTAACACAGATATAGTAATAACCTTATTTTTAAAAGGATATTTTCTTACGTGAATGTTCTGATTACGTAATATACCTAATCATTTTAATTTATTTTTAACCGACTTCAAAAAAAGGAGGAGGTTTACAATTCCTCGGAATCTTTTTTTTTTATGTATGTTCCCCGATTTCTCTAAGACGCCTGGACCGATTTCGAATATTCTTATTTTGCTTGAAAGAGTATACCTCCTAGTTGGTCCCATGATCATCAGGTCAGGATCTGATCATGGAATCCTGAGAAATCGAAGGAACTCTTCAAATTTTATAAGCACACTTGAAGCGATTTGACCGTAACAACCCAATGCCGTCGAGTTTGGGCAAGTTCGAGTTGTCTTTTACATGGACTTTGATGCTAGATGATTTCCATGGTCTGATGATAGAGTTGGAAGGTAACCAAGAGATCTTTGGGATACAATAACCCAATCTCATCGAGGTTAAGGTCGTTTGATTCGTCTTTACATGGACTTTGGTACTGGATGTTCTGCAGGGTCTGATGATGGAGCAGGAAGGTTGCCATGGGATGTTTGTATTTCAAAGATGCAATCCCATTGAGCTTGGGCTCGTTTGATTCGTCTTTACATGGACTTTAGTGCTAAATGTTCACCAAACTCTGATGATGGAGCAGGAAGGTAGCCATGGGATATTTGTAATGCAGTTACGCAATCCCATCGAGTTTGGGCTCGTTTGTTTTGTCTTTGGTATTGGATGATTTTCGAGATCTGATGATGGAACTGAAACGAACGTGTTGAGGCTATTTAGTTGAAAACAAAAAATACTTGAAATTGCCAGAAACGTACAGGTCTACATTTCAGAATTGAGGCACGTAAGGAAGGGCTCCCCATCATGTACCACCTACACTATCTTATGTACCACCTATTACTATTTTTTATTAGTATACCACTAAAAAGCAAAAAATAAAAATTATTTTTAAATAAAAATAAACCAACTTCAAAAAACACTAAGGAACTAAAAAACAAAAAATAATTGGTTTTGGAGCAAACATTTTTGAATTCGGTGCCAAGCCCTTACGCAAAAAGTTACTAAATTACAAACTACCTATTCCATCAACAACGAAAGTTATATAAAAATGTGTACAGGTTTTATAGTCAGATCAGAAATACTTTGCTTGGCACCGACTCCAAAAACGTTTGCTCCAAAACCAATTATTTTTTGTTTTTTAGTTCCTTAGTGTTTTTTGAAGTTGGTTTATTTTTATTTAAAAATAATTTTTATTTCCTTTATTTTCTATACCTACATCTTTAATAAATGTAAAGAAAAACTGTTTCAATAATACCAGTCTCCACAACGCTCGAATAATGTCGAAATTCTATCACGTTACTGAATATGCTAATGTCTTTCACCCAGGATTAGGTTGCGTGTTAAACAAAAATGTGTGAGAGAGCCAGACAGCTGAGCTGTATGGCTTTAGAGTTTGCACGGTTTAAACTGACTCTTTTGATGGACGTTTTAAATTGTGGATTGTCACTTGACCTGTGTTTTAAAAAGACGATGATAGAATGTATTTTATTATGACAGAAAAAAAAATTAAGTCCTTACGGTAAGAGATGATCTCCGCATATGGACACGAAAAGCACCAGAGGAGTCACAAGTACGTTGCTACTCTTTGGGATGTGAGAAGGAAAAGAAAAATCTCACTCACCGAACAAAACGCAACAGTATATATTATACACTTGTGTCAGAGGGTAATATTTCTCCGCTTGCGTTGGCCTATTCATGCTATAATCAGCTAGGCTCTACTACCTTGTAAACTAGACATCGGTAATGGTGATTTTTGTCTCGCACAGCTTATCTACCATACATTTTTAATGAATAGGCACCTCATGCCTTTCATATTGAATAATACGACGTTAAAACGTTGGTTGGTTTGTAACAGCCTTTTATTAAGTTGTTCAATTTTAGTTGGCGTTTTGGTGTTGCCATTTATTGTATTTGTTTGTTATTGGATGCAGTTTGTAGGACAAAACATAATTATGTTTCAACGAAAAGATAAACTAAGAAGCATCCTTCAACGTTGAATAGTCTTGTTAGACGAACCATCTGTTTTCTTAACAGCGTTTAACGCAGTAATGTCTAACATTAGTTTTTGTATGCTTTGTTTCTAACTGCGTTAATCCAGTTTAAGTCTGGTTAAGACACGTGCCGTGTATCTTCAATAGCAGATAAAAATAATTTGCCATACAATTTGTGATAGAGAGTTAAAAAAACACGTTTCGTTATACATAAATGTATATATTTGGAATCGGTCTAAATAATTGACTAGTATATTTTAAAAATCAGCCCTCTTAAGTCAAGCCACAGTAGCTAAATGATGTATCAGGATGTACAATCACAAATCAAACCTATTTTTTTTTTGACTTGGACATTGTTTTAGGACTATAACGACATTGTTATTACCTTATTCAAAGTAGTTATACAGCTGTCTACAGCCACGTTATAAGGCACCAAGTTATAGATTCATACAACAGCTGTCCATGACAGTTTCACAATCAGCGAGAGAATTTATGAGATGTTCAAGTTTCTTACGGGAAACTTCTATAGGTCATGCGAAGCATGACCTAATTCATTCATTTCATTTGATTTTTATATTACTCGAGGTAGTTCTAATAGAAACTTTTTAGTAGCTCCTCACATTCTCAATTGCATTCTTGCTGCAAAGTAATGCCAATGCATGCCATACAAAGAAAAATTACATTATATTGTGAAGAAGCACAATCTTCAGTAGGAAATAATTAACTACAAGAGAACCAACACTGCCTATTTATAATTGTACAACACATTGTATAACAACACAAGTGTAATCTCATGTGGCCATCGAATAATCGACTGCTAACACCACTAGAAATTAATGTAATTGGTTTTATTACCGTTTTAATTAACTATAAATAAATAAATAATTAAAATAAAATGAATCGGCAAACTCATTCGACACAGGTTGTGATCCAAGACTATACGATCCACAGACTCCTTTTGCCAGTCTCGGTTAATTTGACAGAATATAAAGCTAAACTCCAAAGTCTACTGAAATAGAATTTAAAATGATCCCGAATGACATCGATTATCGATAATTAACTAGGAACAGAATGTCAGTGTTGCACGCTGTGGGTTTAAACCAGAGACATTGTGGGTGGTAGATTAATGTCTGGCCACAACGCTTGCACCCTATTACTTGGGACCTATATATTCATAACATAGCTAAAAGTGGGTGTACTATTACACATTTGACTACTCATTCGAAGGTTTAGGCTTGAGTCTTTAAAAAAAGAATACACATTTCCTTCCTCATGTTTCCTTCCTCTGTTGAAACTGGGTCCTTTAAGCGGGGTGTGAAAAAGCATCCTTCAAGGCCGTCAAAGTGAGGGCCGCCATGTCACATTGCTTAACCAGCAATTGGGGATGGTGGCCTTCACAATAGGACTTCACTGTCAGTTTACCATTAGGCAGCGTGAAGTCAATTTGACAGGTCTTTTAATAAAAAAATAAAAAAATCACATTTTGTCTCTATCATTTTATATTCTACACAAGATATTCACCTCATTTTATCAAATAACTATATAAAATCTGATAGAAAATAAAAGGCAAACCCACAAAGTCGTAAACGGAAGAATGTTCTTTTCTGCAGTTAAAACGTAACAGCCGTGTCGTGCAAACAAACCCGGGTTATTTGGTAGTTAAGGACCGTCAGTGCCAGATGTTGTTGAACGTCGGGGCCATATTAGCTTATAAGAGATGGTCTAAGCTTTAAGAGATAGCTTCGGAGATTTGATAGAAATTGTCCAGTCTTAAAGATTAAATGAAATGTCTTGGACTGCAAAAATAAATAGAAAAGTGATAGCTTAGTGGAGATACCAACAGCCGGCCATGCAGGGAATCGGATTCAATATCTCGGTACGCATCACTGACTTTACAAAGTTATACATACATACATAGACTCGCGCCTGTTTCCCGGAGGGGTAGAAAGAGACTACGGAACGCCATTTGCAACGATCCTGACATATCTCTCTTGCTTCATTCACTCCCATTTCTCATGCATGCTCTTCGGTTAAGGGTACTTCTAACCTGTCCTTTTTTTAGAATGTCTCCAATCTGGTCAGAGAAAGTCGAACGAAGTTATATGAGGATAAAGATAGTTAACACATGCCCCGTGCACCGGAGACCACGTTGTCACTAAGCCGTCGGCTCCGGCTGTCATGAATATCGTTGACAAACATTTTCAGAGGTTAATCCTTAAGTATCCTTAAATTTACTGACACTGGTCTGAGCCATGGAATAACGCTAACCGTTTTGGTTGGGTAGGTCAAGCAATAGTCTCTCTGTGAAAAAGCTAATATTCGGTCACATCTGGTTGGACTAGAAAAAGGACCCCAGGCTCCAAGGCGAATAGTATTGGATGCACCCAGAATAACGCTTCGAAGATTATGGCTTCGATTGCATTAATTATGTTTACATTTGACCAATACCATCTCCATGACTTTCTTTTATAGAAAGCCAATAAGAGGTGTATCAAACGGATATGAAGTAGGGTGAACCGACGTACGTTGGAGTAGGTAGGTTCTCAAATAAGGGTTACGTCTTGGCAAGCATAGTAATAGACACCCTCTAGCCAGATGGACCGAAGACTCGAGGGGGGTGGTTGGTAGCGGTTGTATAGCAAAAACGGAAGATAAATGGTAGAAAATACTCTGCGGACAGGTATTCTCACGATATTAATCTCTCTCTCCCTGATATTCTCGAAAGACTGAGAATTCTGCTTAGCCGTATTTGGCTAGCGTACTGGTTTGTGGCTTTATCCTTCTCATAGTGAGATGAGGGGCGTGCCTACCAGTGAGAAAGTTTGTATACAGGGCGTATGATAATTTGTATTTACGCGAAGTGGCTGTCAGCCATAGAGTATCCATAAGCAAGCTATGCTTATGGATACTCTAAGCTGGCAGCGGCTGGACACGAAAAGCCGAAAATCGGGCTTGAGTGCGTAGCTATAGTGGCGTGCCATTGGAGAGGCTTATATCCGGCAGTGGCCTATGACAGGCTGATGATGACGATGATGATGATAATCTGAAGCTCTTGCACTAAGGCGGTGATGTCAGGTTAAGCATTGTTTTGTTATCTTGTCTATACGTTAATATGTAAATGAAATAACTTTCTGAGTGGTTGTTTAGTTAAAAATAAATTTCGTTTATTTGCGTTTAGTTGCCATATACCTATCAACGGTTCCACCTAGTTTGGAAACAGATGGTCGTGTGTGAATTATCTTTATACATACATACATATGTATGTATGTATAAAGATAATTCACGTGTGTACGTCACACAGGCGTGAGCATATGCTCACGCCTTTTTCCCGTTGGTGTAGGCAGAGACAACAGAACGCCACTTGCTTCTATCCTTACAAACCTCACGTGCTTCCTCTACATACATTATTCTTTTCATACATGCTCGCCGGTTACGGGTGCTTAGGACTTTTCCGTTTTTCAAGACGTCGCCAATTTGGTCGACGGGAGTCTTACTAGGTCTGCCGCTTATGTTTTGTAACTAGATTATGCCCGCGGTTACACCCGCGTTATTTAAGGCTACTGCTCCGCTCCCGTGGCTCATAGCGTGATGTTATATAGCCTATAGCCTTCCTCAATAAATGACCTATCTAACAGTGAAAGATTTTTTTTCAAATCGGACCGGTAGTTCATGAGATAAACGCGTTCAACCAAAGAAACAAACAAACAAACTCTTCAGCTTTATATATTAGTATAAGATTATCTTTATGTTTGTCATTATTATGTCAAACTCGCTATCGCCACCGCTTATACTTTTACCTCCAGTTCAAGAATTACTAATAGCGACACGGTATTTGTCGGGACACACGCCGTTTATTACAGCGCGCTAATTTACACAAATTTAACGGTATTGGTACTTGACACCCACGGGCTGATTTAGCTGACAATACCCGGTTTTATGACGAACGTGAAGACGGAATTGGGATTTACGTATATGTGACCTATTTGTGTTTTTGAAATATATTGAAATGAAATCATTCGTAAGAGCCGACAAGGACTATAATTTTGGTATAGTAGGTAAATTCCTCCTTTCAAAAGAGATGTCTAGTCCAGCAGTGGACTGTTAGGGGCTGATGATGATGATGATGAAATCAGTCCTAGAAACCCTTCGAATGTTTAGCATGAAACAGATAACTTCATTTGTAGGCATGCAATTAAATACATAATATACCTCGCTCTACAGGTAGTAGAGCCTTGCTGATTTGAGCATGAATGGGCCGGCTCGATCGGGAAAGTACTACCACGTACTACCCTCTCACAGAAAATCGACGTAAAGTAACAGTACTTAAACTGTTGCGTTTCGATCGGTGAGTGAGAGTGCCGGAGGCCCTATTCCCTATTCCTTCTCCCTCATCGCATTCCCCATCTTATCCTTTTTCCCATCCCCAAGGGGTGGGCAACGCACTTGTGACTCCTATGGTGTTGCTTGTGTCCATGGGCGGCGGTAATTGTTTACCATCAGGCGATCCGTCTGCCCGTTTGCCGCCTACAACTATAAAAAGAAAAAATGTACCTGGTATGGTCTGCAGCCATTAAAGTAACGGCCCATGTTATGCCGTCTTCTAATAATTAAAAACAGATGTTTAGCTAACCTTATTTTTTATACAAGACTTTTCACTTTAATTTATCTACCTATAATATTGTGTTACGTACTGTACTTTTTAGGGTTCCGTAGTCCACAAGGAACCCTTATAGTTTCGTCATGTCCGTCCGTCTGGTCAAAGACGCCTGGTGCTAGAAAGCTGATATTTGACATGAATATAGACATAAAATACTGCAACAAAACTGTAGAATAAAATTTTGGAAAATATTTTTTTTAAGGGTATCTCCCCTACATATGTAGTGGGGTTGAATTCTTTTTTGGTTGAGTACCCCATCATGTGGTGTATCATTAGATAGGTTTTAAAAAAATATTATTAGTTTGCTGAAATCATTTTTCGATCAAGTGATTGGTTTGTCAAATATCAAGCTTTGAAGTGAAAAAAATTGTTAAATTGAAGTGTCCCCCCCCCCTCTGTCGGCTAAACTATTAATTTGGAAGAGGTGAAAAAAATCACAAATGTAGTACATATAACGAATTTAAAAGGAAAACTATCACGGCTAAGCAGATATCACTAGTTTACGAGTAATCGTCGGTTAACTTATAAATACCTATTTCTGTGAGTTTACATTGGGCGCGCTGGCTTAATCTTATACTTTGGTATATAATGTACTACGGTACTACGTATGTATAGTAGTAGTATATCTTGGAAACCACATTTTATGTTTACAATACATAACTGGATATAGGTATGCCTAGTATTTTTCTAAACAAAACTTAGGTTCTTATAACAGTGTTATTAGAATTATTTTTTCAGCAAAATAAACAGTCGGATTTGTTGTTCATTAATACCCTTTGCAGCAAATCATTATGGGCAACTACGGTACCCTACATTGCGCGTGGCTCGACACGCACTTGGCCGGTTTTTTAAGTGTGGCATGCCCATGAAGTGGCATTGTCGTGGGAAATTATAGTCTCAGTCGTGTACACTCGACGCTGTTATACTTTGAAAAATCTTTAAAGAAGTGGCACAAAATACAATGTCTTTAAGTAGCGTTCTATGTAGGTGTAAGGTCTGTTTACATAAAATCACTGTCTCGACGGGTTATGCCTCTCTACAAAGTTGTGGATTGATGATCTTTTTTAGCTTCGAGAAGGTGGTTAGATGCGAATAATTCAAGACTGGTCCGGGTTTGAGCCCTCTTTATTATATTTCCGGGTAAAAGAGAAGTCGCATATCCGCACTTAGACAGCGTTGTGAACTATGGCTTTACGCTTCGCATAGTGAGAAGGGGTACGTACCTAGCAGTTTGACAGTTTAAAATAAATACAGGGCTCAGATGGTGATGAGTTATATTAACTCTCAAAAGATATCTGTTACTGCTTTTAAAAACTTCAAAGACCATACACCACCAATTGGATAGTTGGTAAGGCTACTAACGATATCAATCATACCAGTGAAACTTAATTAGGACTGCTATCAATATTTATCAATAATAAACTGAATATACACTCTAATCCCATCAATATTCAGCGCTCAGACGCAAGCACAGGTAGATATTAGTTCAGAAAAGTTAATACAGACGGACTGACGGCCAAATTGGATCAAAACTTATATCCAAACAATTTGCAGAGTATTCGCTAAGTGAGAAATATTATATTAACTTATAAACGCGGTCCGAAATAAGCCAAGTCTGATAGATAAATGTCGATGAAACTTTAAGATGTTTATTACTTTTGGAGTTATTTTTGTTATTAGTACATACAAACATATACAGACTCTCGCCTGCTTCTCGAAGGGGTAGGCAGAGAGTACGGAACGCCATTTGCAACGAGCCTAACATATCTCTCTTGCTTCATTCACTCCCTTCAAATTTCTCATGCATGTTCTTCTGTTCAGGGTACTTTAGCCTGCTATTTTCTAGGATTTTGCTAGTAGTATTTTGTCCAAAGTATGCTATATATTGTAACGAGCTGGGCAATAAATTAAATTCACTATGCCACTAAAACTGTACTTTATTCCACGAATTAAATCTGCCATCTTACTTTCACACTAGAAAACACACGACTCACTTACACTTCAGACTCCTTCGCTGCTGTTTATCGCTCTGTTTCTAAAACTGAACTGTCGCGTCGGATAAGAACGAACTCCATTCCAGTCTATACATTCGGAAATCATTCGAAAACAGAATCGAATATTCCGGAGGAGCAGCAATGCCATCAAATAGGGAATAGTTAACTTTTTCTACTTGCTACTAGATGGCGCTATTTTTAATCTATCGAGTAATTTCTTCTCTTATTATTCTCTCACTTGCCGATAGATATCGCCATTCGTAACAATAATAATATGAAGAATTTTTATAATGAGTTAAACGATAGTTCTTTAATGTTATAAATATGGAAAGATTTCATCTAAACGTGACCATGTCGCTAAACTGCCTTAATTTAATATGGCTGAATGATTGAGTAGCATAGATTTGCAATTGGCTTACACGTAATAGCCGGTCCCTATAAACAATATTGACATATTTTATATGACTTATGTCAAATATGCGTCTCTAATCTCAAAATAATGGATCCCATAAAAACAATACTTGTCAAAAATACCAAGTCTCGCAACCGTCAAAAGTTGTGAGATCCATGTAATACCAAGTTGGTTAATTAAAAATCTTTAATGTTTTAAATAAATAGATTAACTCGGCCATCGCATGGAAACCCAATATATCTCATAAGTAATACATATATAAATTAGATTGCTTAATGCGATTGCCAAGTCAATAAATATTTTATTTTATTATTAATATATTTTTTCCTTGGTTTATACACTAAACACTAATTGTTTCCTAAATTTGAAGCTTCTATGTTTGCTAGAAGTGCATTAGACTTTTGATGATCGGTCAGTGAGTGACAAAATTAAGAATGTTGACTCGTTATAATTCTTAAACTATTGGTTCAAATTGAATGAAATTTGAAATACACCATCTTTATACAAAGTCTGCATGGCTACTAAACAATCAGGCTTCTAGTTTTATCCACAACGAAGTTATAGGGGGTCGAACATGGCCTGAATTGCTTCGAGAAAAGGATGGTACGGCCGTGCCGCTTCAGGTCACTAACGGCCAATTACAAATTTCGACCTATCCATGGATTCGGAGATTCGAGATACATGTTTGACATATTATTATGTTTTAGGTTTAGCTTTAAATTTAATTATAATAATGTATACCTATGTTCAGTAAAACAAATAAATTGAGATTGTAAAAGTCAGATATTTAGATAATAAATTAGAAGCTATATGTGTCTTATTATTATTATTTTTCAAAATACTGTTCAAACAATTGTAATGTTACATTTAAGGTTGGTTTTGTATGGAGATTATGTCAAATATGAACCCAAAATCTCAAAAATATGAGTAGATTGAATATTGAATTCAGCGGTTAGTAAAAATATTATATTGTCGTAGTAATAAAAATATAAAACAATAAAAATCACAAAATACGATAAAATGTGTTAATACGTTTAACTATTCCTTTGCCAACTTCAGCTGTAAAAAAGTATTGCTATAAAAAGCGACCTCATAAATATGTAAAACCGAGGTTTTGCAAATAAAAGACTTCATATTTTCGACATTCGATTATCCTGGTAACTTGAAATTAAACTACCATTTCGGTATTTGATCGCAGTTTATTTTGGTTTTACACAGTACCACACAAACCACATCAGCCTTTAACAGTCCACTGCTGGAAAAGGCCTCTCCTTTGACAGGAGGAATTGGCCTATTATACCACGCTTGCCAAACGGGTTGGTATAGGGTTTGTTTCTAGCTTTCCTTCTCTTACAGTGCTGTTCTCTGCATAATATGGTCCCTTGGTCGGCTCTTTGGATTTTGTTTAATCCGTCAACATACGAAAAATAACTATTACATTTAAAACAAAAGATCTAAAAATGTATGTACTTCAATTACGCTACATTGTTAACCGACAAACAAAAGGAGTATATGCTATATTTTCGATGAATTGTTTCTCTCACATAATATATCAAGTCCACGTCCCACGGCGCGTGGTTCTGCGGACGGATGCGCGAGGCTCCTTTGAAGTTATCTGACTCGGTATTCGCGCGCATCCATCCGCAAACCACACATCGTGGGAAGTCAAGAAACAAAACGTCGAGCGTAGTAATAACTTCAATTAGCATACACTGAGTGCCAAAATTTCGTTCGTGAAAACGGATCATACTAGAGTAGCTTGTTTTTCTGTTACAAGTAAATATTCAAGTGTTCCCCTATGACAACAAGAGCGAGCAGTGGTGTAGCACGCGTTCTCGAACACAATAATCATACTCGGGCATGTTCAATCAGTCAATCAGCCTATCGCAATCCACTGCTGGACATAGGCTTCTCCCAACACGCGCCAACAAGGTTCTCAGCCTTCCGCATCCAGTCCGTCCCAGCCATCTCTTTCAGGTTATCGTACTGGGACATGATAGTGAAACTTTTAATGCAATCAACGTATTTTCTTTGGAAAGGGGCCGTAGTTTGAAATATTTAACAAATCGGACCCCAAGGAAAACCTTCTAGCGGTTTAGATTTATATTTAATGGGTTTTCCTTGTGTAGAAAAATCCGCAAGGGTAGTAGAATTATCGCTGTGGTCGTTCAATACAAAAATAATAATAGCCTTACTCGTTAAACTAATATCGCTTTACAGGATTTTTTGCCATATGGTAGCATTATTTGGCATTGTCAAAAAGAAAAAAGTCAACATAAAAATTATAAGACCAAAATTTTCATTGATTTTAAACATATTGACAATTATTAGACAATTACCAGAAAATCATACTCTTCACAGAATATGACGTTTTGCCGGTATACAGAATGTGTATTTCTATTATTTCTATTAAAAAATTATAAAATCGAGAAGGAAACTGATTATACATTTTTATAGTACTTCTCTTCTTTTTTTTTACAACTTATAGATAAGTATTTTACAAAGAGTAGATTCTGTTATATCTTGGCTTGGTACGCAACTAGTCGTGCTCGAATTTAACTGGCACTTTACTGGATTTGGATCTTGGTTGACTGCAAGCTTGGCGTAGTGATTTAAGTGGCCGCCTCGGCGCTTGACACTGCGCCGAGTGATGTGGGTTTGATTCCCACACGAGACAACACTTTGTGTGATCCATAAATTGTTGTTCCGAGTCTGGGTGTTCATTGTGTCGTTTGTTTGTTTCTTTGTTTAGTCCCCCGCGATACAGGATTTATTCCTAGTGCGGGAGTTGCCTTTAAGAACGTCCAAATCCAAAATCCGTTTATATCGATCGATTTTCTGGCATCAAACATACACAATCTGAATTTTTATTTAGCAGATAAATAAATCGTTTGTATATTTATACTTACAATAATGAACCGACCACGATTTCCCAGTAGGGAAGCTAATATTCGTGATGAAATGGCCGCCATTCCATACACAACGCTCTAGAGAATTTGCACAAATTGTAGGTCCAGCGGTGATGAGTGCTTCAAACGAGATGGTTCACGAACATGTATATCATTTACGTATTTGAAAATTCTGCAGTTACATTTTCTAGCGTTCAATGTTTCTTTTTCAATAATAACTACATTGGCTGCTTTTGTTTATAGACTCACGCCTGTATCCCCGAAGGGGTAGGTTGAGTAGTAGGCGAAATGTATGCAGAGGTGTAAATATTACACCCAGATTTCGCCATGAATTTCCGTTTATGGGTGATATGGGGCCAAGCCTATTGCCGTTACCAGGCACATCACCAGACTCCGTGCTGCTACTGAGAATTCGGAAAAACCCAGTAACACTTTTGCTTGATTCGGGGATCGAACCCGAGACCTCCCAGTCCCACGCGTACATGTGCCGCGAGACCAACGAGGCAGTCTGTTGTTGTTGTACTATTGTTTTTTCGTTTAATTCGTTTTGCCACAAAATTCATATCTGACGTACAACTTTGGGATGATGGATATATTAGATGTCTGTTTCCTTCACGTGCAATACAAATATTGGTAGTGGTCATGGATCTAATTTATCGACAGTATAATATGAATGTATTTAGAAAGATATAAGTACACATATCAGACATTTTTGGGGTGTGCTGTGATTTTACTAATTTTAGTGCCAATGTCATGCTATGTTACCGCTCCTTATACTAAAATGCCATATGCAACAGATAGAAAAAGTAAAGCAAAGTTGGATAGATAACCGTTTTTTGTGTCGTTTTCACTAGAGCACGTATTTCTAAGGTCACGAAAAGCCATTGGTTCTTATTTTATCTTACCTTAGGACTGCAATACTTAGATCATGTCTTAGTCCTTCAGAAGACCTTAAAACTCCACCACCATAGTTGCCCACACATTCATACGTATAAAACCTGTTTGAAAATGTGTTGCCACAGTCTTTTCTAATATACATATAACGACAAAGAAATATAACCTTTTTGTCCAACCTCTCTGTATAACGAAGTTTCATTCACGTCAGACCGTTGACGTAAACAGACAACAAAATAACTTACGAAAAACTGCGTAAATAATAAAAATGTTTCATATTATTGAGATAGACACCTTGACAGCAACGCAGGGCTGAAATGAAGATATCGTACATGTTATATAGTTATAAAGAAAAACACTAGTTTTCTTTAGTTTAGTTTGCTATTATCCATGTTTTTTTTTTATAATATTGGTTTGTAGATATAAAACTCTCTGAAATAAGGACATTAAATGTTGTTTGTCTCGTTTTCAGGTGAGTAATATTTAGTTTCTACTAAAGAAATAATGTTTAATTTGTACTATTCATTATAAGAACATATTGTAAATAAATCTCTCGTTTTCAGAGAAACGCAATTTTGTCTATATTTTGTAAAACCTCAGAAGAGGAAAAAAACATCATTATATAGTTATAGGCTTCAAGCTCCTTGCTTCAACCCTAAAGGGTCTTGCTCACCGTCAAAATCTCGGAGTATTTGCCGTGAAATTAATAGCACTATGGAAACTTGTCCACGTAATCGATTTAGGTACTAATTTAAAAACGTACAGCTATGTCAAGCTGACACTGACATAAGTATCTAAATCGTTGGGCCGTATTTTGTGCGCGATTATTAAACTCATTAATAATTTTAACGTATTTCTGAACATTTAAACAGATCTGGCAAACAAAATGTCCCAATAAGCGGCAATAGGCTCGCCACCTATCACGTGGGATCAAAACACTGGCGAAAAGTGGGCGTTTAATATGCCTCTGCCTACCCCTTCGGGGAAACAGGCGTGAATCTATGTATGTATGTATTAAACAGATCTTCATTACGATTTTGAACTTCGATAGCAAAAGCTCTTTAGCAATGAAAACTTACAATATGTGCTTTGTTGTATTTATATATGTCTTTGTATATAGGTTTGCGGTATAGTGTGGTATAGTAGGCTCAATTCTCCTATTGACTCACTGTATAACTGTAAAGCAAAAGTGAGATTGAAGTTCAGCAGTGGACTGTGAAAGGCTGTAGAGAGGTTTTCCGTAATCTTCTTCTTTCATTTAAGAGCCTAGCATCTGTCGGTGGAACAATTGTCATAGCTTTCAGTTCCAGATTTCTGCCCTTTCTTTGACATCTCGATACAACCTGACCCCAAATCTTTTCTTCAACTGTTCCACACGGTTTCGTTGAGGTCGTTCTCTTCTTCCTTTGATTTTACCCTCTAATATTATTTTTTTTTAAAGTTGAAGTCTTTCCGTAATATCCATCCTAATTTACAGAACAATTGCTCAAGCAGAAATCATCAGACAAATAATATAATACATCATGCACCTGGCACCGTACGAAGCGCTACTTGGTACGACCGTCGTCTTATCTTCCACAATAGAGTTATTCGAGTACAACATTGAATTTATTTGTACACGGCGAAGAATAATGGAAAAATAACATTACGCTGGTCCTTCTAAAATATTGCTAGGACGAGGTATTTTCTTTGGTTATAAGACATTTGTTCTTGGTAGGTTTTTATTGTTGTACTATCGCTAGGTGCGAGATTCTATAGTTAAGCAATAATTGTTCTTAAGTATATGTTTCTTTTTGTCTGTATGATAAAATTAATGAACCATATATTTTGTGATCTCACCGGTAACCTAAATTACGGGCTTATTCTCTGCATCTTGGGTCACGCAGGGTCAGCCAAAGCACAAATTTGATTAACGTATAAAGTTTGTTATGTTGAGCCTTGTACAGTTACAGCGAGCAGAGTTAACCCTTGAGCGTCCTAATGAACATACGGGTGTATATGACAAAAAAAAGATTTACACAAAATAGGTAGAAAAAGCTGTGTGGTTGACGGCATAGAATACAAGTGTCACCACCCCTTTCTTCCCGTGGGTGTCGTAAGAGGCGACTAAGGGATAACACGATGCAAATACCATCTTTGCATAGAGACGGAAAACTCGACATCAAACCCTATACGACTGCCTCGTTGGTTTCGCGGCACAAATGTGCGCGTGGGATCGGGAGGTCCCGGGTTCGATTCCTGGGTCGGTCAGTGTTATTGGGTTTTTCTGTCACGAAATTCTCAGTAGCCGCACGGAGTCTGGAAATGTGCCCGGTACGGCAATAGGCTCGCCCCTTATTACGTGGGACTAAAGTATATCTGGCGAAAAGTGGGTGTAGAAATACACCTCTGCCTACCCCTTTGGGGATAAGAGGCGTGACGTTATGTATGTACATATGTATGTATGTAGGTAGAAAAAAAAGAAAGGAAGAAATAAAAACTGTTTTGTTTCATTACAGACCAAAGAACATGAAACAATGTGAACAAGAGGCTAAAATGATAAATACATGCCTGTCGTCTTCATTAAAATAGGGACAACAATTCGTTAGATTGAATAGCTAATGAACTCCAATTATAGGAAGTTTCACGTCGTTTCAATACAAGAATCAAAACTCTACTCCCCAAGTCTCCTAGTGCAATTTATCATTTGCTACAAACCCTAGCTAGTTGTGAACAGAATCCCGCAGTACGTGATTGCCTCGAACCTGAGAGCGCGTTATCTGAACTAACATAAATTATACAAACACTCCTCTGGGAACACCGTGCGAAATAACATAATTTGTAGGGATCCGTAGTAAACTAGAATGATTGTAAGGTTAGTATCTCGCTGCTTGACACTGCACCGAGTGTTATGAGTTCTATTCCGACGAGTCAACACTTCGTGTTGTGGCGTGTTTCTTTATATAAATATAATTGTAGTTGTTGATATACATATGTATACTGCATAACATTTATAAGTTAAGTTTTGATTATATTATTATTATATGCAAATTAATTCTTATGTATAATGTGTATAATAATTTTAGTGAGATTTTATATTTATCATCTTTATTCTCCACGTTTGTATATTTGTCGGACGCGCAGACATATGTAATTCGTATTAGAGAATAAGTTGGTCCGCCGCCTCCTCGATGTATTGTATGCGAGCAAGACCTGCAAACCGTAAGTCAATACCCATAATTAAAACCTTTTTTGTAACAAAATGTATACTAGTAGTAGTGCCATAAAGTATGGTATTATGTATCTGTTTTAATATGAATAAAGTCAGTCGTTAACCACAGACTAATATTGTACTAGCGTAGTCCAAAGAAATATAACCTAAGGCATAGAAGTAACACTAAATAACAACAGCGGTTGCTATGATTGATATCTTCTTTCTAATGGCACATGCAGTATGATAGAAAGAGCTGTCGATAGGTTTAGCAGCACGCTCTTATAGCAGAATCGTGGTAGGCAAACAGTAGACAAAACATAGAGTTAGGAAACCGAGTGTTGTTCGTAACAGTGATGATTTATCGATAAATATTTTTGGTCAAATGTCTAACTTTAGTATGTGTCGATATATTTAAGCCGTATAAATAAACAACTAAAATATTGAAATTGTAGTTTTTGCTGTTGACGCCGGACAGTGCTTTGCAAAGACTTGCCAGACAGACAGTACTAAAAAAATCACGTGTTTAAAGGCCCGCACAAACTATCTGTCGAGACTTACTGTCGCGACAGTAAGTCGCGACAGAAGGGTAAGGCCTTGCCACACGATACAATTTTACCACTGATCAAATTTTCAATCGAATTGGCTTTGCCCGTCTACACGACACAATCAAATCACTGATTTGCATTCCGCCCACCCGATTGGTTAAAATCTGGTGGTACCGCCCACCCGATGAACTTGAGTTGGACGACTGGCGTCTACACGTCACGATTTCATCAAGTGATTTAGTCAAGTTGGACGTAAAATTGTGCCGTGTGGCAAGGCCTGTATCTGGACAAAGAAAATCCATTCAAGTGTGCACAATATCGGACGTCTGTCGCGGACGTGACCTTGAGCGTATCAGTCAGGATAGCACTAATATGATAAATAATATAGAAGTAGGTAGATTAATTAAAATCGTTGTAATTATTATATTTTATTAATATGTTCAAACTAAAATTACACACTTTTTGTTTAGCTTTGGATAAATAATTCTACCGGGTGTGCAATGTCCGGGCTTAAATGTAATGTAAGCACAGCTTTCAGTTTTAAACGACGCCAGGTGCTTTCTGTCTTTAAAAAACAGTCTTTCTCAAAATGACGTGAAGAAATATGATGGTACTTCTGCTAAATCAAACTAGGCCGTCCAACGGCATTTATCCAAAGTTTTCTTGTGACGTCATTAATAGGCAACCTGTAATAAAAAACACCTTCTTAATAATGAAAAAATGCTACTCGCATCCCTAATCCATCTACTATTTTATAGATGCAGAAATGTAAGCCTACACACACGCGCTTACACTGGAACACTTGGCTTTAGGTTAATAGACGCTACTTTTAAGGTAGGTATCTAAGTAAATTATGTACATTAAACTGCGCTTACTATCAAACGCGCGATAGAAAATTAGACCGCTGGATGTCTTTGTTTATTGTCAACTTAGCAACCGCGGCTACCCGCTGTCGCTTCCAGCTACAGTTTTACATTCATGTCCGATAGTTAGTTTCCGTATTTATCCCTCATTCAAAAAACATCGATATGTCCTTTCACTGTCAAATCCCATCACTAAGGCTATTAAATCAATAAATGTACAAAATAACAATTTGTGAGTAAAATTCATAACACATACGTATGCAAGCTGTTCCTTTGATTTGCAATACAATGATATTGTGTAAACTTAACACTCATTATAGCATTAATACGAGAAAAGTAAATACATTTGTAGGAAAATTCCGACTCACTGCTAGAAGATAAAGTTTCTCCTGTTATTTCCGTTCCGAGAATAGCGGAATCCACATTCCGATATCACATACACAATGTGTATTAATTAATGAGTACACTATTTAATTTTTATAAGCTTACTTACTATTTAAATGCAAAAAAGTTATTAAAAATGTAAACACAAACATCCAACAAATTTTACACTGTTGACAGATCACAGCACGGCTATTTAGAGAATGTAGTCAAAGATATGAGTATGTAAAGAGTATATGCCTCTTTAAATGAGACGCGTATTTTGACGTTATGATTAACCAACTAAGACCAACTGACATTACATGTTGCACGTTCGGTATAAGGAAATTTATAGGGCATGTTCTCTCTAGTCTAAACGTCCAACCTCTTTGGCGTAGTCGTTAACCGAAAGTGCTTGTTTTAAGAGGTTATGGGCAAATATCCTTTTTTTCTTAAGTAATAACGTGTTACAGTTTAAGAAAAGGGCTGAACTTTCATGTAGATAATGGCTGTGAACTATTTACAAAGTGTTCCCAAACTGAGAGGCAGGGAAAATTATGATGCGTGGAGTTTTGCGGCAGAGAACTTGTTAGTACTAGAAGGCATGATTTATTACATCAAGCCAGTGTCCGGTACTGAAAGAAAGCCTGCAGATGATGCTAAAACTAAGGCAAAGCTAATTTTAACTATAGATTCCGGATTGTACGTTCATATAAAAGAAACAACAAGCTCGATGGAATTATGGACAAAGTTAAAAAACATGTTTGATGATTCCGGCTTCTCGAGAAAAATATCTTTGCTGCGACATTTAATCTCAATAAGGCAAGAAAGTTGTGATTCAATGACTAATTATGTGACCCAAGTCGTCGAGACAGCACAAAGACTGAAAGGAACGGGATTTGCAATTACGGATGAGTGGATAGGTTCATTATTGTTAGCCGGTTTGCCAGAAAAATATTCACCTATGATTATGGCCATAGAACATTCGGGAATACAGATAACCACAGATGTTATAAAATCGAAGCTAATTGATTTGGAAGTTTCTTTAAATTCAAATTTGGATACCAGCGGCGCTGCATTTGCTGCGAATACTTATGCTTCCTCTACACTACTCGCGAAGTTCCTCGGCGACGTACTCGAGAAACTTTGGCCGAAGTCCGAAGTGCGTCACTACACACTCGTTCAACTTCGCGAGGAGCTCATTCGCTCTGTGGTGCCGATAGCCTGCGCACGTTTGTGATGGATGATAAATTATTTTCTTATGACATTATCTCTATGATTATCTTTATGACATTTGTCATTGGGGTCCCAAATAACTGTCCCTGTTTGCAGAATTTCGAGGAACAACATAATTTGCTCCTGTGAGCACTTTATATTGCTCATAATCGTGTTACACGCACTGTTCTAACGAAATCGGCCGAGTAGTGTAGAGAGACACTTCGTAAACGCACTTCGTGCAACTTCGGGCCCTTTGACTCGGGCGCAAAAACCGACAACAAATGGAAGTTGGCCGAGGCGAGGTAAAGTTTGACGAGGTAAGCCGAAGTGCCTGTCTACACTATCGTATTCGTCTAACTTCGTTCAACTTCGCGAGTAGTGTAGAGGAGGCATTGGATCATATCCGAAGACACGATATAACACTAAGAAACAAAATGGCTATTCTGATACGCGTCACTCACAAACAGTATCAAAAATGCCGGATAAAAAAGTAATTACATGTTATAAGTGTAAGGAAACTGGACATTTTAGAAACCAATGCCCGTTATTGCAAAAGAATAAACAATCTAATGCGTTTAATGTAGTATTCCTAAATGGAAAATATAGTAAAAGCGAGTGGTACATAGACTCTGGTGCAAGCGCGCATATGACGTCAAATGAAGACTGGATAAAAAATGCAAATTATAAGCCGAATTTACCAGAAATAACGATTGCTGACAATACAAAGATGCCTGTATTATGCTCCGGAGATGTGCAAATAACTACAGATCGCAGCTATGACATCACAGTTATGAATGTGTTGTGCATTCCAAAGTTATCAACCAATCTATTATCGGTGAGTGAACTTATAAAAAATGGAAACAAAGTTGTGTTTGATAATAATAATTGCTATATTCGAAATGTGAAAAATGAACTGGTAGCAACAGCACAGTTAACTAATGGTGTTTACAAGTTGAATATAAAAACAACAGATTGTATGTTAGCAGCACCAGCATTAGTAAGTGCAGAGCTATGGCACAGGCGTTTGGCTCATATTAATAGCAGTGATTTGAATAAGATGAGAAATGGCATCGTAAAAGGAGTGACATTTTCTACTCCCAGTGATACAAAGAAAGAGAATTGTGTAACTTGTTGTGAAGGGAAACAAATGAGGTTGCCATTCACACAAAGTAAACATAACAGCACGGAGACACTACAAATAGTCCATGCCGATGTATGTGGAGCCATGGAGACTAAATCATTGGCGGTTCACGATTCTTTCTGCTTTTTGTGGATGACTATAGTCGGATGACATTCATTTACTTTCTTAAACATAAAAATGAAGTTTTCCAGAAGTTCAAAGACTTTAAAGCTATGGTTGAGAACCAACAAAACAAGAAAATAAAGATTCTACGTACTGATAATGGTGGCGAATTTTGTAACAATGTAATGGAAAATTATTTGACCAAAGAAGGTATAATTCATCAAAAGACAACAGCATACACTCCAGAACAGAACGGCGTTTGTGAGCGAGCCAACAGAACTGTAACAGAAAAGGCTAAATGCTTGTTGTTTGATGCAAAACTTAATAAGACATTTTGGGCAGAAGCAACTAATACAGCTGTGTATCTAAAAAATAGGTCTGTTACAGCAAGTTTAGCTAACAAAACACTATATGAAATGTGGTATCAAAGAAAACCAGACTTGAGCCACTTGCGTCTGTTTGGACGTCCAGTGATGGTGCATATTCCAAAAGAACGGAGATTAAAATGGGATAAAAAAGCTGAACAATATATACTTGTTGGATATTCAGAAGATGTGAAAGGATATCGTGTTTATGACCCAAAGAAAAATGTTATTACTGTGAAAAGAGACATAATAGTAATGGAAGGAAAACAAGAAATAGAAATGACAGGAGAAGAAAATGCTATTTGGATTCAGAATGAACAGAATGATGAAAATAACTCAATTCAGAGAGAGGACACTCAATAAACACATGATGTGCAAAAATCAAGTGTAGAGAGCAGAGATTCAGTGGGGGATGTTACTATTAATGAATCTCTGGCTAGCACAAGTTCTGATTCATCAGTTTATGTGGATCCAGATGAGACTAGTACTGATACTTCAGCTGACTCTATTATATCAACAGATATTTCATCAAATGAGATCCAAACTCTAGCTGGTGAAGTAGTTGAGAGTAAGAGAGTGCGAAGGCCCCCAACTCGTTTTGGTTATTCAAATATATGTGTTTCAAATAATTTTGTAGATGCCGAGGCGATTGACTTGTCAAAAGCATTAAATGGACCAGAAGCAGAACAATGGAAGCTGGCCATGGAAGAAGAGTTGCAATCATTTGAGTATAATGATGCTTGGGAGCTCATTGATATACCAGGTGATACAACAATAGTACAAAGTAAGTGGGTTTTTAATAAAAAGTAAGATGTTAATAACAAAGTGAGATATCGTGCTAGACTGGTAGCCAAAGGCTTTTCACAAAGAAGTGGAATTGATTATGTCGACACATTTTCTCCTGTAGTGAAACATTCAACTTTGCGAATGTTATTTGCTCTAAGTGTTCAATGGTGTATGGATATAACTTATTTAGATGTTACTACGGCTTTTTTAAATGGACACTTAGAAGAGAACATTTGTATGTCAATTCCTATAGGTTTTAAATGTTGTGATAAAGGAAAAGTTTTAAAACTTAAAAAAGCTAGCTATTTACGGACTTAAACAGTCATCTTTAATGTGGTATAAAAGAGTTAAAGATTGTTTATGTAATTTAGGTTTTAAAATTAGCAGACATGAACAGTGTTTATTTACGAAAATTAATGATAATGTTAAAATAATAGTAGCTGTGTATGTGGATGATTTTTTGATATTTTCAACATGTAAAATTGAGACAGAAAACTTGATAACTGCATTAAGTTCTGAATTTAAGATAAAGGATCTAGGTTGTGTAAAACGCTATTTAGGTATGAGAGTTACTATAGATAAAAAATCTAATACTATAACAATAGATCAACAACAGTACATAGAACAATTGTTATTTAGATTTAAAATGTTTAATTGTAAACCCATTGATACTCCAATAGAATGTAAATTGAATCTTGAAAAGACTGAAAACTGTGTAACAGATGTTCCTTATCAGAGGCTTATAGGGAGTTTAATGTACTTGGCAGTCATGTCCCGGCCTGATATTGCTTATTCTATTAGGTACCTAAGTCAGTTTAATACTTGTTATAATGAAACTCATTATAATCACGCTAAAAGAGTGTTGAAGTATTTACAAAAAACTAAGCATTATTGTTTAAAATATAGTAAAGATAATTTAGAGCTGAAGGGTTTTGTTGATGCCGATTGGGCGAGCGACACACTAGACAGAAAGTCTTATACTGGTTTCTGCTTTACCATGTGTGGCTCTGTGATATCATGGCAGAGCAGGAAGCAGAAGACAGTTTCGTTATCAAGTACAGAAGCTGAATATGTAGCATTGTCAGAGGCAACTAGAGAAGCTATATATTTGAGAAATTTGATGTATGAGATTACAGGTAAATTATGTGCTATCACATTGCATTGTGATAATCAAAGTGCATTGAAATTGGCAACAAATAACCAGTCACTCAATAGAACTAAGCATATTGATGTTCGTCATCATTATGTCAAAGATGCTATAAAAAATAATTTAATTGAAGTTAAATATGTGTCAACTCAGGATATGCCTGCGGACTTACTCACTAAGGGATTATTGTTCAACAAATATTATATTTTTTTGGAATTGATAGGTCTTGTTTCTAATTAAAACTTTAGTTTAATTTTGGTCATGTTTATTGTTTTAAAACATTTTGTTAAGTGAGGGTGTTATAATTAAAACCTTTTTTGTAACAAAATGTATACTAGTAGTAGTGCCATAAAGTATTGTATTATGTATCTGTTTTAATATGAATAAAGTCAGTCGTTAACCGAAAGTGCTTGTTTTAAGATTATCAACCTGTAAAACAAAGTCATAGGCCAACGACGAGTTCTTCGAGAGCACAAGTATTTCGAGCATTTCTTGTCCACCTCATCAACCCCTTCTTTTATCTTGTTATAGTCAATTATCATAATAGGCTTAGTTGCAGAATCAGTATTTTTGATGTGGTGCATAGACGACACTAGTAAAACAGCTTTTTTAGCCTTAGGCACGTAAGACAGAATAGTATTGTCTTGGTGAATACGTATAACGAAGAACCAACCATTTTATCTTTGTGAGGCTGAAATTCTGGTGGGATCTCCCTCTTGTTTTTCTTCATAGTGCCCAAGTAAGTAAATCCACGATCTTTCAGTGCTTGCAGTAGTTCTATCGAGGTAAACCAGTTAACAGTTATTATAGTTCGGTTACAGCCCTCGATCCCTTTATAAAGATGTAGAACAGATTGTGTGGGAATAAAAAAGCATTTCTCTGCATCACTTAGACTATTTCCATCAAATCCTGTGCCATAATATACGTAAGCATTGAATATATAAAAACTTTAGGCGTACATACATACATACATAGACTCACGCCTGTTTCCCGGAGGGGTAGGCAGAGACTACGGAACGCCATTTGCAACGATCCTGACATACCTCACTTGCTTCACTCACTCCCATCAAGTTTCTCATGCATGCTCTTCTGTTAAGGGTACTTCTGACTTGTCCTTTTTTCAGGATGTCTCCAATCTGGTCAGAGAACGTCCGCCTAGGTCTTCCCCTTTGTCCTGTTCCATTCACACTTGCCTTATATATCTTCTTCTTTGTCAGTCTATCGTCATCCATCCTCTTCATGTGCCCAAACCATCTTAACATGCCTTTCTCAATGCTTGTCACTACATCTTCTTTTACCCCACACCACTCTCGTATCACACAATTCTTTACTCTGTCGGTCAAAGACACACCACACATACTTCTCAGTGCTCTCATTTCTACAGCATTTATTTTACTTTCAAATCTCTTCTGCCATACCCAACTTTCACTACCATACATAAGGGTAGGCACTAACACGCCTCTATGTACAGCCAAACGTGCCTTTTTGGACACGTTTTGACTGTTCATAAACGCTTTCAGAGCTCCATTCACACTATTACCTGCATTAACTCTCCTTTCAATATCTTCTTCATTCTTACCATCTCTTGTAAACAACGTACCTAAGTAAACAAACTCATTCACTTGTTCCACTCGCTGTCCATCGATCAAAACATTACAAGCCGTAACGCATTCCTCCTTTTCAAAAACCATAACTTTCGTTTTACTTACATTCACTTTCATTCCTTTCCTCTCTAACGCACCATGCATGATTGCTACCATCTCCTGCAACTCCTCCGCTGAAGATGCAAGTATTACCTGATCATCAGCATAAAGGAGACGAGTAACCCATTCATCCTTAATCCGCAGTCACACTGTTTTAAATCTTGCAAACAACTGTCCATGAAGAGGTTAAACAGCCACGGCGACGCTACACATCCCTGTCTAACACCTTTCTCGATGGTAAACCAGTCAGTGTATGCCCCGTTTATCCTCACACAAGCTCTAGAATCCTCATAAAGGGATTTCAGAGCTCGAATGAGGCTGCTGTCCACCCCATTCATTGACAGCACCGACCACATTGCATTCCTCACCACTTTATCGTAAGCCTTTTCCAAATCCACGAATGCGCAATAGACCTTTTGACCTTTGGCCAAAAACTTTTCGGCTATGCTTCGCAAGGAAAAAACCTGATCCGTGCATCCCATACCCTTTCGGAATCCCGCTTGTACATCCCATATTTTCTTGTCGGTTACTTCCATAACTCTTTCAATAAGTACCTTTGCATACAATTTGCCAACAATGCTGAGAAGGCTAATGCCTCTATAGTTTTTGCAATCTTGTTGCGAGCCTTTTCCTTTATAAAGAGGCACAACTACAGCTGTGGCCCAGTCATTAGGTACTCGGCCGGTGGTCCAGCACAAGTTATATAACCGCTGCAACTGACCAACTATGACGCCCTGCCCAGCCTTCAGCATTTCGACTGTAATCCTATCATATCCTGCAGCCTTACCTACTTTCAGACTTCCCAGTGCCTTCACGACCTCATCCACGCCAATAACGCTTTCATCATTGCTATCGTTACCATTCATTTCAGCTATCGGTGTCTCTATCGTCGACCTTTCAAATAAACTTTCAAAATACTCTTTCCATCTCTTCAGCACGCAAGATTCATCATTTACTATCTTTCCATTCTCGTCTCTGATGGATGTGTGTTCTGAGGATTGAGTTCTTCCTCGAACTGCACGAACGGATTTCCAGAAAAACTTAATGTTCCTCTGGAAATCGTCAGATAATCTGCTATCAAACTCATCTTTCTTTTCCTCTTTTTTCCTTTTAACCATTTCTTTCACTATTCTTTTTGACCTAACAAACTCCTTTCTTGCTTCATCTATGTCTACACTCGTTGCTTTTCCCATTCTTTCATTTGCTCTGGCAGCCAACCAATCTGACCAAGCTTTCTTCTTCTCTGACACTGCTGATTGTACATCCTTGTCCCACCATGTATTCTTAACCTTTCGTATTTTCCTTCTCTTGATCACACCACATACTTCAGACGCTACACATACTACCTCTTCTTTAAAGGCCTGCCATAATTCTTCCATATCATTTATGCAATCGAACCTCTCAAATATTGCTATCAATCTTTGTTTATACTCATCTTTCACATCTTTCTCTTGTAGATTTTCTACCTTAATTCTTTCCAAGACCCTATTTTCTTTACGCTCTCGGTGTCGCCATCCTTTAAAGAGCCCACTTATCCGGCTCAACACCAAGAAGTGGTCTGTGTGGATGCCGATCCCTCGATATGCTCTTGTATCCAACACATTCTTTCTCAATCGTTCATCTACTATCACAAAATCAATCATACTTCTTCTAACATTTTTCGCCTCTCGCGTATACATATGTATCCTTTTATGATCAAACATGGTGTTTGTCATACAAAGGCTCCACTCCAAACAAATCTCAAGCAGTACTTTTCCATTTTCGTTCACACTCTCATCACCAAATGCACCTAACACCCTTTCAAATCCATCTCGCTTTACTCCCACCCATCCATTGAAATCCCCTAACAAGATCAATCTTTCATTATCCTTGCAGTTCCTCAAAATCTCTCTTAAACTCTCCCAAAACTCCTGCCTTTCGTCTTGCTCATGTTGTGACATACCCGTAACTATATTGACCGGGGCGTACACCCCCACAATAAAGAGACGAGTAAGTCCTACTTTCATTCTCATCCACAGTAGCCTAGCATTTACACATTCAAACTCTTTTACACACTCATTCATTCGCGCAGACAGTATTACACCAACTCCCTTACAGGCTCTGGTGGTACTATCTACCCCAGACCAATACGCCGTATATGCGCCATGCTTGGTGGTTTACTTTAGGCGTATTTATGGTATATTTATTTGGCATGTTTGGCATATATATTTCAAATTTTCAGCACCCTCCATCAAGCTACAAGCATTTCATCTATATAAATGAAAGGACCCGAAGTGTAATTTTTCTGGCAATTACTGATGAACTCAGGAAATAACTCGGAAATAGAGGCAAGTTTGTCGTCTTTTAATCGTTCAGATCTTGTTTGAGTATCATCGAAACGCAAACAGTTTAACAAGACCAGAAATCTGTTGTTGGACATAACGCAGCGAAAAATATCCCGTCTTGTGCCATCTGTTGCAAAAATAAAATCTGAATTTTCGTGATTTGATTGGAATACTGATGTATAGAACAATAGCCCAATTAAAGCCTTTATTTCTGTCTCATTCGTTGAGCCTGGTTCAGTTCTGCTACTGTCTTTATACTTAGCTCTATAGCTATCTAGTTTCATGTTTATATAAGTCGTATTTAACCGACTTCTAAAAAGAGTAAGTGCTTAATTCGGTTGCATATTTTGTTTGCTACTTCAGAACTCCGTATGCATTAACCAACGTATATTTATTTTTGTTTTAAAGTAATATACTAAGTGTTTAGATACTTAATGTTTGTTCCCGACCAAGTTCGAGAAGATGAAATTTGACGATGACTATTCTGAAACAACAATTCAATTTATAATAATTATTGTATTTCATAATTATTAATTAATTAGACTTCATCCGCGGTCCTGCTCTCTTGAAATACAAACCTTTCTCAGGAACCACAATATTTGTTGGTAAAAATCATACAGAAATCTGTTCAGTTGGTTTTGAGTTGTTCGCGTTCGTACCTCTAAAGACCGGACGCGACGGAGACTCCATAACATATAGGTATAGATTGATATAATGACATCATTTTAAGTCTAATATTTCAACCATTGTGGTGCCGCCACGCTGTTATTATTTATAGTCAGGCTATAAAGGCTTCCCCCCTGTGGGATCTTCACCTTGTCGTGGTGGGGGGCTCAGCAACCGTGGGTTTGAGGTGCATCCACGGTGAAGCTAAGCGGCATCCCGGGATTCTGTCTGTCCCTCGCAGTCGGGTGCGGTCGCGTGAGGAGAGGCGTGTCGGTGTTGCGTTGCCGCGCGCCTTATTTCCCGCGACCAAATGGGGGCCCCAAACGGGGGCGTTTTGGCAGTGGAGCCCAACATCTTCATCCGCCGCCAAGCGAGGAATGCTTCGGTGAAACCCTACCCTCCAACACATGGGTACATGAGGAGCACGGGTTAGTTTTTAGTCAGTAATAGTCTGACAGTCCCCTTCGTTCTTCCTCCCCAGGGCGAAGGGACTCCATGAGGATTTTCCAACCCAACACCAGAAAAAAAGAAAAAGAAGGCTATAAAGTCTTAGCCAACTAAACTTAGTTTGAATTATGTGTTCACAGAGGTAATTTAAATTAAGTCATGTATGTATAGTCCATTATTATAATTCCTACACATATTATTAAAATTAATCTAACTATTGGCTGGCGCTTCACCTACGTGGCGCGGCTTTAATCGGTCACTGACACAAAATTTGGCCCATGTGTTGTTCAAATGTATATGCTATATTACTTCAAAGTTTCATCACAATCTGTTCTGTAGTTTAAGCGGGTAAGAAGAACAAACACTTCTGCATTTATAATAGTCTGTGTATAGGGCATATTATAGCTTATACACTAGAATAATACATAGGCAACCTCTTATCAAATACCGAAATGAAATACAAGACAAATAGACTACTTGAAAAAATTTTAAGTAGGTGTATAATGAGCTCTTTTGTAACAGTAGTATTTGTGTTTTGTTTCCAACACTAGAAACCTACCTAAGAGGCTTTTCATATTTTGTAGCATTTTACTTTTCTTTCGCTACCTATTTACTACATAATTTGATAAAAAAATAAGACCTTTCCAATATTTTTATCCCTTTTTCTTTCCACACGTCTATCTCAGTATTTCAGACCTTTCTTATTGTTTGTGCTCTTAGATCTTTGGAGCGGAACAGTTAAATTGGATAGCGCTCAATAGTTTTTAACACGCTCCATCAACAATGGTAGATAAATAATGTTACAAGAAATATGTAACATATTTCGTATTCTTGAGAACAAATAAAATACAGTAATATTTTTTTTGTGATAATAAGGTTGAAAGCCTGATGGTAAGCGATTACCAAACAGATGGCAACACAAATGCGTTGCCAGCATGTACGGGAATAGGAAAAGGAGGAGGTGAGATGGCAGAGAGGGAAAAAGGGATGACGCCTCGAGCATTCTCTCTTACCGAATGAAATGCAATAGTATAGATACTGGTAGTTTGTATGTATGCAGGCTAAGCCATGTTTAATATAGAAATGAGTTCAAATCGGTAAAATGATGTGCAGAATTGAAACCCACGATCTATTCAATGGCTTTAACCATCAGCTTACCGCGGCTGATAACCTCCACATTTACAAAATGCACGTCTGAGAGTTCTACATGATCAATGAATACAAATTTTTACATAATAGAAGCTTATTTCTTAAGGATGTCGTGTACCGATTAAAGTTGGCGTATTGACGGTTGTCAGTGTAGTACGTAGTTGGTGCCGTTGGCGGCGCTGGCGTCGTTCTCCGTCTTTCTTGCTCTCGTAGTTAAGTGACACAGGAGAAACTTTCGTCTCTCTTGCACTCGTAGACCCAGCCAAGCAGCTGTCACAGCGCGACTGCCACGCCGCCAAGCGGCAATATGGGTCACACTGGTCACAGAAAGTTTGTCTTAAAAGCGCCAATAAGACATACATCTCTATAAATAAATATCTATGCTCTATGACATGATGTTCTTAAAAGACATGTGACGTCTGCCAACGCACACTTGACATGGCCTTACCATTGTCATAGTGAGAAGAGTTGCACGTGCCCAGCAGTTGGACTATTATACGGAGCCAATGCCGATGTATTTGATACAAAATAAGGCTTGGAGCTTAAACTTAAGAAAACTAGAATATAATATTTTAACTGGCAAAATACTTTTTCTGAAGATTTTGATGATAATAAAATATTGCTCGAAATATTGCTTGATTTTATTTTTATCGCTATCCTTTTTTAAGGGTTGCTTATCCCTAAAAGTAATAAAAGAAACCTTATTGGCAAGTTTTATGTAAGAGCGTGTCTATCTTTTGGAACCCTTTTCTCAGGTAAGGCATATGAAGAGGTGCCTAAAAGCTTATTGCGAAAGAATAGGTATATAAAACGCCGAACAATTTTATTGAAATAATTTGGACTGTTTTATTTTTCTAGAATTGGTTATGACGCTATAAACTCCTTGAATAGCTAGCGGGACTTCGAATTGGAGTAGTTTTTCTTGGCCTAGTGACATGCTATTCAAAACTTTTTTTTGACATAATATTTTGTACGTTATTCTATACAGACTACTTTACTATGAGTATAAATTCGAGATTCAAGAGGATGGATGTTTTTTGACATGATTGATTGATTATGTGACATTATTCTTTTACGTAATTATTATACCATTAATATATCACATGATATTGCGGTGTTCCCTGCAGACTCTTCCGTGCACACCACCCATTATACATAATATAGTTTCGTCATTCGGTTTAACCCTAGATTACTAACCTTCGTCAAATTGACTACGCGTGTTTGTTTAAATCGTGCTAACTTTTGCGCGCGCGGTCGCACTGCTTCCACACTTTAGATAATCTCAGTCGACCCGTTGCGCCCCCAACTGACGGTAGTGTTTTGAGTGGGGGGGCGCCGTGAGCGCCGTTCTAGCAACCATGGGTCGTCGCATCGACGAAGGTTAGTATTAACGTAACATTTTGTCTTATTTAGTTGGTGAACTTTTGCGTTTTTTTTTGTTTTGTTTTTTTATTTGCTTTGCGAAAATAATGCAACTGATGTACCTCCTACCTAAAAAAGGAAAATATAAGCCTTGTGTCCCTCCGCAAAGCGAAGGATGACTAAAAGTAGTTGCACCCAGAGCAAGAAATCGTTGTGCGGGGAGCACAAACTTGACGTTTGTCACAAATGTATAACTGTATGTACAATAATTACACATATAATTATGCAATATAAATATATGAGTAATTAAAATAGATACTTAAGTAATCACAAAAAGACTGAGACTAAATAATTTAATGTAACTACATATTATGTATTTCAATAAATGCATAGGTACCTAATAAAAAGTTATATTACCATCATAGTTAGTACACATATCATATTATATCTACTACTTACATATATAATAAGTACACAACTGCAAATGCAACCGCAATTCTTATATATTTTGGAGTAATAATAATATATTGATAGTAAATAAAACGTGTGGTGACGGATTAAGAATACGAAATGTCACCACCCCGTATCATCCCATGGGTGTCGTAAGAGCCGACAGAGGGAGCATATTAGGTATACAGAGAACAACACTGTGAAAGAAGGAAAACTTGATACAAACCCTATACCAACCCGTTTGGCCAGCGTGGTATAGTAGGCCAATTCCTCCTTTCAAAGGAGAGGCCTAGTCCAGCAGTGGACTGTTAGAGGCTGATGATGATGATGAAATAAAACAGAATTAATATTCTAAAGTAATTTATAAAACAGTGCAATAATAAATTTAAATAGTTTCTTTTTTTTCATAACAAAGTTGAAAAATAGCATCCTCCTCTCTTCTACATTATTATATGTTGCCGTGCCCTACAGGGTCCATAATGTATCTTATATTGTCATATTGTAACACCTTATGTAACTTATGGAGTGCAATAAAACATAGAGTATTGAGTATTGATAGATTCTTACCAAAATTTTTGTTTCATTAATTTATTTCATTCGTTATTTCTAATATTTGAAAATTATTTTTCACATTTACTTTAAAATAATACTTTAAAAAATCTTTTAAAATGTTACCATTGTTAATTTGCCATAAAACCTACGATCTCATTTATAAGGCAGATTTTTAAAAAATATGCCGTTTTGGTTTATGTAGATTTATTAATTAATAAGAACAATATAATAAATTTATCATCATCTTCTTGCCCTGGTCCCAATCTATTTGGGGTCGGCGCAGTACGTCCTTCGCTTCCATTCTTTTCTGTCGCCCGTCATCTGATCATTTACCCCTTTCTCTTTCATATCCATCCTCTCACAGTCCATCCATCTTTTCCTTGGCCTCCCTCTCCCTTTCCATCCCTCTACCTTCATATTCATCACTTGCTTACCTACATACATATCATCTCTTCGCATAATATGTCCATACCAAGCCAAACGACTTCCTTTCACTTTCTGGTCTATTGGCGCCACTTTCAGACTACCTCTCACGTATTCATTCCTAATCTTATCCATTCTCGTAACTCCACACATACATCGCAACATTCTCATCTCTGCCACATGTAATCATTTTTCATCCATCTTCTTAGTAGCCCAACACTCAGCTCCATACAATACGACAGGCCTTATAACCGCTTTATATATGCGTCCCTTGAATTTCAGAGGCATTTTAGGATCGCATATTGTGCCCGAGACCTGTCACCATTTCATCCATCCTGAGTTGATCCTTTGCCAAACATCTCGGTCAATTTCGCCGTCGTGTTGCAGGAGTGAACCGAGGTAGCGAAAGTCGGAGCATACTGGTAGAGGTATACCGCCGAGTGTAACCGGGCTTGGACTAGAGAGGCCGCCAAAGTCACAGAACATGTATTCAGTTTTGGTTCTGCTTGTCCTAAGGCCTACGTTCTCCAGTCTCTGCCGCCACTCCTCCAGCTTGCTCTGCACCTCCTGTCCACTTTTTGCTACCAGGACGATGTCGTCGGCAAACAGCATGCACCAGGGTGCCTTTTCCTGTATGTCCGATGATATGGCATCCATAATCAACAAGAAGAGGTAAGGACTAAGAGCCGACCCTTGGTGCAAGCCTACAGCCACATCGAATCTGGCTGCGATTCCAGCTGCGGACCGGACTTGCGTGTGGCATTCAGCATACATCATCATCATCATATCAGCCAAACGACGTCCACTGCTGGACATAGGCCTCCCCCAAGGTTCTCCACACAGACCGGTCTTGAGCCGCCCGCATCCAACCTCCTCCCGCGATCTTGACAAGATCGTCGGTCCACCTTACGGGGGGCCTACCTCTGCTGCGTCGTCCGGTACGTGGCCGCCACTCCAGAACCTTTCTGCCCCAACGGCCATCGGTTCTTCGAGCTATGTGCCCTGCCCACTGCCACTTCAGCTTGGCTATCCGGAGAGCTATGTCGGCGACTTTGGTTCTACTGCGGATCTCCTCATTTCTGATTCGATCTCGCAGGGAAACTCCAAGCATAGCTCTCTCCATCGCCCTCTGAGTGACCTTGAGCCTTCTGATAAGGCCCATAGTGAGCGACCACGTCTCTGATCCGTAAGTCATCACTGGCAACACACACTGGTCAAAGACTTTCGTCTTGAGACACTGCGGGATATTGGACGAGAAGATATGTCGTAGCTTCCCGAACGCTGCCCAACCGAGTTGGATTCGACGATTGACCTCCTTCTCGAAGTTGGACCTACCTAATTGGACTACTTGTCCCAGGTAGATATACTTGTCGACAACTTCGAGCGTAGAGTTCCCAACCTGAATAGGAGCAGGTACAACATGGACGTTCCACATGATTTTCGTCTTGTCTATGTTCATCTTAAGACCTACTTGTTGGGAGACTCTACAGAGGCCATCGAGCATTGTGCCTAGGTCTTCCATGGTCTCAGCCATGACTACGATATCGTCTGCGAATCGAAGGTGAGTGATGTACTCGCCGTTGATGTTGATGCCGAGTCCATTCCAGTCCAGAAGCTTGAAAACATCCTCCAGCGCAGTGGTAAACAGTTTCGGGGATATGACATCCCCCTGTCTCACCCCTCGCTGGAGTTGAATAGGTTTCGAACTCTGGTCCTGGAGGCGGACTGACATAGTGGCGTTTTCATACAAACACTTCAGCACTTCGATATATCGGTAGTCAATCCGGCACCGTTGGAGAGACTGTAGCACCGCCCAGGTTTCGATCGAATCGAAGGCTTTCTCATAGTCCACAAACGCCAAGCATAGGGGCTGGTTATACTCCTCAGACTTCTGTATAACCTGCCGCAGCGTATGTATGTGGTCTATGGTACTATAGCCTTTACGGAAACCGGCTTGTTCGGGAGGCTGGAAGTCGTCTAGCTTGCTCTCGAGACGATTCGTGATGACCCTCGAAAACAGCTTGTAGACGTGGCTCAGAAGTGTGATGGGTCTGTAGTTTTTCAAGAGGGTTTTATCCCCTTTCTTAAAGAAAAGCACCACCACACCTCTGTGCCACGCCTGTGGCGTTTTACCCTCGAGAATGACGGAATTAAATAGCTTCCGGAGGGCTTCTCTAGCGGGTGCACCGCTGGCCTTCAGAAGCTCACTCGTAATTCCGTCATCACCCGGTGCCTTGTTGTTTTTAAGCTGTTTGAGAGCCACACTAATCTCGTGCATGCTGACGTCCGGGATATCTTCGGTATAGTGTCGGGTCAATCCAGCTCTAGGGTCTGACGCTGGAGTGCTTGCGGGTTGTTGCGTTGTCGTGTATAGCTGTCCATAGAACCTTTCGATCTCCTCCAAGAGCTCAGGCTTGGACGATACGATTCTGCCATCCTCCGTCTTCAGCTTTGTCAGCTGACTCTGCCCAACACACAGATCCCTTTGGAACACTTTGGATCCCTTATTCCGCTCGATCGCCTCACGAACACATTTTGTGTTGTATTGGCGGAGATCGCGAGTCAGAGACTTAGAGATCTGTCTGTTGAGGTGCCGATATTTCGGCATGTCGTCGGAGGATAGCAGAACCATCTTGCGCCTTTCCTCTAACAGCTCGAGGGTCGGATCCGAGATCTTTTTGGTTCTCTGGCTTTTCTGGGGCTTAAAAAATTTAACCCCTGTTGTATGGACAGCATCCACGAACCCGTTACTGTACACGTCCACATCTACGCATTCACCCAGGCATTCGAAACGGTTCTTGAGTTCGAGCTGAAAGCTCTCGGGGTTTTGGATATGAACCGGTGCCGGTCGGAGCGTGGACTTTATCAACCTCGACCGTTCGAGGCTTGTACAGATATTCAATGTGCCTCTTACCATTCGGTGATCGCTCCCCACTTTAAGTGAATTGATCACGGAGACATCATTGAATATCTGCCTCTTCGTCGACATGATAAAGTCGATCTCATTTTTGGTTGCACCGTCTGGACTTACCCAGGTCCACTTGCGGCATTCTCGCTTCTTGAAGAAAGAATTCATCATATAGAGTCCTTCCCTCTCCATAAAGCTAGCCAGCAAGTGACCCCGGGAATTCCGATGCCCATAACCAAATGGCCCCACTCTCAGCTCATCACCGTCGCGTTTGCCCAGTTTCGCGTTAAAATCTCCCATGACCACGGTGTAATGGGTTTTGTAGCCATGTATAGCCCGAGATATGTCCTCGTACATGGCTTCCACCTCCTCATCGGGGTGCGACGAGGTCGGAGCGTATACCTGTATGACCTTCAGCGAATACCGCTTGGATATTCTGAGTATAAGGTACGCTACCCTGCTCGACACACTCCCGATATTTACCACGTTGGTCACGAGAGATTTGTGGACGATGAACCCGACACCACCTTGGGACTGTTGGTCGCCCTCCCGGTAGAAGAGCAAGTTACCGGAATTGAGAACTATCGAGTCCTCCCCCTGTCTTCGGACTTCAGATAGGCCTATGATATCCCATCGCAACTTGCTCAATTCTTCTTCCAGCTCGACAATCTTCTCGTCGGTCCGCAGTGTGCGCGTGTTCAGTGTTGCCAGGGCCAATTGTCGTTGGTGGTGGTAGCCCGATCTCTTCCGGAGATTCTTCGCACCCCTTGCCCCGCCGTTACCATGGCCGCTACCATAACCAGGACTAGCGGGGCTGCCGGGGACTAGGGGCCGGTTTTTAATGGTGTGATTCATAATTGGGGGGATATGCCATAATCGCCACGCTTGGCAGGCGTATTGGCGATCGCAGTGGCGGAAGTTCTTAGTGCTGGACGCTGCTGCCCATCTAGCATCTCGGGATTTCCTACCGCCAGGTTCGGATGGCTTGACCGCCATCTTTCGGTTGACTGCTTGCGCTGGGGGAGATATTATGACGAGTATCTACTCGTCAGAGTAACTCCCCCAGTGGGCGGTGGGGTCGTCACGTCCCGACGCCGAAATAGTCCCGAGCATACATAGCTTGGATCAATTTAAAACCCAAAACGAAACCCACCACAAGACTTCACGCGGTACCCGGTCATATGCCTTTTCGAGGTCCCCGAATACCCATCTAATATCCCGAATAGTATTCGTGTATTTTTCACAAATTTGGCGAAGTGCAAAAATGGCATCCACCGTACCTCGGCCAGACATAAAACCGCATTGGTTACGTGAAATCTCACTCTCTGCTCGCAAATGTCGCTCAATTACTCTCTCCCATACTTTCATACTATGAGGCATTAACTTTATTCCCCGATAATTGTTGCATTCTTGGACATCTCCCTTATTTTTAAAAATGGGCACTAGGTAACTGCTGCACCATTCCTTGGGTACTGTCTCCTCATGCAACATCTTATTGAAGAATAAAGTCAGCCACAACCATCCATCCTCCCCTAACACCTTCCATGCTTCTACTGGTATTCCATCTGGTCCTAATGCTCTCCCATTCTTCATTCCACTCACAGCCCGTCTAACCTCATCCTTACTTATTACATTCACTAGTCCAATATTTTTCGCCTTGTTCTCAAGCATTTTGCACCAATCATTCTCTTCATTCATTAATTTTTCAAAATATGTTCTCCATCTTTCTTTAATCCTATCATCATCTGTAAGAACCGCTCCTGTTTCATCTTTCATACATTTGATATGGGATACATCCCTCGCCTTTCTCTCTCTAGCCTTAGCCAGTCAGTATAAATACTTTTGGCCCTCCAGCTTTTCAATTACTCCGTATATATTGTTAAGGGCTTTTGCTCTAGCTAAGGCAACGGCTTTTTTGGCTTTTTTCTTACATTCATCATACTTCTTTTTCTTACTCTCTTTCAACGAGTCATTACCTTCTTTCATCAGCTGCCATTCCTTAAACCTTGCTTTCTTTTCCTTGAGCACACTCTGTACATCCTCTGTCCACCACCAGGTATCCTTATCTTTCATACGTTTTCCTTTCGATTCTCCTTAAACATCTTTTGCCACGCACTTCATACATTTACTCATCTCCTCCCAACTCTCATTCACGCTGCAATCTTTCATATCGCCCATCTCAATCATTTTATCTACCACTTTATCTCTGAACTCTACTGTACATTCATTCTTCTCTAACATATGCCATTTTACTTTTGGGGGTAGCTGCTCCTTGGTTCTTTTTGTGCTTAGCCGAATTTTTAATTCGGTACCACCTTACAGTCTTTGACCCAGTTGATACGTTTACGCCTTAGCAGAACATAATCAATCTGGGTCATATGGTGGCCACTGTTGTAGGTTACCAGGTGCTGCTCTTTTTTTGGAACCGAGTGTTAGCCACTACTAGATCGAAAGCGGCAGCAGCTTGGAGAATTGCTTCTCCCTCGCTATTTCGGCTGCCGAAACCCCAGCCTCCATGTACTCTTCCATACTCTCCACTTGTTCGTCCCACATGACCATTAAAATCTCCTCCCACAATTATCTCTTCATTCTCCGGAATATCCGTCATCATGCAATCGAAATCAATCCAAAACTTCTCTTTCTCACAATCATCACATCCTACCTGAGGAGCATACACACTTATCACATTCAGAATAATATCTTGCAATATCACTTTCACAGCAATCAATCTGTCATTAATTATATTTACACATGTCACATCATCTTTCAGATTTTCGTTTAACACAATTCCCACACCATTTCTTTTCCCATCACTTCCACAATAATAAAACTTGTATCCTTCTCCGATCTCACTAGCTTTCGTACCTTTCCATCTTGTTTCCTGCAGACATGCAACATTTATTCGTCTTCTTTTCAAAACATTAGCTAACTCTCTAGCCCTTCCAGTCATCGTACCTACATTCAAACTTGCATACCTCACCCTTACGTCACAGGCTCGCTTCTTACGTTGCACTCGCCCGAAGTAGTGCAACAACCCTTGCATACTTCTCGCAGGTGCCGGGTGCTGCCCCTGCGCGTCGCCTGCGGGGGACGCCCTAACCCTATCGCACTCCTTAACATACGTGGCCATACTGCAAAAAGGTTTTGGCTTGGATTTTACTAGCTGACCGCCTGCCTAACGCCAACCCTCCTTGGGAATGTTATTGTTATAAAGGAGGAGGGTTAGGAGAAACGGGGTAAATGGATAGGATGTATAATGAGGGAAAAGGGGTTTGTAGGTGGGGGTACTGTAGTCCCTGGAAGGATATAGGGTAGTGACTACAGTAGCTCGGAGAGCCGGGAGCGCGTACCCGAAGCCCTGTCTACTGGTCGGACAGACCAATAGACAAAAGCACCCCCTGACTCTAAGAATATAATAAATTTATAATAAAAATAAAAAATATGCATGTTTAATTCAAATAAAACACATTATCCCCTTTATTAATATAACCGTACTAAATATAACCGTAGTTGAAAGTACGAAGGTTAGTAATAACGGTCGAAAAATAAGGTTAGTGATCTAGGGTTAATTTTAATCTTTGCAAAACTAATATAATTTATGATATAGAAAATACTAAGATTTAATCCGATTACGCCATACCAAAAGCTCGTTAGCACTCAAAACTTACAATAAATTACGGTTTTGGTATAGCATGGTCTAGTAGACCCAATTTCCCTATTGACTAACAGTGTAACTGTGAAGCAAATTAAGAGAGGCTTAAGTCCAGCAGTAGACTTTTTTGGAGTTAACGGTAGTAGAGCCTTGCTGGTTTCAGCATGCATGGGCGGGCTCGACCGGGGAAGTAATACCCTCTCACAGAAAATCGACGTAAAATAACAGTACCTAAACTGTTGCGTTTTGTTCGGTGAGTGAGAGTGCCGGAGGCCCTCTCCCCTATTCCTTCTCCCCCATCCCACTCCTAGTCCTATCCCTTTTCCCAACCCCACGGGGCGGCAACGCACTTGTGTCTCCTGTGATGTTGCTTGTGTCCATGGGTGGCGGTAATTGCTTACCAACAGGCGATCCGTCTGATCGTTTGCCGCCTATTACTATAAAAAAAAGACTGTGAAAGGCTGTAGAGACAAGGTTTTCCATAATCTTCTTCTTTTATTTAAGAGTCTAGCTCTTGTCGGTGGGGCAATTGCCATTGCTTTCGTTTTCCTGCCCTTTAGTTGACTTTTCTGCCCGATTCCAAATTTTCCTTCAACTGTTCCACACAGTTTCGTCGCGGTCGTCCTCTTCCCCTCCTTTTTCTATTTTACCCTCTAATATTATTTTGAAAACGTTGAAGTCTTACCGTAATAACAATCCCGATTTACACAACAATTGCTCAAGCAGAACTCATCAGACAAATAACATAATACATACATCATATACCTGGCACCGTACGAAGCGCTACTTGACACGACCGTCGTCTTATCTTCCACAATAGAGTTATTCGAGTACAACATTGAATTTATTGTACACTGCGGAGAATAATGGAAAAATAACATTACGCTGGTCTTTATAAGAGAACGCTGGGACGAGGTATTTCTTAGGTTTGTAAGACATTTGAGATTGGTTGAGTTTTACTGTTATCCTATCGCTAGGTTCGAAATTCAATGGACAAGCAATAATTACTCCTGAATGTTTTTTTTTGTCTGTTTGATGAAATTAATGAAGGTGTCACAGCCATATTTTTATCTTCTCGCTGGGAACCCAAATTACGGACTTCTCCGTATATTGGGGCAAGCAGATAGGGTGTGTTTTCATCTTACTACCATGGGACGTTTGCTAAACGGCAAAATTTAACTAACGTAAAGAATTTTTTGAAGTTAAGCCTTGTAGAATTATGGAAAGAAATAAAAAAAGGCATTTATTTCTGCCACTCAACACACCATACATAATATAAAATTAACAAAAGAATAATATAAAATACATGCAGATATTTTTTTATGCAATTACCAAAAATAGGTTTATAAAGTTGCAGAAGATGGCTGTAAAGCCATGTATTCACTAGGGGACAAAGTCACTCGACTTATCGCGAACAGTCGCAGGACATTTACGTGCGACTGTCCCGTGACAATGTCGACCGACATTTCGCATGTCCACATACCGGCATTGTGATCAAGATGTCGCCTAAGTGTTAACACAGTTTCGTTGGTAGTGTGGACCAACGAAGTGTGCTATAATCGCAGGTAGTCGCGGAACAAATAGCAACACACGTAAATGTCGCCTGCGATGTCGGGCGATGTCCCCCGCGACGTCGCTCAACACGTAGAATTCGTGTCGGGCGACAAGGTCGCGGGACAAATGTCCTCTAATGAATACGAGGCTTTATAGGACTCCGTTAAGCATAAATGCCAGATAAATGACTGATGCTGGTCGTTATATTATGGCATGTTGAACAAGAATAACACTAAATTGCTATTAAGCAATTCCTTAGATTTCATATCTAAAGAACTCCTGTTATTTGATATTTCAACACTACTCTCTAAGAATCCTAGTGCAATTTATCAGTTCCTACAAACCCTAGCTAGTTGCGAACAGAACACTGGAGTACGTGATTGCCACGAACCTGAGAGTGTGTTATCTGAAATAACATACACCGGGCGAAATAACATAATTTTTGTAGTTGCGAACTTGTATTATTAACTTACTAGAGGACGCCAGAAGCTACGCCTGCATTTTTTTTAAATTTAGGTACCCATTTTGGTCGATCCCGTGGGAATTTCGGAAAATCCTTTCTTAGTGCACCCCTACGGCCCCAAAGGAACATACATGCCAAATTTAGCTACCTGCGCCCAATAGTTTCGGCTGTAGCGTGTCTGTCAGTCAGTAAGTAACGCAAGGATTTCATATATTAAGATGTGTGTTGGTTTTGCATTACGGAATTAAGTTGCAGTAGAAATTAATCTCAATGAAAGACTAGTGGAGGGTATAATAGAGAGATTCGTAAAGGGTTTTGGGTTCAAATCCACAGCATAGTCCACTGACTTTTCGAACTAAAAAATATCATGAGATATCTCGCATGTTGAGAGATCTCCATAATATTCTCTGAAGACATGTGAAGTCTGCAAATATACTTGACCTGTCTTGTACGAAGAAGCACCCGGCAATGGCATAGTTTACATCTGTCCAGAGCAGCTAATGGTGACAAAACCCCAATAAAATCTTTTCTTGGTCTTTTTTTTTATATATAAAATTAGGCGGCAAAGGAGCAGACGGATCGCCTGATGGTAAGCAATTACCGCCGCCCATGGACACAAGCAACACCACAGGAGTCACAAGTGCGTTGCCGCCCCTTGGGGTTGGGAAAAGGGACAGGAGGAGGAATGGGATGAAGGAGAAGGAATAGGGGATGGGCCTCCGGCACTCTCACTCACCGAACGAAACGCAACAGTTAAGGTACTGTTACTTTACGTCGATTTTCTGTGAGAGGGTAGTACTTCCCCGGTCGAGCCGGCCCATTCGTGCTAAAATCAGCGAGGCTCTACTACCTGGAATAAATCTAACTTAAATTGAAGTGGGTATCTGTTGACCGCTGTCTTTTTCGTTTTTACAAAAAATAACTTATAAAAGTACCTATTTCGTTTAGACTTTTCTAATTTATTCAGTATCATGTGAATAAAATGGACAAAACGAGACAGAAAGTATTTATGAATACGTACGACCCAAAACGAATTCGCAACAAATTCAATATCCAAGCTAAATAACCGAATGGCCCGATCCTTGTCTTATCTATTATTTTTTGTGGAACAGACTTGACAAGGGTTGACCGTATCTGATAGTTCCAATAGACTATACAATTTCTATCTTGATTTGGCCACAGTTTGTAAACTTCGGTATCATTAATTACAAAGTTGACCGCTAGATGTCGTTGATCGCATTGAATACGAGAAATGACCTTGAATTCCAAAGATATCCTTGAAAATAGTGTTTATTTGTTGACCCTATAGGTGCTAATTAAATGTAGCAATTATATGGCATAAGCTATTTTGGAATGCAAATAGGTGATTGATAAATCACCTAACATTCAGAATGTACTAAATGTACTGTATTTTTAGACTTAAATATTTAATAAGTAAATGAATAAAGAAACTGTGTTTATATAAATGATAAAGAAAATGTGCTTATTTTAAAGAAAGTGTTTCTCATTGTTTAAATAATTATGATAATATGCTTTCTGGGATAAGTATTAAAAATGTTAACGTATAAAATATTTTTTTATAAGACCGTAGTGAAATAAATAACATCATTAAGTATAACAGAATAATACAGCATTCCGGTTATCACCGTTTCACGATCCAAAGTCTTAACCTCGAAATTGAAAATATAATTTCTATGAACAAAACAGGAAATTAAAACCTGAATTTCAACGAAGGCTAAACTCAACATTGAAAGAAATGGTGCAGGTAAACGTCCACTTGTCATGAGTATTATGTCGAGTCCAGCGTCAAGAATTCACAGAAACAGTTTCATTATGTAAATTTTTATCATATATTTATTTTGTTATGTTAAATAATATTTTAATTTCATTGTAGTTTTTATTTCTATGATTCTGTTAATATCTTACTTTACTTAAATAATAAATAAAACAAATGTATGTTTTACCATTTGATATTCATTACATAGAAATTCTAAAAAATATCTAGTCATCAAATTGTACTCGATGAAATTGCTGTTCATTTGGCTTCAGCAAAAAAAGCTTATCATTGGAACAATAAATAACTTACAATAGCAAAACAGATCATGAATAAGTAAGTAACTGGTCACAGCCATATTATTTTGTAAGACGAACATTGATTGCTTCATCACACCGCAATGTGCGAGTATCTCAGGGCATTATTATAGGACCTCAATTCAAGATCGTCTCAATAGCCCTTAATAAAGTAATTTATCTTTATGTAGGCCAGAGGCCAAAACTTAAGTTCCTTTAATTGCAGACCTAACCGTGAAGTACTTTATATCAAGTTAATGTGCCGTGTTGAAGTAAAGAGACGGCGAAATGAGTCTGGGAGAATAATGGTCGTGGATGGAACAAAATAAATTCTGTAGTTGAAAAGTAATCTCTCTTACAACAACATAAAGTCTTAGTAAATTCTCGAACGGCAAATGTAAGCCGTCAGTCAAGAGAAATATATTTAATACGATACAATATAAATAGAAATACATTATTTTCGTTTCGTTTATTTATGTTAATGATGTTTAATGATGATTTATGATGTTTAATTTTTAGGTCTAGTTGTTGAATTTTATATACATATTTTTTTATTGTTTTATTAATTTTAGATGTAACGTTAATTAATTTTATATATTTTCTGATTGTTTAATACCTTCTTGTAATTTTAGACGTAAGAATAATTTTATTTTGCTGTGCCCTACAGGGTCCACGATTGCACTTAGCTCTAAGCCATTTTGTAACATCTTATATACATAGTGGAATGCAAATAAATATGAATATTAATGTATCTAGGCCAATGAGTTACCTAAGAGCGTTTGTTTTATTTGCGAGTCAAAATATACGGCGTAAATTGCCGTATTTTTTAAATTGCTTTGATTTGAGCTTTACTTTAAGGGGGTTTCTATATATTATGTATGTACTACTTGTACATACATAATATACATGTTATAAAATTTTAAAGTAAGTACTCTATGTATTAGTTTGGGTCAGAAGAAGACCACGGGATTAAAGGCGAAAATCTTGGATTCAATCGAGCTAACGTCATGATGATGATGATGATGACTGTGATTGATAACTGTGTTACCTTCTAAAATTGAATCATCTCATCCGCTAGTAAGACCGCTATTCCATTAATCACCATTAAATATGAATTTGGTATTTTATTATTTACTAGAGCATGCCAGCTGCGAGGCCTACACATCTTTTAATTAACTTTTCTTCCCGATCCCGCGGGAATTCTGGAAGAAATCTGTCAGGCAGTCAGTAACGCAAGATTTTATATTTATAGCCGCTGTCGTGCCGATGCGATGATAGTTGTTTTTCTATTTTCATACGAATGCGTATAAAATATATGGCGTAAGTTTATACTAACTTTCGCGAATACATAAAGTTATATTATTATGAGGAAAAGTTAGTAGTTTTTTGGTTTATGATTGCTATACGGAAGTTTGTGACAGGAGGGTTTTAGGTAGTATGTTACAAATGTTGTGAGTTTCGTTTTCTGAGCCATACTGTATTTTGTTTATGGGACGGTAATTTGTTTAGTTCTTTTTCCGTTACAATGGATAGTGAGCAGAATTTTAATCTTATTTTTTAGCGGCTAAAAAAGAGGTTAAAAGAGAGGTTCAGGCCTTGCCTAAAGAGGTTTAGGCACGGCCCAAACCTCTCTTTTTAAGATATGACGTGTGATCTTGTACTGAATAATGAGAGAGGTTTAGGCCTTGCCTCAAGAGGTTTAGGCAAGGTTTAAACTTCTCTTTTAACCTCTTTTTTACCATCCTTTTTCTTACCGTGGTTGTAGTAGCATTCCGTTTATTAGAAGATACTTAATTCATTATCTACACTTGTATTTAAAAAATGTACAAGAGGCAGATCATTATTCACTACAATAACACATCTCATATCTTAGGGTTTTAAACTTTAACTTCTATACAAATCTTACGATATTTACAAGATTTCCAGTGATTATTTTTCTTAATTTTACTGCTTCTGCCCTATAGACAGTATTTTGAAAGTGTTAGTGCACCTTTACGCTTCCCAAGGAACATACATAAGAAATCTCAGGTACTTGCGCCCAAAATCAAAGCCAAAATTAGCAACTGTGTATTGTCTGCCAGTCAGTAACGCAAGATTGGTGTATATATTCATTGTATTTTCTTGGATTTACGCGAATGTTACACATTTTATGCCACCTAATTTCAATAGGGAAGACGGTTGGAATGTTCCTCCAGCTTGGTAACAACCGTCTTCCCTAATTTCAATAGGGAAGACGGCTGGAATGTTCCTCCAGCTTGGGACCCTGTCATAAGGCTAATGAAACCCAAGAAAGACAAAGTCTCCAGAAGACCTGAGGACACTGTGAGCTCATTCTGCGTAAATAGTAAAACCAATAGTTGAAAATGTTCGGGTACTTTGAGATAACTTATACATTCAAGAAATCAAGACAAAAATCACCTCAGCTGCCGTGAACACGAATGCTGTAAAGAATTCGAAACGTCAGCTAGTAATAAAAAAATGTAGTTTCTAGATCATTCGGTTTAAATGTAATAATTAGTGAAACCAATATAACGCGATAAAATTCGTAAACTGTAGTTTAATTTTAAAATATATATTCATTGATAAAGAATTAAGTTAGAAATCAATTGACACAACAAGTATAATATCACTGCCTGAAGACTGTCTCTTATATCGTATTATTTATTTATTTAGAGACTCACGCCTGTATCTCCGAAGGGGTAGGCAGAGGCGTAATATTACACCCACACCCATATCGTACTTAGATGATATATGTAAGTCCATGGCTAAGGCGGGAAACGGTTGAGGCGGAGGGCCGTCTTAAGCCCTCGCTAATGGGTTTACTACTATGTTCGAACAGGAAATGTCAATGATGTTTAAGGGAATCGGTTGCATCCAAGACTTAGACGCCTTGAAACCCGAGGTCCACTTACTGATCTATTCCACAGAACGACTGCTGTCTGACCCCGTAATCTAAAGGGATAGCGACATTCCATGGTTTAGACCAGTATCAGTTTATTTGAGGGTACTGACTCCCTGTAACGACTGTCAAAGATCTTCATGATAGCCGGGACCGACATGCTCTGTGAGGCACGGAGCAAGCGATAATTAACAATTTAATACGCACATAACTTCTAAAAGTCATTGATGCGTGTCGTGGATTCGAACCCAATATCCTCCGCATGTCAGTCCGTTGGTATCTCCACTAGGCTATTGCTGCCTGTTTAAGGGAATAATGACATGTAATACTCGTCTATCATCACTTACTTACTTATTTATATCCTTTGTCCGCAAGATCCTCATCACCCACCTTTAGAAATTTCTTTCCCCATTGGCGAATGCAGTACACTAAAACGAGTAGAAACTAACAGATTCAATTTTTATAAAGCAGACTACGACGCAGTAAATAATCACTTGAATACAATAGACTGGCATGTCTTGTTGGGCGATAAAGACGTCGATGATATGACACAAATATTCTACGACATTTTATATGAAATCGTACGACGCTTTGTATCTCAGCGTAGGATTAGAAGTAGCAACCGCCCCGTCTGGTTTAGTCGCCCGTTAATACGCATGCTTCGAAAAAAAGATAAACTGAGGCAAAGGTATAAAACTTTTAAAAATCCCTTAGATGAGATCGAGTTGAGATTCATAACAGCGGACTGTAAAAAGCTATGCAAAATCTGCTACAATAATTACTTAGAGAGTATAGAATATAGTGTTTCAAATAATTGTAAAAGCTTTTGGTCATTCATTAAAGCCAAAAAGAACCGATCTAGCCCTTATCCATCTTTAATGTCAAATGGGGAACGCCAGAGTAGTGATGGAGCGGAAATAAGCGACATAATTGCATCTTATTTTGCTTCAGTTTACACAGCTGACAATAGTTTCGTCTCTTGTGATAATACCTCAGATTCGGATGGGACACGCAATAACATAAAGTATGATCTTGGGGCAAACAGCAGTTGTTTTACATCCTTGACAATCCAACCGACTACGATTCTTGAAAAACTTAAGCATCTCGACATATCTAAGAGCCCCGGGCCTGATGGTATTCCACCATATTTCATTGCATCATGTGCCTCAAAATTGGTTGATCCCCTATGCATAATTTACAACAAATCACTACTATCTGGAGTATTTCCTAAACAATGGAAAAGTGCAAACGTGGTCCCAGTTCACAAATCTAGCGAAAAACATTTCGTAAGTAACTATAGGCCTATTTCCATATTATCGTGTTTGGCAAAAATATTTGAATCCATAGTCTATCGTTACCTAGAATCGTATTTTACCCCTTACTTGTCCTGCCATCAACATGGTTTTGTATGGTCCCGTTCAACGTGCACCAACCTAACACTTTTTGTGGAGATCCTGTCAGAAGCCTTGGATAACCATAAGCAAGTAGATGTAATATACAGATTTTAGCAAGGCCTTTGACAGAGTTCCTCATAGAAAGCTTCTTGAAAAATTATGTATGTACGGATTAGGCGGATCAATCTACAAGTGGATAGAATCATACTTAAGCTATCGTGACTTTAGAGTTTTATTGAATGGCTTCACATCATCCACGCATTCCATAATTTCAGGAGTGCCACAAGGATCAAACTTAGGGCCATTATTATTCAATACGTTTATTAATGCCCTACCGGACTGCTTTCACTATGCTACACCCCTACTGTTTGCAGATGACCTTAAAATCTTTAAGACTATAGAGTCACTTAATGAGGCCCTACGTCTTCAGAAAGATCTGGATTCGTTGTCTATATGGTGTAATAAGAATGGCATGCAATTGAATCCAAATAAATGTCAGTTTATGAAGTTTACTCGTAAGATTAATGAAATAACATCAAAATACTCGATTAACGGAGTAGAATTAAATGAATGTGAATGTGTCAGAGATTTAGGCGTTTTGTTAGATAAAAAGTTAACCTTTGTACCTCATTTTGAAAAGATAATTAGGAAAGCATCTAGATCTCTGGGATTTATTATAAGAAATGGAAAAGTTTTTCGCAAGCCTCATACTAAAATTTTGTTATACAATAGTTTTGTGAGAAGTCACTAAGAATATTGTAGTGTTGTTTGGCGACCGCATTATGCCGTTCACATTTTAAGGCTAGAAAGAATACAAAAAAGATTTCTGTGGCACTTGTCGCCCTTGCCTTTCCCACGGATGGGTTCTTATAAGGATAAACTTAAAAAATACAGAATGGAGAATGGAAACACTTGATAAGAGAAGAAAATATTTAGACCTAGTTTTCTTATATAAACTTGTCCGTAACAGAATTGACTGTACACAACTCCTACATAGAATCAATTTTAGGGTACCATACAAGTATCCTAGAATATACATCAGTCTCCTGTATCCACCGCCCAGAAGAACTGTTTTAGGCTCTACCTCTCCTGTCCCTCGCATGTGCAAGTTACTTAACCTTTGCAGTCACGATGTCGATATATTTGCTGATTCTCTAACTAAATACCGCAAAAGTATAAAATGCAATACTTTTTTATAAATGTATTTTTTATTTTTGTATACCTAGGTGATTTATGTCTCAGAAAAAGGTATGCTATGTAAAAAAAAAATCTTAACTGTGTAATCCGTAATTTGTTCAAATTTTGTTAATAGCATTAATATGTTTGTTAGTGTGCTAATTAAGAGCAAGTGGGGTTTGCTTATAATTGGATGTAACTGTTACTCTAGAACGTAAGATGATTATAATATGTGCTTGTATTACTGTTACATTTGTTAGCAAACCTAAATAAATAAATACTTACTATTCGCATCATGTGCTTAATTCGCGCGATGCACTGAACCAATTCCCTGCATCTATGTAAGTTGGTAAGTGTAAATAGCGCTCACAGTTTAACTTTGAGACTAACCAATGTGGAAATTAGTATTCCAATTTATTTAGGAGATAGGGAAGGGGCCAGACAGTTACTGAAGTCAAATTAGCCTTAATTTAAATTCAATTTCTAACTGTTACTCCGGTTTGTTCGATAAAACTTGAATGAGCAAGTGCGCATATGGTACAAAGTTTTTGTAGTCATTCTGCTTTGGTTGAAGTTGCTTGCCTTTGCAATAGCTTGTTTAAATTAAATTGTAGTCATTCTGTATAAAAAACTAATATTCTGCCAAATCTGGTTAGACTAGATGACGGAGGCCTCTCAGGCGCAAGTCTTGGATGCAACCCTGTTAATACTAGAACGATGGTGATGAGCAGCAGGAGTGGTTTTATTGTCAACACATCTTATGATTTTATAATGAAATGACAAAATCAACGAGCTGGGATAAGACCGTGGCCAAACTGTGCCACAGACAAATGCATCTTATGATCACGGCTGGTGTAGCACACGTTGGAATGTCGAGGCAAATAGGAGGCATTTTACTTTATTCAATAAACTTCGCTATATAGATCTGTTACAAAAATATAAGTACATACCTATGTGTAAAAATCCTAAAATATTAATACGTTTAAAACAGAAAGAATGAAAAGTTTTATGCTGCATGCATCACTACATGCTCAGAACATCATCATATCAGCCAAACGACGTCCACTGTTGGACATAGGCCTCCCCCAAGGTTCTCCACACAGACCGGTCTTGAGCCGCCCGCATCCAACCGCCTCCCGCGATCTTGACGAGATCGTCGGTCCACCTTGCGGAGGGCCTACCTCTGCTGCGTCGTCCGGTACGTGGCCGCCACTCCAGAACCTTTCTGCCCCAACGGCCATCGGTTCTTCGAGCTATGTGCCCTACCCACTGCCACTTCAGCTTGGCTATCCGGAGAGCTATGTCGGCGACTTTGGTTCTACTGCGGATCTCCTCATTTCTGATTCGATCTCGCAGGGAAACTCCAAGCATAGCTCTCTCCATCGCCCTCTGCGTGACCTTGAGCCTTCTGATAAGGCCCATAGTGAGCGACCACGTCTCTGATCCGTAAGTCATCACTGGCAATACACACTGGTCAAAGACTTTCGTCTTGAGACACTGCGGGATATCGGACGAGAAGATAATATGTCGTAGCTTCCCGAACGCTGCCCAACCGAGTTGGATTCGACGATTGACCTCCTTCTCGAAGTTGGACCTACCTAATTGGACTACTTGTCCCAGGTAGATATACTTGTCGACAACTTCGAGCGTAGAGTTCCCAACCTGAATAGGAGCAGGTACAACATGGACGTTCCACATGATTTTCGTCTTGTCCATGTTCATCTTAAGACCTACTTGTTGGGAGACTCTACAGAGGCCATCGAGCATTGTGCCTAGGTCTTCCATGGTCTCAGCCATGACTACGATATCGTCTGCGAATCGAAGGTGAGTGATGTACTCGCCGTTGATGTTCATGCCGAGTCCATTCCAGTCCAGAAGCTTGAAAACATCCTCCAGCGCAGTGGTAAACAGTTTCGGGGATATGACATCCCCCTGTCTCACTCCTCGCTGGAGTTGAATAGGTTTCGAACTCTGGTCCTGGAGGCGGACCGACATAGTGGCGTTTTCATACAAACACTTCAGCACTTTGATATATCTGTAGTCAATCCGGCACCGTTGGAGAGACTGTAGCACCGCCCAGGTTTCGATCGAATCGAAGGCTTTCTCATAGTCCACAAACGCCAAGCATAGGGGCTGGTTATACTCCTCGGACTTCTGTATAACCTGCCGCAGCGTATGTATGTGGTCTATGGTACTATAGCCTTTACGGAAACCGGCTTGTTCGGGAGGCTGGAAGTCGTCTAGCTTGCTCTCGAGACGATTCGTGATGACCCTCGAAAACAGCTTGTAGACGTGGCTCAGAAGTGTGATGGGTCTGTAGTTCTTTAAGAGGGTTTTATCTCCTTTCTTAAAGAAAAGCACCACCACACCTCTGTGCCACGCCTGTGGCGTTTTACCCTCGAGAATGACGGAATTAAATAGCTTCCTTCGGAGGCTTCTCTAGCGGGTGCACCGCCAGCCATCAGAAGCTCGCTCGTAATTCCGTCATCACCCGGCGCCTTGTTGTTTTTGAGCTGTTTGAGAGCCACACTAATCTCGTGCATGCTGACGTCCGGGATATCTTCGGTATAGTGTCGGGTCAATCCAGCTCTAGGGTCTGACGCTGGAGTACTTGCGGGTTGTTGCGTTGTCGTGTACAGCTGTCCATAGAACCTTTCGATCTCCTCCAAGAGCTCAGGCTTGGACGATACGATTCTGCCATCTTCCGTCTTCAGCTTTGTCAGCTGACTCTGCCCAACAGACAGATCCCTCTGGAACACTTTGGATCCCTTATTCTGCTCGATCGCCTCACGAACACATTTTGTGTTGTATTGGCGGAGATCGCGAGTCAGAGACTTAGAGATCTGTCTGTTGAGGTGCCGATATTTCGGCATGTCGTCGGAGGATAGCAGAACCAGCTCAGAACATAAATTAAAAATAATAAAAACCTTGTTTAAAACCAAACCAAGTATTTACATTCGCTAAACATATAGGATCAAAAGACCGAGTCGTAATACGAATCAAACGAGCCCAAATTCGATGACGTTGTGCCGTTTTTCTGCAGGGTTCCTATGGCCGCCATCCTAAGCTCCATCCTTAAATCAGCTCCATGACATTGTAATATGGCATAGTCACGCAATATACGCAGTCACGCAAAATTTCAGCTGTGTAGAAAATCGGAAAATGGCTCATATTTATCTTGTAAGACTTCATTACGGACACCGTGACAGGTGAAGGTTTATTTGAAACAAAGAAAATTTATGGTGAACGAAGTTTACCGGTTCAGCTAGTATACTATAATATAGAGTATCATCATCTCCAGCTTATATCAGTCCCTTGCTAGACATAGGCCTTTCTTATAGAATGCATAGGTACCTATTGACTAAACTGAGAAATATACCTAACAAAAAAATCCTACAATATACTAACAACAAGTGTTATTACTTTTGAGATTCCACCAGGAAGCAAATTCATCTAAACGTACTAACAAAATAGATGACGAGGGAATGGAATATTGAAAATTATACCATCCGTCGACATTCTGTGTGATATTAGTAGGTAGTTAGATACTGTCTCGTTGAAATCGGCCCCTCCAAGCTTAAACCAATAACGTTTCTCCAAAATGTTAGTATGTATGAAGAGAGCGATCCGTTTAGGCGAGAAACTCAATTTTATCAAGTTGTTCGGTACAGCACACATTTTTATACATTCTATCGTCGTTTTATTCTCACTAACTAAATAAAACATTCTTGTAAGTGCTGTTACGGAGTTAGCAACAAAAGATATTGGCGGAACTTTGGCGATAACTCATAACTTTCCTTTCCGTTGGCCGTCAAGTGATTACGGTTGTATAAATATTAAATGATGTTGGAATCTATAGATGTTATGTATTGAGAGTGTGTCAGAAAGATGTGGTCATAGGTGACATCAAAATTAAGTGTGATTTCAGTTGCATCCAAAATTATCTAAGAGAGCGGGATTCACTTTCTAGTTGAGCTAACTTCAATAATACTTGTATATGGTCGTTGTGGAGCAAAAACTCACTAAGTAACGTTATTGGTGAAAATGAGTTATTGATGTCAAGCTGTCTAAAAGTACATTATCTACCTTCAAAATTAATATTTAAGGCTGCTTTTTTATTAATTTCGGAGTTATAAAAATGCGATAACTACTTAACTACGCAGTCAATGGGAACAATCTACAAGAAAAGTAATTTAAAAGACTTGGTTAAATCTCATATTAGATCGTTTAGGCAAACTAGTACCAATATTTTATTTGCAATGTCACTAAACGTACTTAATTACTTTTCGTTTGAACATGTTTTGACTTGTAAGTCACTAACAGCCAGCAAAAAAATAACTAAATTGCGTAAATAAATAACTAAATACCAAAAAAGTATATTTTTACTTATGCGAAAATGATCTTATCATTAAATCAAATATAGTCAAATTACTAAAACAGATGTAAAATTTATACATTTTACATTATTTATTTAATTTTATTTACATATGATACATATTTTGTTCCTAGACATCATCTTTCTAATCCTAACTATTTAAGAGTTATTTAAGTTCTAAGCTTCAAAATATTTTAAAAGCGTTTATCTCAAAGTTTATTTTTTGTTAGTTAGTGAGTTTTCGCTCTGAGGCAGCGATAGCCTAGTGGAGATACCAACAGACTGCCATGCAGAAGGTATCGGGTTCGAATCCACGGCGCGCACCAGTGACGTATTGAATTGTTAATTATCGCTTGTCCCGTGCCTCGGAGAGCACGTTAAGCCGTCGGTCCCGGTTGTCATGAAGATCTTTGACAATCGTTACAGGGCGTCAGTACCTTCTAAAATAAACTAACACTAGTGTAAACCATGGAATATCGCTATCCCTTCGTGTTGCGGAGGTCAGACAGGCAGTCGTTCCGTGGAAAAGCCAATATTGAGCCAAATCCGGTTAGACTGGTAAGCGGACCCCGGCTTCAAGCTGGGATAACGCTAAGAGAATGATAAGTGAGTTTTCGCTCCACAACGACGATATTATATTGTATACATTGTTCATAGAATGACAGCTAAGAAATACTGATTGGATCGGTATGACCACTTAAGCGTGAATGTTACCCATCTCGAAGGTTTGCTCAACAAAACTAGATTATTCGGTCCTATTTGAATTGTTGGTCTAGTAGGTATTTAGCGTCTATAACTGCTACGCCGTAGATGGTGGGTTTGATTCCGACCCAAGATCAATTTATGTATGATGAAAACTATTTATTTTGAGAGGTTATTTAGTCAAATTTAGACCATTTACCTTCTATATATTGTCTGTTACTTGTGACCCACGTCCACAACTAAAATCGCGTGCCAGTTATATTTTTAAAAGAAGAAGAAATACTTGTACTACTGTTTTGACAATAAGAAGAAATTTTAGTATCTGCAAGTAAACTAGGTGAGGCGGAGTTACTATGCATACAATACTGTTTTAACTGAAAACAATCTTCAGCTGAGAAATCCAAAATGCTCGTCCAGTGTCTATTGGACGGGCAAACTATGCCGTTTCCATTTAATTAATTTACCAGTAATAGCTGTATATATATTAAGTTCGCGTGCAGCTTAAACTACAAACCTAAGCTAATGGCTTTGATAAGCACGTAAGTTAAATGAGTTTCACTTGCTAATGCAGTTACAACATTGCAACATTTATTTACTTTAATTTTTATTATTACGTCGCAAAGCAGTGGAATGCTTTGTTTGGTAATTGTTTCATTTTGTATATTTCTCGCAGGTAGTATGATATCTAGAAGTTGGGATTTCAACGAGTTACAACTTATTATAACTCGTTGAAATCCCAACTCTTAGATTCAAACAGATCTGTGGCAAAGCTAATATTTTATAAAATCTCGTAAGACTAGTAAGTGAAGTACGGGCTTCAAGACGCGAAGTTTCGAATGCAACTATACGGAATATACCTAGAAAGATGACAGTAAAGATAGTTTATTATCATGCAAACTACTACCGTTGCTACTTTATGTTAAAATTGGCATAGCTTAAAACCCGTATATGCTAGGTGTCGTAAATGCAAGGCCAGATGTAACTAAAAGCAGCCAAAGATCGACTCTGGCCAGGAAATCACGAGCTTAACCTGAGACCCGCACTGCGTATAATCAAGCAGACAATGATTAATAACTAAGAGCGTAAATTTCAGCACTCAAAATTCGTGCCATGCAACCACTTGAAATCCTGCAATGTAGTTATTTGCAAATAAGATGAAGCCAAACAACAAGAATTTGAAATATTGAATCTTAATGCTGCAGAAATTGTATTACAAAATACTCAAAGAATTCTCTCGCAGGCGTTAGTTGGTTATAGTACACAAACAACCTCAAACTTTCGCAACGGGGCAAAGAGACATCCAAGGGTAAGTTCCTCATTCAATACGCCATATCTTATAAACCATAACAACATAGTATAGTAGAAAGATCGTAAAATATCAATTTATGTATTTTCAAAGCATTTTCTATAGACGTTCTCGTATTGCATATTGTTGCGTGCCACGGAAACTAGGGTGAATGTACCAAATGTTGTTCTTTCAATATTGTTATTTAACTTTAATGATTGCATATTTCAGTGTTGTTTTATGATCGTTATGATGGCGTTGTTGTAATTTATCGTTTTGTTGACATGCAAGTTTGTTTCCAGGTCTTTTACGTGTGGTATGCTTAGGGTACAATGTGCAGTTTATTACAGTATATTGTTGATGCAGGGCAATAGTAAAGTAAATAAATACTGTGATGTATTGTTATCGCCTTCTAATCCTTATATATTCAAGAAATTAAAAGGCATATACATTGTTTGCAAGCAGATACCTCGAATTACGGCATTTATATCCCTTAGATTTCGTAGAGGTACACTAAGAAGGGAGTTTCTTAAATTTCTTTGACGCTAGGCAGAAATTAAACTTGACTAAATTCAAGTCATGTTTAAATTCAATCCATTATCATAGAGTTTTATCAACCAAAAAAAAAGTCAGTCAACCATTAAATGAAATGATTATATCACGGTATATTTTAATGGACGATAAACTTTTAACGACACTGTAAACACGTAATAAACATCAAAGACAGAAATAATTAATATAATTTTAATGAAAAACTTAAGGAGCTCACATGAATTTCTCGCTTTCTTTCTTCCTATTTTCATCAACTTTTTTTCACTATTCATTTATTTTATATTCAAACGCTTATACACGAAAGTTAAGTTTTTTCTATTATTTATAATCTGCCACTCTAGTCATTTTTTCTATGTATCCTACTGATAATCTGTGAACAGCGTTGTGGGCTGCAATATTGTGATGAATATTATGTAATGTTACTTTCTGTATTTTATATTGTAGCTGTTTGTGTTCCTTTTTAATATAATAAAAAGAAAAAAGAAAAAGAGCTTATTGTATCACGCAATACATTAATTGGTATCACCGAAAAATAGTCTCCTTTATAACTTACGCATTATGTCACTTAAAATTTTCTGAAGGCCTGGATGAAATTATCGGCACATACTGCTGTTATTTTAGTATTATATAACCTTATATATCTTTAAATATAATATATATCTACATACATCTTTACTGGTACGCTTACAACTACCATTTCTATCCTACCAATAATATCTCCATCCAAAGGTTGCCTGGTAGAAATCGCTTTTAGCGATAAGGCCGCCCATAGTACTGTATCTTACATATGTAAAGGACAATGCCCATTTTTCTTAGAGACGCCGGCCCAGATGTGGACAGTCAAAAATCGTAGTATTTGTTATTGCATTCGATAAAAGAGTGTTAAACTAGAATTTTGAGATTGATTAGAGGTCCATCATATTCATAGTTTTATTACAAGAAGTGCTTTTATATGCTCACAAACATTAGGTGTGTACCCACTTTTATTAGGATAGTTAAAGTATTTCTTAGTTTTGAGTAGAAAGGAATGAGTTAATCATTTGGAGTAGAAATCCGAAAGAAAAAGCCAGAAGTCGTTAAAGATCCAAAAACATAAAAAGCATTCACAATGTGCACGAGCAAAACAAATAAGTAACAAACAAAATAAACTGAATATGACATTATTGACAGTTACTTAAGAGTCAAAAAAGTGTTACCATTTTGCAGTTTTTAAATGATATTGATTGATTAATCGATATGGATTTCGGACATAGGTTATCTATACACTTGGTTCAAAATCGAACTTATTTGTAGTTAATCGCATATATACCTTAAAAATACACACATTTTAAATGTTTAAGGACCAAGTAGAGATTTGCTATTAACTCAAATCATTTTGAGTAGAGAAAATGTAAAATTGATAAAGAAGAGGTGATAGTCGATTTAGTATTATGATTTCTTTACTGGCAATTTCTAATCTATTACGTATTGGCTATTTAGACGTTAACACATCTTTTTAAACCTATTTATTGAATAAGTTTCTCGGCACACCTTTAGTAATGCCTATAAATTAAGTTATAAATAAAAAGGATTATTCAACTACTAATTGAAACTTTATTGTGCTGTTCATGAGTTCCAAACTGGGCCAGAAATGGGCATTGTTCTTTCTTTAAAATATTTGTATAGTGTACAATAAAGTGTATAATAAATAAATAAATACTGATGTTGAATAAATCAGTGATGTTGGCAAGAAGACCGCGAAATTAAAGTGGGATTGGGCAGGTCATATCTGCAGAATGCATCACGAAAAATGGGCACATATCGCCACGTGGTGGACACCGGAGGGAACTCGTGGTCGAGGTAGACCCAGTAAACAATGGGACAGTATAGGTTAAAAAAAAATACAGCCAGGTCCATGGCAATAGTCCTGATTTTACATTAAATGATTTGTGATCTCCTCGTTCTACTATGGTTGCACTTACGATCAGACTTTGTCCGTGGCACAACCTGCACGGAGGCTACTTTTAAACCGATAACCAACTTGTTATCCCTGTAAAAAGTAGCCTATGACACCATTCAGCCTCCTAACTATTTTAAAAATCGATTATCGCTCCGTTGTGACGTGGAAAAAGCACAATCAAAGGAACGCTCGCATTTAAAACGTTAATATGAACTATGAATTTGTTGAACAAAATCTGACTAGCAATGTTTTAGTTAAGTTAAACGATTAAATTAATCAAAGTAATCATTATAATACCGTTACGCAAATTGTTGAGATTCAAGATAACTAAATGAGTAAACATAAAATATTAAGACAAATAATTTACTTCCACCAATTTATAATTATCTAATTATCGTTTAACTTAATTATGAAGCTTTATTCTACTCGAGTTATAATTTCATCTTACTTAGACGAAGTTTATATTGACCGTACAGGAATTTAACCGCTTTGTAACACTCTAAAATTAATAAATCTTTACGCTTTAATTAAACTCAACTTACGTTAATTTTCCTTAATTACACTGTCGAAACATTTTACCATGTAATCTCTTATTTAAACATAAACTAAGTCATAAAATTAACAACGTAAAGTAACTTTAGGTAAGTTATTTATTTTAAGTAAAACAACGTGGCGATAAATTGGGGGAGGCCTATAATTGGATACTTTACCCTACTTTGTTGGTTGGAAGAAATAGGAATAACGTAATAGGGTTAGAAAATCTTGTTCAACAACTCAACTTACATTTTAGAAGATATTCTAACCTGTATATTTTATAAAAAAGAATATAAAAATTGATCAGTAGACTGGTACGATAAGCAAATGGGGATACCAACAGACTGTTAAGAAGAGGGTATCAAGTTCAAATCCACGACGCGCACTATTGACTTTTCGAAGTTGTGTGTGTTACATTATTAACTATCGTTGGGTCCGTGCCTCCGAGAGTACGCTAGCAATGAATACAGATGATTTACATTAAAGAAGCTTATTTCTTAAGGATGTCATGTGCCGATTAAAGTTGGCGTATTGACGGTTGTCATAAGTGTAGTTCGTAGTTGGCGCCGTTGGCGGCGCTAGCGTCGTTCGCCATCTGTCTTGCATTGCTTTGACGTAAGAAATAGACAGCTGTTGCACTGACACTCACGCGACTGTTACGCCGCCAAGCGGCAATTTGGGTCGCAGAAAGTTTGTCTTAAAAGCGCCAATAAGAAAAACATCTCTATAAATAATTATCTATGCTCTATGACGCTAGGCAGTGGTTCTGGCTGTCATGAGGATCTAGTTTGACAGGCGTTATAAGGAGTCAGCACCTTAAAATAAATTGACATTTGTCTAAACCATGGTATATCGCTATCCCCATAGGTTGCATAAGCCAAACAGCGAAGCACTGTATACTAACTATAAAAAATACCTTATAACGACTACGGTCAGCATTCTAGTTTCAATCTCCAATACTGGCCACACTCAAATAAGAAAAGGAAAAGAAAAATAGCTGTGTTACCAAAATCCTGTGGGCTATATTGTCTTGGCCTTCTAACAATGCTGAAGGCTGATGTTTTAAGCCCCATTGTTCTTTTGTTGGCCTGTCTTTATATTGTGGTGGATACGATAATATGCCCTTTGAAACTCTGGACATACTGGCTACATTGAGCTTGGAATAAATAATAATAATAATTTTATTCAATAAAATAAACGTCACATGTTACATAGGAAAATATTACAGTAAAAATAATTAAATTTTATAATTCAGTATAATGTATGCGATAAGTGCCTTTGTTAAATTGTGGTACATTGATGCGTAGTTACTTTATTTATTACGGTCATACATTATATTTGGTATATTTAGCTATTATAATGTTTACCTGGACTAGGCTTTAACACCTGTGTTTCAGGATAAAAACTTAAATAATAATAATAAAGGGCTATATTTTAACATAATAATAATCATGAACTGCCAATATGTAATATAAAGTAGACTTAATATTATTTGTTGTAACTTAGCGTAGATACTTACACACTATTTTATTACAGTAAGCAAATTCTCTGTATAAGAGTAGGTCATTGTCATTAGGTATTTTGTAACAACAAGATGACACTGCTTAATAAATAAGGTCCAAGATCCCAGAGTGTGTGAATGAATTAAATATTCGATTTGAATGTGAATTTGATGAAGGAAGTAAGAACTCGGACGATGATGACAATGAAGATGAATAATTTCAAAGATAATATTTTTTTTTAATAAAACATTGTTAAATACCTCAACATTTACCTACTTAATGAAATAATACCCAAAATAATATTCCTACAGTCTTTTGGGGCAATGTAGTGTTCTCACTCACATTCTGGGGGTATGATGCGCCCTTCGGATTGGTCTGGCTGCGTACAAAGGGCCTTAAAATGTAGTACCTTATATAAAATTTAGGTTTGCTAATATAACGTAGTTTACATATTTTTTAAGTGACCTTCAAGACAAGTGGCAGAAGTAATGGCCCACGGAAAGTGTCTGGCAATAATGAATTTCAATTTTAGATAATATTTTTAAAAACATTTGAATAAACTTTTCTACTTAAACGTAGGTGAGTAAGTTTTTTATGGCCTGCTTTCTAGCTAGTGGGTACGCATACCTCTTAACAAGATAGGTAGATAAATCTTTATTGTGCAAATACAGTTGGTACAAATTACATAGGTATAATAGCATACAAATAGTAAATGGACAAAGGTGGCCTTATCGCAAAGTGCGATCTCTTCCAGGCATCCTTAGGATGGACAGACTGAAAAAGACAAGTTATTATACTAATAATTATAATAATATATATTATATAATACTAAAAACAAGATATTATGCTACTAAAATCCTTAAAATTTCAGCTTTTTATAATGACGTAGATCTGGTGGCTGTGGGATCTTGCTCTATAATATTTGTCCTGATTGGTATTTAAAAAGGATTAGTTATTTTTGTTTTGGAGTGTGTTTGTGTGGCCAATTCTGTTGTCGGACTTTTCGGACCGGTCGAAGGCCTCCATCATGGCTTAACAATTATTTTTCTGTGACAAAAACCGGGAGCGACGAATCAGGTACGTGCCTTCAAAGCACGGTAGCGCTCTGATGTATATGCCACACTTGGATGTGTGACCGCGCGCCGTCACACACACGTCCGTCATATTATATTATAAAATAACTTGAGGACCCCAGCAGTAACGCCTGCATTTTTTTTTAATTTACCCGTTTTGGCCGATCCAGTGGGAATTTCGGGAAATCCCTTCTTAGTGCACCCCTACGGTCCCCAAGGAACATACATGCCAAATTTCAGCTTCCTGCGCCCTATAGTTTCGGCTGTAGCGTGTCTGTCAGTCAGTCAGTAACGCAAGGATTTTATATATTAAGATTACTCAGTATTTTTCGTTACTTCAATTCCTTCAAGTATTATTTTCTCAACAAAAGATATTTTGAAATTAAACTACAGCTTACTAATTCTATCGAGATAAATATTGGACTTTTGACGAAAATTAGATTTAAGCCGAATGATCGTGAATCTACACTATTTGTTACTATCCGACAATCGGTCGCAATCTATTTGTATGCCAAAATTCATTAAAATCAGATTCAGAAGTTTTAATATGAAACAAAACATACCTACATATACAGTTCGGCATTTATAATATTTGTAGCGATCTTTGTTTATTAGCATCTGTAATTTAACGAGCGGCAGGAGAGAAACATAATTGCGGTTGGTTTGAGAAAATCTTGGATATTCCTCTGAAGGGGAAGACAGTAACATAATTTTCGATAAATGAATGCCTCACTGGTAATTGGACGTCGAATCGATCGTGCCTAATGGATGCTGAAAAGGTTGTTAAGGAGAGTTTTGTAGCCTAATTTAAGGTTTGTTATTAATGTATTTTATACATGTACATATTCAAACGTGAGGAGAAAGACTTTTCCCCATTTTAGGTATGCGCGGCAGAGAGTGTTTTGATATAATCAGTGACAAGCTCTGATCATCTAACGCACTCAATTAAACAGCATGATTTTGACATATTTGACGTGACTACGGCGACGGTGAGACGGGTACTTAGTAGTGACTTTTTATGACAACTGTGCAGATTAGGTGCTTTATTCGTCGTCATCATATTTATCACTAGATAATACATACATAAACTCACGGCTGTTTCCCGGAAAGGTCGGCAGAGACTACGGAACGCCATTTGCAACGATCTTGACATAATATCTCTCTTGCTTCATTCACTCTCATCAAATTTCTCATGCATGCTCTTCGGTTAAGGGTACTTCTAACCTGTCCTTTTTTTAGGATGTATCCAATCTAGTCAGAGAACGTCCGTCTAGGTCTTCCCTTCCTCCTGTCCTTTTCACACTTGACTTTTTTATTTATTAGATAATAGGATTTTTATAATTTAGTGAGCATGTAAATAATTGATTTGATGCTAATCGTGAAGATCTGCATGCCACATATAATGTATAGTATTATAATACATTGTTAACGCTGTTTGTCTTCCAATAAATAAATAAATTATATATCAAAAGGACACACAGTCTAAGGCTACTCCATTATAGTCTTTACTCAAGACGTAATGCCATATTCATTTATGATTCTATTATGTAGATGTGTGGTCCTTCAATATGACATGAAATGATGTTAAGTAAACATAATTTGGTATCTTTGTGTTCAAATAGTGAAGGCAAATAGCTTTTGTATTAAATGCAAATATGTCAGATATCAAACAGTAATTTTAGTTGGTTTTATCCAAATATATTGTATTAAGAATTGTAGATATAAAAAGTACATAAGTCCAATCTCATTATACTGTTTTCTGTAGAAAAGGAAGAAGGGACTGCCTTCGTGGTCCAGTGGATAGCGTATGCGACTGCTGATAGGAGGTCTCGGGTTCGATTCCCGGGTCGGGCATAGGTGTTACTGGGTTTTTCCAGAATTTGGAAAAACCCAGTAACCCAGTAGTACATTAAGATTAATGGTCCTCGTCACAATAAACTTACATAAGTCTGGTTTTTGCCTCGTTGGTCTCGCGGCATAAATGTGCGCGTGGGATTGGGAGGTCTCGGGTTCGATTCCCGGGTCGGGCAAAGTGATATTGGGTTTTTCCGTTAGGAAATTCTCAGTAGCAGCACGGAGTCTGGTGATGTGCCCGGTAACGGCAATAGGCTCGCCCCCTATTACGTGGGGCCTAAAAATTCATGGCCAAAAGTGGGTGTAAAACCAAAATAACACCTCTGCCTACCCCTTCGGGGATACAGGCGTGAGTCTATAGGAAGAAAGAAAATGTTCAGTAAGATGACCGAATGATGCATGGAAGAAAAGTCGGTTATCTAAACAAAAGCCCATATTTAATAGGGTATTTGACTAAAAAAATCTAATTAGTCCGTTAGTTAGATTATCGAAAAATATTGGATACGTATTTTTTCTTTAGTCACGTATTTAAACAAAAAATGAAGACTACAAACTTCGCTGAAAACTCGTGTGACGTCACTTGCCAGTACACTTTTTACTGGCAAGTGACGTTACAAGCCCCCACTCCTAGACTTTTCTCCATCTTTGATGCGTTTTATCTTCGTAATTTTTTACTGATTTGAAAAAACAAAAAATATGTATCCAATATTTTTCGATAATCTAACTGACGGACTAATTCGATTTTTTTAGTCAAATACCCTATTAAATATGGGCTTTTGTTTAGATAACCGACTTTTCTTCCATGCATCATTCGGTCATCTTACTGAACATTTTCTTTCTTCCTATAGACTCAAAAAAAAATGTTTTTTTTTCTTTTTTTCCTTTTTTATTGTATAAATATTAAATGATGTTTGAATCTATAGATGTTAGGTATTGAGAGAGTGTCAGAAAGATGTGGTCATAGTTGACATCAAAATTAAGTGTAATTTCAGTTGCATCCAAAATTTTCTAAGAGTGTGGGATTCACTTTCTAGTTTAGCTAAATTCAATTATATTTGTATATATTGTGTACATTGTCCACAGAATGACAGCCTAGAAATACTGGTTGAAACGGTATGACCACTTGAGTGTGCATTCCTATTTGAATTGTTGGTCTAGTATTTAGCGTCTAGAACTGCTACTCCGTAGATGGTGGGTTCGATTCCTACCCAAGATCAATTTATGTATGATGAAAACTATTTATTTTTACGTTGAGTGGTTGTTTAGTCAAATTTAGACAATTTACCTTCAATATATTGTCTGTTACTTGTGGCCCACATCCACAGCTAAAAATTGCGTGCCAGTTATATTTTTAAAAGAAGAAGAAATACTTGTACCACTGTTTTGACAATCAGAATAAACTTTAGTTTCTTCAAGTAAACTAGGTGAGGGGGAGTTACTATGCATACAAGACTGTTTTAACTGAAAACTATCTTCAGCTGAGAAAGCCAAAATGCTCGTCCAATGTCTATTGGACGGGCAAACTATGCCGTTTCCATTTAATTTATTTACCAGTAACAGCTGTATATATATTAAGTTCGCGTGCAGCTTAAACTACATAAGCTAATGGCTGTGATAAGCACGTAAGTTAAATGAGTTTCACTTGCTAATGCAGTTACAATATTGCAACATTTATTTACCTTAATTTTTGTTATTACGTTGCAATGCAGTGGAATACTTTGTTTGGTAATTGTTTCATTTTGTATATTTCTCTCAGGTAGTATGAAATCTAGGAGTTGGGATTTCAACGAGTTACAAATTATTATAACTCGTTGAAATCCCAACTCTTAGATTCAAACAGATCTGTGGCAAAGCTAATATTTTATAAAATCTGGTAAGACTAGTAAGTGAACTACGGGCTTCAAGACGCGAAGTTTTGAATGCAACTATACGGAATATACCTAGAAAGATGACAGTAAAGATAGTTTATTATCATGCAAACTACTACCGTTGCCACTTAATGTTTAAATTGGTATCGCTTAAAACCCGTATAGGCTAGGTGTCGTAAATGCAAGGCCAGATGTAACTAAAAGCAGCCAAAGTTCGACTCTGGCCAGGAAATCACGAGCTTATCCTGAGACCTGCACTGCGTATAATCAAGCAGACAATGATTAATAACTGTGAGCGTAAATGTCAGCACTCAAAATTTGTGCCATGCAACCACTTGAAATCCTGCAATGTAGTTATTTGCAAATAAGATGAAGCCAAACAAGAATTTGAAATATTAAATCTTAATGCTGCAGAAATTGTATTACAAAATACTCAAAGAATTCTCTCGCAGCCGTTAGTTGGTTATAGTACACAAACAACCTCTCGCAACGGGGCAAAGAGGCATCCAAGGGTAAGTTCCTCATTCAATACGCCATATCTTATAAACCATAACAACATAGTACAGTAGAAAGATCGTAAAATATCAATTTATGTATTTTCAAAGCATTTTCTATAGACGTTCTCGTATTGCATATTGTTGCGTGCCACGGAAATTAGGGTGAATGTACCAAATGTCATTCTTTCAATATTGTTATTTAATTTTAATTATTGCATGTTTCTGTATTGTTTTGTGATCGTTGTGATGGCGTTGTTGTATTTTATCGTTTTGTTGACATGCAAGTTTGTTTCAAGGTCTTTTACGTGTGGTATATTTAGGTTACAATGTGCAGTTTTATTACAGTATATCGTTTTGTTTTTTGTTTTTCGTGTGAGTGTGTGGCCAACTCTGGTGTTGGAGTTTTCAGACCGCCCGAAGGCCTCCGACATGGCCTAACGATCCTTGTACTCAGACAAGAACCGGGACCGACAGCTTTATGTGCCCTCCGAAGCACGGTAGCGCTCAGATGAAAATGCCACACACGGTCACCCATCCAAGTGGTGACCTGTGTAAGCGTTGCTTAACTTTGCCGATCTGTTACAAACCGCAAGCCAAGTCTCGCTATGAGCGCAACACAGTATATCGTTGATGCAGGGCAATTGTAAAGTAAATAAATACTGTGATTTATTTTTATCGCCTTCTAATCCTTATATATTCAAGAAATTACATACATACATACATATCGTCACGCCTTTTATCCCCGAAGGGGTAGGCAGAGGTGTATTTCTCCACCCACTTTTCGCCAGATATACTTTAGTCCCACGTAATAAGGGGCGAGCCTATTGCCGTACCGGGCACATTTCCAGACTCCGTGCTGCTACTGAGAATTTCATGACAGAAAAACCCAATAACACTGCCCGACTGCCCAGGAATCGAACCCGGGACCTCCCGATCCCACGCGCACATTTATGCCGCGAGACCAACGAGGCAGTCGTATAGGGTTTGATGTCGAGTTTTCCGTCTCTACGTAAAGATGGTATTTGCATCGTGTTATCCCTTAGTCGCCTCTTACGACACCCACGGGAAGATAGGGGGTGGTGACACTTGTATTCTTTGCCGTCAACCACACGGTTTAAGAAATTAAAAGGCATATACCTTGTTTGCAAGCAGATACCTCGAATTTTGGTATTTATATCCCTTATAATTCGTAGAGGTACACTAAAAAGGGAGTTTCTGAAATTTCTTTGACGCTGAGCAGAAATAAAACATGACTAAATTCAAGTCATGTTTGAATTCAATCCAATATCATCGAGTTTTGTCAACCAAAAAGACGTCATCATTTTGTCCATAACGTAAAGAAAAGGAATTGAATTTTGTACTCTTACCTAATTGGGTAAGAGAATTTCACATCCAAGATTGATACATCTTGACGACCGGTTGGCGCAGCGGGAGTGTAAGCGACTGCTACGCCGAAGGTCGCGGGTTCGATTCCCGCTCAAGTCAAACATTTGTGTGCATGAACATGGATGTTTGTCTTAGTCTGGGTGTTTCTATGTATAATATGTATGTATTTACAAAAAAAAAAGTATATATGTATATTTATCCATTGTCTAGTACCCATAACACAAGCTCTGCTTAGCTTGGGACTAGACGGTGATGTGTGTATGTGGTAGAATATTATATTATTATTATTATTATATCTTGATTTAAGAACCCTATAAATTATGAAAGCTATTATATTCTTTCTCTTTCTATCAAAAATGTTCACTTACATATGGCTTTATCGACACCTTGTCAAACATAATCAATCCGTAACTTCGTCGGTATTTCCTAAACACTACGAATCTAGTTAGTGAAATATTTACTTAGTATTTTTGACGTTTGCGTGTCAGTCAACCATTAAATGGAATGATTATATCACAGTATATTTTAATGGACAATAAACTTTTAACGACACTGTAAACACGTAATAAACGTCAAAGACAGAAATAATTAATATAATGGTAATGAAAAAGAGCTTATTATATCACGCAATACATTAATTGGAATCACAGAAAAATAGTCTCCGTCATAACTTATGCATTATGTTATTGTCATTATGTTAAATCTTTCTAAAGGCCTGGATTGAATTCATCGGTACATACTGCGAGGTTCATGTCAATAGTCTTGATTTGACATGAAATGATTGATATGGTTATAGCCCTTACTAGTAGACTTTGTCCGTGGCTCAGCCTGCGCGGAGGCTACTTTTTAAGCCGATAACCAACTGGTTATCCCTTTAAAAAGTAGCCTATGACACCTTTCAGCCTCCTAACTATTCTAAAAATCGATTATCGCTCCGTTGCAACGTGGAAAAAGCACAAACAAACGAACGCTCGCATTTAAAACGTAAGTATGAACTAGGAATTTGTTCTTTAACTGACAGAGTAAAAAATTGTGTAATAAGAGAGTGTTATGGTGTAAAAGAAGATGTAGTAACTAGGATCGAGAAAGGTATGCTAAGGTGGTTTGGGCACGTGGAGAGGATGGATGACGAAAGACTGACCAAGCAGATATCCTTCGTCTTCGCCTTCGGGAAGACGTAAGTGGACGTTCTCTGACCAAATTGGTAACGTCCTAAAAACAGGACAGGTTAGAAGTACCCTGAACAGAAGAGCATGCATGAGGAATTTGATGGGAGTGAATGAAGCAAGAGAGATATATCAGGATCGTTGCAAATGGCGTTCCGTAGTCTCTGCCCACCCCTCCGGGAAACAGGCGTGAGTCTATGTATCTATGTATGAATTAGTTGAACAAAATCTTACTAGCAAAGTTTTGGTTAAGTTAAATGATTAAATTAATCAAAGTATCCATTATAATACCGCTACGCAAATTGTTGAGATTCAAGATAACTAGTTGAGTAAACATAAAATATTTAGACAAATAATTTACTTCCAGCAATTTATAATTATCTAATTATCGTTTAACTTAAATATGAAGCTTTAATCTACTCGAGTTATAATTTCATCTTACTTAGACGAAGTTTATATTCATCGTACAGGAATTTAACCGCCTTGTAACACTCAAAAATTAATAAATCTTTACGCTTTAATTAAACTCAACTTACGTTAATTTTCCTTAATTACACTGTCGAAACACTCTACCCTGTAATCTCATATTTAAACATAAACTAAGTCATAAAATTAACAACTTAAAGTAACTTTAGGTAAGTTATTTATTTTAAGTAAAATAACATGGCGATAAATTGGGGAGGCCTATAATTGGATACTTTACCCTACTTTGTTGGTTGGAAGAAATAGGAATAACGTAATAGGGTGAGAAAATCTTGTTCAACAACTCAACTTACATTTTAGAAGATATTCTATCCTGTATATTTTATAAAAAAGTATATAAAATTTGATCAGTAGACTGGTACGATAGCCAAGGGGGATACCAACAGACTGTTATGCAGAGGTTATCGAGTTCAAATCCTCGACGCGTACTATTGACTTTTCGAAGTTGTGCGTATTACATTATTAATTATCGTTTGGTCCGCGCCTCCGAGAATACGCTAGGCCGGCGGTACTGGCTGTCATGAGGATCTAGTTTGACAGCCGTTATAAGGAGTCAGCACCTTTGAATAAAATTGACATTTGTCTAAACCACCAACCACCATAAACACACACCATATATCGCTATCCCTATAAGTTGCATAAGCCAAACAGCAAAGCACTGTATACCAACTATAAAAATACCTTATAACGATTACGGTCAGCATTCTAATTTCAATCTCCAATACTGGCCACACTCGTACGAAAAGTATAAAAACACAAAAAAAAGAAAATGAAAAATAGCTGTGTTACCAAAATCCTGTGGGCTATATTGTCTTGGCCTTCTAACAATGCTGAATGCTGATGTTTTAAGCCCCATTGTTCTTTTGTTGGCCTACCTTTATATTGTGGTGGATACGATAATATGCCCCTTGAAACTCTGGACATACTGGCTACATTGAGCTTGGAATAAGTAAATAAGGTCCAAGATCCCAGAGTGTGTGAATGAATTAAATATTCGATTTGAATGTGAATTTGATGAGGGAAGTAAGAACTCGGACTATGATGACAATGAAGATGGATAATTTTAAAGATAATATTTTTTTTCAATAAAACATTGTTGAATACCTCAATATTTACCTACTAAATGAAATAATACCCAAAATAATATTCCTACAGTCTTAAGGGGCAATGTAGTGTTCTCACTCGCATTCTGGGGCCATAATGCGAGTGAGGATTGGTCTAGCTGCGTACAAAGAGCCTTAAAATGTAGTACCTAATAAAAAATTTAGATTTGCTAATATAAAGTAGTTTACATAATTTTTAAGTGACCTTCAAGACGAGTGACAGAAGTAATGGCCTACGGAAAGTGTCTGGCAATAATGAATTTCAATTTTAGATAATATTTTTAAAAACATTTGAATAAGCTTTTCTACTTAAACGTAGGTGAGTAAATTTTTTTTTGGCCCGCTTTCTAGCTAGTGGGTACGCATACCTCTTAACAAGATAGATAGATAGATAGACAAATCTTTATTGCGCAAATACAGTTGTTACCAATTAGGCATACAAATAGTAAATGTACAAAGGCGGCCTTATCGCAAAGTGCGATCTCTTCCAGGCAACCTTAGGATGGACAGACTGAAAAAGACAAGTTATTATACTAATAATTATATATATTATACCATACTAATAACAAGATATTATACTAATAAAATCCGCAAATTTTCAGCTTTGCTATAATGACGTAGGTCTGGTGGCTCTGGGATCTTACTCTATAACATTTTTGCTGAGTCCTGTTTAAAAAGGATTGGTTCTTTTAGTTTTTGAGTGTGTTTGTATGGCCAATTCTGTTGCCGGACTTTCCGGACCGGTCGAAGGCCTCCATCATGGCTTAACAATTATTTTTCTGTGACAAAAACCGAGACCGACGGATTACGTGCCTTCAAAGCATGGTATCGCCCTGATGTATATGCCACACTTGGATGTGTGACCGCGCGCCGTCACACACACGTCCGTCATGTTATATTAAAAATAGTTTCACAGTATTTTTCTTTATTTCAATTCCTTCAAGTATTATTTTCTCAACAAAAGATATCTTGAAATTAAACTACAGCTCACGGATTTTATCGAGATATATTGGACTTTTGATTGAAATTAGATTGAAGCCGAATGATCGTGAATCTACACTATTTGTTACTATCCGACAATCGGTCGCAATCTATTTGTATGCCAAAATTCATTATTGACAGATTCAGAAGTTTTAATTTCAAACAAAACATACCTACATATACAGTTCGGCATTTATATTATTTGTAACGATCTTTGTTTATTAGCATCTTTAATTTAACGAGCGGCAGGAGAGAAACATAATTGCGGTTGATTTGAGAAAATCTTGGATATTGCTCTGAAAGGGAAGACAGTAACATAATTTTCGATAAATGAATGCCTCACTGGTAATTGGACGTCGAATCGATCGCTGCCTAATGGATGCCGAAAACGTTGTTAAGGAGAGTTTTGTAGCCTAATTTAAGGTTAGTTATTGATATATTGTATACATCTACATATTTAAACGTAGTAGAAAGTCTTTTCGCCACTTCAGGTACGCGTGGAGGAGATTGTTTTGGCTTAATCAGTGCCAAGCTCTTATCATTTAATACATCGATTAAACTGCATGATAACGACATATTTGATTTGAGTTCGACGGCGGTGAGTTAGATACTTAGTAGTGACTTTTCTGACAGCTGTGCAGATTAGGTGCTTTATTCGTCCTCATCATATTTATCACTAGATAATACATACATATGTTACGGGCAACTTGAGAAGTCTGGTCTCTATGAATAGTGACCGACCAGTTTACATAATGCCTATGTCACATGGGCAATTTGACTAAAATTGCATGCCTAATCACTTTTCCCGGTCAGTGAAAAAGGGCAAATACGTTTTGAGCTAAAAATTAAAACAAATGAAATGAAGGTTAGGTGAGACTGTAACTCAAGTAAATAGGTTATGCTAGGTTCTCTTGTGACCCTTAATCCAAAAATAGCAGCCCTGCGAAGCGAGCTCCGTCAACTCAGTGTTTTTTTACCATTTAAGATTAACCAGTAAGTCTTAAGATTTACAAAAACTCTGAGTTGACGGAGCCCTGCTTCGCAGGGCTCCAATTTTTTTTTTTTAATTGCATAAAACAAATTACAATCTTATTATAAATTAAAAACAATCAAAGCTTATGTTTAGATCTAGACTGCAACTCAACATATGTGCTTACATTGAAACAAATGTGTAAAATCTAGGATGAAAAATGTCTAACTGTAAATTAGTTGTAACTAATTCATTATAATTAATTATATTGTCTAGCCATTGTTACCAGCGCATTGTAATAAGAAATATTGTTTATATAAATTTACAAGGCAAAGAGATTAACACGGTTCGATCTACGTAAACTGTATTTAATGTTAAAAAAAATATGCGAAAACAATTCGGGTGAATCAATAATTGAATGAATTATTTTATATAAATAAACCAGATCAAAATATTTGCGACGACCTTCCAATGGTTGTACATTGAATTTTTAAGTATGTACGACCAAATTTTTGGCGGTAACAAATAATTTTAAGGCATTTCCTTTGAACACGCTCTATGTCGTTAATGTGCACTCTATATTATGGTGACCTGATCGGAGAGCCATATTCCAAGGTACTTCTTACCAGGGCATAGTAAAGATAAAGCACACTTTGAGCTTTTTTGAAACCTTGTGACGTCGTGCCTCCGCGCTCGCGAGCCCCACTGCGATGACGCACTGCGGTGGGGAGCCTCACCCGCTTGCCGACCGTATATATGCCGGCGACACACGTGGTTGGGGCTTGCTTCTGCTGGGAGACACGAAAAGCTGAGTATCCATCCGTGGACCTGTGGAGTGTTAACTTACGACCTACGCCCTGGATAACTATCTAGCCGGTTAACCCCTAGTGTCGGTTCTTTTGTTAATCAAAATTGTGAATCTGGAATATAACGCGAGTTTAATCTGTCCTGGTGATATTTTTATTTATTTCCCGTAAGACAACCTAAGCATCTCTTTTTATTGCTCGGCGAGTGATCGATCCCGGCTATCCCGTGAAAATCGATCACCCGTGCGACAACCTTTTGTTGTCCGTAGCACGAAACCTAGGAGCTTGTTGGCTTTCGAGATTATATGTTGGTAGTGAGGTCGAAAAGAAAGTTTATCGTCGAAGAGTATACCCAAGCCTTTGGCAACACTGGACCTTTTAAATACCTGTCTATCAATAATGTAATTATGTAAAATTTTGTTGCGTTTATTTGAAAAAGATATTGAAAAACATTTATTGATATATAAATACATTTTATTCGTATTGCACCAATCTGAAACAACTTGTACGTTTGGTTGCTGCTGCAAATTCTGACAATCGGCCCAAATATTTTTAAATCATCACAGCGTAAAGGAGTAATTGACAGGACAGACGCTCAATTAGGTCATTTATAAATATGACACAGAAAAGGGAGCCCAGATGGGATCCCTGCGGAACACCGGAATATACCCTCACTGGTAAAGAAAGATACCCCTTTAAGGCTACCAGTTGACTCCGATTATCTAAATATGATGAAATCCAGCGAAGCAAGTTATCCAGTATACAAGGTGGCAAGTTTTTTGCAAAGTAGTTTATGGTTGATTTTGTCAAACGCCTTTGAAAAGTCAGTGTAGATAGCATCTACCTGCCCACCTACTGAAAAACTTTTACATAGGAAATTCTTGTATTCCAACAGATTGGTGATGGCAGATTTGTTCCTAATGAAACCATGCTGCCATTCCGAGAGAATGGGTTTGATGTGATTATACAAGTAATTGTATAAAGGCGACTCCAATAACTTGGCAAAACAAGATAAAATGCTTATTGGTCTATAAATCTCGCAATGCGACCTGTCACCGTTCTTAAAAATGGGTACAATGTGCGCCACTTTCCAGCGTTTCGGAAAAGTTCCACTGTTGATTGATTTATACAATATAATGCAAAGAGTACTTGCTAGCTGTACAGCACATGAGCAGACAAAAAAAGGTGGAAGCAAGTCAGGACCAGCGCCTTTGTTTTTATCCAATTGACGCATTGCCAGTATAATGTCCGTAATGCTAAATGACACCTTACATTAACAATCCTGGGGTTAGAGGCAACGGTCGTCAGATCGGGACAGGATGGCGAGTTAGGTAGGTTGTCAGTCTCAAAAACAGAACCAAAATAATTAGAAAAGAGTTCGCAAATACCTTGACCCTTAGATGAATTAGATTCTCCCAACGACATAACTCGAGGTATTGAGGTTTGACCCTTTTTGTTGTTTACAAATTTCCAGAACAATTTTATGTTCTTCTTAATAGAATTTTCAGTAAAAGATAAGTATCTATTGTAACATTCTTTGGCTAGTCTTTTACATCTAGAACGGAGCAAAGAGAAGGCATCATAATCGCGGGGACTATTGAACTTTTTAAACAGTTTGTGGTATTTTCTCTTTTCCTCGTTGCATTTTATCAGGCTTTTGCTATACCAGATCGGTTAAGTTTGGGTGTAGATTTTATCATTGGGGTGTGCATTTTTATTATATCAAATAGCTTGTCATAGAAAATATCCGTTCTTGTGTCTACGTCAGGCAATGATAATAAGTTATTCCAATTGACTAACTCTAGTTCCGCCTTAATTTGTTACAAGGCACATTTAGAAAACAGTAACACTGTGCGTAAGCACTTTGTAAGACCTTTCACCTCATATGGTAATTTTACACGGCAGAGACAAATGGAAAACCCACACTTCGCCAGTTATGTTTCGGTCCCAATGTAATAGGGGGCGAGCCTATTGCCATCTACCGGGCACATCATTGAAAAGCGAGCGATAATTAATATATAATACACACGTAACTTCGAAAAGTCAGAGGTGTGTGGTAACTGGGGCAACTGGGGATCGAACCCGAGACCATCGTCTCGGCACTCCGTTACGTACAACGATAACGATAAAATCCTCAAAACCTGAGAACACGTTATTAGAACTAACATAAATTACACAAACACGTTCCGCCGGGAACACCGAGCGAAATAACATAATTTTTGTAGTTAATCGTATTATTAACTTATGTACGTTGGCTTTGCATTACGGGATTAAGTTGCAGTAGAAATGAATGCTAATGCCCGTTGCCTAGTGGAGAGACAAAAAAGGCTGCTACGCAGAGGATCTCGTCAAACATGCAGCACGCTCCATCGAAGTTATGATTTTAATGATCGTTTAATAAACGAAGGAAGAAAGCTTGTATATGTCAGGCACTACAAAAATTGTAACATCCATTTTGTTTGAAATAAAAATATTGTCTATGATAAGTTAAATCGATTATATCAGTTAAGTAACATTTTATTTTGTCTATTGTAATTTTTTGACTGTGGTCACACTGTAAGATGACACATCACCTTTTTTGTTCTTGACTTGAAAAGTTAACACATTTTGTCCTCTCGTAAAATATAAGAGAGAGAGTTAAGACCAGTTTCGCGAATTGTATTGTGTAATAGTTTTGTAAATTAAAATTGCAAGTCAATTACCGCCTTCGACCTCTCCGGCAAGTTTGTGATAGAATTTGTTATACATATTGAACTTTTGCAAAAATTGTGTGTCAACGTGCCTCGTGCCCTCATATCCTGAAGACATCGTTTGGAGGTTTGTTAAGGCTAAGTAGATAATTCACCGGCTAATTTTGGCCAATTTTAGTCCCTGTGTGTGTGTCTAACTTAGTTGCAGGCCTGACATCAGTGAAGATACCAGGTAATTGATTTGTTTAATTTCATCGCTGTGAATCTTAGCAATAGATGTTTAGAGTTCTTGGCTTGACCTAGAGAAGTGGATGTAATCCAAGCTTCCACTGCCGTCTGCAAACTTTTCCCACTGTCCAGGTCAAGTTCTGAACACATTTTATAATTATTCGTAAAATAAATGTATTTGTAAGACATCGTGAGAAAACTTCCATGGCCGAAAGATTTTCATATCAGAAGTATAATTATAAAGTCTACCAACCCGTTATTGGCTAGCCCATGCTTCTCGTACGAAGACGCCAGCACTAGGCAATGTGACAGATTATATCTACCCAAAGCTGACGATGGTGAAATCCCAATAAAATCTACACAAGGCAGTGGATCGTGATTAATTTAGGTATATTAAAAATTGTAAATTATTGATACTTTACAAGGTTGACAAGGTTTTGTCTAGACTTTTCTTATAAATTCTGTATCATGATGTGAATAAAATGGCCGAAACGAGACAGAAAGTATTTATGAATTCGTATGGCCCAAAACGAATTTGCAACGAATTCAATATCCAAGCTAAATAACCAAATAGCCCGATCCTTGTCCTATCTATTATTTTTGTGGAACAGACTTGATAAGGGTTGGCCGTATCTGATAGTTCCAATAGTTTATACAATTTCTACCTTGATTTGGCCACAGTTTGTTAACTTCGGTATCATTAATTAAAAAGTTGACCGCCAGATGTCGTTGAACGCATTGAATACGAGAAATGACCTTGAATTCCAAAGATGTCCTTGAAAATTGTGTTTATTTGTTGACCAAATAGGGACTAATTAAATGTAGTAGTTACAGGTCATAAGCTGTTTTGGAATGCAAATAAGAATATAGTTGATTGATAAATCACCTGACATTCAGAATGTACTAAATGTACTGTATTTTTAGACTTAAATATTTAATAAGTAGGTAAATAAATAAAGAAACTTTGTTTCTCCAAATGATAAAGAAAATGTGCTTATATCAAAGAAAGTTTTTTTTTCTTTCTGCTTTCTAGGATAAGTATTAAAAATATTTACGTATAAAATACTTTTTATAGGATCGTAGTGAAATAAATAACATAATTAAGTATAACAGAATAATACAGCGTTCCGGTTTATCACCATTTTACGATCCAAAGTCTTAACCTCGAAATTGAAAATATCATTTCGTTGAACAAAACGGAGGCAAATTAAAACCTGAATTTTAACGAAGGCTAAACTCAGGATTGAAAGAAATGATGCAGGTAAACGTCCACTTGTCATGAGTATTATGTCGAGTCTAGCGTCAAGAATTTTATTCACCGAAACAGTTTCATTATGTAAATTTTTATCATATATTTATTTTGTTCTGTTAAATAATATTTTAATTTCATTGTAGTTTTAATTTCTATGATTCTGTTAATATCTAACGTTACTTAAATAATAAATAAAACAAATGTATGTTTTACCATTTGTGATTCATTACATAGAAATTCTAAAAAATATCTAATCATCAAATTATACTCGATGAAATTGCTGTTCATTTGGTTTTAGCAAAAAAGCTTATCATTGGGAACAATAAATAATTTAGAATAGCAAAGCAGATCATGAACAAGTAAGTAACTGGTGCGTGAGTATCTCAGGGCGTTATACTAGGACCTCAATTCAAGATCGTCTCAATAACCCTTAATAAAGTAATTTGTCTTTATGTAGGCCAGATGCCAAAACTTAGGTTCCTTTAATTGCAGACTTAACCGTAAAGTACTTAATATCAAGTTTATGTGCCGTGTTGAAGTAAAGAGACGGCGAAATGAGTCTGGGAGAATAATGGTCGTGGATGGAACAAAATAAATTCTGTAGTTGAAAAGTAATCTCTCTTACAACAACATAAGTCTTAGTAAATTCTCAAACGCCAAATGAAAACCTTCAGTCAAGGGAAATATATTTAATACGATACAATATAAATAAAAATACATTATTTTCGTTTCGTTTATTTATGTTAATGTATCTAGGCCAATGGGTTACCTAAGAGCGTTTGTTTTATTTGCGAGTCAAATTATACGGCGTGAATTGCCGTGTTTTTACATTACTTTGATTGAAAGCTTTACTTTATGGGGGTTTCTATCTATGTATGTACAAATATGTTACAAAACTTTAAAGAAGGTATTTCTGTCTAGGTACGTATTAGTTTGGCTCGGAAGAAGACTACGGAATTATAGGCGAAAATCTTGGATTCAATCAAACAAACGCTTAGATGATGATGATGACTGTGAGAAAGTATTACCTTTTGAAATTGAATCATCTCATTCGCCAGCAAGACCGCTTTTCCATTAATCTCCATTAAATATGACTTTGGTATTTTATACACATATATACATAGACTCACGCCTGTTTCCCCGAAGGGGTAGGCACAGGCATATTAACGCCCACTTTTCGCCAGTGTTTTGATCCCACCTAATAGGTGGCGAGCCTATTGCCGCTTATCGGGATATTTTGTTTGCCAGAGCCTCGTCCGTTGATCGGCAGGTGCACCATTTGCAGGTGAGGTTGGCTTGGGACCCTTAGTTCTTGGTGGGAACCCTATGCACCCCTCTTGGTGGGAACCCTATGCACCCTTCTTGGTGGGAACCCTATGCACCCTAGTATTGTACCCTGGTATTTTATTATTTACTAGAACATGCCAGCTGCTAGGCCTATTTGTCTTTTAATTAACCTTTCTTCCCGATCCCGCGGGCATTCAGGAAAAAGTCTGTCAGGCAGTCAGTAACGCAAGATTTTATATTTATAGCCGCTATCGTGCCGATGATATGATACTTGTTTTTCTATTTTTATACGAATGCGTATAAAATATATTGCGTAAGTTTATACTAACTTCGCGAATAGTTATAATTATGAGGAAAAACATCAAATGATAGAGTTTGTTAGTTTATGATTGTTATGCGAAAGTTTGTGACAGGAGGGTTTAACGTAATTTGTTACAAATGTTGTTAGTTTCGTTTTCTGAGCTAAGCTATATGTTGTTTATTGGATGGTAATTTATTTAGATTTTTCCATTACTATGGAGAGTGTGCAGAATTTTAATCTTATTTTTTAGCGGCTGCAAGGCCTAAACCTCTCTTTTCACCTCCTTTTTTACCATCCTTTTTCTTATCGTAGTTGTAGTAGCTGTCCGTTTATTAGAAGATAAATAATTCATTCTCTACACTTGTATTTAAAAATGTACAAGAGGTAGATCATTATTCACTACAATAACACAAATGTATCATGTCTTAGGGTTTTAAACTTTCATTTCATACAAATCTTACGATATTAAGAAGATAATGACTAGAGGATATCCGCAGCTACGCCAGTGATAATTTTTCTTAATTTTACTGCATCTGCCCAATACAAAAACAGAGCCCACAATAGCAACAGCGTATTGTCTGTCAGTCAGTAACGCAAGATTGATTTATATTTTGATTGATGATGACTGAAGTCACAAATCAATCGTCACAACAATTATAATATCACCGCTTGAAGACTCTTTCTTATGTCGTACTTAGTTGATTGAAGTCCGTGGCTACAGCGGGAACCGATCGGGGCGGAAGGCCGTCTTAAGCCCTCGCTAATGGATTTACTACTATGTTCGCACAGGAAAATGTCAATCATGTTTAAGGGAATCATCATCGACCTAGCATTATCCCGGTTGCGTCCAAGACTTAGACGCCTTAAAGCCCGAGGTCTACTTACTGGTCTGTTCCACAGAATGACTGTAGTCTGAACTGCGTAATCTAAAGGGATAGCGATATGCCATGGTTTAGACCAGTTTCAGTTTATTTGAGGGTACTGGCGACGTAAAAGTCCCTGTAACGACTGTCAAAGATCTTAATGATAGCCGGGACCGACATGCTCTTCGAGGCACGGAGCAAGCGATAATTAACAATTTAATACGCACATAACTTCTAAAAGTCATTGGTGCGTGTCGTGGATTCGAACCCAATACCCTCCGCATGGCAGTCCGTTGGTACCTCCACTAGGCTATTGCTGCCTGTTTAAGGGAATAATGACATGTAATACTCGTCTATCATCACAGACTTACTATACGCACTATGTGCTCAATTAGCGCGATGCACTGAAACAAGTCCCTGCATCCGTGAAAGTTGGTAGGTGTAAATAGCGCTCACAGTTTATCTTTGACATTCTAACCACAGTGGAAAGTGGTATTCCAATAAATTTAGGAGATAGGGAAGGGGCCAGAAAGTTACTGAAGTCAAATTAGTCTTAATTTAAATTAAATTTCTAACTGTAACTCCGGTTTGTTCGATAAAATTTGAATGAGCAAGTGCGCATATGGTACAAAGTTTTTGTAGTCATTCTGCTTTGGTTGAAGTTGCTTGTCTTTGCAATAGCTTGTTTAAATTAAATTTGCTTGCCTTTCTTGTAGTCATTCTGTATAAAAAACTAATATTCTGCCAAATCTGGTTAGACTAGATGACGGAGGCCTCTCAGGCGCAAGTCTTGGATGCAACCCTGTTAATACTAGGACGATGGTGATGAGCAGCAGGAGTGTTTTTATTGTCAACACATCTTATGATTTTATAATTTTATTTTTTATTTTTTTATAGACTCACGCCTGTATTCCCGAATGGGTAGGCAGAGGTGTAATATTACACCCACATTTCGCTATGAATATTTAGGTCCTACGTAATAGGGGGCGAGCCTATTGCCGTACCGGGCACATTACCAGACTCTGTGCTGCTACTGAGAATTTCCTAACGGAAAAACCCAATAACACTTTGCCCGACCCGGGAATCGAACCCGAGACCTCCCAATCCCACGCGCATATTTATGCCGCGAGACCAACGAGGCAGTCATTTATAATGAAACTAGAGGACGCCAGCAGCTATGCCTGCAATTTTTTTTTATTTACCCGTTTTGGCCGATCCCGTGGGAATTTCGGGACATCCCTTCTTAGTGCACCCTTACGGTCCCCAAGGAATATACACGCCAAATTTCATCTTCCTGCGCCCAATAGTTTCGGCTGTAGCGTGTCTGTCAGTCAGTCAGTAACGCAAGGATTTTATATATTAAGATGACAAAATCAACGAGCTGGAATAAGACCGTGGCCAAACTGTGCCACAGACAAATGCATCTTATGATCACGGCTGGTGTAACACACGTTGGAATGTCATTCAATAAACTTCGCTATATAGATCTGTTACAAAAATATTAGTACATACCTATGTGTAAAAATCCTAAAATATTAATACGTTTAAAAAAGAAAGAATGAAAAGTTTAATGCTGCATGCATCACAACACGCTCAGAACATAAATTAAAAATAATAAAAACCTTGTTTAAAAAACGAAACCAAGTATTTACATTCGCTAAACGTATAGGATCAAAAGACCTAGTCGTAATACGAATCAAACGAGCCCAAATTCGATGACGTTGTGCCGTTTTTCTGCGGAGTTCCTATGGCCGCCATCCTAAGCTCCATCCTTAGATCAGCTCCATGAGATTGTAATATAGCATAGTCACGCAATATACGCAGTTACGCAAAATTTCAGCTGTGTAGAAAATCGGAAAATGAATCAAATTTATCTTGTAAGACTTCATTACGGACACCGCGACAGGTGAAGGTTTATTTGAAACAAAGAAAATTAATGGTGAACGAAGTTTACCGGTTCAGCTAGTATACTATAATATAGAGTATCATCCTCTCCAGCTTATATCAGTCCCCTGCTAGACATAGGCCTTTCTTATAGAATGCATAGGTACCTATTGACTAAACTGAGAAATATACCTAACAAAAAAATCCTACAATATACTAACAACAAGTGTTATTACTTTTAAGATTACACCAGGAAGCAAATTCATCTAAACGTACTAACAAAATAGATGACGAGGGAATGAACTATTGAAAATTATACCATACGTCGACATTCTGTGTGATAATAGTAGGTAGTTAGATACTGTCTCGTTGAAATCGGCCCCTCCAGGCTTAAACCAATAACGTTTCTCCAAAATGTTAGTATGTATGAAAAGAGCGATCCGTTTAGGCGAGAAACTCAATTTTATCAAGTTGTTCGGTACAGCACACATTTTTATACATTCTATAGTCGTTTTATTCTCACTAACTAAATAAAACATTCTTGTAAGTGCTGTTACGGAGTTAGCAACAAAAGATATTGCCGGAACTTTGGCGATAACTCATAACTTTCCTTTCCGTTGGCCGTCACGTGATTACGGTTGTAGAAATATTTAATTATGTTGGAATCTATAGATGTTATGTATTGAGAGTGTGTCAAAAAGATGTGGTCATAGGTGACATCAAAATTAAATGTGATTTCAGTTGCATCCAAAATTATCTAAGAGAGCGGGATTCACTTTCTAGTTGAGCTAAATTCAATAATACTTGTATATGGTCGTTGTGGAGCGAAAACTCACTAAGTAACGTTATTGGTGAAAATGAGTTATTGATGTCAAGCTGTCTAAGTACATTATCTACCTTCAAAATTAATATTTAAGGCTGCTTTTTTATTAATTTCGGAGTTATAAAAATGCGATAACTACTTAACTACGCAGTCAATGGGAACAATCTACAAGAAAAGTAATTTAAAAGACTTGGTTAAATCTCATATTAGATCGTTTAGGCAAACTAGTACCAATATTTTATTTGCAATGTCACTAAACGTACTTAATTACTTTTCGTTGGAACATGTTTTGACTTGTAAGTCACCAACAGCCAGCAAAAAAATAACTAAATTGCGTAAATAAATAACTAAATACCAAAAAAGTATATTTTTACTTATGCGAAAATTATCTTATCATTAATTCAAATATAGTCAAATTACTAAAACAGATGTAAAATTTATACATTTTACATTATTTATTTAATTTTATTTACATATGATACATATTTTGTTCCTAGACATCATCTTTCTAATCCTAACTATTTAAGAGTTATTTAAGTTCTAAGCTTCAAAATATTTTAAAAGCGATTATCTCAAAGTTTCTTTTTTGTTAGTTAGTGAGTTTTCGCTCTGAGGCAGCGATAGCCTAGTGGAGATTCCAACAGACTGCCATGCAGAGGGTATCGGGTTCGTATCCACGGCGCGCACCAGTGACTTTTCGGAGTTATGTGCGTATTGAATTGTTAATTATCGCTTGTCCCGTGCCTCGGAGAGCACGTTAAGCCGTCGGTCCCGGTTGTCATGAAGATCTTTGACAATCGTTACAGGGCGTCAGTACCTTCTAAAATAAACTAACACTAGTCTAAACCATGGAATATCGCTATCCCTTCGGGTTGCGGAGGTCAGACAGGCAGTCGTTCCGTGGAAAAGCCAATATTGAGCCAAATCCGGTTAGACTGGTAAGCGGACCCCGGATTCAAGCTGGAATAACGCTAAGAGAATGATAAGTGAGTTTTCGCTCCACAACGACGATATATTGTATACATTGTTCATAGAATGACAGCTAAGAAATACTGGTTGGATCGGTATGACCACTTAAGTGTGAATGTTACCCATCTCGAAGGTTTCCTCAACAAAACTAGATTATTCGGTCCTATTTGAATTCTTGGTCTAGTAGGTATTTAGCGTCTATAACTGCTACGCCGTAGATGGTGGGTTTGATTCCGACCCAAGATCAATTTATGTATGATGAAAACTATTTATTTTGAGAGGTTATTTAGTCAAATTTAGACCATTTACCTTCTATATATTGTCTGTTACTTGTGACCCACATCCACAACTAAAATCGCGTGCCAGTTATATTTTTAAAAGAAGAAGAAATACTTGTACTACTGTTTTGACAATAAGAAGAAATTTTAGTATCTGCAAGTAAACTAGGTGAGGCGGAGTTACTATGCATACAATACTGTTTTAACTGAAAACAATCTTCAGCTGAGAAATCCAAAATGCTCGTCCAGTGTCTATTGGACAAACTATGCCGTTTCCATTTAATTAATTTACTCGTAACAGCTGTATATATATTAAGTTCGCGTGCAATTTAAACTACATAAGCTAATGGCTGTGATAAGCACGTGAGTTAAATGAGTTTCACTTGCTAATGCAGTTACAATATTGCAACATTTATTTACTTTCATATTTTATTACGTCGCAATGCAGTTGAATACTTTGTTTGGTAATTGTTTCATTTTCTTCTCACAGGTAGTGTGTTATAGAGGGTGGTGGTTTCAACGAATTACAATATTATATACAACATGTTAATGAAATAACGCACATCCTCAGACACCCCGATTAGAATAACTTGTTACAATCATAATGCATGCATTGAATTTTGTTTTTTATTTGCGTAAATATTGTTTTTTGAAGAAAGTATAAACTCGATTAAAAGTAAAAAGCTTGGTCACTATAAATTTGCGCACGCACACAAACAGACGAAACGGTTGCTATGATAAACAGACGACAGCGATCTGAAAGGAACGAAATACGATACGATATAAACAAAATGTTTCAAATTTAGTCTTTATACAACACTCTGATAGAGTGGGGTGTGAGAATGATGTTTCAGTAATTTGTCAGCTACTGTTGATATTTCCAAAGATATGACTACCTATTTCTTTCCATCACACTTTTCGGCTTTGGAGTGGACAGTCGACTTTGTATAAAATTATTTATTGTTTGTTAATAACATGCACACGATCCATTGTTTCATAATATTGTAAATGCCTATTTAGTTACCTAGCATTATTGATAGATAAAGTAAAAGAATATCAATGAGAGAATAAAGCAAGATCGACGTGTTTAAAGTTATAAATTAATAGTTACATTAATTGAATAATCAAATAACTTACAGGATAAAATCACATTAGTTTAGTCCACTTAACACTTCACTGTTCACGCATCACATCTTTTCACTGTTTCAAAAGCAGCTAATATGTATCAACTTAACTCCTAGGCAGTTGTTGTCTCCTCACAATAAACTAGTGATTTAACATTTTCCCACAGTGAAAAAGTCCGGGGGCGACAAGTTAACATCAAGATGATGCAGAACGTTCCACACCAGCACCGTCATGTTGATAATTATAATTTTATTCAAACAATTAAAATATTTTTTCGCAACTCTCGCTGACAGATTCCTGATGGATGACTAGATACTTGTCATAACTTGCCAAAGCGCATCGCCAGCGCTTGTCAATGGCCAGCGCGGGCGACACATTACGTCTCATTCTTGCCTGTTGATTATTACGTAAGCGAAAGATAGATGATAGATATTTTCGTGGTAAATTGTGTGTATTGTCTTTTGCCGCTATTGTGTTGTACTAAAGGCCTTGCCACACGGCACAATTTTACGTCCAACTTGACTAAATCACTTAATGAAATCGTGACGTGTAGACGCCAGTCGTCCAACTCAAGTTCATCAGGTGGGCGGTACCACCAGATTTTAACCAATCGGGTGGGCGAAATGAAAGTCAGTGATTAGATTGTGTCGTGTAGACGGGCAAAACCAATTCGATTGAAAATTTGATCAGTGGTAAAATTGGGCCGTGTGGCAAGGCCTTAATGTGTGCGTTCGTGTGACCGAACGTCGAACCATTAAAAAAATGCATTTTAAAAGAAGGCGTTCTGCTTTGTCTTAAGGTTTATTTTCGTATATTTCAACTTTTGAAATAAATGAGTGACTATAATTTACGTTATTTTTATTATTTTAGAACAAAAATAAACAATATTAAAAATGACAGTAATGGATTCAGTAGCCGATTCTGAACAAACTACTTTCAGGAAGTGCATTTGAATTTGTTACATGTTGTATATATTCAATAAAATCTTATTAGACTAGGCAGCGAAGCTTCGACTCCAATGCCACCTTCTATGCAACGAGAATAGCGCTAGGATGATGATGTTGATGGCAAAAACTGACTATCAATATTATTTGTATAATTATGTATTCTACAAAACATTGAATAAGTAACAAACGATAAGCTAAATATGGACATAACGTTTGGAGCGATTCCCGGGCTCTAAGACGAAGTCCTTGAATCGAACCTAGGACAACGCTAAGATGATGACCACGGGCGGAGCTTATCATGAGCCCGGTAAAGAAATATATTATCGTGTAAATGTATAATCAAGCAGACAATGATTAACAAGGGTGAATGTCAAAATCAACGCTCAAAATTCGTGCCGTGCAACCACTTGAAATTCTGTATTGCAGTCATTTACAACTAAGATAAACCCAAACACAACAATACGGTGAAATATTAAATCTTAATACTGCAGAAATCGTATCACTAAATAATTAAAGAATTCTCTCGCAGCCGTTCGTTGTAGTAACACGAACAGCCTCAAACTTTCGCAATGGGGCAAAAAAGACATCCAAGGGTAAGTTACTCATTCAATACGCCATATCTAATAAACTATAACAACATAGTAGTGTAGAAAGATCATAAAATGCCAATTTATGTATTTTCAAAGCATTTTCTATAGATGTTCTCGTATTGCATATTGTTGCGTGCCACGGAAACTAGGGTGAATGTACCAAATGTCGTTCTTTAAATATTGTTATTTGATTTTAATGATTTCATGTTTCTGCGTTGTTTTATGTTGTGATGGCGTTGTTATAATTTATCGGTTTTTTGATATGAAAGTTTTTATTTCAAGGTCTTTTACGTGTGGTGTGATTTGGGTACAATGTGTCATTTTATTACAGTATATCATTGACGCAGGGCAATGGTAACGTAAATAAATACTGTGATCTATTGTTTAAGCCTTCTAATCCTTATATATTCAAGAAATTAAAAGGCATATATACATTGTTCGCTAGTAGATAACCTGTATTTTTGCATGTTTATCCCGTAGGAATCGTAGAGGTACACTAAGAAGGGAGTTCCCGAAAGGAGAATGTCGGTTTTTGTATGGAAGCTTGTACCGTTTGCTTTTTCATGAAATGAACATTTTTAGCCAGCCTACTGTTTAATGTTACCGTAGGCATGAAGCGTTTTTGTTTTCGAATCCGCAGTTCTGAGATTTTCTGATAACCATATTTTTTAAAAATCCGCCATAAATATTGCAAAGGAAGGAATTCGTCCTTGATTTCTAATTGTTTGTAACAATTTCAATAAGTGAATGATGTTACAAGTTAAAAGAAACATAGTTTCGACCCAGAGAGGAACAAACCTCAACTCAACGGATAAAAACAAAATAATAACACAAACAAACACGAACGACGCGTAGGCGACGTTGTGTGGGGTTGACATTTGACACTTTTGACAGTTGCTCAAGTTATCATGTCATCCTGCAAGTGTTGCTATCTCGATTCAATTATATCCAAAATCGATATCACCTAAAAAACAATCGATTAACGAGTAAATTGCTCAACCCAAGACTGAAATCAAGTTAAGTAGCCAAATATGTATTTATATTTAATAAAATCTCACAGAACACAGTTTTTTTCATTCACTATCATAGTGCCTTCTATTGAATCCAAAATCATTTAATCGTGTAAGCAATCGCTAATGTTGAGAATGTTACACTCGATTTTTTGTCGCTCGGAATCGACTTTTTTGTGTGCTGGCAATGTATGCATTCGGAAGTTGTTGATCTAAGTTCTACTTTTTTATAATATTTCGTAAACATGGATTTAATAATGATTCATAATTTAGTAATGGCAGTCAAAATGTGTCAAAGTATTTACGGTATATAATTTTTTTTAAAGCAATTGGTACAGGTTCCGGCTTTCTCCTTTCTTCGACGCTGAGATGAAGTAAAACTTTACTTAATTCAAGTCATGTTTAAATTCTATCCATTTTCATCGAGTTTTGTCAAGAAAAAGACTACATCATGTTATCTCTAACGTAATGAAAAGAAATTGAATTTTGTACTATTACCTAATTGGGGAAGCGAATTTTACATCTAAGATTGATATATCTTGATATAAGAACCCAAAAAAACACGATTACTATTATATTCTTCCTCTTTCTATCAAAAAAGTTCACTTACAATATGGCTTGGCTTTGACACCTTGTCAAATTTAATCAATCTGTAACTTTGTCGGTATTTCCTTAGCACGATATTGCTAGTTTCGTTAACTAGTTAGTGAAATATTTACTTAGTAGTACTTTTTTGAGGTTTGCGTGTCAGTCAACCATTAAATGAAATGATTACATCACGGTATATTTTAATGGACGATAAACTTTTAACGACACTGTTAACACATAATGAACGTCAAAGACAGAAATAATTAATATAATGTTAATGAAAAAGAGCTTATTATATCACGCAATACATTAATTGGTATCAGCGAAAAATAGTCTCCTTTATAGCTTACGCATTATATCACTTAAATCTTTCTAAAGGCCTGGATTGAATTCATGCGCACATACTGCGAGGTTCATGTCAATAGTCTTGATTTGACATGAAATGATTTGCGATCTCCTCGTTCTCTCGTATAGTTGCCCTTACGAGTAGACTTTGTCCGTGGCTCAGCCTGCGCGGAGGCTACTTTTTAAACCGATAACCAAATGGTTATCCCTGTAAAAAGTAGCCTACGATACCTTTCAGCCTCCTAACTATTCTAAAAATCGATTATCGCTCTGTTGCGATGTGGCAAAAACAAACGAACCCTCCCATTTAAAACGTTAGTATGAACTACGAATTAGTTGAACAATAACTTACTAGCAATGTTTTGGTCAAGTTAAATGATTAAAGTTTAGGTTAATCAAAGTAATCATTTTAATACCGTTACGCAAAATGTTGAGATTCAAGATAATAAGTTGAGTAAACATAAAATATTAAGACAAATAATTAACTTCCAGCAATTTATAATTATCTAATTATCGTTTAACTTAATTATGAAGACCTAATCTACTCGAGTTATAATTTCATCTTACATAGACGAAGTTTATATTCACCGTACAGGAATTTAACCGCTTTGCCGCTTTGTAACACTCAAAAATTAATAAATCTTTACGCTTTAATTAAACTCAACTTACGTTAATTTTCCTTAATTACACTGTCGAAACACTCTACCCTGTAATCTCTTATTTAAACATAAACTAAGTCATAAAATTAACAACTTAAAGTAACTTTAGGTAAGTTATTTATTTTAGGTAAAATAACATGGCTATAAATTGGGGAGGCCTATAATTGGATACTTTACGCTACTTAGTTGGTTGGAAGAAATAGGAATAACGTAATAGGGTGAGAAAATCTTGTTCAACAACTCAACTTACAATTTAGAAGATATTCTAACCTGTATATTTTATAAAAAAGAATATAAAAGTTGATATTTTTTATATAATTTGTTGAAGTTGATAATTTATAAAAAATAATATAAAATGGGGATACCAACAGATTGTTATGAAGAGGGTATCGAGTTCAAATCCAAGACGCGTACTATTGACTTTTCGAAGTGTTGCGTATTACATTATTAATTATTGTTTCGTCCGTGCATCCGAGAATACGCTAGGCTGGCGGTTCTGGCTGTCATGAGGATCTAGTTTGACAGCCGTTATAAGGATTCAACACCTTTGAATAAATTGACATTTGTCTAAACCATGGTATATCGCTATCCTTATAGGTTGCTTAAGCCAAACAGCAAAGCACTGTATACCAATTATAAAAAATACCTTATAACGATTACGGTCAGCATTGTAATTTCAATCTCCAATACTGGCCACACTCGTACGAAAGGTATAAAAACACAAAGAAAAGAAAAAGAAAAACAGCTGTGTTACCAAAATCCTGTGGGCTATATTGTCTTGGCCTTCTAACAATGCTGAAGGCTGATGTTTTAAGCCCCATTGTTCTTTTGTTGGCCTGTCCTTATATTGTGGTGGATACGATAATATGCCCCTTGAAACTCTGGACATACTGGCTACATTGAGCTTGGAATAAGTAAATAAGGTCCAAGATCCCAGAGTGTGTGAATGAATTAATTAAATATTCGATTTTAATATGAATTTGATGAAGGAAGTAAGAACTCGGTCGGATATTTTTTTATAAAACATTGTTGAATACCTCAACATTTACCTACTAAATGAAAAAATACCCAAGATAATATTCCTACAGTCTTTTGGGCAATGTAGTGTTCTCATTCGCATTTATGCGTATGGATAATGCCCTCATGCTCGCACTCACAGGGAAACTTCATGGCGTCTGGGGGAAAGATTCGCCCTTCGGATTGGTCAGGCTGCGAACAAAGGGTCTTAAAATAGTACCTGAAGGAATATAATTATATGAAATTTAGGTTTGCTAATCTAACGTAGTTTACATAATGTTTAAGTGACCTTCAAGACGTCTGGCAGAAGTAATGGCCCACGAAAAGTGTCTGGCAATAATGAATTTCAATTTTAGATAATATTTTTAAAAACATATTTGAATGCGAGCTTTTTGTCTACTTAAACGTAGGTGAGTAAGTTTTTAATGTACCTGTACCTACTTCGCTCTACCTGTGAAATGGCCCCGCTTTCTAGCACTAGCTCTTAACAAGATATTATACTAATAATCCTCAAAATTTCAGCTTTGCTATAATCACGTAGGTCTAGTAGCTCTGGGATCTTACTCTTTAACATTTGTGCTGAGTCCTGTGTAAAAAGGATTAGTTCTTTTTGTTTTTGAGTGTGTGTGTGTGGCCAATTCTGTTGTCGGACTTTTCAGACCGGTCGAAGGCTTCCGTTATGGCTTAATAGTTCTTGTTATGTGACAAAAACCGGGACCGACGGATTACGTGCCTTCAAAACACGGTAGCGCCCTGATGTATATGCCACACTTGGATGTGTGACCGCGCGCCGTCACACACACGTCCGTCATGTTATATTAAAAAATGATTACTCAGTATTTTTTTTTTTTTTTAATCTTTTATTTAGGGGCTTTATCCTAGTACGGATAAGTCAGCCCCATAATGACAATCACATAAAAAAACTTACAAGATATACTTATAAGACTAAGACTAACACACTAGCGCTAGCTGACTTAACAATCTGGCTGCCTCTGAGTTCGGTTTTGATAGAATGCTTTGCACAACTCCAACATCATACAGGTTTATTTTTAAATTAGTCGCTAGCGCTTGTCTCTCAGCTCGATTCTTGACACATTCCATCAAAACGTGCTGTATATCTTCTTCCACACCACAAGAGTCACAGTTGGGGGAGTTGACCTTCTTCATTAAATAAGCAAATTTTTTTGATGGAATGTGTCCTGATCGTAACCTTAATAGTAATTTAACCCTAGACCTATTCTCCTCACAATTTATGAACCAAGGTATTCGAAGAGGCTCCGGCTGCATGGTTTTGTACCAAATTGCTTTATTAATTGATGTCACATTAAAATGTTCTTTCCAATCTAGATAATTTTGTAGTTTAAATTTATGTAACACTTCCGAATAATCAGCCAAAACATTTATTTCTATTCCTTCTTTATTTGTACGCAAACACCCACACTTATTCTGTAAGCACAATGATGTCGTGATGAGACCAGGGAGACACACACACAAGTTACTCATACCCAAGCAAAGATTAAATGTATTTAGCAAGAATGTTTACTGTATGGCGATACGTATTTACAATAAGTTGCCAAATAATTTGAAGGAAATTGATACTTTTAATACTTTTAAACGAAAATTATTTATACTTTTATTAAATAAATGTTTTTATTCAATTAATGCATTCTTGGAGGACAAAAAATTTTGATATATTTATAACTAACTGCATAGAATTTTAAAATGAATTGTTATTAGATAATATTATTAATCTTATAAACTGACAATTGTATACATGCTATAACAAAAATAATCAATATTTGTATGCCAGATAATGGTAGAATATGGCTTGAATGTAATGTAATGTAAACTAACAACTTTGTATACCCATATTCCGACAAATAAATGTTTATCATTATCATCATTATCATTATCATTATCTTCTGTACATCCTTTTTTTGCCAAGTTGTCAGCCTCTTCGTTACCAGATATACCACTATGGCTGGGAATCCACTGCATTTTCAGAATTTTACCTTGTCTTTGTAAACTTGAAATTTTTTCAAGGATAATGTAGGCTACCGAAACACCTCTGAGGCCAGAGGCGCATCGAGCCAAGTGTTGTAAAGCACTCTTACTGTCGGACAAAATTACCGACCTATACCAATTCTTGTTATTTATAAATGATAATGCTTCTGAAATTGCAATGAGTTCCGCCGTCATGATAGTTACATTGGTCTTAATATTAAAGCAAGCATGATACTCTTCAGAGACAAACGATGCTCCCAGGCTATCGTTATTTTTCGAGCCGTCTGTAAATATTTTGTGCCACCCAGTATACTTTGCATGGAGTTCATGTATGACATTGTATTTTAAGGAGTTGCTATCGTATTCAGATTTACTTCTACTAATACAATCCAGTTCGAAGTGTATTACATTACGAATATCTATGCGCGACATCCATACGTCTAGCTTAAACATAGGAAGAGGATATGAGTTATATACCATACAATCTTTAGTTTTGTTATACGCAGTAGAGATCAGGGGTTTTTTTTCTTTTGCCAATAGCTTAAATTGCATAGTTTACTTAATTTGCTCACAAGTTCTATGGTAATGTTATTAGACCAGGATTGACACTTAAGACAGAATTTAGCTGCAAGATATTGTCTCCTTAGACTAAGAGGTGGTAGGCTAAGCTCACTTTCCATCACATGTATTGGGGAGCTTTTAATAAATCCACCGATAATGCGTAAAGCTTGATTCTGTATTTTATCAAGTTTGGAAACATGGCTTTTGGCACTATTATCATACAGAAAACATGCATAATCCATTCGACTTCTAATTAATGAAATGTAAAGTCTCCTTATATGTTTCTGATGAATTCCCCACGAGGGGCCCACTAAAACCTTAAGTATGTTCATAAATTTTGATGTTTGCGCAACTACTTCATTGATGTGCTTGCCGAATGAGAGCTTACGGTCTAACCACATACCCAGATATTTTACGCATGGTGACATTTGCATAGAGATACCAGAAATAGAGATATCGGGAACTATACGCCGATGTCCTCTACTAAACATACAAAATTTAGATTTAGATGTAGATAATTGTAAGCCTATTTCTTCTAATAAAAGTACTAATTGTCGCAAAGCATTCTCTATTCCTATTTTGCATACATTTATATTTTTATCGCTGATGTGGAAGACAAGGTCATCTGCATATTGGGATACTGTGACCTCCCTTATCTCATGGCATATCTTATATGTTACTATGTTGAACAAAAGTGGTGAAATTGGGTCGCCCTGAGCCAAACCATTGATTGTGCATCTTGTCATTATTGGTTGACATCTCTCATCATAAACGGTGAGATAACTTTCTTTTAAATAATTCCACAAGTACTTGCAAATTTTGTCCCCTGTTCCATCCATTTGATCTAATGTTTGAATTAGTGCAGTGATTGACACATTGTTGGAGGCACTCTCTATATCTAGGAAGCAGGCGATGGTTGGGGTGTTCTCCGAAAATCCTATTTGAAGTTGTGCAATCAGCCGTGCCAGACAGTCTAGGCATGATTGTGATTTCCGAAAGCCTAAAGTATATTTAGAAATAATTTCTTTCTTTTCGACATACCATTCTAAACGCTTACCTATCATTAAGTGAAATATTTTGCAGACACAAGATGTTAATGATATAGGCCGAAATTTTTGTTCATTTGAATTAGTGCGCTTTTGTATTGCTATAATTTTAATATCCCGCCATTGCGTTGGTACAAAACCGGTGCAGAAAATAAGATTATAAAGTTTAAGTAGGAACTCTTTAGCACATTGTGGAAGATTGTATATCATAGAATACGAGATGTTATCGACCCCGGAGGAAGTATCCTTTTTCTTTAAACAGCGTTCAAATTCGTGGACTGAAAAATTATCTCCTAAGATGTCATTGTGCGATTTTATATCTGGGGCACGGTTTAGAACTGAGTCGGGAGTGAGTGAACGTAGAAGGTCTATTTGGTTAGTAGCCGGAACGTAATTGTTACATTTTCGGTATCCTTTTACCCATCGCATTTTATCCCATAGTGCTGAAGCCGACGTTAATTCATTAATAGAGCTACAAAATATTTGCCAGTTTCGATTTTTAGCTGCAGCAATCAGTTTAGAACAATTTTTTTTATGACGATCATAGTTTGTTAAATTTTCTGGAGTTGGATTTTTTCAAAAAAATTTCAAGGCTAACCTGCGTCTTGCTACCGCTAAAGATAGCTCCTGATTCCAGTATGGTTTTGGTGAGAATTTGGAAACTGGGTTAGTACATATTTTGATCATAGGGATACTGATATCGACAGATTTGTTAATTTCTTGCATGAAATAATCATACATTTCTTGAATGTTATGAGCATAACAATTTTTAATTATATCCCTGTCAGCTTTCTCAAAACAACTCTTGTACTTATGCCAGTCTGCTAATTTTAAATTTCGTTTTCCCAAAACATTCCCTCTATTTGGGTTATAATTCATGCAGAGTTTAATAGTAAGATAATCACTTCCCAAATTTTCTTGTAATACTTGCCATGAAAAGTTTGTGGCTATGTCTATGGAAGCAAATGAGATGTCGGGTGATGTTTGTTTTAGTACTCCTTCTACTAATTTGACTCTAGTGGCATCTCCATTATTGAGAGAAATAAACCCATGTTCTAATTACGCGTCCTATATTTGGGCACCCCTGGCATCCGTCTTATACGACCAGTTCGTATGATGACCATTGAAGTCACCCGCTACTAGAGACTTTTGTTGATATCTTTGGAATATTTCTTCCCAATCAGTTGTTCGAGTTTGTTTTGATGAGGGGCAATATATTGATATAATATTTTCTAAAGTAGGGCAATTAACTAGTTTGACATGCAATATTTCTATACCGGAGTTACTAATACTAATTACGTTTTTGTACGCTTTAATAGATTTATGAACAAAAATGGCTACTCCACCATAGGTGTTTAGTCTGTCTTGTCTAAATATATTGTATGACCTAATGTTAATAGTCTGTTCTGCCTCTAGCCAAGTTTCACTTACTATTGCTATGTGTATTTTTTCAGTGTTTAAAAGCTCCCCAAAACATAGTAACTTAGGCTTAATACTTTGCGCATTCCACTGAATAATGTTTATGCCTGAATTACGAGTATTACTAGCCATTACATAAAGACATTAAATTATTTATTATATTTTCTTTAGCGCAGATATTACATAAGAAACTTTTAACCTCTTCATAAATTAACTTTAGACACATCATATTTTTTTCTTCAAAGCTTCTCTCTGACCATATTACATTATACATTTCTAAAAGTAATTTTCTAAATTCAATTTTATACTTATCTCTCCCTTCACGTTTTTCTTCCCGGCGGTTGTCGCAGCTCGAATCATCCTGTGTTGACATTGATGCGTCTTCCAATGAGCTCACTTTCTCTTTCTGTTTCTTTGTAGAAGGTTTCTTATGCGAATTTTTGACGCTTTTTGTTGTGTTTCCTTTTTCTTTGGCACCTGTAGTCACTTCTGAAGCCCTTGCGCCCTTAGCTACGATGCTACTATATGTTTCATTATTATAAAGGGTAGCTGAACACGTCGACATTTCAGTTACAGGATCATCGCATTGTATATCTTGAACGTTTAGCTCCTTCTGCTCCTCTGTCGTATATATTTCTACTGCTCTTCGGTATGTTATGTTATTTTCCGCCATAATTTCTCGAATTCTTTTTTTTTATATATATTGGACATTTTTGTCTAAAACTAGGTGGGTCCCCTGACAGTTTAGGCACTTGTAATCCTTTATTTCACAATTCTCATGTAGGTCACCGCATTTAGGGCAAATCTTTTTTTTCGAAGGGCAATACTTAAAAAAGTGTCCGAATTTCCAACAGCCAATACATTGACTTACTGGGAATACAAAGGGCACTACTTGGAATCTGCAACCATATGCATATACAAAAAGTGGCAAAGTAGGACTCTCAAAACACACCCTCACTGTCTCACTGTCTATCCAGTCTTCATTTGAGCTTATTCTCTTCAGTCTTTTAACAGATAGTATTTTACACTCAGACTCTAGAATTTCCATAATATCTTCCTCTTTTAATTCTATGTCAACACCTTTGATTATACCAAAAGATCTTGTAGTTTCATTCGCCATTTGAAGTTTGTATCCTAGTGCCGCAATTTTTTCACAATTTATCAATGAATGAGTTTTTTCCATTGATTCAAACCGTATAAGCACCTTATATGGACTTTTATATTTTATCCGGGTAATGTTCTTTATATTTGCATCTTGCAACAACTTTGCAAAAGCCATTTGTTTCGGCAGACTCTCTGTGTGTGATATACAAACATCATAAAATAGTTCTTCATTTTTTTGACTTTCCTCTACCCTCATTTTTTCATCATTTTCGTGTTGCGTATTTTTTAGGTTACTCCGTAGTATTTTAGGTCTCCTCCTTGCAACAGTAATAAATCCGTCTTCACTACTTTCCTCCTCTCCTTTTTTTCTTTTTTTTTCCAAATCTCCCATCAAAGATTGTGATTCCATGATAGTATTTTTCTTTCCTGCCAATTTGTTTAACGTCTGTTCACATTCCTTCAATATCTCTGTATCGCTTTCATCACTATTAAACACCAGGTCTTCATCGTCATTGTTTTCTTCCATTATTTATCAATAAATAACTTGTTGTGGGTAGTTTTAAATTCACCGGTAATAGCGATCCGTTTTAAGCGTGCGCACGACACGAGACATCGCGCGAGACTCGAGTACTCAGTATTTTTCGTTATTTCAATTCCTTCAAGTATTATTTTCTCAACAAAAGATATTTTAATTTAAACTACAGCTTATGGATTTTATCGAGATATATTGGACTTTTGACTGAAATTAGATTTAAGCCGAATGATCGTGAATCTACACTATTTGTTACTATCCGACTATCGGTCGCAATCAATTTGTATTCCAAAATTCATTAAAATCAGATTCAGAAGTTTTAATGTCAAACAAAACATACCTACATATACACTTCGGCATTTATAATATTTATAACGATCTTTGTTTATTAGCATCTTTAATTTAACGAGCGGCAGGAGAGAAACATAATTGCGGTTGGTTTGAGAAAATCTTGGATATTGCTCTGAAAGGGAAGGCAGTAACATAATTTTCGATAAATGAATGCCTCACTGGTAATTGGAAGTCGAATCGATCGCTGCCTAATGGATGCCGAAAACGTTGTTAAGGAGAGTTTTGTAGTCTAATTTAAGGTTTGTTATTGTTATATTGTATACATGTACATATTCAAACGTGAGGAGAAAGACTTTTCTCCATTTTAGGAAGCGCGGAAGAGAGTGTTTTGATATAATCAGTGACAAGCTCTGATCATCTAACGCATTCAATTAAACAGCATGATTTTGACATATTTGATGTGAGTACGGCGACGGTGGGACGGGTACTTAGTAGTGACTTTTTATGACAGCTGTGCAGATTAGGTGCTTTATTCGTCCTCATCATATTTATCACTAGATAATACATACATATCCGTGTGGTGACGGATTAAGAATACGGAATGTCACCACCCCATATCATCCCATGGGTGTCGTAAGAGCCGACAGAGGGAGCATATTATGCAGATAACAACACTGTAAGAGAAGGAAAACTTGATACAAACCCTATACCAACCCGTTTGGCCAGCGTGGTATAGTAGGCCAATTCCTCCTTTCAAAGGAGAGGCCTAAGTCCAGCAGTGGACTGTTAAAGGCTGATGATGATGAATACATACATATACATACATAGACTCACGGCTGTTGCCCGGAAAGGTCAGTAGAGACTACGGAACGCCATTTGCAACGATCCTGACATATTATCTCTCTTGCTTCATTCACTCTCATCAAATTTCTCATGCATGCTCTTCGGTTAAGGGTACTACTAACCTGTACTGTTTTAGGATGTCTCCAATCTGGTCAGAGAACGTCCGTCTAGGTCTTCCCCTTCCTCTTGTCCCATTCACACTTGACTTTTTTATTTATTAGATAATAGGATTTTTATAATTTAGTGAGCATGAAAATAATTGATTTGATGCTAATCGTGAAGACCTGCGTGCCACATAATATATAATGTATAGTATTATAATACATTGTTAACGCTGTTTGTCTTCCAATAAATAAATAAATTATATATCAAAAGGACACACAGCCTGAGGCTACTCCATTATAGTCTTTACTCAAGACGTAATATGCCATATTCATTTATGATTCTATTATGTAGATGTGTGGTCCTTCAATGTGACATGAAATGATGTTAAGTAAACATAATTTGGTATCTTTGTGTTCAAATAGTGAAGGCAAATAGCTTTTATATTAAATGCAAATAATTATGTATACAGATATCAAACAGTCATTTTAGTTGGTATTGTCTATATAAATTTTATTAAGGATTGTAGATATAAAAAGTACATAAGGCCTATCTAATTATACTGTTTTCTGTGGAAAAGGAAGAAGGGAAATGTTCAGTAAGATGACCGAATGATGCATGGAAGAAAAGTCGGTTATCGAAACAAAAGCCTACGTGCCATTCTATGTTACATTACAGCTACGTTACTGCGCTCCATAAATATGCATTAAATCGTTTTAACGTGAAAGAACAAACATCCAGTCAGCCTTACAAACTTCAACTTTTATAATACACTAGACGTCGCCAGCGGCTTCGCCCGCGTCAATTATACATAATATAAACCTTTCTCTTGAATCATTCTATCTTATAAAAAACCACATTAAAATCCGTTGCGTAGTTTTTAAGAATAAGGCATACATAGAGACAGACAGACAGAAGACAGACTTTGTTTTATACTATATAGTGACTAGTTCTCAGCCACGGCTCCACGCACGGGAGACTTTTTTAATCTCTTAGGTTGGGAAATTCCTAAAACCCTCTCTTAGTACTTCCCTACAATCCCCAAAGAACATATGCCAACTTTCAGCTCCTTGCGTCCACTAGTTTTGGCGGTACGTTGTCAGTCAATCAGTTACGCAAGAATTTTAAATATACAGTAAGTGCCGTAGAACGCTGCGTTAATTCAGCGCTATTACTTTTGCCCGCGGCTTCGCGCGCATTTAATTCGGGGTAACACAAATCTACTTTCAGTCTCAAGTTGTGAAGACACTCCTGATTATTGTAAAGACTTCAGAAACTCTATTGGGTACAAAGTAGCTCGGTCAGTATTCATGACACAATAACATTATATCTACCGAAAGGTACATAATAACATCGCCTATCATACAGTCAAATGCCAAAGCCATGTTCCAATACATGTCCAATATATATCTATAAACACTTTCGCATTTATAATATTAGTAGAGAAAATCGTTTCAGCCGTTTAAGCGTAGTATATAATTATTAGTTTATATATGCGAACATAGACAAATGATTGGTCTCGCTCCGCCCTACTAGACAGAGGCCTCATTTTACGGCATGGTTGAGCCTGTCACACTGATAGCCGTGTGTCAGGTGCATATATCCACCAAATTAATAACGGAAATAATTTGCTGTACAATGCCAAGTTGCGCTTTTATCCTGTCTAAAAATAACTCAGCAAAAGATAAGAAGGACTCTGGGCTCACATACCATCTGTAAGATAAGAATAATTTAGAAATTTCAACATACGAGTAAAATTACAAAATACCAAAAACGCCATTCAGTGTTGCTGCTAGTACAAAAATCAACTTCCCCACAGTTGAGATTTTTATTATGTGAATCTAAAGTTATTGTATTTCGTTATATTTTTACTTTTTTTCTAACCTATTTATTATATATTTTACCTATTTCTATATTATATTATGTTTATACCTTTAGAAATAGCTAATGTGAAAAATGTTAGTTGTTAGAAACTGAACATCTTTCCCAAGAAACATGGTTTAATTATATATGTTATTAAGTGTGTAAGATTATTGTTTTATTCAAAGTTGTTAATGTTTTCAAGACTATTCATTGTAAATTAATAATGTGTAACTAAACTTATATGGACGAGTAGCATGGGAGTAGAAAGCACTGTTTTGGAAACACCTTATTTCCTCTATGGTTGTTTATAATAATAATTTGCAAAATACTATAAGAACATGAAACAAACCATCATAATAAAATGAGACCTAATTATTGGATAATATACCCAAATTTTTTCTCATTAAGGAACTTATACGGTACGCCTAACCTATACACAAATATATTGCTGCTTTTAATGAATTGTAATTTTTTAAGAATATTCTAAACTGATTTTGAGACCAATAACTTATCTACTAGAACACAGGATAAAATATTTTTCCATTTACTCGGGTAACAGTTGGGCAGCTGACAACACAATTCTTCACGCATGTGTCTTGTTGCTTTTGTTTGACACACACTGTCATAATAAGTTGCCTCATTTATGGACCGGACCTATTTTTCTTAGGCAGCGCGGTGTGCAGTATAACGAAGCGATACCAATCATTTGTCTAGGTATGCGAACAATGTAATCACCGTGCACGATATGGCATTATGTATGATGTGTCAGTACTGACAGATATACGATAGCACATGCGCACTCAATTATCATGCGTTCTTACTTCCAAGAAGTATTTTTTTTCCGAACAAACTTCTAGCCTCCCTACAATCCCTCCCAGTTTATTTTTTGCCTCTTATGGTAGCCTATGTACGTCTCCATGGTCCACTATATCTCTATATAAAATTGCAAAAAAATCGGTTTAGCGTGAAAACGGAACATACATACACACTTTCGAATCTATAATATTAGTAGGGATTTGCCGAATAAGCTTGATTAACGGACACAAAGGACGTTCATTAAAATGTTATGTGATTCATGATTAATTATGCTGAGTCAGTTTTGGATCCCAATATTACTACATTTATAAAATCCTTTGTGACCAAGAAAGTGTAATTGCCTTATACGTAATGTCAGGCAAACATGTAAGTCAGATCGATGAATTTACTAATTTTATAAAATTAGTAAATTCATCGATTTGCGTATTTGTAGTGGTTAGGCAATTGCCTAAAAACCTTTGTCTTTTGGGTCACATTATCTTGCCAGTGCCTGGCTACTGAGTAGAGAATTATTTAGAAACTGGCAGACGCTCACATATTATTATATTCCCTCATCCCGCTCCTCCTATTGCTTTTTTTTTTACTTTATATTTGCAGCGTATACAGGTGGACTTAATGCCATGGGTATTATCTCCCAGTCTACCTTTGAATGGTGCAGAGAAAAAAGAAGTAGGCGCTATATAAATATAATGAAAAGAACGGATCTCTGCCTTTTCGCCGAAAATTGTTCAGCCGATTATCACTTGCCAATTCTAACGTTTCGCAGAATTTTATTTCGCAGAATAATCATTTGCCAACTTGTGATATAATTTTGTTTTTATTTCCCAACCTCACAGTTGCCAACTTTACGTTTGGTCTTCCTTTTATTGTCGCAGTTCTAACCTAACCTATGTAGCATATTTAAATGCCCAGTGTAGTGAAATAAAAGCGATTTGGTTCTGGCACTTCGCCGGCCGCTGCCGCGGCACGCTCGCTTCGCTCGCTCGGCTCGTGCGTTGTGGTCGCAGTTCTAACCTAACCTAACCAGCTATTGTTTCAGTTGACGTGCATTGTTTATCAGCATACTAGCCTAACCTTTTTTTTTTTTTTTTTGCGGGGGAAAATCCTCATTGACTACCTCCGCCTGGGGAAAGGCGGAGGGGCGTGCCGGACTCTTACCGGCTAAAACCACCCCGGTGTCTCCTCGCACGTGCGTGCGGGGCCGCGGGAATCCAAATTCTTCCGCAGCCCCACACTAGTGCTGGCCGGTCTTTCCGGGCCTCGTCTCCTGCACGGGGTTGTGAGGTGTTGAACTACCCCGTGCATCGCCTCAGAGGCGCGCGCCGACAACCGCGCGTGCCTTGCGCCTCGCGTCCATCGAATAGGGGGCGAGGACTTCCCCAAGTCCCTCGCCCCTGGACCCATTCATGGGGGCCGGAAAAGGGCGTTGTCCGCCCTTCTCCTGCGCCCGGTGCGCCTTCTGCGGCCGGGGAAGGGAGTCGAGATCTCCCTCTCCCTTCCCGCAGTTTCCTTCTGCGACATCACGCTTTCGCAGAAGGAAACCACCGCGTCCCACGACTCTGCGCTACCGACCATCCTCCGCACTACGGCCGGCAGCGACAGATCGCCTCCTATTTTATTTGTGAGGACACGGCGCTGCTCCTCCCAAGCTACACACTCGGCGAGCGTGTGTTGCGCCGTGTCCTCCCCGCAATGGACGCAGTGGTGGCACCGAGCGTCCGGCTCCCTGTCTATGCGGCACAGGTACTTGCAGAAGCAGCCGTGCCCCGACAGCACCTGCGTCACCCTAAACGACAGGGAGCCATGCCTTCTCCCGAGCCAGTCATCGAGTACTGGCCGGATCGCCTCGACGGTGGCGAGGCCGGCGGTAGGGCGCAGAAGCCTTTGCCGCCATTCCGCCACCAAGACCTGATGGAGCTCCTCACGGCGCAGCGCGATCTGCCGCTGCACCAGCCTCGAGCCCCGTGTCTGCTCTTCCTCGCGCCATCGTTATAATGACGCGAGTACTTTCGCCTCTAGGTCCCAGGGCGGGGATCCGGCCAGGATGCAAGCCGCCTCGTAGGAAATCGTGCGATACCCGCGGACGACTCTGACGGCCATCGCCCTCTGCGGTTTGCGCAGTATGGCGAGAGTGCTGGCCGTCATGTCCATCGCCCACACAGGGGCCCCATACAGGGCCATGGACCGCACGATTCCCACGTACAACCACCTACAGGCAGCGCTCGGGCCCCCCAAGTTGGGAAGCAACGTTGAAAGCGCGCCTGCTGCGCCCATGAGCTTGGGCGCCAGCCGCCGGAAGTGGGGCCCGAATTCCCATCGGCTGTCGAGCACCAATCCCAGATACTTCATGGTGGACTCGACAGCTATCCGGGCTCCACTGATCACGATGTGTGATCTCGGCGCCGGCGCCCGTCGGGGGCCATGAAACACTATTGCCTCCGACTTATTTAGGGCCACCTCCAGGCCAAGGCGCCGGATGCGGTTCACCACCTGTGACACCGCAGCCGTGGCTATCAACGTCGCTTCCCTGTGCGAGCTACCTCGGGCAGTTACGAGCGTGTCGTCCGCATAACATGTCAAGTCGGCGCCCGGCGGGAGTTCGCCTCTCAGCACCCAGTCGTAGCCGATGTTCCACAGGAGCGACCAGCACCGTCACGTCCCCGATAGGTGACGCATCTACCCTCTAGGTAAGCCCCTACTGTACGGCCAAGGTAGGGAGGCACGCGATGGTATTTCAGAGCCTCCCGAATACAACTCCAGGGTAGGGTGTTGAATGCGTTGGAGATGTCTAAAGACACCGCCAGCACCACCCCACCCCGGGACACCGTCTCCTCCACCAAGGCCCTCACGCGCATGATGGCGTCTATGGTGGAGCGCCCCCGATGAAAACCAAATTGGTTATCGTCCAGGTTCGGTCCCTCCCTGCACAAGTGGCTGACGAGGCGATCTGCGATAATACGCTCAAAAAGTTTGCCCGCCTCGTCGAGCAGCACTATGGGCCGATACGCGGACGGTCTGTCCGCGGGGCGCCCCTCCTTTCTGAGCAGAACCAGCCTCCCCTCCTTCCACACACTGGGAAACTGACCCTGCTCGAGACATGCCGTGAAGAGCCCCCTCAGCTGGGGCTCTAGCTCCTTCAGAGCCAGGACAAGAGCTCGACCAGGAACTCCATCGGGTCCGGGCGCTGTGTTCTTAGCCTGGAGTCGCAACACGGCCGCTCTCGTCTCTGCTTGCGTCACCTCGGGGACATCGGTGCTCTGCTCTTCTGGAGAGTCTGTGGCTGAGAGTGAAGCCATCGCCGGGGGAACGTGTCCCACTCGCTCTGGGAAGAGAGCCGATACCACCGCCTCTAGCAACTGGGGTTCCATGCTTTGCGTTAGTGGAGGCGCCCAGGGACGCAACTTGCCCCGTACCCAACGGTAGGGGCGCCCCCACGGATCCCGATCTAGGGACCCCAGCAGCTCCTCCCTGGCACGCGACTTTGAGTGGCCGATGGCCAGCCACAGAGTCTCCTTAGACGCGCGGTATACCTCATACAGCGCGTCCTCCTCGGCGGAATCTCGTCGACGTCGTCTCCGGTATCGGGTGTACCGGCGACGAGCCGCAACGCATGCTACGCGCAATTGCGCGATCTCGGCGGTCCACCAGTACACCCGGCGCCTTGCGGACTGTTGGCGGATACGGGGCATGGACGCGTCGCAGATCTGCGTCATCGCCCCGCGAAACCGCAGCGCCACCGCTTCGACGTCGACGGGGCCATCCGTCGTCGACTACCAGATCCAGGACTGGACTAAGGCAGCTTCCTCGAGTAGTTCCTTGTCGATGCGCTTAAGCGCCCAACGCGGGCCGTCATTAATCGGGGTTGTTGGATGGCGGCCGCTCGCGGTCTGGGCAGAGACGTCGAACCGGATATATCGATGGTCCGACAGCGTCTCCACCTCCACGGCGACACGCCAGTCGTGGACTCGGCTGGCGACAGAGGGGCTAGCGAACGAGACGTCCACTATCGACCCGCCCCGCTGCCGCACGCGCGTGTAAGCCGAACCCCGATTCAGGACGACCAGACCAGTCGTCACCGCCCACTCTTCTAGCACCTCGCCACGAGGGTCAGTGACCGGAGATCCCCACGCCGATGACTTGGCGTTGAGATCCCCGAGCACCAAAACGGGACGAGGGTAATAGCGGCCTACGACGGCGCCCAACTCGACAAGGAAACCCTCAAAGTCGGCGAGACTCCTGTTGGGGGAGAAATACGCCCCCACAATGACAATGCTGCCCGAGACTGCAGCAACCCAGCCGCGGCCCCGAGACGGGTCAATTAGAGTCTCGCCAATAATGGTCACCAAACCGTCAGCGCATCCCAGCCACTTGTCACGGGCGGGAATGAAGTACGGTTCGGCGACCACAGCCACGTGAATCGACCACTCTGCCATGCTCTGGAGTAGGAGATCCTGAGCTCTGGCACAGTGGTTGATGTTGCCCTGGAGAAAATGGAGTTGTGCCATTATTGACACTCCATTCCCTCGGCAACGGTCCTGGGCCGGGAGTCGGCCGCGGAGCTACTAGCCTGCGGGGGTGGCGAGGTTTCCCCGGCAGGTTTAGAGCTCCTCTTCTTTTTTTTCTTGGCCTTGTTGGCAGGCGCGCCACAGGCCCCTCCACCCACTTTTTGTCCCGCTGGCTTCCCCGCAGCCGAACATAAGCTGCAGTTGGGCGCCGCGGAACACTGGGCCGCCTTGTGGCCGGGCTGACCGCAGCGATAACAAAGATCACTACGGTCAATCTCGGCGGTGCACTTTGCCCGTACGTGTCCCTTCTCCAGGCACCGGAAGCACCGCAAAGCCTGGGGCTGCAGGAGTGTCACCCTCGCTGCAATCCAGCCAACCAACAATCTGCCGCTATCGGCAATCTTCTTCGCCGACGCTACAGGGCACCGAACCCAGACTACGCGAAGTCCAGTGGCGTCGACGCGTATATCGCCGGCCCGCACCTTGTCCGGCGGACACTCTCCGCTTCGGGCAACGGCCGCCACCACAGCAATCCGCACCTCTGCGGTTTTCACTGGCCTGGAGACCCGGACGTCCTCAGGGCTGAGAACCTCCATCATCCTGGCGGCCAGAGCGTCCGCCTTTTCGGCACTGACGCTAGCAGCACCAGCCACCTCGAACAGCCGCGCACCCGTGGCAGCCTGCCTGAGGGTGACGGTCTGGAGGCCAAGATCTAATAATTTGATCTTGGCCTTGGCCTCGGCAATGACCGACTGGTATGTTACGCCGCGTTCCGCAGCTCCGGGCTGTAGCGTGAGCGTCACAGCCTCGGAACGCGGGGCATGTATCGTCAGTCCTTTGCGGCCGCCTTTAGCAGTCCGCCGCGCAGGTTGTGCAACCGCCTTTGCGGTTCCACCGGGGGCGCAGGGAGCTGCTGCGGCCTTCTTGGCGGCTTTGCGGACCTTCTTGCAGCCCACGACTTTCGCCCAGGTCTCACCCTTAGACCCGGCAGTTGTGGGCTGATCGCTCAGAGGAGCTCCCTCCGTGGGCTTTTTGTTACCCTCCGCGGGCTTTCCCCTTTGAGGCGCAAGTCTCGGTGGCTCCTCAGTCCTCCGCGTGTCAGCCGCTAGAGGCGGACGGGGGATTTCTGCTGGGAGGCGCTGAGAAATTGCCTCCAGCCGAGCGTCAACTATGCTCCCGCACCGGAGCATGCAGGTCTGGACAATGCGCTCGACCTCTTCGTCGGTACGAGGGCTTGCCGGTAGCGGTGCTGGAGTCGGGGCCATTACAGGTGCGGCATCAGTGGACGTGCGTCGCTGGTGGTGCTCGCTTAGTGCAGCAACTTGCCGCCGGAGGTCCTCAAGGTCATTTCGAAGGCGGCTGTTTTCCTCCTGTAACTTAGCGACCTCGTCAGAGGCCGTCCTGTTGAGGAGGATACCAACCGCCTCCCTGATATCCGCGGCAGCCTCTTTTAAGCCTCGGATGAACGTGCCTTTCAGGCTGCCAGACTTTGGCAGCCTTCAGGACTAAGTCCACCCCATCCAGAGCCAGTTGGCTCAAGGCCACCGCAGGTGGCTCTCCCCCTTCCGCCGCCAGAGCAGCTCTTCGCTCGCGAGCGCGTCGGGCCATTTCCGACACTTCGTCGGCCGCGACGGCTTTGCGCTGCTCTCTCTTGGCGGCGTTGAGCTCCGCCTTTGAGCTCCCCAGCGAGGCACAGCTTTCAACGCCATCGCCAGGGTCTTCCGTAGTGACCCCCATGTCACTCTCTGCTTCACTAGCCGCCGAGGTATTGGAGCGCACGTACTGTCCGTGCTTATCCCTCCGCGGCTGCGTGGTACTCGCCCCTCTAGATGCCTGCCGACCCCTCCTCAAAGTCGGCAACTTGGGGGCCGGCAGGCCTTCCTCGTCTGAGGTCTGGCACCCTGGACGTTTCCTAACGGAAGACGTTCCACGTGACCGATTTCCACCACTTCCAGTATCCATATCCGCTACAGGGGCCTCGTCGCCTACCCCTGCGCATCCGTCGGTCACCAATTTAACACTTGCAGGCCCGGATACCCGCAAGCGCCGGGTGTCAACCGGGTCGCATGACATAGCATCGCTTCCAGTAGCCATATCCGCTACAGGGGCCTGGTCGCCTACCCCTGCGCATCCATCGGTCACTAATTTACCACTCGCAGGCCCGGATACCTGCGAGCGCCGGGCGTCAACCGGGGCGCACGACAAAACACAATCATTTTCCTCTGACATTTCATTACAATAATTGGGTAATACACCCATCACTTCCCCAAGGTGATGAGGCCGCTCTTTAGTGGCAGGGTATTTAAGCCTCCCGAGGCCCGCGAATGCCTGTAGAGCAGGATATATCGCCCGCTGTTCGGTAAACTAAACTAACCTACATTCGTTTTTTTATTTTTGTTTTTATGTTTTTTTTGTTTTTTTTTTTTTAATTTATTTCTTTTTATTTTTTTTTCTTTTAACGATTTTTTTTTCCCAGTCTTAAAAACTAACTAAACCTACCCATCACCTGACACCGTGGCTCACAACACCTCGCTACGGATGCCCCTAGACCGCAGGTTGAGGAGCAACCCACGGTCTTCCCCACATCGGTCACTGCGACATACGCGCAGTGGAGACCTCTAGACCGCGGACTGTAAAACGGCCCGCAGTCTACCCCACCTCGCTCCCTAGTCGTGCACTCTACAGCTGCAGAGCGCAGGTAGGGGGCCCTCGGGAGCGACTCCTCCGCCAACCCAAACTTACCCAACTTCACTCCTTGTAGACGACAAGAAGTGAATAGCGAACCACCCAATTACTCGGATGGCTCGCTCTCTCCACGGCAGTTCTCTTTGAACTCCGTCTCGTATCCTTCTTCGTCCGGCCTCTCACTTTGGATCTTTCCGGCATGAGTAGCTCTACCGGCATAGCTCCAAAGGTCATTGAGACACGCCCACCACGACGACAACGTGAGGATACACGGTGGGATACTAGCCTAACCTAACCTAACCGATTCCTTTCGATTTCACCTGAACTTCCCGAAATATCACCTGAACAGACGAAACGTTATTCGTCTAAAAGTTGTCTGGCATAATAATTTGACAAAAGATAATTGACCCAAACGTTTTTTGTCATTACAATAATCAGCTTAACAATAATTCTACCAAATGAAACGTTGTCATACAAAAATTTGACAATCGTTAGTCGTCAAAGTGAAAAATAGGCGAAACATTGGTTGGCAAGTGATAATCGGCCAAACAATATTCGGCGAAAAGGCAGGATCCCGAAAAGAACCTTGTGTTTGAACTTACATAAATATATAGATTATATATATAAGAGATATAATATATACATATAAGATTCATACATATACATCAATAAAAATATTTATAAGCAATATATAGTATATCAAACATTATTTCAAATAATACATATTATTACTACATACCATTATGATACACCGGCTGCCTCGGCCAACAAGAGTTCCTTAACTCTGAACTTAAATGTGCACTTGGTCCTGGCCATCCTGATCTCAAGAGGAAGGGCATTCCTGAGAAGGATTTATTGTACAGTAAAAGAAGAGTGAAGATTTCTTCTCCGATTTAAAGAGCGCCAACGTACTTGTGATTAATTTAGTGCTGCTTGTGTTCATGGACGGCAGTAATCGCTTACCATCGGGTAGTTTGATGCCTAAAAAAATACTCCATTTCTGCTGATTTATTCAAATTCAAATTCAATTTATTCTGTTAAATAAAAAGGTACAATTTACTTATTTAGAGTACAAAAGCTTAATTTAGGATCCTGATATAAGATTATATGCCTGAACTAGGATAAACCTGTGTATTGTATCCCGTAAAGCCAAATATAAAACGAATTCTAACATTACTATAAAACTGCCTCCGTCATAAATAATTTATTTTATTATCAACCAAAATAATGTTTGACCTACTTAATCAATAGTTTCATAGCCTCATTGCTACTCAAGGTTGCAGGATTCTGGCATCAACAAATATGTATCAGGCCTATTGACCAAAATAGTTATATCTCCAATTAGCCAGTGCTGATAAATTAAGCTATTGTCTGTGGTCTAACTATCAGGGTTAGCTTGTAAATAGACTGATAAAAAATTCACCTAATTATTCCCCAGACTGATAGAGTTCAGACTCCGAAGAAGTGATTCTGCGATGTTTTAACTAACATTTCTACAGCTATTGGCTCAGTACTACGTTGTAAAATACTATTAACCCAACACTAGACATCAAACCACGAATAGTTTATATATAACACCTAACTTCGATAAGAAATGTGTAATAAAACAAATTTTTAAATAGGCTTTTATGAATCTTCATAATTACATTTAAAATTATTTGTGATATTGAAAAAAAAAATGTTGTATTATGTCGATGTGTGTTGTTTTAGGTCACTGACAAATTTTCTTCCATTCTCCTCTTTTCGTTACTCCGCAAAAAAGCATTTCGCATGGTAAGCTATACATGGTAACACTTGTGTTTGAAAAATAACCATAATGAGGGTTCTGGTCGACAATGTGTAAAAATTCGCAGTAGATTGACGCAAATTCACGTCCAATTGACCATGATTTACGATCGACTTAGAAACTTGGAGCAATACTAACGGCGTGTAACGGATTGTAACACACCACTTTGTGTGCGTAATGTAAGTTTTAATTTAAAAGTTATTTTGTTAACGCTTATAAGCGCTGATTTTATTTTAAAATGGTGGCAAGAAATATTAGGGTTGAGCTACACCTATCAGCACCGTTCCATTCCGCGGCGTGCTGAACTGCTGACGCTTTCCCTCTCTCTTTCTCGCTCTAGTAAATGACGGTCCTTAGTGACAGAAAAGGATAGAAGCATAGGAAAGTGTGATGCGGTGCTGATAGGTGTAGCTCAACCCATATGATGGCCGTTCCCAATATTCTCTATATTGATGGATTAATAGCCAGTTTGAATATTCAATTTATCCATGGACTTGGATATTTGACATGAAAAGCTCCATACAAAATATGTCCGTGTGGTGACGGATTAAGAACATACTCTTAATCCGTCACCACACGGACATATTTTGTATGGAGCATATCATCCCATGGGTGTCGTAAGAGCCGACAGAGGGAGCATATTATGCAGAGAACATCACTGTAAGAGAAGGAAAATTTGATACAAACCCTATACCAACCCGTTTGGCTAGCGTGGTATAGTAAGCCAATTCCTCATTTCAAAGGAGAGGCTTAGTCCAGCAGTGGACTGTTAAAGGCTGATGATGACAAAATATGTCAAATATGTATCTCAAGTCTCCAAATCCATGAATAGATCGGATATTGAATTTTGCGGTTCGCTATTAGATATTTATATTTCCCATAAGCTGCATATAAAATAATATGTCAAATATACTAATAATTATCTCTAGTAGCAAAAATCATTGTCAGATAGAATATTGAGAACGGCTGTAAATCGGTATTTTATTTCTGGAAAGTTATTTTTTGGTTGACCTTCACTGACTTTGATTTAAACTGGCGGCAATAAATAAAAGTTACATCAAGATTAATGATCCGCGTCATAATAAACTCAAGCCTTGTTTTTACCGGTGGTTCGCCAAGACGTGCCGTAGGCTAAGTCGCACGTCTTACTAAAAGGTGGTCTGTTTGCCTTACCGAGGTAAAACTACGCCGTAGACAAGATTTCTGAGTTATTTGTAAGACGATATAAAAATTATTTTTAAATAAAAAGAAACCGACTTCAAAAACACTAAGGAACTAAAAAACAAAAAAATAATTGGTTTTGGAGGAAAAATTTTTGGAGACGGTGCCAAGCCAAGTATTTCTGTTCTGACTATAAAACCTCTACACATTTTTATACAACTTTTGTTGTTGATAGAATAGGTAGTTTGTAATTTAGTAACTTTTTGCGTAAGTGCTTGGCACCGACTCCAAAAATTGTTCCTCCAAAACCAATTATTTTTTTGTTTTTTAGTTCCTTAGTGTTTTTGAAGTCGGTTTCTTTTTATTTAAAAATAATTTTTATTTTTTGCTTTTTAGTGGTATACTAATAAAAAATAGTAATAGCTGATAATTAGGTACATAGGATAGTGTAAGTGGTAAATGATGGGGAGGCCTTCGTTACGTGCTTCAATTCTGAAATGTAGACCTTTCTAGCAATTTGAAGTATTTTTTTTGTTATCAATTAACTAGCCTAAACACGTTCGTTTCAGTTCCATCATCAGATCTCGGAAATCAACCAATAACAAAGTGTTTGCCAAGATAAATGAGCCTAAACACGATGAGATTGCGTTATTGTATTACAAAGATCCCATGGCCACCTTCCTGCTCTATCATCAGAGTTTGGTAAACATTCAGCACTAAAGTCCATGTAACGACTCAAACGAGCTCCAAGTCAATGGGATTGCGTCATTGTATTACAAAGATCTCATGGCCACCTGCCTGCTCCATCATCAGACTCTGCAAAACATCCAGTACCAAAATCCATGTAAAGACGAATCAAACAACCCTAAACTCGATGAGATTAGGTTATTGTATCACAAAGATCTCATGGTTACCTTCCAACTCTATCATCAGACCATGGAAATCATCCAGCATCAAAGTCTATGTAAAGACGACTCAAACGACATTAAAGTCCATGTAAAGACGAAACAAACGAGCTCAAACTCAATGGGATTGCGTCATTGTATTATAAAGATCCCATGGCCACCTTCCTGCTCCATCATCAGACCCTGCAAAACATCCAGTACCAAAGTACATGTAAAGATGAATCAAACAACCCTAAACTCGATGAGATTGGGTTATTGCATCACAAAGATCTCATGGTTACCTTCCAACTCTATCATCAGACCATGGAAATCATCCAGCATCAAAGTCTATGTAAAGACAACTCAAACGAGCCCAAACTCGACGGCATTGGGTTGTTATCGTCAAATCGCTTTAAGTGTGCTTATAAAATTTGAAGATTTCCTTCGATTTTTCAGGACTCCATGATCATATCCTGACCTGATGATCATGGGACCAACTAGGAGGTATACTCTTTCAATCAAAACAAGAATTTTTGAAATCGGTCCAGGCGTCTTAGAGAAATCGGGGAACATACATAAAAAAAAAAAGATTCCGACGAATTGTTAACCTCCTCCTTTTTTTGAAGTCGGTTAAAAACAAGACACTACTTTTACTTGAAATTAGTACCTACTAAATGGGCCTTATTTACATAATAATATATCCTTTTTTGATAAAAATTCAAGATTTTTGTAAGAAATAAATTGTCAACAATTATAAAATTAAATATATTATTTTTGTACATATATTAAATGTGTATGGGCGAGCTGGTCGCGGCCGACCTCGTGTAGGTCATTCGTTGACCAAATTGGTGACGTTCTCAAAAAATTCGGGCAAGTGCGAGTGTGACCCGCGCACCGAGGGTTCCGTACGCATTTACCTTATTTGAGGTTGGTGCTAATTACGCTAGTCCTCTAAATCTGTCCCCCCCGTGGGATCTCCACCTTGTCGTGGTGAGGGGGCTCAGTAACCGTAGATTGGTTACCCGCGGTGAAGCTAAGGGGGATCCAGGAGGGGACGCTCCGCGTGGGCTTGACAGGGCCTGCGTAGGATGCGTCCAGCGGCGCGGGTGCGGGGGACAGTTCTGTCTGTCCCTCGCAGTCGGGTGCGGTCGCGGGAGGAGAGGCGTGTCGGTGTTGCGTTGCCGCACGCCCTATCTCCCGCGACCAAATGGGGGCGCACCATTCGATGCGTCGCGGTGGGGCCGCAGAGGAAGAGGAAATGCGGTGTTGCGTTGCCGTCCTCCCTATCCGCTACGGCCGCTGAGTGTTTTGGCGGCGGAGCCCAACACCTTAATCCGCTGCCAAGGGAATTTTGTTCGGGGCCCGCCTGACCATCTGGCGGGCCAATACCCGTCGGGGGGTAGCGACGAATGCTTATGCGAATCCCTACCCTCCGACACACGGGTACATGAGGAACACGGTATGGTTTTTAGTCAGTAAGAGTCTGACAGTCCCCTTCGTCCTTCTCCCGGGGCGGAGGGATTCCATGAGGATTTTCCAACCCGACACCAAAAAAGAAAAAAAAAAGTCCTCTAAATCTGTATGAGCGTCCATACAACTTAGAGGACTATCTTAAATGGAGTCTACTATGTATGTATGGGGGACACCCTTAAATTTTCCACATTTTTTATTTTTTGTAATTTTTCCTTTAAGTATTTGTGCTGTAAGACCCTGCTTTTGGCCAAATTTCGTGATTCTAGTTCAACGGGAACTACCATATAGGTTTTCGACCCTAAACGTATAGGGTTTACGGTTGACCTAGAATTGTCAATTTTGGTTAAAACCAAGGTCTTACAGCAAAATTCCAAAAAGTAAAAAAAATTGAAAATTAAGGTTAATTTTGGTACTTACAAGTTTTCGCAAAAATCGAATTTTGGCCATATCTTTTTATCGGGTTGACCCAGGACCCTGATTTATATACATCTATTAGGAACCATAGACCTCAGTATCTGGTATAAATCAATTCAATTTGCTAGGTCCACCCGTTCCTGAGAAAATCAGTGGTGACACACGGACAGACAGACAGACAGACAGACAGACAGACGGACAAGAAAGTGATCTTATAAGGGTTCCTTTTTTTACCTTGTGAGGTACGGAACCCTAAAAACGGAAAGCTCCGAAGCATCTGGGACCGGCGAGCATGTATGAAACGAGTAATGAATTAGAGGAAGCGCGTGAGGTTTGTAAGGATAGAAGCAAGTGGCGTTCCGTTGTCTCTGCCTACCCCGACGGGAAAAAAGCGTGCGTATATGTATGTATATTAAATAGTATCATCATCATCCTAGAGCTGTCACTGATGCAATCCAATACTTTCGCCTTGAAGCCCAGCGTCCGCTTTCCAGCTGTACCTCGTCCATTTCGCACGGTCTTCGGCATCCCTCCTAGTTAGGTGACTGGCCACATCATTTTCATCACTTACGACGTCAAGATTATTCCGTTTTTCGTTTTCCCCTTCCTTTTAACTTTTTTTTATTTGATAGGCGGAAAACACGGGTCACCTGATGGGAAGCGATTACCGACGCCCATAGCCACAGGCAACATCAAACACAAGTGTGAATTGCTACTTTTTGGGACAGAAAACGGAGGAGCGCGATGAGGCAGTAGAGGATTGTGCCTCCGGCACTCTCACTTATCGAACAAAACGCAGCAATATATATACTGTTACTTTCTGTGAGAGGTAAGTACTTCCCCAGTTGAGCTGGCTCATTCATGCTGAAATTAGCAAGGCTCTAATACCTATCCAGTTTCTATGGCCTTCTCCTTTTACCGGCGTCCGCCGTAGATGGCATGACAAAGTCAAAGTCAATTTTTTAAATATTTTTATTCTTATAACGTTAACGTTTTAACTACAGGCGTTCACTGTTCTTGAAAGTGTTAAGGAAACTTAGCCTTGTAGCTTCTTTGTTCGTCATGACAATACCACCGTTGATTCTATTTCTTCCTCAAATATTGCATGCATTTAGCCACTTATCTTGGCTGATAATCCCGAGACTAATATCAGCCAGAGAAATTTCTGCAGCTTCTTTTACTTAACTGGTCCCAAGAGTGTGAAATTACACATCCAATTATACAACAAACACGAATCCTGGAGCGAGACATAGATATTTATTGTATAGCCTTGTCTCATTCTTACTAAAATTATACCAAATATAATTATGGACAAAGCACGAATCCTAGAGCGAGATAGAAATCTAAATGTATGGCTTTGTCTCATTCTTACTAAAATAATGCTGAATGTAATTATGGAGAATAAACACAAAACCTAGAGCAAGACAGATATATTTACTGCATAGCTCTATCTCGTTCTTACTAAAATAATACAGCATTTAAATATATACAGAATTGCAAACCCAGATTCAGTTAATTTGCAAAAATAATGTTGTTTTCGTTGAAAATACTCAACCATCTGCCTTGAGAATTTAGTTAAGTGTCTGAATTGTGTTGGGAAAAGTTTTGAGTGTTCTTCTGAAGGTGAGATCGATATGATAATGAGGTTCTAGAATATTCTATCTAGTTACTTATTGTTTGGTCTGTTTTGAACAACCTTGTTCTATTTTCCCAATACCAGGTTTCACAGAGATAGTAAATTATACTGTTATAACAACACTAAATGTTCAAAGTTTTGGATTTGAATCACATTCATAATATTAGTTACTAAATATTTGTTCATTATAATTTTGCTTAAAACTAGAACAGGCTGCGCCTACACAATTATTTTTTTTATTTTTACCGCTTTCCCGACCCCGGTCTCCAAAGAACATACGTGCCAAATTTCAGATTCTTGTGCCCAATTGTTTTATCTGAGGGTTGTCTGTCAGTCAGCCAGTATAGCACAAATTTTATAAGACACCCTATCGCTCACGGCCGCGGCCCAATGATAATTATAACGAATATTTAAACCCATAATGGGGTGTATAACTGTCCACATTATAACCTAACGCGATAAGTAATATATTTAAGGCATAAATACCTCGATATTTACCAACGTTTCGACTGACTTGCTTCAACCGTGGTCGCGGCGGCAAATATTGAGGTATTTATGCCTTAAATTTACTTATCGCGAGTAAGACCCGCTAAATAACCTTGTATAATGTATACTAATCGCGAAAGTTTAAAACCGTTAACTGCTACAGTATCTCTAAAAAGCTAGATTGGCTGGTACTAATATATGTCAATGAGCTGAATAGCTGTTAGCATTAAAACGCATAATATGGACGAAGGCCAGATTTCCTAGGCTATTCAACGCGAGATTCTCATATCCCCGAAACTGTTCACTACTATGTGGCCCTGTACCTACTGCCTTATATCGTTTTAGCCCACAAATGTACTGCTGGACATAGGCCTCCTCTAAAGATCTCCACATGGACCGACCAAAAACCACAGTATCAGTATAAACTATAATAAAAAGTATAAAATTGCAATTGATCGCTTTTAAGTCTTCCGCCTTCAGCTTACTTACTTTCCTTAGCGCTTCGCACCAAATTCATTAAGTTAGTTGCGCATAGATTTGGCTGCACATCACTAAAGTATCTTAATTACTTCAGCGGAGTGCATTTAATAGCTTTATAAACCTGGTGTACTATATTGTAATAAATGGGAATATAAACTAAAGAAGCAGGACTTAGTTGAAATCTAGCGCCGTATAGGTTGAGAAATGCTGGACAGGGAACTGGTAAGTTGCTTCAACGGTGAGAGAGCATGGTGGATTTATAGTAAGTACTTATATTTCATTAACTATATTATACTCATTGTTTTATTTATGTTGATTAAATTTAATGATCTTGACAGCGAAGGAAAAATAACGACAAAATATAAAAAAACCATTTGTTGATTAC